>OX421962.1:31475777-33875777 GCA_949128115.1 Anaspis maculata | reverse complement strand
GGGCAACCCAACCCACAATGATAATGTAAAGTTCTTCACATTTGAGAAAATCAATTGCTTGAAAAAATGTCATCAAAATCAGTTATTATTATTTTTCTTTCTCATGAAAGAAAAGTGAAACTAGCGTGTCGTGTAACTCGTGTATCATAATGTCACTAACTCGCATCTGCTGAAGCCATTCATGAAGTCCGTTTTTTGATATTGACATTCTAGAAATAACAACTCCCGAAGATATAAGCAGCATGCAGCAGTCGCACTATTGAAAGAGGAATATTCTGGAGGTACCCGGGTACTAGATTGTACACAGTTCTCAGGTACATTATGTAGACTTTAGATTTCACTGGATATAATCAAACACAAGGTAATTTCGTACCAGATATTGGTTTTTCATACCTATATGATCAAATAAAAAATAATCGAACAAAAATGACTGTTTCCGTTCAACTCATCGTTCACATACTTAGGTACCTCGGGTTGCACCAAACTTTTATCAACTTTATCACTCTCATAGTTTATCAGCAACTGGTCACCATATTGGCTCGTGCATAGCAACTATCAGCGTGATAGATTCAATCTGCTTATAAAATTCTGGTGGAACCCTATGGGCATGTAATGATCGCCTATAAACAATGCCACGATCTTTTTCTCACTAAAGGGCATACTCACCGGACATCAGACTTGCACTCGGCTAAAGCTCAAGGGAGTGGTCGTGCAGTAAAAATTAGTAGAAAAAAAAAAAAAAATAAGGCGCCAGGTAGTTTCTTCCGTTAGCTTAATGTCTGTGTCGGTTTGGAAACTACCAAATACTTACTAGTATAAAATAATGTCTCAGACTTCGAAGTGAATCTTTCTTTTGGATAGATTAGAGAAGTAAGAATACGTAAGCTCAAAGTAATATTTAACAATTTATTGAATACAGCAGGGTCTTGACCGGAGAGGATAGGCAGACCGGCTAATGAGGCCGAAACAGCCCTACTGTCGGTTGCACTGAGAAACAAAACAGTTTCGTGCTATCGCAATGAAGCGGATTGCGCAATGGATCCTTTCGTTTAGTTTACCCTACCTACCTACGTACGTACGTGAAATAGGAAATAGGTTCCGGGGATCGGGATAACGTTTCTTTCGCACGGGATTGTTTTAGCTCCTGATTTGTGCACTTTCAGTGAATCGAGTTGCTACAAATTACTGCCAATCTAACTACCTCGACGGTCAGGCAACTGACGTGTGCGTTGACATTTTTTTATAATAACAACAAATAAATAACACAGGTACACTGAGTTCAGATACTGGAATTATCGCTTTTCAACTGGGATAAAATTGGAACGCTCTGACCTTGCAGGAAGAAAGGAAGACCATGCGGCACCTGCACCGAACAAAGGTTCTTCTTCTCGGGCTAACACGATGTATCCCAGACCATGCGCGTCCTTCCTCCTTCCAGTCCTCCGCTCAACAAGCTTGCCGAAGTTTCAGCTCGACTGTTCGACGCAAGATGACAGCCGACGTCACCGATGCTGTACCAGACCAAATCCCAGGAAAACGAGTAGAAATACAAATACGAACTAAGTCGAACTAAAGTAAAAGCAGGAAGAAAAGAACCCTGAAAAAGGAATGGGGTTAGGTATGGAACGGCACGAGGATGGTTTCCAAGAACTCACCCTAGAACAAGGGGTTCAATCACGCTCAGGTATGACGCAGAGATGATGTCTCCGGAACGTTGAGGCGCTTACAGCGTGAAGGCACTTGAAGGGTGTTAAGGTAGAAACCTATCGAGCTCGTCTGCAATTTATCGGCATCAACAGGCCAGCAAAACGATCTCCCCTTTCGCGCTGCAGAAAAACCCAAAACTATTCCCGAAAAACAAAATCGGTCAACAACCACCTGACATCGTTGCCAAGGACGGTCGGCTAGATCGAAACGGAATTTCAGACCGTTACACCCCACCCTAACTTCCATGAGGAAGACTTCCTTCTTAGGAAAAGATTCCGAACTAAAAAAAAAAAATTACGACACAACGGCAACGTAACTAACTCGCAACGGTTGCACGGTCGTTATTTTCAATAAAGTTATCGGTAGCTTGAAAAGGTTTTAAATCTTGAACGTGCCAAATCCCTGCTTGGTCGCCAACTTCATTTTCCAATTCGTAAGTCCACGAACCAAGTTTTTTACGAACTTTATATGGTCCTACGAATGTTGGACCCAGCTTCGCGCAATAAAATTTCGTAGCATCAGAGAGGGATTTATTTTTTCGCCAAACCAAATCGTTCTTTTGGTACTGCACGGGTCTTCTTCGCAAATTATATTGTCGTTTATTCCGTTCAAAAGCTTGCTGCAACTTGGTGCACACATCTTTGAACATCTTGACAAACCCGGTACGCCTCTTTTCCACGTCATAAACTTCTGGAATTTCACCGGAGAAAACGTGTGGAACATGCTCGTCACCGAGATGAACATACTCCCTTCCAAAGTTTACGAAATAAGGGCTGTGTCCTATGGTTTCGTGTTTGGCAGTCCGTATCGCGCAAGCAATACCAGCAAGATGGTCAGCCCAACTACGTTGGTTTTCACCGACATAGGAAGACAACATAGTTTTCACGACGCGATTCACGCGTTCGGCGGGATCAGCACGAGGATAATATAAGGGAGTGAAATAAATTTTTACTTTGTAACGTTCGCACAGTTTTTTAAACATCTTGGAGTTCATTTGGACACTATTTTCACAAATTAAATACTGTGGTACACCATAGATAAGAAAAATGTTTTCCTCAACGATTTTTGCCAACGCTTTAGCCGTGGCTGATCGAACAGCAAACAGAAGTACATATTTACTAAAGTAATCCGACACGCAGAGAATATGAGTATGTCCAGTGGAGGAACGAGGTAAAGGGCCGACAAAGTCGAGACTCATCATTTGCCATGGATGTGTCACAACAGGCTTCGAACCCATTAATCCTGCAGGCAACTTCTGCTCAGGCTTCTGACTACCACAGACCTTGCAATCACGAACATACTTAATCACACTTCCCTTCATCTTTGGCCAAAAATACTTTTCCGTCAATCTTCCATAGGTTTTGTACACTCCTAAGTGTCCCGCTCGGACTTCGTCATGGTATCGTCTCAACAGTATCACGCGGTATTCTTTCGGAACTACAACTTTCCAACAATCTCCATCGGTAAATTCAGGAATGCGCTTTTCGACATATTTGTAAACAGATCCGTTGTCTACGCGCCACTTTGAATAACGAATCGGATCAACCGTGATTTTCTGTATCATGCTCTTGTACCAAGCATCACAGGTATCAGCAAAAGAACTTGCTTCTGACATAGTTTTTGTCAATGCACTAACCGACACTGGAACAGATCGAGAAAGAAAATCAGGTACAATATGATCTTTACCCTTTCGATGAACAATGGTGAAGTCAAAGGCTTGCAGACGTAACGCCCATCTGGAAAGTCGTCCCGTTGGATCTTTCAACCGGTTCAACCATAACAAAGAAAAATGATCCGTAATTACGGTAAAGCGAGAACCTTCAAGATACGGCCGAAGTTTTTCTATAGACCATATCACACATAAGCATTCACGCTCAGTAGTTGAAAACTTTCTCTCTTGTGCTGTCAACGATCGAGATAAATAACAAATGACTTTTTCACCGTCGTCGAATTCTTGAGTTAAAACGGAACCTAGCCCATACGCACTAGCATCACACTGTAAGGTAAACGGACGAGTAAAATCTGGACATTGGAGAACAGGTGCAGTCATGAGACATTTCTTGATCGACTGAAAGGATTCATCACATTCAGAACTCCACGCGAATTTTTCATTTTTGCGAGTGAGTGCTGTAAGTGGTACAGAAATAGAAGCGAAATTCTTCACGAACCGACGGTACCACGATGCCATACCTAAGAAACTGCGTACTTGTTTTGCTGTGCGGGGTACCGGAACATTCGAAATGGCTTCTACCTTACCTGGATCCACATGTAATCCAAACTTATCAACAACATAACCCAAATATTTCAGTTCTGGACGACAGAACTGACACTTTTCACGATTGAGCGTTAATCCAGCATCAAGTAATCTTTCAATGACCTTTGATAAAATTTTCAGATGTTTTTCAAAATTGTCGCTAATGACGATTATGTCATCTAAATATACGAAGACATTTCCTTGCATTTCAGGACCAATGACGTTATCAATGAGACGTTGGAAAGTAGCAGGAGCGTTTGTGAGACCAAACGGCATTACTTGGAATTGGTAATGTCCACCAGCAACAACAAAAGCTGTCAGTTCTTTGGACGACTCTTTCATTGGTATTTGCCAATAAGCGCTTCTTATATCCAACGAACTCAGGTACTTTGCGTCTCTTAGCTGATCTAAAATATTAGAAATGATATTGAATATGAATGAATATTAAATGAATATTAGTGGTAAAGGATAAGCATCTTTCTTTGTCACAGCATTCAGACGTCTGTAGTCTACACAAAATCGAATAGAACCATCTTTCTTGGGAATCAAGAGAACAGGTGCCGACCAAGCACTTCGAGAAGGTTCAATGACATTAGCTGCCAACATCTTCTGAATCTCTTCGTCTATAATTTTCTGACGTGGTGGTGACACAGGATAAATCCTCTGTTTTATCGGAGCGGAATCTACTACAATTTCATGTTCAGCCGCCGTGATTCTTCCTAAACCATCTTTCATACGCAAAAACACATCATCCAAAAGCTGTTCTAGAGCAAAACGTTGGGCTTGACTTAAGTCTTCTTCACTTCGCACACCAGTAATCACTCTAGACAAGGCTGACGCACTAGGCGCACTACCAAAATACCACATATCCCTACGTAAGTCAGGAATGACCTCCATGACTTTCCAAAAATTGATACCGAGAACAAGAGAATGAGTTAAATCCGGAACTATCAAAACATCAATAACTTTTTCTTTGTTCATGACACAAATTGGTACAGACGCATACCCTAAACTTTGACACGTTTCACCGTTTGCCACTTTAACTTCAACAACAACAGGATTATTAACACGAATACCAAGGTTTTGGGATATCTGCCAGCCATTTCCACCTACTATGGTATCTGTAGCCCCAGAATCCAACAAACCTAACATTGAAAAACCAAAAATTTGAACTTTTAGATATGGACGTTGATCATCTCCTGCATGCGACAGGATATAATCAAGAATGACTTGTTTTGAGTTTAATTTGACCGTTCGTTTTGCTTGCGAGTGTCGAACACGGTCGTATTGACACTCCGGTAATCGTTTTTCGAGTTTCTTTTAGTGTTACAATCGACACAATCTGGCTTTCGAACATTGGGTTTACCACAACCAAAACAGTGTATATTCGTGGAAAAATTCTTATTGAGGGGACAAGAAGACCTGAGATGTTCTTTCTTGGAGCATCTCCAACAGAGTACCTCTGTGGAATCATGTTCACGACGATCTGACGTAGAAGGCTTAGAGAAAGAAGAAACAGTAGCTTGTCTCGGAATAGTTTCAACGAAAGCAAAGCTTGGCTCAACCATGGTGTTTTTCTTTGCAGGAGCTTGATGGTTTTCTGACCTAAACTTCTTTATTTCTAACATTAAACACTCTTGTTCCAACTGTTCCAAGGTAGTAACCGTACCTAAATGCATCGCATAAAATGGAGCAAGATTTGGAATGATGATGTTCAACTGTGCCGTCTCAGAAAGAGTTCCATAACGTTTGAACAAAGCCTGCATGTTCGCCAAATAATCAATGATACCTTCAGTAGCACCTTGAGTACGATTCACGATATCTTTCAACAATCGAGACTGGTAATCGGGTGGTTGATAATGTCTTCTCAATAATCTTGACAATTCCGTCCAGTTAGAAACGCGAGACTTGTTAGACCTAAACCAAGTTAAGGCTTTACCTGTGAAAAGATCAATCGCAGAATCGAATAATTCTTCCGAAGAAATTCTTCGTGAAGTCTTTTTTTCATCTACCAAATCCAGGAATTGATTGATTGACATATCACGTGATTCTCCGCTGAATTTTAAATTCCATTTATAAACCGGTTCAGACATAGACGTTCGAGAAAGAGAAATATTTTGAAAAGTAGAATTAACAACTGGCAATGAATTTTCAACATCGGATTCTGAAGATGTACTTTCATTCGAGTCGTCGTCAGGTTCTGGTTTAGCCGCACTAGTATTGAATAACGCGCTCATATTCAACTTAACCTTTGGACCTTTATCCAAAATATCCAAAAGAACAAGTACTTGAGGCAAAAGTTTTGAACGAGTTTCAATTTGTTCTAACGCCATCTTTGATACATTAAGCCGATTAACACGTTTAATCAGATGATTGAGTCTTGAGCGTAGTCTTTTTGATACTTTAACTGGAATTACCGTACCGACATATTCTTTCAATGTTTCAGAATGCTCGGCGACCTTGTCGTTCAACAGATTAAGCTCTTCTTCAAAATCGACAGTATACTCAATCTGAGTCAACTGTTGACCTGATTTTTCGAAACGTACGAGTGAACGCAATGACGACCGCATGTCATCAACAGACGTACTAGCTTCATCGACTTGAACACCTCGAATCAGCAATTCGTTTTTGAGTTCATCTTTTCTCAGATGATCAACCTCCATACTTACCAATTGAAGATAACAATAGAAATAAAATAAAATCAAAGATTTCTTCAAATCCCTTTGCGTTCCAGATATACCTGATAACTACTTAAACTTGAAAAATGTGAGTAACTATTTTATTTACGTAGGTACTTCTCTAACCTTCCTTGAGAAATTGTCAACAGACTGGCCCCACGTTTTAGGGTGCCAATTATGCCACGATCTTTTTCTCACTAGAAGGCATACTCACCGGACATCAGACTTGCACTCGGCTAAAGCTCAGGGGAGTGGTCGTGCAGTAAAAATTAGTAGAAAAAAATAAATAAATAAGGCGCCAGGTAGTTTCTTCCGTTAGCTTAATGTCTGTGTCGGTTTGGAAACTACCAAATACTTACTAGTATAAAATAATGTCTCAGACTTCGAAGTGAATCTTTCTTTTGGATAGATTAGAGAAGTAAGAATACGTAAGCTCAAAGTAATATTTAACAATTTATTGAATACAGCAGGGTCTTGACCGGAGAGGATAGGCAGACCGGCTAATGAGGCCGAAACAGCCCTACTGTCGGTTGCACTGAGAAACAAAACAGTTTCGTGCTATCGCAATGAAGCGGATTGCGCAATGGATCCTTTCGTTTAGTTTACCCTACCTACCTACGTACGTACGTGAAATAGGAAATAGGTTCCGGGGATCGGGATAACGTTTCTTTCGCACGGGATTGTTTTAGCTCCTGATTTGTGCACTTTCAGTGAATCGAGTTGCTACAAATTACTGCCAATCTAACTACCTCGACGGTCAGGCAACTGACGTCTGCGTTGACATTTTTTTATAATAACAACAAATAAATAACACAGGTACACTGAGTTCAGATACTGGAATTATCGCTTTTCAACTGGGATAAAATTGGAACGCTCTGACCTTGCAGGAAGAAAGGAAGACCATGCGGCACCTGCACCGAACAAAGGTTCTTCTTCTCGGGCTAACACGATGTATCCCAGACCATGCGCGTCCTTCCTCCTTCCAGTCCTCCGCTCAACAAGCTTGCCGAAGTTTCAGCTCGACTGTTCGACGCAAGATGACAGCCGACGTCACCGATGCTGTACCAGACCAAATCCCAGGAAAACGAGTAGAAATACAAATACGAACTAAGTCGAACTAAAGTAAAAGCAGGAAGAAAAGAACCCTGAAAAAGGAATGGGGTTAGGTATGGAACGGCACGAGGATGGTTTCCAAGAACTCACCCTAGAACAAGGGGTTCAATCACGCTCAGGTATGACGCAGAGATGATGTCTCCGGAACGTTGAGGCGCTTACAGCGTGAAGGCACTTGAAGGGTGTTGAGGTAGAAACCTATCGAGCTCGTCTGCAATTTATCGGCATCAACAGGCCAGCAAAACGATCTCCCCTTTCGCGCTGCAGAAAAACCCAAAACTATTCCCGAAAAACAAAATCGGTCAACAACCACCTGACATCGTTGCCAAGGACGGTCGGCTAGATCGAAACGGAATTTCAGACCGTTACAACAAACAGCAGTCTTGGACAATAATCTTAGACGAGAACTTGTACGTACCTATATTATATATACCTATAATATTTCAGATATTTCAATCCTTTTTTTTTATCACGTCCGTTTGTATACTAAAAACACAACCATTCGTGTTAAACGTGCAAATTTTTATAGCTACCTACTATACTGACATACATTTTGGGTAATTAACTCTAATCCCACAGCAATATTTCATAAATAATATTTTTCCATTTCCGCTTGTTTTCAGTAATTTCATTAAAAATGCAAACAAAATAAGTCTTGCCCAATATCTGACAAATTACACGTGAGCTTCACACCCAGTACCTCTAACACCACCACTAGCCTTATCGCTAGAAATTAATTCCTTGATTATTCGCCAAAATCGTATATAAGAACAGTTTTTCCGCAGACTCAAATATTCAAGCATTTTAACATTTTCATTTCCATTCAAATAGAACAGCAAGTTTTTGAACAATGAAAACCGCTCTTGTTTTAGTTCTTGCTGCTCTCTGCGCTACGCAGGTAAGCCTGATGTTACTTTTTCTTATTATAAAAATTCACAAACCACTCGCCTGAATGGAAATTATACCAAATCTAACGATCTGTATCTAATTTTGATACTCTTGCAGATCTACTCCGCGGCCAGTCCACCGGCTACAACAAATGGACTGGTAGGTCAGGTGCAGACGCTCCTGCAAAAACTCCTGGGGATTGTCCAAACCGCCGTCGCCAACGCCGAAGTCACTATCAACTCTCTGCTGGCTGCACTTATCCAATTCATCAACGGCGTAGTCGGTGGTCTGAGAACAGACCTCAACAGCACTTTGACTGATATTCTTGACCCACTCAATGATTTAGTCGACAAGGCTACCGGTCTGGGCGTCGATATCACCAAGTGCGCTGTCAACAGCGGCGTCACTCCTCTGCTTGACCTGCCTGGCAACTTGATCGGAAGCGTCGAAACCTGCGTGAATGGAGTCTTGAATGACGCCGAGGGTTTGGTGAACAACACGCTCGACAGCGTCAAAGGAACTCTCGGACAAGTCACCCAACTGACCAACGACCTCTTGGACTGCAATCAGGGAGGAGGCCTTTTGGGGCTCGTGGGAAGTTTGCTCGGATGTCTCACCGATTTACTGTCGAGAGTACTTGCAGCCATTACGTCCCTTCCCAACCATATCACGGGCCTCGTATCAGGGCTGCAAGGACAGTTGACGGGCTTGGAGCCCGCCGTCAAGGACTGCACTGTTGGAGTCGTCGGACAACTCACGTCTAGCGCAAGTCCCGTTGTCAGCGGTCTGATTAGTTGCGTTCAAGATGCCATTTCATCAGCCACCAGCGGTGCCGCTCCTCCCAGCTAAATTTCATTTTGATATTTAGGTACACGTTGAATAAATAACTTATTCTTCGGTGAAACTCACCATGGTATGATTTTATCGTCGATGCCTGTCCTGTTACCTGTTAGATATTATAATTATCCAAACCCATGAAGCCCCCTGCAGGTTTGTTGTGGTTTCTACGAGGTCTGTGGTTCTATAGTTCCTTTAGTTCCTTAAGTTCCTTAGTTCCTATAGAGGAATGATATTCTGATGGAAACTTTACTGTTGACTAAGTTACTTAAGACTTACTAATACTAGGTATAAAGTACATGACTTGGTGGGATCATATGGAAAAAGTGTGGAACACCGACCTATACAATACACTTAGTACTTAGTACCCACCTATGAAAGGATCAAGCGGGAAATGTTACCAACACTCAACATTCATATTTTAAATTCCTACAGACCCTCCCATCGATCTATCTTAGTATGGTGCTTGTGGTTCATAAACAATTGTCTACGTTTGTACCGGCGTTTTGGCCCGCTAACTAAGCACTGAAATTCGTCCCAAATAAATTTAGTCCACGTGTTGTAAACGATCACGGGCAAGTACGAAGTAGCTTGAGTCAGATCTCTTGTTAGCCGTGGACTGACCTGAATTTAGTTTTTAAATGTATTCAGTTTTAGTTTTGAAATAGGTCGACCGCGGTTGTCAACCGCGTTGCTCTCTCATCAATCTTCAGACTGTCCAGGATAATGAAAAAATTGCTAGGATATCTCATGTCATGTCTAACTTAGAATAGCATGCAATTTTACAACGCGAAACTTTCAGTCTCTCTTCTGTAAAATTGCATTTTCTTAGTTACAGTCAGTGTTCTTATCAAAAGGTATCCATATGGAGGTCCCTGAAAGAGTTTAAGTGTTGCCGTTACCATGGAGGTTGCTGTCCCTCTGGTAAAACCCCATCAGTTCACTTCACATTTCCGAGATACTTTCTTCATAGTTTTCCCTGGCGTATGGCCTCCCAGAGGCTTCACACTTATCACCGGATAAGCTAGGCTTTGTGTTAGGATCGAAAAATATCGCGGATCTCCACAATATCGATTACCAACTAACTTCAACTTGCCTTTTTGGAAAAACTAAATTTGTACCTCTGTTGCTTTTCCAGAAAAACCATAGAAAATATAAAAATTAAACTGTAAAAATTTCATTCTATAACTACTGTTTGCCTGCTGAGCATATTTTGGTGATGCGCGCGGGGAACGGGCACAAAAATCAAATTCGAACAATTCAAATTCGCGATGTACAATAATTATTAGAACAAAAAAAATAAAACCAATAGAGGGTATTCTCTAATTGAGCGGAGTATGCGGCGAACAAATTACTGGGAAAATGGACGGGAATAAAGTCGAAAACACAGTTTTACGATTAAATTAAACCATTGTGTGTGAAAACGTTTGACGTCAATGCCAGGGTATGAATATTTAAATGACTCAACACTTCGTTACAAATTCAAATTTCAGCTGGCTTGCGGTGGATGGGGAGGAGGTACTGCGGCGGGAAAGCAAGAGGCTCGTTTCCGTATCAACGATTCCTCTTGGCCCGGCTCATTACGGCCGGCAGGACTCTTTAGCTATAATAATCACATAGCTATAATAATGGTGGCGTATATGGAAGCCGTCAATTTCGAAAGAGAAGAGGACTGATTTGCAAACAGTTCACATTTGATTTAATTCAAAGAGATATGCGCGGTATACGGTATACCTATAATACTGAAATGATGTTTTCAATTTTCCGCGGGGGTAATAAAAATCTGGGTCAAGTGGAGGAAGGGTCTATTTTTAGAAACGTAAGGGGGAAAGGATTCACAAACCGAAAGCTGTAGTTTTGCTTGGGAGTGGCCCAATCCAGATTGCAATTTTCAGATTTGCCTTGGCTATTAGATAGGTACTCGTATACTTAGGTAATGATGACCCCGACAAACACAGCATCACCGCTTTGCATTTGGTTTTTCTAGAGCTAATTCCGTAAGTTGGCTGTCGACATGAACATCAAAGCTGGCTGCCCAAGTGGCTGCCATAGAGTTCGTAATTATTGTACCAAAAAGAAGAGAGCCAAATCGTCCATAAGAAGATCTCATCTTGGAAAATAAATAGAAAAACTAGTTATAAGTGTTTTATAGTGCTATTCTGTAAAAAATAACATTCCATGAACGCTCTGTTGTGTAAAATTACTGTCGGCCATTGGCTGTTACCTAGGTAATAACAGCGTAACAAAGCCTTTGGGCCGGAGCGATGCGCATTAAGGGGCATTTCTCATATTTCAGTGTTCAAAAATACATTATTGCGATTGGGAGCGATTGTATGTACTCAATTGCAATTAATTTGCGAGTTAATTTGTATTTTTGAACACTGAAATATAAGAAATGCCCCTAAATGCGCATCGCTCTAATAGCGCTTCTAGCTTAAAAGCGAGGTATGAATACGGCCCTATGGAATGTAATTTCTCAGAGAATCGCACCATTGGATACTGTCACGAATTTCGCGTTTAGGTTCGATAACAATTGGGAGTATTGTTTTAAAACACATACTGTTTATTACTGCGTACTATACAATAAATACACGTCAAGAATCATTCACACTTGGAAATATCGCTCGTACTACTTGCTTTTATCTGCTCGCCATCACTTTCCATCCAATACTATACTCGTAGGCTGGAGATCGGTGCCTTATACAGGGTGTTTCAGGGATGATAGCAAAAAATTCAACTGTGGGTAGATCTCGTCAAAATATGACGAGAACTTATATACCATTTTACAAAGTTCGGCCTAATGACGAAGATACAGCCCTCCAAAGTTCACTTTTTTCGGATTTCAAAAATTTGTAACTCAGGAACGTTCCAACAAATTTAGCTTCAATTCAGCATAAGCTGGTTTGTCATAATTATCTATCAACCTGCCAAATTTGGGGAAAATCCAACCAGTGGTGTAGGAGTTATGAGGGTCAATAATTCAGAAGCATCCGAAGAAAAGTTGACTTAAGGTGACCCCTCATAACATCTACGCCACTGATTGGATTCCCTCCAAATTTGGCAGGTTGATAGATAATTATGACAAACTAGCTTACGCTGAATTAAAGCTAAATTTGTCAAAACGTTCCTGAGTTACAAATTTTTGAAATCCGAAAAAAGTGAACTTTGGAGGGCTGTATCGTCGTCATTAAGCCGAACTTTGCAAAATGGTATATAGGTTTTCGTCATATTTTGACGAGATCTACCCACAGTTGATTTTTTTGCTATCATCTCCGAAACACCCTGTATAGCTCCGTTTATTAATTTCGAATCTTCCATCGGTCCTCCAGCGAATTGGGCAGTAAGCCTGACCCGGCATACGGTTTCTAGACGACTCCCGCAAAATCCGACACATTTCGCGGGCATTACCAACGTGCTGTAGATCCGGCACCTCCGCCAAATGGACAGATGTGTGCTAGCTACTTGGTCGTTGAAGTCGCCACGTGAATTTCATTTGCTAAGCCATTGCGTATATTCTGGGAATGTTCAGAGCTTCGCACTTGTACACTGCGTTCTAATGGGAAGAGTCTATAAAGATCAGGTGTGCTCCGAAATGCACAGGAATCACCGCTCGTAACAATACGTTCAGCTTTGGGTTTTCTTGGTGTAGTTTGTATATGCATGAACCTGAATGAACCTAGTATAAATTCATCCAGTGTCGATTTTCTATAGGTTAACTCTTCTAGAATACGTCTATTTGTTGTTAGGCTTATTTCATCAAGAGCTCACGCTCTCGGCTTATTACTTAGCTTTCATGTTATGTAGTGTACCTGCTACACTGCATGAATTGAATTTTTTTTTTTGAAAAGGATGGCGGCCCGTGGCGCAGGCGGTCGAGTAGCTGCCTGCGACGCGGAAGTCCTGGGTTCGATTTCCGGTGAAAAGTCTGGGTGTTGTGTTGTCCGAAATTTTCACTTTTCTGAATTTGTAAACTTGATAAATTAACGGGCCAACTCCTATGGCGAGATTAAGCCGATAAGGAGAAAAACATTTATTTATTATTATTTTTATTCACTCAATTTCGTTGTATAATACGTAATAAATCACGTTCTACCCTTCTTCACAATAATTACTATTAGTCCATGTCTTTGCTGTTTATTGATGGATGGAGGCATTTGTCTGCCTTCTCCCCCCCCCCCCCGCAAACACCTTCTTACGTATCTTTATTAAAAAAAAATCACCTTGCCCCTCCCCATCCCAAATCTCTAAATACGCCACTGATGAGATACATTCTCATCCTCATCCTCACCGATTTTTTTTTTAAACGGGCGTGATTTTGTGGACTCCTTATACTACAAGTGTGTATACCTATGCCGGACCTGGATGGAGTGGGATCACGGACAGAAAGACAGGGTTCAAAAATAACCGCCGCTGATGATGCACCCGGCATCAGCCAGGCGCATTTCGACGGCGGCGACCGATTCTAATTTAATTGAAAACCGCCGCATCTCAAACTAGCGTACAAATTCCACTTTTAATTAAATTTCCTGGAGCAAGCCGCGTTAGGGTAACACCAACCGCAAATACATTTAAATTGAAAGATTAAATTGTATAACTTGGTGTGTGAGTGTGTGTATGTGTGCTCGAGTGCGCTCAAATTATTCACGTTTACTTTCAACTGCTATATTCCTTCTTTTAGACTCTTGGAGTGGGTATATGGGAATGGGGGTGTCACCTGGAACTCCTGGAACGACCGGTTCAATAAGTTTGAAATATGGCTTGTCGATAAAAGGTGCGTCTAATAATCTTGAAACGCCGGAACAATCGCTCAGAAAGCCTCATCTCATATATTCCGAGACGTTGTAAAAGAGAGAACCAATACCTTGTAATATATAGTGCCACCGAATTTGGAAAATATACGAAAAAATCTCTGCGTCAGTTATTAGTATCCTGTGAGAATCAACTCATGTGTTTCTTACCTCCAAATCCAGGGCAAAGACATTTGGGTGAATGCAGTGATCCAGTTTCAAAAAGATACCGTTGGAAAAAAAGAAATGTTCAAAAGGTGTGTAATAAGTAATACAATAAAAGCTCATTAACATAGACCTAAACAGTAACAGAAACGTTCACCTGGACCTGTGCATTTTATGCGTGAGACCGCGAACAAACACGACGAAACAAGATTGTCGGCGCCGGAACTGGAAATCGGTAACCTAAGCTATTGGTTAGGTGGATATTTTTAAAAAAAGGTGTTTTTGAAATCTCTAGAAAATCCATAAAAATTACTCGATTGTGAAACTACTCACGCCGTTTTGAAGAAAAATGTTTATATTTTTATGAACTACTAAAGTCTTCGTCAATAAGTTCATGGACATGTCTAATACAGAGTGATAAAAAAAGTCTTTCAGTTTTGTTCTTTTTCACTCTCATGCAGGAGATTGTTCATCCACCCTGTACACCTATACTAACATGAATCTTATAGTCTATAGCTTGTGTAGCTCGTTAGTTTTTAGTTTTTTGTTTTCCGTTGCATAGTTACAGAAATATGGCCTCTTTACTTTTCAAAGTCGTTTTGTCGATGAATAAATCCGGACGGCTACTGGATTTTTTGGTACTTACTAAACAATGCCACTAGGTATCTTTTGAACGATATTTTGAGCAGATTTCAAATGGAAGACTACATAAAATGCTATATAAAAATATACAGGGTGTCGCATAAACGGAAAAATTTGTTTTTGACACATTATTGCAGGTTGTAGAAAATTTCACTTTTCAATTTTACAGTTTCTCGCCCAACAAGAAGACGATCTTCCATCACTAAAATTATCCTCGGACGACTTTCTCCATGTGTGATTCGGGCACTGCCAGTGGCCTGGAGTCATCTCTTTGCCCCACCAATGACACTAACTTTGTGATACGTTCACCAAATTGGCAATTTCCCTTTGCCTTGTGCCAATACGCTCGAGATTTGCCACGATATCGAACTTACCTGGAGTTGATTTTTGCAATGGGATTTGGCTACTGATTATTTCAACATAGAATGAATCTCATAAATGAATTTTTTCGCGACACCCTGTAACATACCTGACATCAGATGGTTGAAAAGCGATACCTCTCTTAATTTTAAAATCTGCGCAAAAAATCGTTCAAAAAATACCAAGTGGCATTGCCTAACGTATGGTCCGAAAGTTTTGGGAATTTTTTTAAAAGCAAATAACTTTTTTTGGATAGTTTTAATTTTGTAACTTGATATTGCAAAAACTAGCATCATTTTTAACAATTTCAAATTCATATTCAACTTATTGAAGATGGGCCATTATTTTTGATGGCTCTCAGTTTTCTTCTGCCATGTTCGATCATTCTCTGGACAACAGCAGGATTAATTTCTCAGAGCTCCTGCCTCCCAATGTACCGCAAGCTCGACCAATATAAGATTTTTGGTAAGTATTGAGCAAGATAGTATACGACAAGGGATGGGAAGCTGGAAATGAAGACCAATTACGGCGTCACATTTTTCAATAAGATTAGAGAATTTCGCATTTGAGAAATTGATACAAAAAATTATGAAACATGGCAGAAGAAAATTGAGATCCATGGAAGATAATGGTCCATTATCAATATGTTGGATATGAATTTGTTATTGTTATATATAATGTTGATTTTTGCAATATCAAGTTCAAAAATAAAGAGTTTTCAGAAAAAGTTATTAGCTTTGAACCATTTCCCAAAACTTTCGGACCATACGTTAGTACAAAAAAAAAATCCAGTAGCGCCGGATTCAGTCAATTCATCGACAAAATGACTTTGGAAAGTGAAAAGGCATATTTCTGTAAGTACGCAACGGAAAGCGAAAAACTAAAAACTGCCGAGCTACATAAGCTACAGACTATAAGATCCAAGTAAATGAAGGTGTACAGGGTGAATAGACAATCTCCTGCACAAGAGTGAAAAAGAACAAAACTAAACGACTTTTTTCATCACCCTGTTTTAGACATATCCATGTAATTTTGGACAAAGACTTCAGTAGTTCTTGAAAATATTGATATTTTTCTTTAAAACAGTGCAAGCGGTTTCACAATCGAGTGATTTTCAAGAATTTTCTTGCGATTGTGAAAATACCTTTTTGAAAAATATCCACTTCAATTTGTAAGCAGTTTATATGGTACCATTGCGGACTTTTTAAAGTGGACGACAGTTGACAGATTTTTCAGAATTTTGGCCTGAACGTCGCATGACAGCAAGCCAACTCGTTGACATTGTCGTCCACTTTATTTTGGCCGCAACTGTTCCTATCGGCCTCACGCATGAAATGTACAGGTCCAAACTTCCACACTAACGTCAGCGTTTGTGTTAATGTTGAGGTCTATGTAAATGGCATTCAACAGTACCTACTCATCTATAATGATTTCTGAAGACATCACCGCTTCTCGTTATGCATATCAGGATCTGGTATTAGCCCTCTGGTAGACTCTGGTAGACTCTTTTAGAACATTAAGCCTCCTCACCGTCTTCTATTTTTTCTCAATGCAGCTACCTGCGAACAGTACAAGATTGATGGATATTCAGATGGATAGATAGTTTTTATTCGTTCAGTAGAAGTTTCTACATGATTTGCTACGGTAGCAAGAGCTCTTATTGCTTTGATTCTCAAACATATTCGAATGTTTTGATCGTTGTAGATCGTTGCTGCAGCCTCTTTCACGCGTGCTGTAAAATTCTGCTCCAAGATGTCAACAGGAGCGCTTGAAGACTGGACCGAAAAGAGGCGCCAGATGTCAAGGGAACAAATTTGACTGAGGTATCCTAGAGAAAAGCTAAGCTTTGATGGTTCGTCCTTTTTGGGAGTTCCTCCCAGGACATTACTATCACTCCTATTACCCTTGCATTACTCCATAGTACAATAGCGTTTGGGAAATCTGAACGTTTGAAGATGAAGTCTATCAGATCCATAACAACATTCTCGACGAAAGACCAAAGTCTCTCGTCTAGACCGTCTGATGTAGTACTACGCAGAAAGCAAAGATATACCAACTGTGGGACGAACATAGGTAGAGAATTCATGCGAGAACGTTTCTAGAAACTGACAGGACAGGTGATGTAGGTACCTGTTTCTGGCCAGTACCTGTCCTGGTTCAATAAGAGAGGAAGAAAGAAACATTGTTGTCAATACAATAATAACTAACTATTATTATTATGAATGGAAATGGCTGCGAGGAAGGTTGGACTATTTAGATGATAGAGTTTGATAAGGAAGTAACCAACATATCAAGAAGAAAACACTGTCGCTTGCAGACTCTAAATGTCATGAGAGAAATATTGTTGCTTGCTTCTCTTGTTTTAATATCATATACTTTGTTAATTTTCGCTTTATTATTATTATTCTCACATACCCATTTAGTCCAGGAATTATAGAAAAAAAAGCGAACAAAAATGAAAGTCAGCCGAATTTTTGTATATAAGCTCAGTTAAGCGTGTTGTTCAACATAGTAAAAGTCCTCAAGAATCCGGTGTGAGCCTCGGCCGTTGTGGCCTCGAGAAGAACTTGAGGATCAGTTTTTCGTGTTTATCTCGTAAACGATGACACCTGAAGGAAAAGCACTTGAAACAAAATTGTTGGAAATTGTGTTGTCTACAAGAAAGGTTCTTACACAATTCATCATCAGTCCGCTCCTTCTTCGTCAAAACACAAGAAAAGCTAAATAGTCAAGATGCTCGATGCCGAAAACTGTACGGACCTTGAGTTATATGATGGCAGGATGCCACTTAGTAGAGGTGTTGTTCGATCCATTCTCTTTTGATTGAAACTTAATGCCATCAATACCAACTATGGCGGCGGCATATATAGGGTGAAATAAAAATTAAAAATTGAACAAATGTACCTCAAGAACCAAAGTAGGTGAAGACATGTAAATCGCCAAAAATATTTCTAATTTCATGATCATGAAGTCGCCGTAAACTTGGATCAAATATGTTGAGCCGTTTCTGAAATATCCTCAGAAGACTGAAGTCGTTACGAAAAAAAAAAAATAGTTTTCCGTATATCAGTCATTCTTCAGATATTGAATCGAAACTTGGTGTTTTGAATCGAAACGATGATAAATTACATTTAAAATGAAATTACAGTGAAAAACTCTCTCTAGGCCAGCTACTTTTAGAAAAAACACAGTCAACTTTTTTTCTGATAAGTAGACGTAAAAATTCTTTTTTCGGCAACAACTTCAGTCTTTTAAAGATATTTCAAGAACGGCTCAAGATATTAAATCCAAGTTAACGACGACTTCATGACCATGAAATCAGAATTATTTATGGCGATTTATATGTCTTCACCTATTTTGGTTCTTGAGGTACAAATTTTCAACTTTTTATTTTCATTTCACCTTGTATATGCCGCCGGCATAGTTCGTATTGATAACTTGATAAAGTGGATCAAACAACACCTCTACGAAGTGGCACTCCGCCATCATAAAACTCAAGGTCCATATACAGTCTTCAGCATCGAGCATCTGGACTATTTTGATTTTCTTGTGTTTTGACAAAGAAGGAGAGGACTTACGATGAAATGTGTGAGAACCTTTCTTGTAGACAATAAAATTGCCAACAATTTCTTCCCGGGAACTTTTTTCCCAAGTGCTATTGCTCACGAGATAAGTTATAATTTTTGTTCACTTTTTGCGATTTAAACAGCTAAAATTCCTGGACTAATTGTATAGATACCTAATTAATTGAGTAGAATACCTATAGTAAGTACCAGTGAAAATCAAATAAACATTGTAAGGTACGTACAAAATATTGATGCCCGGAGATAAACTGTATCTCTGCTCATGAGGATTTAGCCCAATATTATAATAATTAATAACGTGGCGCCCACGGGTGTTCATGCGCTATCGACCACTACCTCTGTTTTTGCGAGCCAGCCGTGGTGGATCTTCGGTATTCCAGCCCCACCATAAACTCCATATAGTTTGATGTAACCAATAATTATTGCTTGATCCTGACCCGCCTAATTGGATTAATTAACACGTTACCAGTAGCTCTGTACCTAAGTGTATATGCGCGGGCTTTATCCCTATAGCTGTATAGCGACAACCTGATGTCACAATCTCGTCCGAAGTCCTCACGTATCAACCCAATATCCAACATGGCTAAATGGTTTGCTCATGGAACCCCGAGCATCCGAGAGATTTTGCTCGAGGTTTAATGTTATGACACCGCCAAGTTACAACTTTGTAATTTCCGTGTTCGAGGGTGGAGGCCGGAAGCAGCTAGTCCAATTTTCGAAAGCATATTTTCGAGCGGCTTGCTGCAGGTAGGTACATTTCATATTCCAAATACATAAACATCTCCAGATATGAATAAAGGGCGGAGGCGAGAGTTTTACGTTTATTAGACATATTATAGAGGGTATGAAGTAGGTCACTTTTACGCGGGAGTGCGCTTCGCGTTATCTAATTACCATGGGGTATGGGGGAGAAGGCTGAAAGGCCAACCCCGTTCTCCCGATTTTTCATTCGTCTGTCCTCCTCCCAAGAGGTTCGATTGAATCCAACCTGTTCTTCTCTTACCTGTGCAACTACTGCCAATTTGCCTATGTTTGAGCCATCCATCGAACCCACAGTCGATGGGATCGATAGAATGGGGGGGGGGGGCTGACTGCAGTCAGGCTTATTATTCATCCACCGGGGTGGGAGAGGGAGAGGGAGAGCTCAAGTGTTTCCAATCTGAATATGCAAATCCGTTTGGTATATACCTACCTGACACCGCAACTGGACGACTCTCCCAGCCGCGCGTTGATTGCGGTTTAGGCTATTCCGCGTGCGTCCGCAGGACACTGCAGGATTCTACATATCAATCGGAAACTTCCCCGGTGATTATGACTGATGCTGGATGCCACTACACGCCCGTCGGCTCCTGTCTACTGTATAATTTCTGCCTGCAAGCCCTAAGGCGTGCCTGGGGGATCCCGGGTGTGCGATTAACAATATCGCCACCCCAAATTGATGCCAGGAAGGCTGGCATCGATCAAATCTGCCCGCTGTTCCACTGCCTTAGATTTAGGTGGGAGCCCCCGCAATAAGTTACGAGCATAATCAGATCTCGCACTGCAAGTGAGCAATCGCCGGTGGGTGGGGTACAGATGAAATGCGGATTACTCTTGCAGCTTGAATAACTACGTGCAGTTACGTTACGTGGGATGTTGCATCTGTGTGCGACGCGGAGAGTGATGCACGTAACGGATAATGCCACTTTGTCTTTAAACTTCAATTCAAAAACTTCTTATCTGTAATATATGAAAAACTTAGGTCTTGTACACTAATGCCTGGATGCAAGAACGAGGTAGTTTGGTTTGCTGCGGAGAAAATGTACCCCGTTGCAAGAACAAGGTATCAAACAGGCTGTGGATGAGGTTACATACATTTTGTCACACATTTGAACTATACTTGCGTCGTTCAATGCATAGGTAGTGTGACATCACGCTGTCCCTCCCCGTATTACATTTATTTGGCCTGTCTGTGATTGTCTTAACCCTTCGGTCCGTTTTTGTTCATGAGTGAAACGACACGAGGGGGAAAAAGAAGGGGTTTAATGAAACAAGCTCATTGCACATAAGGTTAGGTTTCTCAAAACACCAAACATGTGACTGACAGAATGGACCAAATGATCAAAATGGACAAAATGAACAAAAACGATAAAAATAATTGAAAACAACACAACAAAAAGGGAGAGTGACGGATTCGGAAGATAGGCAGTCAGTGGAAGAACACGTCAAAGAAACCCCTAAGTATTTCCAAAAGAAGAGGACCCTTGAATATGTGACAAATTGATGACAAGAAACTCACCGATAATTTCTAGTGATAATTGTAAGCAGAATTAGTGGAACAAAGTTGAACAAACATCAGTAGACCAATATAAAAAAAAACATCAGTGGGCGATGAATTCATAAATAATAAATGAATAATACTTTATTGTCTTTACCTCATAGGTGTACAATATATCCGGTATCTTTCATCAACTAAAAAGAAATTCTAATAAAAATAACACAAATTACACAGTTGAGTGGGAATTATCCCAAATCCTGGTAAAATAAGAATATAAACTTCTGAGTGGCCAAAGAATCAGAAAAGATACTGATGAAAATCAAAGTCTATAACATTAGCGAGTACAAGTAGAATATTTTGAACAATTGAAATAAAAATAAAAACTCAATAGGTTTCCGTTATGATATCCCGTCTAAACTTCAGAGCCCTTGTCAAAAAACCACAAATATCATTGATCTTTTTCTTTGTAATGGATTGAAGAAGAGTCAAATGGAAGTTATGGGGTTGTACCTTATGCAACGAATAGGAAGAGAGCCAAGAAATTCGAAAAGAAGAGAGAGCCGGGCATTCACATATTATGTGATAGATATCTTCTGTTGCGTTCAGGTTACATTTCGTGCATATTTCGTTCAGATTGACGAGGTGTTTTGTTTGATTTAGATACAGTCCTAAACATTTTTTGCTGTGAAATCTAATTTGGCACATGGTTCGAATTTTGTTTAGGTGATCATCAAGGTTCAAGTACTGTTCTGCATCGTTGCTGTTCAGAAAATCTTTTTATATACAATTGTAACGAGATTCGTAAGCAGTCACCCTGTCCACAACACAAAAACTTTTTTTTACCAATTCATGTTGTGATTCTGAATGCTCCTCAGTGGACGAAAAACTCTGTCTCTCCCAAATTCGACTCAAGTTGTTTGCATCAAGACCCTAAACTGTGACACCCAGTTGTACCTTGTGTCTGCGTCTTTTTTCGTGTCGTCGAGTTTTTCCAGTCGATCGTAACATATTTTTGGGAGGCGGTGATTGGGCATTCGCAAAATCTTACACCACCAGACTATTGATTTGCTTAGGACGATGAGCTCCAATTTATTTAGACCAGTCTCAAGTCGGACAAAGCAGTTCGGTGTCGAAGGTGATAGAAAAAATAATGATTTTACAAATTTTACCTGGGTTCTCTCTATCGAGTCGATGTACCTCAAACCCCAAACTTTCATCAGGTACAGAAGAGTTGCAAGTACTATGCTTGAGAAAAGTTTTTTCCTTGCCTTCCACGAGTTTGTGCCACATCTACTCAATAAACTGAGTGTGCTACCAACAGCCATGTTACTTTTGCTTGTGAAGCACTGCTGAGCCTCATTAAAGATGTCTGAGGTAGAAAAAGGTATCCCGAGGTAAGTGTATTTTTTTACAACTTCCAGAGTTTCCCCGCTATACGTAAAATTGAACGTGTTTATGAGCTTTGTTCTTTTAGAAAATATTAGGACTTTTGTTTTAGATATATCAACTGTGAGAAGGTTGTCCACGCAGAATTGATTCAAAATGTTGAGTTTCTTTTGCAAATCTATAGGGGAGTCAGATAGTATGACCAGGTCATCTACGTACATTAGCACAAACAGTTCGTTCTTACCGTCGATATTGATGCCATCGCAACCGTTTTTTCCAAGGCATGCTTCGATGTCGCTAATTAAAAGTGAAAACAGAGTTGGACTCAGGCTATCGCCCTGAAGGACGCCCTTTGTCACCCGAACGTCGACCGTCACGCGATTGTTAGATCTCACACACACTGTTGCATCACTATAAATCTGTTTGATGATTCGAATTAATTTACTACTTACCCCAATACTGTACAATTTAATCAACAGCGATGAGTGTTCTACTGAATCGAAGGCGACTTTGAAGTCTACGAAGCATGCATATATTTTTCGTCTTGGTAGCCGGATGTGTAGTTGAATTATGGAGTTGAGTACAAATATATTGTCCAAACAGGCAAACACCCACGGCGCCTTCGAAACCCTGCCTGCGCTTCCGGCAGTACACCCTCGCTTTCTGCCCATGTGTTGAAACGGGATGAGAGTTCTTGTGCGAATAACTAATAAAACCAACAATGCATAAAAGAAATAAAATCCACAATGTTTAACAAAACACATCACAAAATAACCCAAAACAAGAAAAAATAGGGGTGGTGTTAGTAGGATCCTGAAAAAATACCCACACCAAATATCCGACAAAAATATTAGCGAGCATTAAAACCGACATGAAAAAATATACTAGAGTCACAAAAGACGGAAGACATGAACGTTGACAATAAAATCAAATCATGACACAGACAAAAATATGACGCACAAAACTTACAGTCAAGTGAGTTCATGGCAAGTTACACATGGCACATGGCAGTCACACAAAATTTATCAAATGATCATCATCAAAATGATGACATAGAATGTAAATGAACAAATTCAAATTCAGACGAAGTAAAAATCAGAGCACGGCTCGGCGACTAGACAAAGACCACTTTAGCGTGTCTGTTGTTATAAATGGCTCACCAGAAATGCGTTTGATAAATGACAAAAATGCAAATTAGAGTATTCAATGATTTTGGGTACATTCAAAAACCAATACGATGTTCAAAGAGACACAATTGATGTGTCTCATGCGAGGGAAAATAATACTCTAAAGTGATGAAAATGCCCTTTTCTCCCCTCGACGCATGGCCAGGTCATGGGTTCCCACTAAATATTTGCTCTCCCAGTCGCATCTCGATAATTTTGACATAATATACGAATTTTTGATCGTATAGACGGCTTATTTAATACATGCTAAAATGTTAAAATAAAGCGAAACCTCACAGTAGGTACCTACTTTAAATGTTTGACTGACACTTTCTTAGAATTTTATAACGTCTCCGATTTTTATTGTTCTGAAGAACAAGAAGTAGCAGGTGCAGCTTGTTGTGTCATTGCCGATCAAAACCTCGTAGATGAAATATACTTCGCAAGCTGTCAAAGTCGAAGAAGCGTTAAGAATTTTGAGGTTGAGAGCGTTCTTCATTTCTGCGATTTTAAACAATAATAGGCAAATAATGGGGTACTTGCCAGTGGAATAGATTCAGCTGGAGATACTTCTGATTGTTAGTGGAAAGAGGACTTTGCTGACGATTTTACAAAAATATGGTTATTTTCGTCAGAAAAAAACTGATTTGAGAAATTCCTCCTAGAAGCTTTGCGCCAGGACAAGGATTTTGAATGAAGTTTGCCTGACTGTCCTCGGGTTCCACCAAAATTTTAAGAGTAGGTTAAATCTATCACGCTGATAGTTGCTATGGACCAGCCAATAGGATGACCAGTTGTTATATCAGAGTGATAAAGTTATCGTGTTGATAAAAGTTTGATGGAACCCAAGGTGTGTGATGATAGCCTTGTGATTGAATAATCATGAATGTCAGAAATGTCACTGACAGTGCCATTTTGAATTTGATGCCCACAAAACCGGTTGTTCCCTTTCGAATTTTCTCACCATGGGCAATACTCAATAAAGTCGAACAAGGTTTCGAAGAAACTGACTCCAGAAACCTCTCATGATACTGTCTGTTCAGTCGAAACAATTTTTTGCAGGGGAAAACCTGGAAGATTAGCAATAACACAGAAATAAGAGGTTGAAAATGATTATAGTGAACTTTTATAGGTACGCATCATCATCATGCAATTCAGGATAGGTAATACTTCAGAGTTACAAGGGATCCATGCGGGGAGGACGCGATAGATCGCCAGATAAAACGTGGGGGGCAGGAACACTGATATGCGGAATGAAGCCTAGGGTTACGCCAGATCAGAGCACGGGTGACACACATACAGAAGGCTTTGTGGTAGACAGCACTAAAGACTGAAGAAAGAGACTAGTTAGATTGCCCAAGAAGTGAAGAAAACGGGTAGGTACTTATCGCGTAGATCTGGAACGTTTTGACGAAATTGACCTGAATCCAGCATAGGTTGGTTTGTCGAAACTATCCATCGACTTGTCCAATTTTGGAAGAATCCAACTAGTAGCTAGTGGCGTAGAAGTTATGAGGGTAATCAATTTAGCAGCATCCGAGGAAAAACTGACTTGAGATGACCCACCCCTAAATAACTTCTACGCCACTGGTTGGATTTTTTCAAAATTTGACAGGGTTATAGATAACTTTGACAAACCAGCTCTTGTTAAGCTTAAGCTCATTTCGTCAGAAAGTTCCTGAGTTACAAATTTTTGAAATCCAAAAAAAGTGAACTTCAAGGGCTGTATCTTTGTCATTGGACCAAACTTTGCAAAATGGCAAATAGGTTCTCATGATATTTTAACGAGATCCACTTACAGCAGAATTTTTGCTATCATCGCTGGAACATCCTGTATAGGTCCGACTGGTATTCTGGAAGTTTCTACAGGTCCTATAGCGAATTCCACATTGATCGTGGCATACAGCTTCGAGGCGACTTTCGAACAATCCTACACCTTGTGCGTTTATTACCAGCGTGCCGTGAAGTCGGCCCCTCCGCCAAAGAAACAGATGTGTCTTACCCGGCTGTAAGACATACCCGGCTTGTAAAGGCTCCACGTGAATTTAATGGGCCATTCAAACCTTCGTGTTTGTTCTGGAATGCACTAGAGCTTCGCATTTGTAACACTGCGATCTGATGCGAACAGTCTAGAAGGATCAGGTGTGCTTCTCGAATGCACAACAGAATCGCCGCTGGTAACATTATTTATGTAGCAAGAGCATCTTCAGGCCTGGAGGTATGTGGGTCCTCACATTCAGACTAAGGCCCTAGAACAAGCTTAGTAGTATTTGAGATTTTCAATTTGCACAACCAAGAAGCTGTTGATGAAGTTTTACCTGATAAGTTTTAATGTGAATTTTGGCACCGACGAAATAAAATTTCAACATGCAGGTAACACATCTTCTGAACGGGAAGCAAGCAATCATTATTGTGAGATTTCCACCTACTATTCTTATTCCTATCCGAGATGTTTTCGGAAATAAAAAATTTAATTTCAATCATATAGCAGTAATGGCGAGCCTATTGATTCTCAAATGGAATGAACAATACCGTTGGGTCACACTCTGGGGGTTACAGCTTAGGGCTCCTCATGACTCAACCCCAAACGGCCATTAAATTGAAATTTCCATACTACCAACATCTTTGAATTGCCATAATCTGCATATTCATTAATCCTACGACTTTTGTTCTATCAAAATTCAATGAAATTTGATTGTCAGGATGAATCATATTTTCTATTTTTATTACTATCCTAGCATTACTTTTAAGCTGGTTGAACAACAAAATCCAATCTAAATATCTACTACACAGCTCCCAAGAGTTTTAATTGACAAAACGTTGTTATAGTTCTCAACGGATAGATATTGAAATTTAGTGTGTGCTTTCGATGCCGGCATTGGGCCGTATAAACTCATTACCGGGGCGGTTCTTGCACACGTTAAAATTTCAATCGAGACTCCAGATTTAACGAGGGCAATTACATTAACGGTGCAATATCAGAGTCGTTTAAATTGAAGTCACAAATATAACGGTCGAGGTCGAGCCCTACGAAATAGCTGAATAAGACGTTCTCCCCATCCACCACTCCGCGGAGCTTCGAGCCGCCCCAGCCCATACACATGAAGAGACAAAATGAAGAAGCTGACGAGCCATTACGTGCAATCACAAGCACTCTTTCTCCTTTCTCTCGTTGAGCACTTTACATATGAATTCAATCAATACCACCAGCCGGTCGAGGATGAAGCAAGGAGCAGGAGGGTTCTGGCGGTTCTGTACGAGACGAACCGAATTGCTGAGATAATATAAAGGCAACGATTACTGCACACGACAGAACCGTGCTAATTTATTGTTGTGGGAATGATTTTTATGTCGGCCGTTCAATATTTCCGGGCGCAGCAGAAAACCGACGTAATTGGGGTCAAGGGAGGCGGTGGTAAATTTCAAAATGAATTTCAAAAGTCTTGGAAAGCGCTTTTCTCATGCCCAATCCCAATCTACGGCGGTAAAGCCCCGTTTAACATCCACATAATGTCACATGGAAGCGATGTGTGAACGCTACACGACTCCAACATCCTTTGTAGCCGAAACATTTTCATCAGACTGAAAGAAAAACCAGCAATAAAGCAAAATGCGACCCGCTGTGGGATTTCCTTTGTAGTCTTCTTAATCCTCGATTAATTTCACCACAGTTCCGACACACAGCGCGGCGGTGAAAGACCAACGGCAAGTTCCCTGAAAAGTATAAAGTATGGTATTATCGTGAAATGACTAGTGTGCGGGCCTTTAGTTCAGCAGATCCGAGATCCAAAATACTCTACGACGAGGGATCACGACTCTGAACCCAAGCCTCGCCTTTGTGTGTTCCACTCTTTCTTATCCTGCGCCATTATTCGACCCTCACTACTTTATAAAATGCAACTTGAAAATATTACAATGCGAGAAATTTCAACTAAACGTAAATTTCCCGGTTATGTATTATTTATAACGTTAGTCTAATACCGGGTGATCATTTGAAAACTATCCACATGTGATATCTCCCGATTCCTAGTGCAAATGTCTTTGAGCAAAAACAGGTCAATTTTTATATCGAGGGGGACATCTAAATCATACATTGGAAAATTTATATCTCAAGCCTCCTCGCCTCCACTCACCCCAACTTTGAAATTTCAAATGATATCACCTACCTTGCGATACATCAAATTGAAGAGAATTAAATTCTTTTTCTAAAAAAAATATTTTGAAATTTTTCAACCCCACCCCCCGTTCTTCCTAAAATTCTCTGAGTGTCCAAGTTTATATTCTTGACCTCTATTTTCCTTCAATAAAGTGAACGTCATCCTGTACAGCATCGAAAGAGAAAATTTTCTTTAGAAAAAAGTGCCACCAAAATTTACCCCTTCGCTCCCCCCCTGACCTTAAAAATTTAAAATGTCAATACCTACTTTGTAATACATCAAACTGAAGGAAATTGAATTCTCTTCCTGAGAAAGGGAATAAAAATATTGGAAATATTTTTTCAGAAAGAAAATTTAATTTCCTTCAATTTAATGTATCGCAAGGTGAGTAGTGTCATTTGAAATTTCAAAGTTAGGGTGAGTGGGGGCGAGGGGGGGGTGAATATAGGAATTTGCCAATGTATGTTTTAGATGTCCCCCTCGATATGAAAATCGACCTGTTTTTGCTCGAAAAAATATTCACTAGGAATCGGGAGTTATTGCAGGTGGATAGTTTTCAAATGATCACCCGGTATATTAAAGAGTTTGCTGTTCGCCCATCGCCCAATGCAATTCTCGTTATTCTGATGCCTACAAGTTCTTCTTGTTATGAACATTAATTTTAAAGACACTCCAGCTCAGTCCTTGAAATCGTAGACCGTAAAAATGCATCATCGCATCAAGGTCACTGGCGAAAACACCCCTTTAAAATGACCCACTTGAAACATTCAAAAAGCTTTAGGTTCTTCATCGCGATTTTTTGAGAGTTGTTCGATCAACTGTTTTCACGAAAACACCTGTAAGTTCGATATATCATCGCCAACATCTTTATTTACACTCGTATGTTCCGTGAAAATCCTGGATGTCGCGAAAATGCACCTTATCTATTGGTGTATCACAATTGGAAATTCATTCAGAAGCGGTGAATTATCGTCTTGGTGCTTTATTCCTTCATAATGTCAACAAGAACATAATGCAAATAGAATCGGCAAAAATATTACAAGGGCACCAAGGACAATGTTTATTCTATTTTGCATGATAAATTTCAGGAGCTGTATAGGGATACAATTACTAGACTTGTCAGAGATTTTCGACGACTATTATTATATCTAACATCAACCTAGATCATCATTCTTTTAGGGTAGAGGTAAATTAAGTTTTTTTCGTACAAAAACGTTCAACAAAAAACTACAGTAAGTATAGCCACCCACCTCCCTGCTAACGCAATAATTTATTAGTGTCATCCACTCACAGCGGAAGATTTGTTGAACAAAATATGGAGATATAAAGAAGATAGATCAATAATGCAATGCCAGGTTTTGCTTCAATGGGGCTTGAAGTAACCATACTTAGGATAATTATTGATAAGGTGTCTTTCATCGTTTTTCTTAACCTAAGTACTAATTAATTATTATGTAAGAGCAAATTTGTGGATATTGTTGTTTAATTTATTCTTTTGCTTTTTTCAGGTGAGTACCTACCAGATTTTTGCCTTTCGAAAACCGCCCGCCAACTATCGGTAAGTCTTCAACTTTTGCGTCTTGAACTAGCTATAAAAGTCACATTTGAAGCAGGCGTCTCAGTTGGAAATAATTTGGGCACAATAAACAAGCATACGAAGTTGCTCATCCGGACAATAATTCAAACGGAAAATGTATCACCCACGGGATCACTGCTCTTATACATTGTGAACATGTCGTTTTATTTATATTTATATTTACTCTCCAACCCGCAGACTCGAATGCTAATAATCCCCGACATAATGTGAGATAAAAAATTGTTGCAACTTTGATATCCCCCTAAAGCCTTTTTAAATTTTAAAAAACTCATCTCTTATTCATATTTCCAAAGCGCTCGCGCTCGGCTGAATTCGTTTCATACATACATCTTTTGAGCGGAAAGAACTCCAAACTTATCCAATTAAGGCTGATTGTGCCTTTTTTCAGTTCCGGAGAGAAGTCAGGTTTTATTCCAAATGGACTTAATTAATAGTTTCGAGAGAGAGAGCGCGAGAGCTTTAAGCAATCACGAGAGCTTCGAACTTCATATTATGCCTTCCGGGTATTAGATATATGAATCGACGGGACTCTAGCAAAACTGCCCTCCGATGAACAATAATCCCTTTTGTCTCAACTTCTTCATTACAATTTTCTATAAATCGGGGAGTTGACATTTGGGGTATATGTATGTATACGTCTAGGAGAAGGCAAGCACGCACCATAGGCAAGGAGATGAAAAATAAATGATGAGCGTGTAATTTGCAAGAATCTGTTGTCGCAAATTACGTGACATTTTCTCCAACTGGCATATTTCAACGTCGGCAGTACAACGAAATTATTATTCGCAGCCATGGGCTCACAAAAAAGAGGGAGAATTTGTCATCGAGGGATCATTTTTTATTTAAATTATGGAGCTTAGGCTTTTGTGGCCCGCCACGTATTATACTGACTTTTTGTGTTCCAGTGTTATTTCTTCTGAAGGCTGAGTGACCTGGAGCCGTATTCTCTAACTCGCTATGCACTCGAACCGACAGATATCGCTATCGGTAGCTAGGCAAGCATCATTGTGATTGGCTTTTGCCTGACTACCGATAGCGATATCAACGAGTTAGAGAATACGGCTCCTGGACCTTTTTCTTTTTTTAGTATGTTTTATTTTGTTCCGGATAACTTTGTAACTTTCAACCTGAATGAATACCCCATCATGCAGTTTACTATTTCAACCTTGCACTTCGTGAAAGGAGAAGCAAGCAGTTCCGATCTACGCTTCAAGAAATCACTAGACCCACGACAAAGGAATCTTCCAGTCTTTTTCTGATCATTGACAACGACCAGTTGGTATATAGGTAATCAGTGCCATTCTTCATGCTTGGGAAAAATCTTTGAGGTATGTCAACAAAACGAATGATGATATTTTCCTAAACCAGTGTGTTTTCTGTGTCGATGTCTTCAGCATTCTCTCCGGCCAGTAGCCATTCTTTCGATTATGACCTAAGCAGCTATCACAGTGGAGAATCATATGGTTCCTTTAACACTTCTATCTAATCTACACTCTTTGTATACTCGAAAATGTTTGTGTAATCTACAGGGTGATTCATGAGTGACCTTACATAGGCTAATGGGAGATAGAGGACTTCGAGGCGAGTCAGTATCCACTGAAGAAATTTCAATTTCTCCGATGGTTACGAAGATACAGGGTGTTTTGTGTGTTTCGTATGAAACTTTGATAAGCGATATTTCTGAAACGGCCAAAGGAATTTTGATGAAATTCACCAGTGATATTTCTCTGTTAAAACTCATCCCGAAGCCATACCGGGTAAGTCAAAATCCAGGGCCGGGCTAGAAAAAAGGTGCCCCTTTTTTGTTTCATCAAAAAGTACATTTTCTGACCGCTTTTCTAAAAAACAGCTATCGGATTCAAAAAGCTAAGGAAAAATGCTTTAAGAATCACTCTTCAATTTGGATGGCACACCTAAATCGTTTCGACAATAAAATTAAAAGTAAAATTTGTGGGTGAGTTTCCATTTTCGACCGGACATAATCGACTCATTGTTTGATCGAATTCATTAAAATTCATTTTTTGGCTTGTCTCTGTTAAATAGAAGGGCTTGGTTGAGAAAAAAAATTCAGAGCTGACAATTTTTTTTTCATGATAAAATCGAGAGCGAAACCAAAATTAGACTCGATTTAATCGTCAAAAAAAAATTTCCGGCTATGGAATTTTTCTTACTACCAAGCCCTTCTGTTCCACAGAGACAAGCTAAAAAATGAATTTTAATGAATTCAATCAAACAATGAGTCGATTATGTCCGTTAAAAAATGGAAACTTACCCACAAATATTACTTTTAATTTTTTTGTCGGAACGGTCTAGGTGTGCCATCTAAATTGAAGAGTGATTCTTGAAGCATTTTTCCTCAGCTTTTCGAATCCGATAACAGTTTTTCGGAAAAGCGGTCAGAAAATGTACTTTTTGATCAAATAAAAAAGGGGCACATTTTTTCAACTCCGGCCCTGGATTTTGACTCACCCGGTATGACTTCTGGATAAGTTCCAGCAGAGAAATATTACTGGTAAATTTCAACACAATATCTTCAGCCGTTTCAGAAATATCGCTGATCAAAGTTTCACACGAAACACACAAAACACCCTGTATCTTCGTAACCAATGGAGAAAACAAAATTTCCTCAGTGGATCCTGACTCGCCTCAAAGTCCTCTATCTCCCATTAGCCTATGTAAGGTCACTCATGAATCACCCTGTATACTGCACCACCTGGAGGAATTTTTCACTTAATACTGTACCCGCACAAAGTCTATAAGGTAGAAATCACTTTAATTCTGAGGGAAGCATGGATGGTCCGCATTGTTTATTCTGAGATTCCTGAGTTCTCATTTATGAAGTGAGCATAATTGGATCTTTCTTTTGCATCAGATGCATGCTTAATTGCTTATGATGGTCAGATAAACTCACTTAGCCCTTTAACAAGCAAGACTTAGGGGCTTTGAGAATGCCCAATTTTTTTTAACACGGACTTGTTATTCAAGGTTTACCAAACACATTGGGTCTTATGAATAAACATCAAGCAATTGCTTTTGCTTATGGAATCCAGAAGCAAAAAACGAAGAAACATTTGGAAATGAAACTTTGAATCATTGTTATTATTTCAATCAGTTGCTCAAATGTTCAATAAAACCTGAATCAAGGAATTCCTTCAAGTTTCTGATTTTTTGAGAATTTTTTGAAAACAGAAAATCAAGCAAAAGCAATTGCCTTATAGTCGCAGCGGTACACTGCAGGATCGATAAAAAAGTGGCATTTAAGTATGAAAGCAAACCACTTTGCACAGGTGTCGTCTAGGACCATTTGAGTGATTTGGTTCGCAGCATCTGAAATTTCATCCCTTAGGGCTTGACGTTTGACCTCTTTTCCAAGATGGCGGCGAAAAAATGTTCAAACACTGATAACGGTCGCTTTTTCGCAAACAAGGGGTCATTTCCGCACAATTGGGAGATGAAAATACCGAAAAAGGCCGTATGACTGTTGTCGGGCTTTTTTCTTTAGTCCAAGGGCCAAAATTTCCAAATTTATTGCCTTGCGAACGGTAAAGTTCATATTAGTACAAGCGGTAGGCAAAACAATCCTGCATTGATTAGAGAAAACAAACATTTTTGCACAGTGCCTCTGAAAACCATTCTGAGCGATTTGACCCGCAGCACTCGATCATTCGTCCCTTGGGGGGCCCATGGGGGCCCTCCAAATTTTCAAGATGCAAGAACTTTCACAAAACGATTATTGAGTATCGTCATGTGTGTCATAAAATGAGCTTATAGGTCTATTGAAAATGTTTTCAGCAATTATCGTTGTCTCCTTTCCATTCTTCACACTTGAAAAAAAAAATCTTCAGCAGAGGTCGAAAAATTGTTTTCATTTTTTAATCTACGCAAGGAAACAATAAATTCATATGTTTTGTTTAGTTCCCGAACAAATCGCATAACTGGGCCGACTTCCTTAAAAATTCGAAGAAAAAGGCTGACTTCTCACTGAATCTCAGTAAACCGACGTCACTTCTGTTAAGCATCATGAACAGAAGGATTCGTTTAAAAAAAAGTTAGCTGAACGTTGCGTGGCATTAAAAGATAGCTTTCTGGGAGTTGGGAGTCTATTCCAAGAGCAAAGCGATCAGCTCATAGCATTAGACAGTCACACTGTCGTCTCTGGCGATTAAGTCAAGACTCTATACGCAGCTGAAAAAACTGGCATTGCGGCATACAAATTAGATTTGTGAAGAGGTTGTATCTCGGTCAACGTCGTTGTACGATCCTGTGAAGAAGATGAACACCAAAATCTTTTCTTCTAAGGTAAAGAAGAAAGTTCAGGCTTCGTCTGTTGAGAATCTCACTTTGGATATTCAGCTGTTCTCAAGGCTTTTCATGGTCGCCCGTGAGCGAACGTTGGATCTGAAAACGTTTTTCAACTTTGAAAACCAGATGTAACCGCCGTCTCTCCTATGAATGGCCAGCTTCGCTCGGGTTAAAAGTCTGATTTGGCAGAGAAACTGGAGTCTCTGGTTGATGGTGTTCTTATTTCTACAAGTTTTGATGGTATTTTCTATGATGGGGCAGGGGCAGCTGTTGTTCAATCTCATTGGCCGCACAATGTGAAAACTTTCCAGGAATATTTTCCCTACAAAAAAGTCACGAGCCGACACTGCTTTGAAGATGTACCCCATGTAACAAAATGGCGACCTTCACAGGTTATGATCCATGGTATGACATTATAGTGACCACTGAAGTATAAGGACATCTTAAAATACTCAAAACTCATTATCCTAGATAGGTATGTAACTAACATTAGTACGGACGTTAGCGGCACATATCAGGACCAACCTTGCATTTCATTCCGATGCAAAACGCTCTTGCATGTGAGTAGTAGGTACCTACAGGTAATTTTTAAGAAGTGGTGCCCCGATGGGACTCGCGACTGGCGTGCATCCTAAGAGGTCGAAGATCCAAGAAATTACCATTTTTGAAATCGTTGCTTTTTCATACTTTTTTCGCTAGACTATATATTTTCAAGGTCGAAGAGCACAATGCGATAAGTTTCCAGAATGTGTCATGTACCAGTGGCGTACCAGACGGCTGCGAAGGGGCCGAGGTGCGATTCTTCACAAGTCTTATGGTAAACCGTAACTAACACTGTTTTTTGACATGTTTAGTATCATTTCTGACCAAATCACATATTCTGATTCAAAAAATAAGTATAAAATTTTGATAGAGACTTGTTTAAACCGGTTTTATCAGAAAAAACATGATTTTTTTCACCCTCAAAATTGATGTTTTGTAAATTATACTTCCACCATTTTTCAATGTTATTATAACTATGAATTTGACTTAGTCAGTTGGTTTAGGCTATTTCACACAAAAATATCATTTGCTAAACTTTTTTCCCATTTCCACAAAGTCACGGAGTAATTATGTTTCTTGAGAAGAATCATGTCGAAGCTTGATGTGACGAAACGTGCTATTTCACAGATAAAAATAGGCTAGGGTCAAAATGTAGCTCTAATTTGGTACTTTATTCATTTCAAGGCATGAAAATAGTTTTATCTATCGAACAAAATCACGAACACCAAAATCGGAGCCGTATTTCAGTCATGATATCATTTTTCTTCCGACATTGCGGAATAAATTTCTGAAAAAACGCGAAGTTTCGACCTATAAATTTGTCCTTTTTGAGCTCCATTCCCATTGTGGTTCAAAACACCGATGATCACAATTTTGACATAGATTGTTCAATTGAACTATTTTATGGATGAATTTCATACACCAGAAGTTTCTATCGATGTTACAAAGTCACACGGTAGTTTTGTTTCAAAACGTGCATCATGTAGAAATTTAATTCCAAAAGCTCGCAATGTCGGAAGAAAAAGGATGTCATGACTAAAATACGACTCCGATTTTAGTTTTTACTATTTTGTTTGATAGAGAGAACTATTTCCATGCCTTGAAATGAATAAAGTAACAAATCAACGCTACATTTTGATCCTAGCCTAATTTTTCCCGTGAAATAGCACGTTTCGTCACATCAAGCTTTGACATGATACATCTCAAGAAACAAATTCATTCTGTGACTTTTTGTGACCGGGAAAAAAGTTCAGCAAATGATATTTTTGAGTTAAATAGCCCAAACTAACTGTGTAAGTCAAAATTATAGTTATAATAACATTGGACAGAGTGATGGAAGCAGTATTACAAAACATCAATTTCGAGGGTGAAAAAATCATGTTTTTTCTGATGAAACCGGTTTAAACACGTCTCTATCAAAATTTCATACTTATTTTTGGAGACAGAATGTTCGATTTGGTCAGAAATGATACCAAACATGTCAAAGAAAGTGATAGCTACGGATTACCATAAGTCTTGTGAAAAATCACACCTCGGCCTCTTCACAGCCGTCTGGGACGCCACTGGTGCATGACACTTCCTGGAAACTTATTGCATTGTGTTCCTCGACCTTGAAAATATGTGGTGCAGCGGAAAAAGTATGAAAAAAGCAACGATTTCAAAAATGATAATTTTTTGGACCTTCGACCTCTTAGGAAGCACGCCAGTCGCGGGTCCCATCGGGGCACCACTTCTTAAAAATTACCTCTAGGTACCTACTACTCACGTGCAAAAGCGTTTTGCATCGGGATGAAATGCAAGGTTGGTTCCCCTAACGTCCGTACTACATAGAAATTTTTCGTTCGAAGGACAATAAATTTGGAGATTTTGGCGCTAGGACACAAAATATAGGGTCCGCAACATTCATAAGTCTTTTTTTGGTATTTTCATGTCCGAATTGTGCAGAAATTTTCTTTTGTCTGTGAAGAGGCGACTTTTATCAGTGTTTGAACATTTTTCAGCCGCCATCTTGGAAAAGAAGCCAAAAGTCACACCCTAAGGGATGGAATTCCAGATGCTGCGAACCGAATCGTTCAAATGGTCTTAGACAACAACTGTACGAAGTGGCTTGCTTTCATACTTGATTGCCACTTTTTTTCACGTACCGCTCGTACTATTATCTTTATTCATAAGGCCCCTTGTCCTATCCAGAATTTTAAAATTCCCTCTAGTTTTTTTTCAAAGGGTGATACATAATAATCCGGTGGACTAGGGTTACAACTATGCATTTTATGACTACGGAACAATTTTTTGCAGGCATGCTCAGAAAGTCTTCATCTATCATTTGAGAAGTGCTGCCAAACAATTTTCCAATGTGGGGGGCCAGGGGGCCCTTTTTTGACAACTTAAATAGTTTTTTGTCGATAAAATCCGTAATAAGAACGCTAAATAAAAAACTCCAACGGATTATTGAAGAGCAACTCGAAAGGTCACTTATGTGTGATACAAATTATTACAGGGCCAATTATTACATTATTATTGGACAGGTTCCAAAAAAAAAAAAAAAAAAAAATGAATAAAGGTGACAAAATTAAGAAATTGATGTTTCATTCAATGCATGTGAAGAAACAACAAACCGTTTTGAAATATCTTGGAGCGTTCCTGAAAAATTCTTGAAAAACTGAAATATATCATAAAAATTTCACTTTCTACTTTGATTCCGTATTTTCCATTATACAGAGGTATATCCTTGAGTTATGCAACAAATTTGACAATATACACAAATATACAATAAATTATGGTTAAAACTGAATAGCACCATCACCGGCATCAATCATGTATGCGTTGTATACAGGGTGTAAGAAAAAATGGTTGTTTTTTTTTTGCTGTATATAAAAAAACAAGCAAAAAAACGCGTGGATTACACATTCACGTCAGTTATTCACCTTATCAGGTGTCTTGGCTTGGTTTGTTTCCCCGGAAACCTCTTACCTCCCTAATTTTCCACTTTTTATGTCTTGGTTTTTCTATTACAGCAAAGAAAACAACAATTTCTTCTTACACCCTGTATAATGACGCATTGACGCATACATCATTGATGCCGGTGAGTGATGTGGCTGTTTAGTTTTCAGCCTAATTTGTTGTTAAACTATAGTATATACCTCTGTATAGTGGAAAATACGAAATCAAAGTAGAAAGTGAAATTTTGATGATATTCTTCAGTTTTTTCGAAATATTTCAGGAATGCTCCAAGATATTTCAAAACAGTTTATTGTGTCTTCACACGCATTGGATGAAGCATCAATTCCTACATTTCGCCCACTTTATCTGTCTTGGTTTTTGAAATGAATGAGAACAAAAATATTTTTCTCTTTCACCCTGTATTGTATATAGCTCCGGCACCGATGACGCAGTTGGGTACGACTCTCAACCAGTTCAGGTGGGTATGATCAACAAATATGTTAATTGGCATCTTTCAATGACAAAACTAAAGGTCTTTGGCGCAATTTTCTCTTCATCATATTGCATGTTGACGGAAAGTCATTTTTCTCGGAACCTGGTTCACCCTGTTATAAATCTTATCACACATATGACCACACATGTGGTGAGAAAAATCGCTTCCCCTATACCTCGTTCATCATTGACTTGTCTAAACTACCTACTGTCATAATAATACACCTACAAATTTTGTTTTCTAATGTCACAGGTAACTATGTTTTATAAAGAAAAGCACTCTTGCGATTGCGAGTAAGAAATCAAACAATTCAAACATCAGTATTTTGCTCAATTTTTTGTGATGATCGCCTAAAAAATGTCGTGTGCACCTCGGCCAAAAGGTTCTTCTTTGGCCTCACCTGTTTTGCAGCCTCGGCTACCAAATTTCAGATTCGCCAAAAAAACATTACCTTTATGGCCTTGATACACAAAGTACTATTTCACTGCTGGGCCGTCCAACTTACGATATTTTGATTTTATAGTAGGGGAGACGCGAACCAATATTCAATCCAGGCTGCAGGCGCAAGCGATTTGGTTTCAACAGAAAATATTCTTCCATGCCGTGTTTTATTGCAGTACAACAAAACGCAGAGTCGTTAGGTATAAGTAGGTATATTTTCCGGTAGAACTTATTCTCCTGGACTAGATCTCATTTATTTGCGCATCTCCCCTACTACAAAATCAACATGCCAAAAATTTGACGGCCCAGCAGGAAAAAAAAGTTTCAGGGCTCTCTTGTGCGTTTTGAAGCCATGTTGCACGGAAATTACCAAGAAAAAAGTCCAAGCTTCTCATATCTGCAAAAATTGATAGTCTTATCCAGTAGGAACATTGAAAAAAATGCTGTTGAAATAGGTGTACTGAAGAGGTCACCTCTTCTTGGGAAAATGATATTGCGAAAAAATTGTCTTCATATTTGGGCCCTCGGAACGCGATTTAGTTGGGAACGCAACAAAACATATAAATTTATCGTTTCCTTGCACAGCAGAAAAAATAAAAACAGTTTTTTTGAACTCTGCGGAAGATTTTTTTTTCAAATGTGAAGAATGAATCGGACACGACGACATTCGATAAAAACATTATCAATAGACCCGTAAGCTTCACTTATGACATACATGACGATACTCGATGATCATTTTGTGAAAGTTCTTGCATCTTGAAAATTTGGAGGGTCCCCATTGGCCCCCTAAGGGACAAAATATCGAGTGCTGCGGGTCAAATCGCTTGTCTCGGTATAAAGCCCATGCAAAATCTTATTACTGCACTCCAAAATGCGGTATGCACACTAAAACTTTTTCAACTGGATTTCATTTAAAAACCAACTAGAGTGAAACTCCTAGATTTTCCAGTTGAAAATCTAGCTAAAAATTCCAAACTAGATATCTAGTGGAGTGTTTTACAAAAGCATCTAGTTAGTCGAACTGAAAATACGTAGAATTCCACTAGAAAATCTAGTTCATTCATAAAGCTCCAACTGAACTTTTCTAGTTGTTCTAAATGAAATCTAGTTATCCCGTTATTACATTTTCTAGTTAAACCCCAAGGAATAAGGATGGGAAATAAAACCGAATACATAGATTTACATAGTACTATATTCCTGAATAATTTTATAGATAATACAGAGTACTTAGCTATGATAATCAACATATTGCTGTCGATGTTCGGCTGTCCATTTGGCAGCAACTGGCAACATGGTCGCAAATGTTCTGAAATCTCGTCCGAAGTGAAAATAGCCATGTATTAACTTTTCCAAACTATTCAATCAAAAAAGTAATATGCAGAATTCAAAATCAATAGCGCTAGAAATGTCTATAGGTGTTCAAAATCTACCTCAATCTATATCAAAATTATTCAAGTGCCAGTAATATGATTAGGATGTGTGTCACATACCATTTTTTCGTCAAAATCTGAAAGTCGTGGGTAACGTGAATCTGCGATTTGGAACCCTCCTCCTTTGTTGGTCTTGCCTGGGTATGCAATCTTTAGAGTATCCAGCGCTGAACCAAAGCGCCTAAAACATTAACTTATAAAAAGGTCCATCGAACTTTTGTTCCTCAATACTTACATGCAAAGGAATATCTGATCAGCTGTATTGCCCGTTATCCGTTTGTTTGTTTAAAACATGGATATCACTTGAGTAACAGTACAGTAATAATTATTGGGAGCAGGAACACTGGTTTATTGAGATATTTTCACCAAACATTGATATATTGCAACAAAGTTAACCGAAATACCAAAAACATGGACAAAATGGAGTGTGAACTGTGCCACGTAAACAATGAAATCGACTAATTTTCCATATGTCTCACTTTGTGCGCAGATGCAGCATCAACTGAAATTCCTTTATACAGGGTGATTCACCACCAAATGGACATAGCCTGAGGGTAGGTCCAGTTTTTCCAGGCAAACCAGGACCTGGCTTTGAAAATTTTCTAACGCTGTTTGTTTTGAAGTTACAGGGTGATTCATGTATTTTGTCGATTTTTTGAATGAGCCATATCTTTGGAACGATCCAATGGATTCGATTGAAATTTTGTGAGGTCATTCTACTATTGATAATTGACTCATCGCCTAATCAAGCAGTTCAAAATTTCCAGGGCCGGCCTTGATAAAAAAATTTCAACGTTTTTTCCGAAAAAGACGTTCTGTATGTATATTTTTACAAATTTATTTTCACATTCAGAAACTACATGAAACATGCTATAAGTATCGCAAAGAAAATTGCTTGGCACCATTGAGCTGTCAATAAAATTTTGATAGTCCTGAAAATTTTTGACGTTAGGATTTTTTGTAAATTAATAATTTGAGATATTTGGTGATGATCTATTATGACCTGAGACTTCAGCTGTTTCGTCAAAAAAATAAAAAAAAATTTTCAACGTTTTCCAGTACCTAATTAGGAGTAACAAAAAATTTCATCAAAATTTTCGAAAAATTCATGTAACGTCCCTCAATTTCAGCTTAATGTGGGATAAAAGTAAAGTTAAGGGACGTAACAATTTTTTTTTCTCAAATTCTGATGAATTTTACTTTCCCGGCCCACCCACGAACACGGAGGGAAAGTATTGTAATCGTGCAGAAAAAAAGTTTTGAGATTCCACCGGATATATCCGTTTTGAGGTCCTCCAAGACGATTAAGACCATTTTCAGAATGATGTCTGTCTGTGTGTGTGTGTGTGTGTGTATGTGTGTGTGTGTGTGTGTGTGTGTGTGTGTGTGTGTCTGTCTGTGATCTTCCACGATAACTGCCGTAACGTTGACTGGATCGACTTGATATTTGGTATACAAACATGGTTGTTTCCTGAAAAGAGCCCATTAGTTTTTGGCTTTCATTTGTCAAACCCAACTGTCACTATCATCAACTGTCAGAAGCTATATCTCACGGAACTCAACTTGCAATATGTCATTTGAAAGCCCTCAAAAAACTGTATTCAGAACAGTTGGAAACATTGCCCTATTTGTCATCTGTCAAATAATAAAAAATGTTAAAGTTCAAAACTTTACCAATTAATTATTCAAAATCTATCCAATGGATTGAAACCAGATTTGGCAGGAAGCAACACAACAAAAGAGTCAAATTGAGGCCGCAGTTGCAGTTTTCCACCATTCTCCAGTTGAGCGTAATGAATTTTCGAAATTTCTCCTGGCCGTTGCCACTCAGGAGGGGCTCTCGCCGGTGTTTCGACCAGCACGACTCGCTTTTGTAGCAGGACTCCACTCAAAAATTTATTCCTGTTCGGGGATCGACTTTTTTTTGGAAATTTCAACTGATTGTATTGAGCGTCGTGCAGGTCTATTTTCAGAGTTGACACGGTTTCGGTTTTCCGACTGTAATTTTTTCAAAATGAAATTTGCACATTCCGTGAATTTGACAAAAACGCAATGCAAACTTCTACATGCGGTAGGCGCCACGAAATATTAATTTTAGGTGCAGACATGCTGTGAATAAAAGTTGGAGAAAAGATTGAGCTAATTTTTGGAGGAGAAATTTTCGAAATCGGATCAACAGTTGCCGAGTTTTCCTCTCTGGAAAAACTGCAAATTTTCCAACTTTTTATTCAGTGAACAGATTTCTTGGAATTGTTTTTTCTAGAGAATAGATAACTGGTTCTTGAACATTTTCCAATAATTTCTCTCCAATTTCCCGGAAATTTTCCTCCTGAAAATATAAAACCACTCATGCGATCGTACAAATTAAGCGGTTCTGTCACGATAATTACCGAATTATTGATCCGATCGAATCGAAATCAGGTACGGAGGCCTAAGTTCAGCCTGGAATGTTCTGATTAGACTTTGGGTGGATGATTTTGATCGGAAGCCCTCAGGTGGCACATTGGGTCTGGGTTTGTCTGCCCAAGCTCTAAATTGAAAATATAGAGTTGAAATTTGACACACAGATGCAGTGAAAGTTTTCAATCAAGTTTTTGTAATTTCATCATCATATCTGAAGTAGGAAAGTTAAAGGACCCCGCACGATTCTTATGGAAAATGGCTCCCGGTTGAATTCTCTGAATTTTTGATATGCTGTAGCTCATGAGATACTAATCGAATACCGTGAACCCCAAACTCAAATAATGGACAGTTTTTTACCCACAGGGGGTTGAAGTTGGAGGTTTTGACGGCTTCAAAATGATATTATGACGTTAATAAAAGCTTTTTATTTGGTTTCTCTTCAAGTTGTGTTTCATGCTAAATATATCTATTTGACAGAAAAATATCAACCCCCTCCTCCACCCCCAACCCCTATCTACCATCATAAAATTCGAGATTACTCCCAAAAGCCATGCGGATGGCTTCTGTGATTTAAATCATGAATTTTGACATAAAAATCATTTTCCACCCCTAATGTTGGGGTGCCGATTTTCCAATTTTCCTTGGTTAATTTGGCTGAATTTTTGCTATTGTGTACTTCTAATTCTGCTGAACAAAAAGTTCTCATACCAAAACTTATTCCTATGAACAGTTTTTGTTCTGCAGGGGACTGAAGTTCAATATTTATGCTCTCAAATCTTCAACTTCAGTCCCCTGTAGAACAAAAACTGTCCATAGGAATAAGTTTTGGCATGGGAACTTTTTGTTCAACAGAATTAGAAGTATACAATACCAAAAATTCAGCCAAATTAACCGATGAAAATTGGAAAATCGGCACCCCAACATTAGGGGTGGAAAATAATTTTTATGTCAAAATTCATAATTTAAATCACAGAAGCCATCTGCATGGCTTTTGAGAGTAATCTCGAATTTTGTGATGGTAGATAGGGGATGGAGGTGGGGGAGGGGGTTGATATTCTTCTGTCAAATAAATACATTCAGCATGAAACACATCTTGAAGAGAAACCAAATAGAAAGCTTTTATTTATGTCAGAATATCATTTTTAAGCCGTCAAAACCTCCAACTTCAACCCCCTGTGGGTAAAAAACTGTTCATTATTTGAGTTTGGGGTTCACAGTATTTGATTAGTATCTCATGAGCTACAACATATCAAAAATTCAGAGAATTTAACCAGGAGCCATTTTCCATAAGAATCGTGCGGGGTCCTTTCAATAAGGAACCAGCATTGCATTTTTGAGAATTCACAACAGTTAGCTACCTAGTTCTACCTTTTGGATCATTATATCACCTTGGAAAACTGACCTAACCTGTCATTTTTTCTGTCCGCTCAACAATGGATGCAGGATGCTCGCTAAACGCTCGACTAAATAGAATTTTTTCATCAATATCCAAATCGAATCGCCCCCTCCCGAAGGGACACTTCGATCAAAATCATTACTGACGTCTCTGGATACCGCCGGGAAAGTTTTGTGTCGCCCCACAACAGATTTTTTTTTTGCTACCGAAAAAACGTGAAAAAATTTTTTTCAATTTTTTTGACGAAACGGCTGAAGTTCAAGGCCATGATAGATTATTCGCAAATATTTTGAATTATGAATTTACAAAAAAAACTAACCTCAAAAATTTTCAGGATCATCAAAATTTTATTGACAGCTCAATGGTGCCAAGCAATTTTTTTTGCGATATTATTAGCATGTTTCATGTGGTTTCTGAATATGAAAATGAATTTTGAGAAATATGCATACAGAATGTCTTTTTTTGAAAAAAGCTTTGAAGTTTTTTTTTTGAAGCCGGCCCTGGAAATTTTGAATTGTTTGATAGGGCGATGTGTCAGCTATCAATGGAAGAATCAGCTCACAGAATTTCAATCGAATCCATCGAGTCGTTCTGAAGATACAGCTTGTCAAAAAATTCTACGAAATACATGAATCACCCTGTAGCTTCGAAACGAACTACTTTATAGAAATTTCAAAACCAGATCCTGGTTCGCCTGGAAAAACTGGACCTACCCTTAAGCTATGTCCATTTGGTGGTGTATCACCCTGTATATAAATAATTTATTCAAATAAAATAAATTAACACCTTTCTATATAAAATAGATTGCCTAAGACAAAGGATACCGCATCATAGTGAATTTTCTAATTAAGTTGAATAAATAATTTGATAAGTTGGAATTTATACATAGAGTTAAATTTTAAATTGAGAACATATGGTGTTTGAAAATTCTGATGGAATCCTTGAGTGCGGATAATGCGATATCCTTTGCCCTTCTGGTCGATACATTAAATAACTGACAGAAATTTGTGATAAAAAATTTGGGAATGGTTCCCCGAGCTCCTATAAGGTACCCGAACACCTGAATACTATCTATATCATATTTTGTTTTAAAATAAGATATAGTCGGTTCATAAATGGTTCGCTTTTCAACATGAACAGCTTCAGGTTGTTCTTTGCTATCTTCAAATCTTATAGTTGGATCTAGTATGTATCCTTTCCGTCGCTTTCTGTCGATGGCAAGGACGTCAACTCTTCGCCAGCTGCCGTTGTCTGCCAAACCCGGTACCTCTTCGTGTGTTTCCCAGCCTTTGGTTTTGAGAATTTTCGCAAGGGATGCTCGGATTGTGTGATGGCGTGCATTGCGAAGAGCTTCACCAAATGGACATACACCAAGAATGTGCGGCAATGTTTCAAAAGCTACATTATTCTCAATGCCGACACTACAGCGGCGACATCGGTTGCCGTCTTGGCTTCGTCCTGGGGTGGCTCTGCATGCCGTTACGTTCCCGTTCATTTTAATTGCTTCGGTGTAATCTAGCCAAATCGATTGAAATCTAGTTTGTTAGCAAAAGTGAAAGACCTGATCGTTTGAATTCAACTGGATATCTAGCCACTTTATCTCTTAACTAGAACAAAATATCCAAATTTAGTCCAGCTACCGGTCGCATCTTGGACTCTAATCGAAACGCAGTCATAATAACTAGAAAACTAGATGGAATCGCTGAAACTAGGCATATCTAGCTGAAATCAACTAGAAATTTTTTGTGTGTGTGCTTTTGCGTACCGCTCCCTTTATGAAAAGAAGTTATCGAAAAATAGGCAGTACCCAAAATGTTCGGAAGCGGACGATAGTTCCATAACCACCCTTTCGCCTAGAGTAGTTGACTTATCTGCATTCGGCTCAGCTCCTTCGTACAACGACATTCCAACGCAATATCCAGTAACAGCACGGGAGATAACCCAAACTTTGAATCCTTGTTTGATTGGCTTCATTGGCATGTACTGTTTTAGGGTACTGCGCCCTTTGAATTCCATTATCGACTCGTCTATTGATGAAAATCTCGACGGATTGAATAATAATTTGAATCTTCTTGTTAATAATAATGTTAATACATTTCAAAATTGGACGCGCTTTATACAGTCTTTCGTAACCCGCCCCACCCTTTTTTGGCATTCGATCATTATCATTTAGGTGCAAGCACCTTGTGATTTTCAGGAATCGTTTCAGGGGCATAATGTCTTTTATACGTGGAACATTGAAGTTCGAATCACTGCACTCCAATACAGCCTCATCGATGGTAATTATGTGAGCTTCCAGCTCATTTACCGTCAGATCAAGGATTACAGCCTTCTGCCTTGCATAAAGGCGAGCATAAAGGCACAGAATATAAAGGTTTGTTTCATCAAGAACATATTGGAGAAACAATGGAGTCATCACACTCAGAAATATTTGAAGTGGATTATTGATGTCTATCTGGATCCATATGTTCCATAGTTATATTCCAAATGGTTTGTCAAAAAGAAACCGTTCAAACTTCACGACAGTTTTGAACTTGTTTTCCCAATCAAACAATTTTATTTTACAAAAAACCTCACTAGTTTTGTTAATTTATGGAAGCCTTGGGGGTCCCCAAAAAACCCAAGGCCTTTGGCACAGGCCCTTCGGGCCCATGCCTAAAGACGGCACTGCTCTTCGTGTCATTTTCTGCATCTGATGGTCTTTGGTTATGATAAAGTAGGTAAGCATTAAGGGACGATTGCACATAAAACTTTTTTTCAGTTGAAGAATCATGAGTTTCCTTTGATTTCAATAAAAATTTTACGAGAGTAAGTTTCGTTTCTGAACTGAGCATAGAATCAAGAACTTGGAACGATTTCTAAAAATTATCAGGTGAGTGTATAAGGGGAAATAGGGAGAAGAAGGGGGGTACTCCCCATTATCTATTATATTTGCCCCTGAAAAGGTTGACGAAAATGCGTTATCATAGTTCAGTAGAGACCTGTTTTAGTGAACTTTGGTCCAAATTTGAACAAAATCGGTTGAATCGGTAAAAGTTATGCAAAGAAAACGATTTTTTGATTTCAACTTTGAAGGGCTATATCTCTCTTATCTCTTCTCTTCATCATTATTCGTTTTTGAGAAAAAGTTTTTAATGAAGATGACGAGCGTGCAGATCCCCACAGCTGGATTCCATACGTCCAAATTGGCTTCAGTATCGCTTTGTAGACCAGCAGTTTATTCTTCAGTGACAGCTGCGAGCGACGTCCAATAAGCCAGTACATCTTCGAGAATCTGATGCCGAGTTGTTTTCTTTTGGCCCAGTTGTGCGATTTCCAAGTGAGCCGTCGGTCAAGATGAATTCCAAGATACCGGACTTCTTGCTTCTGCGGAATGACCAGGTTGTTTAGGACAACAGGTGGACACGTTTCTCTGCGAGTTGTGAAGGTGATGTGTACAGACTTCATCTCGTTGACCTTGATTCGCCACACTTTCAACCAGCTCTGCAACCCATCGAGATACAGCTGCAGTCGTCGAGAAGCCATCGAAGGATCGTGATGTGAGGCCAGCACTGCTGTGTCGTCGGCGAACGTAGCGACTGTCGCGTTCTTATTTTTGGGTAGGTCTGCCGTGAAGATGGTATACAATACTGGTCCAAGCACGCTTTCCTGCGGTACTCCTGACTTTATTGGATATGGCTTTGTTCTGGCATCACCATGTTTGACCATAAATTGTCGGTCTGTCAGGTATGATCTTAGTACCGCATAGTAGGTGTGTGGTAGTCCCCGCTTCAGCTTGAACAATACAGTTTGTTTCAGGGATGATAGCTAAAATTTCAACTGTGGTTAAATCTTGTCAAAATATGACGAAAACCTATATACCATTTTACAAAGTTCGGCCTAATGGCGAAGATACAGCTCTCCAAAGTTCACTTTTTTTGGATTTCAAAAATTTGTAACTCAGGAACGTTCCGACAAATTTATCTTTAATTTAGCAAAAGCTGGTTTGTCATAATTATCCATCAACCTGCCAAATTTGGAGAAAATCCTATCTGTGGTGTAGGAGCTATGAGGATCAATAATTTAGAAGCATCCGAACTCCGAAGAAAAGTTGACTTAAGGTGACTCCTCATAACTTCTTCGCCACTGATTGGATTCTCTCCAAATTTGGCAGATTCATAGACAATTATGACAAATCAGCTTATGCTGATTTAAAGCTAAATTTGTCTAAACGTTCTTGGGCTACAAGTTTTTGAAATCCGAAAGAAGTGAATTTTGGAGGGCTGTATCTTCATCATTAGGCCGAACTTTGCAACATGGTATATAGGTTTCCGTCATATTTTGACAAAATTCAACCACATTTGAATTTTTTGTCATCATCCCTGAAACACGCTGTATGTCAAGTTTTCGATATTGGCTGAAATCAATATCTGTCGTGAATAGCACTGAATGACATTAAAAATCGTAGCATAGGTACTGTATGGCAGACCCTGTAGCAATAATTCAGTAAGATTGTTTTGTAGCTTATGTAGAGATATCTGGAGGTATTCCTAAATTTCGCTTTGGTTCTCAATTTTTTCGTAACTCTGTATAAGTGGTAACCAGTATTTGTTGATTTTCCAAGTTATTGTTATAAAAAATCTTTGCCTGTTTCGCGCTCAACCGAGTGAGTCCTGCAGCTTCCAGCAGCAGGATCGGCGGCAGTACCTGTCGAAACCGGAGGTATCCTCCGTATCCTGCCGGATCCTTCGGTGGGCGTGGTCCGGTTGCCAGGCAACGAATGCTGAAGGGGCGCACTGTAAACTGAGGCGCCAGTGTCACCAAAGCTCTCCTTCTGGAAGCTTGTCTCTGCGAGCTCACACCTCCATGTACTGACCATCATTCTGTATGGGACAATTTATGTACGCAGTCGTTTCGTTCTGTTAGTAAATACGACACACCCCGCATCGGTGCTTGCTGACTGACTGACTTTTCGTTGCGAGAAAGTACATTTCAGTGCCCTTATTTTTTTTCTGGGGATAAAGCCGTCACCAAAAGTTTATGCCAATCCTTGGACTTTACTACTACAACTACTACCACCACCATCTCGCACATTACAACACGAACCGCACACTGTAAGTTTGCCGTTTTACCGTTGATGTCTCTACGATTCTATCCAAGCACCACCCTAATTGGCGACATAAATAAAGGGTAACAGGTGGTCCTTTCCGCCTTTACGGTCGTCGCCGGCGCTACTATACATAGCCGGCAAGACGCAATCCGGCTGTGCGATCTAATCTTATGGAAGTTTGAAATAAAGCCAATTTTTCAGCTTGGGTACTTACACGACTGTTTACAAAGTTCCTGTGCGGCAAGTTTAGATTTGCGTGTACTGGAATGTTGTACTCGGAAACTTCCTCAATTTCGCTAATGTAACAGAATTTTATGCCCTTCCAGTTCAGAGGGTTATAAAAAAAGCTAATAGGTATAATTAGATAACACTGTTACAATATGAAATAGAAAATTATGACGAGAACCTCAGCCTATAAAAATCATAATATAGCAGCGCAATAAATAACGGTCATTTACGGCAACACCTTCATAAACTATTTCCATTTCTGTCGTCTGTATTTTTTTTTATTGAATACGAATAATAGACGGTTCAAGGCAAAATCCCCTGAAATTAACGACCTACAAACTACCTAGATTGATTATTGATTTCTTCATTGAAACCCATAACTTACGGAAGAGGAAAAAGAGTGATAGCGTGCAGACTTTTTTTCCCCCAGTGATATTTTCATAACGTTAATGTATGGGTGTGGGAATGGGGAAATATCGCCATGTCTTTTCATATGATTTGAATTTATGGGAATATAAATGAGAACAGGGTTTCAGACGCCCCCGAGGATGTGTGTTGTGGAAATAACTTATTTCACCTTAATAAAGAGAGCCGGATTTAACGCGCCCCATAAATGAAGAGCCGGAAGCATTTTGACTCATGACCTGGAAAGGCTTTTTTATAGTTTTAATCAACACCAGTACCGGCGGCTTTCTTATGCTGAACAAAAAATGGTTTCCATTGTTCCCACAAACTCCAAACTTTTGTAATTAAGTCAAGTTATAACTCTAGTGATAAGAATGTAATACCTAGTAAAGACTAGTTGAAAATTGAAAAGCCAAACTTGAGGTTAAAAATTCTATGATTGACTTTTGATAAAGAAAAAACAAATAAATAAATATAGCTCTTTTGGAAAGCCTTAAAACCTAGCAAGGTTGTACCTTAATTGTAACAAATAATGTTTCTTGGTAGCTATTATAAATAGCTCACTTCATTCAGTGTCCCACTGACTTACATACCTATATACCTACTCGATACTTTTTCAAAATATAGGTCAGTTTCTGACGTCTGCAACTTATTACGCAGCTTTTGTGCTGATATAAGATTACACAATTTCACCACCAGACTTTTTCCAAGTGACAAGTGACAGCTTATAGCTACTGCCACGTGCAAAAATTCTGGTCATCAAGCGTCACTGGGAGCACATTTCTAGCCTGTCTTTGGAGTGATTATACAGAGTGATCCATATGTGACCTTACATAGGCTAATGGCAGATAGAGGATTTCGAGGCGAGTCAGGATCCACAGAAGAAATTTTGTTTTCTATATACTATTAGTTACGAAGATACCAATTTTGTGTGTTTCGTGTGAAACTTTGATGAGCGATATTTCTGAAACGGCTGAAGATATTTTGTTGAAATGCATCAATAATGTTTCTGTGTTGAGACTTATCCAGAAGCCATACCGTGTATTTCGAAATCCAGGGCCGGACCAGAAAAATGTGCCCCTTTGTTATTTCCCTTGCCCTTTGCCCTTTGTTATCAAAAAGTACATTTTCTGACCGCTTTTCTAGAAAACTGCTGTCGGATTCAAAAAACTAAGAAAAAATGCTTCAAGAATCACTCTCAAATTTAGATGACACACCCAAACCGTTTCGACAATAAAATTGAATGTTAAATTTGTACGTAAGTTTCCATTTTCAATCGGACATAATCGACTCATTGTTTGATTGAATTCATCCAAATTCATTTTTTGGCTTGTCTCTGTTCAATAGAAGGGCTTGGTTGAAAGAAAAATTCCATAGCGAAAGATTTTTTTTACGACCAAATCGAGTGCAATTTCGTACTTCACTCTCGAATTTGTCATAAAAAAAAATGGTCGGCTCTGGAATTTTTTTTCAACCAAGCCCTTCTACCAGAGACAAGCCAAAAAATGAATTTGAATGAATTCAATCAAACTTAAATGAAAATGATTGAAAATGGAAACTTACCCACTTTAACATTCAATTTTATTGTTGGAACGGTTTAGGTGTGCCATCTAAATTTAAGAGTGATTCTTGAAGCATTTTTCCTTAACTTTGTGGATTCGACAGCAGTTTTTAAGAAAAGCGGTTAGAAAGTGTACTTTTTCATCAAATAACAAAGGGGCACATTTTTTCTAGCCCGGCCCTGGATTTTGAAATACCTGGTATGGCTTCTGGATAAGTTCCAACACAGAAACATTATTGATGAATTTCAACAAAATAGCTCTCGCCGTTTCAAAAATATCGCATATTAAAGTTTCATACGAAACACACAAAACACCCTGTATCTTCGTAACCAATGGAAAAAACAAAATTTCTTCTGTGGATTCTGACTCGCCCCGAAATCCTCTATCTCTCATTAGCCTATGTAAGGTCACTCATGGATCACCTGTATAGCCCCCAAATAGTTACTTGCCTCTCCTTGAGGGGGCCGATCACTCCCTTTGTTACTCTGATTCGAACTAGATGAATATGAGGAACAATAGCAATGTATAATAATGATTGGTGATGTACTATAACTCTCCCCCATAACTATGTTCATCGTTTAACCGTCCAGAAACTGATAGTTACCATTTTTCTTCTCACGTACCGCTAGCACCAAAAACGTAATCAATGAATCAGAGAGTGACATCGACGGTCACAATTTTTTTTTGTCCGCGACGGTGCCTAGAGGTATCTACATACCCACCCCCCTTTAATAACAATTATTATGCATACAATTACATATTATAGTAAGTAGATGTGAAATTGGCATGTGAGTAGGTAGCCTATAGGTGAGTAGATACTTACTGAAGCTGTAAAAGATAAAGTTTCATTAGGTCAGGCTTCTTCCAATACAGTAACAAACAATATTACTGCATTCGTTCTACTGTATTTACTGGATTGCCTTGGACTCATTCCAGTGACTAGTATTGTGAAATAACTCAATATACTCACGACCACTATTATGGTAAGTGATCCCTTAGAGGGTAAGAAGTGACTCAATACCTACTTCGCAGGAAAACGAAGAAATTGTAGCTTTGGAAGAAAAAATTTAGAATAATGCATCCAACCAAACAATGAATGAGAAAATCAGTGAAATCCTGAACTGAATTCAACAAAATTGATCGGTCGACCTTAACGTTATAACAAAAAGATTATTTCCAATGTCACCATGTGGACGCCTACAATCCCGTAAGCTAGGTACATGGTTGTAAGTAAAATAGTGTTAGATCTCGCGTTTGGGTTTTTTTATAATTGAGACGATCCTTTTGAAGGACACTGTTTGTCACTGTCACAATCGCTGTTATGGCTCGTACTGATCTGTTGACCAATCCATGGGGCTTCCATAGCTCCGACTAGTATTCTGGAAGTTTCCACCGGTCCTTTTTGCAGCATGCGGCTTAGGACGTCTCTCGAACAGTCCAGCACTTTTGCATGTATTTATCAGCGTGTTATGGAACGGCGCCGCCGCCAATTGGCCAGAATGTTTCTCACTCGATCATTGAGATCTCGACGTAAATTGAATGGTCCAAACCATCGCGTATATTCTCGAATGCCTAGAGCTTCGCAACTTGTAACACGCCGATCGAACGGTCTCTAGACGGATCAGGGCCCAGATTTTGTTTACTATCGAGTATTGAGTTGCAAGCATTGGATTGGATCGCCTGATGGAATTCGGCACGCCATTGGAGGAAAGCGTGTCTAATCGATCCTCGATGGTAAACAGAATAGGGCACCAGCTGTGCTCTCGAAATGCAAAACAGAATCGCCGCTCGTAACAAAAGTGTATATGCTCTCGACGATAATAATTATGTTATAGTAGTTCACAGATACAAAAGCGCGTTTTCAGGCCCGGAGCCGTGTTTGCATCATGTGGCGTAGCCGAATTCTGCAAAAGAGGCTGAGGGCCTGAAATGGCACAGCGCTCGAGTGCCGTACAACATTTTACGTTATCCTTTCTCGAAAGTCGAACTTCTTATAGACTGGAGTTGAAAATCTACTCATGGGCTCCTGATGCCTCGAAATATAGCATCTGCGGAATGCCTTGATAGGTGGCGCTGCTTGGAGGACTCACATTTTATGAGTCCTCCTGGGTGCATTATATCATGAGTTCTCTAGCTGTCACAGCATCGGATGGTTTGACTGAACGCCTGCGCACTGATGAGCCCCCAGTAGGGGCGAAACACGTGTCTGTGCAGTTTCGGTCAAATCGTCCGTTGTTGTGGTAGTCGAAGAGCTTTGTTTCATTCAATAATTATTTTAATGCAATAGATTTCTGTCCTTATAGTTTGTTTAGTCATCTTCTATGAAAATGTTTTTTTGGGGTGTTTCACCCCTGCTTTTTAATTTTTGTGCCAGAAACCTCCAAAAACAATCTCAATTTGCTTTCGGGTGGAGGACGATGCATAACCGTTGGTGCTACCACTTCTACCGTTTCCATTTCCAAGGTGCAGCACAATGGATTCAATCAAGTGGACAATGCTATATTGATCACATCAATTGTCGTACTTCAGATATCACACTTTAAGAAGTTTAGTAGCATCACCATTGTCGATGACTATCTGTCCATCGTTTCTCAGGTTCTCGATTTACTTATCTCACAAGAATAAACCGACAGCTGTTTTTCATAACCTTTTTGAGCAAAGTCAGTAACAGAGAATTGACTTTCAGTAAACACTGGCAAAAAATAATATAAACTTTTCCTCTGTTTGGAACATTTCGCCACAACCAGCAATGACTAGAGACTACCGAAACTGCAGTCAGGAATGTTTTATGAACGTTTTGTGGGAATACCGCCTTTTATTTATATTTTTACATTCTACACTCACTACCCACTGAGCGATGGCGGATAAATTTCTGCAGATTAGGGGCCCGTCTAATAAAAATGACAATTTCACAATTTATTAGTCTCAAGTGACAAGCTACAGGTACTTGTAAAGTACGTTTCATAAAAGAATGTTTGATGGTTGTAGATTTCAGAGTTACAAGTCTGGATTCTACAAGTGTAAAAAAAATTGGTGGGCCTCTTTATCTTTCATCGCATCAAAAAACTCTAGTGTACCTATAGTCAATTTTCAGGCAGATGAATTCTGGTTTCAATATTAGACAGAGTTGAAAAGCTCTTGTCACAGATCATACCAAAAGCTTGATGAATTGATACGAACTTGAGCCTGGTTGACTGGTACCACACCACTACCTTTTTCTTCTTCTCCAGTCCTCATCGCTCTCACTGGAGCATAGGGCATGCACAAAATGCCGCCATTTCTGCCTGTCTGGCTTTTTTTCCACTTCTTTCCACGAAACATGTCAATTTTGCATTTCTCCGGTTGAACTTCTTCTCCATGTTTGCGTTGGTCGTTAGTCGGCCTCTTGATCTTTTTTTAGGCTTTTGTTCATTCCAGGCTTAGTCTAGTAAAATGTCTTCCTCATTTCCCCTTAGTGTGTGTTCAAGCCATCTCCACTTTCTCATTCTGATTGTCTATTCCACTTGTTCCTGGTTTGCGCGCTCCCAAGGTTCTATCTTCAGAATCCTGTTCGGCCTAAAGATTTCCCAAAATTTTCTCAGACATTTATTTACAAATACTTGCTGCCTGTTTATAGTCGTTTGGGTATAGTGTTCCATGTTTCTGAGTCGTGCAGAAGTATGCTCTTGATGTTAGCCATGACATGAACTTGAGCCTGGTTGACTGGTACCACACCACTACCTGAAGCCCTCAAAAACTAAGAGGTCTAGACCTGTACTGTTCTTTTTTACTGTACTATACTGGTCACAATTTGAAGTGGGTCACCCAAAAAATTGCTCGGTTTTGATTCTCTGTCAATCATTTGAGAATCATCAGATTTTGAAATAATTTACACCAACTTCAAGATGAATCTTCCTACGTCCACCGTCTGCAAATTCTTGTTAGCTTGTGACAGCGATGGGCTTGATACAGGGTAGTAAAAGATACTTTGCAATTTTGTACTTTTTTGAAATGGTGCAGGAATTTTTGTGGCCACTCTAGAATTTTGAGATTTTTTGTATAGGGTAGTCAATAGTATGAGGAATCTATTTTTTTTAGTTTGATGCTCTACGTTGCTTAGTCACAAAAATATGTTTTTTTTTCTCATTTAGTTACTTTATCACGTTGATTTATATAAACTTTTTTTTCTAATTTTTAAATCATGAGCAATTAAAATGAACGGGGCAAAATATTCCAATACAAAGTTGAACCTGGTCTGGACCGCACTACTTTTTGGTAGGCTCTAAACATACCTTTGAACAGGTTATTGATAGTTGCCACAAGGATTTCTCTCCACTTCGCGGTTAGAGCATCCAGTAAGTTCTTGTCTTGTAGTGAGTTGTACTGGTAGTGCTGACAGTCTTCTTTGGAGAGCATCTCATATGTGCTCAACTGGATTGATATCGGGCGATAAGTTTAGCCATATCATTGAGTTGATTTAATTAATCACGAAAGATTAATTCCTAATATTGCCATGTTACATTTATTATTAGGTATTGTGATTGTTACAGTTTTCAAAGTAATTTTTGATAAACTCAGAGAAAAACCGTTTATAGCAACATTAATAACTGTCAAATTAATCGACTCAACTTGAATACTTACTTGATTGAATATCTGAAGTCACCTGTGAAAATTAGAAGCAGTGCAGCGCAAAAAATCACCTCATGAAAAAAAAAAACGTATTTCTGTAACTATGCAACCTGGAGCATCAAGCTTAAAAACAATGAGTCCTCATACTATTGGTTACCAAATTCAGCAAAATTCAAAATTACAGGGTGGCCACGAAAGTTTCTGTACCATTGCATAAAAGTATAAAATTACAAGGCATTCTTTATCACCCTGTATAGAACATATCGCTATCACGAACCAACAAGCACTTGCAGATGGTGAAAGTAGATGAATTTATCTTGAAGTTGATGTGAGTTATTTCAAAATCCGATGATTTTCAAGAGATTGGCAGAGATTAAAAACCGAACAATTTTTTGGGTGACCCACTTCAAATTGTGACCAGTATATTTTGATGTTTTTGATGCATGCACTTGTAGTCCAATCACTATGTCTTTCTTCTTCGGAAAAATTAGTAGAGGGTTGAAATTTTGTAAACGTATTCCTTTGACTGTCATGAACGGCCTGTTAAAAGTCCCCTATAATCCGAGCTTAGGAACTTTGGATAATCGACATCAAGTGTTAAAAAGTCGCTTTTTCGGCGAAGAAGTCATTTCTTCATTGCAAGATGGTCCTTTTTGTAATTGAATGATTGCGTATCACCATCTTGACAATCGCCATACACTATTTTCACTTTTGCGTAGATGGCGGATCCAAGATGGCGGCCAAGAAGGCAAAAGTGTTGACTGTCTTATTTCTATTAGTAGAAGACCTAAAAATTGTCTGATGATTGCATTATATTTTTGACATAATTTATCATGGAAATACCAAGTTTTACTCCAATATCTCAAAAAATCACTGATTTATTGAGAAAAGTTGACATGAAATATTTTCAGCTTTTTCAGAATAATTCAAAAACGGTCGAAGTTATTTCGAAACCATTCACAATATCTTCGTAAGCATGAATTAACGAATATAATAGGGTGATTTTTATGTCTTCAGCTATTTTGGTTCTTGAATATTTTTCTCTTTATTTCTTCTCTCGACGCGTTTGGTATTACCGTTATTTAATGTGAAGAAATTGCCACAATGCAAAAATTATTTGCACATCATGTTTTTACTAGTTTCTGATTAATTGTAAATGTAGTTGCAGGGTAAATATCAATTATACTCATGCAAACGCCCTATTCAGCAGGTTGAGGGAAGTGAAATATAAAAAAAAAATACCCTAAGAACCAAAACAGCTGGAGATATTTAAATCACCCTATATATTCGTAATTTTATGCTTACAAAGATTTTGTGGACGGTTCCGAAATATCTTCGACCGTTTTTGGGATATTCTGAAAAATCTGAAAATTTTTCACAATTCAACTTTTTCCAATAAATCAGTAATTTCTTTAGATATTGAAGTATAACTTGGTATTTTCATGATGAGTTATGTCAGAAATAGAATGCGATCAGCCGACATTTTTGAAGTCTGCTACTATTGGAAATAAGACAGTCAACTGTTTTTACTTCTTGGCCGCCATCTTGGATCCGCCACCTACGCAAAAGTAGAAATAGGGTATGGTGATTGTCAAGATGGTAATACGCAATCATTCAATTACAAAAAGGACAATCTTGCTATAAAGAAATGACTTCTTTGCCGAAAAAGCCCCTTTTTAACACTTGATGGCGATTATCCAAAGTTCCTGAGCTCGGATTTCAAGGGACTTTTTTAGGTCATTCAAGACTATCAAAGGATTATGTGTAAAAAATTTCAACCCTCTACAAATTTTTCCGAAGTTGATACTATTTTTTGAACATAGTCACTGGACTATTGTGAGTACCTACACATCTAAATACCAAATATCATGGAATCTCAAGTGATTATTAATTTGCCCCAACCTTATCTCTCTACCTAGAATTAGACCATCGTAAGGTGCGTCATTATCCATGAATGAAATTTCACAATTTCTGACTTATTATTCATTGGTTAATATCCTCGGGATACGTTGCACAAAGCAAAACAGCAGTTATTAAATTGTGCTGCAAAGGTAGGCCCGAGACGCATGTAGTTCAGGCATGGGAACTTTTCATTCACAATTCCGAAACTTTGCTCTACGTCTACGAAACTTCGAGTTTGTCTGTGACGCCTTACAAAAGTTCTTTGTGCTGGATCAGCTGCATTCCTCAAGATTGGGGGAATCAGCCACTCTTCAACTGGATAGGCGCTGCCACCTAAAATACTCTATTCCTCTTTGTATTGATCTTCCTTGAAACCTTCGACGCCGGGGGTATTCAACTCAAGAAACGAACCAAAGAAGAACAGGGTTAGAAAAAAGATGGTAGCCATGGCAACGAGTAAGAATACTATACGCAAAACGTCAGAAAAGGGTGATTCAAGTGCCGAAATGGAATATTTATTGTAAGTAAATCGCATTTTTCCGTACCTAAATCGACTTAAAATTGCATAAGGAAGAGAATGGTGGTAGAATGGTTACTTTAAAATGTGCGGTTTCCCTGATCTTTTATGACACAAAGAGCTAGATACGAGTATAAAGTTCGCTTTGAAGCGGTGAAGGCGCGTTTCGCAAATTTATCAAAAAATGCTTTGGCCTTACGCTTAGTAATGATGGGAATTTCAAGTATTGCGGAGCAGGGGAGGATTCTAATAGCGTGCGTAGGATCCCTGACCTTCATCCGAGACGAGAGTAACACAAAACTCCCACGTACGTTAAAACTCACACTGTAAGCCCAACACCAGATGCGTGTGCGTGTGTATGCGTACAATATCGGATTACCCGAATTAAAAGTTCGTGGAGAGGACCACAGCGGCCTAAAACAGTGAAGCTTTTAGTATATTGCGGCAGCAGATATCGATCCCATTAGGGGCACGTGTCGGATTTTGTTTTGCTTTGAATCCCCGATAAATCCTTTGATGCCAAGTTTCCCACTGTTTCTCATAATATCGAGCGCCTGTACACACGGGTACCCCACTGAGGCGTCATCAATGCAAGCGATAAGCACCATCAATAAGATGCATAATGTATCTTCCAACGTTGTTAATTTCTGTAATGGATTGCACCAGGATTGTAGTAGCTGGCAGTTATAGGATCTTCCTGCAAAGCACGGCTCTCTAGCAGGAGCACCCATCACTAATTCAGGAGGTCTACTTTAGGTCATTTGAATAATTGCTCTGCTGGCAACAGCGTCTGGTTGTTACACACCCCCTCGAACCGAGATGAAATATTTATTGGAATGATGGGAATGTACTCGCGTAGTAGATTAGGATTGTTATCTGGGAACAAGTCAATAAATTCCACTGATTCATCAAGTTTCACGCAGATCAAAGAGTTGACTCCTTTTAGTACTCCGCAAAATCGGAGTCTGTGTGTTAGTACAATGATCCTTGGCCTTTTCGTAGAAGTCAGCAAATTTATTAAAACACCAAACTGCCGATCCGCGCCAAGAAAAAATTGCTTTCGTGACTGACAAGATAAATGAGCCCAGAATTCTATAGGACCCTAATTTTTGTTCGTTCCTTAATTAATTTCCAGAGTCATTATTTATTTTCCTTCTGTGCTTGTGTCTACACTTTCCCGGCGAAGTAGTGGGATCGGTTCCAATCCGATCCGGCGGCAGATTTTGCGACGCAGAAATGAATAAGGGAGAGGAGGCTCATACAGGTTTAGAACCGATGCAGGAGGGCCCCACTATTGTTTTTCGAATTTATCGCTCGACTCTAATTATGTGACTATTATTGGGTGTGGAAATCGGACCGGAGGGAGAGGACATTCAAGGATTGCAAGGGCGAAAGTCGGAAATAAATGGCTGGTAGTCTATTAGGCGGACGGGAGAGATAAATATGGCGACTGTCGTCAACAAAATGACCGGCCATTTTTAAATGCGTCACTGGAATTCTCGAAACAGCTCCGCTGATGCTATGCCTAAGATCTTAGATTTCCAGCGTTTCGACCAGAATCGTCGAGGGTACATAATATCCATAACACACACAGACGAAACTGACGTTTGTGATGCGAATTTCAATTTGACATAGATCCGCAAATCAGCTGTATAAATTTAAATTCCAATGACCCGTGATGGCTGACGTTCCTGGCTCTGCAGAGATATCCACCTGAATATGTATTTGGGTCATGCGCTTATCAATCAAAAGTAAAGCGATGCTAAAATGATAAATGCACGGGGTTGATGGATCTCTTTGCGAAAACAAATTTAGCAAAATGTGGATTCAACAGAACATCTAACCTCGGCGTAAAAATGAGCAAGTACTGATCTAATGAATAATTAGTATCTTGCTGAGAAAGGACTTTAGGTTCAAGACCTACTTTTCTCATTTCTCACTGAAAACTATGGTAATTCGCTTGTTGTGAATGTAAGAAGTTAGGACTGGGTTCTCTGTAAAACGAGAACCAAATTCATGAAGTGAAAGTACATGTTATTTGGAAGATCTTGAAAATCTGAATTCAAAATGGTTGAGAGTATTCCTTCATCTGTCATCTGTCAAATTTTGAAAAATTACCAACATTCCATAATTCAAAATCCATCAGATGGATTGGAACCAAATTTGGCAGGAAGCAACACAACAAAAAAATCAAATTCGGTTTGCAGTTGCATTTTCATGATTCCTTAGTTTGATCGTACCAAACTTTAACGTTTTTCCTGCCCGTTGCGTTTTGGGAGGATGGTCGCTCACCTAGGTTTTGACCAGGACAATCCGCGTTTGATGCAGGACTCAACTCAACGCCCTTTCCTGCTATGGGATCGATATTTTTCGAAAAACTACTACTCATCAAAAGTGGATTGCATCAGGCGTCGTGTAAGCTCACTTTCAAATGCCACACGTGTACGATTTTCCGGCGGTGATTTTCTCGAAATCGACTTCGTGAATAAAAAAAATGCAGTACAAACCTAGATCTGCGGTAAGCCCCACGAAGTATTCATTTCAGGTGCAGACTTGATGAGGTCATAGTTGAAACGTTTCAAATAATTCTTGAGATAGGAGGGCAATTCTTATGAAATCGGACCAAGGTATTTCGAGTTTCCTCCATAAAAAAAGTGCGAATTTCTAGTTTTTTATCTCAAATGCAAATTTCCACAATTTTGCTTTGCTTTTCACAAAGATGTAACGGGGTCTGGAATAATTCCCCAACAATATTTTTCCCACCACTTTTCCAACAGTTTTTGAGCGATTTTCACAATGAGGTGAATTTTGAAAAGGCTCAAGGTTCCTTCGGAATATTACAATTTTCTTGATAATATTTTCAATTTTGGCACATTACTCCCCAGCTTCCTTGAGCTTTCTTCCGACATCGACCTTGAAAAAAGGAATATTTACAGCTCGACAATAAATTTTTTCAAAGACAAATACAGGATCAAAGAAATCAAAATTATAGGACTTTTCATCGGTGCTCGTGGAACCATTTCAAAATTTCTTATTGACTTCACGAAAAAATTTTCTATTCCAAAAAAAAAACTGGTCAAACAATTGCTCTAGAGACATTGAAATATTCTGTTTTAATTTTGAAACATCATTTATACACTAACTATACTAGATAAAAAATTCTGTATCTACCTACCTACTGGAATTATGAAAAATCTACACATAAACACACAATATTAATTTACTTTTTAAGTTTGTAATGTTCTTTATTGTTGAGTATTCCTTGTATTTACAGACCATTTATTATAATGGTGGGACGTTATTGTTTCCAATAAATACATATACAGGGTGGTCCTCGTTTTATGTCATTAAATTTGAGAATCAATAGAAAATGAAAAATGAAGGGGACTTTCTCCAGAAAACATATTTGAGAAATGCCTAATAACAGAGATACAGCCCTTCAAAGTTGGAAATAAATAATCGTTTTTTCCGCATAACTTTTGAACCGTTAGACCGATTTCATTCAAAATAGAACCAAAGGTTTACTGAAGTTATCTCCTGTCGAACAATCATAACATGTTTCATAAAAAAGTTTCAGGAGCGTAGATATCAGGGGGTGTTTCCACTCCCCCCCCCCTATTTCTCACGCACCAGTTATTTTTGAAAACTGTTCATAATTTTGAATTCTACGTTCAATTTAGAAGGAAAAGTCACTCCTGCAAAATTTTGATTAGAGGCTTTGTTTAGGAGATATTCGAGTTTGAAACTTTGGAAAACATCCCGAAATCGCCACTTTCCAGGACCCAAATTGGTTTTTTCCTGGAAATTTCCCGTGTTTTGGAAAAAATGGTGGTTTATCAACTTAGAAATTCTAGAGAACCTATTTCACCTGAGAAATCATGAGTTTCTTTGGATTTTAATTTTTAGACCTTTGAAAGTGGCGATTTCGGGATGTTTCCCAAAGTTTCAAACCCAAATATCTCCTAAACGAAGCCTCTAATCAAAATTTTTGAACTGTGATTTTTTATTCAAAATTGAACGTAGAATTCAAAATTATGAACAATTTTCAAAAATAACTAGGGGGTGGAAAATAAGGGGGGAAAAGTAGGGTCACCCCCTGATGTCGAAGCCCCTAAAACTTTTTTATGGAACATGTTATGATTGATCGACAGAGGATAATTTTAGTGAATATTTGGTTCTATTTATAATCAAATCGGTGAAACGGTTCAAAAGTTATGCGAAAAAACGATTATTTATTTCCAACTTTGGAAGGCTGTATCTCTGTTATTAGGGATTTCTCAAATATGTTTTCTGGAGAAAGTCCCCTTCATTTTCCATTCTCTAACGATCATTGAATTTAATGACATAAAAGTCGGACCACCCTGTATATATATATATATACCGTCCGTTTTTTTTTCTAGGCCCCAGCTTATAGCGCCTTTATTATGGGTTTTACACCCAACACATTATATATTTTTGAAATCACAAGAACAAAGTCTTTCGATTGATGGTATGTCAAATTATTTTTGACAGATGTCATTTTTTGACAATTGACGGAATAGTACTTGTGACACACCATTTTAAAGCCCATAAATTTCTTAGGAGAACTGTGTTTTCATTTCTAGAATAGGATCTCTTTTACAGCTTCTGGAGGTCTTTGAATAGGAAAAATTGTTGAAATTCAGAAATACCTACTCAATAATTAATAGGTATTTTTAATATCAACTGATGATAATCTTCTGATTTTAAATCGTCCAAATCAGCGGGAGATTCTATAAATACCTTATTTTCCAGATAAGCTCATAAAAAAACCGAGAGGGGTCATACCTGGCCACCTCGGATACTATCGCGTTGGGCTGGCAGTTCCAATTCACCGGTCGTTGAATATCTCATTCAAGGAACAAGGAGACGGTCATTTCAAATTACTTCTTCAGGACATTTTTTGTTTCATTGTGATTATTTATTGATTATTATCATTAGTTATTATTAAAAATACCTGTTTTGCCTACTTACGTACTTATTGAGTATTTCTGAATTTCAACAATTTTTTCCTATTTGAAGACTTCTAGAAGCTGTGAAAGGCATCCTATTCCAAAAATAAAGACACAGTTTTCCTCAGAATTTAATGGGCTTCAAAATGATGTATCACAAGTACTATTCTGTCAATTGTCAAAAAATGACATATGTCAAAAATAATTTGACATAACATCAATCGAAAGATTTTGTTCTTCTGATTTCAAAAATATATGATATGTTGGGTGTGGAACCCATAATAAAGGCGCTACGCGCTGGGGCCTAGAAAAAAAAACGGACGGTATAATTAATGTAAATTACGATGCTACTGTTTCCCTTTTATGCTATCTCCAATTTCCGCTTAATTGTTGACCTTATATATAGGTACAATATACAAGGTGGCAATGGAAGGAGTGCAAGAATGACTTAACTTCAGCAAGGTGCCATTTCAAAAAAACAAGCCGCAGAATTTTTTTCGTCATATTTTTGAAAAGCGTACACCAATATCACGAAAGCTTTTTGGTAGTGGCGTATCTAGGATAAATTGCGCCTGGGGCAAAACATGAGAAGTGCGCCTCTGAATTAGATACCGCCAGGCGCGTGCTGGCCCGCCGGGCAGCCGGGCATTTCCCGGTAGGCCCTCAGCCGTAGGGCCTCAAGGGGCCTTTCTTGTTGTTTTTTTTACATTTTTGAATTTTTAAAAATTGGATGATTTTTTTTTAGCATAAAATTGACTATTGAATAATTGATTTCCAGACTTTTTAGATCGTAAGGACAGTTCTGTATCAGTAATCGGATCCAGTTTTTTTTTGGGATGTGTCCAAGTAGTTTTGATCTGCTAATATCTAGTGTTAAATTGAGAAAAAAATAATGGAATAAAATAAACTACTCAACAACTGGAATGACGGTATCGAAAATTTTGCCCTTTTTCAAAATGACGTAACTTTGGATTGACACAACCGATTTTGAATTTGTTTTCGCAGTTTTTTAGATCCATTTTTCAGCAATCCATATCACTGACGAGATGTTTTCTTTTCAATTTCAATCTTTTTTTACAGGGTGGAATGTAAAACATTGCAAAATTGTGCTGAGTTCCACAGATCCCCGTTTCTGTGAAAAATGTTTTTTTCGAATTCTAATGAATTATTCATGAAGCCTGATGTCTAATCTCGAAACGGTTTTTGAATTTTCCAAATCAGATATCCAACAATGACAATATGATTTTTTTTACTTTCCCGACCCATCAAAATCTGTTCACAAGATAAAAAGTTGGAAAATTTGTAGTTTTTCCAGAGAGGAAAACTCGAAAACCGTGGGTCCTATTTAAAAAAAAATTTCTTCAAAAAATTAATTTAATCTTTTCTCAAACTTTTATTCCCAGCATGTTTGCACTCTGCACCTAAGATGTATATTTCGTGGGGCTCATCGCATGTCGAAGTGTGCACTGCAGTTTATTCAAATTCACGAAATGTGCAAATTCCATTTTGAAAAAACTACCGTCGGGAAACCTTAACCGCGTCGATTTTGAAGATGGATCTACACGTTGGAAATGGTCTTAATCGTCACCTCAAATCGGGGACCTCAAAACGGATATATCCGTCGAAATCTCGGGAATTTTTTTTTACGCTTTCACAATACTTCCCTTTCTTGTTGGGTGGTGGGTCGGGAAAGTAGAAAAATCATATCCTCATTGTTGGACTTCTGATCCGGAAAATTTAAAAACCGTTCAGAGACTAGACATCAGGCTTCATGAATAATTCATTAGAAATCGAAAAAAAAAATTCACAGAAACGGAGATCGGTCTTAGCACAGTTTTACGATGTTTTACATTCCACCCTGTAAAAAAAGTAATTGAAATCAAAAAACTAATCTCGTCAATGGGATGGATTGCTGAAAGATGAATCTAAAAAATTGTGAAAATAAATTCAAAATCGGTTGTGTCAATCCAAAGTTACGTCATTTTGAAAAAAGGCAAAATTTTCGATACCGTCAATCCAGTTGTTGAGCAGTTCAGTAAAAAACTAGAACTTACCTACTTGAAATTTGTTTTCGGTATTATTATAAGCATTATTATTATCATTCCGAAAAATTTTCATTTATCATTTTTTTACCTTTTTTATTCAGAAATTCTTGTCCCGATCTTGATTTTTGAAAATCTGGCACCTCTAGTGGGGGGGGAGGGACCTTTTACCATGAATTTGCCCGGGCCCTTTCAAGGGTCCCAGCACGCGCCTGGATACCGCGCCGCAGTTGTTTTTTTTTCCAGAATTCAGGTGGGCTAACGACAAATTGGGCCCCCATATTAGGCTATATCTGGATCGGATGGGAAAGTCGAAAGTTGATCATCTGTTTGAATGTACTGGTTTTGTCGAGGGTTTTGTTTTTCCTCTCTTTCTCTGTTCCTATTTCTCTTGTCAATTATTGCTCACACTAATCGCGCCCAACAGTTCAAATATCTACATTATTTCATTTTTTTTCATATTTCATTTTTTACATTTTTATCTTTTTCCTCTCATTTTTGCCCTAAGGATCAAAGTGCGCCCATAGCACGTGCCCCATTTGCCCCTCCGTAGATACGCCTCTGCTCTTTGGATTTTGGTCGTATTTTGTTTTTCCAAAAAGTTATTAACTTTTTGCGATTTTTGGACTTTTTTGGTACATACTCTGTCAGGGCTGTTGCTCACACTTGAAATTTGACCGGAACGTACATAATAGCGTACCAAATAATACGTACCATCAAATATACCATGAAATGATTTGATCCCACCGGCCTTCAGAAGTGGTCAGGACCTAGACCTCTTGTGGGACCATGGCAAATCAAGTATGCTTTGACAATACATATTAGTTAGCCCAGAATGGTTCAAAATGCATCAATGGCAAATATCTGTTGCATTAAGATTGCCACAGTCACCAGTTTGTACCGTCATGGGTACTTGTTTCACTCCATTAATCACAAAACAAAACAATAACTCTGTGAAAAAAACAAAATACGATCGGAAGTGCAAAACCGTTCCGAGATATTGATATTATGCTTCCAAAAATTGTGACTTACAAGATTCTGCGACATGTTTTCTTGAAATGGGATCTTGCTGAAGTCAGGTCTATTTTGCGCATCCTTCATTGTCACCCTGTATGTCTTCCATAGAGTCAACAATTAACTAACTGCGAAGGTAACTGTATATGGCATCTTATAGTCAAAGGATTGCCCTTTCGAGCATCGCAAAAATTTTCAGAATTGCGCAAGTTTTTCTCGAGATATCCTTATTTTTACCGTAGCAAAATTTCGGGTTGGCCCACTTCAATTTTGGCCCAGTTTATTGGACTGGTCTACCTATAGGTAGCCTTTTACATCCCCTGCTTGTTTCTGACCATGACGGCTTAGTGATGTTGGTTGGACTCGATTACTGGTGTTTGTCCTGAAGCAAACTGGGATGGAAGTACCTAGATCCAGCTGTGGCCATGAAAGATTCCCATGAAGTCTTGGTCTTTTTTTTTTCAAACGCTGGAGACATTTTTCCGCCTTTGAAGTGGAAGTTCTGTATTTATTGTAATGCTTTTCCATGAGCATCAAAATTTCAATCCACACTTATTGTCAGCGTCTGGTGTTTCTTCATTCTGACCTTCTTCAGAGACTGGTAAAGAGTTATTCGTGATAATGTCACAGGTGTTGTTCTAGCTCTTATTATCCCCACATGCCTTGTTTTTGTACCTATTTTGGTCGGTAAGTCGGCAGTGCAAAGCACTAACGGCATAAATAAGAAACAGGCTGTACCTTTCCATACCATACCAATTTGGCCATATATAGCGTGTCCTGATTCAGCTGTTTCAGCTCGGGCACTGGTCACAGCTGTATTGTACTACCCCTGGCCAAAATCAGCCTCGTTTGCCTGTCAATAACCAGGCCACAGCCTGCCTAGAGGAGGGAAGTTTTTGATCATACGGTAGAAGTACATATTATATACAGCCGCTTGGTGCTTGTAGAACTTGCCTAGTCTGTCACTAGGGCAACTGCATACTCTAGTCTTCCCATCCACGTAATACTTAAAATTTATTCAGGCTGGTGGCACTTGGAACTTCATAATATGTATTTTCATCCATACATGTGCTTCCCTTTTCTTGGACAGTCGACATTTTTTCAGTTTTTTTTGTAACAACAATCTAGGCGCATCGTTTTTTGAATCAAATTCTTATTATATTTTCTTATTCTTCTGGAGTAATACTCTATACTGGTTGCTGTGAAGTCAATAAAAGCTTGTAATGGTACGCCCCCGGCACCCCCCAGTGACATTTTCATGTGTTTGGCCTCTGATCATCGGAATCCTACGTTGTCCGTTTTGTTCGCGTCTTAACTCTTTGATCCGCTTTTGTTCATGAGGTGAACGACCCGAGGGGGAAGAAGGTGGAGTTCAAGGTGGACTTCAATGAAACACGCTCATTGCACAGAAAATTACATTTACTCAAAACAAATAAGTGCAAAGTGCAAAATTAGTCTTTTATGATTCTTTTCTCAAAACACCTAACACGTGACTGACAGAATGGACAAAATGTACAAAATCAACAAAAAGGGCGAAAACAATAAAACAATTGAAAACAGCACAACTAAATATGTCAAACTGTCAAGTCAAAGAAAATGGAGAATGACGGATTCGGAAAAGAGCACTCATGTGGAAGAACCCAGTCGAAGAAACCACTGAGTTAAGCTCAAAGAAGAAAACTCTCATGATGTGACAAATGAATAACAAAACTCGCTGACAATTCCCGGTATTCAATGTAAGTAAAATTAGTAAAACAAAATGGCAGAAACAACAATAAACAAATGTAATCACATCAGTAAACAGTCATAATAAATCAAGATTGCATAAAAACACAAAACAAGACAAAATAGGGATGGTTAGTAGGATCCTGTAAAAATACCTACACTGAATATCTGACAAAAAGGGCAGCGAGCATCAACAGAAAGGACATAAAAAAACATGAGAAGTCTCAAAGACGGTGGACAATGACATTTGAATGAAAATCAAAGCGTGTCACAACAATTTCAGACAAAACTACGATACAGAAAAATTATTACAATCAAGTGAGCACGGAACAATCAAATTACTCAAATTCACTGATCTGACCATAAAACTAATGACATAAAATTCAAACAGACAAAGTAAATGCAAGAAACACCTCACACTGAATTATTACAGTCAAAAACGGCGAGCGTGCCTTTAAAATGATCTGAGCGCATGTTTTCATAAAAAAAACGTACATTTTATTCAATTGGGCAGTGAATAATCAATCGAAACCAAGTAGTATTCAAAAAGAAAACGACAAACGAATACACAAGTAATTGGAAATACCACAAAAATTGATATTCACCTATAAAAGCACGCAAAAGGAACAACACTTAAACGCGACACATGTCTTCAAGAGGCCGTGTGCGTCTCTCCCAGCATCCGTTCCTCGATTTCTTCCTAGGCTCTGCAGACGAACAGCCACCCTCATTTAAAGTAATAAAATCTCGTCGCGCGACCCATTTACAATCTTAGGACGGGCGACACTATGGTCGAAAGTCCCAAATGTGACCGTATCAAAACTGCCCGACCATGGGTTTACACAAGTTTGCATTTTTGTGCCTGTTTCGTTAAGAGGGGGAATTTTCAAAACTTTGCGTGGCTTATAATAATTATACATTTTAATATGGAAAATAAGGTGAAATCCCACAGAACGCCCCTTGAAGAAACGACGGAAGAGAACAGAGGACGATGACGGAGGTTCTTCAACAAACCCAAGACAAGTCATGTGGTGTAGCTTTTTCTTCTTGGTGATCTTCTTTTTCTTCTTGCTGTTCTTCTTTTCCTTCTTGTTGTTCTTCTTTCTCTTCTTGTTGTTCTTCTTTTTCTTCTGTTTCTTTTCCCAAGATGACTCCAGAAGCAACCAGACAAAACTTGACAAAACGTTCAGATCCGTGGTTCAGTGAAAAGAGCAACGCCCCTAGACGATAAAAGTTGAGCATGGTCCAGATGGTGGTGAGAACGGTTTCGATTTCTTCAGTGACAAGCAACTTCTTCGGAACCAGACAAAAGGCGGACGCCCCTAGATTGCATTTGGTGACCACAGAGTTTTGCTTCCCGTTGACAATGGGAATTTCTGTAGGCAATGAGTGATTTCTGCTTCAGACAAGACGCTTCAGTGGAACCAGTAGATGATGTAGTCAAAATGTTGATGAATGGTGATGTTGACTACAGGTGAGAAGTTTTGTCATCAGGAGACAAGATGACAATGACGTTTCTTGAAAATTTTCGGTGCCAAAATTGTTGTAGGATCAGGTGCCAAGCTGACGGTGACGTTTTGATATTCTTCTCGTCTCAGAAGATTTTTCTTTGTTTAATGGTCAGACAGTGGTGTTGAACAAAATGGCGGCGAGGTCGTGCGAGTTGTCAGTGGTGATGTTTTGCAAAATGGTGTGACTGGTTCAATTGAGCATGTCAGGTCAATGATGTTGTTTGGGTTCGACAGACCAGGTGTTGCTGGAATCATGTTTCGGGAAGCAAGAAACGTTTCGGTTGAGCCCAGCTTGCTGGTTCGGTAGAAATCGTCTGATGAGCGTTCTTGAATTTTTCTGTGATGGCAGGATCAGGTACATCATCTCGTCCGTCGTCATGTGGAAAAATCTATTTTCAGGAGAATCCGTCCAACGTCAGGTACAAGCGTCCACAAGATTGAGATTGGCATTTCATGAACAAAACCAGAATCTGCAGTAAATGGTTCACAAAAAAAAATAGTTTTTGAATATCGGTCTCTTATTTGAACACTCTTGGTCTGAATGGTTTGACAAAAACAAAAAAAAACAATCTCTTTTCCCCCCTTCCCCACAGGCTTCCCCCCATGAACAACGCCAATTTGGGAAAAACTAAATGGATTTCAACGCTCTCCTTTCTGAACATTTTCCCGTCGTGAACAATCCAGCTTTGCAAAAAAAAACTCGTTGCTTGAAAAAAATCCTTGGACAATCTGGCCTTCACAAGAACAAAAAACAACTCGTCGGTGAACAATCCTGGTTTCTCCTCTCGTGAACAATCCTTCCTTCGTCATGAACAGTCCGATGAAAATAAAAAAAAAACTTGATGAGAAAATCCTTTTTTGGAACACTCCTGGCTTCTCCCCTCAGCGTCCCCCCCTTTTGAACAATCCTCTGTGAAAAATCCGACAAAAAAAAAAACAAGTTGATCCTTCAACACTCCTGGCTTCTCATGGCCTCCCCAGACTTCTCTCCACAGCGTTCCCCCCTCCTGCCGTCTTCCCACAGCGTCCTCCTCCTTTGAACAATCCTGGTCACGGCACCACTCTGTAATGGTACGCCCCCGGCACCCCCCAGTGACATTTTCATGTGTTTGGCCTCTGATCATCGGAATCCTACGTTGTCCGTTTTGTTCGCGTCTTAACTCTTTGATCCGCTTTTGTTCATGAGGTGAACGACCCGAGGGGGAAGAAGGTGGAGTTCAAGGTGGACTTCAATGAAACACGCTCATTGCACAGAAAATCACATTTACTCAAAACAAATAAGTGCAAAGTGCAAAATTAGTCTTTTATGATTCTTTTCTCAAAACACCTAACACGTGACTGACAGAATGGACAAAATGTACAAAATCAACAAAAAGGGCGAAAACAATAAAACAATTGAAAACAGCACAACTAAATATGTCAAACTGTCAAGTCAAAGAAAATGGAGAATGACGGATTCGGAAAAGAGCACTCATGTGGAAGAACCCAGTCGAAGAAACCACTGAGTTAAGCTCAAAGAAGAAAACTCTCATGATGTGACAAATGAATAACAAAACTCGCTGACAATTCCCGGTATTCAATGTAAGTAAAATTAGTAAAACAAAATGGCAGAAACAACAGTAAACAAATGTAATCACATCAGTAAACAGTCATAATAAATCAAGATTGCATAAAAACACAAAACAAGACAAAATAGGGATGGTTAGTAGGATCCTGTAAAAATACCTACACTGAATATCTGACAAAAAGGGCAGCGAGCATCAACAGAAAGGACATAAAAAAACATGAGAAGTCTCAAAGACGGTGGACAATGACATTTGAATGAAAATCAAAGCGTGTCACAACAATTTCAGACAAAACTACGATACAGAAAAATTATTACAATCAAGTGAGCACGGAACAATCAAATTACTCAAATTCACTGATCTGACCATAAAACTAATGACATAAAATTCAAACAGACAAAGTAAATGCAAGAAACACCTCACACTGAATTATTACAGTCAAAAACGGCGAGCGTGCCTTTAAAATGATCTGAGCGCATGTTTTCATAAAAAAAACGTACATTTAATTTAATTGGGCAGTGAATAATCAATCGAAACCAAGTAGTATTCAAAAAGAAAACGACAAACGAATACACAAGTAATTGGAAATACCACAAAAATTAATATTTACCTACAAAAGCACGCAAAAGGAACAACACTTGAACGCGACACATGTCTTCAAGAGGCCGTGTGCGTCTCTCCCAGCATCCGTTCCTCGATTTCTTCCTAGGCTCTGCAGACGAACAGCCACCCTCATTTAAAGTAATAAAATCTCGTCGCGCGACCCATTCACAATCTTAGGACGGGCGACACTATGGTCGAAAGTCCCAAATGTGACCGTATCAAAACTGCCCGACCATGGGTTAACACAAGTTCGCATTTTTGTGCCTGTTTCGTTAAAAGGGGAATTTTTAAAACTTTGCGTGGCTTATAATAATTATACATTTTAATATGGTAAAATAAGGTGGAATCCCACAAGCTAAAGCATTGTATGCTTCATTCCGTGTCAGCAAATAATATTATTATACAGTCGCGGACATTGACTTCGCAAAAGTTATTGGTATGGTGTCCATGAGTTGCAGCGTCACGAAATGCTCTTCACCAATCCTTGTTTTTTTTTTCTAGTTGTTTTCTACAAAATCTCATCCAGTGAGGATATTTCTCTGCGAAAAACTGATCAGGCATCGGTGCATTTTGGATCGGCTCCTTACCTGTTGCAATCGGCAAGGCCGATGTAGCACTTTCTGCATTTTCGGCCGAGAGTATGTGATGAAAAGTCTTGTAAAGTGTACGACGGTCGTTTCCTTCCGGAGTCTAAAATGGTCGCAAAGGTGAAACATCAGCCTTTGTGGTTTTATCGCTTGATTCGGGGAAAATATTACGACGGATAAACGAATGATCAGCCTTTCGAACAAAGCAGACCGTATTAAAACCATTGGTGGCGTTCGAAAATCATACAATTTTCAAATGGAATAAAATTTTCGAGGTGGACACATTGACTGTTGCGCAGTTTAGGAGAGGTCGAAAGATCTCCCTCCATATCATTGAAAATAGAAGCCCACAATTTTTTTTGTATATCTCTGACACTTTTCAAACATTTCTATTAACTGTCCTGGATTTTGTGGGCCTGACACCACCTTGTTCAATATTCACAATCAAAGAAAATTGTATGTATATGTATAGTATACAGGGTGATTCACCACCAAATGGACATAGCTCAAGGGCAGGTCCAGTTTTTCCAGGCGAACCTGGATCTGGCTTTGAAATTTTTCTAACTCTGTTCGTTTCGAAGCTACAGGGTGATTCATGTATTTCGGAGAATTTTTTGACAGGCCATAACTTTTGAACAACCCAACAGATTGGTTCGAAATTTTGTGGGTTTATTCTTCTATTGATATCTGACACATCGCTTTATCAAACAGTTCAAAATTTCCAGGGCCAGCCTTGGAAAAAAAAATTTGAGAGCTTTTTTCAAAAAAGACACTCTGTATGCATATTATTCAAAATTCATTTTCATATTCAGAAACAACATGAAACATTCTATCAATATCGCGAAAAAAAATTGCTTGGCACCATTAAGCTGTCAAAAGAAAATTGATAATCCTGATGATTTTTGAGGTTAGGATTTTTTGTAAATTATTATTTCAAAATATTCACAAATGATTAATTATGGCCCTAAATTTCAGCCATTTCGTCATAAACAAAAAATGACATTTTTCTCGTTTTCTCAGTAGTAACAAAAAGTTTCAGCCGAATTTAAAAAAAATTATTATAACGTCCCTCTGATTTACTTCTAGCCCAAATTGAGCTAAAATTGAGGAACAAATAAAAAAAAATTTGAAAATTTTGATGAAATTTTTTGTTACTTCTGAGAAAACGAGAAAAATGTCATTTTCATGTGTTTGACAAAACGGCTGAAATTCAGGGCCATAATAGATCATTTGCAAGTATTTGAGAATATTAATTTAGAAAAAATCCTAACCTCAGAAATCTTGCGATTGTCAAAATTTTCTTGACAGCTCAATGGTGCCAAGCAATTTTTTCTGCGATATTATTAGCATGTTTGATGTAGTTTCCGATTTTTAAAATGAAATCCAAAAAATATGCATACAGAATGTCTTTTTCAGAAAAAAGCTTTGGAGTTTTTTTTTACAAGGCCGGCCCTAGAAACTTCAAACTGTTTGATAGGGCGATGTGTCAGATATCAATGGAAGAATCAACCCACAAAATTTCAATCCAATCCATCTGGTCCTTCTGAAGATACGGCTTGTCAAAAAATTCGGCAACATACATGAATCACCCTGTAACTTCGAAACTAGCAGTGTTAGAAAAAATTTCAAAGCCAGATCCTGGTTTGCCTGGTAAAACTGGACCTACCCTTAGGCTATGTCCATTTGGTGGTGAATCACCCTGTATATATCGATACCTGTCGGCCAAAACATCGTAAGCCACACTTTGTTCGAAATTCGAATTCTGTTAGTTTCTTACTAATCTGGTTATCAACTATTATCCTGTAACAAAATTGTCGCGATTTAGAGCAATGTAGGTGATTTACAGCTACTTCGAAATATCGTAACCCTCATCCTGGGTCGCAAAATGAGCGCACTGTGTGGAATTTATCGTAAGTACTGTGCAAGTCCCGCAAGACTATCGTAAGTGAATGCTGGTTACGATAACTTTGTGTCACCTGCAATATTTTATGGTTTATCGTAAGTGCAGAATGGTTCATTTAAATCCTGAAGATAGCGTAGAGCTTAGGAACGTGGCCCTCTTATAGTTGTTCTGAAAAGTATGTAAAGTAATCTAACCTGTGTCTACCTCTGCGACTCTTTATTCCCATCTCTGCCTCGAGTATTATGACGAACTAGTTCTTCGTGTCTCAGAAGGTGTCCTACCATCCTATTTCTCGTCATCCAAAATCAGTCGTGTGACAATACTATGTCTTATGAAGCTCGTATAACAATATAGTATCATAATACTGTTCATAATTAGAATGGTTCCCGCAAGTGAACTTAATAAGATTCGGGAAGAACATCGTAAGCGTGTCACTTACGATATACAAAAATTGAAGTGAAGTTACAATCGGCCCCAACAAACTATCGTAAGTGAAATAACATCATCACAGGATCAAGCTTCAAGTAAACTGAATCATATTGAGTCATATATCTGGACCAAAAAGCCTTATTCAAAAATTCATCACCGTTGGACAGATCCAACTATGATAGATAGAAAAAGTGGTTTTCTTGAAAAAAATGTATTTGTGTTACTTACGATGTTTTTGCCGACAGGTATCGATATGATTATATGCTATGATCTACTTTGATAAATATTCAAAATGGATACACAAAACCTCCCTTCTCTAAATAAAGTCTGGAAGGCAGCTCCAGAAAGAGAATTCTGAAAGTTCTCAATTCATGGAACAAACTTAATCATTTTTACAAAATACTATACACATTTTCGGATACGTTTCAAACCCACACAATGTCCTTTGACCCGCCAGCCCAGCTCCCCATAACCGTATAAGCGAACGCAATCTTTCAGAGACGCCCATTTCGCGGCTTACCGAACGGTCGAAGGGCTCCGATTTAATTCTGAAATATCTTTGGTTTAGCGCCAAGTGGTCGTCTTTATGTCCCCGATTCGGGCGTCTCATCATGCTCCAAACGATCCCGATCAAATTCTATACGAGACTTTATGTTACCGTCGTGTAATTCGGTCGGTGTGTGTTGAGCACGCCTTTACGAGCCAGTGGCGTCACACGCCACTGGATTACACGATGAAAAATGAACTCGAAGTCTGAATAGAAAGGAGACACCATTATATTATACGTTATTGTGCCTCTGGCATTTTTCCGTATAGATACTCTGAATAGAGAGGCATGAGACATGATGATAATCTGGAAAAGTCAAATGCTTCAAAGAACGTCCATGTGGTTACTGTCTAGGATTCCTTCGTATAGCCTCTTCGTTGCTCCAGCGTCTTCTCGAACTTTCAGAAGTGGAAACTCTGATAACTGAAACAGGGTAATTGCTTGAATTTTATTGAATCCATGCAATATTCTTTGAGATAAATATCCTTGACAAGATAAGTGTCTCCCTGCAAAATTTGACCTGGTTTTTGAACTAAACAACTTTGGATTGCTATAAGCAGCTTTGACCGTTCACTAGCCCTATTTTTCAGCTCTTAGTCCGTATTTGTGCAAAAATTAAAATACTTCACATCATGTTTCACATCATAATCTTTCAGGGTGTTCGATAGACTATTGCAAAATTCCTGAAAGTTTGACGTGCTCTCGCTTGTCTTTTTTTCGGAATTTCAACACGTAAACAAGAAGGTAGAGTTCATTCAAGGTGCACAAGAGCTATGATTCTCCCTCAATAACATGCAGTTTTAATTTGGCCCGTTCGCTAACAATTCTAGTCACATTAAAGGGAAAAAAAACACCTTGAAGTGTTCAGAATGAATTCTCCTCTCAACCCTGATTCCGAGACCAGAGTTTAGGTCCGGATAATTTTTCTTATGCTTATGCAACCTTTCATTCTGGATGTTTGTCTTGAGCCAATTTCGATTCTCTGGTACTTCTTACCTCCAGCGTTATGTGCGATTCACAAAAAAATATTCCATAAAGGCTCGTTTCGACAGCATTTTTGAAGTAACAGCGTGGTGATGGATTGTTATTTTTATCACAGAATCGCACTATTAGCTTCTATATGAGCCTGAAATTGTAAAAAATCAGTCAACGCGGAAGAAAGTTATTGCTGCATAACTAAAAAAGTTGACTTTTTGAGGTCACTCTGTACTGTAAATAAAAAAGATAAACTATAAATTCGAAAACAATCCCGAATTATGAGGTCTTTTCATTCATTCATCATATATTATCATGCCTCCGGTATTGAAATCCAAGGATTTTTTTTTTGTTCAAGCGGGAGCATGTAAAACTTTTAGAAATTTTGCATTGGTCCACAGTGGGCCGATAGCTCAGATTAACGTGGCGAAATACCCGGCGTTCCTGGGTGTACGGGGGTGGAGGTTCGATCCCGCCACGGATAATTTTTTTTATTATTTTCTCCTGGAAGTTTTTTTTTGGAGGTAATGTTATGCTTAAAGTGCTCATCATAACTCATACACTCTCCAAATTTCACTAGATTATGATGGAGAATTGAAAAAATAAAGCAAGAATAATGAGTAATGCAAAATTTTCTTGAAAAATTCATTTTCCCCAAAAACCGTGAGTAGATGCAAATGGGAATGGCATCATTGGAAAAAAGAACCCTTCTTCTATATAAAGTGGCTGTTCACTTTGTGTTCTTTTTTGTTTTCCATGTTATTTATTTATTTTTCCAACGTTGTGGTTCTAATCTCAGTCCCTGCAACTTTTTCTTTTTTTTTTTGAAGGTAACTGAACAGTTATTTCAACTTATTCTCAAAGTAATCATCATAGTCCATAAACTCCCCTAGTTTCACTCGATTATCAAGGATCATTAAAAAATACAGCAACTTGAACAAATACAACAATGCATTGAAACACAACTTTGAAAAAATAAATAAATTACATGAAAAAACAAGAAGAAACACAAAGTGAACAGCCACTTTATATAGAAGAAATGTTCTTCTTTCTAATGATGCCATGCCCATTTGCATCGACTTGCGGTTTTGAATCATTGTTCTATCATGAATAATTAAGAAAATATACAAGAATAATGAGTAATGCAACTTTCAAGAAAGACTTTTGCGAACTGTATCTGAAAGACGCTGGATACACAACTTGATGTTTGGAAAGCTTTAAGTGAGAAATGTTGAATTTAAAACGAACGCAAATTGTCTTAGCGGACTCATCCGCTCTTAGTCTTTTAGAGATAATTGGCTGCCGCTTCGCCCCTAAACTAGCGGATTCATCTGCTCAAGATTTACTCTGCGTACTTAAGGACGGAGTCATATTGGTGAAATAAGCGTTGCGAAATCAATCCGTCTGGGTTTATTCCTTGACGGATTCTTACCATTTTGGTCTCTTTTGAAACCTACAAGGATGTACTTTGGTTTAGGCCCATTGGCATATTTCCGAAATGAAAAAGAATTAATTTTGACATTTGAAAGAATCATTTTCAGATTTTGGAAATGCCAATGGGCTCAAATCAAAGTACATCCTTGTAGCTTTCGAAAGAGACCAAAATGGTAAAAATCCGTCAAGGAATAAACCCACACGGATTGAGTTCGCAACGCTTATTTTACCAATTGAACTCCGTCTTCAACTTGTTACGTGAAATATCAATTGGTATCAAAACAAATGGAAGTGACACATTTTAACAAGGCAAATCAAACAATGGATGTTTTCCAAAACACTGTAAATCATTTCCTCGCAAAATAAAAAAAGCGTGTTGTAGGCCGTTAAAAAAAAGGGGACTTTTAGGACAAATAATCTAATTTTTGCAAATTTCAGGCGAAATAGACAAAAACATAAGGTGTTGATGTTTTCTCAGAGTCTTGCCACTGGTTTCAACTATTTTTATTGGTCGACGCGCGTTTCGGCACTGAAGGTCATTTTTGAAAAAAATAATTAAGGGATTTCAAATGCTACCATTTTTTAACAAAACAAATAAAAAAATAATGAATGTTTTTATATCTTCTGATGAAGTTCTCCATAATATAACTATGTGAAGTCTTTGTAAATTATTGTAGAAAGTTAAAAATGTCTCTTCACTTGTATAATATTTTTTATTTTGCTCTACGCGTTTCGAAACTCTTATTTATAGTCTCATTCTCAAGAGCAAGTAAATGGTGAATAGATATAAAATGTAAAAAGTCATGAGTAAATGTCAGAATTTGAAATATCTGACAAAATTATGATAACAATTATTGAATAACGATAGAGACATGGCTGGTACTTTGTATAGATATTTATTGTGGATAATTATATTGAGGAGTTAGAAATTAGAAAATTAAGTAAGAGCAATCCAAATTTATGTTTAAATGAACAAATACATTTCAATTAATCGATTTTACTCCCTTTTTTGTTTCCGTCAAGTAATCGAAATTATCCACAATAAATACCTATACAAAGTACCAGCCATGTCTCTATCGTTATTTAATTGTTATCATAATTTTGTCAGATATTTCAAATTCTGACATTTACTCATGACTTTTTACATTTTATATCTATTCACCATTTACTTGCTCTTGAGAATGAGACTATAAATAAGAGTCTCGAAACGCGTAGAGCAAAATAAAAAATATTATACAAGTGAAGAGACATTCTTAACTTTCTACAATAATGAATGTTTTTCTTAACATTGTGGATGATTTTCACCAAAAAAATTGTAAATGCCTATTTTAGGCCGTTAAAGAGGTCTTTTTAGTACAGTAAATCAGATTTTTGCCAGTTTTAGGCATTTAGGCAAAAACAAAGGGGTGTCAAAAGTAATGTTTTTCCAACACTAACATTTATTTCAAGGTCTCATGCAAACGCCTAAAACAGAAACAAAAAAGCATTTTGCCTAGAATCCGGTCTTTGATGATGAGTACTTCAAGAATAAATAACAATACCTCCAAAAAAATCTTTCAGAAAAAAAAAAAAATATATCCGTGGTGGGATTCGAACCTCGACCCCCGTACACCCAGCCGAGTATTTCGCCACGCTAATCTGAGCTATCGGCCCACTGTGCGGTCTGTTGAACACTGTAGAAACTTCATGTGAAGTATCTTATACCTTGCAAAGTTACGAACTAATAGCTCAAACATTGGGCTAGCGAATGATCTGTGAAAAGAAATGCCTTTTAGAAATCAAAAAGTGTCTAGTTCCAAATTAGGTTAAATTTTGCAGGATGACATCACTTTTGTTGCGCCATTTAGTTCAAGATTTCTTGAATCTATGTCTATTTAAACAATTTATTTCCTTGGCACCCAAACACGTTTTTGTTCGACGATCATTGTATAACGCATATCATTCAATTGATGTTTGCTGGTACTTTGTGATTGCGCAACCGAATGACAGAGCCTTGTTGACCTTTGGTAGGTGTTCAGTGTTCCCATAACATTCACTTGACAAAAGAAGTAGCTACAGCTAGTCTAAGAATGCATTTTGCTAGAGCACCCTAGTATGAAGTCTGTGAAGAACTAAAAGAACTAAAACAGCGCTTCACTAACAGAGCCATCTGAAGATTTATTAGTTGTGTGTGTGTGTGTGTGTGTGTGTGTGTGTGTCGTGCCTCCTCGGTGAACTAGAAAAGCGACTCTCATCGTTTGAATCCGAACAATGGCTATGAGAATTTGAGCGTGTGCCTACGTCGCTCATTAATTTTTTACATGCTCCAAAGGTTCGCGCCACGCTGCGCCCACCCAGCTTTTCAGCAAAGTTTTAACCAAACGACTCCCGTGTTTTGGTGTAGGCCGCAGCCCCAGGTATTTTCAATTAATTGCTACGAGTGTATCCGATTTCGCCGGGAGCAGAACAATCAATTATGCAGGGCAGCAACACAAAAAGGATCACCCTGTTGATAACCTAATACCCGGATGATTAACGATTTACGGCGTTTGTTTTGCTTTCATGGTTTCCCAACCAACTTATCCCCCAAGCAGCAGAAGTTGCGCGACGGCGACGAGAAGAAGAGAGACTTTGGGGTTCGGGCGTCTCCCGGATTACGAGCGAGCTTTGGCGCAATTTGAATTAATACAGTTTCGAGTGGTGTTATGTGCTGGAGAAAGGAAAAGAGTTGATTATGATTAATGACGCGACATCAGGCGAAAAGAAAGAGAGTGCCAAAGGGAGGGTATATTTGTCAATCTTGTTGCGCGAGGCTTAGTGTACGGACGGGTGGGTGGAGGACGATGTTAATGATTTTCAACGGATCTGGTTCAACTCTCGAGTGCGCTAATCCATTATAAGTGGCTATTGGAAAACGATCAAAACATGTGTGCTTATTGTCATTGTAGAACATAACAATCGAGCGAGACATGGTAATTCACGATATGCGGGGTGTTTTTTAAAGTTATAATTTTGGGTTAGCTGTGGAAATGGAAACGTATGTCGACGTTTATCATTTATCAAATTTATCCTTTATATGTTAAGCTTATTTTCTTTATTCGTCTTTTCGACCATTTGCATTACTATTTTCATAACTGCAGCCTGATCCATCGCTTTAGCAGTCAACGGAATCACTGATATCTGTCGGAAACCTCCTTCAATTCTCACCTTTTCCTTCACTTCTACTCGGACATCGGATGGAAACACTTGTCAGTTGAAAGAATTTATTCAAGAAAACTCAACTTGGATAACAATCCATAATAATGAATATGGGACTCATTGTAGAAGAAGCCAATAGTTTTTCTAGAATTTTTTGTGGCTAACACATAATCGGCCTTATTCTCTATGCCATTGAAATTGAAAATTGAAAATGTTTCGTTTTTCACTCTGGTTGATTTCGGTACGTAAGCATATTAGGCTGGGATCCCAAATATGGATGGAAATTAGACCTGAATCCCTGCCTGAACTGGCATAGTACGTACTTGTTAACCCAGTCTTAAGATCAATTTCAGCTCTCCAAAATCCCATTTTCAATATTGAAAATTTTCAATGGCATAGAGAATAAGGCCGATTAATAAGTCATTATACCCTTGACGACGTTGTATGATCGTCTTCGTATTTCGCAAGCCAATATACCTTGGAGGACGTCGTATTGTTCTAGTGTTTCGGTGTCAATCTGATGACCAGTCATGGAACAAAAATTTAGAATAGGTAGTACTGTGATGGTACCCCCCCTCTCCCTGACATTCATTTGTTGTGATTGTCTGTGATTGTCTTAATCCTTCGTTGTGCCCGCTTTTGCTCAGGAGCCAAACGACCCGAGGGAGAAGAAGGTGGAGTTCAATGAAACACGCCCATTGCAAAGAAAGTTCCATTCACTCAAAGCTAAATAAGTGCTAAATTGATTCTCTCATGACTCCTTTCTCAAAACACCTAACATATAACAGACTGAATAAAGAAAATGACACAAAATGAACCTCATGAGCAACTACAATGGCACAAGAAAACATATACAATACTATAAATGATATGAAATCAACACAACAAAATACATATGTCAAACTGTCAAGTCAAAGAAAATTGATAGTGACGGATTCGGAAAAAGGGGCACTCAGTGGAAGAGCCCGGCAAAGAAACCCCTGAGTATTGCCCGAAGCAAAGAACTGTCAAATTTTGATATGTTACCAAATCAATGACCAAAAACTTACTGATAATTTCCGGTATTCAAAGTAAGTGATTATTAGCAAAACAGAATCGCAGAAACATCAGTATAAACAAATGTAAAAACATCAGTGAACAGTGCATAATAAGAAAATCAACGAGGCATGTTATGAAATCAACAATGCATAAAAACCCAAAATAAGACAAAATAGGGATGATGCTAGTAGGATCCTGAAAAATACCTACTTCACAGTACCTAGTACTGCAAGCATTATTTAAGTCATTTTTCTGCAGTTCGTTCATATAATTGTAATAAATACCACCCGAGGATTCCAAAATAATAGTTATTTCTTCTCTGGTTGCTGTTGAAGAAATATAATACTCAAAGAACGCTTATCGGTGAAGAAATTATGGTGACGAATATTTTCAACGAGATTTTCAACGTATCACCGTAGCTACCGGGCAATGCTACCGGCTGCGGCTGCTCGGACAGGAATCAAAAGAAGACGAAAGACCATACGACCTGGAATGCTGGCACCGTTTCAGACGCTCAGTGTCAAAACACAGCGCGGCCTGTCGGGTAATTTGCTACTTTGTTATGTGTGGCGATGATAAATTTACGCCAAAAGTTCGCCCGCGAAACTTCTAATTGGCCGTACTGGGTCGACTTATCATTCCAGCTGGCATAACTTTGCTTTTAAGAGCCTCAGCTTCCGTAATACCCGCGAAGAAGTGGAGAGATTATTGCACCAATGACGATGCCTTTTGTGAGTCCACGGCGCTCTTGAATGCAAATGCCGCGGAAATTTATTCGCGATAAAGGACTTTGCGACATCATCGCGCCTCGTTGCCTGTTAATATTGCATCAAAAAGCTCCACCGTTATGCAGCAACTTCCAATTTTGACTAACTGAGCTTTTATCCCAGGAACTGTGAAGTATCATTAGTATAGTAACTACAACTTTGTGAAAGCCCGCTTTTGTGCAACAGTTATTCATGTAGTTATAATTACTACTGTTAGGAGGTCCTTTGTGAACTATGGATTTCGTCGATTAGCAATTGGTTCGATTCTTGCTGGAAGCGATCGGCTGTGTGATTGACTTTATCAACTTCCTGCCGATTCAAAGTTAAAACATCAGAATACCGATCGACTGGAACTCGAATCGGGCTTTTATCTCAGGAGACTGACCCTTGTCCGAGATAACACGCCTCACGAACACAAAGTAAATTTAGCAGAGCTCCAAGGACTCGCCCGTAAAATGAAACAAAACGTTTCCTTTGTTTGCAGTCAGTTTAACAGGAGATCTTGTTTCAGTTCGCCCTCGAAAAAAAAAAGATGTACCTAGATGCAGTTTGTTCCACGATCAACAATCCATACTTGCAACTTGCAACTATTGTAATGTGCAATAATTATGTATAAACATTAACACATTGTAACGGTACAGACTCCCCACCCCAACTAATCGCGTAATGGTTGAAAAGAGATGATGCTCAAACAGTCTTTTCTGACTTGGGCAACTCTCTTCTGCTCTTCTGCCAACTCTCTCCAACCAACGATGGACTAATATCTAAAGTGATGTAGAATGTCTCCATGGTCTTGTGGTGGAATCGTTCTTGTATATTCAGAGTAGAAGTAGCTATAAGTCTTCCACACAAAAAAAATTATTAATAATAATTAAGAAAAATTAATAAAATCAGTGCATGAATAATACAACAAAACACGGAAGTAAATGAACAAAATACAACAAAAATAATGAAACATGTCAAACTGACAGTGAAAGACAAAAGAAGAGTCACGGATACAAAACCAGACACCCAGGGGAAGAACTCGCCAAAGAAACCCCTGTGTATAGTCTGGTGTCTCTTCAACAAAGTTACGAGAGAAGTTGTGCGGAGATCGTCAACATTTGTGTTGAAGCTCACTGGTTAAAACTCATTGGTTAAAGCTCATTGGATTCCTCTCCCCCCCAATGCAAAGTCTCCGTTCGTTTCGTCATGCAATAATAGTGTACGCTTTGCAATTCAGTTGACGCCACTCCATCACAAACTCACACATACAAAACTGACGAACATCAGTAGACAATATACAAAAATACTATAATCAACTAGATTGCTTACCGCCATGAACCAGAATATGTTTCGTCCGCAAGGTACACGACACACCGGTCTAGTGAGCAAAGATTGCGCAGTTGCCTCTGCTTCACTTTAGTATTAAAAAATACCCAACATACCAAACAGGACTTGAAATCATGGCAGATATTTTGAGAATTTCTGATCTAATTAGGAAGACTGGATGAAACTAATGGCGGAAGATTCAAGAGTTTCTGAGCAAATCGGGAAGATTCGAAATAACGACAGATGATTCTGATGATTTGAGAGTCTCTGAACAATGACGAAGAATGTAAATGATGGCAGATGGTTTGAGAATTTCTGAACAATGAGGAAGACTTGAAATAACGGCAGATGATTTTAGAGTTCCGGAGCAAATAAGGAAAATTGGAAATAATGGCAGATGGTTTGATAGTTTCTGAACGAATTTGAGAGACACCAAAGTGACAAAGGGTTTGGAGTTGATTTGGTCTTGCGATATTTTATAATACTAAATTTCAAGCAACAGCAACGGCGTGTCACCTCATTCAATTGATTGAATTATCGTCCTGGCCATTCCTGATTTCGCCATTCCTGATTCTCGGTCCGACCCCTCTCCAGCAATTTCTCAGGACCCCACAAAATGAATAACAAAATAAGTGAATACATTCACGTTGGACCAGAGGGATGATGTCCCTTGGGTTGACTTTTACATACTCGTACATGAACAAAAATATACAAACTACGAAAATGTTATGTGGTGTCACAAAATCCACCAAGGCCCGTTCATTCTTGCTAGCGCAATTTCCAATGAGCATCAACAAAATCGAATGCTGTCTGCTGTTCCGATTTTGACCCCCTTCTCCAGCAATTGCCCAGGACCCCACAAAATAAATAACAAAATGAGTAAATACATTCACGTTGGACAAGAGGGATGATGTCCCTTGCGTTGACTTTCACATACTCGTACATGAACAAAAATATACAAACTTCGAAAATGTTTTTTGGTGTCGCAGAATCCACCAAGGCCCGTTTATCCTTGCTAGTGCAATTTCCAATGAGCATCAACAAAATCAAATGCGGTCTGCTGTTCCGATTTCGCCGGCTCGAGCTTATGAGGATTTTATTAAATTACCGAACAGTGGCAATTTATATTCATACTGTAAACTGTCAATGAAATCATCGAAATCTTAAGTGTTATCACCAACAAAGCGGTGCCGGTACAATTAAGAAAACCCAAATTACAAATGGCGGGGCTAGAATAACAGGGCTCTAACAGCAAAATGGAAAGCTGGCTAAACAACGAGATATTCATCCACGGGATCTCCGGATATTTTGTGAAAGTATATTTTTTTCAACAAATAAAAGAATCAGTTATGATGCCTCTGACGGAAAAACAAGAGAATGTCAATACCGCGATGGTGTTTTCATCAAGTTTTTTGCGAATATCAGAATACAGTTGGAAACTTGTTATTCCAGACCCGCGACATAACTATCGAACACAGTATAAACAGTTACAAAACCAAGGGAGCACTCCTGTCGTGTAAACGTCGCAAATTATTGAAAGCAAGGGGGACCAGAAGCCTACGTACAAAGCTGAGAATATTTAGAAAAAGACAGATGGTTGTAATAATTTAAAAAAAAACACAGACTCGCCTTATTGAACACAAAAGAAGGCACAAATTCTTATACGAAACGGTCGCTAGTTCCGTCTGGCCTAGCTCGATCACTTCTGCCTGCCGACCAATGGCTTTTTTTTTTGGGTTCTTTCCTCCGCAGGTATACGCTACACGGCCGTCTACATCTACAAGGCTGTTCCCCACAGCCCTAAATTTTACACCCCACCAGATGTTGTTTTTTTTGCGTGTGTTGGAATTTCGAGATAGCGACGACTTTTAGCTTCATAATTGATTATGAAAAACTCCGTTCCCCTACAGTAATAAATGTATTCGCGTTGTGAATTTTTTTTAGCTTTTTCCCTATTTTTTGATTTCAGAAAGTGTTCTCCCGATTAATTCATAGTATTTCTCTGTAGCTTTCGAAAGAAATCTTAATGGTAAATCTCTTCAAGGAATAAGTTTGTTCAAATCAATTCCGTAACAGTCGCAACTCCTTATTCCACCAAATCCAACTCCATCCTTGAAACTATGAACTTCCAATACTACGCAGTAGGGTGAATTTTGAGCTTTGTGTTCATCAATTGTGACGTCATTGTGACTTCAGGGAATGAGAGAGCTTCACTTTGTCATCTTTTGTGAAATTTTGTCGTGCTTGTATTCGATGGATCGCTCAGATTCTCCTTTGGCCATAGCATTTGGAAGTTACCTATTATCTACCGTTAAGCTAACAATTAGAAAATAATTTCAAAAAATTTTATGATGCCAAATTGACGTATTTCAGTGCTTTAGTTTGACGGTACATTGCGCTCGGAATTTCATGATAGGCACCCCTAATGAACCGGTGGTGCATCAAAGAGAAAATGCGGTTCGCATCCTGTCGTGCCTTTTGGAACAATAGCCGGTCGACACGACATAATATGGAAAGTTTTTTACACTGTCACGTATGGTCGCTTATCAAAATTTATGTATTTCATATAAACTTTCGGAACTCATTTACATAGAACTGCAACAGCAACGGTAAAGTTAGTGTAGAAGTTCAAACCTGTACCTTTTATGCGTGAAGTTGGTAAAAACAACGAAACCAGGTTGTGAGCGCAGGAAGTGTTTTCGGCCTCACGCATGTAAAGTACAGGTTAAAACTTCTACGCTGACGTCAGCGTTGCTGTTACAGTTCGAAATAAATTAGCCTCTAGAAAAAAATCACTTTTTCCTCTACCGATACACCACAACATCCTAATTATTGTCAAAATTAGCTTCATAATCTTAAGTAAAAGCCAAAAGGGTCACTGTTGTATGGACGCACCACCTTTCGTATAGTAACCAACACCTCAGGAAAAATTCTTTGTCAACTTCGAAGGCGAATTAAATTTGTTTCAAAGCCATGAGCTTCCGCTGGAGCAATTTCCAAGTTGCCTCATCATTTAGAATTTCACTTAGGTAGGCCGGGGGAGAGTTGTGTGTGCTGGAAGCTCCGCACACCGTAAGCCGTGGTGCATAATTTCCATGGAAATTACCTTAACAATCGTCGCGCCTTTAGTTCAAGAAGCTTCAACTGTGAAATCGCGGTGCTTTACCATACGATTCTCGGGCCGATGCGAAGAAAACGTCGGCAGTCGCACAATAGATTGCCGCACACGCTCACCCTGGGTTTATGTGACTAGTTGCAACATGTTCTCATAATCATCAGCGCTTCGCTATTTGATCTTCCGCAGCCGTTAGCTTGCTCTCGCTCTTAATTAACGCGTGCCTTGCGTCCCTGTTATTATTTGGAGCCTCGTTTGGATAGTCTTGCCATATAGCTAAGTGGAGGTGTAATTTTTCGCTTATTATGTACTTCTAAATTCCCAAGCCGTCGCCGCAAACTGGGCGGAATATGTAAATGTTGGAAGTTTGGTACAATAGGCGCGCGCGATTCGGCCTTGTTAATTAACAAAGCCAACCAATTACGGATTAATTAACATCATTATATCAAAAATCTTCATATACCACGGAAAACATTCTACACCGTGGTGTAAATGAAGCGGAGGGTTTCCACGCGTTAAGCTCTCGTCTTGCAGAGACCTTGAACTGGAGCTGACGGAATGTTATTATGGCTCACTTCCATGTTCGCTCGTGGTGACATGGAAAATTACATAAATTTGGCTCTGATGGAGTTGTGATTAGTTTCGCAAAAAGTTTGGGTGACACTATTAATATTATAGAGCTATTATAGGCATGGTATAACAACATACATTAGAAAAGTTAAGAGCTTAATAGAGCTTAATCACAAATTGAATCAACCAATCCCTTATTGTCAGCTGGAGTTAGCACAATATGAGAGTAGGTAATGAATAATGAATTGAAATAAAGTAAATGAGGTTAAATGAATTGGCGATTATTGATAATGAAGGAGGTGTAGTTTTAAAGCTTAGTTTATTTGAAATATCTATTCAATTGTCCTCTTTCAGTAGAACCTGGGGAATTGAAAGGATCTGGGAATCTAAAAGGATTTGGGAATTTATCTAACTGACATTCAGGTTTTGCCTGAATGCTGCTCGCACCTTGCTGCGGCCGACTCAAGCTGGATTCTCAGATGCGAATATTCGGACAGGAGATGCAAAATTTCATGTCAAAGTCTCCATATTGGCCAATCAGAGCCCTCGAATTCAAAATTTAACATACAAAATCGCATTTCCTGTCCGAATAGTAGCATCTGGGAATCCAGGTTTACGTGGCTCTCTGGCACTCTAGAGACTGTCGTTTCCTGTCCGAATAGTAGCATCTGGGAATCCAGGTTTACGTGGCTCTCTGGCACTCTAGAGACTGTCGCTGTAGGCGGGCGCACGTCACGCGCGTCGCAGAGATAGGCAAAGACACCACAGCTGCGCACGCCATCTACTTTACTCCTAAATAAAATGAGACTATTACTATTACAAGAGGAAGAGGGCTTTTCTTGTGTCGTTTTAAGCTGGACCGCCTTATTGATTCCATATACCTTATGAGAACTTCGACGACGTCGAGAATACAATTTCGAAAACACTTGAACTTGGGTGTATGCATAAAACGGAGCAGGTGCTAGGTACTATTACAATTCTGGAGGAGTTGCTAAGGAAAATTTTCTTGGCAACCCCTACAAAATCATAGTATCTGCTTCATCAATTGCATACCAGCTCGTACCATATTCAATGAAGCAAAGCTAAATCCAGACTCCATTTATTATGATTTTATGGAATAAATGTGAAAAATTATCAAATCTGTATGATGTGAGAACGTGAAAACGCCATCTTATTCTTACTAGTAAGTCATGTGGATTTTATCAAGCTCAATTGATTTGTTGAGAAAAAAAGGAAAGAAAATATTGTATACAGTACAGTTTGAATTTTGCTCGTAGTTTGTTTTCAAGCTGCTCTTCAGGACTCCGGGAATGACGACAAGTCAATAGTGAATCCCCAATAGTCTGCATGCAGAGGCCACATGAAAGCTTAAAACGTACCGGGTTGACAAATTGAAATCGAATTCGGATAGACGCCGACCTCACTCACTCCATTTCCTCTTTTTGCGTTCCTCTCCACGTCGATTTCCTGAAAAAATTTCAACTAGGTAGGTATGTCCGCCGATATTAGATTTCTCTCTCGTCGCAGAAATGATCCTTTTTTTCATTAAATAGCCGCACCGCCGGGCATAAAAAAGGCAAAAAAAAAACAACAAATATACGCCGATGCGATATCAATACCTTTGTTTGCAAAAGTTAATCTGCTTGTGTGTATAAGGTAGCGAGCGTATATATCCGTTGAAAGCTTTGAAATTCCATCGAAACAAAAATAAAGCGGAAATGGGAAAGCTGTGGCAAAGTGTTTGTGTACAGAGTATCTTTGAAACCTGAAGTTGAAGCTGGCGGGAATAGTGCGCTCCGAAAAGTGGCAACATGCAACTAGGTACTTTGTTGATGTATCATGTATCTTCAGGCGCTGACCGGGAACTGTGGTCAATAGGTATCTGTGATGTTTGATTTCGTCTTGCTGTTCAAGCTTCAAGCATGTGCATGTGCCACAATTTTTTTCTTTGTAATGGAAATGCGATTAAAATGCATTTGAAAAAATTGCCCGAACGACATGGCGTCTAATCGGTTCTGATCGTGCCCGCGATGACTTTTTCCGTATTCCAAAGCACCCAGATGACCGGATCCCATATTTTCTATTTTAATTTAAAACACCAGCAAAATTCAATTCCTTTTTAACTTGTGGATGTCCGGCATTTTGCTTTTCAATTATCAAAGCATATCTTGTTCTGGTAGTCATTATTTGTCAAATTTGACTTCTTCAGATTGTCAAATTGTCAAGTTTCAGAGTCCGAAATCGAATAAATCTTATTGACATTTGGAACGGCCGCCATTTTCTTTCGCATTTTGAAATTTTTATCATAATACCTACTTTGGATATCTGGAATAGGTGTATGTAAAATTTGATAGTTTGACAGTTCCAAGCCCGCTGTATTCAGCTTTCGCATTTTCCAAGCGATCCTCTCCAAATTTCAAGTCAACATTCGACGGCTTCATAACATAATGGCGTATCTCCAAAATTGCAACTTTCCAGGAAACAAAAAAAAAACAGAAAGTAGGGACAGATGTTGGATGTTGTGAAGAGGAGAATGTTTTGAGTGAACCGAGGAGTGAACTTTGCGATGCATGTAGAAATTTCATTCGCTCCACGCTTTCCTTGTTTTTCATCTCACATAAAACACCATTCTTTCTTCTCCGCCACCTTGTACACGGTGAAGTTGGACATGGCTAACTTCCTCTCATAAAAAAATTGGCTACCGCAAAAAAAGGACTATAATACAGAACAGCCTCTAAATCGAAATTGCAAGTCATAGAAGTCTCTGTCACGTCTGACCCTCTCTGTGTGTTCCATCTTGATCAAATTGACTGCTTCTTTTCCGCGTATGTGAATCTGGTGCTCTTTTTGTCGTGGCACTCTCTCGTCTGCTGTCTTCAGTTCGAATTCATAGCACTAGCATTGGTCCTTTCTCGGAAGATAGGAGGCGATATTTTTTGAGGTGAGTCTCTCTTTGTACATAGTTTTACTCACAAGTACCGCAGATCTCTCTGCAAAAAAAGAATACGTTACTGCTTTGTTGGGAATACTCTGCAGGTATTTTCAGAACTGCCTAACTTCCAATATCGATCTATTTTTGGATTCCCTTTGAATCAACCAATGACCAAAAACAGGATTTATGTTTATTTCAAAGAAGATAGTCCAGTCAATTTTTTAAATTTTTTTTGACACAAGCGATCTGATGGACAGCATACGGAACCGTGGAGAGCTTCTAGAGAACTTAATTAATAATGCTGTTACAAGTCTCGATTTTACCCCCCCCCCCCCAGCCCTCATTGTGTTTGTAGGTACGATAATGGTTGTACCCAGATACAACTAAGGCTGTAAGGGGTGAGGATGATCGAGAAACGATGATTCACATTGGTTGTTTTATCATTTTGTCATTCGCCCAGATCTTCCTAGATGAACTGGAAGTTCCAAAACTCCACTGTTCTCTCAATTTCGACCCTCTACCTCCTCAATAACACTCGAATTCAATTAGTTTATATTTTTTTGAGCAAATTCATCATTGCTCGTAATAGTAGTTTACAATACAAGTTAGCTGTTACATAAGTGGTTTTCAGACACGAAGCTGAAATTTGCAGAACGAGGGCGCAGCCCGAGTTCTGTGAGAGGCTGAGTGTCGGAAAGCATCTTGTGTAACAAGCCACGAGTGTTGTACAACATTTTACGTGTTTGTTCTATTGAAAATTGTAAAAATTTTGTAATTTTTGAGGTTATTTTGACAAGTGTCAACTTAAATACATAAACTGTGATATCCATATACAACTTATATAAAAGTCATTACATCTCATGTATTAACACAACAAACACGTAAAATCATATATCATGGGAACCGCAAATTCCTGAATTTCACTGCGTTTTCTTAATTTCGACACCCAGCCCCCTTTAGAATAACCCCCCAATCAATTGATTTAGATTTTTCAAAATTATTTCTCGATTATTATTCTGTTTAGATTATATGAGAATAAAAAAATTCGGAATTTTAATTTTTTTTTCTAAATTTCGACCCCCAACCCCTTTGATAACTACCCCAATTCACAACTTGGATTTTTTAAAATATTTTTCCTACGATCACGAGTTTTATTTGAACCAGTTTGATGAATTTCAGAAAATTTGAGACTTTTCCCAATTTTGGACTTATTGGGGGTGTAGGGGAAAAACTGTTTATAGGAGAGGTCCAATTTTTCGGGAATATATTTCTTGAATCGAGATCTACAACATTTGAAAAATTTAGCCAAATTCACCAAAACCACTTTTTCCTTTCTTCAACTTTTTTCTTTTTCCAATAAATCAGTTGTTTTTGGAGATATTGAGCTGCCACTTGATTTTCTGGCGAACAAATATGTTTTAAATGAAACGCAATGTGGAGCCATTAACAAAGCCTGCTAGATTCGAAACTAAGATCTTCAACTTTTTTTCATCCTGAGCGCCATCTTCGAATTGCCCTTCGTGAAATTGTCGAAAAAACAACAGTTAACGACCTTATTGGACACACACGATGTTTTATGATGAAAAACCAGGTACTGAATTGTGGCAATGACCTCTCCGCCCAAGAAACCTTATCAAGTTCGTTTTTCCTGTTTTTCCTCAACTCACGTGACAATCATGACCAAATGAAACTTTGGATCAATTGAATGTTTGCGATATTCCAATCAACATTGTTTTGCAACGTCAGTCACCAAGTTCCATCATCATCAGTCAAGTGGTGTTCTTTTGGCAAACAGTTGAACAAAAAGTCTGCGTAAATATTTGTGAAAAAGGCAAAAAGTGCAGGGTCACCTTCTGCCCCCAAATCCGATTAAATAAAATATGTAGCCAAAAGTGCTACCAACTGATACTGAAATGATTCAGAGGAATGTGCTCCGTAGTTTGAAGCCAAGCTCAAACTGATTGTAACATTTTAGTTCGCAAGAGGGACGTGAAAAGTGTTGCAACAGCTTATATTTGAAACGTTTCTGGCAATATTCAACAAAAAACGTTTCAAATATCAAGTTGTAGCAACACTTTCGACGTCCCTCCTGTAGAAGTAGGATGGAAAAATCCATTTTGGTTCAACTTGAAACTACAGCAGACATTTCTCCGAACTCTTTCAGTATCGATTGGTAGCATTTTTGGTAACAGATTTTCTTCAATCTGGTTTGAAGGGACGACGGACGTGGCCCTGTTGTTTTTGCTTTTTTCACAAAAACCGAAGAAAACTTTTTGTTTTAACTGTTTGCCAAAAGACCACCACTTGGCTGATGATGATGAAATTCAGTGACTGGCTGCACAAAATAATGTGGATTATAATGTCGTCAACATATGATTGATCCAAAGTTCCATTTGGTGATGATTGTCACCTAAGTTGAGAGAAATCAAGAAAAACTAACTTGATAACGTTTCTTTGCCAAGGAGGTCATTGCTGCAATTCAGGACCTGGTTTTTCATAATAAAATAAATGCGTGTGTCCAATTGAGTCGTTACCTGTTGTTTTTCCAACAATTTTACGAAGGGCAATTTGAAAATGGCGCTCACGATGGAAAAAGAGTTGAAGATCTTAGTTTCGAATCTAGCAGGATTTGTCGATGGCTCCACGTCGCGTTTCGTTAAAAACATATTTTTTGCCGGAATATCAAGTTGCAGCTGAATATCTCCAAAAACAACTGATTTATTGAAAAAAGAAAAAAGTTGAAGAAATTTCACTTCTTACAACGTATTTCGGAAACGCCTCAAGATATTTCAAAACTGTTTGCAGCATCTTCATGGGCATGGAATCAGTCATCAATATCCTGATTTACATACGTTCACCGGTTATGATTCGTAATTGACGATTTTTCAACAAATTTTTTCTACTGAACCCTGTATAAAGTGTCTGCACGATTTCCGCAGATGGATGGTGGCAACATTTCTTGGATCGAAGAGTAGGGTCTATTGAACAAGTGTGCCAAATTTCGTCGCTTGTCTCTGAAGTGCAAGATGGGTCCCATACATGTAGCTAAACGTCCGAACTATTGTGGATGTGTTAAGTTTGATTTCTCTTAAACGGTTTCGGAGATAATAGTCAATAAAAATCATCTTCAGGGTCCCACCTTTAGGAACCTGTTGCTCCCTTAGGAAGCGTTTTCGGACCCTTGTTCATAGGAACTTTTTCTCTTGTTTTGATGAGAGGAAGCTGCCCTAGAACGTTGTCGGTGTATTTTCGGGACAGCCTGTAGTTCCCAAATTTCAAAATGCGTCAAATATCGAACGTCTAGTTTCATTGCTAACTCTTTCGCCACATTTCTGTTCACAGTTTCCATAGCCAGGTTCCATTATTCTTTATGGTGCGACTTCACCTTTTGTGCTATAGTCCAGTCCACTATTTCATCTGGCTTTTCGAATATTCTGCTTCCACTGGTCAGATTGCTTCCTCTTTATTCTCTAGGAAGTCCTGAAAATTGAAATTAAAATTACAAAAGCTGTTAGATTTTTTCTCGTGCAGAAACAATGTTTGCAAATAAACTTTACGAAGGACTTACTCCCAGGTTCCTTATTTTCCAAATTTTTGGTGACTTCTGGAGGCGCTGTCAAATTCGGGCTCCGCATTGAATCATCAAAATCAAAATCTAGTCTTGAATTTGTGATCTGTTCCTCCTCATTATGATCTAATTCCTCGCCTGGTTTACTTGGAATGTATTCTGACTGCTGGCTTTGGAGTTTCTCATTTTGAAAATCTGATCATTATAATAATGAGAAGGCAATTGAAAGTTATCAAATTTATATCTGAACACTGAGGTTGGGTGTTTTTTGTTAGCCAAAGTTTACCAATAAACATAGCGAAGGCCGTGAAAAATCGAAATCGGCAAGTATTCTCGCGTAAAATCATAATATCACTGATTGAAGCCTACATTGCGCAAGTGCCAGCTGTTAATACAGTCTACTTTTTGTGTTCTGGACATTTTCGGACACAGCAAACTCACAACTTACAGTCACAAATTCGAGGTTAGCTTGTCTTACTGTGAGGGCGTGTCTACTATAGGTGACGGGCGTCACTACATAGTACTACATACGCCCTTCTGTTATGTTCCTCATCAGTATCCAAATTGCTGTTACCCCCTTTCATTCTCACGTTTTTTTATGTGATAATGAAGTTTGAACTATTAATGATGCAGAAGGCCATAAGCTACTATACTCTCAAATATCTCATTTTCGTCAATTTTGGAGATACGCCCTTCTGTTGTGAAGCCCTCGATATACTTCACTTGGGCAGTCGAAATACACCTGTCTAATTTTAAATTTCACCATTTTCAAATAAATAGGTACCACACTTTTTAACATGTACCGTAAGATCAAAAACTTTTCTCCTCTGGGTAGACTGTAGCCTGGCCAAAATCATTCTCGTTTTCCTGCCAATGACCAGACCACAGCCTGCCTAGAGGAGGAACGTTTTTGATCATACATACGGTACTACATTTTTCAACCAAACCACTTGGAATTACGTACGTTTCTCAAGGCCGCCGACTTGAACTTTTATAGATTTCCCAAGCGATCAATCAATAGTTCTTTCAATGGGTCATCGTGTGATATTTGACGTTTCCAAAGGCCGCCATTTTGAATTTTTCATTCTAACCGGTCTATTTGGGAACATTTGATGGACGATCGAAATGCATCTGTCAAATTCGAATTTTGACGTTTTCAAAAGCCGCTATCCTATTATACAGGGTGGTCCATTCTAGCGTAATTATCCCATAGCGGTCTTACCGTTCAAGATAGAGAAAAAGATGTAAGAAAGAAGTTATATGGTTCAATAAGACCTATAACCTTGAATTATTTTCAGCTATACAGGGTGACCCATTTTGACGGGATCAACAAAACGTCATTTTTTTTAAATGGGACACCCTATATTTTTTTGCATTTTCGGATTTAGCTTTTTTAATTGTCTTATGCCTGTATTTTTGTTTTCCAATTGTGTGGCAGTGCTACCAACTAAAAATTAAAAACTGAAAAAATCGCATTTCCACAGTTATCTTGAAAAAATCGTAGCGGCCTTGCTTTTCAAAACTAAGAGATGAAACTTAACATGGTGATAGTCAAGTCAAAGACCAATATCCCAATGTCAAAAAATTGCGATTTCTTGATACAGGGCGTTCACAAAAAAAAAATCAAACTTCATAATTTTCAAAGTCTCATAACTCATTTTTTTCAAATAGCATGTCCCTAATTTTATAACGTCATCTGATAGCTTTCTTTATCCTCTTTCATTTTTACTAGGGATACCCTACCCTTAAACTTCATTTTTTTCAAGATAATCGGAAATTTTCACAAAATTTGTGATTTTTTTAATTTTTTTTCACACATTGAGTTGGCCGTGATGAATGACAGACAAGTCAAATAGTACGCAACTCTCAGTTAGTCAGTCTGAATATTGTCGAACAAAGAAAAATGACTTCACGCGAGAGAAAATGATTGATATAATATTCTGGTAATGATCCCGATATCCCGGATCCCAATTTGTTTTTTTCTGCGTTGAAGTCATTTTCTCTTGTTCGACAATATTCAGACTGACTAATTGAGCGTTGCGTACTATTTGGCTTGTCTGTCATTCATCACGGCCAACTCAATTTGTGAAAAAAAATTGAAAAATCACAAATTTTGTGAAAATTTCCGATTATCTCGAAAAAATGGAGTTGAGGGGAGGGTACCCCAAGTAAAAATGAAAGAGGATAAAAAAGCTATCAGATAACGTTATAAAATTAGGGGCATGCTATTTGAAAAAAATGAGTTGAGCCTTTGAAAATTATAAAGTTTGATTTTTTTTGTGAACTAAAATCGCATCAAGAAATCGCAAATTTTTGACATTGGTATATTGGTCTGTGACTTGACTATCATCATGTCAAGTTTCATCTCTTAGTTTTAAAAAGCAAGGCCGCTACGATTTTTTCAAGATAACTGTGAAAATGCGATTTTTTTTCAGTTTTTAATTTTTAGTTGGTGGCACTGCCAAACAATTCATAAACAAAAATACAGGCATAAGACAGTTGAAGAAGTTGAATCCGAAAATGCAAAAAATATAGGGTGTTCCATTTAAAAAAATTGACGTTTTGTTGATCCCGTCAAAATGGGACACCTGTATAGCTGAAAATAATTTTAAGTTATAGGTCTCATCAAACCATATAACTTCGTCCTTACATCTTTTTCTCTATCTTGAAGGGTAAGACCGCTATGGGATAATTACGCTAGGATGGACCACCCTGTTTACTTTCACAATATTCAACTGATCTACGTGGAATTTTCAACCTACTGATACTTTTGGTGGACAATCGAAATGCATCTGTCAGATTCCAAATTTTGACATTCTTAATCTCAAGAACCGCTATCTTCAACTTTTTAATTTTTTCAACCTATTCGTTTGACGCTTTGATGTACTGGTTTTTTGAACGTACGGTCGAAATGCATTTTTGTGTTTTGAAAAAGTTCGACTTGAACTATCCACTGACATGCGTTTTGTTTACAATACTTGCAGAGCTAAATATGCATAGCGAGCCTGAAACAACGAAAAAAAAAACACCATCACATATCCCCGTGGCTGATTTTCAAAAACCTCTGCGAAGCGGGGCACCCACGATACCTTTGCTCAGTCTGCGACTTGCCGGGGCCAGTGAAAACTGGTCGTATTATAGAAAATCGAATACCTACGTATATATGTAGAACTAGTGGAGCAACAGTTGTCATTGAAAGCACTTTGATCTGATGTGACGGAATTGAAAGTGAAAGCTTTTTCCAATCTTCACTAAAGCTGCACGGATCGAATCGAAGGTCTCAGACACCAAGCCAGATTACATCGATGCACCAGGATAAGTGCTCATGCAGGAGTTTTCCTATATACAATTCCAAGTGATGTGGGATTTGAACTCAAATATGACCGCCCAGCCCGGTTTCAGTTCGCTACAGGTAAGCGGGATGAGCGTGCAAAAACACATTGCATGTGTGACTATCGTGAATAAATACCCTATGATGTAAATAAGAAACCCTTCAGATTTACACAAATCACGTTAGTGTTGTGATGCAGATTCGAAACAGCAAACACGGACATTCTTGTTCTTTTCATCTAGTGCACAACCCGCATCACCGTTGCAATTGGGAATTTACTTGAGGAAATTTCCAGAGCCCTCACCTCAGCGACGTATCCAGAAGCGAAAGTTTGGATTATGTTTTGTCAGAATCAGAAACAAAACGCAGGACTCACAGTTAGTAGTTTGGACGCGTGAATCGATATGTATCTGTCCGAGAAGGGCAAACTTTCCACCATGGCTCAGTTTATTCAATACTTACAACAAACAACAGCCCTAAAACTTCGACACTAAGCCGGCGTTGTTTTCGCGCAGATTAACAAACCGACTGGCAAAAACTAAATTGCTTTCTTTCGCGCCCTGGCCTGGGTCGCGCCATCTCGAGGCCCCATATTTTTTACTGAAACTTTTCTAAAGCAAACACTTCCCAGAGGAAAATTCCCGGGGAAAAAGTTACCCTGGGGCGCAAAAACTGGAACGCGATACACATACACACACGTGGCGCGTGGGGAAAGTTAACAGAAATATTTGTGCTCGCTAGCGAAAGTGCCGCCATGCAAGCGAAACTTTGGGAATTTGAATGGAGTTTAATGGGTCTTGAAAGCAGGAATATTTCGAACTATAAACCGGCTATGAAGTGCTCGTCGACAGGTGCGCAGCTTGACTTGTCACCCGGTTATATCTACTCAAGTAAGGTGATTTCCTCTTTTAAAGAAGCCGATGAGGTTTCGCAAAATTTCATGACGCAAGCAACTAAAAGCTCAGCTGATTTGTGTAATGGTGTCTTCCCATGCAGGGTTCACGTTGCTGCAAGTAAACCTACTAAGGTGGCAATAACTCTCTTTCTCCTAACATGCATGCATGTCAGGTTAGCGCAGAGCAGGTAAATATGCAGAGAGGCAGGTATTATACGGGATTTAGAGGTACAAAGGTAATAAGCGTTAAACATGCATGTCGCGAGAAAGATAATTATTGGCCTATTAGTGGGATTGGTAGTCGGCGGTACGATACAGAAAATTCCCTTTGCATCAGTGTTCTACAAGGCCTGTGTGACAAAACTAGAAGGGGAAAAATTTACCGTCGGAAAACCGGAACCGTGTCAATTTTGAAAATAGGTCTACACGACGCTCAATCAAGTCTACTTTCGATATCAGTTATAATTCTCCGGAAGACATCGATCCTCGAGCAGGAATGAATTTTTGAGTGGAGTCCTGGTCAAATCACGGGCAAGAGGCCCTCTCGGGTGGCAACGGCCAGAAGAAGTTTTGAAAATTCATAACGTCCTATTGGAAAATAGTGGAGAAGTGCAATTACAGACTTAATTTGACTCTTTTGTTTTGTTGCTTCCTGCCAAATTTAGTCTCAATCCATGCGTCAAATAGATTTTGAATAATTTAATGGTGAAGTTTTGAACTTTGACTTTTTTTCTCATTTGACAGATGACAGATAGAGCAATAGTTCCAACTGTTCTAAATACAGTTTTTCAAGGGCTTTCAAATGACATACCGCAAGTCACGTTCCGTGAGACAAAGCTTCTGACATTTGTTGATAGTGATACCTTTGTTGGACAGATGACAGCCAAGAACTAATGGGCTTTTTCCAGAAAAAACCATGTTCACATATCAAATTTCAAGTCTATCGTATCAACGTTTTGGCAGTTATCGTGGAAGATCACAGAACAGACACACACAGAGACACACACACACACAGACAGACATCATTTTGAAAATGGTTTAAATGGTCTTGGGGAACCTCAAAATCGATATATCCGTCAAAATCTCAAAACTTTCTTTCTGCACGATTACAATACTTTTTGCAATGCCGGGACGAAAAGTACACTTTTTCTCCCCCTTTAGCAAGACAAATAGTTATTTATGTATCATGGGCATAAAGTGCCACTTTTTTTCCCTGCTGTGCGAGATTGCGACCGAGGCCGTAGGCCGAGGGAAGCAAGCACAAGGGGAAAAAACGCACTTTAGCCCAAGGTGCATACAATGTTTTTTGCACTGGCTAGTGCAAGACTGAGAACTTCGAGTTATGTGTCGTTGAAAAATTTTCATGGCAGTGCTGATTACTTGGTTGTACGTCGCACGATCTACCATGCGATCAACAAAATTCGGAACTGGGGTAGGCTGTGCCCCAAGAAAGCAGCTTGACATCCTAAAATTTAACCAGGTCATAGCCTACCAGATCGCATGGACGAGTGGCAGGTCACTTATCACCTATCTTGAACATGTAGCTGCCGGGACCCCATCGCTTACTAGCATAAAACAGGTATTTATTGGTTTTGGTATGTAAACGTGCTAATTTTGTTGTTCTTGTAGTCTCTCGTGTTCCCTACAAATGTCCATTTTGCATCGCATCAAGTAAATAGTTACGTCAAAATAGAAGGTGACGTCTCCTCTGACGGATCAAGAGCGCTCGTTGCCATGACGACTTTTTTGCCCAAGGGCTAAAAAGAGTCACTTTAGGCCCTGTTTTGAGGTCGTAAAATAACGCATTTAATATAGGTAGTGCAAAAAAGTAGATTTTTATTCCCTTGGTTTTACTGCAATCAAAAACTTAATTTTTTTTGGAAGTCTGTGGACGAAACATCACATTTTTGCACTGTTGAATAGTTCTCTTCTTGGGTAATCACACAAGGTATTACAACTCAGTCACATTGTTATCAATCGGCTGGAAAAACTTGAAAACTCTGCAAAATGATTACGAAATCTTTCATTGTTTGTGTTCAATCCACGATAACTTTCGATTTCACGATATCGATTTGGAAAAGTCTTGAACAGAAATGTTCCTTGATTTTCGGTGAAAATAAAGTCTTGAATAACATGGGGTCGCGTTTCAAAAATAAAGGCGCTATAAGCCATTGCATTGTGTTGGAGCTCACGCTCCTTTCAAACGCCAAACTTTTAGAATGAATAGTACTGGTACATGAAAATGGCACTCCGGTATTGCGAAAAGTCTTGTATACACCACGGGACTGACGTCCATTTTTATTCCCTTTGGTGAATTGCTGCCCTCGGGCTCTGAGGGCCCTCAGGCATCAAACTTCACCTGCGGGAATAAAAACTCACTTCAGTCCCTTACGGCTCGATACCAAGCCACTTGGTATCGAGCCCTTAGTGTATAAACTACTATTATCTTCCATGTTGGTGGTGGGAGGGGGGGGGGGGTCAGAAAAGTAAAATCGAATAAAAATCGTTTTCCATTTTACTTTCTTGAACCCCCACCAACATGGAAGGGAAAGTATTCTAATCGTGCAGAAAAAAGTTTAGAGATTTCGACAGATATACATATCCATTTTGAAGTCCCCCAAGACGATTGAGACCATTTTCAAAATAATGTCTGTTTGTCTGTCTGAGATCTTCCACAATAACTGCCAAACCGTTGACCCGATCGACTTGAAATTTGGTATGCAGACATGGTTCTTCTCTGGAATAAATCCATCAGCTTTTGGCTGTCATCTGTCAAACAGAAGTATCACCCATCAAATCAACAAATGTCAGAATAAATATCTCACGAAACTTGACTTGCAGTATGACGTTTAAAAGCCCTCGAAAAACTGTATTCAGAACAGTTGTAAGTATTGCTCTATCTGTCATCCGTCAAAAAATAACAAATGTCAACGTTCAAAACTTTACCATTTAATTATTCAAAATCTATCCGAAGGACTGGAGCCAAATTTGGCAGGAAGGAACACAACAAAAGAGTCAAATTAAGTCTGCAGTTACAGTTTTCCACCATTTTGCAGTCGGGCGTTAGAATTTTAAAAATTTCCTCTATATAGCCGTTGCCACCCAAGAGGCTCACCCGAGTTTTGACCAGAACGACTCGCTTTTGATGCAGGACTCCACTAAAAATTTCATTACTGCTCGGGAATCTACTTTTCCCAAAAAATGTGAGCCTCACAAAATGTTTATTTCAGGTGCAGATGTGCTTGAAATGAAAGTTAGAGAAAAGATTGAAGTATTTTTTTAAGGAAAAATTTCCCTTATCGGATCTACGATTTCCGAGTTTTCGCCTCTGGAAAAACTGAGATGATTTGGAATAAAATTTGAGGTTTACCCGGAAAATTTCAATTCCAAATGAAATGATCTCCAATCTTTCTCTCCAATTCCAAGTTCCTACCCAACGGGACGTTTCGAACAAACTTTTTCCATCGGTTCCTGGATACTAGTCGGAAAAGTTCTGGAGTGACAAAACCGATTGTCAAAATTATATTTGAGGGAATTTCTCCAGCAGGGGAGGAGTTATAATTTTTACGTGAACACCCTGTACAAGTTTGGCAGGCGGTTAAATGTCAAAAACCATTTCTAGATATTGATGTAAGGTTTTCGAAAAAAAAATTAGAGAAAATCTTGAACTATTTAAAAAAAAAGTTACACATGTACTTTGCACTCCTTCTCTTGTCACCCTGTATATCATACAGTATATAAGCAAACACGACACCCAAATATGAAACTTGCAGTCGGAAGAGCGGCCGAATCATTAGCTGTATCCTTTTTTTTTCAAATCGGTTCGTCTCTCGTCTCGATATCCTCATTTGAACCCTAGCGAGCTTTTGGGGTGGCCCACTTCAACATTTGATCTGTTTGCTATACTACCAGTACCTACTACCACTTCCGCAAACCTTCCAGTTCGTGTATTTTTAGACCGTGGTTTGTGCTGTCAAGTTTACATCTTACAGCATATGGCTGCACCTTAACTTACCATCTATGAACAAAGCCTAACTGGCTGACTATTCGGTATATAGGCACTATTGAACAGCTGAGGTTTGTCGTTGGTCTCACCTCACCTCTCTTCCCCACATGCAGAAGGAATGCGCCTATTGGAGCAACATCAGACTTACCCCATTCCAACTGGGAACATTGTAGATTGAGTTTGGGTGGATTTTCTACTGCTGCAAGTAACACTACTTCTTCTTCAGGCTCACTGTCTTCTTCATAAATCATGTCGTTTTGCCTTTTCGGCTTGGCATGCCGTTTTTTTTGGAACAATATTGCTGTCTTCATTGACTTCGTCTGAATCTCTCGAATCCAAGTCCGTTTTGTCAAGTAGAATTGTCTCGCCACTTTCCATAAAACTGTTTTCAGTTCTCATATTTACCAAAAGTTTAAGAAGTAATCCTCTTGACGACATAAGTTTTCCATTTTTTTTTACGGAATTTCACCTTTTCTGCATAATCCTCAGCTCTGCGGTCGTCGTACTTCACCTGAAAACATGACAATGACAAGATTATTACTCGGATTATTCCATCTAATTTGGTATAGATCATATAAGTACTATCCAAATATAACATAGTAAGTATTATGAGGCGCTTATTCCTTTTTTAACAAGCACAAAACTCACTGGCACTACTTTCCTTCAAAGTTAGTCAAATTTCAGTTAGTATGTGAGGTTATGTATTATTATAATAATTATGTAGATACCTCGTTATTGTCGTTCACCCCATGTACCGGCAGTTCACAGGTAGCCTGGTAGCAGTGGTGTTGTCGAACTGATAAATGGATAATGCACTTTGCGTTACCGGCGGCGTCGCCATGTTTTCAAATTCGATTGCATAGACATACCCTGGGTAGGGTTGCCAGACGTCCCGATTTAGCCGTGACTGTCCTATGAATACTATGAAAAAATACCAAACTTTTCCATCCAAACCTGCTGAGGCGTGTTTGGTGTCAAAACTATATAACTTGGACCTCTTCGATACAATGACAATGTCAAAACTCTCGTGCGGTCACCGGAAGTCGAGTTGAGTCGTCATCTTTGAAAATTAGAGCTGAAGGTCAAAATTACAAAGTAAGCGTCAATTACCCATATGTTGGGTATCGATTCTTAGGTTTTCGGGGTCGCTGAGAACGTATAAAATGGAACAAAAACGATTGGGTATATCGTTCGTCCATATGATCTACCTATGGGCCCAGAAGTCAGGTGAGCGAGAAAAATCCTACAAATTTTCGAAAATAGAAGTGAAATAATAATGTGAAATAGCTTCAGTCTGTACTTGGTGATGATGCTGTACCAGCTGTTCTATGTGAAATTCATGATGTTCACCTGTGAGCTGTCAAAAATCCAAAATGGCGCCCATTTAAAACACTCAGGGGAATAATTAATCGTGATTTTCTTTAGGGAGCTCCTACGTGTCACTAGCTAAGCACATGTTGTTCATCAGTGAACAACGACTAAGAAAGTTCCTTACACTATTGGTGGTATCTTGCATCGTTCAAAAGATATCCGACGCGAAACTGTTTCGGAACCGTTTTTCATGTAAACTTGAAATAACCGACCTAAATTTATTTTGTCTGTTCCATGCAATCATGTCATATGATGTATTTTGCCTGATTTGTCATTCCTGGTCTATGAACAGAGGGTCATAAGTCAAAGATGTCTGCCTCTGTAAGTTTAAAAATTTCATAACAACTTTATTGTTGGATTTGAATAAATAATAAATATCTACCGCACCTGTACATCACTTATATATTTCTGAAGAGTTCCTCACATTTTTATTCCTTTGATAATTTGGGAGATATAACCAACTACCTACCTGAAGTAGATGTACGTGAAATTTTAATTGAGAAATGACACCTACATGATGAAAACGAATGAAAAAATCTCTCGCTCTGCTACTGTTTTATTCAATAATGTTGCACTGTTGCAGAAAACAGGAGGAGATAGAGTGCCGGAAAAAAGATTCAATTACAAAAAGTCTAATCAAATATCTAAAATGCAAACGGTTACAGTAGTTACCTTAGATGTAAATCTAGTATGTCTAATATACAAAAAGTGCACAATATAAATACAAACCACCAAACATAGAAAGAGTCACAAGTTTCCTCCTTATTTTCAGATCCACTGGATCAGGAAATGCTTTTGACTTAAGTTTCCTCCGTTTGTGTTGAGTCCACCAGATAAGGAGCTGCTTACTGCTTTTTTGACTCGAGTTTAGTCTTTTTGTTCAAACTTACTGAGCAAGACTTAGTCGACGACTCTAGAGTCTAGACATTATTTAGAGGGCCTCAAAAGATAGGGGAAACCTGAATCAATAAGTAATTCTCATCTGGTGGGTCTGGAAAGAAGGAATCTGAGTCAAAAACCAACTCCTTCTGGTAGGTTTGGAAAGGAGGCAGCTTGCCAAAAGCCAACTCCTCAACTGGTAAGTCAAAAAAAGCAATTTGCTCATCTGGTGGATTCAAAGAAAAGGGAGGAGACTCAAAACCATTTATATTTTTGACGTTTTCTACATTATGAGGCTTGTGCTATAGATCTTTCAAATTCCAGCTCTTATGTACTGTCGATTTTTGTACTTTGGATCTTTTGTACTTAATTTAGATATTTTGCGTTTTGGATCTTTTGTATTCTAGATATTTTGCGCTTTGGATCAAATGCATTGAACCTATCGTTTGTAGACCTTCCATGTTTGTTTCCCATCTCTCCCCCCCGCTTTTGGACAAAGTTAGCATGAAATTTTCTGAATAACCCTACAGCGGCGGACATCTTGGATTTGTGACTCTCCATATACCAGGAATGACAGATCACGCAATCTAAACCATGAAACATGACTACATAAAACAAAACAAATGTCTTCAGGTTGGTTATTGCAATTATACACGCTAAGTTTTTCCTCCTACTCAAGTATTCAATCTATTGTCCAAAAACGGTTCCGAAACAGTTCCGCGGCGGATATCTTTTAAACGATGCAAGATACCACCAATAGTGTAAGGAACTTTCTCAGTCGTTGTTCAATGATGAACAACATGTGCTTAGCTACTGACACGTAGGAGCTACTTAAAGAAAATCACGATAAATTATTCCCCTGAGTGTTTCAAATGGGCGCCATTTTGGATTTTTGACAGCTCACAGGTAAACATCATGAATTTCACATAAAACAGCTGGTACAGCATCATCACCAAGTACAGACTGAAGCTATTTCACATTATTATTTCACTTCTATTTTCGAAAATTTGTAGGATTTTTCTCGCTCACCTGACTTTTGGACCCATAGGTAGATCATATGGACGAACGGTGTACCCAATCGTTTTTGTTTCATTTCATACGTTTTCAGCGACCCCGAAAACCTAAAAATCGATACCCAATATATGGGTAATTGACGCTTACTTTGTAATTTTGACCTTCAGCTCTAATTTTCAAAGATGACGACTCAACTTGACTTCCGGTGATCGCACAAGAGTTTTGACATTGTCATTGTATTGAAGAGGTCTGAGTTATATAGTTTTGACACCAAACACGCCTCAGCAGGTTTGGATGGAAAAGTTTGGTATTTTTTCATAGTATTCCCTCCCCCTCCCCAAATCTCGGGTCCTAAGGGATGAATTTTTAGGAACTGCGGGTCAAATTTTTTTAATGGGCTTAGACAACAAATATGCAAAGTGGCTTGCTTGTATCATCAAATGCCACTTTTTTATAATAATCCTGGTGTACCGTTTGCATCAACCAGCTCACTGAAATGTCCCGATTTTCTCAGTTTCGCCTATAACATGCCTATAACGCTCTTATTTTTAATTTTTATTTTTTCTGAATGAAGCGATTTTAAAACAAAACGTCGTCTCAACTAGTTGAGATTGAATCACAAAGTTCATCAACAGGAGAGGATTGTATACTTGCAAAAAAATGAGAAAGGTAGGGAGAAAGAGGTTTAATTGCACCAGACTTGCGGGACGCAGAATCGTGTTTCCTGGTATTCCCCTGGATGCGATCGAGTGAGTTACTTACTTCTCACCTGACAGATTTTGATCAGTGAAGTTGTAATATAAAAACTTAAATTTTGAACACGGTTTCTTACAATCAACAACGGTAAAGAAGGAGGATTTTCTGAATGATGCAATAAGTTTTTAGGGACGTAAGTACGGAGTGATCAAACAAATTTCTCCTCTCAAGGTAGTCTTTGATGTTCTCGCTTGATATGTTTTTTCGCCAAATTTTCAGTAATCAAAGGCGACTTGAGGAGAAATTTATTCGATCACTCGTTAATTTGAATATGTTAAATGCTAAATTAAAAAAAAAATGAAAAGTTCCACTTTTAAGCATCGGTTTTTTTTGGTATTATTATTATTAGCATTATTAATATTATCTCGAAAAATTTTCGCCCGCAACACTGTTCAGCTCGCTTCGCTCGCACCTTGAAATTTTCTTCTCACTATTTTTAGTCAGGAATTCTCATGTCCCGATTTTGGTTTTCAAAAATCTGGCAACCCCAACCCTGGGTTGCACCAATGCCGTCCCTAATTATTATATACGAGATTAGTGAAATTTCTTTTGGTCAGTACTCGTACGTAAATGATAGAAACTCTGGTTCCGCAAGAGAGAATGACCCAATGATTGATTAGCTAAAGATTTTATGCATTTCCCATGGTCAACCTGCTAGGATTGACCAGATTGAAATCCATTTAATCTCACATTAGCGTTGATTGCGTATTAATTTTTTGGTGCAACCCATACCAGGGATAGACTTATAGACAATGAAGATTTTGTCCCAGACACTTTCACTACAGATAGGATAAATGCTGCGATATATATTAGTTGTATCAATCAATCTATACTCCACCTGTATCGATCGGGTAAAGGTAAAAAAGTCTTCATCGAATTGTTATACGGGACGTTGCTTGGTACACTAACTTGTCAAGCTCTGTGACACTTGGTAGATGTAAGAGTGCCTGAAACCATCAGAGAAAAGTGGAATCTGTTCTGAACGTCCTCTAAAAAAACTTTTAGATTCTGTACTGATTCCTCAGGTTTTGACACTTATTCTGATATGAGTTGCGTTTCTTCCACTACCAATTTCAGATATTTTAACCTCAGATGGTACAGGTGTCTGATTCTTCACTCGCTCATTACCAATTATCCGCTTATTTTCTTTGAGGCGAAGTGAGATTCTGGTAAAAAGAAAACGCGAAGATAAAGCCTGGATGTAATTCGATTGAACGATGTATTCAGTAGCTGCAGTCAATCCATATATCGGAACTCTGAGAATAGCCCTTAGCACTTCAAATGGAAACACGAAACACGTCTACATCTCGAGCCTTCCAAGAAACCACCTACTTTTACCGAGCGCACCAAATCATTCAATTCACGATCGCAATTCGCAAATTCAACCCAAATTAATAGTCCAGGACAGGGAAAATTTGAGAGCGTGCAGATCGGCGGTCGAAACGAAATTGAATAAATCACAAGCTGAGGCGTAATTGGTAGCGAAGCAAAGACCACCCACAACCCTCGTTCCCCGGAAATCCTTGAGCACGACGAAATAATATTCAATAAATCTTTCCGCGGCTCCCGTTTAGTCGCTGCTGCTGATGCAAGCTTGGCAAAATAGTCGGCCGAAGTTCCAAATTGCGCGATGCATGCCAGCCATATCAATTCAACAAATCGCCGACTTATTGCCCTAGAACGCGCCAACAATAACCGGCGACCTTATCTGCCTCTTCGGTCTATCGGGGGGGGCGCGGAGCCAACAAAACGATAAATTCGTTAATAAAGCACACAAGACGCAAATGAATGCAAAGCGACGAACAGGAATCGACGCACAGAATGCCGTTAATGGACTGTAAAGTCGCCCGAAACGATCTTCAAGGCTTTCGAAATTACAATCGCAAGTGAAGATAACAGTCTCGGAGACGGAGGGGAGTTACTTAGAGACGCCAGGATCAAGAAATTCCGTTTATTGAGCCGGTGCGGAATATTATAGGGCTGTTGTGTTCGGCGGGAGTTCAACAAAAACGCCATTGCGGTAGGGGATTTCGGGCAATTTCAAAAATAAATGGATTATCGAGCTCCATCGGAAGTTATGCGTGTTTGATTTTACACCCGAGGTTAACTTGGAAAATTGATTTGCGGTGAGAACTGATGCTGCACAGAATCCAGAGCTACGTTCCAACGATTGGTTCCACGGTGGGTCCTCAGGCTTCAATAATTTACTTTGCAAAGGTATTTTAGGTTTTAGGCAAGATTTGCTACATACTTGCGGTAGCTACTTAGGGCTCTATCTTATGCATCCTGTTTTCTTCTGAGCTTTTTGACCGCAAGTTGTGTGATAAACTGCCCAAGTGTGGCGTTCAACACGAGATGAGCGTCCTCGTTCTCGCCTCAACCTATCAAACTACAGACCATGCACCTAACGAGAAGGAAAATTATTCAGTTCACCGAGTCGTTTAAAGATGGGGCTAATGCTCCTGCCTACAACTACTGGCCGTTCGACCACACCTAAAGAAGCTGAGGATGCCAAATGCGAATGGCGCTCATCCAGGCCACTAGTACTCGTAGATACTCTGTGTCTGCTTTGATTCAATCTAGTCGTGTACGAGGTCGTGTAACCGTCTATAACTGTAATGGCGTTGGTGCAGGCTACCCTGTCGCACATACAAGGTATCCCGAAGTCGGTCTAGTTGTGAATTACTCAATTGACTTGAAGGGTATTTAATTCAATGTTGATTTCTAGTTCAGGCTATACTAGCGATTGAACTAAGGACTAGCGAGTGCAATAGCTATTGTTTGTAAATAGTGTGCTTGATATACGAGGTAAACTACTTGCCAGCTTACTTTTTTCCTGGTGACAAGTGGGGTGGGGCCCGAGCAATCAATGTTATGAGAAACTCAAGCTTATGTGGAGAAAGCTCATAACCTCTAGCTACTTGGGTGAAATCTCAGTAACAGTGCTCCGAACATCAGCGTTTACCACTTTCGCAAAACGGACCCGTTGCAAATTTATCAGAAATCGATTTCAATTTTAATGAATTCCAAGTGACAGCCGATGCATGATGCAATGCCATTATGTCGGACTTGTACTCGAAGTTTTGTTGGGGCCACATGAGTAAGGGCCACTGTAATTTCGACTGAAACATTCATTTTTGTTTACCAATATCAAACTCAGATACTTACTCCTACTTACAGGATTGTTACTGTTTTAAAGTTTGACACTTGGGAGAAAACATTCACACCGGTTGCATGGTACATTAAACTTGTGATGCCAGTTGCAGACATTTCCCTCGATATTCCTAGGTGCCAAGTATTTTGTTTATTTGAGGCGCGCCCTGGTTTAATGCCGTCAGTTTATAAACTCTGTGACGGATTTCAAACTAGCAAGCCACCGGTTGCTCCAAACTTCCGGATCCGATATAACCAGATTTGGAATTCCCTACGCCACAGTTTGACAACTAGAGCTGTATCTATCTCGTACCTACCTGATGGATTTTTGTTTTAAAACATAATTACATCGGTTGAGTTCTTCAACAATCCCTTGATTATCTGAACTTAAACGTCAGTCTCCTGCTTCGCAAATTCTGCCGTATTTGCGTGGTTCAGGAAATAAGGCTTTACTGAAGCTATCGTTCAATTTGGGAAGCTGTATAGGTATCCTCAGCTGTATCAGTTGGAATTGTGTTGGTCAAGACCCGGGACCAGACGGAACGTTGATTAGTAATTAGTAAAACTTTGCCTTGTGTTACTTATATCATGCGTGTAATAGTAAATTGTTTCATTAGGCCAGAATCCGCACATTTGCGATGGCGAGTGAGGTTTGAATTCCGAGGCCGTAATGCCGAGGTCTATGAATGCGAGCACTCGCAAATCTGTTCCTGGGCAACGCAACATTTCATATGCGAAATATGAAATATTGGATTTGTACTTCCGTTTGCAATAATTAAGGGAATCGAGCGGTGAAACAGCTTGTCTTGGAGGTAGAATAGAATAGAATAAAATAGAATAGGATGTATCCATTTCCCAACAGGCAACGCCCAATTTAGGGGAACTCATCAGGATAGGATAGGATAGAAAAAACTTGATGAAGATGTAGATGAAAAATAAATGTCGAAAGTAACTTCCGGACATTGTTTCTCTATAACTTTTGAAATAGGATGAATATTCTCAATTTGCCTCACGAAAAACTTACTTTGAGCTTTCAATTATGTACGAAACAAAATATCATTCGAGCGGCAACCACGCATCTTTCGCAGACATCCGGGCGTCGGTCGTACTGCATTTTGAATGATGCTTTTATACGAATTCGGCTCTGTCGAAACAATAGCAGGGCGTACGTTGTCCCTGAGGTGCTCAATGGTTCGGAGACCATCAGCGTAAGCTATGGATCTGAGATAACCACAAGGAAAAAAGTCCGATGATGGGGTTGAATCATGAGAACTTGGGGCCAGTTTCACATCGCTGTTTCTTGGAATTAAACGGTCCAGAAACATTTTTCTCAATAAATTCATTGCTTCAGGTTATGGGGATTAGTCTCGTCGTGTGTGAAACCGCAATGTCTTTCGATCTATATTTTGAATGGTGTTTTTATCAGGCACTGCGTTTGTATCAAACGGTTCACGCTAGTTTCCTGCGGGTCAATGTAATTATTTTGTAGGTGTTACCATGTTTCTGATTTCACTGCACTGTGTTTTATCCGGTGAAAAACCGAGTAGAGATGGTTCGCGTGTGTTTTCATCTTTTCAATGGAAATGAGACGACAGCCTGTCACAGTGGTGACTGAGGGCACGCCACATGCGGTGTTGGCTAGGCCTACCTATATTGAAATCAACATCCACAAATACAAAATGCTCTATCCGTTGAGAATGGTTTCGATGACTGCAACGAATTCCCCCACATGATAAACAGTTATTATGAAATTGCTGCTGCTCTACCTCTCCGGTAAAATTCCACCACATTGTCAAAACAAAACGTCAAAAAGTGACCTTGAACTACCGTTGATTTTTCTGTCTAAAGTTACTGAAATTGGAAAGGCCAATTATTGCACGTTTCCATTGGGAATGCTCTCTCACCAATCGTGACGTTACCAAAGACGCTGCCATTGGAAATAGATGCTCATTATGTTTTGATCGTTGCATGAGCTTTGGGGATGGGATCAACCGCTTCTGTCAGTTGGAGTTGTTGTCAAGTTGACATGAAAAGTCAAGTAATATTTTTCAATGCTGTTCCGTGTGTTCTGGTGTGTCGGCACCTCCACCAGTTCGACTAATGTTTTCTGATCGAGCATTGAAGTCTCCCCATGTATTTCAAATGCCAAGCCATCGCGTTTATTCTGGAAATGTTCAGAGTGCCGCACTTGTACACTGCGACCTAATGGAAGAGTCTAGGAAGATTGCGTGTTCTCCAGAATTGCCGCTCGTAGCATTGCCCTCCTCTTAAGCCTGTTTGTTCCGAATAGGCTCATCGTTACTTGTTAGCGCGGTACACATAAAGACGGCAGCCTTCCGATGAAGGCTGCATTAAAACAATAACTCTTGGATTAGGAAAGCAGCAAGCGACAGTCAGAAATAAAATTCACAACAACAATCAAAAACTTTAATGCAAAACAAAGAAAAAAACACAAACAGACAGAATTACAAAACAATAAAACAAAACAATGTGAATTAAATGAAATGAAAAATCCGAGTGGTTCTGATCGGGGGCAGATTCGCTGGCGCCGAGTGGCGTCCTGAAAACGAGACGAACTGCACTGAAGGTATACACCCCGGCAAACGGGAATAAACGGTAAATGGTAAAAACAATGGAAAATATGGAACTTACGGGATCTTATTCGGTGGCGGCGTCGTCCTGGCGGAGTCCGAAGGCGGCGTCGTGGTGGATGGCCGTTCTGGTGGTGGATTTCCTGGTGAAATGCACGAGTGCCCGTGTTCGTCACCAAAATGGCGGACGAACGACTCGATCCCGTCCGAAACTGGAGCTTTGTGTGCGGCTGGCTGATCCAAGCCGCTCCCCGGTGAAAGCGGTGGAAACTGCCGCTTTCTGGACTTGGAGATGCTGCAGAGCTCCTCCAGGAGTCACTATCGGACGCGATGGGCCTTGGATGGGCTTCTGGTCGAGTACGAATGTACGCCGATGGCACGACAAGATGGCCGCGAGAACGATGACCAAAAAAAAGACGGCGTGGCTTCCCGCTCGACGTACGGAGATCAACGCCGCTTCGAACGAAGCGGTAAAGGCACGAGCGGAAAGAAAGCCGAAGAATGCCGAAGACGGCCGAAGAAAGTGCTGGAGCTCGTTTACGCTTGCGCCTGACAGCCAAGTGCCAGGCACACCGAACAGGGGGTGAGGGGTGAGGACTTGGACGACACAGGGATATTTTGGGTTGCATACCCTCAATGCATACGAATGCAGTTTTCAATGAACGGGGCCGAGACATACTCCCCACCAAAATACCACTCGGGGTATTTTCAAAGTTCAAAAATTAATGAAATCAAACATGATACAAAAAGAAAGAGCATAGTGAAAACAATGACGGAAGTGAAAACACAGAATGCTCACTGTCCTGAAGGGAGGGGACAAAGTTTGACCATTGGGCGTCGCAGAACGTCGCGTTGAGTACGGACATCTGCGACACGACAAATGCCATCTTTGCCGGGGAAGAGTTTTGAAATTCTGCCTAACCTCCACTTCAGAGGGGGAGCGTTTTCGTCCTTGATGAGGACTAAAGACCCCACATCTGCGGATTCAAGGTGACGTGACTTGTGCCACTTGCCGCGTTGGTACAGCGTGTGTAGATATTCGTCGCGCCAACGCGCCCAGAAACGCTGTTGCATGGATTGGACCAACTGCCATCGCGACAACCTGCTGATCTTGAGGTGGGACAAATCTGGGTCAGGTGGGGCCGTTAACGGCTCGAGCGTCAAAAAATGACCAGGCGTCAATGGGCACAGATCATTTGGATCCGAGCTCAGCTCCGAAAGTGGCCGTGAGTTGAGCAACGCTTCAACTTGGGTGACCAACGTGGTCAGCTCTTCAAAGGTGAGTATTTGATCACCTATCACGCGAGATAGATGAGTTTTGACAGCTTTTATGCCGCTTTCCCACAGCCCGCCAAAGTGGGGACTGGAGGGAGGAATGAAGCGCCAAGTGATGGCTTCGGATTCCGCGGCGAGTTGCATTGACGTCGTCAATTGCCTATGAGCTCCGACAAAGTTTGTGCCATTGTCGCTATAGATGGTAGAGCAGCGACCGCGCCGGGCAATGAATCTGCGCAAGGCAGCGAGGAAAGCATCTGTTGAGAGATCGGAGGCAACCTCGACGTGCAATGCCTTGGTGGCGAAGCACACGAAAAGACAGATGTACGCCTTCGTAGTTCTGACACCGCGAGCGCGTGACATGAGGATTGGAAAAGGGCCACCATAGTCGAGCCCGACGCAGCTAAAAGGTTTTAGCTGAGAAATTCGCGCCGAGGGGAGGTCGCCCATGGTGGGAGAAAAAGTTTGCGGCTTAGTCCGGAAGCACCGGTAACACGATGCAAGATAGTGCCGTACCGCGCGTCGCGTGGACAATATCCAAAAATTTTGCTGCAGGAGATAGCAGGTATTGTTGAGTCCCGGGTGGCAATGTCGGGAATGAACTTGTCGAATGACGAGTCCTGTCAAGACGTGACGAGATGGAAGAAGAGCAGGGTGTCTGGTTGCAAATGGCAACTCATGACAATGCTTCAAACGTCCGCCGACGCGGAGAACATCGTCACGATCGAGAAAGGGTGAAAGTTTTCGAAAGGGTCTTGAACAGGGTTTGCCGTTGCGTAACGACGCGATTTCGACGGCAAATACCTTCTGCTGTACATGTTTGACAATGTACAACAAGGCAAAATGGAGTTCTGTATCCGAGAGAGGTCCTGTGAACTTCTCATCGGACTTGCATTTGCAGAACCGATAGAAATAGGCGACAGCGCCCTGAATCTTCCGTAAGGAGGATATGCGCAAAAAGAGGTCGTCGATGTCAATCGGCGGCGGCTGCGGCACACGCACGACCAAAGCGAGCTTTCGCTCTTCAGACGCAATGTCTGGGGAGGACACGGAGAATTTGTCATCCGGCCATGTGTCATCCGCTGATGACAGAAAAGGTGGGCCAGACCACCAGAGGGAGCACGAAAGCATGTCTTCGGGAAACAATCCGCGCGAAGCTGGGTCGGCGGGATTGTCCGATGTTGAGACATGTCTCCAACACTGAGGCGGGACACGCTGTTGAATATGCTCAACACGGTGAGCAACAAATGTTTTCCAGCGGTGCGAAGAGGAACGCAGCCAGCTGAGAACAACCGTAGAATCGGTCCACGCAAATATGGCATCGAACTGTACGGTTCCTGCGAGCGCTGCAACGGTGAAGGCAACGAGATTGGAAAGTAGGACCGCTGCACACAATTCGAGACGGGGTACGGTCAGCAATTTGACTGGAGCCACCTTTGATTTGGCGGTTAGGAGACGAATGGTGGGAACACCATTTCGAAGGTAACGAACGTACAACACGCTCGCGTACCCAGATTCAGATGCGTCGCAAAAGGCGTGCAACTGGCACCTGTCTGCAGGCGACGGAAAAGTATGCCGTGGAATTTGCAACCGCGAAAGTTGCGATAGCTCGGATTGAAAACGCAACCACTGCTGACATACGATGTCTGGAGGGGTGTCGTCCCAATCAAGGCCAAGTTTCCATAACCGTTGGATTAAGTGTTTGGCGAAAAATGCAACAGGGCACAGAAAGCCGAGCGGATCGTAAATCCGAGCCACCTCCGACAAGATGGACCGTTTTGTGCACGGTAGTTCATTTGGATGAACCGTGAATGAAAAGGTGTCTGTTGCCGCTTGCCACTGGAGGCCAAGAATTTTTACAGTATTGTCAACAACGTCACTGAAAGTGGACGGCTGAGTTCGAACGTGATCAAGTGGTATGTCTTGCAGCACATCAGGGTGATTGCTTGCCCACTTGCGCAATTCAAAGCAACCCGATTGGAGCAGGTTGATTAGCTGCGTTTGTAATTCCCGTGCTGATTCCTCGGAGTTCGCACCGCAAAGTAGATCGTCTACATACAAATTACGGCGAATTGCCTGCGAAGCCAATGGAAACTTCGAGGCGCTTTGTTCTGCCAAGTGAAGCAACGTGCGAACCGCTAGAAACGGTGCCGAAGAAACACCATATGTAATGGTGTTCAATTGGTACGTTTCAATGGGTCGATCAGGGGAGAAACGAAAGCGAATGAGTTGATACTTGCGATGTTCGGGCGAGATAAGTATCTGCCGATACATCTGACGGATGTCACAAGTAAAAACGATCGGCTCACACCGAAACTGCAGTAGCAAAGCTGCTATGTCCTGTTGTAACTTAGGACCGACGAGAAGCGTCTCGTTGAGAGATAAATGATTCGGCGCTTGCGCCGAAGCATCAAAAACGACGCGAATTTTCGGCTTGTCGTCTTCGATCTCGACGATCGGATGATGAGGGATGTAATACGCCTCAGAATCTGGAGGTTCTGCGTCCAGCAAGGTCATGTGACCTAGGTCGAGGTAGTCGCGCATGAATGCTATGTACAGATCACGGAGTGTGTCCTGACGGACCAGGCGACGTTCGATAGCTAACCAACGGCGGTCAGCCATAGACCTGCAATGTTCAAAGGTGGGGGACTCCCTTTTGAAGGGAAGCGAAACCCCAAAACGACCTGACGGACAACGGTAGACAGAGTCCCGGAAACAAATTTCTGCACGTTCATCATCTGGGGACAAACGTGTTTTGGACGATGGTGACGAGATTTCCTCTACTTCCCAAAATTTGTGCAGAGACTCGTCGATTCCAGTTGGAGTGCAAACCAAAAAGGAATGCAGAGGTTTTGACGGGGTTTGAAAGGGACCGAGAAGAGCCCAGCCAAAAATGGTGTTTATGGCAACAGGCTGTGACGGACCTGACGAGACGATTCCCTCTTTCACGACTGACGGATAAACGTCGGCGCCCAACAACACTTGAATGGGGCCTGGCTTGAACCATGTGGGATCCGCCAGATTCGATAAGTTCAAGTGGAATTGATCCGGGTTCAAAGCGGTGTCTGGCAGGTTACCACAAATCCTGCGCAGGACAATTAACTCCAATTCAGGGATTGGGAGAGACTCATCATCAGCCTTGACCTGGCAAGTGACTGTGCCACACGTCGAATTGGCGGGGGTGAGACCCAAGCCAAAAACGGGCACATTGTGATTTGATGGGGATAGACCCAATTTGCGCACGCAGGAGTCCAAAATAAACGATGCCTGACTGGCAGGGTCTATGAGCGCACGGAGGCTTTGGTAGCCTCCCCACCGGTCACGAACGTGAACGATTGCCGTGGCCAACAAAACATGAGCTGCCTTGAGGCTTGAGGCGAGATTCGTCACCGAATTCGCGACATTTTCTGGAAGACCAGGGGAAACGATTTGCGGTAATTCAACTGGATTCGATAAAGAACTGGGTGACTCATGACCTGCAGTTCTATGTGGCTTGGGGAAGTGCAGCAAGGTGTGATGCCTTGCGTGGCACTGCCGACACGAATACGACGATGGACATTTTGGAGCGCCGTGATTGGTGCTCAAGCAGTTGAGACAGAGCCTTTTCTGTTTGACCGCCAAATATCTGTCATTTGGGGACATTGACAGAAAAGTCTTGCACGCGGTGACTCTATGACTTCTCGCCCCACAATGAGAACATGCTGACTCATGCGACGTCGCTGGGGCAGATGAAGTCTGAGACACCAACGTATGTGAGGCCCACGACTTGCGGCTGACCTCGGGCTTCACGGTAACGGTGTTTGCCCGTGTGGAGCGGGAGTTCGATTGCGTTTTAGAATTTAAGGCAGTTGCCTCGAAAGCCTTGCATTGGTCGAGCACGAAAGACTTGACGTCTTCGTATTTGGGGAAGGGGGTGCCAGCTGACTGCACCTCGAAACGTTTTCGCGTCGACTCATCGAGTTTCTGGAGCAGCATGCTCGACAGGGTGAAATCCCACAGGTCGATATGCGGATACTGCTCGAGCGCCACTAAATTTTCGTTGAACGTGTTCACAAGATGGCGAAGCGCTTGCGCGGAGTCAGATGTGACGGAGGAGGCGTTCATCATCGACTGCCAGTAAAAAGTGACTAGCACGCGGTCGTTCTGGTATCTCTCAACCAACGAGTCGAACGCAATTATGTTATTATCACCCGTCAATGGCAGGTGTTTAACCATTGAGAGAGGTTCACCAGATAAAGACGAGATCAGATACTGAAACCGTTCAATATCTGAGAGAGACTGGTTTCTGTGTATTAACGCCGTGAATAGATCATAGTATGGTGGCCATGATTTTAACTTTCCGTCGAACAACGGCAACGCGATTTTTGGCAACCGGACATTGCTCCGGCCTGTCTCGAACCAAGTTTGCGAGGCTTGGCGAGAGAGCGAGGAAGTCGGCTCTGAATTCGCAAACGAGGCTTTTACCGCAGCAAGTTTGCCATACAAGCTGTCTGCCCGGAGTGTACGTTCAAGAAATGTAGCCTTCTGCTCCTCGGAGGCACTGGGGAGAGGGGCAGTGTTGACCGTGCTCTTGAAACCGTTGTAAATTTCCGCCGCAATGTCAAACGTGGCTAAAAATGCCGGTTGGAGGCTTGGCTCGGTGGTAGCTGTGACGCCTTGTTCCAGAAGGGGCTCAAGGCGCGCAATAGCTATCGCGATGGACGATAAAGTTGCGTCCATTGTGTACGACACAAAGAAAAATGAAAACAAAGCAACTGACCCTTAGGTTGGCGTACCTGAATGGCGAACCCAACCCAGGTGAAAAAGTGCGAATGAGACGGGCGAAAAACGAATTGATCAACACGCTGGACCAACGCACAAGTGTCACGTGGGTTTGACCCGTGACTTTAAAGTTTCAATAGTGAGGTGAATTAAATTCCTGACTGTACCATGCTTAGCCTGTATCCGGCTACGAAGGACCAATTTATATGTTAGCGCGGTACACATAAAGACGGCAGCCTTCCGATGAAGGCTGCATTAAAACAATAACTCTTGGATTAGGAAAGCAGCAAGCGACAGTCAGAAATAAAATTCACAACAACAATCAAAAACTTTAATGCAAAACAAAGAAAAAAACACAAACAGACAGAATTACAAAACAATAAAACAAAACAATGTGAATTAAATGAAATGAAAAATCCGAGTGGTTCTGATCGGGGGCAGATTCGCTGGCGCCGAGTGGCGTCCTGAAAACGAGACGAACTGCACTGAAGGTATACACCCCGGCAAACGGGAATAAACGGTAAATGGTAAAAACAATGGAAAATATGGAACTTACGGGATCTTATTCGGTGGCGGCGTCGTCCTGGCGGAGTCCGAAGGCGGCGTCGTGGTGGATGGCCGTTCTGGTGGTGGATTTCCTGGTGAAATGCACGAGTGCCCGTGTTCGTCACCAAAATGGCGGACGAACGACTCGATCCCGTCCGAAACTGGAGCTTTGTGTGCGGCTGGCTGATCCAAGCCGCTCCCCGGTGAAAGCGGTGGAAACTGCCGCTTTCTGGACTTGGAGATGCTGCAGAGCTCCTCCAGGAGTCACTATCGGACGCGATGGGCCTTGGATGGGCTTCTGGTCGAGTACGAATGTACGCCGATGGCACGACAAGATGGCCGCGAGAACGATGACCAAAAAAAAGACGGCGTGGCTTCCCGCTCGACGTACGGAGATCAACGCCGCTTCGAACGAAGCGGTAAAGGCACGAGCGGAAAGAAAGCCGAAGAATGCCGAAGACGGCCGAAGAAAGTGCTGGAGCTCGTTTACGCTTGCGCCTGACAGCCAAGTGCCAGGCACACCGAACAGGGGGTGAGGGGTGAGGACTTGGACGACACAGGGATATTTTGGGTTGCATACCCTCAATGCATACGAATGCAGTTTTCAATGAACGGGGCCGAGACATTACTCCTCGAGTAACGTGCAAGGCGATCAAGGTGGACAACTTTCATCTTGGCCCTCGGGGCTCGCTGGATTCTGTACACGACGTCATTATTTCTCTTGACTATCATGTACGATCCTTCCCACGACGGATGCAACTTCGAAGGACTCCTTTTTTGCATTGAGGATTGCAAAATCAGACCAGGTCACCAGCTTGAAATCCCGTGGAGTAAGCCTTCAAGTTCTTTCTTCTTCAATTCTTTGTCTTAGGTCGTTGACGTATTCGGGGATGTTTTTGAGGATCATTCTCCGGCGTGCCAAATTTCAAATCGCAGGGGAGGCGAAGCTCTTGGCCAAAGAGAACACGTGCCGGTGTTTCCCCCGTGGTGTCGTGAATGACAGCGCGATACGCCATTAGGAATATTGGCAGATGACGATCCCAGTCTCGCTGATGCTCGTCAACGACCTTCGACAGGTGCTGCTCCATCGTCCTGTTGAACCGTTAAACCATTCTGTCGGAACGCGGGTGGAGAGGCGTCGTCCTGGTCTTCTGTATCCCGAGTACAGTACAGATACCTTGGAACACGTTGGATTCCAAGTTTTGTCCCTGGTCTGAGTGTAATTCCAAGAGTACTCCGGGACGGCTAATCAAATTGTCCACCAGCACCTTCGCCATTGTATATAGAAGCCTCTTGGTTAGGTGAAGCCCATGCTTTCGGCCACTTGCTGAAGTAGTCTATGGTAACCACGATGTATTTGTTGCCATCTCCCGTTGTCGGGAACAGGCCAGCCACATCTATCGCGATGCGTTCAAAAGGCGCTCCAACATTGTAAGTTTTCAGCTCCTCTCGGCTACGAGTTCTTGTTCTTTTGCTGGCCGCACAAACCTCGCATTGGCGACACCATGTTTCCACGTCGTTCCGGCAGTTCATCCAGTGAGACCACTCGCGCACCTTGGCCAACGTCTTGTTCACACCAAGGTGCCCTCCAGTGACGCCATCGTGCATTTTCTTCAAGTCCTCCTCCACTCTCTTCTTGGGAAGCACCAACTCAACCATCTCCTTCTTTCCATCATGACTCTCCTAGACCCTCTTCAGCAGCTCATTTTCTATCCTTAGAGGATTCTTCTGAGCCCAAAGAGCCTTGAATTCGAGCCCCTTCACCAGAACACTCGGCCCACTCTGGTCTCTCCTGGCCAAGTTTCTTTCCTTCAGCAAGGGAACCGATGGCTGGGTCTTCAAACTGCTTCTTCTTGATCTCAGCAGTAGTCTGATTTCTTGGGGTTTCAACGACAATTGTCTTGATTTCGACGTTCCCATTCTGTTGATCTAACCTCTTGCAGTGCTTACAGTCCTCGTTGCATGGTCTTCGAGAAAGAGCGTCCACGTTGCCAGGGCTGCTTCCAGGACGATGTTGGACTTTAGAGTCATATTGTTGCAGTTTCTTGATCCACCATGCCAACTGTCCCTCGGGATTCTTCAACTGCAGTAGCCATTTTAGTGCAACGTGGTCAGTTCTCACCAAAAACTTCCGACCATAAAGATACTGGTGGAAGTGATCAACAGCTCTCACTATGGCCAGTAGCTCCCTACGCGTCATGCAGTAGTTTCTCTTAGGTTTGGACAAAACCTTGCTGTAGTACTTCACTACTCGCTCCTGACCCTCCTGGTGTTGTGACAGCACTGCTCCAATTCCACTGTTGCTGGCATCAGTGTCCAAGACGTACTGTCCTTCTTGTGGAAGAGGGTATGTCAGGATAGGACTCGAGCATAATGCAACCTTCGGAGTCTTGAATGAGTTTCCACATTCCTTGGTCCACAGGAATGGCGCACGGTCTTCAGTCAATTTGTGTAAGGGCTCAGCAATGTCAGCGAACTTCTTCACAAATCGTCTGTAGTATGTGCATAAGCCCAAGTAACTTCTGACTTCATGCTGATTTCTTGGTCTTGGCCATTCTCGGACAGCATCCAATTTCGCTGGGTCGGTTTCGATTCATCACAGTAAACTGATGAATGCCGCTCTTGGCAGAAAACGCCGTTTCCTCTTCGTCGTCGTCGTGGAGTCCTACTTGCAACCGAAGTGCATTTGCTCCGCAGCAAACCTAACTACCTTGTTCTTGCAACCGGGAATTAGAGTTGCTATGATGTGAGGTGGTTCGGGTGCAAGTAAATAGTTTCTCACTTACGTCTGAGATGTTCAGAAGCTCATCATTATGTCGTGAAAGGCCCACACCTCAGCACCTCACGTCTTCAGCGGTCGGGACGGGAAATATCGGGATGGCTGCCAAATTCGTCATAGGGTCGCTAATAAACGAAGGCATCCCTCCCTCCCGTATGCGATCCGAAAAATAAAAGACCTTGCCTCTGAAGGTATTCGAAAGGATCAATCTCGATCTAACCCAACCATTCAGACGGGTTAGATCTCGTCCGGTAATGAGGTCTGCTGCGCGGCTGGCTGCGGCTGGGTTGGATTTTCCTTCTGCTCTCCCCGGCAACTTGCTCTGCTCCTGCACGGTCGGCTCAGCGGCGGTTAAATTCGCGAAAAGGCGCCTCTGTTTACTCTTCATCAATCTCCATGTCTGCACGCGGGCCTCCTCCTTATTGCGGTTTCAATACGGTTTTTGCGCAATTTCCGCTCGATGCAGAGGAGAGCTCCGGTCTTATCTACCCCGTGCACATTCATCATGTTCAGATTGCCTTATTGGATTTATGGCACATGGTTTGGCTTTTCCCATCAGTGAAATTTTACGCGGACGCCATGAATCAATATGTGGGGATATTGGCACGAGCGAATTTTGATGAGCTCGATAATGACACCCGCAGGATTTGCGGCGGAAGCCAAATTAAAAATAACGGGGACGGCGGCGGCAGCGACGGCGGCCGAGGCGACGCACATCAGCGTCGGGTTTCCCGCCCCGGAAACTTTGGAGGATATTGCCGCAACCGCCGTTTCGCTGCCGAACCGTTGGAATTTATGGAACTTGGTGTCCACTTAGCACTAGTCCACAAGTAGGTATCATACTTAAGTGAAATAGTGTTGTAGGCAAATCTTACAATCTTAAGGCTGAAGGGGACGATAAAATAATGTGTTTCTGAGACGCGAGATGGCGCGGAAACTATTAACATTCTCAAAATTCACTCAATAGACCGATTTTGAAAATTCAAACGTTATTATTTTTAGAATATATCACTATTTGATGCTGTAGTCAAAAATTTCAATTTTTGTATTTTTCGGAACAAAAATTTCGTTTTTCTCAATTTTTTTTCTTCAAATCCAAGGTGGTCATTTTAATCTGTGGTGAATATCGTATATTGACTTTTTTTCAAAATTCAAATATCATGAATAGTATCGACCGAAATCAATTTTGAGCACATATTTCCCTTTAAAGTTCACCGCGTGCCGCCGCCTGCAAGCCGCGAGCAGTTCCCGTTCGGTATCATCATACAATATTTATAGTCCGCGAGAAATAAGACCTCTGTCGTAGTTGCAGAGCTAATGTCTGGACTGTATCTCCAGTCCCGTAAAAAATCCCAACAGTGTAACAAGCAACTGGGCAATACCTAATCGGTTACTTTTTCAATTTTAATTATTAATAGCTTCGTCACTCGATATCAATGGAATATACCCCAGAAATGAATAAGTAAGATGAGTGAAAAACTACCATAAAGAAGAGAAAAGTACAGTAGGAGGCTTTATTTTGTTTTTTTTTTGTTTCAAGCACAAAATGTATGCTATAACGAGAGATGTGAAACGCTATCCGTCAAGTTGGCCTGTGAATCAAAAAGTAACAGTTACAGAGATGTATACTTTCCAAATGTTATAGAAAATCTGCAGCTCACAAAATGACAAAAACTATTTTTTGTTGAAATCAAATTCTTGAAACATTCGAAAATTAAAAAAAAAAAACACCCATACACTAACGGTATACCCTGGTGGGAGTACAAGCACCTTATCTCAGCAGTGTGTCGCCCATTGGGAGCAGCCAATCTCAATCTTTGATTTTAATAAAAATTTAGAACAGGCATTGAACCCAGTAACTGGAAGCTATGGGGAGATACAGAGTGGTCGAGCCTAGCGTAATTATCCCATAGCGGCCTTACCGTTCAAGATAGAAAAAAAGATGAAATAGTGCTATTTTGTGAAAAATAACATTCCATAAACGCTCTGTTATGTAAAAATTCGTGTCGGCAATTGGCTGTTGCCTGGGTAATAACAACGTAACAGAGCCTTCATGGAACGTAATTTGTCAGAGAATCGCACCGTAAGAAAAAAGTTGTATGGTTTGATTAGAACTGAACATAACGGGATAAAGTTGAACTATGAGGCCTGTCTGTGGACCCGACCTATGGATATCTTGCGGAATCGCCAGACGGGCTTCTTCCTTATCAGAATGGTACTATCATCAGGGTGAAATGTCCTAAGTCGGCAAAACAAAAGACCATACAGGAAGCTATACAGAGCAATCAACAATTTTGTTTGGAAAGAAATTTTCAGCTAAAACGAACACACAATCACTATTTTCAAGTACAAGAACACATAATTATTGGACTGACAAAATAAAAACAAAATTGACTGACTTCTATATCAAAATTTTTCTACATGAGATCATCGATCTGCTTCATGGCTTTTTTCCCATCAACGGTTCTTACTGGCCACTTTTCGACACTCAAACGCGTATCGTGCCACGATACGTAATACGAATTTTATACGAAACGAGTGCATTCTAATGGAAAGATTTCAACAGAAATCAAATAAGCTGAGGTCATTCACGAAGATAACCACACAGACAGCCAGGCACACAAACAAACAAACAGACAAATATCCACACAGGAGTCAAACGGACGGACAGACAGACAGACATACTTCAGACGGAGTAGTAGTAGTAGTAGTTCTTCGCAGTTTTTTTTATTCACTTCCAGTGTATATAGTTTTAAATACATTTGTGCAGCCTCGGTGTAATACCACGATGTCACAAATCTTTACTACTGCTATCGTGTGATCAAATGAATTCTTATTTTAGGTAGGCTGTGGCCCAGCCGAACGCAGCTTCGCACCCCTGAATTTGACCAGGCCACGGCCTACTTAAAATAAGAATTCATTTGATCACACGATATTTACATCGCCTATTTTTCAGAAAACATCTCAACACCATGTGTGCAGAAAGTTATCACTACCTATATCGTGAATGACTCATCGCGGAGAACAGCTGCAGCGGGCGGCAAATAACAAAGAGAGATTTGCAAAATGTGTTTTGGAGAGGACCATTTGTGGTAGAGAAATTCTATAAACGGATTAATGTTTGATATTTTCAGTACTTCAAAATGACTACCTGCGATTTTCAAGAAAATCAAAATTAGTTTGTAAAATTGAAAAAAAAATTGAAAACATTTTTTGAGATTTTTTTGACTAGTGCATCAAATAGAATTGAAATTTGAGTATAATCCTTTTTTCAGATCTGAAATCGGACTGATAGTTTTCCCAAAAACATTTTATTACTTTTAATGTATTTTCTCTCTGTCGCACACTTGGTACTCAATTTCAGTCCCCTTCAGCCTTAATGAAAGGCCAGGATATAATGAAAACATTATATCCGCTTCAGTACTTCAGTCTCACTTCTGTCGCACCTGCCAGTATTGTGAACGCGGCCATATGCCCGGAATCGTGAGTTGGAGGAATAGTCTAGAAAGATCGCGTGTTCTCAAGAATCGCCGCTCGTAACAGTATTGTAGGTAAAGCAGTGGCGACGCTAGGGGGGGTTCAGGGGGGGGCCAGGTCCCCACTGAGAGACCCTCGGCCCCCACTGAAAAAAATCTTAGGGTGGGCCATTTATTTTCATGTTAATAAATCAATAATCTTGTTTTACATTAATGTTGTTAAATTCCCTGCAAAGGAAAAGTAATTCAGTCGAAAATTTTGTTTGCGCTAGCGGTGGTTGAAATTAAAAAAGCATTCACTTATTTCAGTTCGACGAATCCACGAAGAATGAAACTTTGAATTGCGTGATTGGAGAATAATTATTATAGAACTAGAAGAGTAGTAGGCAACTTGAATCTATCCTATGTGTGAACTTCCAAAGTTTCTTCAATTTTTTGATTAAAAAGTTTAAAATACTTACAAAAATGGCTCTTGCAATCAATTAAAAAAAAAAGCTATGAGAGTATTTTAGAAGGAACTAGGAGTCATTCCAAAGTCCCCCAATTGTGAAAAAAAAATTCGACTGCGGCGCCGACGGGGGGCTCCGCCCTCTGCCCCCCGTACTCCCCTCGTTTAATTCTGACCCCCCTCGATCTCTCGGGCCCCATCTCGGCCCCCCCCTACCCCAAAATGCTAGCGTCGCCACTGAGGTTAAGAAAGGTTGACATCATTCAATCATCACTTCAATCTTACTAACATTCCGTATTCGCTTTATTTACCTGTGTAAATAAGATAACGAATGTATCTTCCCACTTTCTCAGTCGAATAAGGAGGTAGGTAGTTGAAACGAAAACTTCCTCCAAGGCTCTATTTATGTTCAAAAAGTTTCGCGCGAGGCGTCCTCCTTGTCACTTTAAGCACAGTTTATCTTATACAACTCATACAGGAAAAGACGCGGCTTGGCATCTGTTTCCCCCCTAAAATTAAGCCCTGCCGCTGCCTGCTGCCAACGTATAAATTTTTCAATGTCAGCTGCGTCTTGTTTACATATTTTCATTATTATTCCTGCCTGCCTACCTGCCTACCTGGATGCCCTGCCTGCCTTCATTTTAGTCAGTTCATATAGGCGCTCAGACGATGATGACGATAATGGTATTAGTGAGCAGGATGGGTATTTCGGAAGACTTTATTTCAAGACTTTCCATCAACCGCACCCAATATTGCAGCTTCGTAAGCTGCACGCGAACTTTTCGATGAATGATGAAATACTTACCCTGAAAATTGAAAAGCCTCCGTGCTGAATTTCAAATTAATCCATTGTTCCAGGTCGGTTCTACCTAATTAATTATGAAAAAAACTCATATCATGGTATATTGCCATTTTTTGCATGCTTTCCAAATATTTATTCAAGATTCTTGGGGAATTCCAATTATATTGTATGTAAAAATGTTAACGTTGCTGCTTTGTGGAAAAATGTGTTCGTTTTACTTGTGTGGTGTGCCATACATTTTCAAATGGAATAAGATGGCTGTCAGGTAACGAATTTTTTTGAAAGATGTAAAATCGCGAGCTGAGAACTATAATAATCTAACGGGAAAAGAAAACTTTTTTCCTCTAGTTTCTGATCTAATTGTTTATATCATGAAACATTTAATCCATTTTTTGCTGGTTCGAAGTTCTTAGAACATTTTCTACTAAAAGTGCAGGTAGAACATAATAGTTTTCAGCTCGCGAAATGTTATAACGGACTAGCATCGAGCCCATAATTTCAGGTGTTTTTGGAAAATACGGACTTTCCAAGTCTTTTGTCCCTCTAGATTTCGAAGAAAAGAACTCAACTTTTAAAAAAATCTCTTGCGTTCTTGAAACCTTTCTATAAATAATCGTAGGCTTTTTGTCAGCGAGTTAAGAAAGCCCTGTGCGTTCAAAAAGAATAATATAATCATCTTGATTTTGCATTTGGTATGCAATAACTTACCGTGGGTTCCACAAAACAGATGATACGAGATTAGTTGATTCGCGATTTTTGTTTGTCAATTTGTAGCTGACTGATCAATGGAAATGCTGGTTTATCCCTCAATAATGAAAAGATGATGGATCTAGTACAGATCTCAGGCATTTTTTGGGGGTAATTGCCTGGAGTTTAGCAGAAAAAAGTTCACTTAATCTGCAATCAGCCTTGATCGCTGATCATCTTTTTTGTGGAACTGACGGTTAGCGTCGGTATCGGAAAAATGGTTCGACTTTGGAGACCAATATCTTCCGATTTCCGATTGCGATTTTCATTTTGTTCAGTGCGTTAACTAGCCTAATATTTCCGTAACTCATCCTATGATAGTGAATATTCAGAAACTTCATGTACATTTTCTACAGGGTGATACGTAAAATGGTGCAAAATTGCAACTACTTCATCGTACTCCCATTTTACAAAAATATATTTTTTCAATATTCTTACACAAAAATCATCAAGTGTGGTGATGTGACTTATCTCGGAACGGTTTTGGCATCACTCAGATTGGAAATCAAACATTGAAGATATAAATTTTTATGTTGAATGTTGCAGATTTACGAAACTCTGACATAGCACAAGCACAGAAAGTATAACGTCCAGGAGAGCCTTACTCCACTCGGAAACTGAAGTTTTACATCGTTATCATGTTCAAAGGCTTAAACTTGCAAACAGAACATTTCTCACATCTAAAATTCTGATGAAATTCTGACGAAATTCAACGTTAGAAAAACAAGCAGTTTTACCCCTGTTTGGCCCCACAGCAATATTCGGGTTGTATTGAGAGTAAAATTCTCCTGGACTGTTGTACGAACAATCTTGCTCAGTGTCAACATCCAATTATCAAAACTGACTTAGTCTAGTGTGCGAACAAGGCAAATCTGTAACATTCAACATAAAAATTTATATCTTCAATGTTAGACTTCCAATCTTGATAATTCTAAAAACATTTCATGAAAATACACCACATTTCATCATTTTTGTATAAGAATACAAAAAAAAAATGAAAGATGAGGGTACGATGAAGTCGGTGCAATTTTGCAGCCTTTTACGTATCACCCTGTAGAAATTTCACATAAAATTTTTCAACATTCACCTTTATAGGATGAGTTGCGGGAGCATTAGGCTAATCAACACAATAAACAAGATAGAAATCACTGCCGGCAATCAGAAGTAATTGGTCTCTAAAGTCAAACCATTTTCTTGATACCGACAACTTCGTTGTCCAGCAGTTTAGTTAGAATGAAGGTCACCCTAACACGTACTCCATCAATCATTTTGCCATAAGATCTACGCCATTTTTGAGAAATTCCCCCTACTAGAGCTTTGAAAGAAAAAAAAACAAGTATTCAACGCAAAAAGGTAGGTAAAGGAAGCGTGTCTTGCGTGCATATGCGGTTACAAAATATTGTCATCTTTTCACTTTTTCGGATTTTTCAAAAGCCCCGTCGATTTTCATTGTGGCACACGATAGAGCGTTTGCCTGTATATTGCGGCCTCGATTGCGGCCATCGACAAGAACGGCATCCATCTGCAGCTCGCAAACACCTTGGCATGCAAGATCACCTCGGAGAGAGGGTTAGACTATGATGTGGGGTGGTTTTACGATCAAAGCATCAGTCCATATAAGTTATTCGGAGGAAACTGTAAATTTTTGTGCAGGGGGAACTTTAGGGCCCCATAAAATGTTCCCCATAACGAGAGCTTACGAGAATTTGATTATTATTTTGTTTTATATCATGCAGCGTGACATTGACATGTAACTAGAAATTCAGCCTGTAATCAGTTCTGTTATTCCTCAAAATCCAAAGCATCATGATCCGTCACTACTTACACATTCTCCCCGAGAACAAAGGGCTGTGTCACTTGCGGTATTTTTCTAATTGCTACACTGTTGCAAGCCCATCGTGTTCTTGGGCTCACGATAATTCATGGTGTTTGTCCCTAAGCAACCAATCTAGCCCTCCATGCTTTTATACCAAGAAGGTGACAGGGGTTGAAGATATGCCGACCTGCAAGAGTCTACCAACTTTCACGGACAGCAACCGTTGAAGGACCTAGAGGTCTTAAGCACCTCGATCATTGTATCAAGAACACAGACTGATGACCTGCAAAACTGCATGACCTGCAAATTAGATCCTCCGATAAAGGGCACGGTCTAATTTCTTCCAACTCTTTTTGTTTATGATCTTACTGATTATTTGGTCGAGATACCTATAATATGATAATTGATAGTGGTTGAGTGTTTCGCTCTTCATGATTGAGAACGCCTAGGTTCCCTGGTTCAACCGCATTGTAGTAACTGTGTTTATATGCAATTCCCTTAATTGAATGTGCTCCAAAGCACTCAACAGTACCCACTTAGGCAGGTAGGTACTTCATAATTCATTATTGCACTGCTAGCTGGCTTTTCATGTTCCCACCAGACCCACGTACTACAGCTACCAAAGAGCTGAAAAATTCCCAGTTCACTCGTGACTATGAAGGATCCGCACTAAGCTTATTTTTCCATCAATAATTCCTGATGCTCGCACATTGTTCTTGACCGAGCAATTTTAAAAGCAAAACTGTGTCGAGTGATTCTCCATAAAATCCACTTCGAATTCCCGAACCTTCCAGGTGTGCGCTCGCAATTTTACAAAATCCACGTCCAGTGTATTTTTAGCGGCATATTCCGCCATGTGCCATTATATCGTATATGCTCGTTCATTAGCGATCTACTATGTAGGTATACGACCACCCCTGCTCGCATTTCGCCGGCAGTAAAATGAATTGTGAATTAAAAACGCTCATTGCCTTCTGGCTCAATTTACATCAGCACACAGCCAGCCTCTATTTCGGAATAAAAATTGATTCGTAATTTTCAACCTCATCGGCAACAGAAATCATCAACAAATTCACCGAGGTGCAGTATGAGAATCGCGCGTTTGGTTTTGGTCTAGTCCATCATTATTAAACAATGACTGTGCAATTTAAACTGGGCTCGGTGAATAATAGCGCGAGGGAAATTGCCAAATTGGATGTTTCCATTTGGCTGCATTTCCCCTCCGTGTAAGATGATAAATAAAACAGCTCCTCAAACGTCAGCATCGTATGAAAAGCTCCGGCATAAAACAAGTACGGGAGACCGGCGATGATTGTCATAGTTATACTGTCGACACTTGATCAAGTTTAAGTGAAGTATAAAGCAGATCATATTATTCAAAATACATATATTTCATCTACTATATAAATAGGTAGTTGTGTGGCGCTTTGTTTGCTGACTCGCAATAAATAACATGTTATAGTTACTTTGTAAGCTTCTGAAGTGATCTCAAATTCTTGACGACAGACCAAAAGAATACGACCCAATAATTGGCACCGACAAAATCAAGTGAACTGGGGCATTGATGGATGACGAACTCCGAATGGATCTAGATGATTATGTGTAACAGCCACATCCAGTCTCCCCTAGAGGCAGTTTTGATGTGATGTGATATTCATGCCACATGACGTCATGAATTGCATCCGTCAGGAACGATGAATTCCGTCCGCATTCTTGTACATCCACGAGGCTTGTATGATCTCGTCGGGATCCTGTAGTGCATCGTGTGGTGCATTGATGGGATACGAATATAACGAGGATTGTCCGGATGCCAGTTGGATCAATCGGGAATAAACGGGAAAATGCCGCTTTCACCTCTTTTTTGTATCGTCCGTAGGTAAAAGTACCAGCACTGATGCAGCGAAATGAGTTCAGGAAGGAACTGATTTGAAAAACTGACAAATTAATTAATGATTTGTTACCGGTGAAATTTTACTGACTGAAATAACTTCACATGTTCACTGCCTCCCGGACTATAATAGTTTTCAGCTCGCCAAATGTTATAACGGACAAGCATCGAGCCCATAATATCCACAGTTATTCTGGTGATTTTATTGTTCTACAATCTGCTGTTAGTCCAGTCATCATCTTTATTAGCTGTGGACTGGAACGTTGTACACCGTTCTCTCTAATAGTCAAAAATACAAATATACAAAATACATATATTTCATCTACTATATAAATAGGTATAGTTGTGTGACGCTTTGTTTGCTGACTCGCAATAAATAATATGTTATAGCTACTTTGTAAGCTTCTGAAGTGATCTCAAATTCTTGACGACAGACCAAAAGAATACGACCCAATAATAATTAGCACCGACAAAATCAAGTGAATTGGGCGCAAGCATTGATGGATGACGAGCTCCGATTGGCTCTAGATGATTATGTGTAACAGCCACATCCAGTCTCCCCTAGAGGCAGCTTCGATGTGATGTGATATTTATTTCACATGACGTCATGAATTGCATCTGTCAGGAACGATGAATTCCGTCCGCATTCTTGTACATCCACGAGGCTTGTATGATCTCGTCGGGATCCTGTAGTGCATCGTGTGGTGCATTGATGGGATACGAATCTAACGCGGATTGTCCGGATGCAGTTGGATCAATCGGGAATAAACGGGAAAATGCCGCTTTCATCTCTTTTTTGTATCGTCCGTAGGTAAAAGTACCAGCACTGATGCAGCGAAATGAGTTCAAGAAGGAACTGATTTGAAAAACAGTTGACAAATTAATGATTTGTTACCGGTCAAATTTTACTGACAGAAATAACTGCAGAATACTGCGCAGAGTTCGGTTCAGTGATCGATGGCAACATATCAACGGAGGTATCAGAGGCGGCGAGCTTTACATGGAACTGTCCTTTCAACCCTCCTAATAGCAGGACTGATGTTTCCTGATAGGCATCATCCTGGGTCGACAATATGCCCTGTTCGCCTTTTCGTTATGTCGTGGCAAAGGCAGATGATGACGTGTGGGCGGCCCATTTTTCTCAAGAGAAATTACTCGACGTCTTTCTTTTACTGATGGAAACGTATTTTTGTTGGGCGCCGTTCTTCTTCTTAGGCTTAAAATCGCCTGACGCGTATGAAAACGGTCAGATTCGGGGAAGTAAGTGTTTCTGGGAATCGCCAAATTGAAATTATGGAGAGCGCTTGCAGGAACAACAAAGCTTGGAGTTTTAATTTCCACCTAGCTTCGCAAGGGCCCGGAGTTACATTACAACCTTGCCTTATTTTTCTGGCGCTCATTTTATCCGATGTGTCATGTGAAGGGAATCTGTTTTCATCTGAACAGAGGGGGGCACCGTTAACGAAAAAAATAACTCCGTTGAACGTTAAATCGTTAACAAAAAGTTAACCTCGTTAATCGTTGATCAGTTAATTGATTCAAAATGTAACGAAAGTTAACGTTAAACCGTTAACATTAACTTTTCATTTTGTAAAATAGAATAATCACCAAAACCACCCTAACACCGCCTTGAAAGCAACCAAACTATAATACCTACACCAGCAATATACCTGACTAAACTGGGCCAAGATTGAAGTAGACCACCCCAAAATTTTACTTCGATTGAGATGAGGATATCTTGAAAAAAAAATTGCCCGATTCTGAAAATGCTTGTGGTGCTCGATACAGTAACTTTTCACAGGTTTTACAGTTAAAACCGAGGTTAAAACCTTCACTTCATTTTTCCAGATTTTCTCCATTTCGGGTTTGAAAGACAAATATGGCTGTACAAGTTAACGTTAACGGACTTGAGTTAACGGAAGTTGAATGTAACAGAAGTTACTCAGTTCGTTAATGATTTTTCAAGTTAACTTAAAAGTTGAATCGTTAACGAAAAAGTTAACTCCGTTAATTGACGATTAACGGATTAACGGTTTAGTGCCCAGCTTTGTCTGAAAGCAAATATAGCTTGAAGATTGAATGGCAAATTCACGTGGAGTAGATAACAGTAATTTTGATTATGACTGACTAAACTCGATGCTTGAGGCTTAGAGAGGGATAATGGGGTACTTGCCAATAAAATAGATTCAGCTGGATATACCTACTTTTGATTGCTAGTATAAGTGGTAAGGGGACTCTACTGAGAATTTTACAAAAATACCGTCATTTTCTTCAGAGAAAAACGAATTTGAAAAAATTCCTCACAAAAGCTTCGCGCCAGGGCAGGGATTTTGAGTGGGGTTGGTCTGACTGTGTGATAATGAAACAATCAAGAATGTCAGGAATGTCACTGTGACAGTGTCATTTTGAACATGCTTGCAAAATCGGTTTTCTTTCGAGTTCTCTTACCATGGGCCTTTGGACAATAAAGTCGAATAAGGTTTCGGAGAAACTGACTCTAGAAACCTCTCATCATAATACTGTCTCAGTCGGGATAATTTATTTTCCAGGGGAAGATCTGGAAGTTCAGCAACAGCACAGAAATAAGAGGTTGTGAATGAACAGTGAGCTTTTATAGGTACGCATCATTAGCATACAATTCAGGATAGGTAATACTTTAGAGCTATAAGAGATCCATGCGGGGAGGACGCGATGGATCTCCAAATAAAATGTGGGGAGCAGGAACACTGATGTGCGAAATGGAGCCGAAAGTCACGCCAGGTCAACAAATATGTAGAAGGCTTTTTGGTGGACAGCACTAAAGATTAAAGAAAAAGATTAGTTAGGTTGACCAAGAAATAAAGGAAACGGGTAGGTACTTACCGCATAGATCAAAGCCTCGATCAAAGCAGTCAAATGCAAAAAAAGCACACAGGAAGAAATAAAACTACGGTCGGCGGTTTGACATTGTCAGTCAGACTCAGATTTGAGATGATACAATTTCAAAGTTTTAGGCGGCACCTTGACAACGTTATATCGTTGCCAACTCAACGACGAAAAAAAGCCCTTCTATGTTCTATATCTAATATATTTTTGACGTCACAAATATATTTTTAAAACACGCATTGCGGCCACAATTTTTGGAATTAAGGGAAAAGAAAAAATACGGGTACATTATTTTTTACCATACTATCGATTGAGCCAATAAAAAAAAATAGGCAAGTACCTCATTAAACTTGGCACAGCAGGTTAGAGATAATTCTTGCAAAAGCTTGCTAAACTTGTAACTATGTACATAGGTACATAGAAACTCGTACAAGTTGAATCCATAAAGTTACGTATGCAAAATATAGCTTACCTAAGTGTTGCTCCACTATAATCACATTTTCGATTGTCTCTCGAAACCTCCCCGCGACAACTCCCAAGAAACTTTACTCCATCTGCTGCCTCAACTCGCTGCACCACTGATTAGAATTCCAAATGATGTCATGGGTAGATGGACGTAAAAAGTCCCCGATTTGCATACCTACATCCAGCATCTGTCTCGCAAGCCATGTCACATGTTACAGACATCCAAACCAGGCCCCATTGTGAGGCCACTATTCAACAAAAATGAAGCCGTCATTCGGAACAGTGTACTGTTCTTGCCTGATCGATGTTTCCTGACACTTTGGGCGACGACGCTAGATAACAACTCTCCCAAGTCTAAAAGAGAGGATCGCGCGCGGGTATGCCATTGTCCCCGAAACAATGCAGCTAATATCTATCCATTTGTGACTGGCAACACGGCACATTGTTCCCCTCCCAGTTCTAATTATTAGATGGAGAGGTTAAGCCTGATGATGAAGACAAAGATCCACTTCTGGATGTTATTCAAAATGTTTGTGTGTGAAAATGAAAGTATTCCAGGTGGGATCGGTGCGCTGCCGGCAGTTCATTGCCTGTGTTGTTCTGTCCCGATCGCGCGAAAAGGTTTTCCTAAGTGCATCGGAAAATTTATGATATTTGCCTTGGCCAAGGGCACCTGTTGCGTAACGGAGATTGTGTTCGTATAAGCTTGCGGTTTCGATAAGCTTTGCATGAAGCCTACCTCAAACTCCACTACTAACGAGGTAAACAACAGGTGTGTCTGCTAAGCACGCCATATCCAATCATTAATATCTCTGTAATTAATTACACTGACAACATAATGACTTTTATTGATTTATATTCTGATGCCTGAGCTGTGCACTGCTTTGCTGTCAGCTTCAGTTTTGCAGATTCCAGGTATCTTCCAGCTCCTAAATCTATATTAAAGTAGACAGCACGCCTGTGCCTATGCTGTACCGTTGGTGAAGATCAAACTGGATATAGCAGAGGGGTTGCTGGAGAAGCACTGGGGCTTGTTTAGTGTGAACCATACAAGCGCCATAGAAGCTGTCATCATTTCTCTAATCACGATCTTCGTCAATCTGCTTTGCGATACCGTATTTTTTATTCTCCGCACTTTTGTTCTGTTTCATCGGCTTAATTAATTAGTATTTCTTTTGGGATTCAGAGCGAAGCTACATTTCCATTTCAAATTTGGGCAGGGCCGTATTATTTATTCATAAGGCTGAATAGGCTTTAGACTTGGACGGTGGACCCGAAGTTCTTTATTTCTCAACCAGCTTCGCTGCTTTGACAGTGAACGTCCCTCACAGTGGAGCATCTTAATATGTATGCGGCTTTCTGCTTTGACTGTGAACGTTTGTTATAACGGAACGAGGAATATTTCTCTAGATATAAAACACATAGGAAATAGTTGATGTGTTTCTCTTGTGTTAAACGGCTCGTCAGTCTATAGCGATCTTTGTATCCCCGCTTTGATAATTCACACAAAGCCCCACAAATAGATTCACTTTTACGACTTCCGTTTCGATTAAAACATCCATCGCGTTGGAAGTAGTTGCTGGAGTTGCCCGCTTTTATTGTCTTGTAACTCGGATTCAAAGAAGCTCTCCTGCGGCATCGAAAATACTTATTTTACATTGTTCAGAAATAAACATTGTATGACTGACTGGGTAGCTTCGCAGTTACGATCAACAATGCAAATACTCCAGACGCTTTACGTTTTAATTATCCAATTTTAAAACTATGACAGCGTCTGGTGATGTGCGCGTTTGAAATTCTCCGGCAACTTCCGCAACTATACTGCGAGAAACAAACACTTTTATGTTTCCCGAATTGGAGCGATGAAACTGCTACAAAGTGTCGTCGTATACGATCCGTTCAAACGAGACGGAAAAAAGTGGTCTAATGTTTCGGGCTTTGTCTCGACCCGTGGTGGAGGTCTGAAAGGCGATTTGTTACAGCTGAGCCACCGAGTTTGATGTGTAAACATTGTTTAAACTCTACTCTGAAGGGCTTTTTATTGGCACTCACTATGGGCGGCAACGCGCGGGAATTGAGAGGTCTCACCTACTTCCCGGAAGTTACAGCAATGTCCATCATCGACTTGGATTATTGCATCGTAAACACCGCGGAGAGGGCCAGCGACTGCAGTTTTCAGTGCCATTCGTGAGATTAAGCGGCACTCGGGAAACTGCTTGCAATGACCATAACCCTGGAATTCGAAAATTGCCAATGGCAGAGGAAATTGCTATGAAATAGCGGGAAACGTTCCAACTTTATAAGCCGCCAAATAATTCGGAAACAATCTTTCAGAAAGTTTCATATGAGGTACAGTTCCCCATAATACTAATTCGTGGTGTAAAGTATTATTTATCCTGAGCAGCTATTACTTTAACAGATACCTCAAAGAAGAACAATCACGTTCACACAATTCAAGTTGAACATGATTGTAGTCGAAATAACTACCCAGTATACTTACTCGTACACACCGTTCTATTTGGAATAAAAATTCTATATATTTTTCTTTTTAATGTGGATGAATTATTAGCTCTATCCATCCACTATAGGCACCTAAAAAGTATGCAGTTCGCTAATTACTACCAGGATGTTGAGTGCTGCGAGCGTGATGCTCTGTACAAACACTACTGAACAGTGTACACTATGGTACGGGATATTAGGTACTAACGTGCCATTAGGACGATGACGAGGATCCTCGTCACGTCACATGCACCAACAATGCATCATATTGTCCAAATATTGCCACGTGTGTCCTACACTGGGATGCCTGATCGTGCACATCATTGTTGTTACATTGTGGACAGAGCTCTCGAGATGTACTCACAATCCTACATGGAATTATTGACTGGGCCGGGCTCTTGTAACACCAGATTCGACCATTCCGTGATGCGATGCATTATGCCGTGATTTAGAACATCGTGTCGTGTGTATTAATTCAGGTTTTTCATAGGCATATCCCCACTTTTATCGCTTTTCTCTTGGATGATAATAAAACCAAATGGAATTTCAAACAGCACTTAGCTCTTACTTCCTTGCCATAAAGCGATACGTCCGCGTGAGCTCTGCCTAAACCGAAGCGTAAACACTGAAAGCTGATTTATGACTTTGGAACGCTTATGACCAGTTCCTGGACGCTAAATCAAATTCAATTTTTAAATCCACAAATAAATCAAGTCTATTCCATTTATTCAACATTTATAAATTTAAATTTGACCAACAGCAGCGTGAATTCAAATTAAATTCAAGAGCAAAATTGAATTCGACGTCCAGGCACTGAACGTTATTGTGATGATTTCAACTGAATGAGCTAGAGCCGATCAATTATTCAGCTTGTTTCGAGAAGCGTTTCGATGCTTCTACTTTCGCTGTGTTGGCATCAAAAGTAATTCAAGTTATTCAGTCGGCCAGTTGTCTGGTCAAGTCACTGAAGGCATGTGAATAGGATAGAATATTTCAATTTTACACAACTAACAGAAAGACCTTCTGTTACAGACCGTAGGGCAGTTTGGGAGCAACACACACTCATGTCATTGATTCAACCCTCATGGCAAGATCAAGCCTAACCTGGTTTGCAGTTTGATTGTGAGTGTTACGTACGTCCAATCAATTCAGCTTGCTTTAAAGAGCAATTTTAATGGTCACACTTCCGCTGCTTCAATACCCAGTTGTGTCCCGGAGGATTGCGGCCGGCTAGCGCGGCCAAGCTTAACTCCACCAGGCGAAATTGTCAATTTTCAACTTTATGCCACTCAAGTCGTAGCTTCCCAACGTTTCAAGAACAAGATAACAACGATCGAAGTAACGCAATAAAAATTTCTAATATCGCACTTCTGACACCAATTTGTCGCATCTTGCAAGATAGTGGCAGCAGCATTTTTGTGAACAGCAAAATAGACTCAACAAAGCCCGTTTGCAGTTGACAGAATTATTGCGTTTGTTTGGAAAAACCCTACTAGGCTCTTCAAATCAGAAATGTCATTTTCTCAAACAAAACATGCAATTTTTTTCTACATCTCTACAAAGCTCAACTTAACAGTATGTCACATTAGCCCAGGCGCCAGGGAGCAAAAATCAGCTCAATAAGGAAATAATTAATTGTTTCCTGGCTGGAAACTAGCTTGTGTAGCTAAGATTTCGACATACTAATTTCCCCCCTTTCGGAAATGTCGGCGTCATGTCGCCATCATCAACAAGAAGTGCATCAGCGTGGTTTTTGCCGAATATCTTGATTTTGGGCCATCTGACAGCAAAAGATGTGAGAAGTCATTTTGAAACCAATGAAATTCCCTACGGAATAGTTTTTAAATAACCTTTCTGCGACCTATGATTTTTGAGATAGAGCTTCTGGAAGCGAGAGGCATTGTCGTAAAAGCTCCATAGCCACTTGACTCGAAAAACTAAAATGTCGATGTGGCAAAAAAATTTCAAAATGAGATTTTTCGAGAATCCTTCACGCTATAGTTGCGGTGATGATCTTAAACTCTTTCTCTTGAACCGTTGATTACGAATATAGAAAAGTCAAAAACGTCACATTGTACATATACAGGGTGGACTTAGGGAATCAAATCAGATCAGAGAAATTTTACATATTTCTTCGATTTAGCCTATATGCGACACTCTAAGCACCTAACACGAGTCCAATATCAATATGGATTTGCTCTATAAGCTTCACTCAATACACGAAAGAAGTGGTCAGCCCACAGCTTTACTGTAAAATGTTTTGAAGGCCGTCTGAAATCATCAAAATAGTAAAAATTTACAGTACCAAGGAATGTATATAACAGTATATTATATACCAAGGGACCAAAGTGAATTTTTAATTTGGGGATTTGGACCCAAAGGGCCCTCGAGCAATAAACTTCACCCAAAAAAACAAAAATTCACTTTGGTTCCTTGGTATACCGTCCGTTTTTTATTTTAGGCCCCAGCCCGTAGCATCTTTATTATGAATTTCACACCCGATATATTATATATTTTTGAAATCAGAAAAACCAGATCTTTCTAGTGATGATATGTCAAATTATTTTTGACAGATGTCATTTTTTGACAAATGACAGAATAGTACTTGCGATACATCATTTTAAAGCGTATTAAATTCTGAGGAGAAGTGTGTTTTTATTTTTAAAATAGAGTGTCTTTTACAGCTTCTAGGGGTCTTTGAATAGGAAAAAATGTCAATTTCAGAAATAGCAACTCAATAAGTAATAGGTATTTTTCAAACTAACTAATGGAGATGATCTGATTTTTTAATTGTCCAAATTATTGGGAAACTTTATAAACACCTTATCTTTCGGGTAGGCTCATAAAAACTCGAGGGGGTCATTTCTGGCAAGCTCGGATGTCATCACGTTGGGCCGGTGGTAGTTCCAATTCACTGATCGTCGAATCTTTCATTCAAGGAACAAGGAGGCGGTCATTCGAGCAACTTCTTGAGGACATTTTTGTTTCATTGTGATTAATTAATCATTATTATCATGAGTTTACATTGAAAATAGGTACCTGCTTTACCTATTTACTTAATATGTATTTTTGAAATTCAACATTTTTTTTCCTATTGAAAGATCCCTAGAAGCTGTAGAAGACGCCCTATTACAAAAATAAAAACACAGTTCTCCTCAGAATTTTATGGGCTTTAAAATGATGTATCACAAGTAATATTCTGTCATTTGTCAAAAAATGACATCAGTCAAAAATAATTTGACATATCATCAATCGAAAGATCTTGTTTTTGTGATTTCAAAAATATATAATATATTGGGTGTGAAACCCATAATAAAGATGCTACGGGCTGGGGCCTAAAATAAAAAACGGACGGTATAATATACTGTTACATACATTTCTTGCTACTGTAAATTTTGATGATTTCAGAGGGCCTTCAAAACATTTTACAGGAAGGCTGTGAGCTGACCACTTCTTGAGTATATCAAGTGAAGCTTACAGAGCAATGCATATTGATATTGGACTCGTGATAAGTGCTTAGAGTTTCGCATACGCTAAATCGAAGAAATCTGTCAAATTTCTCTGTTCCGATTTGATTCTCGTAGTACGCCCTGTATAATATGTACAATGTGACGTTTTTGACTTTTCAATATTCGTAATCTACGGTTCAAGAGGAAGAGTTTAAGACTATCACCGCAACTAGAGCATGAAGAGTTCTCGAGTTATCTCATTTTTAATTTTTTTTGTCACATCGACATTTTAGTTTTTCGAGTCAAGTGGCCATGGAGCTCTCACGACAATGACTCTCGCTTCCAGAAGCTCTATCTCAAAGACCATAGGTCGCAGAAAAGTGATTGAAAAACCAAACTGTAGGGAATTTCATAGGCTACAAAATGACTCCTCACATTTTTTGCTGTCAGATGACCCAAAATTAAGATATTCGGCAAAAACCACGCTGGTGCACTTCTTGTTGATGATGGCGACATGACGCCGACATTTCCGAAAGGGGGGAAACTAGTATGTCAAAACCTAAGCTACACAGATCGATTTAAGTTAGTTTCCAGCCAGGAAACAATTATTTCCTTATTGTTTTCCCTGGCGCCTGGGCTACATGGCAAACCGAATGCAAAAATAACGCGACTGCATCAATACACTTTCCGGCAAATTATGAAAACGCTTCTTTAGTAATACTTTGTTCATGCCAATATGACATTGCCTAATTTGATTGTCCCAAATTATCAGTGCCTTCCCAATTCTAGGCAGTTGCGGATAGAACGTCATACGTAGCTACGACAGGAAAGTGTCTTCACAAGACTCGCAGGCTTGCAAGACTCGCTAATGCTCGTCTTAGAATGTCCGGACTCATCCTGTAGATATTCACTTTTCTGTCTAATGACGACAACAACTATTTTCCTATGACTATGGGAAAGTCGTATGACACTTCGGTAATTTTTATTAATTTCAACGTTACTTGATAACCCCTGGCTATGTCTGGTATTATAGCCACTGCCAATCACCACTATCATCACGGCCAAGCACAGTACGAGCTTATCCATGCAGTATTGAAAGAAAGTAATATTAAGGTATCGCCATTGAGATGAGTAAATTTGAATTTCAAAATTCCCCAGGTCAAAAATATCTCCACCACTCGCCCACCAAAAGGATTGAAGAAAAAAAAAATCTCAACGACTAAATTTCACTAGCCAGAAATATCCCCGCTAATAATATCTTACTCAAAAATATCCCCGCGATCATAGTTTCCCAAGCCAAAGATATCCTCTCCAATAATATCTCAGCCAAAAATATCCCTGTGGCAAAATTTCTTCTGTTCTTGTTTTCTTGAAATTCAGGCATTTGACGATCAAACCAGTTCTTGCTTTGTTGCTTTCAATGGGGCCGACATGGGCTGCACCCATTTTTGTCGTGAATGAAATTGGCTTTTTTCGGTTCAGGGACATCTTTGGACTGGGATATTATTGCCGGCCGGAGCTATTTTCAGCCTGACGGAATTCGTCGCGGGGATTTGTTTGGGATGGGAAATTTTATCACGGGGATATTTTCAACTGGAGCTTTATTGCTGGGATATTTGTGGCGGGATATTCTTGATTGAAATATTTTGTCGCCGCACCTTCACCATACGTTTCCAACTCCACATTGAGACTTATCAATTTCACATTGGAAATATTCAATTTTAAAACGTAATAAACAATTTCAAGTTGGTACTGAACAAATTCATCAAATTAGCACTAAACAACTTCAAATTGAGAGCGATGATCGATTCATTCTGGAGAAGAAAGAATAAATCTGGGAACACTTCTCTGAAATAAGGCAAGAAGAAGGATTTGATACACCACATTTCTCTTCCAAAATGAAATGATCATCACTCTCGATTTAAAGTTGTTCAGTGCCAGTCTTGATATGTTTATCCTCAATTTGAAGTTGTTCATTTCATTCGAAATTGATGATTGCCAGTTTGAAACTGATTAGTCCCAATTGGTTGTTGAAAGACTATGGTATCATGATTATGATTTTTCTATCCTACTATCTAGATAAATGTCAATATTTCAATTGACAGTGATATAGGTATTACAGGTATCTATACTGGTGCGTACCAGAACTATAAATTATCTCTCCCTCTCATAAGAGTGGAGTCCTAATACACGGAGTTTCGAGCTCTACCGCATGTGAGGTCTTTGAATGTAAATCGCCTATAGCATAATTCGAGTGAACTGTGCGTTAATAGCTGCGTTTCTTTTATAATCTGAACTGAGAATTCTCACTCCAGTTGTTAGTTGTGTCTCTCTCTCTCTCTTATGCAATTCTCGCTTTTTCTCTCTCTGACTAAGGTGAGACTATCTGAGATTTCGTGTAAAAGGAATACACCTATTAGCGTACAGTTTTTATGCACGGGCTCTCTAAAATTTTGCGTTTACTTTTAGTGTAAGTATGCAATGTGTCATTTTGTGAACAGTCTTGGACACACTTCATGTACGACTGGTCAATAACGGGTTAATGAAACCTTATTACGAGCTAAAATCAAGAAAACATGTACTGGCCCAATTGGTATTTTGATTCAATCAGGCCCTGTGAACAAATGTGAAATCTGGCTGAAATCGGACCAAAAATACAGGCAGAGAAGTTTTTAGAAAGACGATGAGGCGCGATAAGCTTTTTCCGTGTAGAAAGAACCTTCATTCTGTGTCAAAGTTCCGCGTCGATCGTTCGCACTTACTATAAATTTGTCTCCGAAGATTGCATTTATCTCAAGACGGCCGATCGCCGCTATACTTGCTTCCTACTATATTCAACAAACTTGAATTGAATTGTACATAGCTATTATATCATCTTTCTCAAACTTGTGGATGATATTATGTGATTGTATTGTTTATCTGTGTGTGGGATCATCCTCTATGCAAAAAGCATTCAACGAGGCAGATTCCGTGATTAATTCTCGTCTAGTGACCTGCGACATCCCAGCGAGTTCACTAGATGTAAATAACTATTGCAGGTGGCGCCCTTAAAAACATTTCGTGTTGTTTGAATTGTCGAGAATAGCTAAAAAGTTATTTTACCTCAATCTCCTTCTGAGCTTCGGGTCACTTTGGGCCAACGAATTTCTTCTTGAGATTTGCTGGTAATAACCTCCACTTACGAAGTCTGAGTTTTAAAGTCAGTAGGTATAATTACGTGAGGAACGATTCAATAGATTTTTGCAGCGTTTTAAAGATAATTGATAATTCATGTTTGTGTCTGTATCAATGCGACAGAAGTTAAAAAGAATAGTGAAAATGAGCATGGAGATCAGTCTAGGACCAATCGTACATGAAAAATGTTCTATGCCAGGCCGTGCCATTTGTTTTTCTTCTGTTTCAAAGTGGAAAGTTGCAATGTTCTACGGCGTCGTGTCCATTTCTTGAGACTGAAATTGACCGGCTAAGCCCACAGAAACCACCTAGCCAGACTTGGTACCTAATAGATTCCGTGAACTGCGGCGGGCTTGTCGGCATCCATCGGTTGGGATCTTGGGATTTTAAATCCCGGAATTGAATGTCCTACCCTTGAACAACTTGGGTAATACACATGAGTGTAACCTACCAATAACTTGTATACCATCTTGTAACATGCCATGAGCGTCACAGACACAGGCACAGCCCACGCAGCAGAAGCGTCCTATTCCTAAAGCGTCCCCTGGGTAGTTCCACTGGGGACTTGCAAACTCTGCTAATGCAGTACACATACGTACTGTTTTGTTTGTCACAACATTGTCTCCTCCCATTTCCGTGTTTTGTCAATTAGCCCGGTTACGTATTCTATGCCACGAACACCTTCTGTAGCGGCCAGAACATAAGTAGTGACAACGGAGAATGGTTGTGGGCTAGAGTGCAAATTTGGGAATGGCTGATTCGCGAGTCACAATTGATTAGAAGAGTGCTATAACCGCAAATAATAAAACGTCCATCAATCACTTCATTTATCTAGAAGAGGATCTGATATAAAAATGGACGTTATACAATTTTTCTCCGGTTCAGCACATTTCGGAATCGGGTCACTCTGATGCTACCGTTTCCGCTATACCTATACGCCAGAGCAGCACAACCGTAGACTTTATTAAAAAAATCGTCGTATTTCCATCTTTATGGTTCTGTTTTGATCTTCGACCGCACCAATTGTATCCAGAGCAATAAATTCAAACCGCCCGACTATTAAACGGCAATTACAGGAGAGTCGATAAAATCGGGAACACGCCGATGCCCAGATTGATGGGCAGTGCGTGCCTTTTGCGTCAACTGGGAGCTATGCCACCATACCACCCGCCGAGGGCAGCATTTGGTTAGATGCCCCTCACGTCACATATCCAGAGGTTTGCCCGAGACACTTCGGTGGCGGCATCGACGGCTAGGCGGCGGTGGATGAGGGAGAAACAGCCATATCGCCATGGCAACGCATCCCGTGACTGCTCGTGAGAAAACACGTATACGATATACTACTACCAACTACGTCCCACTATACACCCTCCTTCTCTCTTCCCTCGTCCTCCTTTCGCCGTCTTCTTAAAATCGTCGTACTCGATGCAAACCCGGTAATTGAATCAGGAAGCGATTTGGGGAGAGCACAAGACGTGTCTTTATCGTTTTGAGACCGAAAGTAGTCTGGTCCCTTGTAGTAAGACGATTTTATTCCGCAGGCATCGAGTTGGCTTCGCCAAGCGTCAATTATGCCCCTGTCGGCACTTGAATATCAATCGGGACCCGGATGGAAGAGCTTGCTCCTTCTATATTGGCATTGTCCAGACACGCACCGGCCACAAAACTTTATAAGAGGGTCATCCTGGATAGTTCATTTTAGGGCGTTCCAACTTTTCATTTTCTTACATAGGTATCTTATTATTATGGATATGAAGGCATTATGAGCCTTTTCTTGTGCTCCTTCCTTTCACGTTCCTCGTCGTACACATCAATCGCCCTTTGGTTTAGTAAGTATGGATTTCTGAAAGGATATAGCTTCCCTTTGAAACGTCTCACTGCTTCTGTCAGCGTTCCATTTTCAATTGGCCATGTTAATATTTTGAACCTCGCCGCCATCCGCCTCATCCCTTCACTTTCCTTCCAAAAGTTTTTGGGTCGGTATATTCAAATTTGACAACAACTCATACCCATCCTTCTTTTCTTTTTAGTTGGTGCGTTGGACCACAGGACAGACGCGAGAGAGACAAGGAAGATCATTCTGAATGATGCCACAGCAAAGCAAAATCGCAAAGTAAAGACTACTTTTTCGTATAATTGGCTACATAAGGTATTTTGCTATCTATGGGCGACGTGCTGTGTATACAAAGCTTGAATAAAAGGACAGTTAACTCCTCGATGCATGTATCTGTTGAAATCACTATGGTGGAGCTTATATTCACTTTGTAGTTTTGTATGGAAAAAGTTATTGTAGTCTTGCTGTGAATGTCCAAGTACGGTCCTGAGCTGGCGGTGCTGACCTCAACCCGAAATAGAACAGTCATTTCGCACGACTTAGGCCCAAGAGCAAGACAATAGGGTCTCGCAGAACCACTTCCTTCCAAGTTTCTAGCTGCGGCTCGCCTCCGGCCAGCTTTTGTATAAGTCCGGATATAATAACAGCTTCATTAAGATGCATTACAGGACAAGTTAATATCAACTCAGGTGGAAAATGGACGCTTCTGGTGACTGTGGCATACATGAAATCGCAATTTAAAAACTTTTCTAGTGAGTAGGTAGTACATTTTATAGGTACCTAACGTACTGGAATAATTGAATTTTATATTACTCTGTGGCTTGCATGTTTTAATTAAGTTAATGTAATAACGCGTCATGCATTGTGATATACGCTGGAATGATTTGATTAATTTCCAGTTTATTGTCGCACAAAAGACAATGTAATTCTGATATTTACGTTTTCATAGTAAGTACATTTCCGAGGGGTATAATAATCACATAGAGACAGGCTACCTACGCCCGAATTCAAACAAATCCTAACCGCTGTACAAACAGGACTTTCAATTTCATTGGAAACAAGCTGAGAAATTGATTTCGAGCCGGGATACTCGGTACGTGCGCGCACAAAGAGGGAAAGTCTGAAGATATGAGCTATTTGATCTTGCAATACCTGATTCCGGCGTGGTTTCATAGTTATCGAAAATACACCGTCATATTTTCGACTTGATCCTTCCTCTACACTACAATATCATGGATTCAATCCCCTCAAAGTTTTGGACATCTCGTCTATTTCGAACAACAATTTGTATACCTAACTTGAGCAGACTGCCGAAATTTTACGGCCAAAAACTTTTCTCAGTGAAGGTCAAATCATTCGTAGCTGTGTGCATACCCAGCAAGTTGAAAGGTGCCTACACCAGGATAAATCTCGAATTTCGTGCATGTTATGTGTAGCTGGGCTTGCCTATGTGAATTATCAAAGCAACCAAGTCCCCGCGTCCCCAAATTACGGACTGATCACGCCGAGGTTCTTAGACAACGCGTGCAGTGTCATAGTATTATGGTGAAAGGGCAATTAAGTCGTGTAAGGGCAGTTTAAATACCTATTTCATGCAGTCAATTGCTCACCAGTGACTTCACACACCGACTTACAGAATGACATATATCTTCCAGGGAGCTCGATGACTTGAAACGATGGAATCCGAAGATGAGTCCAAATCTTGGGCCTGGTTCTTCCGGAAGGTTGCTTGAAGTTTCCCGCAGCTTAACGGTGAACTTCGGGAAAGGGAGCGTCTCTTGAAGCTAGCGTTTCCAAGTAGAACTGCTTGATAATAGCTTTCATATGGCACAAAATTCAACGTTTGAAATTAAGGCTTGAAATTTAAAGCTGGAGATGGAAGTAGAAACCTTTAAGAATGAGATCCACACACGTGAGTGACGGACCTGAACCTAAAAGCGGAAAACCTGAAGTCATTTTATGTTACCTTAAGATGTGTTCGGTTTCTTAAAAAGTGAGCCGTCGCGTCGTAATGAAGCGCTCACTGAATTGACACTTGGCTTTTTCAGGTTCAAACCACCCTATTTGTTCACTGCCGTCTATTCAAGTCCAAAAATACAAGTTCGGCTCAAGGGCTCGACCACTACTAATGTTGAAAATCCCCACAAGAAGAATGACAAGCAGGAACGCACTAGACCACGTTTCGGCGTTAGCTTCACAAAACAAATGCAAAGTGGAAAAGGCTAAGCTGGGCCGTTTTCGGCTTTTATAAGCTTGCACGAGAAATTAACAAAAACTGATGACAAATGGTCGAACGTCAAAATAGAAAACTTTCAAACTTTCTGCGCTGGTGCGGCGACTGAAATTTCTTCAAAGTTCTTGCGATAGGCCGAGCCGGCCTGGTCCGAACTGTTGATAGGACATTTTACCTAAAACAGCTGGGAGCAGGAAAGCACGTTACGCAGTTCGCAAGTATACGCCAAAGGGCTGAGCTTGCTGGAGTTGCGAAAGCTGCAGAAAACACAAGGGGCTTATCGGAGCACCAAACGACACTTGGAGACACAAAGGATCGGTGCGTACTGTTGTCTTCAACGTCACAAGAAGACAACAGAAGACACACCAATATCTGCATCAGTCACCAGTTTGTCAGTTTGACATAGATACAATGGTAAACAAGCCAAGATCGGTTATAAATTCGATTGTTTTTCATCATCGCTGTGATATCCTCTTGTTACCTTTGATCCGTGCGTCTCATTTGCTGAAACACAGTCTAGTTACCTATGAAAATAAAATGAAAATGACTATTTCACTAGAGTGTATCACACCGACAATAAAAACAAATATTCAGATGACAAAACAGGTGTCTAGGTCTACCCACCTTGGCAAAACCAACACGATGGTTTTGCGGCGGCAATTCTTTGACGTTTCAATCGTTTCATCACATTCAAACTGCTTTAGGTAGATGTAGCGCATTTTCCTATCGAAGACGCTATTTTTATACTTTGTATTCGCTTGTCCGTCCCAATCCGTCCAGCCGTCCGTATTATTATAAAATTCCTTTTGTAAATGACCGGAACTTACCTAAAGATGAGCACAGGAAAACAAAGCAAGCTCAAATTAAGTTACCTACAATAATATTTGTGAGACTGACATTTTTGCATCAATTTGAAGCGGCGGTCGCCACAAACAGTATTCAATCAAACTAGTAGGCTTCATTGCATCTTGTTGTATCAATCGAAGCCCCAGCGGGCCCCCTTGTGTTTTCATGCATCGTTTGGAGCCCTAATGAGTTGCCCCTTGTGTCTTATTCTGTGGTTCGAAGCCCTTGCGGGCCCCTTTGATGTGGATGTCTATGTGCCGTTCAAAGTCCTAGCTCACCTTCTTATGACTTACTGTGACGCTTGAAGCCCTGTTGAGCTCCCTTGCGTCTTCCTCTGGCATTCGAAACCCTGGTGTGTTGTCTTGTATTTTCTTGGTATTCCAGTCAAGGTTTTAGTGAAAACTTTTTCCTTCATCTCCCGAGACTCTGTGCTCTGCTTCTATACTTTCTTTGGATGCTCAAGATCCTAGCGGGCTCTCTTACACCTCCATGCGCCGGTGGTCATGACTTCTGAAACTCTATCGGCCCTTTTATGGCTTCACGTTGTTTCAGAACTGGATGGTATCTTGGTTTTGGATGAAAAAGCTGTACAAAGAAAGCCCCTTTTTCTCTCGTGAAATAGTCATGTCGAATACCACTCGAAATAAAATTTTGAAGACAAAATTTTCCTCTTGTAATATTCAAATTTGTTGCTATTCGGCAATATCGCTTATGACATTTAATCAAAACCACTCGCCTGTTGCCAAGCAATAAATTTTCATAAGGATCGAAAAATTTTGCCGACTATTTTTTTTTTGACGTTTTAAACCAATAGCGACACTGTATTCAGTACCACGTGTTACCATTACAACCAATGTCAAAAGTTTCTTATTGGCAAATTAATGGTGGGGCGACAAAACCCCTGCTGCTACTGAATAAACTGCTGCAGGGTGACAAAACTGGCTTGTTGATACACTCATCATAACAACGATAACGTGAATGTCAAATTGTGAAATTTAATAGTTATTCCTTGATTGTCTGTCAGTGTTTGTGAGTAGAAAATACAAAACAAAACAGTTCCTAATTGATGAGTGGCGAATTTGCCATGTTCAAAGAAGCAAAGACTGATTGTCCCGAAAAACACGAAAAACACGAAAAACACGCGGAATTGGACTGTGATTTGTCGGACATACAACAGTGCCGCAGATTGCCGATATTTTGAGAGATTGGGCATTATAATATGCGTGTTGGTATAAAAATGCAGCGCCTGAGACCGGAAAGCAAATGGACAAAGCCAGTGCGGAAAAAATGGATTGACTTGAATGGAAAAACCAACCATTCTCATAGAAGCAGCGCCGTTGTACCCTTTCCAAATCTTTGAATAACAACAACTGTACCTACCTTTAATATCTATAAAAAGTGATTTGAAATAAACGTTTGAAAAAATAGTCTATTAAATACCATTCGAAGAATCCATTTATGTCTACAAAATTGAATTTATTCTCTCAAACTGGTCTTGGCATTTCTCTCAAACCAGCTGTCACAGAAAAACGACTCGTGCTGTGCACTCGTCGTTTTTTCTGTGGCAGCTGGTTTTCGAAAAATGCCTAGCGACCAGTTATCGAGAAATTCAATTTTGTCGACAAAATAGATCCTTCTTATGGTATTGTTGTTGACAATATTTTATCTCTATAGTGATATTAAATACGACTATATATTTATTGCTATTTTTCACCTTAAATTGTTATAAACAAAGGAAGGGTTATTTATAGAAGGTAACAGAAATAATTAATGATAGTTTAAGTACTTAAATGAAATAAAATAATGATGCCTTCTTATTATCTGATAATAATTACAATTCAACTGAAAAAAAAATCACAAAATACTCCCGCGCTCTTGCTCACTCATTGACAATGAATCTAGTACCTATGCGTTATGCATAGTCACAAAGGTTAAATCATCTCCAAAATGGAAATTTTCAGATCGCGTGATTATTGCAACACTTTCAAAAGTTAATCTGGTTGATTTTATCGCCATTAGACGGCACAGAATTCATAATTCGGTTTTTTCCATAACACTATTGTATTAATATCTCGCACAAATCCCTGGCATTGTCGTTATATTGAATTGGCGAAAATATACATACATGCGTTGACTGCCTCAGTGTATGCGATATCTGCAGGGGTTCTAACTTCAACGTAAATCAGCATGGTGAACCTAACACACAGTTATTCCAAATTCATCACCATCTCGCCGTTAAGGGAAGAGTTGAAGAGGGAGTGGGCTGCGTTGTGACATTGTCAACATTTTCCCAGAAGCACATTTTTTCTCACGGTTCCTGGAAATGTTCATGATACCCAACAATAGTAGGTATTGCTACGGATTTTGCGTTTAGGTTCTTTTGTAAGTGAGACAAACGTTTGAAACACACTGTTTATTACTGCGTTCCAGCTTGAATACACGTCAATGATTATTCGCGCTCAAGCACATCGCCAAATACTACTCACTGTTACCGATCTTAATTGAAAAATGGTCTGTTGGTAGGCCCTACGGTGCCTATATACTCCAACTGTTTTTCTGGAACTTCCCATCAGGTCTCAGGTAAATTCCACATTGACCGCGGCATTATGGCTTCGCGACGACTCTCAAATAATTCTACACTTTCGGGTACATTACCCAGCGTGTTCTGGAAACGGAGCCTCCGCTAATTGGGTAGATGTGTTCTACCCGCATGTTGAAGTCTCCATGTAATTTCGAACAGTCCAGCCTACACGTATGCTCTCGAATGCATGTATACTTCAATTTATTGCAAACTCAAATTGATTTAAAGCAATCGGTTACAATGGATACTTATTGCGTGAAAACTTTTGTGAGAATTCAATGTGAAATCGTATCTCAAGATAATGAGCTTCAATTGTCGATTGTCGTTTCGAGAAATAATTGAACTCATTTCTTCATCAAGAATTTACTAATTTACCAATGTATGTTCGTCAGATGGACATGATTATTATTTATGGCTGGGTGTTGATTGGGTTTGGATTTCATATCTTTTCGAGCCTGCCGATTGATTAATTAATGATTTTGATGAATTTTTTATAATGATAGCAAGCGACAGTCGGACAGTCGATATAATGATGAATGTAAAAACAGCAATCAAACGCAAAATGATTAAGCTTTATTTATCTAGTACCCACGTATCTAACGTGTGATCACAATAATCAATTTAGATGGGCAATATAAAATATTAAATATAGATAGGCTGCGAGGTCCAGCTGAAACAAGATCTCATATGCCCACGTTTGATCAGATCACAGTCGGCCTAAGATGGAAACTCAATTGATCACGTGGTGTATTCTGGTGCATCTAATAAACTTAGATTAGTTTTCAACTCTTCAAAACCAGTTTTATGAGTTTAATCAGCCTCGCAATTAGCTAACTGAGCCAAATAATTTTGCAGAAATTTCTCGAGCTAGTAATAACAAATGAACAATGCGATTTTATGTAGGTACACGTGTGACTTTTGTTGATTTGGTAGCATGCGAAAAACTATTGTTAGTGGTTGAGGTCTGGTAAGTTGAACTTTTTAAAAGTTGTAGTGATCTATTTGTTGATATAAGGGTAATCTATGGAAAAAGTCACTATCGAAATCTGTCATCAAAATGATAATTACGTCTTATATGAGCTTGGTGAATATTGTGGCGTGGCGTAGTTTGAGTTTGGCGTTAGTATTGCTACAAAACTCGCTGGAGACCGGGATGCACTGATAAGACACGTACTTGAACAAGTGCTGGAGGCGCCTATCGAAAGCTTGCTGGAATCTCGCAAATCGACTATCATTGAATGCTTGGAATAAATCGATACGACAATGGAAGCGATGAGAACCTTCAAGGCCTTTCCGGAATAAGTTGGAGTATACTCAAATACAAGATTCAGAGTGTGTTATAGTTCGCACCTTCGGAGTTCAGGGCAGTTTATACGGAAATGAAAAGTGAAGTTGCGAATGAAAGCGAAGGTTGAAAGTGTCAGAAAAATATTGAAAAAGAAGTCTTCTATTTGTGAAGATAATGGAATTTGAAAGGAGGTTTTTCGAGCCCTTCTAAATAGTTATGATCTGACCCCCTTGCCGAAGGGACCGAACGCTTCGAACAAAAACTCACTTGCGTCGCTGAATAGTCGCCGGGGAAGTATTGTGGTGCCACATCAGATTTTTCCGTCTACTCTCCTCTCATTTTGAACCGTTCCAGTGCTGGAAGGGCCTTGTCACTATGGTCACTATGTTTTGCTGAAAGCGATAAGCTTTATCTCTCTGGAAAAACTAGTCAGGGGGCATAGAGTCAAAAAAGGCTTGACCGTGTGCAGCTTCGTGAAGATATATAGGGATATGTCCTAATCGATTCCTGGGCGATCAAGGACCATGAAAAATTATGGTGGAATATTGACATCTGCTGCAGGCAAATATGGTGGAGGCGCCAAAATGGGCTTCATCTGATGATGAGAAACTGGCTGTAGCTCGTTTGTTTTTCAACGGATTTCAACATCTGAAACATCATTTTGTAGACAAAAAAATTCTCTTCTTATTTCATGCCCAAGTTTACAATCGTCATTCCGCGAAACTGTCAAAATTGTCTTCATAAGATATGCTAAATTCCGCCCTTTTTTGAAGGTTATCCGATATTTTTGAAACCTGGCAGTATTATAGATCTTGAAGTGCCCTTCTCGAATTTCTACTTTTCCACTTCGTATCTTTGCCGTTTTGGCCGCCATATTGGAAAGATGGCGCCAAAAAAACAGTTTTTTGTCAATATCTTCATTTCAGTCGATGTGAGGTGAGAGCGTTTGTATGCGAATGGAAGCTTATTCAATTCTCTACAATTTGACACCTTACTCGTGTACGTGCTATTTCCGGTTCTTGGGTTATGGCTTCCAGAGCTCCCTGAAGCATCAACTTTTGTCATCCAATCATCATGTCAAGTTGAGCTTAGCTCCACGTGGCAGTCAAATTAACCATAAATAATGATGAATTGTCAACCACAGACCATTAATATCCAGAAAATCGATCATGGTAACGGTTGCTATGCAACTACAGGGTGAATTCTAAGGGAAAATTAACTTTGAGAAGGTATAGCTTGAGAACCGTGAGTCGCACATGAGTGATTCAGACGTCAAATTATAGAGAATTTGATAGACCTTCACTTTTGATATGGATTCCTAAGTTTTATGACAAATTTTCGAAAAAAAATCAAAAATATGTTTTTTTAAGCGTCATTTTTTCAAAATTATGGCCAGAACAGCAAAGATACGAAGTGGAAAAGTGGATATTCTGAATGATGACCCCAAATTCCAACATAATAATGAGTTTCAAATGTATCTGATATCCTTCAAATGCTATATTACCTTTATTTCTTTCTAAAGTCAGTTTGCTTTCACAGTTCACCCTGTAATTACACAAATAACATCACCATGATCGATTTTTTGAATTTTCTTTATCTATGGTTGATGGCCAATAGCTATTGATGGGTTATTTGCCTACTACTTGACGGTGGTATCAATTTAACATGCTGATTGAATGCCGAAAGTTGATGCTTCCGGAAGTTCTGAAAGCTCTAACTCAAGAACCGTAAATCGCACAATAATGACTGATATGTCAAATTGTAGAGATTGGAATGGGCTTTCCTCCGCATATACACATTTCAATCTTGAGTCAGTTGAATTCAAGATATTGACAAAAAACTGTTTTTTAGGCGCCATCTTTCCAATATGGCGGCCAAAACGGCAAAGATACGAAGTGGAAAAGTAGAAATTCGAGAAGGGCACTTCAAGATCTATAATACTGCCAGGTTTCAAAAATATCGGATAACCTTAAAAAAAGGGCGGAATTTAGCATGTCTTATAAATACAGATTTGACAGTTTCACGAAATGACGTTTGTAAATTTAGGTATGAAATAAGAAGAGAATTTTTTTGTCTACAAAATGACATTCCAGATGTTGAAATCTGTTGGAAAACAAACGAGCTACAGCCCGTTTCTTATTACCAGATAAAGTCCATTTTGGCGCCTCCACCATATTTGCCTGCAGTATATACGAATATTCCACCATCATTTTTCATGGTCCTTGATCCCCCAGGAATCGACTAAGACATAACTCTATATATCTTCACGAAGCTGCACACGGTACGACCTATGCCCCCATACTAAACAGGATGAGCCAGGTTTCAATAGAAAACTGTCATTTCAATAACTCTTATTATTTTAATTCCTAATGGAAGTTTCTAATGCTTCAGATATTAGGTGCAGGTACCGTTGCAAATTTTTCACGAATATGTCATAGGCAGGTTGGATACAAGGAGCGAATTACGGTCTTTATGCGGGATTATGAAGTTCTCAAACACCCTTTGGAAAATTGCTGGGATGCTGCGAACATTAGAATTTGATATGGGATGCAGATGTTGCCATATTCGGGTGTAGGGTAGTGGAAGATGTGGGTCACATTGCAGCAACAATGTTCAGGAAGCCATGAATACCAAATGCACAGGGTGTGTGGTGTTTGTGTGTGTGTGTGAGAGCCAGCAGGTTAGGCGAATCGAGGAGCATGGAGAAGAATACGTGTGAGATGGCCTTGTGCGCCTGCCGCCATTTATAATGGAAGTCCTGTGTCCGTCCGGGGGTCAGAGAGCACTTAACATCATGGATTTCTGAACGGGCACCCTTGTAAATAGGGTGCTATTTGGGGATTTTCCGACTTTTACATCGATGATTCTAGCAATTTGACGCAATGATTTAGATGCTATCTTTCTGTAGGCTCACACACACACACACACGTTAGGTTATAGTCCTTTGCACGATCGTTTCGAGTTTTTATTGCCTACGACATTATCAGCACGTCTCAGGTGGAGTACCTAGGTAAGGAGGTAGATAATGCAATGTTCCTCCACTTTAGTCCCGCAAGTTAGATATAACTGAGATAATACGCATGCTCAGTCTTCAGAAATGTGAAGGATGGAATTAAAATCACTTTGATTTGATCCGACAGAGTCAAAGGTGAGTGCCTTCATTCAGCTTGGACGAAAAATATGCTATTACGAATTAGCGTTGGAGAAAGCGGAGCCTAGAAGCTGCCTTTGCTCTCATCAGTAATGATGTATTTACCATCGAGAGTACTTTTTCATTCACAACCATGTATGTTACAAACATATTACAGAGCTTGCATGATTACGTGCGTTCAAAAGTTGGGGTTAAAAATCAACTTAGTACTCATTATTTGTCATAACTTCCAGATTGGTGGATCAATTATTTGCTGAAACTTGGTTCAGGTAAAACTTGTTTACGGTTCACCCACTCATTGTTTGGTTGGATGCATTATTCTGAAATTTTTCTTCTGAGGCTATCATTTCTATATTTTTCCACTGAGTAGGTAATGAGTCACTTCCTGTCGTCTTACGTGGTATGTAATGAATCAATTATCTTAGTAGTTGTGAGTAAATTATTTTTCTCTCGACCTCTGAAATCTCTACTGCATAGACAAAGCGCTCTGTCTTATGGTTCCCAAGGCCGTATGAGACGGAGACATTTCTGCTACAAGAAATATGGCAACAGACTAATTTGACTAATGTGACACTGGCACAAGTTTTATAGCGGAGATGCAGCTCGAGTTGGCCAGGTTGTCATGGCATCTCAAATCTCTGTCATCAAATCTTACAACAGAAATGTTCCTGTCTCATACGGCTTTCATAATACATCATAATTTCACGCAGCATCTGTTCGTGATACTAAAAATAACGGTTAAATTATGTACTTGCAGTTTATTACTTTTTTTCAGCCTCCCTGGAGCCCTTCCAAAGGTCGCATTAAAATTTCCAGAGGCATTAACTCTTTGAGAGGATCATATTTCAACACGTGGAAAATTAAGCGCTCTTGAAGCTCGACCCTGACACAATTGTTTATGATGCAAAATTTGAAAATGGCGGTGGTCGTATACGGATGCTGGCATGGGCTTTGGGGATCCAAAAGCCGGCTTCGAATGCCGGACATAGTTTCCTGCAGCAAGGCACGTACTCGTACATAACCCCTTGGCCCTATATGGGATATACAAACGGAATTCAGGAATTTGCCCCAAATTATATCTGCAGCTGTTTTGCTCCTTTATCCTTTATTTTACTTTTATATCTGCGAAAATTATTGCACAAGCTGTTCGACAAACAAGGTAATCAGAATTTGGACGTTTATGGCTATGGACACGTCCAGCGCGAACTTTCTTTGCGAATGAGAGCCTGGGATTAAGATCAATCAAGTCTGTTTGTTTGCTGTCGCAATTTTCGGCGAAGTAGAGAGAAAATTTCGTCCTGTTACTGCTGGAAGTGCTGGACATAATTACGACACATCGTGCAGACGTTTGTGATTTAATTGCAGTCGCATAGGTATATCTACAAATCATAGTCATAGTCATGATCATCAAATAGGCATCATAATCATATCTACCTAGGTATACAGGCTGTGCCGTTTCTTATCGCTCAATACTGGGATGTCGGAAACAGTATAAGAATAAGAGATACAAATAGTGTCAGGAAAAAATAATTGACGTCAGTGGATGTACCAATCGATATTCATTCAATTCTCAAATCGTGTTTCCAAATTGATAACTGTCATAACAAAGAAGTTATTTAAAATTTTTAACTTCGACATTTTTCAGCTTTTTCGGGATATTCCAAAAACGGCCAAAAATATGTTGGATATCTTGACGTACTTGAGATAATCATAAAAGAGTGCAACTTTTTTGAAATTGAACCAAATTGGTGTTTCTCACCGTTTTCAAGATCCCAATAATAGTGAGCGTTTAAGAAACGGAACACCTGTATATCATCCAACGTGGGATATAGTGCTAGCGGTACGCAAAGAAGTGACATTTGATGATACAATCAAGTCACTTTACATACTTGTTGTCCAGACCCATTGGGAAAATTTTACTTGCAGTTCTTGAAAATTTTCAGCGGTTGGCAGGCTTGACTCGAAAGCAAAATGTGGCACGCGTTCTAGAATACAGAGGCAACTCGACACCTATTCGGCAATTCGCAGAATCGCATCGGCAGCAGCCGCTCCGTGAGCGAGCAAAACCAGCTGGGTTTCCAGATGCGAATATTCGGATGGAAAATGCGATTTTGTATGTCAAATTTTAAATTCGAGGGCTCTGATTGGCCATTAGGTACGAGGACTTTGACATGAAATTTCGCATTTTCTGTCCGAATTTCGCATCTGGGAACCCAGCTTAACGGGACAAGTTGACGGCGGAGATGAGTGTAAACTTCAACAAAAGCCTTCTATAGACGGTCGTCATTTTCTAAGTACAAAATGACGACTTGACTTATACGATCGCATGTCGCTTTCAAATAAAATTTGACCGCAGGTGGCCATGAGGCGCGTTTTGGTGTCGCGATGGTCCCTCCGAAGTGTAGTCTGATAGTCATAACTAGAGAGCGGATTTATAATTTTTTACATGTTCTATTCGCTGAGTTGGTTACAACTGTCAACTTGCAGCTTGACGTTTCCATGTATAAGGAGCCTAAATACCAAGTTTTATTTCGCATATAATTTATTATTTTGACTTTTTACCGCATACAAATTGATAGTCCATATAATCGCATATAGCCGCATATTTAGTCCATATTTTTGCACATAACTGAATATTTGTCACTATTTTGGTCATTTTATTTATATGTGCGAGAAAATCACGATATTTTGATTACAAGGAAAAAATATTTTAAAATTTTCGAAGAATTTTTTTTTTTTACTTTGATTGTCAAAGTTGGTTGGCTGATTTTACATGTAAATGTTGTATTTTCCACTATTCTTGCAGTTTATATCACATATTTACTTGCATATATTGCTCTATTTGAACATTTTTACCGCATATTTTGATACTTTTTAAGCGCATATAAACTGCATATTTTGGACTTTTTTTACCGCTTATAAGTCCGCTCTCTAGTCATAACCATGGGCGATAGCAACAGTCGCTCGCTAGAACTAGCAGTCTATGTACGTATCAGGGTTGCAAAGTAGCCCATTAGTTGCGAAACATGCGGGAGGTCTGGGGAAGAAATTTTTAGGAAAAAGAGGCGTGGTCAGATAATTTCTCATGATGAAATCCTCGACGATTAGGATTTCAAAAATTTCGGGGCCTAGGATCAAAGAAATCCAGAATAATTTGATGGTTAACCGAATCACTCCTTCAATTATATTAACTCTATACAGGGTGTCCCAGTTAAAACAATCCAGCGCGATTTTCTCAGGAAATATCAAGGCAACAACATTTTTCACCCAATTCGGGGTAAGCCTGACCTTTTAGCTTTCTTTTGAGGGGACGCCGATGCTTGTAGGTGCTCTGGTTCCCAAGAAAGTGCAATTTTTATGGGGCAAGTTACAAGAATTCGACAATTCATGATCGACAAAACAAAATACTTCAGATGAAAAAAAATCCTCTGTCTCTGGGCTTTCCATTGATGTGTCGCCGATGTCTGTACCTGATCCAGTAAGCCAGATATTCTGCCTCACAGTCCGACAAACACAATAATCAGAATTCATTACGTCACTGATCACACACTTCTTGACTTTAACACTAGTCGTTACTGGGACTTCTTGATTTTTCATACCTGGATTCACCATAGCAATGAATACTGGCTGATTGATGGACGACTCGGTGAGGTCGTCATGAATTCCGATTATTGTGTTTGCTGGGCTGTAAGGCAAAATATCTGGCTTACTGGGCCAGGTACAGACATCGACGACACCGACACATCAATGGAAAGCCCAGAGAAAGAGAATTTCTTTCACTTTGAAGTGTTTTGTTTTGTCGGTTATGAATTTCCGAATTCTTGTGACTCGCCCGAATTAAACTGCATTTTCTTGGAAACTAGAGCGCCTTCAAGCATCGGCGCCCCCTCAAAAGGAAGCTCAAGGGTCAGGCTTCCTTCCAATTGAGACATTTTTTTGGTTGCATTGATATTTTTTTGAGAAAATCGCGCTAGGCTGATTTAGCTGAGACACCCTGTATCAAACAGTTTGAAAAGAAATTAAACAAATTCATTTTACAAATGCCAAAGATAAACAATAATATTATTTGAATTGGGTAAATTATTATAGATACAACAATATTCAACATTGCACATCAATTCACAAATAAATAGTCCGATCTAAAATCAGAAGTGGGATTAACACGTCCTTACGGGACTACTACAGAATTGATCATTCCGACCATTTCCTCAATTTCTTGCGAGTCTGTGTTGTCACAGTTGTTGACTGTATTCAAATACATGTGGAAAGTTCAACTTTTTTTTTTGTTGGCGTTAAACTTTTGCAGTAATTATTTCTGGAATAATGTTAAAGGCGGATTCTCAACAGCGAATCTAGCATTTCCATGTTTACTCGATTTCTGGATCTGACTTTTCAGATTCAGATTTAGATTCAGAGTTGGCAGCAGCGTAGTCGAGATCCCTACTGTCGTCACTGTCATAGTAGGGATCGTGCTCGATGTCAGATAGGCTTCCAGCCAGTTCTTCTAGTTCTTCAGGTCGAAGTGGACTGTTCATGCTGGAAAATAGTCAGAGCTACACCTTGAGGTCATTACTGTTGGGACAAAATTGTCCCCTGCCATATAATTGTCCCCCGCATGGACGTTTCTGCCCCAACGTACATTTTGGACATTGAAATGTTACAAAATATCGGAAAAATACTTACTCGACGCCTGGAATCAGTAGTCACAGGCAATACAAACAGCTGACACAAAAACAGAGGTGAAATTCACAAAAAAATTCGAGAAAATCAGTAACACGACGTGTTTTGCACAAATCCAAGCGTACCCTGGCGGACAAACAGCTGATAATGGGTCACGTGACGTCGCTTTGATGGAGTTTTTTGCTACTGATATCCCATGTCAACGCATGTGAGTACTGAATAATCCCATCCTCGTGTTATTTCAAGCAACAAGGTCAAGCACAGTAATTTTCAAATTTTCTTTCAGTTGCAGCGGTATGCAATATGCAATTAAATTTGGAATATGCAAACTACGTGAAATTTCATGTGATTTTGGCCTGCAGCACTTGAGAATTTGTCCATAAGGGGTCGACTATGAGGCCCTCAAAATTTCAAGAAGTCAGAACTTCTACCATGTACCTTTCAGTACCCCCATCTACCGTACAAGACTTGAACTCTTGAACAACTTTGTTCTTGACCATCATAACATTTTTTCTCATTTGAATTCCATTTTTCTAATAGGAAAAAAAAACTCTGGTCAACAAACTGAAAAAAATATTTTTTTTTTGTACCACAAATAAACTACTCATCAAATGAAGTGGCTCACCTAAAATTTCAAATGAAGTTCAAAGTGCCCCAGCTCCCAAAAAATTGGACTAACTCCAACTTTTTTCTTCTCTCTCATACCTGTGCTCTTTGTCCTGTAACTCCCAATTTGCAAAAACAAGTCATTGAATATGTTTTACTGGTCCAGGAAGGTCGGTACATCCATATCTCGAAACTGTTTTTCAATCTTCCGATTATCTTTCTTTTTAAGTCATAGCTTTTTTCCTTATTTAAGCAAAAAGTTGTTTTTTCAAATCACCCTGTAGTGAGGAAGGATAATCGGAAAATTGAAGAATCGTTTCAAGATATGAGTGTAGCAATCTCCCTGGACCAGTTACAAATATTCAATAACTTGTTTTTCCACATAGGGAGTTACTCAAACTTTTTAGTTTTCGCAGGGTTTTACGCGATGCCCTGTATAACCAACACGGAAGATTTAAACTTTATTCTGTATCCATCCTCTGATAGACAAAGAGCGCAGATATGTAAGAAAAAAAAATTGAAATTAGTCCTATTTTTTTTCGGGAGCTAGGGCACTTTGAACTTCATCGAAAATTTTGGGTGGGCCACTTCAATTGTTGAGTAGTTTAGATTGTTAAGTAGTTTTTGTGTGATCGTCGATTAATCCGCATCCCCTTGATTCATTTATGGAAACTAAACTTTTGCAGTGCTATTTTTCAACAAAGGAGTGACCTCAACTCACCATTATTTTCAACATCATCTTTTTCGATGGTTCATCCCGATAAGTATGATCTTTGTTGAACTAATATATAGCTTGAAGCTTTTTTCAACGGTGGTGATGATAAAACCGCCTCAGATTCCACCTGGAAGCCGTACATAAGAATTTTTCTGCAAGGCTGTCAAATTTGGCATTTTTGGTTTCCTACCGGGACCGGCCAAAACGTCAATACGCACTACTCCGCCCGAGAGCACCGGTTTGCTCTAGCGGAAAACGATATTCACGCCTAACAATTCTGCATTTTCTGATACTGCAATGGAAGTTGGTGCGAAACTAAACTGTAGCACCACAAGTGGCGAAGTGGTGTGTATTCACATTTTGGCAGGTCGTTCAACAACCCTTCAAAGTTCAACAATCCAATGCCAAAACGCAATATTTCCATCCCACTGAACCATTGCTAATAACCCTCAGCGCCTTAGCGATTGATGAAACCAATTAAAAAAAAGGTGGGTTGTTTTTCTTTGCACAGGACTTTAGAGTGTACACACTGACTATCACTGGGGAATGATCTGAATTCAAGTCAAAGCAGGATTCTGCCTTGCATCTTTGGCCCACTCCAGGGCCAGCAAAATAGCGGAAGTAATGGTGCTAGACGACGGTGCCAGAGATAGTGGTGGCGCTTGCCACTAGGGTTGCATTTTGACCGGTCAAAAATAAGATTTGGTCAATCGACGGTCAAATCGGTCAAATATTGAAAAAATACGCTAAAAACAGGTGTAACTATCACTCAACATCCATTTATTGAAATAATACAACAATTTGAATATTTTTTCAAGTAAGTAGGTACTATATTTTACTCGATTTTTTACTTTATTTCAATTCAAATAAATTTAAATAAAAATAAATTTCAATTTTCATTTTTGGTAATTATTATAGGTAGGTACGCGAACACCTGTAACTAGCTCAGTTCAGGTACTCATACAAATATGGTATGATATAAACATGTTCCATCTTCTTGTCTTTTGCGGGGCATTTGATGCAAGAAACAAGAATGTGTCTAATCATCCGATTCCCATGTGTAACGTACTCATACGAAGTTTCAAAATTTGCATTGTGCCTTGACTTTACCTGAGGCACTTCCACGTATCTCGTGAAAATACGTCCAAACTTTATTTTTTGGCTTCATTTTGTCTTTGTCTTAGAGGCAGCAGCAGTTCCACTGAGATTGAGTTGACAACTTGACTCTGTCTTAAAGCAGGAAAGAGCTTTCTTAAAGTAAGTTACGTTGCGCCATCTACACAAATCGTGCCAAACGAGGCCCGGGGGCTCGTATTTGACCGGTCAATTGACGGCTTATTTGACCGGTCAATTGACATTGTGCAACCCTACTTGCCACATTTTAGCGACAAGAAAGGTGCGGCGCTGGTGATTAGCGACTGCGAGGGCGGCTGCTTTCGAAAAAGCTCCACTCGCATAACATCTGAGGGGAAGAGAACGTCACCAGCACCCAAAACTGGCTTGTATACCAGGGTTTTGGGCAACCACAAAAAAGCAGAAGGAACCTCTGCCATAGGGTTCTTATAACTCTATGCTGGTTGGCAGCCGCGACACCTACAGCGCGAATCTCCCCGGACGTCTTAGGGTGGGTCCAGTCAGCTTATTTAGCCGCAAGTTTAAATCTTAGTCGCAAGCGCAGCGACGCCCATTGCCTCTTATGAACCAGCCTCCTCAGAACAGCCAATGAGTGATACAGCGGTTACGGCTAAAATTAAATCTTGCGGCTAAATAAGTTGACTGAACGCAGAACGCACCTTTACACTCTCAACAGTCCACAGCGGCGCGCGAAATTCGAACGTAACGAAGTCAAATTTGTGGATCACGATGCCATTGTCAGCAGAACGATGCACCACTCATAAATGCTGTGGAGCTGCCAGTACTGAAATCGGGGATTGCAATCCATAATTTTGGTCATAAACTTGATGCTCAAGCTAAAGCAATAAATAGAAGTTGCCTCTAAACATTAGGAAAGTGCTTCATAGGCAACTTTTATTTACAGTCCTAGCATTGATTCCCATATCAACATACCCAGTAAATTTCTCAAGCCTAAAAGTAGTGCTAGACTTGTTTTGATATGTGTGTGAAGGTTTGGGACTCCTGGCATGCTTTAGAAATCTCCTGGATCATAAGATTTTCTCACCGGGTCCATTTTTCGTTTCAAAATTCAAACTTCAAAAATCCACTTTCGTTTCTGGATACCCGCCAGGAAAGTATTGCGGTGCTGGTGCTACAACAGATCTTTTATTTAGTATCAAGAGTGTAGTGAATTTCAACTCGGATAAAAACAGTGCGTAGGTACCAACCTACGTCAAATTAACGTGCTGAGAGCAGCTACCCAATGCAGCTGAAATCGAGTTTCTTAATGCACAACTCAAAGGTTAAGCTTGTAAACTTCATGATCCAATTTATAAATAGTGTGTGCATCTATACTTCCCTGCCTGTGGAAGTTTTGTTGTATTATTTCTCGAATAAATTATGATCTCGAAGTAGAGGATATTAAGAGGCAAACTTCTCAAGATACTGCATATTTAATGATTCAACATTCATATTTCCGCGCTTCTGTGCTGCTGCTGCTGGCTGCTGCTAATGCTGGGGGAATGCTGCCGCTGCTATCACGATGACGGGAAAAAGCCGGGACGGGAAGTGCCTCCTTCCTTCCCGCGTCCCGGCCTCGCGTCCTCTAGCTGTTATTTTCAAAACAAAGCTTTCCTCCCTAACGTCATTACCATCGATATTGTTTCATTCCCATTTCAGATAGACATGGCGTCTCCATCGCGCGCTTATCCCGTTTTAAGTGAGTTACTACCCTGTGCCATGTCAATATAGTCGTATCTAGATGACAATTAATTGATGCTGTTGCTAATAGGTCGGGAGCCGAAGACTTCTTGGGCCTGATGCCCGTCCGCGTTTGTTTGCTTTATTTTGTTTGAGATGTCTGTGAGTCAAAGTTAAATCCATCAACGGAATTTATATTTATGGCGAGGCGAGTGGAGCTCTAGAGAGACGCATGGCTTTATTTTGCTTTGCGAAATACGAGTATTATGTGTTTTACAAAGAACCATAAAAAGTTTGGCCGTCAGTTCCGTTCTGCAAAATTTTACAGCTTCTCTTGAGTTTTTCGCTCCAATTTTATGTGAGGAACAAAAAATTTCATGTTATTCTGCCTTTATTTCATGATAGGTATAGGTAAAAATAAGAACGGCTCAACCTAGCGGCGGTAGTTGACCCAGATAGCATCAACAGATCTGTTCTATAAAAAATGCTTTACGAATCTTAGAAGAACAGCTATACTACGATACGGATATTTCGGATATTCTGAATATGCAATCATAAGGTAGCAGACTTAACGAATATCTCTCAAAAAGTTTCGGTGAATATTCCACAAAATGATTCAATAAATATTTTTCAAAGTTATTCACTCTATACTGACTTTCAAAAAGTACAACACCTTCGTTCTCCAAGAAAGCGTCTTATTCGCCTACCCTCGTCAGAAGCTTCAAAACAAAAGCAAGATTCCTTCCTGGAAGCATATCTTTCTGAATATTTTAGAGCTTCATTGACTACTGATAACACCATCTCAAGTTTTCGGCATGTACCGAGGCATGTACAATAATTGTACCGGACAAGTGATGGTAGGGTCAAAAAATGACGACAGAAACTAGGTCAAAACTCAGTATACACGGTGTCTCAAAAGTATCGAGTTCAAAGTCCAGAGCGATGTAATGGAGTCCACCGAAGAGTCCATTCAAGAACACTAGAAAAATATTCAAACAATTGAAGACATTTATTTTGAAATTGAACAACGCTTCTTGAAGAAGCGACGAAAAAGAAGAGAGGACGATGACGGAGGTTCTTCAACAAACCCAAGACAGACTATGCGGTGTAGCTTTTTCTTCTTGCTGTTTTTCTTTTTCCTTTTGTTTTGTGGTTCTTGGTGTTTTCATTCTTCTTCTCCGAAGGTGGCTCCTAAAAGAACCAGACGAAACTTGACAAAGTATTCAGGTCTGTGATTCGGAGGTGAAAACGCCCTTAATCGACAAAAGTTGAGCAAGTGTCGAGATGTTGGTGAGAACGGTTTTTGACGTCTCCAGACAAGCTACTTCTTCGAAACCAGACAAGAGACGGACGTCCCTAGATTGCATTTGGTGACCACAGAAATCGGACATTCTGTTGACGACGGGAACTTGTGGAGGCAACCGTTGATTTGCTGCTTTAGACAAGACGCTCAGTGGAGCCAGGTGGTGATGGAGAAAAAAATTTGGTGAATGGTGATGCCTACATTTGACAAAACGCTTCTTCACTATGAGATAAGATAACAATGACGTTTCGTTGTCCTTCTTGGTGCCAAAATTGTTGCAGTATCACGTAGCAAGCTAACGGTGACGTTTTAATGTTCTTTTCGTCTCAGCGGAAGATGTTTCTTCATTCAGTGGTCAGACAGCGATATTGAACAAGATGGCGGCGAGGTCGTGCCAGTTGACAGTAGTGATGTTTTGCAAGATGGTGTGACTGGCTCAATTCCAAGAGCATGTCGGGTCAATCAGGTTGTGTCTGCGCAATATCCGGTGTTGTTTCACGTTTCGTGGAGCATGGAACGTTTCGTTTGAGCAAGGTTTGCTAGTCGGCAGAGATCATCCGATGAGTGTTCTTGAAATTTTTGAGAATGTTGAGAGCAGGCGCATCTTCCCGTCTGTCGGGATGTGGACAATCCATTTCGATGAGAATCATTTTAACGTCAGGTACAAGCGTCCACAAGATTGAAGTTGGCATTCATGGAACAGAATCATAATCAGCAGTCAATGGTTCACAAAAACAAAAGAAAACATGCTCTCAACATCGGTCCCTTATTTGAACACTCTTGGTCTGACTGGTTTGACAAAAAGAAAAGCTGTTCTCCTCCCTCCAAGGCTTCCCCTTCTGAACAATTCCGGTTTCGATGAAAAAATCAACTCGCTCCTTGGACATTCCTGCGTGGAACAAACCGAATTTACAAAAAAAATCTAGTCGGTGGACAATCCTGGTTTCTCCTCTCCGTGAACAATCCTTCCTTTTTCCATGAACAATCCGATAAAAACAACAGAAAATGGATAAACAATTCTTGAAACAATCTTGGCTTCTCTCCACAGTGCCCCCCTCTTTTGAACAATCCTATAGTCTTCCGTGAAAACAAAACAAACAAAAACTCAACCCGTAATGATCCCTCTCTTGAACACTCCGAGCTTCCTCCCACAGCGCCCCCTTCTTTGAACAATCTTGATTACGGCACCACTCTGTGATGGTTCGCTTCCCCCCTTCTGACATTTTATTTGTTTGGCCTGTGATTGTCTCAACCCTTCGTTGTGCCTGCTTTCGTTCATGAGCGAAACGACCCAAGGGGGAAGAAGGTGGAGTTCAAAGTGAAGTTCCATGAAAGACGCTCATTGCACAGAAAGTTACGTTTGCTCAGATCAAAATAAGTGCAGAATTATTCTTTCATGTTTTTTTTTCACAAAACACCTAGCACAAGACTGACAGAATGGACAAAATGACACGCAATGGACAAAATAAACAAAAAAAAATAAGAGCCATTGAAAACAACGCAACAAAATACTATGTCAAACTGTCAGTCAAAGAAAAGAAAAAGTGACGAATTTGGAAAAATAAGCCCTCAGTAGAAGAACCCGACCAAACAAACCTCTGAGTTGAGCCCAAATAAATTGACTCTCAATGTGGTGTGACAAATGAGAAAAACTCACTGGTAATTTCCGGTACTCAATGTAAGTGAAATCAGAGGAACAAAAGCGCAAAAACATGAGTGAACAGACGTAAAAACATCAGTAAACAGTGCATAATAAATCAACATTGCATAAAGAACCCAAAACAAGACAAAATAAGGGTGGTGTTGGTAGGATCCTGTAAAAACACCTACACTGAATATCTGACAAAAATAGCAGCGAGCATCAACAAAATGATACAAAAACATGAGAGTCACTGAAGACGGTGAACAAGGACATTCAAATGGATATTGAATCATCACACAACAATTACAGACTGGAATACGACGCGCCAAAATTATTACAGTGGAGTGAGTACATAAACAATCAAAATTACACACAAAATCAATGAAATGGTCATGGAAATATTGACATAATATGCAAACAGACAAGTTCAATTCGTGTAAAATCAGAGCACGGTGGCAAGACAAAAACTATCGTGTGTGTTTAGAAATAGCTCACAAAAGAAATCACGCATCTGCAAGAGAATGCACCAAGCCATCTGCAAATAACAGTATGTAATGCTTCAAAGTGATTTCAGACTCAACAGGTTCAAGATAGGGCGACTAGCGTATACACAAGTAATTGATAAAAATCGTAACAAAACAATCAGTAATCAGTACTAACAAATTAAATGTGGAAAGTGAACACACATGTGTCGCGCTCGACAGCGCGGACCTCGTCTTTCAAGCATGATTGTTCGTCCATTTCTGAACGCTGCACCGCCTCCGCAAAGTATCCAGCGGACACCGGCGGCAAAGTTAAAAGATTCTCTTCACTTCTAGACCTACAGGGTGCGACCATTTGTTTTCAAATACACGTTCAGATTCGGCTGCATTTTTATACTTTGACCAAGTAAATACATGAGGAAGATTCAACTACGATACAGACGGCGCAAAGAAATCTTTTTTTCACAATAAAACCTGGTTTCCTACAAAAGTGATTTTGAAAAACTGTTTGTGCTAGACTAATCAGTGAAAATTATCTCCACCTTGATGTTACGTTGTGGTAATCTAACTCACACCTACCGTTTTCTTAACCAAACATAAGTTTTACGTCCACGTAACTAACGTGTGCTCACTGCTGTTGTTACTGTAAATATTTATAAAGAATAATCTTCGGTGATCAGGAACCTTTTAAAGTGAGGGCTTTCTTTCCAGACTAACACTACTAACCCAAGCGACTAACATGGTGACGGCGCTACTGGAGAAAAACATGTGACGAGGGGGCGGCGCTCGAGGCGCGGGTCGGCTCTACGATGCCGGGCGCATAATGTACCCCATGGTGCAGCAACAGCAACCACAGCAGCAGCAGCAACCGCAGCAGCAGCAACAGCAGCAACAGCAAGCGTCCCATCACCAACAGCAACCTCTTCAGAGACATCACAATCAACACCATCCGATAAATCTACAGCAGCAGCCACGTCAGCAGCAACAGCTACAACAAAGAGGTGTTGCACCAGTGGAGGAACAGCAAGAGGAGTCCCAGGAGGACATCACTAGGCACCATCGATCGCGCCGCCCCCTGTACCGAAGATTTTACAACTACATCAGAGAAGCGTGGACTGGAGTCAAATCTGCCTTAGGTAAACACTGATTTGTGCAGTTTAAACTGTCCTTGATTTTTTTTTAAATATAACAAAAAATACTGGTAGAAGTAAAGCGCATGAATTACTTACGAAAATAATCATTAGACCTAAGTGAAACGCTTCGACGGTTCAATTCCATACTTTCAAATCAACGAGAGCTCTTAGCAAAGAGGAGAGTGCACCACTTGAATCTCTCGGAAATTGCAGCAGAGTATTAAAAGGGCGTCGTCTCATCTCGCTCGTCTCTTCCAGACCCGTCTAGTCCTAGTGACCCGGAATTAAATCGCTCCACCTGTGATACTTCTCTTGGATTTAATTAGCATATTTTCTTGTGCAAAATAGCGCGTCGTGTTTTGCGACAGCTCCTGTGGAAACGTAATTTTTCTCTCTAGCCGCCCCATTTGGTGCAGCAGAGCACACAAAGGGAATTACGAGCGAAAATATAATTAAAGTAAAGTAACGTTGTTACAGGATGACTCTCTTTGGTGTGGCAACGAAGCAAGAAGCACTCCTTGAATGGTATTTTGGAATGGCAGAGTGGTTCCAGCTTTGTATACCGTGCTCTAATTTGAAAACGAACCATCAGCCCCAATAATTCCAAGTGTACAATTGAAAAAGGTTTTCATGCAGTAAACATTAGTTTTCACTCGATGTCAAGAGCCACACGTTTGCAAAAGTTCAAATGAATAAAGATGAGCTACTCAGGGCTCAGAAATATCTCTGCCGAACCGATTTTCATAACCAGTTTTCTTATCAAAAAACCCCCTCAATCGCATCCTGTTTTCCGCAGTGCTTCGCACCTTCGTCGTATTCTTAAATTGTATATTTACTCGCATTCACCAAGGCTCATATCATTGTTCTCATAGATCCTTCTTTAAAGTTTTTGAAGCTTTCTCTTCGCAAATACTCTTGCGCCATATCTATCCTCGAGTATTATATTTGTTGCTGATCTTATCGCGAGAGCTAATGGAAGATTCCGGAAGTTCTTAACCTGCTCTCCTACCAATTATGCGGGTTTGTAGCTTATCCCCGAGTCGGAGTCTCCAGCAAAATATCGTGAGATGCTAGCACTACATTAAAGAAAATGGGTCATGATAACGATACACTATAAGCCGCTCAATACATTATGTACAAAGAATTCACTACTGCATTACTTGAGTACTTGAGTAGTATCTTTTTGTTGTTACTTGGTAACACTCAATTGTTGCACCTTTGCTGTGCTCAACCCAGGCAGGATCTGCAATAAGAATGAGGCGTGCGCAGTTTAACTTTTCATAGTTTCGGTCAAGCACAAAATATTTTTACCTAAGCCAAAGAAGAAACACCTGTGTGTATTGTTGAAGTGGAGATTCGCATTGTTTTTGTATCAATAGGGTCCTTGCATGAATTTAATATCGAGACTATTACTTCATAAATTCATTCAAAACGTTATCCACAATAATTTCTGCCCGAAAAAAAAAATCAAAGAAAATTGGTCCATCCTTCAATTGGAGATCAAAGTTTGAAACCCCGCGAAAATTCCAATCTTCATCATTTTACAGACCTATTTCAATTGTGGAACCGCGAACAGCGCCGTCGCCCTTGCTCACGTGTCAGCGCCATCCCCAAACTCGTGCTGCGCGCTTTTCAACCTGAATTGAGCGTCAGCCCCACAGACGTCTGAGACGGTGACAGTGAGATTATGTCAAACATTCAAAATTCTTAGTCGCAATATGTTAGTGTAGAATCAAGTAGCCCCAGCCCGGGTCACGATGACGTCATTCCGCAGCTGATACATCGGTGCATGAAAGTTGCATGCCTAACAGTTTTCGTGTTTCAAATTCACAAAATAAAATGATATATTTATCAAGATTTTTGAAACACCGTTCAGTCTGTGGTGCTATTTGGCTATCGCAAAGCATAATTGGAGGCAATAAAAAAATCGTGCGAGGACCCTATCGATGGCCCCTAATAAGACTAGCGTAACTCGTGAGACACGGTTAGAACTAGTGTATCTCTGCGCTTACCAAATGAACTAGCGTATCTCTGCGTTTACCAAATGAACTAGCGTCCCTCCCATTAGATTTACTAGTGCGGGCGCTAAGAGCCAAAATCGGGATGAACCTTGCAAATGGTGATGAAAGCATGAAATTCGGTACACGTACTCAGAATGAGCACCTCTCTTAGATAAGAGGTGGAGCCACGCCGAATTTTCACCGGAAGGGGGCTCGGGGGGCTCCTGAAAGTTTAAGGTGCTAGGGCTCCCACCAAACCGCTTATTAGTTTGTTTTATCAATTAAAAAGGAAACTCATGAATATATCGTAAAAATTTACGACGTTTATCGCCTTGTCCCGGGAATTTTTCATGATGAAAAAAAAAAAGTTCTTCGGCAGAACACACAAATTGGTTTTATTTTATTTTCACCTACAAAGAATCATTAAAGAGATGTGCAACACGTTGTTTCCCACAAATTCGTATCCTCTGAATTCGTTTGTGGAGTCAAAATTTTGATGGTGTATCTTCTTGAAGAAGGGCATTCCAAAGAGTAAGCTATTTTCAACACTAAGTTCAAACAGAATTTTTTCAATGTTCTGAATCGAAATTACTGAATTCCTTCCAGCAATGCATACCCTGAACCCTTCTTTGAGAGTACCGCGTGCGATTGAACGTGGAGTAAGTCCTGAAACACTATCAGAATTTTTCTTCTGTGATGCTACTATCCACTCTCGACCGGGGCAATTAGGTTCCTACACAGCATGCGCGGAGTGTATACACGTTATTTCAATATTATGACACAATTTCAATCATCAAAAATTTGACTGAACCGAGAAAATACCCTGCATCGTGTATACACTCCGCGCATGCTGTGTAGGAACCTAATTGCCCCGGTCGAGAGTGGATAGTAGCATCACAGAAGAAAAATTCTGATAGTGTTTCAGGACTTACTCCACGTTCAATCGCACGCGGTACTTCCAAAGAAGGGTTCAGGGTATGCGTTCCTGGAAGGAATTCAGTAATTTCGATTCAGAACATTGAAAAAATTCTGTTTGAACTTAGTGTTGAAAATAGCTTACTCTTTGAAATGCCCCTCTTCAAGAAGATACACCATCAAAATTTTGACTCCACAAACGAATTCAGAGGATACGAATTTGTGGGAATCAACGTGTTGCACATCTCCTTATTGATTCTTTGTAGGTGAAAATAAAATAAAACCAATTTGTGTGTTCTGCCAAAGAACTTTTTTTTTTTCATCATGAAAAATTCCCGGGACAAGGCGATAAACGTCGTCAATTTTTACGATATATTCATGAGTTTCCTTTTTAATTGATAAAACGAACTGATAAGCGGTTTGGTGGGAGCCCTAGCACCTCAAACTTTCAGGAGCCCCCCGAGCCCCCTTCCGGTGAAAATTCGGCGTGGCTCCACCTCTTATCTAAGAGAGGTGCTCATTTTGAGTATGTGTACCAAATTTCATGCTTTCATCACCATTTGCAAGGTTCATTCACCTAGTGTCCCCACTATACACAGGCTATACGCTAGTTCATTTGGTGAACGCAGAGATACGCTAGTTCATTTGGTAAACGCAGAGATACGCTAGTTCTAACCGTGTCTCACGAGTTACGCTAGTCTTATTAGGGGCCATCGCTATTATGGTCCCTGTTTGGGCGCTATATGTTTTGTAATAATGTTTGGGGGTAGGTTTCAATGGAGTATGCACATTTTTTGTCTGTACATTATTTACTTTTATTCACACACGATGATACATTTACAAAAAATTGATGATGTTAGGCGAGGAGACAATCATGTTTGCCGACAAACGTTTATGAAAGAACAACTGGAACGTCGCACGAAGCGGCCGTTTTACTATTTGTACAGTTACCCAATATTAATAGTGGAGTAGACCATTTGTCCCCAGTTTACCTGACCTTTATTGGAAAATAATGTTTCGAGGCGATACAGGGTGAACGCTTAGTGTTGCCGTCTAGAGTTAGACTTTCTAGACTCTTGTCTTGAAAAGGCGTCAAGACTTAGACAAGACCTCTAGAAACTCTTGTCTTGAAATTTCTAGACAAGACAAGAGTAGGGCTGTCAAGATCAAGAGTCTTGATTAGACTCTTGAAAAGAAAAAAATTGAGAAAAAATCAGATATATTCCTCTCCGTTGATGGTTTTTATTTTCTACTGAATGTGTGATTAGCTTGGAGATTTCTTACAGAGTTTATTGGCAACATGAAATAACATGAATAAGGGTAAACGGTATGACAAAATGCTATTCAAAACTATATCTGCTTGAAATGAAAATGATTGCAATGTGTTCTTATACTATTTTTCTTTAATTTGTTGGAATCAAAGTACCGAGATCACTACAGACGATATAAAATATCTCGTCTCAAAAGTCCCTATTTTTCTCAAAAAAAAATCCGGGAATTTGAGAGTTTAAATTGGAAGAATAATGAAGACTGTGCACTGGGCAGGCCATCATGTCATTATGCATTGACCGTTGTTGTCAGGCTGTGTCTGATAGGCAGTCTACAGTCCATGAATATTCACTAGTTATGATTGAAAATTAGGAAAAACAAAACAACACATCTAAGTCTATAAGCATCTTTTCTGTATATTGTGAATTTTATATATCAGAAAACAATTTGATTTTTGGTTTGTGGTGGCAGTTCACTATAAATTTATCAATTTTGCATCAGAGAACGGGGAAGCGTTGCCAGAGAAATGCCATGTGGAATTATGTTAATGTCTTGTGAATATATATATTCATATGACATCTCCTTCAGACCCTGTATGTCTCTACTGTTTTTTTCTGGTTCTCATGCGAAAGTTTCGTCCAAGTAATTTTTTTTGAAGGGCTGCTCCATTATCTTCATTTCTACTTCTCCAAAAAATAGCTGCGCCTTCTCAGATCGCAACTTTTGTGAAATTAGGTAGCTCGATGAGGCTTTTGGTCAATAGCTGCAAAACAAAGTGTTTCTTAGCAATAAAAGAAAAATGATTTAGACAACATGCTGCAGCCAGATATCCTTTCAATGTACTAAGGCAAAATACCGATAAAGCTGGTGTTCTTTCTACAACTTGAGTGAAGTTAGTCTTCTTGCCCGCGTCAGGTTGACACAAGCGGGAACCTGACACAGGTCTGCAAATAATCGGTATATTTTTGACAAAAATATTGGACCACGTCCACACCACGACATCTGGGATTTCTGGGTCCTGCTTAAACCCAATTATTTACATGTCTTTGTCCAGCAGAAATGTTTCGAACAGAAATGAACAAACAGCAAAATTATATTGAAGTTGATTGTTTAACTTTTTTTGACTGTGACTCTTTCGTTGACTGATTCTTGACGTTCATGTGGCAACCTGGTATTGTTCTTGGCTTGCTTATTCACTCGATTCAAGCCGATGGACTGCGGTGAGTTAAATTTCTATATCCTTTTCCGGTGCCAGATTTTTTGAGTACTTTTTTAAATGAACAGTTGTAGTTGACTATATTTATTCAGGCATCAACCTACTGCTATAAAATCGTATCTTGTTATTTTATATAAGATCCCATTGCAGAAATACGTCTACTAACAGGTCGGGGGTGGCGGTGGCCACCTTTTCTTCCAACATTCACACCAATGATAAATTTCAGTGTCAATAAAAGTGGGTCTTTGTTTTGAAATTTGAACTTGAGTATGCCCAAGTAGAATATTTTATTAAAGCGCAGTCTCTATTCGAAGGTTGCTACTTGTTCCTCACGGTTTCTCTGTTTTTCTTGCTAAGATATGTTTATATTTCTGTCACGTATTTTTCTTGGAAAGAGGGGTTTTATAGTATTTCAATTTCAAGAGTCTATCTAGACTCTTGAAAAATTTTCATCAAGAGTTAGAGTCTTGTCTTGAAATTTTGAAATTATCTTGATATTTCAAGACAAGACAAGAGTAGGGTAACTCTTGTCTTGTCTTGTCTAGACGGCAACACTATGAACGCTAAACACGCATGATATTGTTCTATGACCTAGCGGTAGATTTTTTCTTTATGCTCTTGGTGGTAAATAGAAGACCCTTTTCCTTCATCTTTTATATAGCAAGCCGGCGTGTCTTTCTTTATCAAAATGCTTGCGGCCTGCGTTATCCAGAGCAGGAGCGAAACTGTGTTCAATCCCTCGAAAAGCCTCTGGCTGATTTTGTTGCCTACTCGGTGAACTTGCCCCGGCCGGCCCCGGTGAAGTTTCTTGACCGAAAACCGGATTGGTGATTGAATACTGTAGTGGTCCACAGACCCAAACTCCCATTTCCGTATTTAAACAAGGACACGTGATCGTTTATTAATTTGAGTGTTCATCAGGCTCACCTTTGACAAGTAAGCTTACACCTTTCGCATCTCAGTTTTTGGCTACCGTTAGACTCCTTTCATGAAGTCAGTTTGACCCAAATCATCACGCTGTGTTAAATTATTTCGTGAATTATCTAATCAGAAGCAAGCCTCTTCTTTTAGTCTTAATCTTATCCCATCAGTTTCTATTCTAGATTAGCGTAGGTTTGAGCTATGAGACGTAGTTTAGCTCAACTACGTGAGTTTAGAGACGACAAACAAATTCTTAAACCACACTCAAAATTTATTGAACAACCCATCGTTGAATGGCGAAACGATGCGGCTTATTATTAACTAACTATCAGATGACCCATAATAATCTAACTTCGCAGAATCTGCCTCGCGGCTTATACGTACACAGCGCCTAATCTCATCATTAATTAATGATACTCACCTACCCTACTACTGTTAGATTAATTCGACCGTAATCCAGCAAACTACAGCCCCTACCCTGGAAAAACCTAATGCCCTAGCATGCAAAAACAATAATCACTTGCCATTTTGAAGAACTCATCGATTGATCATCAATTTGTCAGTCTCTGTCCTGTGAAGATGATTTTTCACAGAGCGCGCTTCAAAAGTGAGGAAGCCTAACATTTCTAGGACAGCATAAGATTTACGACGATTGTCCTACTGGAAAAGAACATAATCACGAACAAAAATTGTAAACAAACAAAATAACAGCGCTTCTACAATAACATATGAAAGTCTGCTACCACCTCAGCTCAAACGAGCTAATTGCTTTGCTGTTGGATGCAGATAAAAACAGAATCTCGAACACTCATGTCATAGTCAAAATACCACAAACGTACAGAATGATTCAGTTTTGACCTTTGAAACTTGTGGAAAATATACCTACCTATGTCTTATTGTCCTGCGGGCTCACAAAATCTCACATAATAATGTAAGGTGGCAAAATGTCAGAATTGACAACAAAGTATAGGAGAGTGAGGCAGGTTCGTCCTACTTTTTCCAAAAATTCATTTCGAAGATGCCCGAGACTTCTTTGGAAATTTTGTACTTCCTGAGATACATGGTTAATTGTGAGCATTTTGACCAGTATGTAACACAGGAAAATGGCAGAAGTTTTTCTCAATCAATTTTTTCTAGAATGATGCATTTGTCCGGAACTACCCCATAGTGGGGTACTTCCGGACAAGCAGTGGGGTAGACTCAGACAGATTTTATAAAATTCCTTTTTGGTATAAAGTTGTAGTGAATAAGTCTTCTCCACTTGTTTTTTATATATTGTTTACTCGAGTTTCGGCTATAGTTAAATGTATAAAGCCATTTCGAACAAACCGATTTTGACAACATCTACATTATACCAGCTCTACTCCCAATTTTATAATCCTCTCCTTCATTTTCTTTTGTTGTTTTACCTGTTACGTCTATTCTTCATTGTTACATCATTACTTAGACATAAAGTTCTATGCTATGTCACATTAGTTTTGAAAATGGCTTTATACATTTAACTATAGCCGAAACTCGAGTAAACAATATATAAAAAACAAGTGGAGAAGACTTATTTACTACAACTTTATACTATACAACTCCATTTTGAGCACCATGGATCCCTTTATCAATTCCTTTTTGGTGTTTTTGAACTTCAAATGAGATTATAGGAATGAGGATAATCAAGGAAGTTTTTTTATTGCACAAAGTAACCAAAGAATTTTACATTACATTTGTGACCTGATGCAGTTCTTGACGTCCCCGGAGCTGGCTCTGAATGAGGCAATTTTGAGACTATAATATGTCGGGGGCTTCATAACAGAAGGGCGTGTCTCTAGAATGGACGAAAATGAGATCATAATATCAAAACACTCCTATTTCTTTCTTAGCTATGGTTTGATTCCAGTCTTCATATTACTGTAAATGACTATCTTGTTATAAGCAATATTGAATAATGACTTGTTAAAATAAAATAATAAATCGATTTTTTAAACGTTTTTTTGCGTTTCCTAAAAAGTTATTGCAATTTTGGAGATACGCCCTTCTGTTATGGACCCCTCGATGTCTTCTCTTGAAATAGTCGAAACATTCTTTACATCGGGGAAACGAAATCCTATTTTGTATTTTCTCATAGAAGTCACGTTGTATTCATGATTTTTGCAAACTTTCTCTACTTTCCCATATAGTCCTTCGCAGTTTAGGTCACATTTTGACAGTCCGAACCTGCCCCCTCAACTTTGTCCGAGCATACCCCATGTTGCATAAATACAAACATGATAAAATATAAAGTCAAAGAATGAAGTGATCAACTGCTTTTTGAGGTCATGTCCTACTGAACTTTCCTATGAATGATATAAACAGGATATATCTCACCTGTGACTTGTTTCCGAAGGACAAAAGCTTACGGGAGCTACTGAAAATGTTACAACAATGACACTCAATTTAGATTTTCCCACAAAACTTTCTTACCTTTCAAGAAAACCACGGCACTACGGCACTTCGTACCGAAGCTTTAACTGCCTAGAGGGATCTGTGGATGTCAAAAGAGTAAGTGTAGTGAGATGCTAAAGCGAAAAGTTTGAATTGTCCGAAGGTGCCCCTTGTCCGAACCCGCTTCGCCCTACCCTAATATGCTTCGTAATAACTCAAAACGATCTAGGTACTATCACAACTATAGACCGCAGGTATACTCAACATGCTGAAGCGTCAGCCCTTGGCTTGGAGAATGCCATCCAGAGGGAACGTGAGGAGTCCAGGATTTCAATAATAAAACTTGCAGACGGATGGGGTTATCTTGCTTTATCTTCGTTCCCAAAATTAGTATGCCTCTCACTTGCTCACTGAACGATTGAACGGTGGAACGAAATTCTCTGTAATTTACCCTAGGTTAGTGAGCAAACATTGTCTACCTGCCTGTTGAGTTTCCTCAAATCGAACCAGGGGCATCAGATTTACCAGGGCAGCCAGTGCTGCTGATGAAATCAGGTCACTGAATTCGCGAATTCTGCCACTAGTTGGAATTGAGTGAAATTTGACAAGCAGGTAGGCAGTGCCTCCACAGCTGATTAGGTTCAGTTAGGGCGAATTTCATTGGACCGTTCATGGGTTATAAATATTCAAGAAACTGAAAAATTTAACTTTGACACCCTCTATTTTTATTAGAAAGCGACTCAGTGGCGCCGAATAGACTTTTTTTTGTGGCGCTCGCCATACCTTGAAAGAGGGGGGGGGGGGGTCTGGAGGAGAAAAAAAAGGAGAGAAAGAAAAGAATAGAAGAAGAGAAGAAGAGAAGAAGAGAAGAAGAAAAGAAAAAAGGAGAAGAGGGGAGGAAAAGAAGAGGAAGAGAGATTTACCCAACAAATCATTGGATATTAGGCTTATTAGGTATAATGAATCTGAATAACAGTTATTCACGATGTACCTAGGTATAGGTATCGTATGATCAAAACCATTTTACCTTGAAAGTGCTATGACTTTTTTTTGCCTTTTCAAATTGTTGGTAGTAGATAAGTATGTCCTGCAATTTACTTCAGAGTGACATCTGCATGTTGTTTGGGAATCTTCAATGGATGTCGCGTTCGCGTTGGTAAGGACTACGACCACTCTCCGTTTCCCAACTTTATGCTATTCAAAAAATAACTTTCGATAGAGGAAGCTTTTTATTCAGTTTTAAATATTTCCGGAGACCGACAATAGCATCCAACAGTTTATTCAGTCATTATGGTCGCGATTCTGGCTAACCTTTGATATATAAAATGATAATGTCATAGCACTCTTGACTAGAGGGAAAAAGGTTTTGATCATACGGACTTCAACAGCTAACTAAATTATCAGGTGAGTTAGTTTTATTACTCTTGATAAAACTGGGGCCCAATTTTACAAGAGGGTCTTACCTACCTTTCACTTACCCACAAACTACGCAGCAATATTTTCTGCCAGAGTTCCTAAACTTGAAATTTAGCCTATGTCATCTATGTAGGTGCCTAAAGGGGTATTCTTGAGAGTTGTCGAAAATTTCTGAATTTGAAAAGATAATGAGGACAATTTGGTCAGCGGCTTCCCTTTTTTTGCTTATTATTGTTAATATCATTATTACTATTCCGACAAAATTTCGCCTGCGGCGCTAACTGCATGAGGGGCTCTTAGGCCCCCCGGCCCGACCGTAGCGTGGAAATAGGGGGGGGGTCTAAAATTTTCTTCGCCATAGTAACTTTTTATGAGTTCGGCGACACTGGAGGAGCATATTCTATACTTAGTCCAGTAAAATGAGGATTTTACTTGGAACAAATTAGGGGCAGGATAAAAAAAATATGGCGATGAAGAGAATGGAAAACTAAATAAGAAAAACCAAAGTTTCATTTCCAGTCATCCCGGGAACCATGGAAAAAAAAATGGAGAAGATGAAAAAACATGCGCCGCGATCTTTGTTTTGAAACGGTGAGAGAACGGTGAGAGATGTGTGAAAACTGTCGGGGCTAAAGTTGTAGGGAATTTAATAATCTACAAAAAAGTCTCTGGAGGCATATGTCTATCTTCTTCAGTTTAGCCGTTTATCGCAGTCAAAGTTGCGCGCCGGTCTAGTGAAGTGGAAAAACTGTCCGCGTGACCTTCCTTCTTGGATGCTGTGAGAACGACAAGAAATATCAAAAAATTGTGAGCGACAAAGTTGTAGAGAATTGAATGCTCCACAAGAAAATTTTTAAGGCCAATTATTATCTTTTCTAGTTTAGCCGTGAACTACGTTCGAAGTTGTGCGACAATCCTGTTGATAAAGTGGTTCTTCTGGAAAACTTACAAATACCCTAGACTCGATGAAAAATCCATGACAATGTAGAGGATGAAAAACTCGATCTAAAAAACCAAAGTTTCATTCCACAACGTTCCGGGAAACCTGAGAAAAAAAAGAAAAACTTGAAAAATAGTGATTTGCACGCGCAGCTTCCTCATTGAATACTGAAATAAACGTAATAAATATGGAAAATCTAAACAAACCAGCTTGTAGAGGATTAAATGATCTATAGAAAAGCCCGTGATGTCATGTATGTATCTTTGTTGACTTAGCTGCGGAGCGCTATCAAAGTTGGGGTACATGACTCGTGACGCGTCGCATATGTGGTGAAACTGGCACGACGTTGCGGTCATTGTTTAATTGATTATAAAACATGATCAAATGATTCGAAAAAATTGCGTGCTTTGTTTAACGTCTGGGTAGCTACTTATTGTTAGAATTATCATTGTAGTCATCATCATCGTCTTCCGAAACGAAAATGCAGGAAGCGCCAGAACAGGTGGCTCCACCGCAGTGGTGGAGAAACTTGGTACACTTGAGGTCAGCTTTTCTGCATCCACAAAGCTTCTCGCAGTTTTTCAAGCATCTGCAGAAAATCAGCCGTAGCAGATTTTCGAGAGCTACGTTATCCTGGGTTCTAATAGGCATCAACAGAGAAATGTTCAATTTCCAACCTCATTGTTCAGGTGGACCAGTTGTTTATTATCTCCGAGCTGTTGTTGAATGATCACTGTTAATCAGAAATCAGTTCTAACGTGAATCACGTTTTTCAATTATTTAATATACTTATTGTGTTACAAAATACGAGTACTTCCTCAGTTTTAAGCCTGAGTGTCACGATACTATTTTGATGCTATAAGTATATGATTAGAAACGACAAATTCGGAAGTTCCCTAGCAACCTAGTCTCTCGTCCTAGATTTCTAAAATGAAAATATGACGAAAATAGTAGGTATACAGTCACACTCACGACTTCAATTTTGCCAAACAAGAAACTTTATACATAACAAAACGTTCATCCGCGAAGTTACACTTCCAACAATAGTTGCCAGACGTTCAACAAAGCACGCAATTTTTCCAAATCATTCAATCATGTTTAATAATCAATTGAACAATGACCGCAACGTCGTGCCAGTTTGACCCCATATGCGACGCGTCACTAGTCATGTACCCCAACTTTGATAGCGTTCCGCAGCTAAATCGGCAAAGACGCATACATGTCATCACGGCATTTTCTATAGATGACTTGATTCTCTACAAGCTAGTTTGTTTAAATTTCCCATATTTATTACATTTATTTCAGTATTCAATGAGGAAGCTGGGAGTGCACATCGCTATTTTCCAACTTTTTCTTTTTTTTCTCAGATTTCCTGAAACGGTGTGGAATGAAACTTTGGTTTTTTGGATCCAGTTTTTCATCCTTTACAGTGTCATAGTTTTTTCATCGAGTCTAGGGTTTTTGTAAGTTTTCCAAAAGAACCACTTTATCAACAGGATTGTCGCGCAACTTCGAACGTAGTTCACGGCTGAACTAGAAGAGATAATAATTAGCCTTGAAGTTTTTCTAGCGGAGCATTCAATTCTCTACAACTTTGTCGCTCACAGTTTTTTGATATCTTTTATTGTTCTCACAGCATCCAAGAATGAAGTTCATGCGGACAGTTTTTCCACTTCACTAGACCGGCGCGTAACTTTGACTGCGATAAACGGCTAAACTGAAGAAGTTAGACATATGCCCCTAGGGACATTTTTTTAGATTATTGAAATTCCTACAACTTTGTCCCTGGCAGTTTTCACACATCTCTTACTGTTCTCTCACCGTTTCAAAAGAAAGATCGCGGGGCATGTTTTTCCATCTTCTCCATTTTTTTTCCATGGTTCCCGGAATGACTGGAAATGAAACTTTGGTTTTTCTTATTCAGTTTTTCGTTCTCTACATCGCCATATTTTTTTCATCCTGCCCCTAATTTGTTCCAACCTTGGCCTAAAAATCTCCTCATTTTACTGGACTAGTTAACTGTTTGCCAAAAAGCTGCAACACAAAAATGTCGTGGACCGATTTTTGATGAAATTTTCACAGAAAAATGTGTTTCGAAGGCTCAAATCGACTAAGATGGCAAATGGGCTACTTGCCCAAATTTTTTTTATTGGCTTAATCGAAAGTATGGGCAAAAATATTGTACCGCTATTTTTTCTTTTTCCTAAATTCCCAAAATTGCGGCCGTAGTGTCTGTTTTAAAAATATATTTGTGACGTCACAAATATACTAAAAACTAAACAAACAGCACTGTTGGGTTGAAAACTGAAAAAACAGTTAGAGTGGCTTAACAATATTTGAAAAATACAGACAGAAAAATTTCACTGAAGATTCCCGACTTTTACCAACCTTTTGAAAAAAAAAATCGAAAAAAAAATCTATTTAATCAATGGATATATTTTCCGGAAATTTTCAGGAAATACTATTTATTACTCTTGCTGATGATTGAAAGTGTTTCCAGTCAAATCTGTTTCATTGGCAAGTACCCCATTGTGACCGACAAAAAAGGTTTGGTCTTCCACCAGTTTTTGCTCTTCACGAAAATGTTTGTTTTCGAGTGGCTGCTATAAGATGTTCAATCAATCAATCAATAATATTTATTGCTCTCCTCATAAAAATGTAACAAAAATGTTGTAGAGCCCGTCAAGTTATCTAACTAAGAATAATATAATACATATATACAATTTGTGGAAACATATTAAAACCATTGGAAGCAAATCTTCCATGTAATGTAAGTACAACACATCAATAACATGCAACTTTGAACACGAAAAAAAATAATTAAATTAGTTACAGCGGTAACCAACATGACATAACCCCGATCTCAGCATCATCAAAGTATTCTTGAAGACTATAATAGGCCTTCTGAACAAACAATCGTTTTAATTTTCTCCTTAGTACATCTAGCCCCAAGCTCCGTATTTCAGGCGGTATATTATTGAATATTCTGGTGATAAGGTATGTAATATTTTTTTGAAGATATGTGAAGTTCATTTTTGTACAACGTAAATTATTTTTTAAGCGGGTGTCATGATTATGACACCTGTCAGAGCTCTCAAACAGGTCCCAATTCATTTTTACGAAAACTATAGATTCGTACAAATAGACAGATGTTAATGTTAAAATTCCATTGGCGATAAAATGCTCCCGGCAGCTGTCCGTGTACCCCAGACCAAGAATGCATCGCAAGCACTTTTTCTGCAACAAAAAAATTCTGGACGCTCCAGCTGAGCCACCCCAGAAGATTATCCCGTACTTTACCCGAGATGCAACGAATGCGTGATATGCAGTCCTGGCGGCACCAACACCCACAAACCGCGCAACATTGCGTAGGGCGTAACAATGTCCGGACATAGCACCTGCTAGGCTGTCCACATGCGCTCGCCAATCCAGCCTGCAATCAACTTTAATTCCCAGAAATCTGGTAAATTGAGAAGAATGAAGTGTTTGACGATCGTTCGCAATAAAAAATGGAGTGTCGGAATCATTCAAGTAATTGAAACGAACAAGTGACGTTTTTTCAACATTCATTTTCAAGGAGTTTGCACTAAACCATCGCTCTAAGCTGTCAATGGATTCAGAAATGTCGCCTTCAAGGGCCTCTGCATCTTTTTGTGAAAAAATTAGCGAAGTGTCATCTGCATATTGGACGATTTTTTGACTGACCACTGTGGCGAGATCATTGGTGTAAATAATATATAAGAGAGGCCCAAGGATGGACCCTTGGGGCACTCCCTTGATTATCTTGAGTGGTCGCGATTTGATACATTCACCATTTTCGTTCTTGTCAATCACACTTTGTTCTCGATTCTCTAGGTAGGACTCCAAAAGCCTCAAGGCGACTCCTCTTACTCCATACCTTTCTAACTTTCTCATCAGAGTCGCATGACTGACACTATCAAATGCTTTTGATAGGTCTATACTCAAGAGTACAGTGTCCCTTGAGTTGTTCAGGGATTCTACAATATTCATCATTGCAGTGTACACAGCCCTTACAGTTGACCTTCCCTTTCTGAATCCATTTTGCGTCTCACTCAAAATCTCATACCTGTCCATGAAACCAACCAGTCTCGCATATATAAGCTTCTCGAAAATCTTGCTGACATTTGAAAGTAATGAAATCGGTCGGTAATTATTCAAGGTCGTCTTGTCTCCCTTTTTATATATGGCTCTCACCTCCGCCAGCTTGAGCCTCGCAGGAAATGTACCATTCTGAAACATTAGGTTCGCTATATGAGCCAAAGGCTTGCTTATCTCATCTGAAACATGCTTGAGCAACTTCACAGGGATCTCATCATATCCAACAGACTGTGAATTTCTGAGTGACATGACCACACTGCGAACCTCATCTGCATTGGTGGGAGCCATAAACATAGAAACATCATTGATTTTTACATTCCCTATAGAGTCCAGCTTTATTCTGCTTTGCAAGACTTCACCGTCAGAGTCCTCAGAGCCCAAATTGACAAAAAAATGATTGATCTCATTCACCACGTCAAGGTTGGCCTCATGGCATTTCCGAGTATTTTGCATAGCAGAAACGTTCACTCTAGTGCTCCTTCCAGTGTATTTATTGATGACGTCCCAAACTGCCTTGTTTTTGTTTTTAGATGCTTGAATATGATTCCAGTTTGCCATTTTCTTTGCCACATCAACTACATCTCTCAAAATTTTACAGTATGTTTTGTAATAATCCTCTGAAATTAGTCCCCTGATTTTTAAGTGGTACAGTTTCCTTTTTTTAGCGCTAGAAGTTTTTATTCCGTGTGTTATCCAGACATTGTTTGTACCATTTTTTACCAGCTTTCGCGGAAAGATAACACCGAACCTGTCGAAGAACCCAGAGATAAACAAATCATACGCGCAGTCAGGACTGCTAGAAGCAAAGACAGATGTCCAATCCGCCCCGTGCAGTGATTCTCTAAAAGTATTCATCTTCGGCGTTGAAAACACTCTTTTAAGTTGTGATTTTTTAGGTACTGGCAACTTCGGTATTGGGATTCCCGTCAGTTGACCGTAATGGTCAGAGAGGCCCGAATAAATCAAATCAGTTTTAGTGTTGAAATTTACGAAGACGTTATCCAGCGTAGTCGAAGATTTTTGTGCTACTCTAGTCGGTTCTGAAACGGTGCTTGACAGGCCGAATGTACCAGCCATGTCCATAAATAAATTGTTAACTTTACTTTGTGATGTCATGTCAATATTGAAATCCCCGCATAATACTAACTTATAGTTTGAAAACATTATTTCACATTTTGTAAGAATTTCAGTCAACTTCTGAAGAAAAACATTTACATCTCCATGAGGCGGTCTATAGATACAGATAATGACAGTTTTACACTTTCGACTAACTGCAGATGAGCACTCTATAACACTCTCAACGCTAAACTCATACACCTCGCTCACCTCCTGGAAGTCATACACTGGCAGTGCTGAGATGCTGCACCCTCCATGACATGACTTGGTGCGGCAGAAGATTGACACAAGCTCGTAGTCCTGAACTGCGTGCAAGAACCTCTCGGACTCACCACACCAGTGCTCGGTGAAACATATTACAGCTGGCTTAGTTACCATTGAAGCCAGGGTCGTCTCTATGTCATTGATCTTGTTTTTTATTGATCTTATGTTTTGATGGAATAGGAAGATACTGGCTGCCTCATTGTGTGATTTCTTTGCATGGAGCTTTTGGGGTGTTATGTTACTATCTTCTTTTTGACTACCTTCGAAAAAACCGAAATCTCTTTATCACCAGGTTTTCGGGCCAGACTTCTGGTTTGTATATATCATCAAGGCGGGCCAGATTGAAACCGACTTTGTATGATTTATTTGCGCTAGTGTTTGTTTCATGTTTTGGGATTTCTTCTATGATGAAATTTTCATTCGCGAATTTGCTTTCAAGGTAAGCTTTCAAATTTTCTGTAGTGCTGTCAGCTCTGGCTCGACTACGTACAGCCATGCCCTGCGGTCAGCACCCCCGAACACCTTGGTGTTGATGTCGTTTTGTTGTGAGACTCCTTTTATGCTAGCCTCTCTTCGTGGCTTCTTCTTCGCAACTCTTGGTTCCCTCCCGCCGCTCTCCTTTCTGCCGTCTTTACGCTCACCACTGCCGTGTGCTGTGTCCGATCCAGATTTAGGTGGCGCAGAGCTTTTCGCCGCTGTCGAGAAAGTTTTCTCGGTGCTCCTTGGTTTGTTCGAGGGTTTGTTTACATTATGAGATTCCATAACCACACTTTTTGGATTTTTCAAGAGTTCAATAATCAACTCCTGATCTCCAATCCTCTTTTCTAGCTGACCAATCAGCTTGTCAGTGATCTTCTTCTCTAATGTATGTAATTTCCTGTCATGGAAAATGTCCTTACACCTTGGATTTGTACAGCATGTCGGTACTTCGTCATTTTCATCTTCCAGCCTTCTTGTCTTCAGCTGTGCTGCCAGTCCATCACTAATGACTCCCTCAGGCAGCCCCCCATGGGTAAAAGCGTCCAGAAGGAATTCAACTAGGTCGGATTTCTTATATTTGTTGATTTCAGCAAGCAGTTGTTGCTGGATATCTGCCGTGGTCGCCATCCTGAATTCTATCACGCGCATACTTTAGGAGGTTGTACATACTTTAGGATGTTGGGAACAAATGGTAGGTACCACTGGGGATAACTGAACTGCCGCACTAAAATGTCTGGGTCTGATCTCGGGGAATATCAATTTCAGACGGATTCTTCTTCTGATCCCAATTTCTGTCGTTCTCTTTTGACCCGAAGAGAACGACATACCAAAGACTTGAATAGTGCGATGAGCAAATCTGTGGGGCTGAAGAATAATGGAAGTATGTTTTTAGGGACGAATCTCACTTTTGTTTTGACGCTTATGACGATAGAGGTATATTAACTGAATCAAAAAATGAAAGGAACATTTTTTCCAAGTATCGTAGGTTGAAATTTTGCAACTGATTTGCTTTGAATTTCTACATTTCGTCGGCTCAGCGTAAAAATCGGAAATATCTTCCTCAATAAGAATCGTACAGAGAATCGTAGAATCGTACGAGATTTTTTTACTGAGACCTTTACTGGTTTCTCAAAGTCAAGTGTTCCCTCAGACTCTCGCTAATCAAGGCTCTGCAGCTGCACTCATCAACCTTTGATCATTCTGTCTTCCTGCTGCACAATTTTTCCAGTAGTAAAGTTAGTAGTTAGTTATGCGATCTTCACGTAAGGCCGACGATTTACGCTGATGAAGGTCCTGTGAGATTTTCTGCTGGCAATTGATTCTTTTTTCTGATAAACAAGTTATGTCCATGCAAGCTGAAGGATTTCATTCGCTTTTACTTCAAGGTGAAGTCTTGTTGCGTGCTGCATTCGTGACTTCAGTGTTCTCTGAGCTTCTCTGAGCTGTGAAGATGTGAGCTACAAGTTACTAAAGGAGTAAACTTGTGAGCAAGCACACCCAAAGATATTTTCTAACCAGTGCTCATTTCGGTCTCAAGATATTATGATGTGGTTGATCATTCTCGTTTCGTTTTCAAATTATAATCCGGTAGGCAAGTGCGGGTATGTGCTTCGAGCTCCTGGCTTGGCTGACGTAGCTCCAAGCCATTTTGCAATAATTGAAAACCGACCAAGCCGCGCATCAGTCGGAAAATATGCAAAGATGAAACAAACAACCGCGAATACCAGTAACCCAGCGGGCTCCACCGGGAATTATTTTTCCTTCGCGGACAAAGAGCCCGTCATTAAATTAGACGTTGGTTTTGTAGATGACGCGGTTTTAATTAAATTTTCATTTGCCTCGCGAGTCATAAATTGCCCTGGCAGCAATAAATATTGGCGGCTTTTCTCTGAAATTAACCCTCTGCAAAATGAAACCAAAAACGAGAACTTCTGCTCTAATTGTGTTGTGATGTTGTATGGTGGGTATCACAGAGCGGGTGGGTACGTCCCTGATTAATTTGCCTTGCGCAAGTAGATGAAGGTACCTACTTACACCTAACACCTAGGTACTCTTTGCACGGCGCTAGTCTCGCCTCTCGATTGTGTTCATTCCGCTTGTATAGAAGTAGATTCAATGCGAAACAACAACGTTATGAATTACTCGGAATTGCAGAAACATTGTCCATTGTTTGCTCAACATTTAGTTTAATTACGTTCCCGTGCATTAATTCGCTTCGTGCTTGAACGGGGTTGGATGGGCGGAGTGTAGGAAGTGAAAAATTATTCAGCAGCAGCAATGCTGATGGAAGCGCAAAGTACACAATTTAGTCGTCCAACTTGCCCCACTTATGCCGTCCACACAATTTGACTTTTCACTTCAAGACTTTGATGAAATGAAGTATACGAGTATGTGATGGTAAGCCCCCCCCCCTTCCCCTGACAATTTTTTGTTTGGCATGTCCAAGGTGGAGTTCAATTAAACACGCTAATTGCCCAAAAAGTTCCATTTACTCAAATCAAAGTTATTCTTATATGGTTTTTTTCGCAAAACACCCAACATGTGACTGACAGAATGGACAAAATGAACTAGATGGACAAAAGGAGCAAAAACAATGAAAACAATTGAAAACAACACAACAAAATATGTCAAACTGTCAAGTCAAAGAAGAAAAGGAGAGTGACGGATTCAGAAAAGGCACTCAGTGGAAGAATTTCCGTCAAAGAAGTCCCTGAGTTAAGCCCGAAGCAAATGACTCAATGTGGTGTGACAAATAAATGACAAAAACTCAATGTAAGTACTTATTAGTGAAACAAAGGCGCAGATACATCAGTAGACAAATGTAAAAACATCAGTAAACAGTGCATAATGAATCAACATTGCATAAAAATCCAAAACAAGACAAAATAGGGGTGGTTAGTAGGATCCTGAAAAGGTACTGTAATAAGACAGACCCACTCCTTTTACTCAATTGACTTGTGATGATAAATAAATTATTGCTTACTCCTTTTCATTTCTTCTGCTCACTCTAGGTGCTTCACTCTCTTAGATCGACGTTGCACTACTTATACCTTACCGGCATGACCTTACGTTGTGTTCTCTCTCAATTAATTAGAGGTCAATCAATTAGGTAAATAATTGATGACACTAATTAATTCGGTGCCCCGAAAGCCCCAAACCCCAGTGCGTTATGGAATCGTGGCGTGAGCTTCAAGACATGAATCAAACAAGAATAACCAACGAATTTGAAGATCATAATCCAATTGATTCCACAACAAGATCACTTAGATCGGAACAATAAATTCTTTCTTTTAATTTTCGGGACTACACTGTCCTGACTATTTTCTAGTTGGCATGGCCCGTCCCGAGAACTCTAGGATACTGAGTTCATGGCCTAATTGGCGCTGCTAATAAGCTCATAGTACCCTGGAAATCCCTAGGGGAACAGATATCACAAATGGCATAGTTTTGAGGCCACAGTTGCTCAGTTATCAACTCTTTGGTGGTTGACCTCTGTTGCCTAATTAATTCAGAATTACCTAACATCATCAACTTGTACCTCCACCCACAGCGAGTAGTCTAATTAGCTAAAAGGAAGCCTATTCAAATCTTGCATGGATTCCAACCCCTTGACGGACGCTTCGACTTCCAGTTGAAACTCGGCTTTAACGCTCTATCTTCCTGATACAGGCAATTCAAATCGTGGATCTTAAACAACTCTCACAGCAAACCACATGACCCACTGGTAAATAATTAGCCGAAGCATTGAATAAGCTTGTAAAGATTGGACAAGTAAACTTGCACCTCTGCAGGTGAATTAGTCGCAATGACTTGGCCCAACTAAATTGACACAGGTAGTGCAACAGCTGGCGTTATCTTGAGTGAGTTCAAGCGTTGAGTTTATTTCAATTAATAAACTGACTCGATGTTCAATTACTTGTTATTCTCAAAGGATTACCTTCACACATTATGTGAAGTATTACTCAGTCAATTTTCTGTTAAGTAATTCTTAAATTTGATTAAGCAAAATCACTAGCTTTTGAAACGGTTAAACTCGTCTTCGTGGTGACAATTTCTGCTTGTTAAATACTATATGGTGTTACGAGGTGTCTCGTCTAATTATTTCTTCACGAAACTCTGGGAGTTCTAGTTACAACAGGTTCATCATCAGCTATTCTAGGTAACAATATTCTGGCCGTCTTGTAGATGAAGATACGTGCTGCCGTCGGCTGGAACAGACTGAAAATTTCTAACTAGCTCAAACAGGCCCGGTGGATTACTTTATCTCATTTAGGAAAGGGGTAGCTGGATTAACCAGCAACAGGGAGATTATGGCAGATTTTTCATAGATAATTGGAGGACACAATCGACGATGTATGCTTGGCTTTTGACCACTGTATGAAATCCATTATTTGTAGCTCCCCGATTTTCACGATCGCGACCCCGCGGTTTGAAGACATGCAAATTTCACAACCCTCCGATAACTCTCGACCGGGATTTCATCAGGTAGCTCTTTTTAAGAATGAATCAACTCCAGACTCAAGACTGCGGACCTTTACGAATCACACGAACGTCACTTGTGGCCTTTGACTCGAAAGGCACTCCCCTCTGCTTCTTCGACCATTGGCCAAACTAACCCTACGCTCTCGTTTCTTCTCACTCTATCTAGTGCTGCCTTGTCATCTAAGGAATGTCAAAACTCTCCCTTTGCAAACATCGGCCCGTTTTTTATAGCTCCACTATCTGTTTGGGTCTGGCAGCTTCGCAGTGTTTACAAAGACCTAGCTTTTAAACTTCGACTTATATTCTAACAAAAATTTTCATCTGCAGACTTTTTACATTTAAATGACTAGGCTCCTAACTTGTTTACTTCTTCTATGAAGTCGGGTCATCACAGTACCTACACTGAATATCTGATGGAAATAGCAGCGAGCATCAACAAAAATGACACCAAAATATAAGAGTCACTAAAGACGGCGGACGATGACATTCAAATGAAAATCAAATCATGACACAACAATTGCAGATAAAAAGACGACGCAGAAAAACTGCTATAATCAAGTGAACACATAACAATCAAATCACACACAAAATTAGTGAAATGGTCATAAAAATACTGACATAATATGCGAACAGACAAGTTCAATTCGTGTAAAATCAGAGCAGGGCGGCAAGACAAAAACTGTCGTACGTGTTTATAAAGTCACAGAATTGATGCAAAAAAAGACGTACTTTTGATTGACTTCAGCAGTAAATAGGCAGACCAAACCGACAGAGCATTCTCAAAAAGGACCGTCCAAAGTATACACAAGTAAATCAAAGATAGGAACAATTGATGTAGGTGCTTACTAAATTGAATGCAGGCGAAAACAAACACAACGTGACCAGTCAAGAAACTGCACTTGTCTCTCTGCAGGCATAGTTTTCTCTCTTTGGCACCCCATCGAACACCGAAGGCAAAGTGATGAAATGCTCTCGCACGACCTATAAACAGTCTTAGAGCGGGTGGCAAAAAAGGTGAATTTTCCCCAAACGTGTCCGCTCAAATCTGTCCGACCATGGTGTTGACAAAAAAAATACAGGCTCGCAGTTTGTGCCAGTTTTGAACACATTATACAGAAGGGGAATTTTTGAAACTGTTGCAGCGACAGCGTGCTTATAATAATTTGATACATTTCAAAAATAACACCTGGTTTCCCACAAGTATAATTAAAGTAGGTAGGTGGGTAGGTACAATATGTTAAGCTTCACTTTTTATCATTCGTTTTATCCTAATCAAATAGAGGTACTATCTGTTTCACCCTTTATCGCCACACAGCAAGCTAGGAAAAATTCCAGTTACATTGGTACTCCTGATATACACAGGTGGTTTCACGTAGTGGAGGTTATGCATCTCTGATGGCTCTGACAGTCTGACACGTGATGGCGCCGCACCGTGGATCGTGGAAAAAAAAAGAAAACTCTGGCTGGGAGCCTAGCCTGGAAAAAGCGAGGAAAAAATGGCGTGGCAGGTGCAGGTGAATTATTTTCTCAAAATTCAGGGGCGAAATCTTGACCCCTAAACATCCGAGCCCGGAGGAGGGGGGGATCCTTGCATCTGCTGAAACTACCACTGAAATTATTCGCAGTACCACCAGGTGTTGGGTGCATAATTGGGAACAAAACCATGATCTTTCATACAGGTGATGGACAGTGAACATGAACCAAAACGTAAACTGCTTGGCTCCAAGTCCAACTTGAGCTGAGAACTCTCTGGCTGAGAGTAAGGAACCGTAGGTTTTTACTTACTCCAAAAACTAACGCGGCCGGCCCCACTCATTGCCATGTTTTGGCCCATGTCTGGTTGCAGGCGTTTAATATACTGGATATGCCGCAGAACTTGCATTCCTGTTTTATGGGGAATAATTTTCGGCATCTTGTAATTTGACGTTGTCAAAAGTTGTCAATCAACTCATTAGCTGTCGTCAGTATGCTAAACCTAACAAACATTAACATTAACATATATTGTTGTGTGGCAAATAACGATGGAACCGATAATACTTGATTATCCAAAATTAAGTGAAAAAACGTTAGATCTTCATTTGCTTGCAGATGCAGCAATACAATTCCCGCATAGCTTAGAAAATGGGTTACTGTGTCAGGCTTAAAGCGACACTATACGTTCACAAACGTGTAAACGCATGCAAAACTGATGGAAGTAAATATAATCAATGATGCACAAAAATTATTGGTTTGCATATGAGGTTGCAGGGTCTTTTGAAAACTACCCCAATTAGCTTAACGCACCCTCACCAACTATTCGACCTTACCCGCCATTCCCTTCCTAGTTCTCCATACTGCATTTCGCATAACAATAACCCTAGCGAACATGAATACCCAAATACGTGACATTGTTGAACACTCACTTTGGACGGAAGGGATGTGATGGCCAGGGGCATGCAACTATTAAGTATTTACGGAAAAATGGAAAATGTTTTGGGAATTCTCATGAGAATCAAATTAGGCTCTGCTACTTGCTTGCGCAATTTCCAAACAAAGTACATACTACATATCATTATTATTATGCTAGACCTACCCTCTCGTATCTGCAGCTTTGCCTAACAAAATAAGATTGGATTATAAATTCAATTAGAGCTCTGAAAATAGATCGCCATGTTGGAATCTAGTGGCAGAGGAAAACGGTGCTTTGAGCCAAATGGGTTTGGTAGACGTACACAAACACCGATGCAAAGATTGCAAAGTGCATACACGAAAATGCATCCGAGCACCTTTTCACGAACCGCCCTCACTGCTAACGAGATTCTGTGATTAGATACCTGGACCTACCTACCTACGGTAAAGGAATACCCTTTTTCATCATGCACTTCAACATCATTAGACCAGCATATTCAATTACTCATTAATACTTTGAATTCGAGCCTGATGCTGCTTGACGTTCGTCGCTCGTCCTGCCATGTAAGCGTATCTCGGCTGTGATGATGCGATTACGATAACATACTAGGTACACGTCGAGGTACACGTCCCTTGTTTTTCACCCGAGCTTACACAAACCCCATCCCACTCACACTTACTGTAAATTAATACCTACTTGGATACTTCGAGGTGCTTCAGAATCAGGAGTCCCGAAACTTAATATGCCTTTTTAAGCGAAAAATTCTAATTATTCCCGAAAAAAGGCTCCAAAAGCTCCAAGCTCCTCAAGCTCGCACCACCACCCATCAAAACCTTTTTGCAGGGTGCCTAGAGCCCGAGCTTCATTCTCTGATATCTCAATCGTCTTTCGCTTTAGTACCGCATCCGCAGGAACGGGCGGCGTGCGGTTACTCCCTTTTTCTTCTGGCACTCATTTATTTTTACAGCATGAAGCTAAACACCAGCCATGTTTCCCGCAAATGGTTTTGTACGTTCAAAGGCAGCGTGCAGCGGAGTGTGTAGCTTTAGCAGTCGGGATATTATGAATTTCGTGTTATGGCGGTTGGGAAATTTGACATGGTAAAAAATTACATTTTTCCCCCGTTTGCGTATAGCTGCCGCAAAAAATAGAGCTGGTGTCGTTAGTTGACTTCGTTTTGGGACGCGTCAAACGCGAAAATCCCGGCAGTACTACTTGTTCCGCTATTATTTCAACAAAACAAGCCGTGTACTGCTGAAAGCACACCCTGCAGCATCAGCATTTTCAAAACGTTATGGAACCAGATTGAATAGCAGCTTTTTGTTTTTGAACTGGAACTTGAATAGGAAGGGTACCTGCACCATGGTCTGACATTCGTTTGATGCCGATGAAACATGAAACGGCAGTGCTTAACTTGATTTTGGGGCCTCAGAGTCGCGTACCGCGTACCCATCTTTGAAAGGGAAGTAATAAGGTGCTGTAGGTATACAGGGTGTCCGTTTTTCGAGGCTAAACATGGGTATCTCGCTTATCTTGAGAGATACAAAGTCGGTTGAATTAGGAAAAAGTTGCGCATTTTCATGACGATCAATGATCCAAAAAGAAAGGACCCCGCACGATTCTTATGGAAAATGGGTCTCGGTCAAATTCTCTGATTTTTTTATATGTTGTAGCCCAATTTGACACGAGTCAAAATCCATCGTCCGTTACCCAAAAAAATGGACAGTTTTTTTTCTATAAGGGGTTGAAAATGGGTTATTCCAAGGTAAAGAAATATGTTCCAACGTAAGTGAGAACATTTCAACGTCCTTCATAACATATATGGCTCATGACAATTCCCTTTTTCTTTTGTGCAAAAATCAACCTCACCCCTCACTCCCAACCCCTACTTGTGAGTATCAAATTCGAAATTACGTTTGAAAGTCATGCAGATGGTTCTATTTTGTCGAATTATGAATTTTGGCACAAATTATTTTTCCAACCCCCAAATAGGGGGTGGGGTTGGAAAAAAAACCATCGGTCAATTGGGCTGAATTTCTGATATTGTGCTTTACCAGTTACGCTAAACGAGATTACCAAGGGAAAACTCATTCGTATGACCAGTTTCCACCCCACAGAGGGTTGAAGTTGACTATAATGAAGCATAAAACATTCTTCCATGTCATAAACCAAATGAATGGAAATTGTGGACTTTCATATTATCTTGTTTCGTAAAAATGTATATTCTTCAGAAATACTCTCAACCCCGTCCTTCATCCCCTATCCCTGTTTCTGAACATCATATTCGAAATGCCTGAATCTTGAAAATTGAAATAATTTTCATTCCATCTTTCACATGGTCGAAGTAGCTGGAATAAGAGTGTGACATAATATTTTGCCTAGATTGAGCAGCTTTCGCTTCAATTGACATTAAATTCTTCAATCTAAACTATAAATTGAAGTATATCCGTACAAAAGAAAAGGGAGGGTGGGGGTGAGGGAGGGGGTTGATTTTTTCACATAAGAAAAAGGGAATTGTCATGAGCCATATATGTTATGAAGGACGTTGAAATGTTCTCACTTACGTTGGAACATATTTCTTTACCTTGAAATAACCTATCTTCAACCCCTTATAGAAAAAAAACTGTCAATTTTTTTGGGTAACGGACGATGGATTTTGACTCGTGTCAAATTGGGCTACAAAATATTAAAAAATTAGAAAATTTGACCGAGACCCATTTTCCATAAGAATCGTGCGGGGTCCTGACGTATCGATTTTAGTTTTTGAGATATCGTGAGAAAACAGGAATTTGAATTTTTGTTTTTATTTTTTATTCAAAAAACGGTTGAAGGTGGTCTTTTCTAATCTGACATTGTCATGGCACTTTTCCAAGGGGAATTCAAAGCTGCCAAAATTTTTATTCTAGCTTTCAAAACAACCGAGATACGACATTCAACTTTTTGCTCTAATGGGCGCCATATTGGATTTTGATATTTTTGAATACGGTATTTTTTTCTGGTTACAACGATGTATCACATGTCACTGTTGAATAAATGTTTAACATTTACGTTTTTTTTGTTTCGGTGCTGATTTTGTTTACAAAGCACTCTTTGAAAAATAAAAAAATGATTTTTTGCTTAAAAGCATGAATTCAACAGTGGCATATGACACATCGTTGTAACCAGAAAAAAATATTGTATTCAAAAATGACAAAATCCAATATGGCGCCCATAAGAGAAAAAAAAGTTGAATGTCATATCTCGGTTGTTTTGAAAGCTAGAATGAAGATTCTGGCAACAATGGATTCCCCTTACAAAAGTGCCTGCACAATGTCTTATTAGAAAAGGCTATCTTCGACCGTTTTTCAAATAAAAAATAAAAACAAAAATTACAAATTTCTGTTTTTTCTCGATATCTCAAAAACCAAAACTGTCAAGTGGAATATCTTTTCGGATCATTGATCGTCATAAAAATTCGCAATTTTTTTCTAATTTAACCGACTCTGTATCTCTAAAGATAAGCGAGCTACCCATGCTTAGCCTCGAAAAACGGACACCCTGTATAGGTTTTGCTATATGTGCTGGGGCTGTGAGTACTAAGTATTCTCTTAACACCATAACGGTTGTTTTTTTAAATCTGGCGTCAAGCATGCTGTGCTCCGGCCGAATGAGGCTCTTTTCGGCTGGAGCACAGCATACTTGGACGCCAGATTTAAAAAAAAAACACCCGTTACTTGTAGCATCGTGTCACAGCTACTCCCATCATAATTATATCTGATGAATTTCTATTTTCTAATACTCGTATGTGCTAGGGTCATTTTTGGTGAGAAAACTATGTATCTATCTCGGTAATTTTCTCTATTACCGCCACTGGTGTCTTGTTAGTCTAGCCAGTATTGCGAGCTGCAGTTAGTTCAAAGTTGTAGTTTCTGCTGGCTGGTTCTGACGTTTGTTTAACTGTTTGTTGGTAATGAAGGCACTGCGGCAGTTTGAACGTGATATTCACAACCCGTACTCACAGTTGAATGGATTGAATTTTTCACCAGATGTATTTTATGATTTGTTAGAGGAGAGAAACCCGCATTTTAGCTCAACAAAGCCTTTTTTGTTAGTTTTATCTGAAGGATAAGTCGCTTCCAAAATTACATAAGTACTTCACTTACACCGCTCTCTGATGATGTCTCAGTTATTTCTGATGATGACCTTTACGTCGTGTATAATCTCTTTTTTGCACCGTTTATGCCACTTTGAAGTATTTGAACCTCACGTGATGATTTCAAAGAAAATAGGTATACTAGGTAACTGAGATAATTTGTTAATAGTTTTGCTCTCATTTCACTCTGAGAAAGTAAACTGCTAGGCCAGTCAATATCGACACAAAAAAAAAATAAACATCGCAAACGCGCATGTATCTACGATTTTCATATATATTGTTAGGATTCTTGAGAGTAGTTATTACCCAAGTTTGCAACCCTGAAAACCCTGTGCTACTCCCGTGGTGCTCGAAGAAGTGCGAAATTCTGGCAATTTTTTTGAAAAAACTATCTCAAGGAAGCTTTTCACGGGTATTACTTTTGTAATAAGCAAGCGAGGTTATACTCTTGCAAAGCATACTAAATTTGCAACAATTTGAACTCAACCCGAGCTCTCTTGGTGTATTGGTTACGAAGATACAGCCAGTCAAAGAAGCGCATTTTTTTTCCAAAACGTGAAAATTGGCCAGTGACGTACTGCTCTCAGTGTCAGATCTCCCCTTGTTATGTCCTTCCTTGGGTGTATTGGTAAAGTCATGGCTCGCAGTGGTCTGATGGAGCTGTCTACAACAATTTACACCGAAAACAGCGTTGACAAAATGCTCCATTATCATGCTTCTTCGAGGACCGTAAGGGCACCATACTGACCACTCTCATATTAGCTGAAATGGTAACGAGTGAGATAGATTAAACAGGTAAATGGTGAACGTGCTGCATTGACAATTGCATTGAAAAAAATTGAACACAATGGGCCCACATCCAAGCTGTTATGCCAATATTATCGCATGTCTGCTCTCAGGGAGCCAGGCGGAGCAAATGGGAGACTGGCAGCTTCACCTGGAGTGTGTAAGTAAGAGGCTCCCATTCTTTCATTTAGCTGGACATTTCTCTTACGCGAATAATGCCCGACTCTACCTTCAAGACATGCTTAATCTGGAAGAACACATGAAGCCAGACGAGTATCGTATGTTCACAGGGGAAACCTTCACAATACGTCGCTCCGATAAGTTCTTGTCTCGTTTGTGGATAGGTTTGACAATAGAACAAGTACTGATGAGGTCCATAAAAATCCAGGGTGGGTGACTTAGAGCCGAGAAATACCTAGCAGTGTGCTGGGGGCCAATTTTCTACTCTTCACAACTTCAAGAAACGTTCGCAAGTTTGCGATTTCTGTAAATTCCAATTTTTGAGCCATCGTTTCTTTACGTATGCGCATCGATGCGCACGTTTTCATACGTTTCGCTGCGAGCGGACCTGGGCCGGTGCAAGTCACTTTGCGTATACGCTTTTATGATGAAGTGAGGTTAGGTAGTAATGTTTTCATTGTTATCAATAAAACAAACAGCATTGCTGAAGGTATGTGGCGGTCATGGTGCCGAGTCAGGCGGGTAATGAGATACAGCACGGAATAACTTCACGAATGCGTCCTAAATAAAGAATTACTCACTCTTCTGTCATTCTTTTCAATCTTTGTCAGCTCCATGGACGCTGTTTAAAACTTGTCACAATGATGTTTCATTTTTTTCTTTTCATCGTCTGCAGTCTGCAGTAAAGCTTTGCATTTGCTTCCCACTAACGAGTTCCAGGTTTTGGAAATAGGTAATAATGTTCAGTTATCTTCAACTGAACAACAAATTCAACTGTGAGTAGATAGATCTTGTCAAAATATTACAAAAACTCATAAACCACTTCGTAGAGTTCGGTCTATTGTCAAAGATACAGCCCTTCAAAGTTAATTTTTTTCGGATTTCAAAAATTTGTAACTCAAAAGCATTTCGACAAAATTAGCCTAAATTTAGGGTTGACTGGTTTTATCGGCTACTTTTTCAATTTTTATGATGGTATGGTTCACGTATAAATCGGAGGCTTCCGCTCAAACATAGTTTCAAAAATTTAAGACCACTTTTTTTCGCAGGTTTCGAAAGCACTAAAATTTTCTGTCGTCTATCGCGAGTCATCAAGAATTTTCCTCAAATTAGACACGTGTATGTTATTATAGGAATTGATTCAGCTTTTCATCCTGATTATAAATATACGTACGTATATCGTGTATCCCACTCGATAGGTTATAGTTAAGAAAACTACCAAGCAATATTTCTTTTTCAAAAGGTTGACTTTGTAAAGTCAAGTTAGGTTCTGTAAAAGTTTCAAACTATAATGAAATCCATTTAAGTACCTACTAAAATGATAGAAAATTTACTGAGTTACTTTAAAACAAAAAATAACTTTTCGATCATTTTAAAACTTCATCATTTTTTCACATGCATTTGTGTTTTGTTGATTAACCTATCAAGTGTAATGCATTTTTATAATCAGGATCAAAATCGGAATCGATTACCAATCAGAATAGGTCGTCGAATGTAAGAAAATTTTCTTTATGTTGCACCCTGTAAGTAATATCCACAGACATTTTTCGTCGACAGATTCAAAGCCTACGGTAAAAATTATGCTGTAATCGTTTTTCATTCCCTGAATTATGTGCAAGGGGAAGTCTCCAGACGTATTCTTTGTTGTTAAATATGGAGGTTATGAAAATTTATTATTCTGAATAGGGCATTTTCCTGGCCATACTGCACATGTGCGAAGTGCAAGTAATGGCGGGATATTGAAAAAAACCGGACAAACTAATGCATTTACGCAGATTTGCCATGAACAAAATTTCTGCACAGGTGAAATTTTATAGCACATTTTATCCCAAAAATAGACTAGCCTTGGAAATCTACCGCGTTATATTACATTACAGGTGCATTAGAGTAGGATTCAAAGGCTTTTGTCCGTTTTTTTTTTTTTAAAGTCCGCCTAAAATTTAGCGCATGTCCCTGAAATGATTGCTCAGGACAAACCCCTAGAAACTGACGTTTGAAAGCTTGAGTAGGCTTGGCGTGGCTTGAGTAGATGAAATGCACCGATATTTGCAACGTTGTCGCGTCTACCATGCGTTTATTTACGAAGACCCAATTCGAACGTTTTTCGTTTAGCGAACACTGCTCAAAAATTGGCACACGGAAACGTATACGTAAATCTTCGTACTTAAATTTGCGCATACGCAACTTTACGTATATTCTCAAAAATTGGCCCCCTGGTCCGCTGGTCAGTAGAGATGGTTTCCATGCTCAACATTTACGAGGGGGTGGAACGTTTCACTGGAACTGCGACTTCAACATCAGAACAGCACCTTGATATGAGAGCATCTCAAATTGTAAGAGACACCGCAAAAGCCGAAAATTTGAAGATATTGTTCAACACCCACCCGTCATTTTCGGTCACTGATCACCTAGTTTCCATCCACAGTCGAATTTTCGGAGGCCCTGATATCAACTGCCACTTGACTCAAGAGCTGGGAGCGGAAGGAGTGAAACAAATTCGATGGCCCCTAATAAGACTAGCGTAACTCGTGAGACACGGTTAGAACCAGCGTATCTCTGCGCTTACCAAATGAACTAGCGTATCTCTGCGTTCACCAAATGAACTAGCGTCCCTCCCATTTGATTTACACAGGCTATACGCTAGTTCATTTAGTGAACGCAGAGATACGCTAGTTCATTTAGTAAACGCAGAGATACGCCAGTTCTAACCGTGTCTCACGAGTTACGCTAGTCTTACTAGGGGCCATCGAATTGTTGGTAACACCTTTGGTGAAGTGACTTTCAAACGAAAGGACTAAGTGAAGACCCTGGCATCAGTCACCACCTGTGTAAAAGTGCTCAACAAGAGGGTTGATGTCGATCTCTTTACCATATTTCAGAGGGTCTGCGTCACAAAACATTCAGATGAACAATTGAAGCAGCATTTTGCGTATGGGCTTAGACCGTATCCTTTGTTCTTGTTCACTGAAGAAGGGATGCGCAAAGGCACGAAATCTTCTTTATATTCAGCATTTACACCGCTCACTGAGAACATCATCCCAGGAAACACAGCGTTCTCAGTGACCGATGGTGGTTACCTTCTGCACAAGGTGATCTGGCATCTAAATCATTCAGTCAAAGCCCTTGTGGCGGGATACCTCAGCTACGTTTTCAACAACTTTGTTAAAAATGTAGCTGTGGTTTTTGATGGATACCCACAAGATGCAGCTATGAGGAGCTTCAAATCAGCTGAACGGCTGCCACGCAACGCTCTGCTTCTCTCTCCTGTAGTGACGTTTCATTTGATGAATCAACATCCTTCACAGTACCCCAAGAGAAACTGATTTCAAATATGAATGTAACAAACGCCGACTAATCACCATGATGCGTGCTAAATTCGAGAGACAGGGTATCGAGGTACATCAATCCCAAGAAGACTCCGATGCTGATATACCTAGTGAGGACTGTCCTCTCGAAGAGCTCATCGTTCGACCAAGTTGTCATCATTGAGGAGGACGTCGACCTACTGGTTCTCCTCAACGTATACCTCCAGAAATGCGGCAGAGGTGGGTCAGAGTGCGCCCAATATTCAGCAAAATCCTTCACATATGGAGAAACGCAGGTTCCACGAGGGATGGTTTTGTTCCTGCATGCCATCAGTGGATGTGAGATGTGACAACACCTCTGCCCTTTTCTGGCAAAGCAAGACGATGTAGTGCAACGTCCTCAAAAAAAAACAGCAGCAGACCTTGCCAGCATTTTCCTTGATCCAAATTCTTACCAAGAAGAAGTAGGAAATGCTGGCGAGAAGATCTTGATCTTGGAATCAAATTGAAGCTAATTCGATTCTCTACAAATTTCTTTGGGATGACCAATCTCTAGGATCATCAGTTTAGCCGGCACGAGTCTTGGAAAATTACCCTATCGATAAATTTACATATTTTGGAAAAAAATGCGCTTCTTTGACTGACAGTATTTCCGCAACCAATATACCTAGAGAGATCGAGTTGAGTTCCAATTTTAGCTAATTTTGTTTGCTTCACAAAAGAATAACCTCGCTTGCTTATTACGAAAGTAATACCCGTGAAAAGCTTCCTTGAGATAGTTTTTTCAAAAAAATTGCAACAAGTGCCAGAATTTCGCACTTCTTCGAGCACCACGGGAGTAGCACAGGGTTTTCAGGGCTGCAAACTTGGGTAATAACTACTCTCGAGGGTCCTAACAACATAATATAAAAATCGTAGATACATGCGCGTTTGCGATGCTTCATGGCTTCATTGACTGACCTCTGCTGGACAACGTTGTCGGTTTCGGAAAGATGGTTCGACTTTGAAGACCAATAACTTCTGATTGCCGGATGCGCTTTTCGTTTTGTTTATTGTTATCATTGTTATTAGCCCAATGTTTTCGTTACCTATCCTGTGGAAGTAAAAGTTGAGAAACTCCATGTGAAATTTCTACAGAGTGATACGTAAAATGCTGCAAAATTGTACTGACTTCATCGTACCCCCATTTGTCAAAAAAAAATTTTCAATGTATTCTTATACAAAAATTATGAAGTGCGGTGTCTTACCTCGAAACGGTTTTGGAATCATCCGGATTGGGAGTCGGACATCGAGGATGTGAATTTTAATTTTTAGTGTTACAGATTTGTCTTGTTGGCACGCCAGTAGATTAAGTCACTTTTGATGAATGGATGTTGACATTGAGCAAAAGTACAACAGTCTAGGTTAATTTCACTCTCAACACAACCCAAATATTTGATGTGGGGCCAAGCAGGGGGCACTTTTTCGAGTGTTGTCCCTGCTTGTTTTTCGCAGATTTAAGCCCCTGAGCATGGTAACGATGTGAAACTTCAGTATCCAAGTGAAGTAAAGCCCCCCTGGACGTTATACTTTTTGTGCTTGTGCTTTGCCTGAGTTTCGGGAATCTGCAACATTCAACATGAAAATTTATCCTCAATGTTAGACTTCCGATCCGGGAAAGTCCAAAACCGTTTCGAGCTAAGACACCACACTTGAAATATATTTTTGAAAAATAGGGGTACAATGAAGTTGTTACAATTTTGCACCATTTTACCCTGTAGAAAATTTACATGAAATTTCTCAACATCCACTATTATAGGATGGGTTACGGAAAGACTAAGCTAGTTAACGCAACAAACAAAATGGAAATCGCAATCGGCAATCGAGAGATATTGACCTCCAAAGTCGGATCATTTAATAGGTTTGTGATGTGATGGTACGCTTCCCCCCCATTCCCGACATTTTCTTTGACCTGTGATCGTTTTTACCCTTCGCTGTAAACGCTTCTGTTCAGGAGTAAAACGACCTGAAGGATGACAAGATGAAGTTCAATGTAACACGTTCATTGCACAAAAAGTGACGTTTCCTCAAAGCAAAATTAGTGCAAAACGAGGTGCAAAATGTTTGTTGATATGTTCTTTTTTCGAAAACACCTAACACATGACTGAAAATGACAGAATGGATATTATGACACAAAATGGACAAAATGAACAAAAACAATGTCAGAAGAAAACGTACAAATCGTTATGTACCATAATAAATTGAAAACAACACGACAAAATATGTTTGTTGAAATATCAGTCAAAGAGTAGGGAGAGTGACGGATTCGGAAAATAGGCACTCAGGGGAAGAATTCGTCAGAGAAACCCCATAGTAAATCACAGTTCTGGGAAAAATCTATTTCATCCTCAAGACCGATTTTTCTTGAGATAACAGTGTGGCGCCGATCAGTTTTTTCAGCGTCCTTTGCGTCAACATCTTTATCCATTCTTTTTAATTCTGGTTAGGTAATGAAACTTGAAGAGAAAAATTCTTGTTGCGTTGGACAGTTTCAATTCGACATGAGAACGAAGCTGACGTCCGCTCAAAATATCTAGAGTACCTTCATCATCTTTGACCGATTCGATCGATGTCCTTCAACAGTTCCTTGAGTCTGCAGTTGATTTATAAAGTTGGACATGGCAGCTACTGCCCTAACCTGGTACGAGCTTCACTTCATCACCTACGAATATTCACTCACGTTCTTTTCTATGGATTCTATGTGTCATAAACTATGGGTGCCAGATCTGTCTGGGTGTGTCCTGAAATTCGGACTTTGCTTTTGTTGCCCTTTTAGTCCAGTCAAAATAGGTTTTAACCGGAAATAAATTCGGAAGTTGACAAAATTTGGTGGATCGATGCGGAATTTAATGTGGAAAAACATACTGAAATTCCCAAAAATTCCAAGGCTTGGCTTTTTTCTAGAGCCAATAAAAGAGCGCCATCCTTGGATATTTTCGATTTTTTCTGAATAACTTGTGAACTGTCACTTTTAGAACACAAAGACCAGCAAAGCAAATGTAGCCCGTTAAATTCTCAAGAGATCAGTACCAAGCTTATTACTCTATGTTCAATAGTCTCTGAGCTACAGCGTCTACTAAGACGCAACGAAAATTAATCAAAATTTATTTCCGGATTTTACGTAACAATTTGCATAGTGTCAGTTCAGGGGCTGTAACGTGGACAGCAGATGTGCGGATTTCATTGTGTTTTACATTTTTGAAAAGCCAATTCAACCTTCGGTATCACACTTTTGTCTAAAAGTCGCCAACTTCAAAATGGTACTTTTTCTCGACCTCTGAAATTGATACTTGATTTCTCGAAGAATCCCAAAAAATCGATTTTTTTCATACCATGCCATTTGCACAATTTTTCAAGTAGAGCAAAACCGTCCAGGAAATATTTGAAGAATTGAATACCGAAGAAACAACATGTTCCGGAATCTTTTTCCCAGTGATGGTTCCAGAGTTATATGAGTTGAAAGACTAAAACGACCTAGTTGGAAAAAAAATAGGTGGTCCGGACACTAACTCCTGAATACTGTACGGACCATGCATTTGAGGTGTAAGATGTCACTTGGCAGACGTGGAAAGTACATGAGTATATTCAATACGTCTGCTAAGTGGCATTTTGCATCATCAAACGCAAGGTCCATACAGTAGTCAGCAGTTAGTGTCCGGACTACCTATCTTTCTTCCAAATAGATCGTTTTAGTCTTTCAATCCATACACTCAGGAACCATCACTAGGAAAAAGATCCCGAAACATGTTCTTTTTTTGGTATTCAGTTCTTCATATATTCCCTGGATGGTTTTGCCCTACTCAAAAAAATAGGCAAATGGCATGGTATGAAAAAAATCGATTTTTGGGGATTCTTCGGGACATCAACTATCGATTTCAATGGTCGAGGAAAAGTATCATTTTGAAGTTGGTGACTTCTAGACAAAAGTTTTATATTGAATGTTGAATTGGCTTTCCAATCATGTAAAACACATTGAATTCCGCACATTTGCTGTCCACGTTACAACCCGTGAACTGACACCATGCAAATTGTTACGTAAAATCCGGAAATAAATTTTGAGTGATTGTCACTGCGTTCCGGCAGACGCTGTATCTCAAAAACTATTGACCATAAAGTAATGTGTTTAGTACTGATCTCTTGGGAATTCAACGGGCTACATTTGCTTCACGAGTATTAGTGTTCTAAAGGTAATAGTTTACAAGTTTTTCAGAAAAAATCAAAAACTTTCAAAGATGGCGCTCCTTTATTGGTCTTACAAAAAATCCAAGCCTTAGAATTTTCGGGAATTTCAATATGTTATTCTACGTTGGATTCTGCATCGATTCACCAAATTTTGTCAACTTCCGAATTTATTTCCGGTTTGTCCAGATTTTTGCTTAATTTGACTGGACTATTTGATCTGCACGTTCTTTGTCTACAGGCTGTCCCGTTTTTCAACGCATACTATTGGTATCTCGGGAACGGTAAGAGATACAAAGTCGGTTGAATTACAAAAATGTTGCGCAATTTTATGGCTATTTCAAAACTGTAAAAATATCAAAGATATCTTGGGTCATTTTTTAAATATCCTCAAAAAACTGAACAATGCCGAGTTCCAAAATTTGAATAACTTTTTTATTATGACAGCTATCAATTTGAAAATTGGAATCCTGACATTTTTGAAGGTCCTTGATCGACTGACGTCAATTACTTTTTCCTGCACTTACTAGTTTCTGAGATATGACAGTTAGCTTCATTTTTTCTTATGGACACCATATCATTCATTCACCCCCATAAAACTCATATTTTCTTTCTCTGTACAAGGATATGAAACACTTGTAGCATTTTTGTCAAAATAACCTTTAAAAATTGGAAAAAACCATTTCTGGGGCGAATAAATCTAGTGACCGGTGCGGTTGCCATGCTCTCGTGGCATAATAACAATTGCATTCGGTTGCCATGGTCGGTTGATTTTGGAAAAAGTTGAGTTACATTCCGTTTTCATGTATTTGATAATGATAATAAATAACAATAAAACAAATACAAAACCAAGTACAACACAAAATAACATCGCAATAGCGATAAACATTTATAATTTACAATTACTCACTCGAAATGGGGTCCATTTTGCGGGGAACGCTCAAAGATCGAATTTGTGGTTCATGACAGAACATCCCAAAGCAACCAAGAGCTGGAAGCAAGAAGATGATGATGCGTTTCAGTTAATTAATAACCCTCACGATATCAGCGCAGCCGTTGAGAACATGGCTGAAAGGCATACAACTCTGCATAGAGCAGAATGGACTCCAATTAGAACAATTGTGAATCATGAATGTTTATTGCTATTGTTATGTTTTTTGTGTTATCCTTGGTTCAGTATTTGTTTTATTGTTATTTATTATCATCATCAAATACACAAAAACGGAATGTAACTCAACTTTTTCCAAAATCAACAGACCATAGCAACCAAATGCCATTGTTGATATGCCACAAGATCATGGCAACCGAAGCGGTAACTCTTTTTTCGCATCAAAAACAGTTTTTTCAATTTTTACAGGTTATTTTGATAAAAATGCTACAAGTTAGTGTTTCATGTCTTTGTGAAGAAAAAAAAAGGTGAGTTTTATGGGATGGATAAATGATATGGTGTCTATAAGAAAAAAAATCTGTTGTGGGGCGACACAAAACTTTCCCGGCGGTATCCAGAGACGTCAGTAATGATTTTGATCGAAGTGTCCCTTCGGGAGGGGGCGATTCGATTTGGAAATTGATGAAAAAATTCTATTTAGTCGAGCGTTTAGCGAGCATCCTGCATCCATTGTTGAGCGGACAGAAAAAATGACAGGTTAGGTCAGTTTTCCAAGGTGATGAAATGATCACGGTAGAACTAGGTAGCTAACTGCTGTGATATCTCAAAAATGCAATGCTGGTTCCTTATTGAAATTTTTGTTCCTACTTTAGATATGATGATGAAATTACAAAAACTTGATTGAAAACTTTCACTGCATCTGTGTGTCAAATTTCAATTCTATATTTTCAATTTAGAGCTTGGGCAGACAAACCCAGACCCAATGTGCCACCTGAGGGCTTCCTATCAAAATCATCCACCCAAAGTCTAATCAGAACATTCCAGGCTGAACTTAGGCCTCCGTACCTGATTTCGATTTGATCGGATCAATAATTCGGTAATTATCGTGACAGAACCGCTTAATTTGTACGATCGCATGAGTGGTTTTATATTTTCAGGAGGAAAATTTCCGGGAAATTGGAGAGAAATTATTGGAAAATGTTCAAGAACCAGTTATCTATTCTCTAAAAAAAACAATTCCGAGAAATCTGTTCACTGAATAAAAAGTTGGAAAATTTGCAGTTTTTCCAGAGAGGAAAACTCGGCAACTGTTGATCCGATTTCGAAAATTTTTCCTCCAAAAATTAGCTCAATCTTTTCTCTAACTTTTATTCACAGCATGTCTGCACCTAAAATTAATATTTCGTGGGGCCTACCGCATGTAGAAGTTTGCATTGCGTTTTTCTCAAATTCACGGAATGTGCAAATTTCATTTTGAAAAAATTACAGTCGGAAAACCGAAACCGTGTCAACTCTGAAAATAGACCTGCACGACGCTCAATACAATCTACTTTCGATATCAGTTGAAATTTCCAAAAAAAAGTCGATCCCCGAGCAGGAATAAATTTTTGAGTGGAGTCCTGCTACAAAAGCGAGTCGTGCTGGTCGAAACACCGGCGAGAGCCCCTCCTGAGTGGCAACGGCCAGGAGAAATTTCGAAAATTCATTACGCTCAACTGGAGACTGGTGGAAAACTGCAACTGCGGCCTCAATTTGACTCTTTTGTTGTGTTGCTTCCTGCCAAATCTGGTTCCAATCCATCAGATAGATTTTGAATAATTAATTGGTAAAGTTTTGAACTTTAACATTTTTTATTATTTGACAGATGACAGATAGGGCAATGTTTCCAACTGTTCTGAATACAGTTTTCCAAGGGCTTTCAAATGACATATTGCAAGTTGAGTTCCGTGAGATATAGCTTCTGACATTTGATGATAGTGACAGTTGGGTTTGACAGATGACAGCCAAAAACTAATGGGCTCTTTTCAGGAAACAACCATGTTTGTATACCAAATATCAAGTCGATCCAGTCAACGTTACGGCAGTTATCGTGGAAGATCACAGACAGACACACATACACACACACATACACACACACACACAGACAGACATCATTCTGAAAATGGTCTTAATCGTCTTGGGGGACCTCAAAACGGATATATCCGGTGAAATCTCGAAACTTTTTTTCTGCACGATTACAATACTTTCCCTCCGTGTTCGTGGGTGGGCCGGGAAAGTAAAAGTTAACTGTCATATCTCGAAAACTAGTAAGCGCAGGATAAAATAATTAACGTCAGTCGATCAAGGACCATCAAATATGTCAGGATACCAATTTTCGAATTGATAGCTGTCATAATAAAGAGATTATTTGAAATTCTCGGATTCGGCATTTTTCAGTTTTTTTGAAATATTCCAGAAATGACCAAAGATATCTTGGATATCTTGACATATTTGAGATAGTCATGAAATTGCGCAACTTTTTTGTAATTTAACCGATTTTGTATCTCTTACCGTTTCCGAGATACCAATAGTGAGCGTTGAAAAACGGGACACTGTATAGTACAATTATTGTTATCCTCTACGTCGTTCGTTCATGACTTCTCTGTTCGGTGTTATTTGGTTTTCTCAAAATCAACAACAAATTTCAGCCTACCCTGTGAGGCATTGGTCTTCAGCAAGTGAATTTCATTTAAAGTGTCTCTTAGGGCGCATTATATTATGCAACTCACGGAACTTGACAATTCATTTTTATTTCATCGCTATGAACGGGCTGATATCTCACAATTTACTGTCGCGCCTTTCGCTCTTCCGCGCTTGAGTTGTGCAGAAGTCACTCAGTTTTTTGGTTTGGGAAGTGAGGTCGTGGGCTACCAACGTGCTAAAATAGTCGTACTGGCTAAAATTTTATGTTAGGGGAGGGGGCACCAATCGAGATGCCAGAGTACGATTGGTTAAAACCAGTGCTGTTTCTAGGCATAGGCCCGAAGGGCCCACGCCCAGGGCCCCGGCTTCTTTGGGGGCTCCAGAAGCCGCCTCGAATTTCCGAAACTAAATATAAACCATTTTTGGGAAAAATATTGTTCTCATATCCCGTTCACAACATTTATTTAATTATTTCACTTTTTGAGCTGATCACGCGCTCACGACGCTCCATCCCACTATACTAATCCAGAAAAGATCGGTTTTTTGTCGACAATTTATACAAGAAGCGCAAATTTTTTGTTGAAAAAGTTTGTGTATCAAGTACTGTTCTGAAAAAATCAAAAAACTCTTCGCAAAACGCTTGAAATATGCCGATTTTTATTATCGTGTAAAAAAAATTTCGCGTGCTGCGCTACCACTTCTTAATTTGCGCCATCATCTTTACCTTTGTCCCCTCCGCCCTCCCGCATATTTTTATAAGAGGGCCCCTCATTGCTTTGTGCCCGGGGCCCCATTTGTTTAAAAGACGGCACTGGTCGGAACCGTCGGTTCTCTGTTCTCTCAGATGTCTACTCACGAGTATAACCCAAATGTTGAGGTCACGGTGTTTGGCCTTTCACTGTAGTAAATTCAATGGCGTTGACTGCCATTCAGACGTTTCTGCAAAGGAGAACGATAAAAAAAACAATTGAAAGTGAATATCGAAAAAATAGCAAAATTGAGGGGATGGTGCTTGTATTTTGGTATAAAAAACGGAATGAGCATGATGTTGTTATGTTGATGTTGTTATGTTGGGCTTTGCAACTCTACAAAATTACGGCAAAAGTTAGTGAGAAAGAATGACGAAAACGATTTCACAACAACTGCTGCAGGTTGCAGGGATCTACATTTCGGCATGACTGCAACCGGCTCGGATCCGAAGCCTTGAAACGGCTCCAACCACACTTGGGGTGACAGGACAGTGTGCTTCGTCCTTCCGCTGACGAATCGGGCTGTAAGAATCGGACCTTGCTTTGTTGCTAATGGTCGCCGCAGATGGTGTAGACGTCAGAAGGGACCGATGTATGTCTCAGGAACGTTTTGTGTGCTCTCGGCAAACACTGTTGGTGCTTTAAGGGAAGAAAAATGATATTTGGGCATGAATGACCTACATTCGAGAAGGCATGAATGACCTAAAAATGCCGTCAAAGGGCTCCTGGCACCAGTAGTCTGAGAAATGTAAAAAACATTTCCAAAAGATTTCAATTGGCATAGATTTCATTGGACCTTGTTTTCAAGCCTTTGAGTCTTTAGAGGGAGAGTACTCCTCTCATACTAAGAGCCTGATTTTACTGTTGCTTGGTCGTATCGTCTTGAAAGCGTCATGTGTGCCTCATCAGCTTTTGGTCTCTCTTTCTCAGCTAGCTGTCATGATTTTCTTGTTGATTGTTCTTTTCCCTATAGGTAAATGCTTAACCACGACGCCCGCCGGATTTGAATTCAAATATTTATTACTTGTTCTATATTTTGTACTTTTCTGATTGAATGAACAATGGAACATGTATGATCTTACTTAACTTTTTGGGACAATAGAAGATGGGTGAAGATTGGAAGAACTTTTGTTTCCTAATTCACACAATTTTTGTGAATGCTGCGATACCGATCAGATTCTCAAAGCGATTTTTGTGACTCTAGTCCGTGAACTACACGGGTCAAGAAGTACAATCATGCTGAACCATTAACCAATTTGGATCATCTCATGAATCTTTAGCTAATTTTTGCTTGGAGTTTGCAACATCCACGTCCTATGCGTTAGTAATAGGGAGTTTGCGATTTCATTGACCGTACGACGTAACGCAACGCAGAACGTGAAAACTCCCCTGTAACTAAGGAATTCGAGATAACAAACTCGCCAATTCCCACGTTGAAAGTTACGTTACGTCGTACGTACGTGTGCACGCAAACTCTCCAATATTATTATTCCATTTTACGCGGAAAATGTAAATTCCAATTACAATTATTCATTTGCAATCAACCGACGTAGGTAATTAGTATTTCAATTGGCGTATTAAACCGATAGTACAAGATCGAAATTAACGGGGAACATCACACTGTGGTGGGCCTCATAACAAGATTATAATATCGCGGATTATGGTGCAAGCCGACCTAAATTATACCCGCTTTAATTTTGAATATTTGATTGTCTATTATACCCACTTGGTCGGATGCATTCCGCTCAAACGCACCCTTTCACATATTAACCCGAATCCAACACAGCGCACCGACGCCGCGCCACCCGGCGCCGACTGCAGCGCTGAGCGCATCAAGTCATTTGCCTCCTTTGCGTCAGCTAGAGGTGCTGAATGTCTGCATGTTTGAACCGACCCCATAAGGAACGTGCATGCATGCACTCTCCGGTTAACACTTATTAATTATGGAATAACAAGGTGGCGTGCGCGAGAGAGAACATAAAGAGAACAATATCAGTTTCCGTGTGTCTGGAGGAGTTTGTCGAAGTAACGAGCACCAAAGTTGGCTGATTAATTGATGGGAAGCATAAAAAATTCTATACAGGGGCCAAACTTTATGGCAAAGCGATAACAAGCACGAACGCATATCGGTGCTCATATTGAAACAAAATGTTTTCAGTTACCTATTATAGAGGCTTATGACGACGAAAAATAATTTGTCGATACAATCAGCTTTTATGTTGCGTGATAGTTGATGTGATCTGAAATTTATTTGAGGTCTGATGTGAACAAAAAGTAGTTGCTTCAAAATATTAGAAAAACTAGTAAGAGAGAGAACTTTGTGCGAGTAGAGTTGGCGGCTCGTGAGAATGTTGGCTAAATCCGTGACATTGGAATCAAGAGTCATTGGAATAATTTAGTTTCAGTAACTTGATAAATCTGAACAAAATATCTGAAAATCCCTAACAACTGTCAAAGTCTAGCAGCGTCGCCGGTTGTGAAATTTCTCAAAATTGAAGGAACTTCATCTGATTTCCAGTAATTTAATTCAATTTACATAAAAATGAAAAAATGGCAATACAACATTCGAAAATGTACATTAGAAAATAGGATATCAGTGAGCAGAGTCCGAAATTTCATTTTAGCTATTTCAACCCGGATCTTAGTCGTTCTAGAAGTTTCTGTTTGCAGTTCTGCCCTGACAAAAATAATTATTGACATCATCCCCACATAGTTCGCTTATGATAACGCTGATTGATGAACCGTCACGTCAGTAGTGGACACTGACAGAGTAAGTTTTATTACCGTGAAAATAATGGTCGCTGGCTGCATCATGGTGATCGTCCAATCATTATTTTCATTATTTATCGTTATATGAAGTTTTCAATTTTGTATGCTCGTGCGTTGTTGATTCCACGCAAATCCTTATTACTGTCAAATGGTTGTGATTTTTGGTTTTTCTGAAACTTGGTTCATAAGGAACACGGATTTACTTACTCATTGTTTGGTTGAATGCATTATTCTGGAATGTATCTTTTGAAGCAACCATTTCTTCTTTTTTCCGCGGAGTAGATAATGAGTGAATTCCCGCCCTCTTACATAGTATGTAATGAATCAATTACCATAATAGTTGTGAGTAATAGTACATTACATACCGAGACGGAAAGAGGTTCATTACAGACAAGAGCCAAGGTAGCTGCAGAGCGCGCCGCGGGCCGATGGTTCGTAATGGTCTATTTTCCAACATTTTCAAAAGTCACTAATGAACAATGATTATGGTGGTTGTGAGTAGAAGTTCTTTCCACCTTCATAGATGTTATGAGAATGGTTCCAAGATTTTATCGCGCGACGCCCAAAGCGGATTTCCACAGGTAACATTATCAATTTCATTGGCGAGTTTTTATCACGTTAATTGTTTTTTACAAAAAGTAATCCATCGGTACTACTTGTGGATTTTTTTAAAAATTATAAGCTTGACGTCTGGCGCCCCTGATTTGCAACAGGGGGTACGGCCGTACCGTCGTACCCCCCGTGGAGCCGCCAGTGCTTGACTTGCATTATCTTATTTGAAACCCCTTGAGAACCTGTATTTAGAACAGTTGGAGTACTCCTCCAATTCTTATCTGATGTGAAATAATAAAAAGTTCAAAGTTTCACAATGAAATATTCAAAATTCATCCAATGGATTTAGACCAAATTCGGTAGGAAGCAACACAATAAATGGATCAAATTGAGCCTATAGTTGCATTTTTCTACTATTTACCAGACGGACATTATGAATTTTCAAAGTTTTTCCTGGCCAATTTCAGCCTGGTTTGCCTGTTTGCTCGGCTTTTGGCCAATTTCATTTCCTTGGCAACCAAACCGGTACGTTTTTGTCACCAATCGGATCTTTGTCAAACTGACAAAACGGTTATGGATGCTGATCGCAGTGTTTTTTTTTGTGTCTTCTTGTATCGTTTGGGACTCCGAGCTCCGATAAGCCTCTAGTGTTGTTACTGTGACTTTTGCAACTGCAGTATGCTCATCCCTTTAGCGTATACTTGCAAGCTCTTTTGAGTGCGGTTCCCTTGTGTGATTAGGTCCCAGGGCCCCATGGTGTCTTCCTGCCGTTTTAAGCCCTGATAGGCCCCCACTTGTGACGTTTTGTAGCTATCAGATTATGCTGTCTCAGGCCAAAGCGACGCTCTTGTCTCTTTTAGGGTTGATTTAACCTTGTCGTCTGTTGTCTGCGGGGAGTGTCTAAGTTACAAAAGGTCATGATGGGTAATTATGATAGATGCAGATAATGGATAGATGGGGATCCAGTCGAAATGGCATGCAAAACACTCAAACAACCAGCTCTGACTTTTTGTAACTTAGGCTACCGGAATTAGCAGGTTAGCCAAGGCGTTAATTCTCTTCCGAAAACATGGTATTGAGTTTTGGATTCAGTAGCGATAATTTTGACTTATCAAAGTACATAAACATCATACAATATTTAGATTGGATAGGTCTTCCCAAGAGACGTATGGATTCATAGAAGTTTTTCCTCGAGCTGAAATTTTAGAGGTGACTCGCATTCCTATCACGTTTGTTGCGTCCCCTTACTCTCAAATTTCATGATAGGTCGTTTTTGATCCCTGAACATTCTTGCCTGAAGTTCAATCTTCAACATGAGCCCTATATTTTGGATATCGGTCAGCAACGAAGAAAGTTATGATCACAAGACCAAAAAGATGCTTTTTGAAATCACCCTGTGATCAGACGAAAAAAGTTAAGGATTTGTAAAACCGTTTCGACGTATCGATACAATGTCTCTCCTGAAAATGTGTATATATTTTTTTCGTGAATTGGGAAATATGCTGGTTGAATTTCCTATATTTCTGCACCAGCTATTGTGTCACTCTGTATAACTAATGGAAACATCCTCACGGAACTAACTGATTAACTGAGTGTTGTAGTTCAAGAAGCCAGATATTCAAAAAAGTAAGAGTCATTCAAAACAGTCTACAACTTGAAATATAGCACTTTGAGTGAGACTGAAATTTTGGGGTGGGCGAATTGATATGGCGAGCACTTTAGCTAGGCAATATGTGCTTTTCTTTCACCAGCTAAACTAAACATTCTGACCTCAGTTGCTAGTAGTGTTATGTCTCACTTTCGCTGATGTGATTTCTCGCTTTTTCTTTCTTCAAATTGAGTCAGATAAGTGGGTTTTGTGGCGAAAGGAAAGCGCCTAATGATATGTAGCGATTACCCGAAAAAAATAGTGTCTAATTGTTGAGGGGCAATAAAAAATAAGTATCAAAATGAATAAAGAGCTGCCAGCTTGAGTCACTTAGCATTGCTCTTGCTGTTCAAGTAACAATATGAGATTATCAAAATGTACGTGGCTATTGACTTGTATTAGATTAATTTAATGATTAGATTCATACCTAGACTCAGTTTCACGGCTCTCCAGCATGAGTAGGGAGTGAGATGACAGGAGCGGGGATATGCAGGGCAGTGAAGCACTATACGGCAATGATAGCTCGATAAAACAGTTCAGTAAATATCGCAGCCCAACACGAGCATATAAGCGTTTCCCATTCCATGGATTGCGCTCGATTTTCGGATCGCTTCTATCAGAAAACGCTGTCGAATTATTACTCTCAGACATTGGAAATAAGTTCTTGTAAATTATTGGAAAAACGTTGTTAAACGTTGTTTTTTCGGGACATTTTTTCCGGTAAGTGATGGCACGGACACTGGAGCTAATCCTATCTGCGTCAGTACTCAAATAGAATTGTATGGCTCCCTGCTTGCAGTGAGTATTATAGAGATAATAAATAATGGTGTTGCATAAATTTCTTGCACCCGTAACTTTGAAGTTGCACAAAAACAACCGTGCAAACAATGGGCCTATCCACAAAAAAAATTTTATTGCTTTTTTATAAACTTCATGAAAAATAAAAACACCCGTATTCTTTTGTTTCATGATTTGACCTCATTTTGGTCACAAAAAAAACAAGACTCCAAAAAATAAAGTGGAATTTTAAACGCCACATTCGCGCGTTCAGCGTGACGTTTGCGGGCCGCCACCAATCACAACGCCGTCAAGCGCAAGGAACCCCAACAGACGTACGGTGATAGGCTGTCTCTTTTGCACTCGCACAAATGTGAACACCAACTCTCCGACGTTATGTCGTGACCCACACCACCATCCTGTTTTGTTTTCGCAACATCGCAGCGTGCTTTCTAACCTCTCGGTGGGTTTACATTTCAAGTTTTTAAAAGTTCTCCACTTTCCACGGTTTGATTTGGTATCGGAAGCATTCAGGTAGGAGGTAGGTAATAAAAAGTAGCCACTTACATACATCCAAGACGTAAAGTATGTTTTTTTAGGTTTTATTTTGCAGTGGTGGATCAGGGTTTCCCCAAAGGCTCTTCGGACAACTTGCTTATCTAGACGTCGACATGATTGACAATTTTTATGAAAGGAAGGTCCCTTCCAGTGTTGAAATGAAACACGGAAAGGCTTTGAGGTTTGTTCTTAAAATAATGAAAATAGTAAAACAAATCTTTACACATTATTTCAGGTCCACACGATCCTCTTATAGTCCATTCATTATAGGAAAAATAGAAGAAATAAAATATAACAGGCTGCTGTTTGGCGGAAAATACGCGTTAGGGGTATACTTAACTATGGTCAAAAGTTGCCATCTGGCAAGTGTTAGCGTCATCTTCAAAAAGACTAAAAAGAGGTTTTGAGGCAAAACCACGGGGCTTGAATAGATGTGCACGGATTCTGTTGATAAAGCGTTGTTAGGCGAATGGTCCGACGCGTTGATTTTTGCATTCTTGTCCGTCATTTGTGACGACAAGACGTAAGCGAATCTGCTCCGTGAACTTTCGGTTCTAAAGCCCGATCAGCTTACGCCCCAAGCTAGAATATACGCAGAGACCAACTCCGAACAATCGGCGAACGACAAAGTGAGCAGCGGACCCCGCAAATTGCCGAAGAAGCAGAAGAAGAGGCGTCGACGCCGAACGCCGGCCGGGCGCCGTCACAGTGACAGCCCAGGCAAAACGACTCTCACCCATTCGCGGGTCCTCACACCCCCCAACCCTTCCCTTCGAAGGAGCTTGTATAAACCTAAAGGAAGCAGCACGCTGACTACAAGTGAGACAAGTGAGGACGATGACGGCGCCGAGCGCCTCTCGTCTAAATTAGCGCGACCGGCGCGTGCAAGCCTCAATTCATTGAAACGGAAAGCCGCCAAAGCACCTCGTGTGATAACTCAGAGGCAGAAAATGCAAGCTTCGTTGGCCACGACCAAAACCAAATCCAAGGTAGCCGAGCTGGCTCAAAAATTCGCCCAGACAGCGGCAAAAAATTCCAGTGAGAACGCGAGTAGCGGCAAGCCAACAGCTCTCGCAACATCCACCGAAATGGACTTCGACACGCCTGATGTACTTACACTCGTCAAAAACAAGCGGCTGTCACCAGTCGCGTCGAAAGGTAAAACCGAACTCCGGTACTCCCAAAGGGTGAAGAAAGTCAGCGTGAGAGTTGATTCGCAGACGCCGTCAACCTCTGCAATAACCTCAAACTATTTCGAGCCTCTGGAGGACCTGGCAGACACCCAACAGGATAGCGACAGCGATAACGTCAGCGATGCTGATCCCGCCCGCAGTGGCAAGTCAAAGAAAAACCCAGCAAACAAATCCGTCGATACCCCAGCGCAAAAGCTTCCGCCGCTGGTGTTGCACGGGAAGCCCTCCAACCATGCTACGCTTCGGCAGGCGCTAGAAAGTACGGCCACCAAAGGCTATCGGATCAGCTACTCTCGTAATAGCACAAACATCATCATCACAGATAAGGTGGAATGGCAGGCGGTGCGTGGATACCTGGAAACCAAAAACCTCCACTATCACACGTACACACCCAGCGATGAAAAGAAGCACGTATTCGTTGTGAAAGGTCTAGAGCAAAATCCTGAAGGAGCTGATATCGTGGCTGATCTTGCGGCCGGCCAACTCTGCAGTGTCACCGCCAGGCAGATGACAACAAGAAGTGACGTCTCGCCTATTTATATAGTAACAACGGAACCGACTATCACTCTGGCATTCCTACAATCAAAATTCAAGTACATCCTCAACACAAGGGTAACCTGGGAGAGGATGAGAAACCACCGGGAAGTCCCGCAGTGTCACCGGTGCCAACAATGGCAACACACATCGAACAACTGCAGGGCCTCGCCGGCGTGTCTGAAATGCGGCCAGGGTCACTGGACGTACACATGTGAGAAGCCTAGAGACACGCCGGCCCGGTGTGCCAACTGTGATGGGGATCATACCTCTAACAGTACCGCCTGCCCTGTCTACGTGGCATTACTACGTAATCGCCAGCAACCCAAGCAAGCCAACAAGCCGACAATGACGCCCACACCGGTCAAGTACGTGCCTGCACCGCTCCCAAAGACGAACCCATGGACCGGCGGCAGGAACTCCCAACAGAGACAACAAACAGCGCCGGCATTGGTCCCAGCCCCGGTTCTGGCCTCTAATGCAGAGCAAGTACCGCCGAAAAGTGCACTGCAAGAAGGCGGCGCCGGCCTCTTTTATGAACTGCAAAACGAGTTAAACAACCTCAACAAGCTCGTTGACCTACGACAATTGATTAATGACGTCAAAAAGCTCGCCGCTAAACTTGGAGGCTGTACGAGTCAAAGAGAAAGGATCATGGCCGTCCTTGAGTACACCTCCTCACTCAACTAATGGCAGTCAAACCCCTCTCGATCACGCAGTGGAATGCCAACGGCATCATCACAAAAATTCCCTCCATCAGACAGTACTTGGCCAGACACGACACAGACATATTCATGATAAATGAGACCAAAATTCGACCACATTTTAAATTAACCATACGCGGATACGAGACACACAGGACTGACAGAGCGGATGCTGTTCATGCATCTGGAGGGGTGGCTGTCCTGGTCAGAAAGAGTATCCCGCATACGAGGTTGCCACAGGTAGGTAATTGTGGAATAGAGCATGTCGCTGTGCGGCTAGCTGATGGAAGTGCCATCGTGGCAGCGTACAATCGGCCGTCTAACATGATTGACGCAACCTCGCTCGACGGCTTGTTCGGCCTGGCTGGCACCACCCTTGTTGTCGGTGACTTGAACTGCAGGCATTGCAGTTGGGATCCGGTGAGCTCAAACAATACAAACGGAAACATTCTTTATCAGTACGCCATCTCCAACAACCTACAGATCTACCACCCGGACACACCGACCAACTACCCTCCTAACAACACGACGCCCTCCATCATCGACCTCATCGTGGCCAAGAACACCAAGGACCACATCTACCCTGTGTCGGTGGCTGAACTCGACTCTGACCACAATCCGGTCACTTTCCACCTGAGACCGATGAGAAGACGTCAAGACAGACTGACCATTTCCTATAAACAGACAGACTGGAAACAATACAGACGTACGTTAGATAGACTGATCATCATCAACAACAAAATTGACAGCGAGGAAGAGCTCGAGGTAGCAGTCAGCGACTTCACGGACTCTCTCCTGCAAGCAAAGTTGAGACATGCACGCCAAGTGAACGTGACGGCACTTGACACCAAACCTCCAAGCCTTCCTCAGCACCTTTTAGATCAAATAAAGGAGAAAAACAAAACGAGACGGCTTTGGCAGACCCACAGGACACCGTACTTGAAACAGGAGCTGGACGACAAAACGCGACAGCTTAAAGCAGACATGCAAAGGCACACGAACAAAACATGGCAAGCCAGACTGACAACACTTAACGTGCAAAACGGCAGTTTGTGGCGGCTCGTAAAAAATCTTAAGGGCACTCGACAACCGATGCCGGCGCTAAAACGTCCAGGCGCAGGCGGCGTCGTCGCGTTGACGGACGAAGAAAAGGCCGAGCTGCTGGCCGCCGAGTTTGCGCGTGTCCATGACTTAGACCTGACGAACATGACGGAAGAACAGACGCAAATCACTGAGAATTACCACAACATCACGAAGACGACTCTTGACGACAGACAGTACGCTAAAATTATGACCAACCCGACAGAAGTACGCAAACTGGCGAGCAATTTGAAAAAGAAAGCTCCCGGACCAGACAAAGTAGATGCTGTGCTGATAAAGAATCTCTCCAAAAAGGGTGTTGTTCAGCTCACCTATATCTTGAATGCAATGCTGAAGTTGCAACACTATCCGGCGATGTGGAAGAGGGCGACGGTCGTGCCGATACACAAGAAAGGCAAGGCCGCCGACCTTCCTCTTTCGTATCGACCGATATCGCTGCTTAGTGTGCTGGGGAAGCTGGCAGAGAGATTGGTGGTAGACAGGCTGACTAAGCTGGAAAACAAGTTGAAGTTCCTTATCCCTGAACAGTTTGGCTTCCGGAGGCAACTGAGTACGGCGCTCCAGGTGTCCAGACTCGTCGATAACATCGTCAGCGGTTTCAACACCCAGAAGGTCACCGCAATGGCTCTTCTGGACGTTGAAAAAGCATTCGACCGCGTCTGGGCACCTGGACTGCTACACAAGATGGCGGGATACGGGTTCCCGTCATACATACTAGCGCTGATCAAGTCGTTTCTGGGAGACAGGGTGTTCAGGGTTCAAGTGAACGACAGCTTTTCGAGTGAGAAACCAATCAGGGCCGGTGTACCTCAGGGAGCGGTGACAAGCCCCAAACTGTTTATATATTACATCAACGACATCCCCAAGTCACCGAATACCAAACTGGCACTTTTCGCCGATGACACTGCGATCATGGCGCAGTCTTTCTGGGCAGTGGCTGCCAACAAACAAATACAGATACATCTGACAACGTTAGACGCGTATTTCAAGCGTTGGTTCATCAACATCAATGCCGACAAGTCAGAAAACATCATCTTCACAAGAAAGTTCACCAATAAGCGTGTCTTCCAAAGCCTGAAGATCGCCGGGCGGGAAGTGCCGGTTCGAGATTCGGTGAAATACCTAGGGGTACATCTTGACGGTAGGTTAAACTTCCATTTGCACGTCAAACGCACGGTGGCATCGGCGTACGCGGCGCGTAAGACTCTATACCCTCTTATCAATGTCAAGAGCAACCTCACCAATGCAAACAAATTGCTTCTTTATAAGACTATGGCCAGACCGATTTTGGCGTACGCTGCACCGGTGTGGTGCAGCATCAGCGACACCGCCATAAGGCCCCTCCAGGTGTACCAGAACAGCTTCCTAAGGCTCATCACGAACTCAGACAGGTACACACGTATAGAAGACTTACATGACATGACTGAGATGCCTCGACTTAAAGACTATATATACGCACTCGCCGACAAATACTACAGGACAAACATCAAAAATTCAACACTGACGAGACACATAACAAGACTACGCTCTCATAATACAGGACATATAAAACACAAATTTCCCCACCAAAGGCTGCCATTGTTTGACGAGCGGGTCTCCTCCGGGGAGGATGATGACCCCGGACTCAGCGACTCTGACAGCAGCCTGCACGATGAAGGCGTCACGAGCGCCGACGACGCGAATGACAGCGATATCACCGAAATCGCAAGAAGCGACTACACGCGAAGCTCGATATCATTATCCGAATAGCTATTAAACAAATGAAGCACAAGCCAACAAGTGGCATCGCCTGTCACAGGTAAAAATCAAACAACGACTATCACTAGGCGCAGGGTTTTGTCCAATTTTCCCTGACAATCGAACACCGAAGTACAATAACGAAAGCGATCAAGAAAATCATCTGCCACCCTCCAGGGATGAGTCATCGCTGTTACGTGAGGCCTGCAGGCCAGGAAGTATTTAAATCAGTTCAAATGTACGGCAATTGCCATCCAATTAATGACCAATAAAGAACCATTTTATCGTTATCGTTATCGTTATCGTTGATTTTTGCAAGCTGACCGACCGATCTATCGAAGGTTCGAATCCCGCAGCAAACGTTATCAATTTTTTTTGCTAAAAAATGCTTTTTAGGGGCTACAACTACTTTTCGTCCAAGTTTTCATCATAGCCTGTGAATTTCTCAAGTTTTAGGTGAATATCATCAAGTTGAAAAATACTACGGTATTTATTGATAAGCCAAATTCCTTGAGTACCTACTAGTAGGTTTTCTGATGGTATCCCGTGTGCAAGTTGGAACTAGAGTATAGGCTTAGTGCCAAATTGTTCCTTAGATCATGCTGAACTAGGACCGCGATGGCGAACATTTGAGATCCACGACTGGGCAGCGGGAGGGGGGGTAAAATGTGAAGAAGACATAAAAAATGTTAAACCATAAACCGAAAGAGGTACAGTTATGAAAGTTACCATACGTATTCGCCATTTCACGCTGATGAAGGTTTAGCAAACCGATTTCATAAATATCAATCATTCCCAGAGATATTTCCAAAAATCTATTTTTTTGTCGTCAACATTTTATTGTTAAAAAATCGAAGAATTTTGAGGATGGAAAGATGAAACTTGATGTTTTGACAATTAGTGATGTTAGAAATATAGTCGTGATTGGCGAAAATTCCTCGGCATACTATTTTAGGAAATAAGACCGTCAACTGTTTTCACCAGCTTGGCCGCCAGCTTGGATTTCCCTTTGGTGCATTAGTCGCAAAAATGACAGGGAACTGTGAGTATGGTATGGTATAGCGTAAGATCATTTCAATACGAAAAGTAACTTCCCAGAAAGGGTTAGTTGCTTCTTTGGCGAGAAAAATTGCCATTTTATTATCTCCGGCGGCTGTACGAATCTAGTGCCAATGATGGCTGATTTGAAGCTGGAAGCGGTGCAATACGTTTTGTACCATAAAACTTGATAGTTTGTGAAGTCAACTACCAAAATTCATGATCATAAATCGAATGATTTATTGTTGGTGATTGGTTGAAGCAAAGTGTGCTCATTTTTGGCAGAAAATGCATGACAACTGTGTTTTTAGTGGACATGACAAAGCTCTGGAGGGAGACCTGCGGCCAAGATTGGCGGCGAAAGTCATGTAACTAATTAAAGTGAGCATGCTCTATAACAAGTAGCTGTCATGAATGGTGTAGGTTTCTTGAAGATTTCTAGGGAGGTCGACAAAGATGTTTTTTCATGATAATATTTTCAGGTACAGTCCCTTCCAAAATTCTCTCTCTTCACTAGGGACTAACTCTTTCGACCACGGTACATTTGCAAGTTTGGAACAATTCATTTGGTCGGTTTACTTGAAATCACCTAAGTTCACGGAGCTGAAAGATTTGTGATGGTGGTTTTTCACAGACTTACAGACTTTTGGGAGGGACTGTACTTGAAAATATTATTATGAAAAAACATCTTTTTCGACCTTCCTAGAGATTTTAAAGAAACCTACACGATTCAAACCAGCTCCTTGTTATAGAGCATACTCACTTCAACTAGTAACATGACTTTCGCCGCCAATCTTGGCCGCAGGTCTTTCTCCAGAGCTTTGTTATGTCCACTAAAAACTCAGTTTTTATGCATTTTTTCCAAAAATGAGCACACGTTGCTCCACCCAATCACAAACAATGAACCATTCGATTCATGATCATAAATTTTCGTAGTTGACTTCACAAACTATCAAGTTTTATGGTACAGAACGTATTGTGCTGCTTCCAGCTCCAAATCAGCCATCATTGGCGCTGGATTCATGCAGGAGCCGGAGATAACAAAATGACAATTTTTCTCGCCAAAGAAGCAACTAACCCCCTCTGGGAAGTAACTTTTTGTATTGAAATGATTTAACGCTACCATACTCAGAGTCCCCTGTCATTTTTGCGACTACTGCACCAAAAAGAAATCCAAGATGGCGGTCAAACTGGTAAAAACAGTTGAAGGTCTTGTTTCCTAAAATAGTAGGCCGAGGAATTTTTACCAATCACGACTATATTTCTAACATCACTAATTGTCAAAAGATTAAGTTCCCTGTTTCCATCCTCAAAATTCTTCGATTTTTTTAACAATAAAATGTTTTAAAAAAAATTATATTTTTGGAAATATCTCTGAGAGTGATTGATATTTATGAAATCGGTTTGCTAAACCTTCATTAGCGTAAAATGGCGAATACGTATGGTAACTTTCATAACTGTACCTCTTTCGGTTCATGATTAACCATTTTTTATGTCTTCATCACATTTTATCCCCCATCCCGCTGCCCAGTCGTGGGTCTCAGATGTTCGCCATCGCGGTCCTAGTTCAGCATTATCTAAGGATCAATTTGGCACCAAGCACTATACTCTAGTTCCAACTTGCACACGGGACACCATCAGAAAACCTACTAGTAGGTTCTCAAGGAATTTAGCTTAGCAATAAATACCGTAGTATTTTTCAACTTGATGATATTCACCTAAAACTTGAGGAATTCACAGGCTATGATGAAAACTTGGACGAAAAGTAGTTGTAGCCCCTAAAAAGCATTTTTTAGCAAAAAAAAATTGATAACGTTAGCTGCGGGATTCGAACCTTCGATAGAACGGTCGGTCAGCTTGCAAAAATCAACGCGTCGGACCATTCGCCTAACAACGCTTTATCGACAGAATCCGTGCACATCTATTCAAGCCCCGTGGTTTTGCCTCAAAACCTCTTTTTAGTCTTTTTGAAGATGACGCTAACACTTGCCAGATGGCAACTTTTGACCATAGTTAAGTATACCCCTAACGCGTATTTTCCGCCAAACAGCAGCCTATTATATTTTATTTCTCCTATTCGCTATTTTTACTTCTAGAATGACTGACCTATTATGGAGATCGTGCCATTGGATATGTGCAGTGTGCAGGTAAAACGCTCTGGGGGTATATGCATTGTTAAAGGAAGAATCACCCCAGAACATAAAGTACATGCAACATGCTATCATGCGTGATAACCAAGATTGACGAGATCAACCACAAAGTTCTGAACTGTGACTGCATCTCTTGCGCTGCATCTTTGCAATTATTCTCCTATTCTGTGGTATTTCCATCTAACATAGATTTAAACATAGAAAGCAAAAATAAACAGATGTGTAGATATTTTATTAGTTTTATTAAAATTGGTTTGTTTTTAAAGAAATTCTGTGTGACAAAATTATACTCAAATAATGAAGTAAGTAAATTCTTTTTGATCAGCTTTTCAAACTTTTGAAGTCCTCAAGTCTCGGTCAGGTGTGGGAACAACGCTTGAAAATCAGAAATCCAGGATGTCGCCGTAGTTTTCTTGGGAAACAATGCGAGGTCATCGGAACATTCAGAAATTCAAAATCCATAACTGTGTAGATAGCAACCTCGCCAAACACGCGGATTTTTGCAAGATAGCCTGCCTCGGGCCCCCTTTCAAGCCTCAAATCCATGAAAATATTCGCCTATCATTTTCGCAAAAAAAACCGCCACAAAGGCTATCATCGACAACGACGAACCCTTGAATCACACGGTAGGTACACACCTGGCTCTACAAAGCACACAAGGAAAAAGGTCCATAACGCTTCGAAGGATGCACAATTTGGCACATCTACTTTTTAGGTTAAGAACAACGAAATTTCAGCATGACAGTTGACACTTCCTCCACTTCGGCTTCGCAAGTAAACACGACGCATGACTGCATGTGATTGGTTAAGCCCTCGATACGTCATCATGCACCATAAATGACACATTTGAATCTTGGTGCGTTTTTCTGGTTTCTGTTTTTCAGTTTTTAAATTACTACAAAAGTTGAGAATTTGCATTCCTGTTACCAGACGATAGCATGAATACTAAATTTCAAGAAAAATAACTCAGATGCCCATTTTAGAGTGAGGTGGATAGGCCCATTGCTTGTCCATCAAATTCCGTAATTTGCGAATAATTTCAGTTTATCGCAGCCATTATTTGTGGCTGTGGTGGTCCTACATGATACCGTTTAGGTATTTGTTTTCCGCGCGTCTGAAGCACCCATGCGTTTCTTGCTGCAGAAAAGGAGCCACATTGACTCTCCGGAACTTAAGCTAGCGCTAAAGCTCATTTTCGCAAAGACGATCATACGATAAACGACCTTACTGAAAGTGGTCCATAGAAGAACCACACAACCACTAGAAGGGTTAAAATGAAAACCCACCTGTACAAAAACCAGAACGATTCTCACCACAGAAAGTCGGGTCAAGCGCGCAATATTTTACTCCAGGATTGCTTGCGGCAGCAAGACGAGATTCCACCTCGACTTTGGTATTTCCACGGCGCTCTCGAGCGCTTTCAGTTTCGATATAAAGGAAACGGAGTAGTCCCAAGCGCGCATCAGCTCCTGAAATATTTAAAATAATTAACGCGCGCCGACGGCCCCGACGAGCCATCCAGCCAAATGAGCCTTGAAGGAGAGCTCGAACGTTCAGCAAACCTATTCCTTCGTGGTCCCGAAGCGCCGTTGTTGTGGTACGGCTTGTAGCCCCCCGGCCTGCCTGCCTGCCTGCAGCACTGGCCGCCAGACAATTACCGAATCTCCCACCGCTTCATTTATAATCCATGGCGTCGAGGTCGAATCTCAACCAGTCGCTCATACCTTATTCATCCGGGCGAGCGCCTCTTTAGCACCATGAAGCTTCTCCACTTCTTTAGGGGTACACAGCAGCTACCGCTACTGGCTATAGTCTGGATGCGAGCTTTATTGCTTGTGTCTGGAAGTGAGCGTGTGTGAGTGTGTGTGTGTGTTGGTTTAGACTGGCGTCTTTTGTGTGAGTGAGTGTGCGTATGGTGCAAAGCTCTCAACCGTGTGTCATTCGGAGCTTTCCTCTCCTCGTTTCCGGCAGCCAGGAGAGGGCGGCGATGCGGAGGTGATGATGGTCCTGTGGTGCGCGATGCCTTCGTCTCTTCGTCGGCATAATCCTTGATCTTGCCGGGAGATTGCTGATGCGCTGAAGAAGGTCTCAGTTTGAATTTATACATCATTCTGTTCGCGCTTTGAATATTTCCCCTGCGGATGGGCAGCTGGCAAGGGTAGCGAAATGGGTGATTTCTCGGGAAAAGAAGGGTGACGCAAGAGTTCTTGTTTGGCAAAGAACTTGCGCTAGTGATGTCATAAGGGGACTTAAAGAACCCTCGGTGTGTGCTCGAAGCCATCCCGGTGAAGAAAAAACGTAACTTGAACACATTCAAACTTGCGGAATGGGGGTGTAGGAGTAGGTAGGAGGTAGGTATATCTCTGTGCGAAAGATTAAAAGCTCGAGAGAAAAAAAAAAGATTTTGGACTGTCTATGGACGAAAACGAAAACAAAATAGACTTTCAGGCACTTGACCTCATTTCTTTGTATACTGTAATATGTTCACTAGAGGGATGAGCCCCGTCAAGGGTTCGGCAAGTTCGAGCTAGCCTCCTGGAAGGGACTGTAACCCTCCAAAAATACTGAAATTTGCATTATCTTGAAAAATTTGCATCGAATCGAAAAAAAAAACCGCTTTAAAAACAATTATACTATAAGCTTCGGAGTGATGTATCGCTTAACCCCAATTGTCATTTAAAATTTCCGAAGAGGCTGCTAGTCTTGACAACGAGGGTGAAACTTCATGGTTAAATTAACAGCAGTTGAACGTCCTCCATTGAAAACAAAGTTAACCCGTCTGGGCTTATTCCGAAAAAATTAGGACAAATGCCTAAAAATATGTCTGTTTTGTGTTTTCGTTGGGCCATCCTGTATATTGATTTCACGGTTTATGTATCACGCTTGACATTTGTCAAAAGTAGCGTCAGAGTTTAAAAGAAAGTCGAGTTTTCTCCTATCCAATGAGACAAATAGACGAATACGAGAAACGTTGCATGATATTCGAGCGGTGCTTCATTTTAGGTCCTCACCTTCATTGCAGCATTCGGCTGCGCCTCATGCTTAGCAAATCAAAGCTTCAAGCCTGAAATAACGCTTTTATACCTCATATCGTGAAAAACTGTTGACGCTTCTCTGACGACGCTCTCATTACCGTTTAAAACAATGTTAGAAGTGCTTTAAAAGTGTTAGGGGATAGATTAGCGTTAAAAGTGCATCTTAAGTGCGTTAAAAGTGCGTCTTTGAAAGCGCTTTTAAGCTAAAAGCGATATGTATACTGGTTCGGACGTTAGGCGCCAATCAACTTGCATTTGATGATTAAGCAGTGCCGTTTGGTACGAATGTTGTACATACCCATGCCTCCATTTTGAGAGGTGTTGCCAGGACGTCGGTCCGTGCAAACGCCGTATACAGGTTAATCAAAAATGCAAAAATTCCAACTCATGAATCAAAAAAACTGGAGTCATGAAAATCACCCGGTAGATCCACACTTCAATGCTCATCTAGTTGAAACAAGCCGTGTTCGAATATTTCCAGCTGTTTTTGAAATATTTTGAATTCAGTGTTCGGTTTCATAAGGATGGACATTTTGCAATAATCCAGTGATTTTCCAAAATATTTGGATAAATCTTCGTACTCCCACAAAGAATGACCTCATGAATGAAATGTGATGTGTTGCCACCATCCCCGCCTATACTATTTTTGAAAATATGACAGTCGACTGCTTTTTTCCTTAAGGCCGCCATTTTGAATTCGCCCATTATGGAATAAGTAAGAAATCAATTGAAACTAGTAGTAATTGTCATAAGCAAGAATCTGAATGCAAAAATAACTGTTCTCATTGGGTAATTCTTTGTAATTGACCATAAGGAAATGTTAAGCCATTTTTACGAGTCTTACAGCACTTCAGCGCTTACCACGACCTTATTGACAACTGTGAAGATAACTATAGGGTATTGAATCAATCCAATATCTTGGTCAAGACGAATTACGAAACCATTTTGATTCTTCATTATTCATTCCCAAAATATACTGAAAATATCTTGAAAAAATGGGACAAGTTTTGGAAATACGTTTATTTGATAAATTTCTCGTTTTTGACTCGCCTTTTTTTTGTCGGTGGGTCATTTTTTGCATTACATTTTTTTTTCGGAAATACACAATTGCCAAACAGACCAAACAAGATGATGGATTGTTTCCAAACTCTATTTTCATCTTTACAATGGTCATTTTGGTCGTGTTAAGCGTCGAAGTGCTATAAAACTCGTAAAAATGGGTTTAACATTTCCAAGTGAACAATTGCAAAAAGTAACTCACCAAGAACGGTAACTTTTGCATTTATATTATCGAGTATGACCATTACTGCTAGGCTAGTACCAGTTGATTTCCCACTTATTCCATAATAGGGGAATTCAAGATGGCGGCCATAAGAGAAGAAGAAGTCGACTGTCATATTTTCAAAAATAGTGAGCGGAGACTGTGCAAAACATCTCATTTATTGATTGAGGTTATTCTTTGTCGACATGCGAAGTTTAATCCAAATATCTTGGAAAATCACAGATTTTTTGTAAAATGTCCATCTCCATGAAATCGACTACTTAACTAAAAATATTCCGGAAACGGCTGAAAATATTGAGACGCGGATTGTTTCAGCTCAATGAGCATTGAATTGTGAATCTACATGCTAATTTTCATGATTCCAAGTTTTTTAGTTCATGAGTTGAAATTTTTATATTTTTGATCACCCTGTAAACGGCGTATGCACAGACCGCCATCTTGACAACACCTCTTGAAATCAAGGCACGGGTATGTTCAACATTCGTACCAAACAGCACTGCTTAATCATTAAATGCAAGGTGGTGGTGGTGGTTTTATGGCTCTTAACATCCGGACTATACGGGCCATAACGTTCCTGTTGTAACATCATGGCCAGGAGCCAATCTGATAAGAATCACAAGTTTACTATAATGTCGGTGGTAGTCAACTGTTATTACTTGGTCATACTCATTCGTGACAATCCTTCCGGAGCTTTCCTCTCACACTGGGAGTTAAATCGGAAGTGATGGTGAAAATAATTCGACATGTATCTACCACTCAAGTTCGAGTTACCAAATAGTACACCAGCTGTTTCGATCAATCACTGAGGTCCCTAGAATCACTTACATGCTTATAATGTAAAATTTTTGGCATCATTTACTTTTTATTCTAAGTGATCAGATCAAAGTTACTCGGGTCATTTTATTATTAGATTCAAAAATGAAGAAGAAAGGCCAAAAACAGCTGATTATGTCAACTTGTCGGCTTGTGAATTCCATGAAATTGGTCTTAGGACAACATCTTCATTTTGACAGACAATTTTCCCCAGTTTTCCAAAGTTTGTAAAACGGAAAAGTTACGTTTTTTTTTTCGAGCTCTCCAAAGTGGACTTGAAGTTTCTAGTCCCCATCGCCCCTCGCCATCGCATCCCTATCGCCTCTACAGTTGTTTTTCTCCTTATCGGCCTTTTTCGGTCATAGGTGCTCGCCTTTATTTACTTTACATTTTGATATTCCTGAAAAACTGGATTTGTTATACGATACAACACCCAGACTACAGCGGGAATCGAACCCGCAACGTCCGCACCACAGTCAGATACTGACGACCTGTGCTATGGGGCCGTCATGTGTCAGTCACAATGACTTACTACGCTCGTCTACAACAAACTAACGGGTATAGTCCGAGGAGTACTCTTTGTCTTTCTTCGTGGCCTGAAAAAGCTAAAGCCATTTTCACACCCTCACCTACTAGATAAATAACGAGGTAAACAACTCTGTTCCCCGGCTTTTTTTTTTTATTTTGGAAACTTTGATCTTGTACCTGTTCCAGTTTCACAGGTACTTACTTAAACACCTGAGTTGCATTTTTGGTTGTATTTATGGAATCAGTCGGTAATAACTGCCACTTTGTTTATTTACGTCAGTGTACGAGCTCTAGTCTGGCTGGACTTCAAATATCTTAGAGTATGCATGTGTTCCGCTTTATTGCATAGAAGCATCGATGTTTATGCAGAAAAGTGGGCAATTGTTTTACTTTGAAATAGACAAAGACAACAGTAATCAATGTGGAATTTATAACTACAGGATTGTGTTTGGTATTTTGGTTTAACGAGAACTTCTCAAGCAAAACTTATTCTAAAGCCTTGACACTATTGTGTGGTGAATTATGAAGAGCTTTATCGTAGACAGGTACTGCCGTTAGCTGGAAGAATGATGTACCGATCTGCAGTAGAACCGATTCTCTAGGAGAGCTCTTGAAAAATTGGAGTCGCTTTAAACCAACGTGTTTTTGTCAAATATGAATATTTTGCTGCATTTTTTTTTATTCGTATTGTCTTGTTTCATGGTTTATGTTTCAACAAAAATTGGTGAAAATCTGTCCACGACATTACGTCAGAAATTCGCAGTTTATCCAGGGGGAACACTCAAAAACCTAATTTTTGCCTGATTTCAAAAATTTCACGTTCAAAAAATAATTTGACCATTTGACCTTCTCTCTAGCTACCACCACTTGCGTCAAGTCTGCACGAGAGTCTGCATCTAAAATATATTCATGGTGCTTACTACTTACTGCAGGTCAAAGTTTGCACTGCAGTTTTTTTGAGTTCAGGGAATGTGCAATTTTTAATTTTGAAAAAATCACCGCCGAGAAACCAAGACCGGTTCGTTTCGTCACTGGGTTTCGCATTTGAAACCGGCTGTAAGCGAGGCTGTAACTTTTTTGTATCTAAAAAAAAAAGTTACGGCGATTTCAAATCAGTCAGGAACTTATGGGCCCCTGAACATAGCCTGAAACTGCTCGCACTCAGAGCACTCAGATTTTCACCCTCCTCTCTCTCTCTCTCTCTCAAAAAAAAAACAATCTCCAAAGCCTGAGACACCACATTAGAAACAACTCCTAGAGCAGCCAGGGAGCGTAGGTTCTAATAACACCACTTTCAGTGGTGTAGAACATGTTACAACTCTCGCATGAAGCTGATTTAACAAAGCTCCTCCAAAAATTCGCTTAGCCGCTTGGAACTAATCAACAGGTGTTTTGGAAATACACGAATGAAGCAGGAATAAAAAATTACCAAGATTTGATAACAAAAGGTGAAATCAGGGTAACGTTACAGAACAGAAGCTCAAACGCTGCTGGAAAATTCAGAAAATTTCACCCTGGCGCCAGCCGGCGAGACAAAGAAGGGGTAAAAACTTTCGCAAGCAAAATAACTACGCACATGCATCAGCGAACTTGGTTGAAATAAAAACCATGAGATCCGCATCAAATGCAGATGAAAAAGCACCAGTGGGAAAGCATGTACAAATTTGAGAATGTTCATGCAAGCGATAAATAAATTAACAAATTGAACACTGACCTCGGGTCCTCGACCTGTATTTCTGAAACGTGTGATACCCATGTGAGAATGGTATGCGGTTACTATCACTTTAGATTAAAATTAAACTTCAAATGCCCTATTAGAAAGTTTGGCTCCTCAAATAATCATTTAACTTTGCCAGCCGTCACTGGACGGGATTGAGGAAAATTGCAGCTGTCACTTTACTGCTATGGCATCATGTGATATCATAATATACCAAATTTGAAGCTGATGGGTTTAACGGTAAAAAGCGTAGGTTGAATGAACGTATCTCAAAATTGAATTTTAAGACGCTACTTGCACCTTTTGCAATTCATATTTATCTTATCTCAAGTCTCAGGCTTTATGTTTTTGTCACGTCACGATCGAAAACATAGCAGAGAGTTCATGCACAGACATAAACAGAACAAAACCTAATCAGTTTTTCTCTCCCAAAGGACGTCCTTTTACTTCTTTTCCTTGAGCTTACAGGTCTTGTCAATTGAATATAAAGTACAAAAGCCTGTCATCGGTGCGAAAATTCAAAATACCCTCAAATATTGCCTTCGGTCCCTTGAAATACCCCCACCCCACCCCTTGATCAGTTGAAGTACTTGAATTATTAAAAAAATTAGACGTCATTTTTTCATTATAGCGGTCACACGGTTGAGATACGAAAAGAAAAAATGGAGATTTGGAAAAAGCACCTCAAAATCTATATTATTCCCAAGTTTCAAAAATATTGAATAATCTTCAAAAACCACCATATCATTCGGAATTAATAATTATGAAAAGACAATCGTGAAACTTACCCAAAATACTAAATCGAAATTAAAGCATGCAATGATGGAACGATGACAATTCTCTTTTCAACAGACTGTATTAAGTCAATAATTCCATAAGTCCATAATTTTTACGGGATAATGATCCTTGAAGGTCCAGGGGTCATCAAGTCCATGATTTTTGTGAGCTTTCTAATAGAACCACTCATAATCTGGATTGTCTCACAACTTTGAACGGGGTTCACAGCTAAACTGGGAAAGCTAGTAATTGGCCTCAAATATTTTCTTGTAAAATATTTGATTCTCTACAACTTTGTCGTATCACAATTTTCGAATATCTTTTGTTGTTCCCACAGTACTCAGGGAGGAATGTCACGTCTAAAATTTTCTCATATCACTGGATTGATCATCGCAAGTTTAACCCGGCATCCGACAGGTGAAATTTTCTCAACAGTTCCGACAGGTGGGGTGTGTCCAACCCTATTTTTCATGTAACCTCTAATAATTAGATATAGGCATTTTTCCCAATTGAAAAACATTCTGTGATTCAGGAACATTGTTTTTATCGATAGGTAGTGGAAGTTTTTGCAATAAATATATTGGAACAAATAAAACAAAAAAATACGTCGAGCCCGATCTTACACTAAAAAAAAAAACGATTCTATTGTTTACTTGAGAAAGAAAACCTTCATTCAATACATGAAGAAAGACTCAACTAACATAATGATTTTTCAAATTACAAAATTCTAAACAAAAAAAATCCAACAAAAATCGGTACAAAAATGAAAAACTCATTCATTGTCCAACTTGGTGCAATTTCTGCAAAAGTTCAACGAATGTTCGAGGCAAATAAATTTTTCACATTCTTCCGCAGACTTATCTAGACTTCCTGTCCTTGATACGCGAGGACAATCCGAAAGCTCTCCTTGCTCATTAGGTCGCCTTTTGACAGCCTAACTGTGCCACTGTCCGATTCCAGATAGCGACGGTTGTCAAGTAGAGGCTCAAGGCCTTGTGACGTCAGTACGGCCAGTACGAGAGTAACTGTGTTTTTGGCGCAAAAAAATCATCTCAAACTTCAATCTCCATATAGAAAAAAGAAGAACACAGCCTACTGGTGAAAAATGCCTCCAAAATTAGTGATAATAATTGTCACATGGGAAATCGCAAGTTCCGACACGTGGGGTGTGACAAACCCAAGTCGACTTTGAAACGAACACACTCCTTCTATGGTAATAATTGCATTGCCGCTGATGCAGTAATACCTAGATTCATGCATTTCCGGAAGCTACTGAGGAGCTGCGGGGGCTAGGCCCAAAATTTGAATAATAAAACTACGATTTTCGGGCGCTTGGGTTTGTCACACCCCATACGTGTCGGATGCCGGGTTAAACGTGATTAACAGCTATATAAGCTGAACAGCTGTGCCCGAGTGAACTCTTTTCTAGGTGATTGCATCTCCTGCACTTCCCATCTTTTTTATGGTTGCCGGGACAGTGGAAAATGTAGCTTCAGTTTTTCTTATTCAATTTTCCATTTTCTTCTACACATCCCCTGTTGCAAATCAGAGGCGCAGGCACCATTACGAACTATCGGCCTGCGGCGCGCTCTGCAGCTATACCTTGGCTCTTGTGTCTGTAATAAACCTCTTTTCGTCTCGGTATGTAATGTATTATTACTCACAACCATTATGGTAATTGATTCATTACGTACTATGTAAGAGGGCGGGAAGTGACTCATCACTTACTCCGCGGGTAAAAGAAGAAATGGTAGCTTCAGAAGATACATTCCAGAATAATGGATCCAACCAAACAATGAGTGGGTGAATCCGTATTCCTGATATGAGTCAAGTTTAAAAAAAAAATGATTCGCCGATCTAAAAGTTATGGCAAAAAAATATTTTCTAGTCTGCTGGGGGCTAGAGCCTTCAGGCCTCCAGGCTCCGCCAGAACCAAAAGTTGCTCTTCGATGGCTGAAGACTCACTAAATACCCTGTTGGTGACTACAGAATAGGCAGATAGGTGTAAATCCATGAAAATCGAAGATTGCATTGTGGAGTTTAGTTTTGTAGAATATAGATACGTATATCCCATACATTCTCTATTTTCAGTAGAATGACTTCTTGGAGCAAAAATAAAGTGACAAGGTGGGGGGCTACGACTACGGCTGATGGCACCTGCAAAGTTTTGGAGCGAAACGCTTGTCACTTTATTTTTGCTCTAAAAAGTCATTCTACTGAAAATAGAAAGTGTATGAGATATAGAGAAGAGTTCAATTCATACTATTAAAACCAAGTTGTTGTCATGATCGGTTTTCCTAAAACTGCTTCTGAATCAATTACTTCCTAGTTGGTGCCATTAAGCTAAGAACTTTGGCGCTGAACGAGTGAATTTTATCCTATGCCTTCTCTGGTCCTAATTCATTTTTTTGTAGGCAAACAGACGTAAATGCCAAGTATATTTTCCTTTCTTTTTCTTTTTTTCTTTCTCAACCTTGTCTTTTTTTTTACCACATGTAACAGACAGGTAACAGTCTTTTGTGAATATATCTATTTTGTAATTAAGTTATCTTTGTTAAAATTGGTGTAAATTTCATTGTATGGGTAAACTCTTTGTTAGAAGAATGTATTTCTTGAGAACAATAAAGTTTGATAATAATAATAATAATAATATAGGGAGTTCGAGTGAAGTCATTGGAGAGAAGCATCAGGGGCGTACCCACGGTGGGGGAAGGGGATGAAGGGGATAAATCCCCTTCTGAAGCTTCGACTAATATCCCCTGGCGAAATTTTTGAAGAGCTGGCTAAGGCTTCAAGGCGGCTCTATATTATCATTTGATTGATTGCTTGATACCTACTTGACAGGTATCATTCTGTTTCAAAAACTTATTCAGGTTATGTTTTTTGAATAGTTTTGCACTTTTGAGTTTCAACTGAATCCTCGAAGGGAAGAAAACAAAATGAATTTAACAGGCTCTCCTTTTTTCTGCTGATTATTGTCAATATTATTATTATTATGCCCAAAAATTTTCGTCAACGGCGCTACTTTTTATTGGCTGCGGCCGCCCAGTACAGAGTCGATCTTTTAAATATACACAAAACCTCCTCGATCCCCCCTTTGTCCATAAATCTGGGTACGCCATTGGAGAGAAGCATGGGGCTTATTTTGATCGTAGCCCTCACCTTAAGGGCGCCTGGTCGGTGAACCGTACCCCCTGTTCGAAAATGCTGGAGCCGCCAGTGCAAACGAGTACCTATAATAATTAGTACCAGGAAAATCCTCATCACACTGGACTAGGATTCTCGTGGAAGGCTGGAAGGGAGTTGATCTTGAAGATCGATTTCTTGTCGGATGTCAGACCATGAAGTTAGAATCACAGTGGTAACGGTGCATCACAATATCTTGATCAATGAATCAGACTGTCGTAGTTAGCTAGTTGCAGGTCTCAACATATCCCTAACACTTGAAAAATAATTCTCAAAACGAGATCTAACGAGTTTGCTTTAGTTACCTGGATATTTGAGACATCAATCACTACAAGTAGATACTGGGTACTAATCCACCAGTTGTAATAATTGCAGTTTACTCCATCGATGAATGATTCTAGAAAGTCCTGCATGGCTTCCCCGAAAGCCCTCAAAGCTCTTGTTCCGACTTCTTAATTCTGTCATATTCCAGTCGTATCTGTTGCAAGTCTAATGTGAAGAGCTGTGAAAAAGTCCACGATTTTTCCTGAATACATCGGCAAGCTTTCCATACACGACTTCTCTCCCAATTATGTAGGTTTGTAGGTTTTCCTTGAGTCAAGATCTTCAGCGAACACCGCAACAAAATTCCCAAAGGCATTAATTTCATGCCATGTAACTAAATAGGTCCTTAGCGAGCATAGTTAGCAGGCTTATTTGTATGCTAAGTGCGTTTACCTGCAAAGGTGGAAAATTACAGGGACTAGGCGTCAAGCGCTCTTTTCGCACCCTCTGTCCGGCCATAGTTTCAACTTGACACATCATACAGATCGTAGAAAGTTGATGTTGTTGCATAAATAAAGTGTCAGGTTATCTTAAGGCCATTACCCGCAGGTACAAAGAAATTTCCGAGTTGGCAATTACTCAACTAAACAACAGAACCTCCAGCACACTGCGGTGATCCCTTTTCGCAAAATTCAGCAAGCCCCTTCTCGGCCATCACCCCGTTTTTTGACAATAAATCAAGCACTATAGGACAAGTTTCCTTCGTTCTCGGCCTGCCACAGGCGGCGCTGACTTGCTGAGCTGTACCTGCCTATGTTGTTTTTCCCGAGGACGAAGCACTTCGCGCAAAGAGCAAAATTTCCTTTTTTGTCGCGTACCTTTGTCTAGCCTAAGCATGTCCTGCCCGTAGTCATAGTGCTAGCGGTACGCAAAAAAAAGTGGCATTTGATGATACAAGCAAGCCACTTTGCGTATTTGTTGTCCAGACCCATAAGAAAAATTTGACCCGCAGTTCCTAAAAATTCATCCCTTAGGACCCGAGATTTGGGGAGGGGGGGGAATACTATAAAAAAAATACCAAACTTTTTTGTCCAAACTTGCTGAGGCGTGTTTGGTGTCAAAACTATATAACTCAGACCTCCTCGATACAATGACAATGTCAAAACTCTCGTGCGGTCACCGGAAGTCGAGTTAAGTCGTCATTTTTGAAAATTTGAGCTGAAGGTCAAAATTACCAAGTAAGCGTCAATTACCTATATGTTGGGTATCGATTCCTAGGTTTTCGGGGTCGCTGAAAACGTATGAAATAAAACAAAAACGATTGGGTACACCGTCCGCCCATATGGTCTACCTATGGGCCTAAAAGTCAGGCAATCGAGAAAAATCCTACAAATTTTCGAAAATAGAAGTGAAATAATAATGTGAAATAGCTTCAATCTGTACTTGGTGATGATGCTGTACCAGCTATTCTATGTGAAATTTATAATGTCCACCTGTGAGCTGTCAAAGATCCAAAATGGCGCTCATTTAAAACACGCAGGGGAATAATTTATCGTGATTTTCTTTAGAGAGCTCCTGCGTATCACTAGCTAAGCACATGTTGCTCGTCAGTGAACAACGACGAAGAAAGTTCCTTACACTATTGGTGGTATCTTGCATCGTTTAAAAGATATCCACCGCGAAACTGTTTCCGAACCGTTTTTGGACAATAGATTGAATACTTGAATAGGAGGAGAAACTTTGCATGTAGAATGGAAATAACCGACCTAAATATATTGTGTCTGTCCCATGCAATCATGTCTTATGATGTATATTTTGCCTGATTTGTCATTCCTGGTCTATGCATGGAGGGTCATAAATCATAAATCCAAGATGTCCACCGCTGTAAGTTTCAAAATTCCATACCAACTTTATTGTTGAATTTAGATAAATAATAAATATCTACCGCACCTGTACATTCCTTATATCTTATAAAGTTCTGAAGAGTTCCCCACAATTTTATTTCTTAGATAATTTGAGAGATATAGCCAACTACTCAAAGTAAATGTACAGAAAATTTGAATTAAAAAATGACACCTACATAATAAAAACTAATGGAAATTTTTTTCGCTCTGCTACCGTTTTATTCAATAATGTTGCACTGTTGCAGAAAACAGGAAGAAATAGAGTGACGGAAAAAAGATCTAATTACAAAAATTCTAAGAAAATATCTAATGCGTTTGATCCAAAATATCTAAAATATAAACACAAACCACCAAAAATAGAAAGGGTGGAGGGTCACAAGTTTCCTCCTTCTTTTCAGATCCACTGGATCAAGAATTGCTTTTTGTTTTGACTTGAGTTTCCCCCGTTTGTGTTAAGTCCACCAGATAAGGAGCTGCTTTTTGACTCGAGTTTAGTCTTTTTGTTTGAACTTACTAAGCAAGACTTAGTCGACGACTCTAGAGTCTAGACATATCTAGAGGGCCTGAAAAGATATAGCAAACCTGAATAATTGAGCAATTTTCATCTGGTGGGTCTGGAAAGAAGGAGGAATCTGAGTCAAACACCAACTCCTTCTGGTAGGTTTGGAAGGAGGCACTTGAGTCAAAAGCCAACTCCTCATTTGGTGAGTCAAAAAAAAAGCGATTTCCTCATCTGGTGGATTTGAAGAAAAGGGAGGAAACTCAAAACCATTATTATTTTTGACATTTTTCTACATTGTACGAATTGTGCTATAGATCTTTCGAATTTTAGCTCTTATGTAATGTCGATTTTTGTACTTGGGAACTTTTCTACTTAAATGAGATATTTTGCATTTTGGATCTTTTGTATTTTGGATATTTTGCGCTTTGGACCAAATGCATCAAACCTATCGTTTGTAGACCTTTCATTCCAAGTTTTTTCTCCTCCTCCTTCGCTTTTGGACATTGTTAGCATGAAATTTTCTGAATAACCCTACAGCGGCGGACATCTTGGATTTATGACCCTCCATATACCAGGAATGACAGATCACGCAATCTAAACCATGAAACATGACTACATAAATCAAAACAAATATCTTTACGTCGGTTATTTCAATTATACATGCAAAGTTTTTCCTCCTATTCAAGTATTCAATCTTTTGTCCAAAAACGGTTCCGAAACAGTTTCGCGGCGTATATCTTTTCAACGATGCAAGATACCACCAATAGTGTAAGAAACTTTCTTGGTCGTTGTTCAATGATGAACAACATGTGCTAGGCTAGTGACACGTAGGAGCTCCCTAAAGAAAATCACGATAAATTATTCCCCTGTGTGTTTTAAATGGGCGCCATTTTGGATTTTTGACAGCTCACAGGTGAACATCATGAGTTTCACATAGAACAGCTGGTACAGCATCATCACCAAGTACAGATTGGAGCTATTTCGCATAATTATTTCACTTCTGTTTTCGAAAATTTGTAGGATTTTTCTCGCTTACCTGACTTCTGGGCCTATAGGTGACCCACGATATGGGCGTGAGGTTCACCGAATCGTTTCTGTTTCATTTTATACGTCTTCAGCGACCCCAAAAACCTAAGAATCGATACCCAACATATGGGTAATTGACGCTTATTTGGTAATTTTGACCTTCAGCTCAAATTTTCAAAAATGACGACTTAACTCGACTTCCGGTGACCGCACGAGAGTTTTGACATTGTTATTGTATCGAGGAGGTCTGAGTTATATAGTTTTGACACCAAACACGCCTCAGAATGTTTGCAAGAAAAAGTTTGGTATTTTTTTATAGTATTCCTTCCCCCTCCCCAAATCTCGGGTCCTAAGGGATGAATTTTTAGGAACTGCGGGTCAAATTTTCCTAATGGGTCTAGACAACAAATATGCAAAGTGGCTTGCTTGTATCATCAAATGCCACTTTTTTTCAATAATCTTGGTGTACCGCTTGCACTATCAGTGTAGTATAGTAGGACAAAGATCAAGGATTAACCGTGCCGAGTGTCACACGCACAAAGCCGCGATGTTGTTTGTGAATTTATAGGGACAGTGCGTGAGTGACGTGTTATGTTTCAGACTCGGAACTAGAGGACTTAGAGACTCCCCCTCGTTACCGACCCGACAGCCTAGAGGCCCTTTGCAGGGCGACCCGGTTCACGCAGGCGGAAATCAAGAGGATATATCGCGGCTTCAAGGCGGAGTGTCCTACAGGAGTCGTCAAGGAGGAAACCTTCAAGATGATTTACGCCCAGTTCTTTCCACAAGGTGGTGAGTTGCCATTCGCAAGCTATACAACACTAACATTTTCGCCGAAATATTGTGTTTCATCGTTAGGGTTAAAATAATAGGGTTGTGTCCATTTTCTATAGGTCAAATCAATCTTGGCTGTGTACATTCGTATAAAAAAATGTATAAAAGAATAATCATAATTTTTCAAATTCAGAACGAAAAACAAATCTCTGTATGAAGGCTTTCCTCATCTCGCCGTCAAGTAGTGTTTCAATTTTTATGGCGCATCCCACTTCGGGAGTTCACGAGACGCGACGGGCCGTCTCACCATCAGCTCGTAAATTTGACCGCAGAAGAGCTTTCGCATTGTCACAGCAGTGGCTTTTACACTTTACCGCAAAAACAACACGGCCAACATAAATATCGCCGGCGGCGAATTGAAGAAACGCCATAAAAACAATGCTTGACTTTTGCTGCGGTATAAAGCATCAATAGAGTTGCCGGAATTAATTCCAGTGGTGAAAGAGAACACAGTTTTTTACAAACGGGATGAGAATAAGAAAATATGTTCTGTAGGGACGTCGTTCTTTCTTTCGCAAAATTGAATGCACCTCAAGAGTTGGAGATTATCACGCTAGTTCGCCAAATTGTTGTGATGTTGACGGGCTGTCGCGGTCGGTTCGTCAAGTTCCAAACCGAAATGTAACAGCTTAAAAATATTCAACAATAGAGTCGCTCCTCTTCTTCAAGCAGAAGGACTATTAGGTCTACTAGGGCTACTATACTGGTCATTTATTTTTATTTTCAGACAATGGCTACGTTTACACCGTGGCTTTGGTCCGCGACCTAAGCACTAAATTCGACCCAAATAAATTTAGTCCACGTGGTGTAAACGAACACGGACTAGGACCAAGTTGTTTGGGTCAGGTCTCTTAGCAGCTGTCGACTGACCTGAGTTTAGTCTGGACCAAATCCCCAAAGATGCGGTGTAAACGGTACTGGACTGGCCGAAGCCGAAAAAATCTGTATAAGACTCAGTTGGCAGGCTGTCAGTCAACCTAACTGATGCTTCCAGACTGTCGAGTCTGGTCGAGTATTCAAAAGAAAACTGTTATGCACCAAATCTGGACTCTATTTCAAAATAGGTCGACCTTTAGTCTACCGGTGTAAACGCTGGAAGAGAAGGACCATTTTAGGTGGAATTTTGGTCAGTGCTTATACCATGTATTTGCTGTTTGTGTAAAATAACGTCCTTGAGCCCGAGGAGACTAACAAAAAAATAGCGAAAGCACGGAAGCATATTGTCACGCTTTTGACTGAACAACCGAATGAAAATTCGGTTCTTCTTGGACAATTGACCAGTTAGCTTGGGGGGTAGGTTCGAGCCAACTTCCGGTAAGGACCAAACCTCTGGAAGCAATACGAGCGCCAGGGTCTTTGGTCACAATATGCCGATTATCGAACGAGCCCCGTCGAAAGAACTTTATATTTAAAATTAAATCCACTTGAATTGAGATAACGAATCAAACGAAAACCGCGAACACAAAAAAAACAAATAGAGATAAGAGATAAACTATTTAAATTAGAGCTAAGAAAGCTTGACACAATAAATTACTAAGCTACAGAATTATCTGGTTGTAATGATGATTTTCAGTCGTAGATATAGCGTTGATGATAATGAAGGGAAATTATTAAATACAGGCAATAGAAATCACGAGCTGGGAACGAACGTTCCACTACACTGGCACTTAGCTGACTTTCACGGGTTCCCGTCGTGAATTTATTATTCCAGCAGAGAAACTGCAGTCCTGAGGAAGACTAACTTCCCAGAGATCGAACGACGACGACGCTATACGACGAAGCAAATCGGAAACAGAGCAGTAAGGCTGAAAACATACTGGAGCGGTGAGCAACGCGACGATGACAGCGGAGAGCAAATCGACAAAAACAAACACACACATACATATTCCCAATAGGATGCACATACTGGAGCGTCACCGTTGTACAGAATAATGTATTATTTTCGTCGTTTTGCTCTCTGCTCTCATCGTCGGGTTGCTCACTGCCCCAGTATGTTTCCAGCCAGTGCGCAGTGGTAAACGTGATGGCCAGAGAGCGGATTCATATGCGGTAAAAAAGTCCAAAATATGCAGTTTATATGCGTTGAAAGTATCAAAATATGCGGTAAAAATGTTCAAATAGAGCAATACGAGTAAATATGTGATATAAGCTGCAAGAATACTGAAAAATAAAACATTTACATGTAAAACCAACCAACCAACTTTCAGAGTCGGTATTCGGAGCCGGCCATCAATACCGGTTTTTGGAGTGGCTTCTAATGTCGATCTTTGGAACTGGCTTTCAATACCGGTTTTCGAAACCACTTCAATACTTCAAAATTGAGTTATACCTCGAGTTATACACATCGTTGAAAACGCCATCGAATTTCGCATCGTTTGGTACCACTGGCATAATTAAAATAAAATAATATCTGAAGATATCTTGGTTTAAGTTTTGCCTATAAGCGCCAACATAATATGCCTTCCGTTCGGATCCGTTTGGCTTATGCGCCAGTATGCCATAACGTTAGCACGGCGAGTTCAGTTCCAAGAAGTTATTGCAAAAAAAACATTCACCCTCCAGTGTTGTTCATTAGTATTGAGAGCAAACAAATTTCTGTCAATTCAGTTTTTTTCTGCTTCCTGCAAATAAGTAAATGTCGCTTACGCCGTTTCACCTTATCAACGTCGAAATGTAGTCAAAATCCTCAAAAACGTTTCAAAGCTCATTTTGAGCCCCCAATATGGGCGAAACACGTGTCTGTGCAGTTTCGGTCCGACCATCTGATGTTGTGGTAGTCGGAGAGCTTTGTTTCATCAAGCTCATTTGGGAAACCGTAACCTTGATGTGTCTCTCGAACAGTTTCTTTCCCACTACGAGAACACGAGTCGTTTCATTATACCTACCGGATCAAGTCCGGCAGACAATGTGCTGTCACAATTTTGGATACGTCCGTGCTGCAAGTATAGCTCTTGAATTTGGCAACGTTCCTACTTGTGCAGCAGTTGAATTTTTTCTGGACTGGGCAAGTCAAGCAGTAGCAAAAAGAATACAAGATGAATTAGATACCTATTGCAACATTATGTTCCGGCCTGAAGCTGGACAACAGAATTCGGCAAAGTAGACACAACAGACTTCAAAAGAAAACGATGATTTTATATACTGAATGCACGAAATGAGTTTCCATTTTCCGGCTGCAACGTTGTAAAACTCTCCGATCCGTATACAATTCGTTGTGTTTTGAAAATAACATCCTGGGTATGTAGGAAGCATAGATGGATAGATATACACGACAGACTCATCGATCTCGCTGACGTACTAAAATACAAAAGCGTAACAATAAAATTCCAAATTGTGTATCTTAAAATAGCTGTTGGAGATGATTATCTTCGGCGGTCTTTATTGTATCCGACAGACGCGCGCCGGCTGATCGCCATAAAAAATGGTGATTCTGGCCGTCTACGATTGACGTCTCATCAAATATTTCATCGAAGCCCGGTGCGATGCGCGTCGGGGAAACATGAGGGATTTCTCTTTTTATTCGTCGAAAGTGGAGCCGATTTAACGATTCGATTTGAGCAGAGCTTGGTTTTTAAATGTCGATTGCATTTCGCTTTTGTACCTTCCATAATATTCTGAACCACAATTATGTACGTCATTTCATTACCGACTTTCAAGAAATCCTGATCTGAGAGAAAAGGATTCGAGGAGATTGGGCATCTGCCATGATCCATCAATATCAGCAGCGTTGTACCCACAGGTTGTACCATTTGGGCGTGCTCATTTCTTTTCTCAAATAAAATGAGTTCTTACCGTGGTGGGGTAGAGACTTCGCTTGCGAGTGGAGTCTTTTGCTTGTTGGCTTTTTTCCGAGATGAACTCGATGCCCATACAACCACGTTGAACCCCGATTCCTTATGGACTGGTGGAATGGGCAACAAGAAGAAGTGATAACAAGTGAATTTTTGAACTGCAAATAATTGAACAGTTGAAATCGGTGAACATTGGAACAATAATAAGTACTCAAACCCTACTTGTCGAGAGTGCCTTTTTCTTTCTTAATTTTGGGCTGTGAACTCCGTAACGAGTTTAGTGAATACCACCTATCTAGACTTCAATTCCCTTATTTAAATAACTGCTTCTACCCTATAAATCCCTGAACAAAAGAAATCCAACCATTCTTCAACTTTTTGGAAGATAACTTTTGTTGCCTAGTCACTGCATTCGAATTGACATCCTAATTTCCTGAGCGCTCAACACGGTTGACCGTGGGTCGTTAAACTGACTTGCTGAAAGAGAAAGTTCATTTCAAAGATTCAGAGTTATTGTCTAGAGGTTTTATCCACCTATTATAAGTTCGAGTTCAAATTCCGGATTGAACAGAGAAGCCAGATGAACCATTTCTTGCCCTAAAATGAACAAAAAAGACTGAATTGTTTGATCTAAATTCTGCAAACGCGATCTGGAGCAGAGTCAAAACAATGTGGCTGTGGCATAGTGTGAACTCACAAGTTGCCTTTTATCACTGATCCTAGTTTGCTTTTGTATTATTATCATCGTTCAGTTCAAGACTTGACTTCCAAAAACCATTCAACTGGAGCCAAATCAACAATTTACAATCACAATCACAAATTCAGCCGAGGTATCAAGGATTAGGTGCAACGATGAGATTCGTCACTTCCGAGATTCTCTCAAGATGTTAAAGTACACTTAAGTTGAAAATTTGCTATCTTTATTTCTCTCTTGGGGCTCTAATTGTATATATCAGTTCAGCATGTGTTCCTAGCCTACTGCATCTATGTTTCTGATGACCTTGAAAGGACAAACAGAGTTGACTGTTTCAAACTGGAATGAGCTGAAAATTGGTAGCGGACTAGTAAGTAATAAGGCAAGAAAGGATTTTACGTTAACACGAAGGAGTTGTACATGCTGGAAGAAACCAGCAGAAGGAGTATCACGGTATAGGATGAAATTATACAAAATATGAGTAATTAGGAAGCTACGCGTGCGCAGCAGAGCAACACGAGATGAAAAGGACCAAGTATTTGAAGAAGAACGAGAAATCGTTCGCGAATATAACATGCATAGACGAGAACCTTTTAAACTCTGGACTTTCAGGGTCTTTCTAGTCGGCAATATTTTGTGGATCATTCCGTAAATGGTTGTAGGAGAATTTTACAAGACCGTGAGCCAGGGTTCTTTTTAGGGAATCTCGTTGGTCATTTACCTAGTCCTCTCACTGTGGAGTTCATCTATTCATACCGTTTGATCAAAAACTTTTATCCTCTGGACAGGCTGTGGCCTGGCAAAAATTGGCCTCGTTTGCCTGCCAATGATCAGACTACAGCCTGCCTAGAAAAAAAAAGTTTTTAATTATACGGTTTGAGCATAGAAATAAAGGAATCAGTTACTCAAGGTCATTTTATCTATGGGCAGGTTTGACTGGTGTAAGGTCGGCTAAGACCAGGCTTGGTTAAAGGTGAACATCACGAATCGCCCCAGCTGGCTGACGCCAAGGGCTGCGAGCAAATCGTCCATCTTCACAACTGTGATGGAACGCCCCCCCTCTCCCTGACATTCAATTCGTTTGGCCTGTGATCCTCTCAACCCTTCGTTGTGCCCGTTTTGTTCAGGAAGGAAACGACCCAAGAGGGAAGAAGGTGGAGTTCAATGAAACACGCTCATTGCACGGACAGTCGAATTTACTCAAAGCAAAATAAGTGCAAAATCATTCTTTTATGGCTCTTACCTCAAAACACCTAACATGTCACTGAGACTGACAGAATGAACAATATGACACAAAATGAACAAAAATTAACAAAACAATGTCACGAGTGAAACATTAAAATCAATACCATGATGAATTGAGAACAACACAATAAAATATGTCACACTGTCAAGTGGGAGAAAAGGGACAATGACTGCGTTTCTATCGCAGCTTTGGATCCGATCGAAACTGTATCCGATCGAGTCGATCCGCTCGATATTGCCGATATAAACGGTCAGGATTGAGATTTAAATTGGATGAAGCAGTTCAAGTCGATCCGGTGTTTTGGCCGGCTTGACTTGAGTCGAGCGGATCGAGACCCACATCCGCTCGTATTTTGGCCGATGCAAACGGGATCGGATCGAAATGACAGATGACCGACTTGTAAACAAAGCGTATTCTCACTGAATATGGAGGGATGCTCCCCCAGTAATTGTTAATATTGTGATTAGAGTACACCAAAAAATTCAATTATTGAATAGTTTTCGGTTTGGTGCAGTTTGACGCGGCTTAACCGCATGTTGTTGTCGCTCCTAAATCCTAAGCTAACTCTGAGGGAGTGAAATAGGATTGAGTGAAGCGGATCGAACGTGTGACGATAAAAACGCGCTTGACTGAAGCCACTCTGGATCCGATCGAAACTTGAGCGGATCAAAAGCTGCGATAGAAACGCAGTCGGTGACGGATTCGGTGAAATGGGCACTCAGTGGAAGAACCTGGCAAAGAAACCTCTGTCTATTGCCCGAAGCAAAGGACTCTCAAATATATATGTTGGACAAGTGACGAAAACTCACTGCTATTTTCCATATCATGGCAAGCAAAATCAAGCAAAATTAGTAAACTCACACAGACTTTTGAAAAAGAAACGAAGACACATTAGTAGACAAGGCATACCAAAATAATACAAAACAATACAAAATACTACCAACAATGCAAAATAATGATGTTATTTGCGCACCCCGTGCACACGAGGAGCTGAAAGAGAACCTACACCAAATAGCTGACATGTTGCTCGCTGAAAGTTGACAACAATCTTGGCATATCCATCATTGCTGACGCTGACTAGACCCGACAAGTAATATCAGATCATCTCATAGCAAATAAAGCAAAATAATGAACATGACACCTCAACAAAAAGTATCGTACAACCTGCTTGGACGGTAAAAGCCTCTGATACATAGGCAAAAACAAAACATCGAAAAACAGTCAGATTAGGATGGAAGCGATCGATGGCGACAGGGGTGCGACTAGTCACGGTATTCGAGAAAAATGAGTCTCGCATCACGGCCTAATCATATGTACTTGCAAACGTTATTCAAAAATAACAGTGAGTCTCAAAACTAACATGAAAATAAAATTTGACAAGCAGGGGGACATTCAATTTTGGATTTTAACAAAACTTCTGACACATCAAGTACAAATTCATGACATCACAAATTAAAAATGGACTCATTATAATTGCACATAAAAATGAAACAGTAGAATAGCGCAGGTAATGACGTAAGGCTGAAATTGCGACTAACTAAAATTTCAGTCAAGTGATCACATAACAATCAACCAGGTTACAAACAGGTAGACCAAACCGACAGAGTATTCTCAAAAAGGACCGTTTAACGTTCATACACAAGTAGGTTAAGAATATAAACAATTAATATTGATATTTACTTAAATTAAATGCAGGCGGAAACAGACCGAATGTGACCAGTCAAGAAACTGCACGTATCTTCCCGCAGGTATAATTTCCTCTACTCAGGACCCCATATAGTAGAGGAAAAATGAGACTCTATTGTGACTTTCGTGTGCACGGAAAGGTAAAAAGCTGGGGTGCATTTTTCATGGTGTAGTATGGCTTGGGGATGAAGAATCCACTTGTCGTCAAAAAATCGTCCAGTGTGGGGGCGGTATGGGGGCGGTTTTGTGAAAAAACAGTTTTTTTAAAAAATGTTCTACAGTTTGTCAGCTTTTGGCTGATATCAGCTTGGAACAAATCCGTCAACTGTAAGTTGTCGTAAATAATTTATTAATAAAAAGGTGATCATTTACTTTGCCATAAGAATACATGTAAAACTTGACTGCCTCGTGCGCAAAGAACGTTGAATATCTCAGTAACGTGTTGAATGACATTTTTCATTCCACTCCCACTCGATTATCTCCGTAACCACTAGTTCAATCAAAAAAGTTCCTTCTGTAAACCATGTTACCTATTCCATTGCGGTTCTTGCGGTTTTTTCAGATTTGATTTATCTTGAATAGTAATTGAGCTAGGGACGGAATTGTAATGTACTGCATGCAGCGGACAACTGCAGCGCTGAGGCCCTCGCGTACCCCTGCCACCCGCGCATCCCCGCGAAGGCCTTGGTGTATTGAGGCGGGAAATCTGCAGACTTATTATTGTGGCTGATGATCGAAACATTGTGAAAGTGTAGTCGGTAAATTTGCAATATAAATAAATATATACCCCTTGAATTACGACGTACGTCTTCACATATTATAATAGTCCAGTCAAAATAGGTTTTAACCGGAAATAAATTCGGAAGTTGACGAAATTTGGTGGATCGATGCAGAATTGAACGTGGAATGATATATTGAAAGTCCCAAAAGGCTTGGTTTTTTTGAGGACCAATAAAAAGCACCATCCTTGAAAATTTTCGTTTTTTTTTCTGAATAACTTGTAAACTATTACCTTTAGAACACAGCACCAACAAAGCAAATGTAGGCCGTTAAATTCCCAAGAGATCAGTATAAAACTCATTACTGTTCAGTCAATAGCCTCTGAGATACCGCGTCTGCAAAAACGCAGTGAAAATTACTTCAAATATATTTCCGAATTTTATGTAACAATTTGTATAGTGTCAATTCAGGGGCTGTAACGTGGACAGCGAATGTGCGAATTTCAATGTGCTTTTTCTACATTCGGTATCACACTTTTGTTTAGAAGTCACCAACTTCAAAATAACTTCAAAATGGTACTTTTTCTCGACCTTTGAAATCGATACTTGATGTCCCGAAGAATCCGCAAAAATCGATTTTTTTCATAAATAAAATGATCTGCACGCAGTCTTCCTTCAAATTGATTATTTTTATTTCTGACCGGTTTCGCAGGTCTCTGGCCCTTCTTCATCAAAGTGTGGAGTCTAAAATAAAATACATAAAACAAGTAGGTAGGTACATAAAAGGTGAATGATAACACACCGAATCACCGACATTGTATAAATGGTGAAGATAAAGTTTGTGTAAATGATAAGTGAATTGTTTCTAAATTCTTCAGATGTCAGTATAACATTTGTGATGTTGTCATGGAAGAACGGACAAAAGAACTTGATGAAAATGTATGAAATAATAATAGAGCTAATAATAATGTACAAGGTGGGTGATGAATTATTGAAAGGATGGTTGAATGGAAAGAAAGAAGCTTATTAAAATAAAAGGCGTTGTAAAAATGTTTAAAAAAGAAATCTATACAATCTTTTAGGCAATTTCGGACAGAATTATTAGTTGCTTTACAAATTTCAAGAACCTAATACTATCTAAAAGCCGTCCTTTTTTACAAACATGTAAAATTTCAAAATTTGTTCCAAGGACGAAGTTATGATTTTCTGAGATGATTTTGATGATTAGATGATTATGATGAATAATTTTTTCCAAAATTGCCTAAATGATTGTATAGATTTCCCTTTTAAACATTCTTACAACGCCTTTGATTCAAATAATATTTTCTCTTAGTCAACCATCCTGCTTTCATTATTTATCACCCACCTTGTACCATTATTATTAGCTCTATTATTCCATACATTTCCATCAAGTTCTTTTGTCCGTTCTTCCACGACAACATCACAAATGTTATATTGACATCTGAAGAATTTAAAAACAATCATCAAATGCGAGTACAATATTCAGCAGTTAGTGTCCGGACTACCTTTTTTTTTCTGAATAGGTCGTTTTAGTCTTTCAACCCATACAACTCAGAAACCATCACTATAGGATAAATATTCCGAAACATGTTATTTTTTCTGTATTCAAAATATGAAGATTTTCCCTGGATGGTTTTGCTCTACCTAAGTGAAAAATGAGGCAAATAGTATGGTATGAAAAAAATCGATTTTTGGGGATTCTTCGAGACATCAAGTATCGATTTCACAGGTCGAGGAAAAGTACCATTTTGAAGTTGGCGACTTCTTGACTTCTAGACAAAAGTGTGATACCGAATGTTGAATTAGCTTTTCCCGCATGTAAAACACATTGAAATTCGCACATTCGCTGTCCAGGTTACAGCCCCTGAATTGACACCATGCATATTTTTACATAAAATCCGGAAATATATTTTGAGTAATTTTCACTGCGTTTTTGTAGACGCGATATCACAGAGGCTCTCGCAGAGGCTATTGACCAAAAAGTGATGAGTTTTGTACGATCTCTTGGGAATTTAACGGGCTACATTTGCTTTGCTCGTGCTGGTGCTGTGTTCTGAAGAGATAATAGTTCACAAGCCATTCAGAAAAAAAGAAAATTTTCAAGGATGGCGCTTTTTTATTGGTCCTAAAAAAAACCAAGCTTTTTGAGAATTTCAGTATGTTATTGCACGTTCAATTCTGCATCGATCCACCAAATTTCGTCAACTTCCGAATTTATTTCCGGTTAAAACCTATTTTGACTGGACTATTATAATGTGAAGACGTACGTTGTAATTCAAGGGGTATATATTTATTTATATTGCAAATTTACCGACTACACTTTTACAATGTTTCGATCATCAGCCACAATAATAAGTCTGCAGATTTCCCGCCTCAATACACCATGGCCTTTACGGGGGTGCGCGGATGGCAGGGGTACGCGAGGGCCTCAGCGCTGCAGTTGTCCGCTGCATGCAGTACATTACAATTCCGTCCCTAGCTCAGTTACTATTCAAGATAAATCAAATCTGAAAAAACCGCAAGAATCGCAATGGAATAGGTAACATGGTTTACAGAAGGAACTTTTTTGATTGAACTAGTGGTTACGGAGATAATCGAGTGGGAGAGGAATGAAAAATGTCATTCAACACGTTACTGAGATATTCAACGTTCTTTGCGCACGAGGCAGTCAAGTTTTACATGTATTCTTATGGCAAAGTAAATGATCACCTTTTTATTAATAAATTATTTACGACAACTTACAGTTGACGGATTTGTTCCAAGCTGATATCAGCCAAAAGCTGACAAACTGTAGAACATTTTTTAAAAAAACTGTTTTTTCACAAAGCCGCCCCCATACCGCCCCCACACTGGACGATTTTTTGACGACAAGTGGATTCTTCATCCCCAAGCCATACTACACCATAAAAAATGCACCCCAGCTTTTTACCTTTCCGTGCACACGAACTTCTCAAATAAGCACATTTCGCTTCATATTTTCCTCTACTAATATGCACAAAAGTAATAAAATGTCCCGACCCTCGCGCTGTGACCCATACACCACCATCGAGCGGGTGACCGGAAAGATGATTTTTCCTTCTCTCTTCGAACCGCAGTGCGACTCCAGTCCAGCACACGTGGCTACAAATATGCGATACAGTTCGAACACATACAAATGGAGAAGTTTCAAGACTATTTCAGTGACATCGCGCTTATAATTCAATCCATCTTTAAAGATAAAACCTGGTTTCCCACACAACATTGTCTCCTCGAAAGATACCTAATCATTTTTGACGTGAAAATTAAGAATTCGCTTCCAACTGTGTCTTCCGAAAATGGAAACGTAGGTAGGTTATTGAAAGTTTGGGCAAGTACATGACGAAAATGTTCATTTTGTAGAGTCCAAATCCGCCGCTACGACCACTATGAGCCATCAAAGTTGAACATCGTAAAGCAAGAAAATCGCGCACACAATGTTTTACTTCTTTGTTATGTTCCCTGGTGCTCATTGCTACACAGTTGCGAATAACGACCTTTTATATTTAGATAAGAGCTTTTAGCCCCGGTTGCGCTGTACAAACTCTGACCGACCATTGTAAGGACATTAACTCGGTCTTTTCACACATACAGGGCACAATGCTGCAGAGCCACCACACGCAGGTCAAAATTCATGCTAGCACACCACAGTGGTTATTGAAATTATATGCGACTACAACGTGAAAATTTGGATTTAAGTGTATGCAGGGGTTTTATAGTGATCGAATATATGAGGCATGCAGTTTTACATTCGGAGCCGGAACGAACGGCTCTGCGTAGAAAGGGGGGCGCTAGCGACGGCTTATTGCCCGTGCGCGCTTTTTATATTCCTGTCGGCCCAGAACAATGGGGGGTTTATTAGGCGTTTTAGCGCCACACCACGGTGGCGGCATAATTTTGTAGTAATTTTTAATAGCTTCCGGAATTTAACACGGTAAACAGAATTTTAATTATTCGGCGACGGTCCTCGACGTGTCTCGTTTTATGGCCCCGTTTTAGGAACTAATTAAGGGTTTTAAACAATAGTGCGGGCCGACCTGTGTGACGCAACGTGGCAATGAAAATAATCCCTTAACCGTCTATAATTACTGCGAGTTGTGCGCCAATAAAACTACAGCGAGCGGAGAAGTAGGGCGTGCGGGGCACGATGGGGTTGCGTTTCCGATCTGCGCTGTTTCTAGGGCTCTGAAGTGTTTCGTTTCACTTTAATTGGCCTAAATTCAAACGGATGTTGAGTAAAGTTGATAATTCGAGAAGGAGTGGGCAGCTTCTTTTCATTCTGAACTTTTCGGTACAGATTTTTGAAATCTTGGAAATCTTGGAGCAGTTAAAACTTCGTGCCAGACTTTAACTTTTTTTTTTTAATTAGGCAATAAGAACAGAAACCGCAAGATGAAGTCTCGAACAAAGCTTTTCTGTTGTACAATAATCCGTCACTTTTTGTTCAATCGGCTCATACCCCGTTCCTGGTAGCTTTTATACGCATTCGATAATTTCATGGAATCGATAATTAATCTCGAATGGGATTTGCTATTGGCTCGTCCATAGCAACCATGGAGGGTATATAAAGGAGACTGAACGAGTAGTGAAAGCTGTCAAAAAAAATGGTATGATTTCGTGTCGTCAGGTTTCAGTTATAAATTTTTCCACAGCAGCGCAAGTGTTCCACTAAGGCCACTTGTTTATAGAAACCTGCAATTTTCAAAAAAAAATCTGTAGGGATCTGTCACAATTCATTTCGAAAGTTATTCATTTTGTCAGAAGTCAGATATCAGTCAGAAGTCAGAACAGCTGAAACATAGCTGAAACTGATGCAGGGCTGAAACTCCGTTGTGTCCAATGATTCATTTGCTGATTCAGTCTGCGAGGTCGGAATAAGCTGGGAGCTCTTTTCACCATTTTTTTTATTCCGCGATTTTAGGTACACTGCCTAATGACAATGGACGGCCGGCCAGAAAAAAATACCTGAATATGAGTGTGGCCGTCGAAGGCCTGGACGAAAGTTCTCTGGCCGGCCGTCCATTGCCGCCAGGGCCGTTCCTAACAGGGCGTTCAAGGCGTGCGACGCACGCGGGCGTACTTTGCCAGGGGCGCAAAAATTCGACCGACTGAAAAAAATCCAAAAAGGGCGCTTTGCGCCCCTCGCTATAGTCGGGCCGACGTGAAAACCAATTATACCAATACGAAGCAATTTTCTGCTGTAAAGCCAGTGACGGATTAACCAATAGGCTAAGTAGGCTGCAGCCTAGGGCGCATCGATAAAAGGGGGCGCCGACCGACGCGAAATTGGAAAAAAAGCATGAATTCACGAAAAATGTTGTAGTTTCATGTTCCATATTTTAGGCCAGCTAGAAAAGTTGGAAAGATACTTTCCGGCATCCACTCCCAAGTGAAGAAATGCTATGGAAAAGATACATCGAAATGCTGGCAATCAATGAATTATGAATAAAATAATTGAATCTTATTATAGGGTGACTACCTACGCACTTTTGTTATATAAAAAACTGGTAACTGTACTCTTAAGTGAACCGTTGAAAAGATGGAAGATCTTTGCCCCACGGCGCCGGCGTAAGACACCGGGAAAAAAGGTTGTATTCTTGTTTAAAGCTCAAGCGACGAAGCGAATGGATGTCACCCACCATTTTTGAAATAACATTCAATGACTTTTTTCAAGGAGACAGACCTGTACCAATATATAGAAATGAAAATCACCTGCCACAGGCTGAAAGAGGGTCTAGTCAGTCACCAGTGGTCACTAGTGTTCACACTTATTACATTATTAATTATGTTTCTTTTAATTCATTAACTCAATTGTTATTTTTTGTAAGATGTTGAAGCTCTATTACACTACACAATTTCTTGTACAATTTCTTGAACAATCTGTCAATCGAACAATCAAGTTCATTGTTTTTTTGACAGTATTTTGACAGAATGTTCAAAACATTGTACAAGAAATTTTGTAGAGTGTAATACAGCTATTATACAGGGCTGTTCCGGAATTAGTGTTACAAAACTCACAGGGAGATAGAAAATTGAAGAATAAGGGGACTTTTGTTGATGAACATACCCTCTCAAATGTATAATAACGGAGATAGAGGCCTTCAAAGTTGTTTTTTTAAAACAGTTTTTATTGCATACTTTTTCAACCGTTCTGCCGATTTTATTCAAATTCCAACCAAAGTTTATTAAGACTGGTCTTTATTGAAACGAATTTTATCAGACATTTTTAGGGGCAAAGATAATAGGGGGTATCCCCCCTTTTCCTCCTATTTTTAACCTTCCTAAATATTTTTGGGAACGGTTTCAATTTTTGAATTCTGGCCCAGGAAAGTGGCGATTCCGAGATGTTTTCCAATGTTTCGATTCCAAATATCTCAAAAACCAAGCCTCTAATCAAAATTTTGCAAGAGTAACTTTTTTCTTTAAATTGGACAAAAAGTTCAAAAATTGAAACTATTTCCAAAAATATTTGAAGAGGTCAAAAATAGGGGGAAAAGGGGGAGGGCAACCTCTATTATCTTCGCCCCTGAAAATGTTTGATAAAATGCGTTATTATTGTTCGATAGAGATCTGTTTCATTAACCTCAAGTTCAAATTTGACTGAAATCGGTTTAGCGGTTCAAAAGTTATGCAAAAAAAACTGTTTTGAAAAAACAACTTTGAAGGCCTGTACCTCCGTTATTATACGTTTGAGAGAGTATCTTTTTTGACAAAAGTCCACTTATTTTTCTATTTTCTATCTCCTTGTCAGTTTTGAAACATTCATCCCGGGACACTCTGTGTAACTTTTGTAAAAAAATAGAACAGTGACATGGATTCTGAATTCTTTCATTTTTTTGGTCAAGTATAGAATAGGGGGGGGGGGGCGCAGACTAGAAGCTTTGCACACGGGCGCTCAAACCCCTAGGAACGGCCCTGATTGCCGCGGCCGGCGGCCGGTAGTTCTATGGATTTGGGTACCTAGTGGAACAATCTGAACCTCGGTCTAAACAGAACACAAAATGAGGCCCGAAGATGAGTAAACACAATAGAACTCAACAGAAAGTAACTCGAATACAATACGTAGCACAACGGAACAAAGCAGACATGAACGGAATTCGATAAAAACTGGCGGAAGACAGGCAGAGAGCAGAGACAAAATCGTGACGTGTGAACCTTTCAAAATGACAACGGCTTTGAATTCCTACATGGGTCTAGTAGTCCGCAACAAGCTTGCATAATTCTCCGCTGCAGCGCGGATGTTCCACTCAGGCCTGGAAAACTCTACTACATAGAAACGAACCACTTTTGAGCAGGCCGTGTAGTCTCTTTATCTCTACCCTCCATGATAGCAACTATCAATTCAGTCGGTACGCTATAATTCGTGCACTTCTGAGTGAAGCAATGCCGTTTGGTAGAGATATTCTTCAGACCATTCTAAGAATTTTGACCCGTCGGGACACAAAAAATTTCCCTTAGGGGTCACTCTAGGGGGGTTCAAACTTGGGCCCCAAAACTTTCAAAAAATGAACTCATTCGGCACTGATCCAATTTTGAAGCATCAAATGGGATCATGTCGAGTCTTCCGAAGCTGATGATGGTTGTTTGAAAGAAAAACCCAATCAGGGAGGCGAAGAGGAGGGGATTTTAAAAAATACTATGTACTCTCTTTCTGTTCAGTTTTGAGGTGCCAGTTGTAATTCAATCGACAAAACAACGTTTTGGATTGTTAAATAAAAGATGATAAGTGAAACTGACCCGTCGGGACAATCAAAATTCTTCAGGGGCAGATGATGTAGAGGTCTGCTTCTTAAGCGGCGGTATTTTAGTCTATACACAAAAATAGTGTGAAACTTGGAGTAACGCAATCTTATTTGACACACATATTCTTTAGACCATTCTAAGACGGTAAGTCTCCCGGGCCATGAGAATTTTCCAACAGGGGGCATTTTAGAAGGGGTCAAAGTTTCGCCCCAAAATATTCAATAAATGATTGATTTCGACCCTGATTTGATTTCTCAACATCAAATGTGATGATCATGTCAAGCCCTTTGAAGTTGATGATGTGTTTATTTGGAACGAAAAGTCCAAATAGGGGGGTTGAGAGAGAATTTTTCTTGAATAATGTCTAAAATTCTATGCATTCCCTTTCCAACCAAGTTTGAGGTGCTAATTGTGATTCCAACGAACAAAAATCGATGTGAAATGTTGAATCAAATTTGACAGGTGCAATGGGCTTGTCGGGTCAATCAAAATTTCGATCAAGGTCAGAGGTCTTCTTCGTGAAGCCGTATTTTGGTCGATACACAAAAATAGCGTGGAAGTCAGAGTGACGCAACGTAATTTAGCACAGATATTTTTAAGCCATTCAGAGGTAACTGAAACGCTAAGCCATGAAGAATTTTCAACAGGAGGCAATTTAAGGGGGGGGGGGTCAAAATTTGATCCCAAAATGTTCGGTAAAAAATTTATTTCGACCTTGATTCAATTCCTGGACGTCAAATGTGATAACGTCGGGTCCTCTGGAGTTGACTATGTGATTATTTGAGACAAAAGAACCCATCAGGGGGGTTATTGAGGAATATTTCTTGAAAAGTGTCAAAATTGTCATGCACTCTCTTTCAGACCAAACTTAAGGTGCCGCTTACGATTCCATCGATCAAAAATCGATATGAAATGTTGAATCCATATTACAAGTGCAATGGACTCATTAGTTCAGTTGAAATTTGCATATAGTGTTGATTTAAAGGTCCATTTTCCACCATTTCATTGATAGCTACTTTCAATATTTGAGCTCATGTCCATTGTTCATACGTAAGCTTTTCCATTTAGTGGTTTCTATAAGTACGAAAAGGCCGCATATGGTTTGATCGCACAAGCTGAACACTCTCATATTTGCTTAGGTATGGACAATGACCATGAGCTCAAATATTGAAAGTAGCTATCAATGGAATGGTGAAAAACGGACCTTTAAATCAACACTAGATGGAAATTTCACCTGGACCAATGAGCACCTGCACCATTGCCATGTTAATATAAATTCAACATTTGAGATCAATTTTTGATCAATGGAATCGTAAGCGGCACCTTAAGTTTGGTCTGAAAGAGAGTGCATGACAATTTTGACACTTTTCAAGAAATATTCCTCAATAACCCCCCTGTTCGTTTTTTTTTTGTCTCAAATACACATGGTCAACTCCAGAGGACCTGTCATTATCACATTTGACGTTCAGGAATTAAATCAATAAATCGAAATAAATTTTTCACCGAACATTTTGGGACCAAACTTCGACCCCCCCCTCCGCTAAATTGACCCTTGTTGAAAATTCTCAATGGCTCAGCGTTTCACTTATCTCAGAATGGCCTGAAAAATATTTGTGTTGAATTACGTTGCGTCATTCCGACTTCCACGCTATTTTTGTGTATCGGTCAAAATACGGCTTCACGAAGAAGACCTCTACATCTGACCCTGATCGAAATTTTGATTGACCCAACGAGCCCATTGCACCTGTCAAATTTGATTCAACATTTCACATCGATTTCTGTTCGTTGGAATCACAATAAGCACCTCAAAATTGGTCTTGAAGGAAATGTATAAAATTTTTGACACTTTTCAAGAAAAATTCTCCCTCAACCCCCCTATTCGGACTTTTTGTTCCAAATAAACGCATCATCAACTTCAGAGTACTTGACATGATCACATTTGACGTTCAGTAATTAAATCAGGGTCGAAATAAATCATTTATTGAATATTTTGGGGCAAAACTTTGACCACTAAAATGCCCCCTGTTGGAAAATTTCCATGGCCCGGGAGACTTATCATCTCAGAATGGTCTAGAAAATATGTATGTCAAATAAGATTGCGTTACTCCAAGTTTCCCGCTATTTTTGCGTATAGACTAAAATACTGCTTAAGAAGTAAACCTCTACATCTGCCCCTAAAGAAAATTTTTATGATCCCGACGGGCCAGTTTCACCTATCATCTTTTATTTAACAATCCATGAATCATAACTGACACCCACGAACCTGTAGTATAGCTGGACTGCTAATTCCGCAGATTCCCCTAACAACTCATGACCACATACTACCTTATGACCCTTCCTCTGGAAGTCGCCATCTTATTATGCACCGGTACCCAAAAGTCCCAAAACGTTTGGTAGCGGCTTCGAGAGTGGCTTTCAATATTCAACGGAGCAGTTTTAGGTATTGATGACTATGACTATATATTTTATTTCATAAATATATATAATTTTAGTGTATATTAATATAATTTTTAGCTAAATTTGTAACCGATCCATGAAGATTTGCAAGAGTTTACTGTTATTACATAGAACGTTTGAGGTTCACTGGAAGAATTTTCGCTCGGTGACAGGCGGCGCTTGGCTGTCAGTGCCGCGCCATCTTGATCTGGGATAATATCTTGATTTCTGGTTTTGATTTCGGCGACTTGTACCATTGCGGACTTTTTAAAGTGGACGACAGTTGACAGATTTTTCAGGATTCTGGCCTGAACGTCGCATGACAGCAAGCCAACTCGTTGACATTGTCGTCCACTTCATTTTGGCCGCAACCGTACCTATATTCCGTTCACTTTTTATTTTCAGTAGAATGAGTTTTTAATGAAAAATAAAGTGACAAGCTGGGGGGCTACGGCTACGGCTGATGGCACCTGCAAAGTTTCAGATCAAAACTATCAGCGGCCGTCGGCCGTATCTCCCCAGCGCTCCAGCTTGTCACTTTATTTTTTCTACAAAAAGTCATTCTACTGACAATGAAAAGTGAACGGGATATACCTAGGTGAACTCGTAGAATCAGACCGTTGCCGTGGCAGGTGATGCCAACCGTTGAAAACAAAAAACTTAGTGACCACATAATCTCATGGCAGCGTCCGCCTGGCGTCATTTCTCCCTATGTTATCATCTGTCCAGCTATACTACAGGTTCGTGCTGACACCTCAAAACTGAACAGAAAGAGAGTACATGGTATTTTTCGAAAATCCCCTTTCCTTCGCTCCCCTTATTGGGTTTTTCTTTTAAACAACCAACATCAGCTCCTGAAAACTCGACATGATCCCATTTGACGCTTCAAAATTGGATCAGTGTCGAATATATTCATTTTTTGAAGGTTTTGGGGCCCAACTTTGAACCCACCTAGAGTGCCCCCTAAGGGAAATTTTCGTGCCCCGACGGGTCAAATCTCTTGGAATTGTCTAAAGAGTATCTGTACCAAACAGCATCGCTTCACTCAAAAGTGCACGAAACTGGACCTATTTATCGCGTACCGACTCCACTAATCCGATAAAGTTACTATAAAAGTTCTCAGAAACCAAGCATCAGTTAATCAGAGATATAGTTAGGTACCATAGGTTCAAAAAACTGATCCCGTGGGCTCCTTCGTGGAGGGGGCAAGAGACCTTCCATTTCTTATAGTCCTATATATGGAGATATAGGTTTAATGTACACATGCATCAAAGATGAATAAATACCTATTATAAATACCTATTATAAATACCTATACCGAAATGTTTTGGTGTCACTTTCAAAATGGCGTTATTTCAAAATGGCGGTCATTTGTTTCCGGTGACATTTATCCGGACCTAACTTGCTTCATTCTCACCCGTTTTAAATTTTTTTTTTTTAGAAATACGTGAATTCATATTCTCCATCCGCTGCTGTCATCGGTTGAAATTTATATCAATCTGTTTGACCGGAATTAGATAAAAACTGAAAATTATGATGACTTCTAGTCCTATAGGTTTCTCGACTGTTTCTCAACCTGATAAAAGTTTTATTGATCCTAACAGCATCTACAATAAATGAAGTTCAATAAAAACTCAGCTTGCTGGAAAAATGATGGCCACAAGTGATACAGTAGGGGAAAAAAGAGCGATATTCACGAAAAATGGTAAAGTTAGGAAGGAGAGTGCCGTGTGTTTTTTCAGGGAGTAGGTATACGTGCGATTCTTCAGTTACTACTTCTTTGGCCTTTGTAGACACCGAAATGCTCTAGTAACAATTTCAAAATGGCGTCGTTCCAAAATGGCGACCATTTGACTTTGGCAACATGGATTAACACTCAACTTACGCCTATTTTCGCTCGACTCAAACCGATTCTCATAATTTTTTTTTCGATCAGGTATGGATTGATGTTCTCTATTTGCTATTGTCCGAAATTTGCATGTGTGCCAAGTAGTTTTTTCAAAAAGTAAAAAAAAACCTAGAAAATCAGTGATTCTTACGATCCCTATTGCCTCAGGTGCTGTGTGCTTCCCCGTGAGAGGCATGCCTGGCAAATATTTTTTTATTATCCTCATAATGTATGAAGTTACCGAAATGCTTGGGTGCCACTTTCAAAATGGCAGCGTACCGATTTGGCGGCCACCTGGATTTTGATAATGCAAAAATTCCAACTCGGTAATTAAAAGAGTTATAGTGTATTGAAAGTCACAAGGTAGATCACAATTCAATGCTTGTTAAGATAAAACGAACCGCATCTCCATTTCTTGAGCCGTTCCTAAAAAATCCACTGATTTATTAAAAATGTCAATTTTTATGCAACTGACCACTAATATCAGAATTTTCCAGGAACGACTCAAGATATAGAGATGCGATTTATTTTATCTTAACAATGATTCAATTGTGAATCCACCTTGTGACTTCTATCACTATAGCTTATTTGGTTACCGAGTTGGAATTTTTGCAATAATAAACACCTTACCAAAATCCAGGTGGCCGCCAAATCGGTACGCTGCCATTTTGAAAGTGGCACCAAAGCATTTCGGTAACATCATACATATGAGAATGATACAAAAATATTTGCCAGGCATGCCCCTCACGGGGAACCACACAGCACCTAAGGCAACAGGAATCGTAAAAATCACTGATTTTCTAGGTTTTTCCTTTCACTTTTTGGAAAAACTATCTGGCACAAATGCAAATTTCGGACAAAAGCATATAGGAGAACATCAATCTATACCTGATCAAAAGTAAAATCATTAAAATCGGTTTGAGTCGAGCGAAAATAGGCGTAAGTTGAGTGTGAATCCATGTTACCAAAATCAAATGGTCGCCATTTTGGAACGACGCCATTTTGAAATTGGTACCAGAGCATTTCGGTGTCTTCAGAGGCCAGAGAAGTAGTAACTAAAAAATAACACGTACACCTACTTCCTGAAAAAACACACGGCACTTTCCTTCCTAATTTCACCATTTTCGTGAATATCTGAGCTCTTCTAAATTTCAGCCGTCATAACCTTCTTTATAGACACAAAGGACTTGTTACAAATATACTTGAGGCGGAGATCAGAATAAAGGAACGCAGAGGTAGACCCAGGGTTAGATTTACTGCTCCCGGATGTAAGGGATGTGGGATGTTTGACCTTTGGAGAAATGTGTAGGTTGGCGTAGAACAGGAAGGGATGGAGTAAGCATTCAACCAGTCTTGGGACTGAGAACTTTATGATGATGACGATCATAGTCCATGCATATTTCCTATGAGTCATTTTTTCTTTGAAGTATGTGATTCTATCTATTTTCAGGCGGCGATTTGACCCATTTTCAACTGGACAGTTATTTAATTGGCCCCGTTAGCTAGTTTTACTAGAGCTCGAAGCAAGCCGTATCTTCTGGGAACACCTGTTCAATTCAAAGTACCGTGCACTACTCGGAACACTACATATAGACAAATCTTGATTGACTGGAAGATCGTCCTCTGTCCGTCTTTGAAGTCTGGTTAAAACTCCAGTATAGCAAACGGGCAGTTTCGTTAGAGGAGGGATGACGAGGTGATTCACCTCAAGCCGGGTTTTTTCAAGTGTCCAAAATTGGAATTTTTTCATCAATAAATGAAGAGCCTGTTTTTAGACTGAACTGAATAAATCAATAGTCCTCCAAGTTTGTTGTACCCTATGCCGGAATTTCTCTTCATTAGGAGTCATGACTCCTGGAGACTCATGAGTATCAAAATTGACTTAATCAGACTGTCTCTTTCTTTCAATCTTTCATCCACTCTGTAACTTCATGTTTTTCAACAATTACCTTTTCTGGTACTGAGGATGTTACATAATGGTTTACCATAAATTGGCATTTTTACTTCATCATTTCTCCTTCACTGTGTCTCCACCTTCATTCCGATGTCAGAAGAGTTCTTGTTTACTTTATTCCTAATCCAAGGCTCACTTTTCAAGGGTGACTAAAGAAACTGTCACGGTTTTGTATTTTTTTGGAGTACAGCCCAAAAAGATGTTTTACTTTCTCACCTATCTGCTAGCGCCCTTTCTTTTGTTCTACTGTGTTTTTTCTCACTCTGTAGATTAGCATCAGTTGTAATGTTTAGCGGTGCTAGTGTCTCGCAAGAATGCAAATTCCGAGACCCATTTATTAAACTGGGTGACATAAATCGAGATGAGCAGAGACGAACACATCCGCAGATGAATGGTGGCGGTAGGCTGGCAGGCACGGGCAAGTCTGCGCATGGTGAAGTCTCTATAACGAGATGGAAATATTTTTATGTTTTTCCGAGGGAGAAAGATGCGGTGTGAAAGAAAAAACGAAGGATTATGATGATTGATTGGAATTTTTCTGTACGTTTGTTTTGCTCTGCGGCGTTGCCGGCATCCCTCTTTATTTGTTAAAGTTTTTGGCGCGCAGTTGGAAGAAGACGTGTTGTTTACCAAGAGCACAAGCTGCGATTAATAATTTATGTTTTTTCGATCCCCCTCTAAAAGCATTGTTGTGCGGTAATGTTTATTTTCATATTCAAACGGACGGGCATATTCATAGAGACAAAAGGCACCAGCAATTTGACTATATGTGTATGCGAACTATACGGGTTTTACGACTATAATAATTGTTGGTGTTGGACAACTTGAGTACCCTCTAAAACTTGTAATTAAAGCAGTGTTGGTTTGGTTATATCAAACGAAACAATGAAACGTTTTAGGCTTTGAAAACAGAAGAGGTGTTGGTGAAAGTTGGAGAGTTCACGGAAAACTCGTAGCAAGGAAAAAGGAAAACGATAAAATGCTTGAAAAACTTCAGCGCATTTAGCCAAAAGCTATTTTTATTAACTCGATTGGATTCAGAATTGCACATCTTTCGTAACTGTAGCCAAGCATGGCGGCAATGTAGTTCCTCGGGCTTTTGTTCAAAGCTTCCTGATTTCGGCTCTGGAAGTCGAGAAGTTCTCAGCTCAAGAGGGTTACAATAAGCACGTTTCCGTCAGTAGGTATACGAGCGTATTATGTACGAGTATAAATTGTGAATCTGGGATGGAATGTTTTTCAAGTGCAGTAACTAGAAATTTCGACAAAATGTCGTTCGCGACGTTCCCCAATAGCTTTGTTGTTCTTCATCACGTTGGAATTCCACGATAACTGAAATAAAGAAAAAACAAAGAATATTTCATTATTAGTCCAGGAATTATAGAAAAAATAGCGAACAAAAATGGAAGTTAGCCGGATTTTTGTATATAAGCTCAGTTAAGCATGTAGTTTAACATACTGAAAGTCCTCAAGAATCCGGTGTGAGCTCCGGCCGTTGTGGCCTCGAGAAGAACTTGAGGATCAGTTTTTCGCATATATCTCGTGAACAATGGTACTTAGAAAAAAAGTGGCCAAAAAGAAATGGTTGGAAATTTTATTGTCTATAAGAAAGGTCCATAAACATTCTATCGTCAGTCCACTCCTTCTTTGTCAAAACACAAGAAAATTAAAATAGTCCAGATGCTCGATGCTATGAAGACTGTATGGACCTTGAGTTTTATGATGGCGGAGTGCCACTTGGTGGAGGTGTTGTTCTATCCGATCTGTTTTGATTGAAATTGAAACTTTATGCCATCAATAGCAACTATGCCGGCGGCATATACAGGGTGAAATAAAAAGTTGAACAAATGTACCTCAAGAACCAAAATAGGTGAAGACATGTAAATCGCCAAAAATATTTTCAATATCACGGTCATGATGTCGTCGTAAACTTGGATCAAATATGTTGAGCCGTTTCTGAACTATCTTCAGAAGACTGAAGTCGTTACGAAAAAAAAAATAGTTTTCCGTACATCAGTAATTCTTTAGATTTTGAATCGAAACTTGGGGTTTTAAATCGAAATAATGATAAATTACAATAAAAATGGAATAACAGTCAAAAACCAACTAGGCCAGTTCTCTAACTAGTTCTCTAGGCCAACTACTTTTAGAAAAAACACAGTCAACTTTTTTTTTTGATAAAGACGAGAATTTTTTTTTCTTTGGTAACAACTTCAGTCTTTTGAAGATATTTCAAGAACGGCTCCAGATATTTAATTCAAGTTTACGACGACTTCATGACCATGAGCTCGGAATTATTCATGGCGATTTACATGTCTCCACCTATTTTGGTTCTTGAAGTACAAATGTTCAACTTTTTATTTTTATTTCACCCTGTATATGCCGCCGGCATAGTTCGTATTGATGGCTTCAAGTTTCAATCAAAAGAGAGTGGATCAAACAACACCTCTACGAAGTGGCACTTCGCCATCATAAAACTTAAGATCCATACAGTCTTCTGAGTCTTCAGCATCGAGCATCTGGACTATTTTGATTTTCTCGTGTTTTGACGAAGAAGGAGAGGACTCTCGATAAAATGTGTGAGGACTTTTCTTGTAGACAATAAAATTTGCAACAAATTCTTCCTGAGAACTTTTATCCCAAGTGCTATTGTTCATGAGATATACGTGAAAAACTGATCCTCAAGTTCTTCTCGAGACCACAACGGCCGAAGCTCACACTGGATTCTTGAGGACTTTATGTTAAACTAGTTGCTTAACTGAGCTCATATGCAAAAATCCGGCTGACTTTCATCTTTGTTCGCTATTTGCGATTTCAACAGCTAAAATTCCTGGACTATAATGTTTTCCCAGCAAGGTATGTCAGTTCACAAGTATAATCAATTTCACGGCTTTCTTCATCAGAGCAAGCTATGAAAAAAATGTGTTGTGTTGGCACGAGTGGTTACGATGCAAGATGGATTCTGACGCCTTGATAAATGTGACAGCTGTCACCATCATCTCCAATCATCTCGACGCGGTGCACCCGCAAATAAAAAGTTCCGAGGCTGCACAGCCAAAGTAAGGGAGCGTGAGCCTCCTGCAGTGGAAGTTTCTGTGTGGTTGCCAAGGGTCATCTCTACCATGGTTGGCGGCTTTTCGGCGACGCTGCCAGTTGACCGGCGGTCACTGAACAAAACGATGCTCAGACGGTCCCCAGGCGCGCCAGTACTTTATAAAATGCAGTAAAACATCCACCGAGTGGTGAGTACTTCCTTCTCTAGCTTATAATGTGAACCTGCTGAAACAGCACTCATGTAATCAAAAGAAGATACATACAAGAAATTGATAAGACTCCAGCAAAATGCACTCACTCACTCACGCGTGGCTTGTTCGGCGCAATCCAACTTCATAAATTACTGTTCTGTTAACCTCACCTCACAGGGGCCACTGGACAGTGAGTGTTTTACCGCATTTTATATAGTACTGGCGCGCCTAGGGCCGCTTGGGCATATTTTTTTCAGTGACCGCCAGTCAGCTGGCATCAGCGTCGCCAAAAAGCCGCCAACCTTGGTTGAGACGACCCTTGCCGACCACACAGCAACTTCTACTGCAGGAGGGCTTACGTCTCTATTCACTTTAGCTGCGCCTGCGCAGCCTCGGAAATCTCTGCTTGCGGGTGTATCGCGTATGACGGTGACAGCTGTCACATTATACACAGCACATCTCTCAAGGCGTCCAAATCTAGCTTGCATTGTAACTATTCGTACAAATACATCACATTTTTTCCCAAAGCTTGCTCTGATGAAGAGAGCCGTGAAACTGATTATGGATACTTATTTGTTGAAATTTATTTGTATTTTTACCTGCAAAAGGCACCATTGAGTAGTAGATACTTTTTTTTGTATTCTTACCTGTGAAAGAAACCATTATTCAAGTAGCTACTTACATCAAAATTTTATAAACAGATATTATTGAGAATTGCATGTGTAGCTTACATGTAGCGGGTAATTTTTTAAGCGGTTGTTTTTTAAAAATTGAAGAAAAAAGAGAAAATTTGCAATAATGAACAAAATATGTACGCGGAGCGATTCATCAATGCCTGCCATTTACTTTCCAAAGATTATTTCATTCAAATGTTGATCGCGGCTACGCCTAAAGGTGGTCCATCCGTACGCTGCAGTTGTGGCATACTTTTTCCAGCATTTCGGCCGGTATCTCACCAAAGGCAGCTGTAATGTTGTCTTCCAGGGCTGCAATTGTAGCTGGCTTGTCCTTGTACACAAGAGACTCCACGTAGCCCCACAAAAAATAGTCTAGCGGGGTCAAATCGCATGATCTTGGCGGCCAATGGACTGCTCCAAAACGTGAGATTAATTGCTCACCAAACTCGCCTCTCAAGAGGTCCATGGTATCGCGTGCCGTGTGGCATGTGGCACCGTCTTGTTGAAACCACATGTCAACCAAGTCCAATTCTTTAATTCTGGGCAAAAAAAAGTCGGTAATCATCGCACGGTACCTTGCTCCATTGACTTTAACGTTGCGATTTTCATCATTTTTGAAATTTCTCGCAGAGCACGCTATTCGATAATAAAATACAATGATTTGCAAGCGCTGGTCGTTTATCAGTTTATTCATCGTGGAATGGCAAACCTTACTGACAATTTTTGACATTGCCACATGTCACGAATCACGCGTGAGGAGTCAAAAACTTCACACTGAAAAAACAAATAGCAAAAAATCACCCATTATATGCCGTTCACGTTTTGAATTCAGAAGAATGACTTTTTGGAGCAAAAATAAAGTGACAAGCTGGAGGGGCTACGGCTATGGCTGATGGCACCTGCAAAGTTTTAAAGTAAAACTACCAGCGCCATCAGCGGTATCATTTCAGATACCGCTTGTCGCTTAATTTCTCCTTCAAAAAGTCATTCTAGTGAAAACAAAAAGTGAAAGGGATATAAATGCACATTTATTTTTAACAGTGTATGAACATGAGTGTTTTTGTATGGGCTGAGTGAGGCTGATGAGTATTCTTTTACAGTCCTGCCACCGGTCACATTGCATACCGGGTGATTATTTGAAGACTATCCACCTGCAATATCTCCCGATTCCTAGTGCAAATGTCTTTGAGCAAAAATAGGTCGATTTTTATATCGAGGGGGACATCTAAAACATATATTGGAGAATTATATCTTGAGCTCCCTTGCCCCCACTCACCCCAACTTTGAAATTTCAAATGACACCACCTACCTTGCGATACATCAAAGTGAAGAGAATTAAATTCTCGTTCTAAAAAAAATATTTTGAAAATTTTCAACCCCACCCCCCGTTCTCCCTAAAATTCTCTGAGTGTCCAAGTTAACATTCTTGACCTCCATTTCCCTTCAATACCGTCAACGTCATCCTGCACAGCATCGAAAAAGAAAATTCTCTATGAAAAAAGTGCCACCCAAATTCACCCCTTCGCTCCCCCCACCTGACCTTAAAAATCTAAAATGTCAATACCCACTTTGTAATACATCAAATTGAAGGAAATTGAAATCTCTACCTGAAATTTTTTTTTTAAATTTTAAAGCCCCCCATTTTCCCCATAGAATACTCCAAATGGCCAATTTATTGGGGGAGGGGTGGAAAATTTCAAAAAAATTCTTTTCGAAAAGTGAATTCAATTCCCTTCAATTTGATGTATCACAAAGTAGGTGGTGTTTTGTAAAATTTGGGAGTTGAGATGGGGGAGAGCAAAGGGGTGAATTTGGGTAGCACTTTTCCCACCAAATTTTTTTTTCTTCGATGCTATCTAGGATGACGCCGACTTAATTAAGAAAAAAATGAGGGGTCCAGAATATAAAATGGGACAGTCAGAGAATTTTCAGGAAAAGGGAGTGGGGTTAAAAATTTTGGAAATATTTTTTTTAGAAAGAAAATTTAATTCTCTTCAATTTGATGTATCGCAAGGTAGGTAGTGTCATTTGAAATTTCAAAGTTGGGTTGAGTGGGGGCGAGGGGGGTGAATATAGAATTTTGCCAATGTATGTTTTAGATGTCCCCCTCGATTTAAAAATCGACCTGTTTTCACTAGGAATCGGGAGTTATTTCAGGTGGATAGTTTTCAAATGATCACCCGGTATGTACTACTTCGATTATTGTTTTGAAAGTCGCTGGAGACCACGACGCGTCAGTAGGACACAAACCTCCACAATTGGCGGAGGAGCCGTGAACACCTCCAGTTATCTGTTTTGGTACTGTATTCCTGGGAAAAGCATGTTCGTCTTGTCAGTCAAGAAGAGTAAATCGTTTCCTAAATTATGCAAGCATGTGAAATACACTGATCTCTAATATGATTTCTCATATCATAATTAATCATTTCCACTGCTTTCCACAAGGGTGTATATTTCTGTCTCGGGATAATATTTTTTTATTGTTAGAAAATACATCCTAGTGAGATTTGAGGCTTTGTGAGGTTTGTAAAAAATACCTATCTCTTCATTTGTCAATGCATCCAAGCCATAAAAAATATGCAACGCAAAAACATGATGTTTGGTTTTCTATGGTCGGTGCTTTTTTATTCACACCAAGGCTTGTTTATAATGCTGCATAGTCAAACTTGTATACATAGTGATTGTGACAACGAAACTGCATAATACTGCATGAAATCTCTCTGCAATAACATGGGCTATGGTCGTTTCATCAATGAAACTGAACATTACTGTGATGTGCAATGCGAGAGGAAGTTTATTGAAAGCAAAAACCACTGGTGGCAATAATAATCTCGCATCACTCGTTTATTTACCTTCGCGGATTCGAATCGCATACTCGTGTACGTGCAGCAGTGTACGTACGTTGAAACGCAATTTTTGGTTAACCAACGAGAAATTTCGAAATCTCTATAAAAGCTGCTTGTCCGAGGCGTAGCCGCGATCGATAGTTGTGGGAAAGCACAATAATTATCACACCATTATCGTTGTTTTTGCTTCTTGTTCCGTTGTGTTTGAGGCTTGTCTATTAGTGGGACCTAATCCAAACCTAATCATAACAAAAAAAAAAACATTCGAATCAATTTCGTTCCGTTATCAATTTCGCTCCGTTGCGTTAGTTCGAATTAGTTCCCCATCAAATTTAGAGACGAGCTTTACTGACTTAAGTCCTGGTACCTGAAGCAAATTCATAAGTTTTCCTGCACGAGGCCTGGACTGAAACTTCAGCTTTTTCACTTGAGAAATGAGAACTCACGACAAAAGGCATTCCACCTTAGCATACCCCAATTACGTGAACCCATCAAGTCCGATGAACTCTGGAAATGAAGTTCAACTCTGCTATTTCCAACGTCGTATTCACACAATTTTGCGGTGAATCATCGCGGTTTTTATGATGTGTTTAATGTCTTCATTTCCCAAACAAACAATTAACTGTCCGTCTAGTTTTCCTCGGCAAGGATTGCGTTGCGCACCCATCTGTTCCCATGCGATCCAGTCGTTGAAATTTTCGTCAATTTCAATGGCGAACGCGGCTTCGGGCGGCGAACTGCATCAATGAGGATGGTCCCTCGTATTTGTAAATTTTTCACTACACAACACAACAGCTTGGGAAGAGTTACTATACTTACTTGGTGGAAACGAACAATGGATACGTTAAAGTGATGTCAGGGCTCGAGCTCGTAATTATTTCATAAAACTGTCATTGGTGCGGACCTCGAAACTCATCGTCACAGCATAGCCAGAACGAGATATAAAACACAAAGCTCGCGGATTTCCAACGAAAAATTATTGCTACGCAAAAACAGTTGCTGGTGTTCTGTGGATTTGCGGTACCCCAGGACAAGTTTGTTGATCGCGTGTTCGGTAATCCCAAATTTCGATTTCCATCATCATCCAAACTCTGTTTTTTCTTGAAGTGAGACAGCTAACGAGAAAATATCGTCAAGGGTCTCAGATACAGGACTAACATGCTGATAATGACGAATTTCTCTTTTATATTTCGAAACAGATACTGGACATTCCACTTTCCGTAAGGCTTCAGGAATGCTCTCAATCATTTTGTCTATCTAAAATAAACTAATTAGAACAAGCACGTCCCTGCCCTGTGCTTAGCCGCAAGGCGGTTTGAATGGATCACGGTCCGACCTGTCAGTGCGACAATATTAGCAAATTTTGGAGCTCAGTTTTTTCTCTATAATCTTTTGCTGCAGACAAGTTTCTCTTTTCTCCTTACCGGACAAAGTATTTCATCCCAGAGAAAAAATATACCTCCATGTCGCTCGTACACCTGAAGTTTGGGATGGGACTTTCATGCGGAGTTCTAGTCTTCTCCGTGTTGCTCAGCCCTGTTCTCACAAATTTCCTTATGAAGACTGTCGAGGTTCTTCAGCTTCATTGTCGGTCAAAAGTCACGGTCGTGCAAATTCAGATCTTCAAGATTTCTGAGCCGGTGGAGCGCGAAGTGATAAGTCATCACAGAAAATCTGACAGCTTCGATGTATAGTCTGAACTTTTCCACAGCCCAGACAACCGCCAAACAGTCTTTTTCTGTGGTACTGTATTTTATTTCTGCTTGTTAGTTGCTGAGTGAGCAATCACGTTCTTGCTTTCAAGTTTAAATCAAGTTAGAACTGCTTCCAACTCGAAGTCGATGACGTCAGTCTGACTTGGGTTGGCTTTGTTGAGTCTGGACGTGTCATAACAGGAAGCGAGACAAGGTGTTGCTTGAGCTGGTGGCTTAAGCACGCTATCAATCTTGGGGACCAGCTAAACGTCACGTGTTTCCGGAGCAAATTGATGAGTTGAGCGACAAGCATCAGGGAAAAGTCGGGTACCAAACGCCTATACTTTCCCTTTTTTAAGCCAACAATCCCTAACCTTCTTCATTATTCAGAGGTGATCTCCAAAGGTTTTGGATATAATGACGACGTCATCCAAGTACACGAACACGCTGCCTTTTAAATCGACATCACGAACACGATCGGTAAAGCGTTGGGAAGTCACAGAAGCCGTGTGGAGACCGAATAGTCGGAGAGCTGGTGACAAAAAAAGTGCAACAGTTTTCTAAAGGCTGAAACTCTGGAATATGTGAGATTACTCAATTACATCCATGAAATGAACAGTTAGACTCCGGTTGATTAGAACCTGCTCAATCGGCAGCCAAAAAAATAAGTCACATGTAAAAAGTGAACTCAATCAAATTTCAAAAAACCCAGCCGCTCAAAGTTGCGTATTTCCAATCTCCAATTTGCTTTTGTTTTGGGGCACGAAACGAGTTTTTGTCGGCCTTGAATGAGCCGCCGTCAAGTTGACTCAAGCTGTTTTGGTGTCTAAATGACGGTAACACAGCTCTGCGTCCCCTTACTCGCACTTCCACGTATGACAAAGTCAGTTTTCGAAGATTTCAATATCGTTTTGATAAGAAATATAACTTTACTTCTAGAGAAGCCAGTTTCACACCAGGTAAAAAGATGACAAGCCTCCAGTGCTAGAAAGAAAATTTGCTGCCCAGTCAACTAAAATCACAGTAGAAGTGACCTACTATAGTAGCGCTACTTCATCGGTTGGGCTTTGATGAAGATTCAATGCTTAATCGAAGTTTCTCCGCCCTAATCCAGTAGACTTGTTCTTGAAGATCTCGTCAGTGGTAGTAGACTATGAGCGTATCTTGGTGTTCTTGAGTCAGATGTGAAGAATCTCCGAGATCGTGGCTTTTTTCAGTCGATGTGGTAACCAAAACATCGCACGGGATGGTGCATCATGCATCTCGGGAGAAATCGAAGACCATTAACGTCAACATAAACATAAATGCAAAGTTGATGACAAACTTATTCCTTACGAAAACTTCAAGGTCGAAGAGGCTTGGCCTCAAGAATGGTCATCTCCAAATCCAGACATTCTTAACATGTTGTAGACCCCACTGAATGCCCAAGCAGTTCTGATCTGCCCAGGAAAGTCAGGGCTAAACTGAACCGCATTCGGCAGTCATGGTAAATCGGAGTATTGGAAACACAAACAGTGATTGGAAGAACGTCCCGATTGATTTTGGACAAATCCTATTTGAATGTCTATTATACACTAAGGGTCGCTAATAAACTATTGAACTATTGAACTACTGTTGTTGTAGTGAACAAACTTCACACCATACATAGCAATCCATATTATAGCAATAGATCCCGGCGGTAGCTCTGGTGGGCTCTGTGTCTGGCTTCAAACCCAGAGGTCCGGAGTTCAAATCCCGCCGGGGCAAGTGCATGACTTTTCTCTATGCGCTCTCTAGTACTTTGACGTGTACAGCGGTCACGTCAAGGTAGAAAGGGTGAAGAAATTCACCGAAAAAAAGGTGCTAATAGATATGTCCTTGGTGCGCCCCTCAGCACCCAATAAAAAAAACAGCAATGGGAGGATTCAACAAAAAGTTCCCATGTAGGTATGTCTGTACAATAAAACGAAGCATCGAGTGGCTGAACCCGCTGGGCATCACATTATGAATTTTACTCATTGCGACCTTATACTTTATATACTCGTAGATTAGATAGTATACCCACTTTATTCTATCGCCTATCGCTTATTTGATCATGTTCCTTCTCAATTTGTATACATTTTTTTAACGTATACAAGTTGGCCTTATGAAAGATGATTTTCGATGATGATAATCGATTTTCGATGATGATAATCCATTTTCATTCTCATGCATTTCTGGATATTCTGGACTTTCTACGGAAAGCTTTGACGGTTCTCCCGTTTCCAACAAGCTCGTGATGCACGGCACCTCCGCCAATTATGCAGGTGTGTATCTTACGCGTCGTGGACTCTGACGAATTTGTTAACAATACAAATTCAATTTGAATCACTGATAATATTCCAAATTTAAATAAACTACTGAATATTCATATAGAATACTGATTTCCGCATGTTCTGTTTGTCGTTCATGTTTGTTTGTGCTGATTTCATCGCATCTCCATCTCCATAATTTCCAATTGCCACTCGTGAAAAGCGTGAGTTCACTGATCAAACTTGGAACAGCTTTAGCTCAAATGCCCGGTGCGGTTCACGTATAGGGTAAGTGAGTGCAAATCGGTTGCTTAACTGCACCATACGTGCATGTAGATATATCCGTACATAACACGGAAATCAGGAATACAATTAATTTGTTTCAAGTTTCAAGTACGAACCCGTCTGGGTAAATGTAAATAAACAAATTACTCTTGTTGCTCGAGCAGCAAAATATTTATATTCCTGGTTCTCTTGAATATCTGGATATACAGAATACACACGTTGCTCCGTTTCTTTGTTTGTGCAAACTAGGATTAATTAAGCCCTTTAGTTGATCCTCCGTAATTGCTTTTCCGCGATGAGCAAAAATAAAACAATAGTTTTACAAGTTGGAAAGCGTCATTATTCAAAACGTTAAACAGATTGCTTGATGTGAGGTTTATGCACCGGCCGCGTTCTACACAATTTGGAGGGCGTCTGGAAAAAATGTCTGCATTTACTCAACAACTAACAAAAGCTCCCAAAAAATCTCAATGGACTAAGTTGAGAAGCATATACAAACGTCATAAATTTGCTCCAGTGGTATGAGGTAGAGAGTGGTTCATCTAAATATTTTTTCCGCCTGTGTTTGCCTTGGTTTACGTGCGAACAGGTATACTAAACACGCTGCCGTGTGCAGGATTTTTATGTTGTTACACACCACCTACACGCTCCCGTATTTTTCAATCTAATTGATTGATCTTCGTATACCTAGGTAGCTCTTTTTGTGTTGTTTCTCCAAGGATATTTTTAGCTGGAAGGATTTTTTTCCTAGGTGAAAATGTATTAAGTTTTGTTCGCCATAGGCACTTTCATCTAGACCAACAGTGGAAAATTCATGGGACGGGATAAATCACAGCGCGGGATATATTAACCATCCTGGCGGTTATAAATTGGGCACTCACTTTTATTTAGGCACCTGTAATTTTTTACCTTTGCTCAAACTATAATAGAGTCATCAAGATGTTTATCTTGCGAAAGCTTTAGATAAACTCGACTTGTTTCGTGAGCTCCGGCGCAATTTTTTCAGCGGGCCAAAATAGAGGATTTACTTTTTTGATGCCGCTCATGCACACCCTCGTATACGAACTTTTGTAAAGAATTTTGATTGTTTTGTGAGGTCGCATTCGCAATAGTATATTTATCTTGAATTAGAATTTTTGCTTGAAGAAAGTAGTTCTCAAACAATTTTTTGCTTTATGGTTAGCTCATCTCCACCTATTCAACATGTTGAAGGCATACATCCCTGTGACGCGTAATACTTAGTATACAAGGTGAAAACTAAAAAATAAATCTTTAAACTTTTTTATTTCGGTGAAATAATTCTCGAAAAAAACAGCCTCTCATTATTCAGCAACCTTATGGTCTCCCACTGAAGGTGTGAAAAACTCACCCCCCGATAGCTGCTGGTATTCTACGTACAGGGTGAAATCGATTTTTTTTTAATGAATTCTATCTTGATCAAATCAATCCGGACAAAGACCAATTCCGGCTTTGTTAGAAGTCTATAATCTCTCATTCAAGATATGAAAATGTCACATTCCTTAAACTGCTAAAACATGACATACACCCTTTTTTTCCTTTATTTTTTTCCTGGGTCACAATAATTCGGATGATAATCTTACCCACTTCAAAGGAGAGCCTAGAGTATTTGGCAAAACATATCAAAAATTCACAATTCTGCAATCACTGCAACTACTGGCTACTGTAGCATCAAGCATTTTTGCGATTTTGGTTGTGCGAGGAGTTGCTAAGGACAATTTCCTTAGCAACTCTTTGCACAACAAAAGCTGAAGCAACATTATAATTCATCCTGTATATAAAGTCAGAGTGATATTAGAAATGCAAATTTTTCATATGGCTTGCGGAAAACTTTGAGCTTTCTAGTAAACCAGATAAGATTGTTATCCTAATCAATTTTATTTAGAAAAAAAAATAAAAAAAATAAAGTATGTTTCACCCTGTAGGTTGTGTTTAGGGAGTTTGAGGAATGTGACATTTTTATATCTTGAATGAGAGATTATAGGCTTGTAACAGAGCTGGAATTGGCTTTTGTCTGGATTGATTTGATGAAGATAAAAAACATTGAAAAAAATTGATTTCACCCTGTACGTGGGATACCAGCGACTATGGAGGGGTACATTTTTCAAATGTTCAATAGGAGACTATAAGGTCGCTAAATATTAGATACTGTTTTTCTCGAGGATTGTTTCACCGAAATAAAAATTTTTAAAGATTTATTTTTCAATTTTCACCCTGTATACTAAGTATTACGTGTCACAGGGATGTATGCTTCTAACATGTTGAACAGGTGGGGATAAGCTAACCATATAGCAAAAAATCATTCGAGAACTACTTTCTTCAAGCAAGAGATAATTTTTTTACTATTTCAAAAACACTACAAAGTGATATCTTATCACTGCTCATCATGCTTATGAATTGTTATGTTGGATTTCTTCGATTGTGGTTTCGACTAAAGGTGTGTTCAGTCAGCTTATTTAGCCGCAAGTTTTGATTTTAGTCGCAAGCGCAGCGACGCCCATTGGCTCTTATGAACCAGCCTCCTCAGAAGAGCCAGTAAGCGATGCAGCGCTTAAGACCTTAAGCAAATAAGCACCTTAATATGACCGCTACAATGATTTTAGGGAATTTTTTCATTTTTCATATCCCATATTATCCTTCGACGTACTTTCGGCAAGAGATTGCAGCGTCTCAAAGTGTGCATACATCTTTCGCCGCTAGACTGATTCAATAATATCCCACCCATATATTGCATGAATATTCACATGGAAAATTTGTAAGTAAAGGCAGGAGCAATATCAATATATTCGACATAAAGTGGAAGCCACCAGCGACTCGTGTTATACCATTCCGTTACTGCGGCGTTTTCTTTTTATTCATAAAAGCTTTGGATGCTCGAAAATTTCGACACACATTTCAGTCTGCTCCATCCTGTTCGTATGAATATTCCACAATTCATCGATACCGTTGAGTTCGATACCCACTGACTTTGTTGGCTGATATTTCAGGTAACAAAGGACAAAAAATGCAACATTTTGGGCTTTAAACGGACTGAGCAAGGTTTCCCATAAGCCCGACTCTATTTTCACTGTATATAGCGGGCCTGAAAGATGTTCTGAGTAAGGAACAAGACGCTAGATTATGGTGGTGGGAAGAAAGGCTATTTAGAAGAGTAAAACTCTGTAAAACTCGTAAAAATGGGTAAACATTTCCTTATGGTCAATTACAAAGAGTTACTCACTGAGAACGGTTATGTTTGCATTTAGATTATTGACTATGAGCATTACTACTAGTTTCAATTGATTTCTCACTTATTCCATTATGAGCGAATTCAAAATGGCGGCCATAAGAAGAAAAGCAGTCGACTGTCATATTTCCAAAAATAGTAGGCGGAGACGGTAGCAACACACCACAATTGATTCATGAGGTCATTCTTTGTGGAAGTACAAAGATTTCTTCAAATATCCTGGGAAATCACTGAATTATTGGAAAATGTCCATTTCCATGAAATCGACCACTAAATCCAAAACATTTCAGAAACGGCTGAAAATATTCAAACACGGCTTGTTTTGACATGATGAGCATTGGATTGTGAATCTACATGTTGATTTTCATGACCCCAATTTTTTTCGTTCACGAGTTGGAATTTTTGCATTTTTGATCAACCTGTATACAGCGTCTGCACGGACCGACATCTTGGCAACACCTCTTAAAATAAAAGCATGGGTATGCACAACATTCCTACCAAACGGCACTGCTTAATCATTAAATGCAAGGTGGTTGGCGCCTATCCGGACCAGCATGCCTGCACCTAAAATGAACATTTCTTGCGGTTCACCGCATGTTGAAGTTTGCACTGCAGTTTGTTCAAATCTTGGCGCCCCCAGCGTGTAAAAGTGGTATTGCAAGGTCCCATCAGGTATGCGCATTCAATGAGCTCCTCCAATTTTCCGCGGAAAAACTATTTGAGAGAAAATTTCAAAATTGGAACTTTGAGAATTGTATTTACAATTAGGCTAAACACTTTTCGGAAGGGACTATTAATTGAAAATTCACAATAATTCTTGAATCTTGATAAGGAACGAAAAGAAAAAAGGATATCCCAGGACTTGCGTCCCGAGTCAAAGGCAGTTTAGAGAAACGCAGAATGCTTCCAATGTACCAGAAAAAAAATTAAAAAAAAAATATGGGCTATTATATTATACATTGCCGATATTATGGAGGTCGAGGGGGTGGGACTTTGTTCCTTCTTGTTAGTCACCTACTTTTACGACCCCCCACTAATAGGAAGGGAGAGTATTGTGATCGTGCGGAAAGAAATATAGATAACGACGGATTTATTGCACATTTTAGTTACACATCCTGAAAATAGTTTTCATAAAAATCGCCCGTGAAAGAAGTCTTACATCGCATTGGGGACGTTTAGTCTGTTCTGAAAAGTTTACTGAAATCTCATCCAGATAATGAAAATAAGAGGTGGCAAAGTCCCACATTTCGACCCTCGATATCTCCAAAAATAAAATCCCAATGATTTAAATGATTTTTATGACACATTTGAAGCATTTTTCTAAACTGCCTTTGACTTTTAGGCGCGAGTCTGGGGACATTCTGTATATCAGTGGTTCTTTCAAACATTCAGGTCTACGAAGAGCCAATATTCCACCTTGGAATTTGTTTTTTTTTTAAATCAATTCAACTGGGTGATTTTACCTAAAGACGACTGCATTTTTGTTGTTAATTTAATTATTGTTACTATGACGTTGTGATGGTACGCCTCCCCTTCCCCAGCCATCTGACATTTCAATTGTTTGGCCTGTGATCATCTTAACCTTTCATTGTGCCCGCTTTTGTTTAGGAGTGAAACGACCGAGGGAGAAGAAAAGAAGTTCAATGAAACACGCTCACAGAAAGTTACATTTACTCAAATCAAGATTATTCTTTTATGGTTCTTTTTGCAAAACACCTAACATGTGACTCACAGAATGGACAACATGAAAATAATGGACAAAATGAATGATAACAATGTCACAAAATAACATGAAAATCCATACAATGATAAATTGAAAACAACACAAACAAACGATCCAACCGTCAAATCGGAGAAAAGAGAGTGTGACGGATTCGGCGAAATGGGCACTCAGTGGAAGAACTCGCCAAAGAAACCTCTGAGTATCACCCGAAGAAAATGACTCTCAAATATTTTGAGACTAGTGACATGAACTCACTGATATTTTCGGTAATAATGGCAAGCAAAATCAAGCAAAATTGGTAAATTCACACAGACACTCAAAGTGCAAAAGCCGCAGACACATAAGTAAACAGGGCATACTTAACAAAACTCTACAATACAACTACAAAATAATACAAAATTGTGGTGTTGAGTATTTGCGTATCCCGTGTCCGAGGACCCTGCAAGAGAACCTTACTCACAAAAGCTGGAGTTATTGTTTTGTTCAAGTATGGATTTTGAATAAAGTCTCTTTTTCGTCTTCTACAAAGTATACCACAAGAAAAAGTAATGGATATGTTTTGTCTTGTCTGTTGGAATTTCTTAGACGTGGCTATACGTGGGTATATCCACCATGAATTGTACAGCCCAGATCCCTGGCTGAAAACAGCGAATATTTCTGAAATTTTCGCGAAATTTCACATTAATATTAATTTCAATTCTGTTTACAATAAACATCAGGTATTTCTTTTGAACTGATCTTATTGAAATTACCTTTCAGCTCACACAACAAAAATTTTCGGAATCTTGTTGGGGGGTTGTGCATTAATGAGCAAAGTGTTCATGAAAATGATGTTATTTTACGAACGCGCCATCAAAAAACGTTATCCGAAGCCCGAAGGATAATATCTCCCACTAATAAACTATATTTTCATTTGAATTTATACCCTGAGGCTACGTATAAATTTGCTGGCGACTGAAATAATTTTATGATGCGGTCTTACGTCTATGGAAATTATGTTTTTGGATTTCAACTACCTACTGGTACGGCTTCGAGTAGCTGCCTGAAATCATGAAACATCTCAACTAACCTGCAAAAAACCCTTCACTGTCTTATTCCAGTAAATTTCAAACGGCTTCTTGGTTTAATTACATATTTCAAGTCTCAAGGTGGCTGAAAAAAAAATCGATACCAGCAATAATTGGAGTTTATTAAATCATGAACGGAGGCAGTTTGAATTACATTTGCACTAATGGTTGTTTGAAAATCAAACTAAGCAAGAAAGTGTGATGTAGTATATCCGGGTTGATAGGTGAATATGAATGAAAACACAGATTTCTTGCGTCTGTTACGTTTCAAAAATGATTGAGTTCGAATACTGTTTCGCTAATGATGTTCTGAATAGACCCGGCGCATCCGCCATAACGCAGTACGAAAGACCATCACTTATAACAGCAAATTGGAGCGTCGATACTTCGAAAACAATTTCCCGTCAAGTTCTCGCCCCGATAAATTTCCTTCGACGGAAATTGAACCACTACAGATTATTATCATAATTATTATTATTATGAAAATAAAAGACAGCGCATCCATTGACGGCGTGCTGTGTTCTTCGCCGACAATACCCTATCGTATTGTAGCCGTGAATCAGCTTTCATGTTCTCCTTTTTATCGCAACTACTTATTCTTGTGATGTCTGCGATAACGAAGTCAAAAGCATTGTAATAGTATGACGCTGATCGACGTGAAAACCATCCATTACAGGTCCTGGGGCTTTGTACATTCATTGTCCTCCGCGCCGGTATACAGTCACGCTGAAATGGAAGGATCAAAAGCAAAAGAAACGAAACTGCACGCGCGCCTGGAGGAATTAAATTTTCGTCGTGCACCTAATTGAGTGGAAGGTATCGAAATTACGTCGTGAAATTGAAGTTTCATTGAAACCGCCTCTGGAATTCAATTGAGATATTACATGAGCTGAAATTGCATGTTGAAATGTTCAAGATGAAGTACAGTTTTCCATTTAAGGTCGGTAACGAAAACAACCGATTTGTCCAAAAGAGGTGAAAGCCGTTTTACACGATCCTGGATTCAACACTTAATTTAGACCTGAATCAAGGTCAAGAAAAATTGCGCCGTGTTATACAGAGATGAACCTAAAATTGAAGCAATTTCAGGTTGATCCTGAATTGTTAGCAAGGTTTTAGGACGGGCGCTAAATTCTTGTCGTGGAACAGCGTCAGTCGTTGCGCAATGCAAGATTTTTCAAGATTTTCAGAATTCATAACTTCAATTCAACTTCGTTATTTAGAACTCTCAAGTCTTGAATTCATAGAACGTGTAAAACGGCTCTGAGTTGTCCTACTGCCCCTGACCCTTGGGATGCACGTCGACCGGGGGCGTTAACGCCCGTGGTGTCTTCAACGTTTTACGCTATACTTGTACCGGTCGCACACATCAAGAAGTTTTTTTCTGCCCTGACATCAGCTGGCATCTTAGATCTTAAACTATGGTTACGTACGTCGCTTGCGGGCTTTGAAGCGGACATTAAGCGGGCTTCTTGGAAAATAACGGCTCCTCGTTATGAAGAACAATCGTTGGCAGAGCATGAAATTGTACTTTTAAAATATCGCAACTGGTCAGAAACTTTATTACTATTAAGAAGATGAATGTCTGTGTTGCTCTTATGAGAACCAGTATAACCTACTTACGTATTTTCTAATGAAATATTCAGCACCTCTAGGACTTCCAATAATGCAGTGAATAAAGCAAAAGTTCAAAAGGAAAAGCAGGGTATATTAGCCGCTGAATGTTTATTAGGTACATTACGTAATAACACCCGTTTGTTGCACAATGTCTCTGCTACAAGTAGCTACCTATCTGCAAGAAATTGCTTCCAAAACATTGACGTAATTTCCTGAAGTAGAGCTTCACATAACGATCACAAAGCCCAGAGAGGTTTTCCTCTGATGCTTATTATTACAAAGCTCTTGAAATCACATTCTGCTGCAGACTTTTTGCGCAATTATACAATTTCGGTCTCGCCGTTGCCCTGTTCTCTTTGTCAGTGCCTTTTCCAGGAAAACAACACGAAAGACAGTTAGATACTGTATACCCTCAACCTGAAATTTGCGACGAAAAGCTCTCTCATTGGACGTCTAAATTCCTGCAAATGTATGGATCTGGGTTGGTGCTTGGTTTTTCCACATTTACAAATTATCCTCTCCGCTGTTTAATTTTCGACGACAATCAAACTCCTTTGTCCGGGTTACACACAATGGCAATAATTTCGGGTGTCGCCCTGCCGGAATTATTCAGCGGGTTGCTGCTCACACGCAATGCGTGCTCGTATGTAAATGTCGTAATTTGACTTGATAAACCGATGGATACACTGTGACAACGGACGTGACATGGTCCATATTGTGTTTGTTTAGTGGGAAGTACAAACAGAATTGACCGCAAGCGGTAGATCGCATAAAGATTTAGGAGTGGGCTACTGAATGAAACCATGTCTATGTCGATAGGCTAAAATTAAAAGACATAAAACCTTGCCATGTTCCTTATCAGGTCAGGTCGTTTATTGCACATTATTATGCTTGTATGTTTTAATTTCCTATATCTTATTATGAAAGTTCCTTCATCTGACGCTTCATGCCATCATACCAATGTTTAATTCCACAGAAATGTTTTTTATTTTGTTACATCTAGATAGATGTTTGGAAGATCCTTCCACGGGTTGAATGATGAAAAAATGTACTTTTATATCTTGAAAACAGCCTTCAACCTCGGGTTCCACCAGACTTTTATCAACGCGATAACTTTATCACTCTGATAGTAACTAAGCAACTGGCCATCCTATTGGCTGGTGCATAGCAACTATCAGCGTGATAGATTTAATCTGCTCTTAAAATTTTGGTGGAACCCGAGGTAAGAGTCTATTAAGGAATCTTCTCGCTTGAGCATGAAGGCAGAGCATAACCATTAAGGGGTTTCTGATGCGACTAAATATAAAAAAGTTGTTGACGGGAATCGGTTTTATTTAATTTTTTTCGTCGAGTAGGAACTCCTCCAAGAAGGAAATATACGGGCATTGCTATCAAATTTTGAAAATTGACAAATTTTAGAAAAAAATTTATTTCGATTTTTGAAAATTCAGAAACTAGAAAGCATCGACAATGTATCTTTCCTCAAGAAAGTCGCTTGTTCAATTTGAACTTTCTATTTTCAAAAATAAGGTACCAAAAATGATTTCTACTAATTCACTTTTTCCTGTCTACGAGAGATCATTTCTGGTACCTTTTTTTTTAAAGAAAGTTCAAATTTGGCATATGACTTTCTTCAGGAAAGATACATTGCCGATGCTATCTAGTTTTTGGATTTTCAAAAATCAAAATCAAAAGTTTTCAAAAATTTCTAGAAATTTCCAAAATTTGATAGCATTGCCCGAACTTTTTTTTTTTGGAGGAGTTTATACTTGACGAAAAAAATAAAATGAAACCGATTCTTGCCAACAACTTTTTTAGACGCATCAGAAACCCCTCAAGGTCAGAGTTTGTCTGGCGTGATCGTGGATCAGTTCACATGTATAAAAGTTGATGGACGTGCACTTCCCCAAGTCAGAGAACTCGAAAACGCGTATCCGATTCTAAAAATTCTCACACTTGAAAGGAATGCAATCTTCTCTCTGATTATGCTCTACTGGGAGTCCGTCCCTCAGATCCGACATCCCACATCATTATTTGGAGTCGCGTCTAGATATGCGAGGCCGGTTTTACATTTTCAACTAGAGAAATTTCAAACCAGAAAATAATTTCTCCAGTTATTTTTTTGTAATTAAGGCTGTATACGAAAGTGGTGCCCCGGAAAAGCCGATGTGGTACTTATATCACTACTTCTTGTTGTTTCTCAAACATGGTGGTCAAAGACAACAGCGAAGAGAGCCCGAAGCTCTTGGCTGAGCAAACTCTTTCTGAAGTTCATGAATTGAACAAAATTGAAGAATCCAGGAGGAGTCCATCCCGTGAACTTCCTAATGACAATCATATGAGCTTCTCACTGTCTGACAATAAAGATTCTATACACCAAGTGATTGTAAGACATTTACGATTGATTTTCAGTTTGATGATAAAAGAGAGGGCTCAAAGTCTCCTTCCTTCTCCTTGCCACAGCGCACAGCACAGCTCCTTTCCGGGGGCACAGGAGAACGGATCCGTTCTGGCTGTGTAGAGCTATGCTGTGGCAAGGAAAAGGAAGGAGACTTTGAGCTCTCTCCTCCATGATCAAACGGGAACAAAATTAATGAACTTTCAACCGGGTACGGTTTCAGTAACATGCAGGAGGTGTCTTACAATCACTTGGTGGTTAGAATTCTCATTGTCAGTGAGAATCTCATATTATTGTCATAAAGGAGTTCACGAAACGGACTCCTCCTGGATTCGTCACGATTTTGTTCAATGTGAACTTCAGAAAGAGTTTGCTCAGCCAACAGCTTTGAGGTCCCTTCGCTGTTCTCTTTGGCCACCATGTTTGAGGTCCCTTTGTATGGCCTCAATAGCTTCGTTTCGGGTCGGCTTGTTGTGACACTCTCCTGATTTCACCCATGGATTGGTTACTTCACACATTTAGGTAACGATAAAATTCAATCACCATTACTTTGTACAGAAGCGGCTGAGGTTCGTATAGCTCTATGAGCCGTGTTATTGAGGCGGAAGTTCATTTTACCTTGCCTTGGGCGTACCCATCCATGTCTTTGACATTGATAATCTGATGACTGCTGACGTCTAGTGCGTAAATATGCAAATATGCATATAAAAATATTTAATATATTTAACGTTCAACCCTAATGTGATTCGAGTGAGCAATGATTTCCCGAATTCCTCATTTCCAGGGGCGTCGCGTGGCGAGATTCCCAGCCAACTCGAATCACATTGAAGTTGAACGTACTTAAGCGTGTAGATTTCTAGCATAGAAATAGTACCGTGACACTAAGGCTTAACTCGTCGCCTTCCTGACATAGTGACGTATCTCAGTTTTGCGAGCTTTTCGTAAAAGCACTTTGAACATTTTGATCATAGGCGTACCTATGGCTGTAACTTTAATGTGAGTGGCGACAAAAGCATCAGTTTTTCGAAATATCAACATTCTCAAAAAAAATTGAGCTTTTTTTTTTTTGTTTTAAATGAGGTGATGTTGTTAAATGTGATACTTAGTACTTTCAGCGAAAAGTACTGATACAGCTGCTTTGCACAACGATGGAAAACACCGATTCAAGTTATTTTGCTTCACTACAACTCACATGAACAATAGTTAGTTGTTTGCGTAATTGTGTAAAGTATATAGGGTGATCACGCTAGAATTCTCCACCACCCCTCCTACTAAAGGCGTCTCCTTTGGAATAAGTTGGAGGGGAAAAAACTTTTCTTGAACTATTTTTTCTGTACATTTCAAAACTGGAGACTATAATTCTCTACAATCTATAATGTACAGGGTGTCGCGAAAAAATTCTTTTGTTAATGCATTCTTGAATCGCAATTGATGTAGTTTTTTTATTCTGAATGCAATATATATCATAGTGATAAGTAATTTCCAAAGTCAAGTTGCCAAAAACAATCACAAAAATCCCATTATGTTGACCTAAACTCAATTTCATTTGGCGAAACTATTTTATATCAATGGTGTTGGACAAAACTATTCCTAACGGGAAACCCTCAGTGTGGGCGAAGGTTCTTGCGTGATCTACGACAAATAAGAAAAAACAAGGTTCCATAAACTCAGAATGTATTTTCAAGAGCAAAATACGGACGTAAGTTGTATGCAGTAATTCTCAAAATTCTGCATAGAAGTCAAACTATAGTTGAAATAAAAATAAGCCACTGTGGTGTAGTTAACATATCTGACTCAGTGAGCAGCCGGCTTATCTCAGATTTCCCTTTTTTTGAGATACGTCACTATGTCAGGAGGGCGACGAACTGGTTGCCTACAGCCACTAGCCAAAATTCTCAAATGCTGATCAATAAATCGAAACTCAAACGTATACTTGTGCTTGCTCTCACATCTTCGTCCGTGCATCTTTTTCCATGCACAATCCAGCTCAGCTTTCCATTTCCAAATTTGATTCAATTTTTCGTTTGACAAATAATGTCAGTCGTCAGTCGTCACTCTAGACACGTCTCTGTTCACGCCGTCAAATAGCCTACCATTTGATACTAGACCAAGAGCTAGCAACGTTTTATTTACCTCATAAGCAAAATGCGGTTTGACTTCTGGGGCATGTAGAGATTATGATGGGCTTCCATAAAATCTTTGTCTTATGAAAAACACCCCTTGCTTTCTCACAAGACAAGCAAAGAAATGTGCCATTTGACAGCAGTATTCAACTGCGGATTTTCTGGAGTTCCTAATCGATATAACTATCAATTTTATCAGGAATGGATAGGTTGAACTATCTTTAAACAAAATTGAATGGAGAAGGACACCGGAATGTATTAGAAACTACCAAAAACCAGATTTCCAAGCGGACGGAAGTTGGCACCGGTTTTTCTAGTAGGCGTGATTCGAGAATCGGCCATCAAATGCGATCCAAACAGCTCGGCCTAGCCTACTAGCTTGAACATGCCAGTTGGGAAAGTCTGGTTTTTGGTAGTTTCTAATACATTACGAGATTTGGTCCTATTCAATTTAGTTGAAAGATAGTTCAATCTATCCATTCCTGATAAAATTGATATTTATATCGATTAAGAACCCCAGAAAATCCGCTGTTGAATACTGCTGTCAAATGGCACATTTCTTTGCTTGTCTTGTGAGAAAGCAAGGGGTGTTTTTCATAAGACAAAGATTTTATGGAAGCCTATCATAATCTCTACATGCCCCAGAAGTCAAACCGCATTTTGCTTATGAGGTAAATAAAACGTTGCTAGCTCTTGGTCTATACCGAGTTTGGTATCGAAGCTAATTTGCGACGGAGCAAATTTGACTTTCTTGCAACCGGGGGTAGGTACAAGAAACTTTTGTGCAATGACGAAAGTGAAATTAGAATAGAGATTTCGTGTAACTGTCTCAAGCAAATCAGAATAAAACGGATGTTCATGTGGTGATAACTTGTAGGAACGCAAGCTGCCGCCTCAACGCCGGAGTTTTAGTCTTCCTATTGCAACTTCTTTTAATCGCGTCGCATAGTCGCAAGGATTGCCTGGAGATGTCGCCGAGCACGTTGCCGCCGCCGTCAGATTGTCGTAATCTGCACAAATGGCCCCACATTAATCCCCAGATCTGTGGCATCTGGTCCTGGATTAATAACCATTATCGGGCCGGATTACACTCTAACATTCTTAATTGCGTCTTCTCACTCTCCTCGAGGCGACAGCCTGTTAATTGTTTACGGAAGTTTTCTACATCTTGAAATTTGCCACAGAAGACCGCAATCACTATAATGGGGGGCATGCGGAAGTCGGTGTCCGTCAGCTCCGTCGAAGACGATGAGTTTCCTTGATAAATTGTCAATATTTCCAAGTAGTGTCCCCCCGTATCCCTCATCCGCACGCGTCGGACCTTTTGTCCAAGGACCAAGGCACGAGAAGGGAAATTGTAGCCGTCTTGTCGTCGTCTGTCGCCTGCCGCGCTTAATGAAGTTATTTAATTAAGCAGAGTCGTCTAAATATTTGTCCTTTGTCGACGGCAAGACGTCAAGTCAGCCAGCAACCCGAAGATACTCGCTCGGGTGGAACGTTTCCAGGCCGCAGAACTCCTTTCATGGTTTGCACGTTCCATACACACGGCCACTGGCTATATGCAATTTCCACAGGAACGCAGGCTTAACTCGGTTAAGACATTCCGGCCTTGGATGGTTCAACTAACTAACTGTGTGACGCATCCAGGCCGAGCCAGCCAAACAAGAAATTCGAGCGGCTCAGGCCAGAGCCAGTAAAAGGAAATAACTATTCCATCCGCCTTCTTTCACATCGTCAAATTTTGTGATCCGGGGCGGATGACGAGACAGCGTCCACTGTTTGGGAGAAAATATGGCTCCCGCAAAATTTCATTCTGTTGCAGAATGTAGGAAGTATAAGAAGTAAGTTTATCTAACCTTATGCAGCATTTCCGTAAACCAAATGGATACAATTTACGACCGTGTTTTGTCTTTGTAAATAGAAACACACTATGTACCAAAATCTTGTTATTTCGTGAAAGAAATTTGCATTCTACGCATACAAGAATTACAGGATGTGTTATTGGTTATGTCCGGCGCCAAAGAGCCATTCCCAATCGAGGTGGAGAATTCAAATTGAGCATAAATTACCTATAATAAAAAATGCCCTCTACTACAAGGATGGGCACTGTCGTTTTTTTTTTCGTTTCAACTCGCCCCTCCCGTTATTTTTCTATTCTCCAAAAATTTTCGTCGTACAAGACTTTTCTTGGTTAATCTTTTCTACATTTTTACTTCCCCGACCCACCACCCAATGAGAAGGGGAAGTATTGTAAGTTTGAAACTTCAATCGAATCGAATCTCTATAACATGTGAATGATATACAGAGATTTGAAAAAAATAAGGGAACACCTGTATGTATATTTTGACACGAAATTCTTGACGCTTCTTTGACTTTGACAGCTCGCGACGCGAGGCATATAGGTACATTTTATCTACGAGACGGTTTTCTTCGATCGGCAATGACACAACGAACTGCATCTTCTACTTCTTGTTCTTCTTCAGAAGAGTAAAAATCGGAGACGTTGGAAAATTCAAAATAAAGTGTCGAATGAGACCTTTTAGGTACGTACCTACGCATAAAAAGATGCAAGTAGTTCAAATGTGTGACAACCTTAGCCACAGCCTGTTTGGTACCGTGTTTGATACCCTGTTCTTGCAACCGGAGTAGGTACATTTGCTACGTAGCAAAGTTAACTACCACGTTCCTGCAACCGGGCACTAGAGAACTTCAAATTAATCTCAAAATCTATCAACTTATCAAAAGAGATATCTCACACAATCACTACTGTGAAGAGAACGTTGCGCATATTTTATGGCTTTGCGGGTTAAGGTCCTCCAGCTACTTCAGACTTGAATCGATATTTATAAATATAACTAATCGGACGATATCAGAAGACTGTCAAGTTGATGGTCCAAGAACCAAGAACTCCTGCGAAATAGTTCTTCAATTACATTGTACCACCCAAGTGGAGATCAGGTCAAGTCAGGTATAATTTTAAAATTGGGACCCTCTCGCAAGAACTGACGGGGCCCTTGCGGTTGCGAAGAGGCATATCCACGCGTGTCCCGCGGAGGGTCACGGTAAAGCGCCGTACACAAAAAAAAATGGAATATAGGGGGGCTGGCCAGCCCAATCGCGTCGCTTTGTGCCGCCAACTCAGGATTTTTTTTTACGGTACCCAAGCATGAAAAACAAATTTTAGAAACAAAAAAGCAGAAATTTCAAATTCACTAGTATTTCGCGTTTCCACCAAATCGGCAATGTTCAATAAGCTCAAGACTTCCAATGGAGAATACGTAGGAGTAGCAGAAGAGAGGCTATATGTTAAGCAAGATGGATTTATTTAGGACGTTCGAGGGATCAAAAAAATCTGAACGAAAGTTCGATTCATTCTGATTTTTATAATACAGGGTGTTTCAGTTTTAATCGATCAAACTTTGATGGGATAAGATCCTCCTCATCTTCTTGATTCATAGAAATATAGCACACGTGCCTGTCACTCTTTTCCTCAGAAAGATACAGGGTGTCAAAGTTCACTTTTTTCGATTTTTGAAAAATGGTAACTTGCTAATTATTCAAGCAAATCAGTCTAAATTCAGCATAGACTGGTTTGTCGGAAATATCTACCTACCTGCTGAATTTCGAAAGAATCTGATCTGTGGCGTAAGAGTTATGGGGGATCATTAATTTTGAAACATCTGAAGAACCTTTAAAGATTATGACCACCCATAACTCATACGCCACTCGACAGATTCTTACAAAATTTGGCAGGTAGGTAGATATTTTCAAAGAACCAGCCTCCGCTGAATTTGAGCTGATTTGAAAGACAACAAACACGCAAATATAAATAAATATTGCGCCTCTTGGGGCCATATAGCGGGCACCTCGCATTGTTAATGAAACAAGGCTCTCCGACTACCACAACATCAGACGGTCGAACCGAAACCGCACAGACACGTGTTTCGCCCCTATTGGGGGCTCATCAGTGCGCAGGCATTAAGCTCAACCATCCGATGCTGTGGCAGTCAGAGATCTCATGGTAATATACACCCAAGCTAGTTGAGCTAATTTGGTTGAATAGTTAGCAAGTTACCAACTTTTAAAATCGAAAAAGGTGAACTTTGACACCCTGTATTTTTCTTAGGAAGTGAGTGACAGGCATGTATGTTACATTTTTCTGAATCAAGAGAGTGGGGAGTATCTTATCTCAAAGTTTGATCGATTAAATCTGAAACACCCTGTATAGGTATCACAAAAAACAAGAATGTTACAAAACTAACTTTCAGACTTTGTCGCACCGTGTACGCGAAGTTGATGACTGCCAACCGTGGTTATGGTGTCAAACAAAACTTGAAACTGTAAACTACAAGATGCTGCTATGCCCCTGTTGAAAAATTGCGTACTTTATTTGCGAAAAGCTACTGGTTCAGTGGCATAACTAAAAAAATACCCTGTACTTTCCTTAATTTATAATAGCTGTTATATCTTTTTCTCAAATTCCAATCCCCACCCCAAGTGAAATATCGAACAGAAATTTCTATAGGTTTCTGGATACTAGTCAGGAAAGTATTGCGGTGCCACAACATATTATGTTTTCAAACTACAAATAATTAAAATTCTCTTCAAACTGTCCACTGGCCCATTTCTCCAGCTGTCAGTCCGTATTCTTGCAAAACATAAGTTGCTTCACATACCTACTTACAATCTCTGTAGGATGTTAGATGAAACAATGTATAATTTCTGAACTGGCAATAGGGTCATGTTTGAAGAAAACTTTTTTCTGAATAACCCACCCAGGGCATGAAGATTACCTCATCACTAATGTATTTGAAAAAACTAGTAAAAAGTGTGATCAGACTACAAGAATTCCAGTTCAATTCTCTTATGATGACCTCATTGCGCTTCGGAATGGCTTCTGAATTTTCCACTTATCTTCTTAATTTACAGGATGATCTCAAAAAATATATTGTTTTTGGTTTTGCAGGGGAAACTTTATTCATCATTCACTTATTCAGAAAACTTGAGGTTCATTGTGAAGCTTCATGTTGAAGCTATAACATCAGGTTAAAAAGCTCAACGGTCAGAATTGACTGAAAACAAACAATCAAAACCAAAGGTTCCCATCAAAAGTGAACCAAATCTGGAACGCCCTCAAAATTCAGTTTGGAAAAAGAAGGGTAATCTAATATCACGTATGAAAATGTGTGATTATTTAAAAATTTCGAAATTCAAAAAACTCGATTTTTTTTCTAAATGTTTATATATTTTTCGAAAAAGTCCCTCATTCTCTTGCCAGCCCAGATTTAAATAGCTCATTTTTTGCTACATTTTTAGCTGCACAGATTTGGCAGAAACTCACGCCACAAGAAACTATCTGTTTCTCTTTCGCTCTGCAGTTAATCCACAGTCTGTTTCAGCAACGGACGGTATAATCAAGATCGGATGGAATTCAATTGCAGTCGATAATAATTTTATCTAAGGCTGACGAGGATATTCATATTCTGTTACTTTTCAACAAAAAAAAAACTTTGAGTGAATAATGTTATAATCCCTTCCGCCACCAAGAGCATAGCAGCTTTTTCCGCTCACATTCCACATTTTATTTCTTTAATTATTACTTGAATCCTTATCTATCGTTGCCATAACTTTTAAAAGGAGCATCCAGGTAATTTAGAAGAGTCAGTTTCATAATTTATACTTTTCCAGTTGAATGTTAATGAGAGAGGATACAGTAACAAAGTTTCCACCATATCCGCACGTCTTAAATTTATGATCCAAACTTGACCAAAAAGGAAAACACATTCAGCACAAGATCTCTTTCCAAGTTTTTACTTCGTCACGTAATAAGCAGTAAAAACCCAGGAAGGGGTTGAAAACTCGCAAGTTTCGTGCTAGCCTCGGTGCTAGCTTCACTTGACGTTACACTGTATAGATATACTTCCAACATAAAACTCTAATAGACAGATACCTAGCTACGTGAGCGTGAGCACAAAAATCTGTTGTGGGGCGACACAAAACTTTCTCGGCGGTATCCAGGAACGTCAGAAATGATTTGAATTCAAGCGTCCCTTCGGGAAAATGGGATTTAATCGAGAAGTTGATTGGAGAAGTTCTAGTGAGTTGAGCGTTTAGCAAGCATCCTGCATTCATTGTTGGGCCGACAGAACTAGTGACAGGCTCTTGGGTTTCCACGGTTATGAAATATTTTGAAAGGTAGAACTAGGAAGCTAATTGTTGCGGAATATGAAGAATGCAATGCAGGTTCCCCATAAAATTTTTTGTTTCTACTCTAGACATGATGATGAAACTATACAGAGCTGATTGAAAACTTTTACGGCATCTGTGTGTCAGATTTCAACTCTTATATCTTCAATTTAGAGCTTGGGCAGACAAGCCCAGACCCAACGTGCCACCTGAGGACTTCCGATCAAAATTATCCACCCAAAGTCCAATCAGGTCACCCCAGGCTGAACTTATGCTTTCGTACCTGATTTCGATTTGATCGAATCAATAATTCGGTAATTATCGTGGCAGAACCGCTTAATTTGCACGATCGCAGGAGCGGTTTTATATTTTCAGTAGGAAAATTTCCGGGAAATTAGAGAGAAATAATTGGAAAATGTTCAAGAACCAGTTATCTATTCTTCAAAAACAAATGGTAGAAATCTGTTCACGGAATAACAAGCGAATATGCCTCATGGGCATGAGGCTCAGTAGCGCACTTCCTTTTTGGAGGATTAGTGAACGCAAGATGTTAAGTGATTAGGGTTTTACCGTCTTGGGCAAAAAATTGCAATATGGCGGCCAAAATATCGACAGAATCATGAAATTCGGCTTGAAAATCAAAATGATCGTACTAGACAAGGGTAAGTTCCAAGTTTCATGAAAATCGTTCCACTAACAAGAGATTTCAATATGGCAGCCAAGATGGCGGCAGAATTATGAAACTCAGCTTGAAAATAGGAATGATCGTACGAGACAAGCGTAACTCTCAAGTTTCATGAAAATCCTTCCACTTATAAGAGATTTCAATATGGCGGCCAAGATGGTGGGGCAATCATGGAATTTGACTTGAAAATAAGAATGATCGTACTAGACAAGGGTAAGTTTCAAGTTTCATGACAATCGTTCCACTAATAAGAAATTTCAATATGGCAGCCAAGATGGCGGCCGAAATATGAAAGCCAACCTGCCTATTTGGTCCTTGAGGACCTAAGCTATCCGGATAAAGTTCAATCTTCAAGGGCTGTAGCTTTATTTCCCGAGGAGAAGTTCAACTTCATCGAAGTGCACAGGAGATCTCTGTTTTTTGAGAATAATGATAACGATGTATGGATAACAAAAATAGTGCCCATTGGCCACCCTTGGGGACATCAGCTATTGATCGGAAAAAAGTTCCAAGACTCTTGTTTCAATTCTCGAGAAGGAGTACAGCGTCTTAATTTCTGCACGGACTCGGACAGACAGACAGACAGACAGACAGACAAACCGGCCACCTAAGCGTCATTCTGTTACTTATATAAAAAAATGTTCTCCAACTGATTTCGACCTCCTGAACACTAATATCGGGTTCACTTTTGAATTGGAACATTTCTTTTTTATCGAAAAACCGACAAAATGGTAGCCTTGTCACATGATTTTTAGTGATACCTACCTACTTTTTTTTTGTTATTGAGCGAACATCTTTCGTAATTTGAGTGCCATAATCCTTCAGGTACCTAGTATTGACTATTTCAAAATGTTCAATTACTATTTCGGCACGTCTGATTTTAAATTTGTAGGGTCGTGTAATATGCGCCGAGCCGTGGCTTTGCGGTCGTTTTCAAAAATTGATAACAATTGACCCAACGGTCGGATCGAAGTGGGGTTTTTGTCAAAAGAAAGTTCAAATTGTTCTCTAAATATAATGCCGTACATGCAGTGATGTATTTCATCAAGAAATTGTAGTTGCCTGCATATCGCAACTTTCTACATCTTACCGCGAATGCCAGCACTTGATCGGCGAAGCCGCCCTACACCAAAATGTTATTTTTGTAATTGTTCATGATTATTTCGGCAAAATTTTTCTTGATTCGCGTACCAAGGCCATGAGCTACCCATTCGAGTTGAAATATTTTCTGTATTGAATTTCGTTTTGTTCGGAGGAAAGGATATCAAGCACCAGCAAGCAACGAATAAATCATTTGCGGCCGAGCCGTAGTTTCGGAGTCATTTTCAAAAATTAATAACTATTAATCGGCACCTCGCACCGATGTGAAATTTTCATTAAAATAAAGTTCAAATCATTCTCTAAATATAACTCCACATATGTATTATGGTAAAATGATAAGATCGGGTACTTCCTCGCATGTGATAACTTTCGAGATCAGGCCGGCTTCTGAAATGCAGCATTCAACGGCGATGCCGCGTCACACTAAATTGTTATTATTGTCATTGTTTATTATTATTTCGTCAAGATTTTTCTTGGTTCGGGATACAAGGTCATGAGCTACCCAATGGAGTGAAAATTTTTCGCAAAAACCTTTTCGTCTAGGACTAGATGCGGGGACGGACGGACGGACGGACAAAGCGAGGACAAAAGCGCCTTCCCGTTTGGAGAAGTGCGCTAAAAAGTTGGAGAATTTCCAGTTTTTCCAGAGAGGAAAACTTGAAAACCGTTGGTCCGATTTTGAAAATTTTTCCTCCAAAAATTAATTTTGTCTTTTCTCCAACTTTCATTCGCAGCATATCTGCACCTAAAATGAATATTTCGTGTGGCTCACCGCATGTTGAAGTTTACGCTGCAGTTTTTTCAAATTCACGGAATATGCAAATTTGTTATTGAAAAAATTACCGTCGGAAAACCGAAGCTGTGTCGATTTTAAAAATATATTCACAAGACGCCCAGTTCAATCTACTTCCGATATCAGTCAAAATTTTTTGAAAAAAGTCGATCCTTGTGCGGTAATGAATTTTTGAGTGGAGTGCTGCATCAAAAGCGAGTCATCCTGGTGGAAATCCGGGTGAGTCGTTCTCTCGAGTGGCAACGGCTAGGAGAAATTTTGAAAATTCATAACGCCCGATGAGAAAATAGTGGGGAATTGCAACTGCAGACCTTATTTGACTCTTATGTTTTTTTGCTTCCTGCCAAATTTGGTCCCAATTCATCGGATATATTTTGAATAATTGAATGGTAAAGTTTTGAACTTTGACATTTTTTATTTTTTGACAGATGACAGACAGAGCACAATTTTTAACTGTTCTGAATACAGTTTCTCATGGGCTTTCAAACGGAATTTTGCAAGTCAAGTTCTGTGAGATATAGCTTCTGTCATTTTTTGATAGTGACATTTCCGTTTGACAAATGACAGCCAAAAACTAATCAGCTCATTTAACAGCAAGACCCTGTCTGTATACCAAATTTCAAGTCGATCAGACTATCGGTTCGGCAGCTATCGTGTCAGAACGTTTTTCCTGCATCCTGCATCATTACATAACTTTACGTGTTTGTTGTGTTGATACATAAGATATAAAGACTTTTATATAAGCTGTATATGGATTTAACAGTTTATGTGCTTAATTTGACACTTGTCAAAATAACCTCAAAAACTACAACATTTTCACAATTTGCACTGAAACAAACACGTAAAATGTTGTACAACACTCGTGGCTTGTTACACAAGATATTTTCCGACACTCAGCCTCTTACAGAACTCGGGCTGCGCCCTCGTTCTGCGAATTTCGGCTTCGTGTCTGGAAACCACTTATGTAACAGCCACCTCGTATCGTAAACTACTATTCCCTTGGACGGGCCGGGAAAGTAAAATGCATATGGCACTGGTATTCAAAATCCCATGTTCATGGGAGCATGGGAGGTGGAGAGGCCAAGTTCGCTGGAAAGGCCGCCCTGGGATTAAAAGCGACGCGCCATGAAGGGATGATGCATCTCCACTTACTCTGTAATTTCGAAGATAAGGCGCGCACTGTACCATCATAAATCGCACATAATGTTACTCGACAAATTATACAAGACAGCAAAGCTTGTCGGTACTCGCAGTACAAAATTTCATTCACATTTCGGTTTTTAATCTGGCCATTGGGGTTGTTTTGTGGACGACAATAACAATTGAGTGAGGTGAACAAAAATCCCATGCAACAACTCTGCGACTTCAAAGATTCGTAGAGTGGCATCAAACGTGCAAAAACAAGAAGGAGTTGGACAAACGCTGCATTTGTGTGCTCATCCGCAATTTCGTACCAAAAATACACCAATTAAGCTGATTGAGTCTTTCTGCAAACATCGAAATAATGGAATAAGGCTTAATTAATGAGAGCTCCTGGCAAATCAATTTGTGAATTGCGAACATCACGAGCGACGGCTCGGTTTGTGTTTGAATAGTTTTGTTGATTTAATTGATGATGAAAAAAAACCTCTCCATGAAAATATCGCCGGGCTCGGCAGGATTTATAAACGCCACAATGGTCAACCCTAACTGGGCTCCCCCAGCTCAATGTTGTACGATAACTAGAGATTACATGGATTTTCGCGAGGATTTTCTACTCGCCATTGCTAGTTAGGTTACGACTGGAAGACCATGGTCCGGATAGATAATAATCATTCTTCCTCGCATTTCTATTCCTCTACATTGTCTTTCATTTAACCGGGATTTTTAAGCGAAGTTGGCTTTGGTGGAATTGGACATTGCTCACTTCTTAGTGTCCTGATGCAATCTGCATGGTGAACTGAATAAGAATAGCTGCAATAACTGACGGGCGGACGGACAGACGGTTAGACAAAGCGCTTGCAACAGCAACTTTCACCAAGGTAGAAAAAATTGCGCCAAGAGCTGGCATAGCCAAAACTTCGTACCTACGTTATTTTGATGAGAAATTTTTTATTAGCTTTTAGAGGTACAGGCTACTTTTTGAAGTGGAACTTCTATTCTTGCGCCTAGGTCACAACACACAACTAACGCAGAACCACACATGGGAGTGAATTCGGTTCATGGCATCAGTGGCTGTAACGAACGCCTGTAACGTTGTCTGACCTAGGGGCGACCAGCGTCGTCCCAGGAAATGGAAGAATAAGCCGTTGCGGCGCGCGGCGTTCGGCTATATTTTTTTACAGTTAGTATTCTTTTCCCGCTTGCATTGTATCTTAAGTACACCAGCTTCCATCATGAACAAAAAATTGATTTGATCGAAGAATTCTTACTCACGGTAGTGTCATTTGCAATTGAAAATGATTGATCTATTTTCGTAATGCGTATCGCCGACACTGGACTGCTCTTTTTCGTGTTATGATGCTGGTGGCCCGACAGGAATGGTTCTCGACTTGGCTAAAAGTTATCATTGTATCCATTGTATGGCGCTTGACAGGAATGGAACAGGAATTATTGTGATTCTGTTTTTGTTAATAATTTATCGTTGTTAATAACAACACTAACGTTGTTACAACGTTATTGTTAACATGAAATCACATGTAGTTCGTGAAAAAAAGTGCTGTGTACCTGGTTACAAAGATCGGAAAAGCAAGAGACACGGCTCTCCGAAAGATTCCGCATTATTAAGGCGATCGATGGGTGGAAAAAATCAACGCGCCGTATCTGAAACAATTACACACCGGACAAGGTGTATTATTCCTATTCAAGCCCAATATGGAAAAGAATTATCGACAATTAAGGCTGAAACAGTTGCTTAATGCTGTAGATGTCAGCTGATTGCAGCGATGATAACTATACTGGTTTGATAATCAAATTTTTATGTTCGAAAATTGATTTTTGACATATTCTTGGTTAATTTTTTTAATGGTCTGATTTCACCCCAACTAAATGTGACATTCTAAATAACCGGTGACGAGCATATAAATGGAAATACTCATCAATTCTGTCAATATTTCAATGTAACCTACGGCTTTATTGTGATTGGAGAAGATAATATCGTAGGAACTTTAGAACCACGTAGTTACCTTGAATCACATTCACGAGGTACATACCTATGTAAATACCTATGTATTTCATATTTTTTCCATTTAAAATTTATACCGGAGTTTTGCAAACGACATTCTTATACTTTGTGCCTTGTGGAGATTATTAGATTGCCATGCTGTGCCTACCAGACACAGTTTTCACCGTGCTGTAATATAACGGGGAAAATCAAGAAAATCCGTCACGATGTCACAGTCGCATAATTATTATGTGTACCTTGGACAAACGGACCTCGTCGGCTCACCGGCACCGCAGGAAGATAGGTACTTTCTGGAGAATATTATTGATGAAAATAGATATTTATTGTATTAGGGGTATGAGTGAGACTTCATGTGACGGAGAATGGAAGTTTAAGCGCCGAGCGCAGCGAGAAAAGAAACAAAAAAAATCTAATCGTGAAAAAAACATGTCGAAAGTATTTTGCCCTTCAAGAGACTCATAATAATAATAATAATAATGATAAAAAACAAGATGCTTCAAGCCGTTAGGGAGCGGAGCGGGAGTACGAAAAGAACACCTCTTCGAACGTTGTGTGTGCTAATCGATTCATACCTATAGAAGTTCCACTTTTTTTCCATTACGCGTAAGTATACCCGTGTAACTTTTGTAGTTTCGTGTCTTCTAAAAAAGGCATACACCAAAGCAGAAATGTAGCTTGGAGAATTTCCGTGTTTGAGCGCAAAACTGCAATCGCGCAAAGGTGAACTCAATTTCCAAGCACAGTCAGTTGAAATAACACTCCAAAATAATTGAATTTGACCGTGGGCACAACCAGCCATTAAATTCATTAAAGCACCGAGCTTTGAAGCTTTCTCGCTGCAAAAACCTTGATGTGTTAATTAATAAATTACAAGTGACGCTCTCTTTGTTTCAGCCAACACCAGCCAATACGCTCACTACGTGTTCAATACCCTGGATCAGGATCACAGCGGATTAATTAGCTTTGAGGTAATGTGAACAATGTGAACTGCTATCCTTTAATCTACGACCTTTATCTTGCATGCATCGTTTATTATAGTCAAAGCTCTAGGTAGAGGTGTTCTTCAATTAATTTGCGGTGCGAAATCACGGAACAGAATCAATCATTGGATGGGTAGGTGTGGGTATGGGATTTCCTGAAATGTTTTGAGAAAACTTGAAAATGCAGCAACTCATCTATTTTTGAAAGTTGTTTATTATTATTGTCGTAAAAGTTGTTATGCGGGACACGGAGCGTATTCTACTGGTGGTATTAAATGCATCCATAAAATTACATTATAAAAGTGTATAAACTCGATAAAATCGTATTCATGTTGTACTTTATGGCCTACATTAAAAGCGATGTTCGCAATGAAAATTTTCGCTGCGAAAAATTGAACAATGTATTGCGAGGATTGTTATTGCGGTAATAAGAAAGCCGTACTGCTATACCTTGTCTCATTCCGTTGATAAATCATGCATTATAGTTGCATCATTGCATCCCTGGGGGCTGAGGCTGCTGCGCTTCTACCGACAGCAGTAAGGTCAACCATACATATTCAGAGCGTTTTATTATTTGATTTGAACGTGGATTCAAAGTTGGCAATAATATTGATGAAGTAAGCAATGCATGAAACACGACTCACAACTATAACGTATTGGCTGTTCAAGAAGCCGATCAAAATGCAGTGCATCATGGGAAAAATGTTAGATATCAAATGTCATGTCATAATCAGCATATATATATATCGGCCGGTAAAGTAGAGATGGATTTTACCATGGTTTAAGCCGACTGTGTTCTTTTTACTGATTAGTGAATCTGATTCCCGCCTGCGTTCGAGACACAAGCGGAAAATGGTTTTACGATGGTTTAGGACTCGAATTTTGTTTACGTCTACTCCTCAATGCTCACGTTGCTCAACCTGCTTACCATGTGCTTTTCTTGTTCGCTGGAGGCGATTCACATTTAGAAAACGCCACCTGATGTAGAGCTCGGAACTTGATCGTGCAGGAATTTTTTGAGAGGAACACATACTCGGACGTCTAGTAGCCTAGGTAGACACTGATAGATACCTGCAATACCCACATCAATGACTTGAAACTTGACAAGTATGAATAATGTAAAAGGAGGTTTTCTTTTGTGTCCCCTATTTGATCTTGTGGTTGGCATATTTAGCAGGCTAGTAGTTGATCTAGTTTCAGAGGTGAGGGGCTGGAAAACTGTGCTATCAGCAATGCATTGCAATTGTATTGCAGTTGCGGTGGGAAAATTGCGACTGGTGACTGTAACATCACATCTTCCGCAGGAAGATGCAAGCATGGTATGCTACTTCCCAAGTAGATCCTGCCCCTGCCATTCTTGCCATTTGGTGCCTGCTGATTGATAAACATTCACTAAAAGCGAGCCTAAACCTGGATCTTGACAATGGGGACACAACAAATGTTTGCGTCCCAATTACAAATGTAGCGAACAATAGAATATAGAATGCGGATCAGGTGAGGTCCAAGCAGAAAATCTTTAGAAAAAGGTGACTGACTGAGGTCAGCCCCAGGTGACATTTTCTGGCGTGCAAACAGTTGTTCTTTTTATCAAAATCTAAATTCAATCACAATCTGTCACGGGTGACATTCAATAATTTGTATGACATCAACACTCTGGAAGGGAGACCACTGTCTGCTCCCCCAATGTTTCGACTATGTACATAACATGTTAAAAAAAAAATCAAGTGATATTAATTAAATCAATGTCAAGACACAAATACCTCAACAGACTTGACAAACATACGCGGAACATAAAATGAGTACTTATAATACAAATAAAAGGCAGACTACAGACAGAAGCCATTCTGAAGTAGTGGCTGGCATCGCGGGCGGGCCAATCTCGTTCGCTTATCACTGGCTATAAGAATCGGTCTGGCAATTCGAGCGGACTGCTTCTCTTCGGCCTCTTCACCTTAGGCTCGACGAGCATCTCTCCAGCTAGAGTGTTTGGATGAGACCCGAGCTCAGCCCTGTATGTAGTGCTGTATCGAAATATTTTTTCCTGTACAGTTGCGACGTTCAGGTCCTGATACAACACCCAGTTTGGAGCGTACCATGGAGCTTCCGATATGTCCCTGAGCATCTTATTTTGGAAACGTTGGATTTTCTGGTATGTCTACACAGGCTTTATCACGGTCTTGTACAAAAGGACTTTGTTTTCGAGGGACAGACCGGACTCTCGTCGCAGCCGCCAGTGGAGCATCCTCCTGGTGTGTCCAAGTTGTAGGCGCTTTTTCCAAACGTGACCGGCCCACGTCAGCCGTCTGTCTAGGAGCATGCCCAGATATCGGATTTCCTCCTTCTGTGGTGAAACTTCACCATTCAACGTAACGGAGGGACCATGTGGCTCTGTTTAGAGTAAATCCACGTGCTCAGACTTTAGCGTGTTTGCCTTGATCCGCCAGGTATTTAGTCACCTCTCTATTTTGTTTGAATGGGTTTGAAGATTGGTCGAAACAATGGTGGAATCTCTATGTGAAGACATTACGGCCGTGTCGTCGGCAAAAGTTGCCGAAACACTATTCCTGCCAAGTTGGTAGGTCTGACGATGTGATTGTGAACAGACGAATACCCTCCTCAGTCCTCCGGCAATTCTCTCATCATTTTTCCCGTTATTTCATCTCTTCCTGGCGCCTTTCTGGGTTTGAGTTTTTTTATTATTTTGCGAATGTTCCTCTTGGTGAAGTTGTCAATAGGTGGGTCGAGCTGTAACGGGGCTTCAAGGAAGCGGTTGCTTTTTTTCCTCTTCTGGTGGGATCATGGCTGGAGATGGCTTGAATACGTCACTGAGGTGATCCGCGAGAGCATCGGCCTTCTTTTCATCGCACTTTTGGCCCATCCACCCTGGGTTTTCCTGATAGGAGGAATGCGTATTTGCGGATGTTTAAGTTTTTCCGTAGCCTTCCAGAGTGAGTAATCGCCAGCCTCGGAGGATGAAAGGTTGCTAAGATACTTGTAGATTCCACCATTTCGGTGGTTCGTCAATAACAGTTTCACTTCTCTTGTTGAGACATTCAAAAGTGAAACTGAAACAGTTGGTGTGTGCAGAGAACTCCCCAAGTCTTCTAATCTTTCTAATGGGCCATTTTCCCCAATAAGGTCAATCGCCCTTGGCCTGCGCTTTCAGATTTATCTTAGGAATGCCTGCTGAATTTTCAATATAATGTAGATAGGCTATGTCAGAATAGACAAGGAGCTGGTGCCTCAAAACTTACGTCATAAGGTACATGATTTTAACCCCAAGTCTAATGTGCGTTGATAAAGTTGTTAAAAATTGCTTTGTCTTACATGTCAGACCGGGGGCTTTAGGCTGGTATGAGCCTGTCAGTTTTCGAAAAAATGGCAAAAAATTTAATTCATAAGGTACATGAATGGAACCAACTGGATCTTGTGTGGAAACATCCCCTTAGTCGGAAATCTGGTCGTAAGACAAAATTTTTGGGCGCTTTTGGTCCATAAGATTAGTTTGAATTTTAAAAAAGGACCAAAATTTATCATTTTTTTTACAGGCGTTTTGTTGACTAACTCATCAAGTGTGATATACCGGGTAATCATTTGAAAACTATCCACCTGCAATAACTCCCGATTCCTAGTCAATATTTCTTCGAGCAAAAGAGCAGAGCAGGTCGATTTTTATATCGAGGGGGACATCTAAAACATACATTGGCAAATTTCTATCTTCAGCCCCCTCGCCCACACCCATCCCAAAAATAAAATTTCAAATGACGCTACCTACCTTGCAATACATCAAATTGAAGAAAATTAAATCCCCATTTTGAAAAAGATATTTTCAAGAACTTTAACTCTACCCCCCTTTTCCCTAAAAATTCTCCGAGTGCCCCTCCCAATATTCTGGACCCCTCAATTCTCTCAAGTTCAGTCAGCATCATCCTGAATAGCTTCAAAGGAAAGAATTTTCGGTGGAAAAAGTGCCGCCCAAATTGACCCCATGGCTCTCCCTCACCTCAACTTTAAAATTTATTGAAATACCACCCACTTTGTAATACATCAAATTAATGGAAAATGAATTCTCTTTCCAAAAACAATTTTTTCGGAATTTTCAACCCCTTCCCCATTCAACTGGACATTTGGAGTATTTTAGTAGGAAAACGGGGGTTTTAAAAATTTCGAAAAAATTGTGTTCAGGGAGAGAATTCAATTCCCTTTAATTTGATGTATCACAAAGTAGGTATTGTCATTTTGGATTTTTACGGTGAGGAGGGGGGAGCAAAGGGGTGAATTTGGGTGCCACTTTTTCCATAGGAAATTTTCTCTTTCGATGCTGTGCAGGATGACGTTGACTGCATTGAAGAGAATTGAGAGGTCAAGAATATTCAATTGGACATTCAGAGAATGTAGGGGGGAAGAGGGGTGAAGTTGAAAATTTAAGAAACATTTTTTCAGAAAGAGAATTTGATTCTGTTGAATTTAATGTATCGCAAAATAGGTAGTGTCATTTGAAATTTCAAAGTTGGGGTAGGTGGGAGCGAGGGGGCTAAAGATAGAAAATCGCTAATGTATGTTTTAGATGTCTCCTTCGATATAAAAATCGACCTGTTTTTGCTCGAACACATTTCCACTAGGAATCGGGAGTTATTGCAGGTGGATAGTTTTCAAACGATCACCCGGTATATTTGTAATCAGGATGAAGACGGAATTGAGTTCCATGTTGAAATACAGGGTGTACGATTTGAGAAAAAAATTTCAATGGTGCACCCTGTAAACGATGTGTCATTGAAAATTGTTGTGGACAGATTCGAAACCTGCGTGAAAAATCATGTGAGAATCGTTTTTCATTCCTCAAATTATGTGAACGGAGAAGTTTTCAGGAGAAGGTAAATTTTGCCCTTTTTTGAAAATTTCAAACTTGTCTTATGGACCGAGAGCCCCCAAAAATTCTGTCTCATGAACCGATTTTTGATTGATGGGATGTTCCCACACAAAAGCTCGTTGGTTTCATTCATGTACCTTATGACATACATTTTTGACATTTTTCGAAAATTGACAAGCCTATACCAGCCTAAAGCCCCCGGTCTGACATGTAGAACAAAGTGATTTTCAACAACCTTATCAAGCACATTAGACCTACAGGGTTAAAATCATGTACCTTATGACGTAAGTTTTGAGGCACCAGCTTCCTGTCCAGAAGAAACGTAGTCGAGAAACTATACTGAATCTAGCTAAATGTCGCTGTAAGAGCATTAAAATTTGACTCGGTGAGACCCATCACCTGAAACCTATTATACTTACTGTTCATTCTTATCTTTTCTGTTACAATGGTTTGTATGCATAAATCGATAAATCGAACTAAACTGCTTGACAATTGAACTGCAACACCTAAAAATTAGGTGCGTTTTCAAATTGAGATGTAAAAATATTTGACAGATTCCAGAAATTCAGGCATGTGAGGAAAGATCATTCCTCTTACTATCGAATGCTGGTATTGATAATAAGTTTGATTGCACAATTTGTCATATACAGGGTGTCAACGGACAGCGTGCAGATATGGGCAATCTTTCACCTTGTACAACTTTCGAAAAAAAGTCCGATATTTTATCTATCACATGCTTTTGAAAGATTGTAGATATCATTATGCCGGAACGGTTTTGGAATTTTGACCCTAACTTTTTTTTTTCAAAAAATTGTGCTCAATTTTCTGAAATATGCACCTTCTGATTAGGAAAAAGAAATAGAGACATTGTTTTCAAACGGCGTCCATATTGAATTTGCTTACGAAGATTTTTATTGGAGCCTCCACATCCCCTAGAAACTACCCTTTTTGGGACACCGTCTCACAACAAGATATATCCTAAAAATGCTTCATTTAGGAAGCCGCTGATGATGATTTACGATGATTTCATTTACATATCTACCCGAAATTACCCCTTCAACTACCCCTTCAATACCGCATAGCCTTTACCTTGATGCGTTATTCACGAGTTGAAAGAACTTTTGCCTACTAACTGTTTCATTGAAATAATGGTGTTTTCTGAGATGATAGTACGAATACGAGTACGAATATCTTCTCTACAACTACCCCCTGGAAGTCACTCTTTCAGTAAATGGTAATGAGGTATTGCGGAAGTACTGGTTTTTCAGAGGGTAGTTCTTTCTTCAAGAGGGTAGCTGTTGGGATGACCTACGCAAAGGGTCATCGTGTAGCATCACTTTTTTAGTGGAACAGTTGAAAAAGACGTTTTTTTGGAATTTTCATGTATTGCATCTCTTATCATACTAACCCTGTCCCTGTCCCTTGAAGTCAAGTGGTGGTTTTTAGGGAGCTGTACGTGTGGGGTCATCGTAGTATCTTTATTTCAATCCAATTATTGATTAGTACTTATTTCAGGCCTTTTAAATGAAGCATTGCATATCTTGTTGTGAGACGGTGTCCCAAAAGGGGCAGTTTCTAGGGAATGTGGAAGCTAAAATGAGAATCTTCGTAAGCAAATTCAATATGGATGCCGTTTGAAAACAAACAATGTCTCTATTTCTTTTTCTCAATCAGAAAGTGCATATTTCAGAAAATTGAGCACAATTTTATATGACACATTGTGCAATCAAACTTATTATCAATACCAGCACTCGATAGTCAAAAAAATGATCTCTTCCCACATGCCTGAATTTCTGGAATCCGTCAAATATTTTTCGAGCTATCTCAATTTGAAAACGCACCTAATTTTTAGGTGTTGCAGTTCAATCGTCAAGCACTTTAGATGCCACTACTGCGATTTTGTCGGAGTTGTCAAGCAGATTTTTTATAGCAATCCCTCCAAGCTTGTAGTAGTAGCATATACCTATAGTTTTATACATGCCACGTCACGGTAGTAAAGTGGTATTACCACTCATCTGCACGGTGACTGCGTCTCGCTTAGTTAATGCTTATCACAACCTTATAGCTGTATTACACTACACAATTTCTTTCACAATCTGTCAGTTAAACAATCAAGTTCATTGTTTTCTAACACTATTTTGGCAGATTGTTCAAGAAATTGTACAAGAAATTGTGTAGTGTAATACAGCTTTTAGATCAATAATTCTTCCAAAAATAACCGGACTTCTTATTGGCTCTTTTGCATTCAAAACCTCTTTATTTATTTCTTACTCTGATTTGCCATTGTTCACTTCTTTGGTTTCAGTTTGTTAAATTTTATTATATCTTCATAGGTAGGTACCGAGGTAGGTACTTACATACAGTTTCATTCAGTTTGCTTCCCTTTGCAACTTTTTACAGCTTTTGAGGAGAAACGAGGCAACGAGGTCAATTAAATTACGACAAGCTATCAAATGAGAACAAAAGAGACAAATATCTAGTTATACAATGAATACTTACCTACAGAGCCATGGTAAATTGGTAAAAAGATACCGTTGCTATTCTACAAATTACGAGTAATAGTTTTGGATACATCGTGGTTTGAGAGAATAATGTGTAGGAGGATGATCTGTGGGTGCAGTTGGAAGAGCATCAACAAATTCCAAATGATATAATAATCCAAATAGCGTTGAATTCCGTTCCGCGCTACGGTGTACACAAATTGCAATTAGGATTTAGCTCCGAGTGTCACGATGGTTGGTTGAAAGCTGGTGTAGACGAGCAGTTTATAATGCGTAGTACCTAATAGCATAGCGTCGTGTTATATTTTAATTAGGCCGTTCCATCTGTACCACCTGAAAATTTCAAAATAATAATGTGCTCCTAATGAACTCTACAGATAAGCAGGTTAATTAACCATGGATGCGACCAAAAACCAAAACCTTGTCATCATTAATGGCGTTGCTTCTCTCAGGGATTATTTCGCCCTTGTAGAGACACCGCGGAGCATCGTTTGCGTTCACCAAAGAGGGAATGCATGTACCAGCGTCTTGAGCTTATTTCGTACACATTATAATCGACAATACCAAAGTTCAACTATATTTAGGTCACCGGTTATACCTACCTGCAGTCTATTCAAGGAAAGAACATCAGAACTTTCCGAAACGACCTCAGCAATTTGGAGATCAAACTTGGGTTGCCATAGAGGGTCACAGAGAGTGCGTCAGTGACAAGAGAGGAACTCGATATTTCATCATGGCCTGGATGCTGGCGGAACCGCGTGTGAAAGGAGAGCAGGGCGAAGTTTGGGAAAGCGATATTTCGACGACCACTGCCACTGCCAGCCGGAGCCCCATAACCACCCCCGGGCCCCGGCCGGGGACGGCACAGGGCCGCCGCTGTGTGCAAATGAACCGTCGATTGCGTTTATTTCACAAGAATGGCTGTTACGCCCCATTTTCACTTACAGCTGCAATATGTCACATCGGACGCCTGGCCATTATTCAAAAATGCGTTATCATCCAGCACACATGCCGCATTTAGCCGCGAAATCTGCGCTGAGCCAAGGATCATTCGGAGCTTCGGCCTCGTAAAAGCGCTTTTACGCACACCTACCCACCTACCTACATATACGTGTGGTGATTATGCAGGTGTATATAGCTAATGTACGTGAGAGAAATTGTACAGTATGTACAGCCCAACAGTGTGTGCCTCTTTTTCCATCCGAGAGTAAGTTTGTTCGTTAGCAGATAATCCGTCGTGGTCAGTTTAATTTATGTTGCTTGGGTACCTACATAGTTGATTTTGAATCGAAGCTGCTACACCAATCAATAATGGTACCTACAATACATAATTCAGTATCTCGCTCAGCTCTTCAGTTGATCTCGCTTTCGATCTCCTGCACGTTCTTTGGACTAAACAGCCTGCTTCGGTCCGGATACGCTCTTTTCATGGAAAGAGCAGCCTCAATATAAAATGATGCCTCTTTGAGTCTTTGCCGAGCAAATATTGTCTTTTTTGAGCTTTCGGAAAAATTAATTAGGTTTTGCACAAAGCTTCGCATTATAATCAACCATTCCCTGCGAGAGCGTTTGTTTTTGGTTCAAGATGGCGGCCATGGGAAGAAAAAAGTTGACTATTTCTGAAAATAGTAGGCTAAGTTATTTTGATCATTTTTCATTTCTTCCATCACAATATAGTACCAGGTGTTTCAATGGGAACGAGCCACCCTGAATAAAACTTTTGCCAGCTGTTAAGAAAGTTCACCGAGACCCGTCAATTCTTGTTTCTAAGTGTCTTTCGATTTTCGTCACAACTAGTGGAAGGGGGGGGGGGGCAGGACCAGGTAGCTGAAGAAAATTATTTGTGGAAAATACTTTCCCTTCCATGTTGGTGGGAGGTCGAGAAAGTAAAATTATGCATGAACTTATACATATAAGTACATGCAAAGTACACGGTTAACCTTAACATAATAGATCAAGAATACAATGACTTTGATTTGGCCAAGTATCACAAAACAATGAAAAAAAAATTGAACGAAACATTAACTGCTATTTATGGTTCTGCCCGCCCCCCACCGTGAGACAGAACCGTACGGCGAGTGGGGCAAGATCGGGTACCTATTCCACACCACTATTATTTCGCACCGTTCCCATATGAAGTCATCCAAATCCTCTTATGACCATCTCGTGCACTTTTCATGTGGCCAATTATTGCCTGGTAATTTTCCATCCCTGGAAATAATTTATGAAGAATCAATAATTATTCAGGGTGGCTCACTGGTTCGTTTTCATTGAAACAATCTATATATAAATATCAATTCTCACTTGAATATATTGATAGATCACTGATTTATTGAAAATGCTAAATTTCGGGGCAGCTTTCAGTTTTTTCAGGGGGGCTCATCATCGGTGCGTAAACATCGGAGTCCGACCATCCGATGAAGTAAGTAGGTGTCAGAGAAATATGTAATGCACAGTCATGGAGGACTCCTGATATGTGAGTCTCTCATGTGGCGCCATCTATCAGAAGCATTCCGCGATGAAGCAAAATCCCAATCCCAATCCCAACTGGGACGAAACACGTGTATGTGTAGTTCTGGTCTGATGGTCCGATGTTGTGGTAGCAGGAGAGATTTGTTTCATCAAAACTGTTGAGTACACTATGACCCTAGAAGGAGCAATGATTTGCGTGTTTTTTTTTAAAGACTGCTCCACTCAGCTTGAGTATACTTGTGGACACTTTTACCATCGACACTGCTGATAGCGGTGTGGCTTCACGTGGAATTTCGTATTTAGTCAGGGGGCATAGGGTCAAAAAAAGGTTGGCCGTGTGCAGCTTCGTGAAGATATATAGGGATATGTCCTAATCGATTCCTGGGCGATCAAGGACCATGAAAAATTATGGTGGAATATTGACATCTGCTGCAGGCAAATATGGTGGAGGCGCCAAAATGGGCTTCATTTGATGATAAGAAACTGGCTGTAGCTCGTTTGCTTTTTAACGAATTTCAACATCTGAAACATCATTTTGTAGACAAAAAAATTCTCTTCTTACTTTATGCCTAAGTTTACAAACGTCATTCCGGGAAACTGTCAAAATTGTCTTCATAAATTATGCTAAATTCCGGCCTTTTTTCAAGGTTATCTGATATTTTTGAAACTTGGCAGTATTATAGATCTTGAGGTGCCCTTTCCAAATTTTCACTTTTCCACTTCGTATATTTGCCGTTTTGGCCGCCATATTGGAAAGATGGCGCCCAAAAAACAGTTTTTTGTCAATATCTTCATTTCAGTCAATGTGAGGTGGAAGCGTTTGTATGCGAATGAAAGCTTATTCAATTATCTACAATTTGACACCTTACTCGTGTACGTGCTATTTCCGGTTCTTGGGTTATGGCTTCCAGAGCTCCCTGAAGCATCAACTTTTGTCATTCAATCAGCATGTCAAGTTGAGCTTAGCTCCACGTGGCAGTCAAATTAACCATAAATAATGATAAATTGTCAACCACAGACCATTAATATCCAGAAAATCAAGCATGGTAACGGTTGCTATGCAACTACAGGGTGAACTCTAAGGGAAAATCAACTTTGAGAAGGTATAGCTTGAGAACTGTAAGTCGCACATGAGTGATTCAGACGTCAAATTATAGACAATTTAATAGACCTTCACTTTTGATATGAATTCTCAAGTTTTATGACAAATTTTCGAAAAAAAATCGAAAATATGTTTTTTTGGGCGCCATTTTTTCAAAATTATCGCCAGAACAGCAAAGATACGAAGTGGAAAAGTGGATATTCTGAATGATGACCCCAAATCTCATCATAATAATGAGTTTCGAATGTATCTGATATCCTTCAAATGCTATATTACCTTTATTTCTTTCTAAAGTCAGTTTGCTTTCACAGTTCACCCTGTAATTACACAAATAACATCACCATGATCGATTTTCTAAATTTTTGTCACCTATGGTTAATGGCCAAGAGCTATTGATGGGTTATTTGCCTACTACATGACGATGGTATCAATTCAACATGCTGATTGAATGCCGAAAGTTGATGCTCTGAAAGCTCTAACTCAAGACGGCCCCGTAGCCCAGTCGGTCGTCTGCCGTCTGTGGTGCGGATGGCGCGGGTTCGAATCCCGGTAAGTCATGGATGTTTTGTGTTTGTTGAAAAATTTGCGTATATTGTAATTCCTATGTAATAATTCACTGTTATCAATAAAAGGCGCAAAAACTCCTATGGCACTGATAAGCCGAGAAGGAGGAAAACATTAATTTTTTAATTTAATTTTTTCTAACTCAAGAACCGTGAATTGCACATTAATGACTGATATGTCAAATTGTAAAGATTGGAATGGGCTTTCCTCCGCATACACACATTTCAATCTTGAGTCAGTTGAATTCAAGATATTGACAAAAAACAGTTTTTTTGGGGCCATCTTTTCAATATGGCGGCCAAAACGGCAAAGATACGAAGTGGAAAAGTAAAAATTCTAAAAGAGCACTTCAAGATCTATGATACTGCCAGGTTTCAAAAATATCGGATAACCTTCAAAAAAGGGCGGAATTTAGCATGACTTATAAATACAGATTTGACAGTTTCACGGAATGACGTTTGTAAATTTAGGTATGAAATAAGAAGAGAATTTTTTTATCTACAAAATGACGTCCCAGATGTTGAAATCCGTTGGAAAACAAACGAGCTAGAGCCAGTTTCTTATTACCAGATGAAGCCCATTTTGGCGCCTCCACCATATTTGCCTGCAGTAGATACGAATATTCCACCATCATTTTTCATGGTCCTTGACCCCCCAGGAATCGACTAAGACATATCCCTATATATCTTCACGAAGCTGCACACGGCACGACCTATGCCCCCATACTAATTATATTCCTTGCCTATCTGCTGATGCTTTGAGTTATAAGATCGCAGAATGCCTTTGATAGATGACATCGCTTGGAAGACTCACATATCAGGAGTCCCCCATCCCATAAGTGTACATTATAGATCTCTCTGATGGTCGGACCGCCGGATCCGGATGCTCTTGCTCACCTACTGACGAGCCACTGAGCTCCGAATAGGGGCAAAGCGAAACACATATCCTTGTAGTTTCGGCCTGATGATCTGGTTATGCTAGTCGAAGGGCTATGGTCCCTGGGGGCGCAATAATTTGTGTGTTTGTTTTCCTTAATAAATATTTTGCTTATATGGTGCATGCTATAACGTTACTGCATGATGGTTCCAAAATAACATTAGAGCTTTTCTCAAGGACGGTGTTGAATTGGTAAAATAAGCGTTGCAAAATCAATCCATCTGGGTTTTTTCCTTGACGGATTTTTACCATTTTGGTCTCCTTCGAAAGCTATAAGGATGTACTTTGGTTTGAGCAAATTGGCATTTCCAAGATTCAAAAATGAAAGGAAATATTTTTGGATTTTGGATATGGATGGGCTCAAACCAAAGTACATCCTTGTAGTTTTCGAAGAGACCAAAATGGTAAAAATCCGTCAAGTAATAAACCCAGACGGATTGATTTCGCAACGCTTATTTTACCAATTCAACTCCGTCCTTAATAGGTAGGTATTTTCCTAGTAGTGCAATATTCACAAAGTATAGAAACAGGATTGTCCTTGCAACGGGAAAAGGAAACTGATTCATCCCGATCCAGTGTCGGGAATATTTCTGTGTGACATGCAGGGTTTCGCGACATGAATAAATAATAGACTTTGTGGTACAACAAAACAATCCTCCACTCCGTTTTTTGCCCAGAAGCCCGCTAGTCGAAGCTACATGTCCTAAATTTAATTTCTGCATATGCTCCTCTTCCTCTGTACGTCCAGTAGACTCCTATGTTGCATTTACGATATCCGACATGAAAAAAACTTGGTTATTTTTCACATTGTATGTATAGTGAAACAAAAAGACTGGGTAAGCTCTACTTCAGTGCCGTAACTAGGGCGTGGCGAAGGTGGCATTTGCCACAGGCGCAAAAATTTCAGGGGCGCAAAATTCAGCTTGGCTAACACCTATTACTTTTTTTTTCAATTTTTATTTTAAATTTTCATCTGAACCTTTATCTTTTCTCCCTACAACTTCACTAACTTTATAAATGAAAAAATCACAAGCGGCTTTTCCAACCACCTTTTCATGACATGATTCAAAACAGCCATGAAACGGATGAAATTGAAGAGCACGGAGCTGCAGGAAGTAGCATGCTGAGGATGAGGCAGCGCTCGCGCTCGGCGCTCAGCGCCCTTCGCCAGCGCTGGTCGGTCTAGGTACTTTTCGAGTTCCAGCCTGACTATTACTGCATATATTTACTCACACTTTGCACCAAATGAATACAAGAGCGCCGAATCAGTCTGAGATGGGGCCTCTCTATAGTATGTATTCTACAGAAATTTTTCATCTCTCGTTCAGTAAACTGAAGCAGTCAAGTCGTATTTGCGCTCTTCTGTCGGCCAAGAAAGATTAACAAATATATCTATACTTTCAATCGTTAAAACAGCTACGTCAATTTTGAATTTTGTGAAATTATAGACATATTTTTTTAATCGAAATCTAAAAAAGTTCAGCTTGGTGGTTGAAGTTCCAAGATTTTTTCCATTTTCCATTTTTTTTTTGTCATACAATTATTTTCAGTTACTTACTTGGGTATTTGAGATAGGATAGCAACGTGCATTTTTTTCCATTTTGATTCTGAATATTTTGTCAATAACTTGACAAGTTTTGTTTTGTTGTTCAATTTTTATCTTTGTCATCCTATAGGTACTACTAGTAGGTATCTTGTCACTTCTTGTTGAAGACTTTTTTGTGTGAAAAGATTATCAATTTGTCTTGATGTTTTTATTTCTGGGTTGGGAAGTTCGACTGCAAAAGAGTAGACGACGGCCGGAAGTTTGAAAATTTTTTCTAGGAGCCTCATGAGCTTGTTATTGATTGACTTCGCCCATTTTTTATGGAAGATCGAGTAGAAGATTTTAAAAATATGATAATCATCTTATTGGCCTTTTTGAAATAGTGATAATTGTGTTCCCATTGTGACCAAAAGTCCAAAGGGGGAGGAAATGGAAGCTTCCAGCTTGAATTTGAGATTATTATTAGTATTATTATAACTATTATCTGGGAAAATTCTCGCCTGCGGCGCTCTAGTAGGGTCTGGCCCCCTTGGGATGTTTACTTCTTTGGGGCGCACAATTGCTACATTGCCACAGGCGCCAACAAGCCTAGTTACGGCACTGCTCTACTTATACAGTGAGCCACACAATAAAGTAGCCAGCAGCTAGCTATAAACTCATCACCTCGAAATTAAGGGTATCCAAGCCAAGACCGTTTTCCTGGATACCTTTATAATTTGAAGTAAGAAGTTTATCATAGTTTATGGTTAGCTGTTCCTTATTTGATGCTGGGGCATCCTGTATTCCTGTATATTCCAGCTGAGGAAAAATCAGGACACGTTCGTCATATTGTTTAGTTCTCTCGCCAAACTACTCAAGCTTTTTCCTTGCAATAAGCATGAGTAATAAAAATGACGAATGGTCTCGTTACTTTTTTCGATTGATTCCGATGATCCGAGCGCTCGTGAGTGGCGATTATCTTCCAGTGATTTTCGTTACGGTATGGATTTCCTTCTCCGCGAAAGAGCAGCTATTTTCGGATCCAAAATCTTTCTTTGGTGCTTAATTCCGCCAACGACCCTAATGAAAAATTAAAACGTCCCTTAATTCCCGCAGATTAACTCTGCGAATAGAGTGCCAAAAGCCCTGGAAATGATAATAATTTCAAGTGCAGATGGTGGCGGTGCCGGCTGAATCCGGAGGGCATTTCTATGCAGTGTGCGGCACCTTGGAGCAATTTTATCGGTCAATAAAAGGTACCCTCTTAAAACGTCCGTAATCAGTCGCCGCTTTTCCCAACAATGGCCTTAACAACGTCGCCGTGTGGTTATGCCTATGAACTATTTCTGCGCGCGTGGAATAACAATCGGACCACATCGGTTCTTCCAAAAAATCTTTCTTTTACCTTTACCTCGCGCGCGATTATTACGGCTTTCACAACCTGTGTCTTTGTGTGCCTCATTTCGGGGCTTTCGAGATTGTCATCGCAGTGTGTTTTGAGGACGACGGGCGGAAGCAGGAGGGAGAATGTAAGGGAAAAAGAAGGAAAAGAAGACACACGCGAGGTGACAATTTAGATAGGAGGCGACGCGGGTCTTCATGCCGGGTTTTTTTTCGGCGTGCATATTGGACGATTATCACATTCAGGAATAAATTATCGATTATCCTTGTCACTTTATCCGTGCGGTGAATTATTGGGGGCGTTGTTGATGCGTCCCCATTTCGCACGCCCCATCAGGATGTCCATGACTTTATGCGGTCCGTGTTGAAATGTATAAAAAGGTGGATTTGCTATCGTATGAATAATTCCAATTTAGTTTTTTTTTTGTACTTTCGGCATGACCAGGCTCAAATGGTCACTAGTCACTTTATATGCATCGTTTGGGAAATTAAAATAGGTCTTTTACAAAAAGTGTAAAGTAAAAGTGAACTGTGCCAGAGCAGTCAGTCAGAAGTTTGTGAATATATCGGCTCTGAAGGCCCTTTTTATAGTCGACGGAATTGCAAAACCTAAGCGTGATAAAAACGTCACTGTCAATATCAATTTTCCACCTGTTTAATAAAAACATGTCTTTTTGTTTATAATTCAAGGTCGGGCCTGCTCAATGAAATTCGGCCTAGGCTGTCTCTTTTTGGCCGATAGTGATTGGTTTATTTTATTCTGTTAGATACCTTTGTGTCTCCGTGTATGCTTCCGTCGACTATAAATTGGGCTTGATAGACAATCAGGGCTATTCTGTATGGATATTGACTTAAGTTCACATTGATATTGTGACTAGGGTTGCCAGATTTTTTTGAATCATATATATGAGACACCTGAGAAATATATATGAGATTAGCAAAAAATATATGAGGTCCTATTTTTTATTATGATTATCGAGATCCACATCACAATAAACATTCCGCAAAAAAGACAAATGAAAAATAAACAATTTGAAAATCTGATGAAATTTAATCAAGTCCTAATTTTACCTGGGGTCCTCGCAGGTTCACCTATATTGGCGCCATCGCCAACCCCAACCAGCCCGATGGATAAAGCGCTCCCGGTTGAACAGCCAATTAAACCAGTGAGCTTGTATACTTGAAGACCTGCGCACGAGCTGCGAGCAAAAGGGAACCGCCTATATGAGAAGATCTATTCTATACTAACTACCTACCTCTATTAATAACAGTTAACAGTTCCCTCATCTTTGAAAAAGTAGGTAGGTAATCTAAAGGAATTTAACGATGAAATACTCTTTTATCGAGTTAAGGAAAATAACTTCATTCAGGGCAATAATTCCGACCCTTCCATGTAATTTTTAGAAAATAATAAGCACAAAACTAAGTACAGACATATTCAAAAATATTTTGCAGCTGCAGCTGCCGATTTTCAGTAGCTTTTTTGCTGATGCCTTCTCCTGGACATCCGTTCATCAGTGTCTCATGATGAAAAAAATCCTCTCAACTTGAGAAAGAATAAAACATTCCAGTTCAGAATTGTAATGCTTAAATTGCAGCGCAAAAATAAAAAAATAAAATGAAAATTAACAAAATTATGTCTGAAACAGCTAATAGCTGAAAATATATGAGATTTGCTCATATATTTGATGTGTGGTATGAGGTATGAGATCTTGTTGAAATATATGAGTCTCATACCAAATATATGAGATCTGGCAACCCTAATTGTGACACTAACTGTCATTCTGAATGAAACACAATGAAAAATGTCAATTTAGTGTCACATTATCAATGTTGACTCAAATTAATATCCATACAGAATAGCCCTGAATGACTCTGCTAGACAAAGTTGAGAGGATCCAATGTTCCCACTTATAAGCTTCTGGGTCATTAGACAACCACTCATGACCCACGAACCCACGTAAGGGGTATTCCCTCACGTAACGGTTTCAGCCTTGCACTTTGTGACAGGAATGTGCCGCTTGAGACTTAGTTTGGCTATGAAATTGACAACGTCTCTCTGCCCAGACTCAATAAGGTGCGCGATCTGGGGACTCTCTTAAAGCTGTATTTACACTACACAATTTCTTGTACAATTTCTTGAACAATCTGCCAAAATAGTGTTAAAAAACAATAAACTTGATTGTTTAACTGACAGATTGTACAAGAAATTGAACAAGAAATTGTGTAGTTTAATACAGCTATTAGACAGTCAACTCACTTTTGTTCCTCACATTGTTACTGCTTGCGGCGTTCATCAGGACTCTTGACTTTGCCATGAGAAGTGTAGCTTTTCCAGAATCTCAACACCGCCCGTCTCCTCTCTATAGGCTGTCTGATTTCTACATGATTCTAGTGAGCTGCGATTCAGGCCGAGATCGGCCGATGGCGACCAGAAACACAGCCCACTAGAATCATGTAGAAATCAGATTGCCTATACCTTAAAAAGGTTGAATCATTGATTGGTTTAGAATCCTTCATACTCAATATATGTTCCGGCCCTTGAGAAAGTATAACGACGTTTTTTAAAGCTCGTTCCACGCGTCTTTTTGTCACAGCGATTTTGAAAATTCGCTTGACGTCATAAGTGCTGTGGGTGGAACAAACACAGCATGTGAGTGTCGCGGTGAACGAAGTAGTAATGGAGAGAAATGCAGCAGTGACGTCACCAGAGTTCTATTTCAATTTTGTTAAGGCACTTAGAATCGAGATATAGCGCTGCGGTTTCCACCATAAATCATATGAAAAATTGCAGTTTTATAAAAAAAAGCTGCAGTTAACAGCTACGTTACTGACATAAATTGCTATCTTCTGCTGATGTAGTCTATTCTACTGAGAAACAGTACTACTGCTATTACTACCTACCACACCACCCACTACTAATTATTACTAGGTACTATAATACTACTACTGTACTGTACTGAATGTTGGCAGCATTTGTACCCAAGTCTTTGTACTTGCCCACTTTTCACACTTTAATAAATGTTTAGTTCTTCGGCATGTCATAAGAAGTAGTTCTTAAGTATATCTTTTCTTCTCATTTTTCTTTGATTCTGAAGATTTGGAACTTTGTATGGTTAATCGCAGTAACTGAATTGAAAGGAGTTCAGCTTTTTCAATTTCCATTGAAAGACGAAAGTAGGTATAGCCTTTGGAAGGTAGATGGGGGGATATAGAAATTGAGTAGATACCCTTACTGCCCCGTCAGATTGTCAGAATAGTGTTAGTGCTGTAGTGATGTTAATGGTGATGTTACTGTTGAGAACCAGAAGATGATAAATTCATAGAAGCGTTTACAATCATGTTAATGGTCATGTCAGTGTTACCCGAGTCCAGAAAAGTTCTGGATTCATGACATCTCGCTTAACATCTGCCAATAAATGACGAGTTCTCAGCGTGTGCGCACTGTTACGACAGTGTTGATGCTGGTTTGGTTATAAACTGAATATAGCCCAGGCGCCAGGGAGCAAAAATCAGCTCAATAAGGAAATAATTGTTTCCTGGCTGGAAACTAGCTTAAAACGATCTGTGTGGCTTAGGTTTTGACATACTAATTTCCCCCACACCACAAGTGTCAAATTATACGTCTGCTTATTAGTATAACTGAATTTTTTGCTTTAAGAAAGTAGTACTCAAAGGGTTTTTTGTCCTTGGATATATGGTTAGCTCATCCCCACTTGTTAGATATGTCGAATATATATATACTATATATATATACATATATATAGACATATATATGTCTATATATATAGACATTTATTGTAAAAATATAAATGACACCTTCCCAACAATTCGGGCTGCTTTTAAACAAAGAATACCGTACAACAATAAAATAAACTAGGGATACAATAAAAAGTATTAAATAACATGGTAAACAAGATAAAAAAGTTCGGTGAAACGATCTAGGTCAATTTGTATAAATGGTTTCTCAATATGTATATAGATTTCTTGATAGCAACTGCTGAAATTGACTTACGAAAATTTGAAGGAATGCCGAATTTCGAACAAAAATCTTTGAATACAGAGGTGATTGCTCCACGAGCTCCGACCAATAATCCGAGAAGTTTGATGTCCTTGGGCCCATATTTTTCTTCGAAGAATGGGATAGTTGGATTATAGATTCTTTGTTTTTCGATGTTGACTTGTTGCTGTTCGTTTAGTTCGAATCTGATGGTTGGATCTATCATCCAACCGACCCTCTTCTTTGAATCAATGGCAAGGATATCCACTCTTCTAATGCTGCCGAGATCTGCAGAGCCTACCACCTCCTCGTAGACTGTGAGGTCTAACTCTCTCAGAGCATCTGCTATCATTGTTCGGATAGTATGGTGACGTTGATTTCGCAAGAGCTCTCCAAATGGGCAGGATCCAAGGACATGAGGCAGTGTTTCACGAACGAAATTCTCAGCGTCGGAGCAGTGTCGACACCGGGTGCCATCCTTGGACCTACCCGGAAAAGCTCTTACAGGAGCAACATCACCAATAATTTTGATGGCATCTTTTCGTTCTGAGAGAGTTAGACCCCCGTTTTCATTGAAAAGATTATTTGCTTGGGGGTATTCTCTGAAAAGAATCACACCTCTTCCCTTATATGGCAATGCTGCCCATTTTTCGAACTCCCTCTCTCTCAGAAAAAACCTGAGATCTTTTACTGGAGAATTTAGAAATTTTTCATCTGTAATGTTGAGTTTCGACAGGCACATTTTCTTCTCATCCAGCAGTTGTCTTGTATCACGTATAATGTCATCACTACATTTCTCTAGGCGGCAACAGATGTTCATGTGTTGGAGATAGGCTTCCCAGCTCGCTTTAAATAGTTGAAGTCCCTTCCGGTTTCTCGCTGAATATAGCATGTTGTTTGGTATGTCATGGGGTAGGTCTAGGATTTGCTTTAAGGAAGATCTGATCATTTTATCAACATCGTTGAGAAATTGATTTCCCAGTTTTGGTAGAGGTGCTGTTTGGAATTGATAAGTCATAGTAGGCCAAATATAGGTGTTCAGAATGGTTACTTTCTGGTCATCTTTCAGGTGGGGATTGGAGACAACTGTTTCAAGTTTTGTTCCCAGTTTCTTCATTACTTCAGTCTTGTCAAAATCGATTTCGTCGTTGAATTTGACACCCAAGTATTTTATTGTTTCGTATACATCCTGTGACGCGTACTACTTGGTATACAGGGTGAAAATTGAAAAAAAAATTCTTTACACTTGGAAAATTGTCAACTGCTTCTGTACTTCCATGATCGCCAATACTGCCACTGCTATAATCTAGGTTATGTTAATAATTATCTGTCAGTGTCAAGTGTCAAGTTTGAATTAGTTTTGGAGTGGAATGTGATAGCCCGTCCACTTTTTGGCGCAAAATTCAAACGTTTCAGGTGCTCAACATTGCCATAACATGTTACATCCTAACATTGACATTAACATCACCATAACACTAACACTATTCTGACGGGACTGTTACCACAGCCTACACTGACACCTGCCTATTTAAAAGCTTGGAAAATTAAACTTTTGGGCTGCAAGATGTTTAACATAGCCGGAACTGCAGATAGGTTTCCTGCATCGTTTACATGAGAACTTTTCACCGTTCACCCTTCTACATCCCGAAATTCCCTGCCGCTGGCGATTCCCCACCGGGTTTGCGGGATTGCGGTGCGGCTGCCCACCGTGTGCAGCAGCGAAAGAGGTGAAAGCACCGCAGACCATGCGGGAATAACAGCGGGAGTCAGGAGCACGCAACTAGGACGCATATCCATCCATCAATTTGACGGGCCAGACGCGCGTCGGGACGGCCTGTGGTGCCGCATAGTCCTGAATGCGTCAGGCCGGCACTCACACATAAACCAACCCCCTCTATTATCCGCCAGGTTGAATGCGCCCCCATATACGTGTGTGTGAGTGTATGAAGCCCGCCTTCAATGAACCCACATTTGCATAGTCACCTCTCTATAGTCAACGTTGCCAAAAATAAAATCGCCCTTGTTATGGCGTCCCCAAAAGCCAGTCTGGGTGGGTGATATCCGGAGATGATGGTTTTATTATGTGTATGTGCCACGCGGTGTTGACACGTCCGCTGGTGGCAAAGGTGATCGCGTAGGTGAAACCCCGAAAGCAACAAGCTATAGAGATGAAATTACGACGTCAATTGCGTCGGTGTAATTATGGGGATTGGGAGGAAGAACTTTAAGCAAACTTTAGGCTAGTCATCGTGTTTGACTGAAGTATTTAGAATAGATAGGGCATTTTCCTGGCCATACTGCACATATGCGAGGTGCAAGTAATGGCGGGATATTGAAAATAACTGGATAAACTAATGCATTTACGCAGATTTGTCATGAACAAAATTTCTGCACAGATGGAATATTATAGCATATTTTGTCTCAAAAATAGACTAGCCTTGGAAATCTACCGCGTTATATTACATTACAGGTGCATTAGAGTGGGATTCAAATACTTTTGTCCGGTTTTTTCAAAAAGCCCACCTAAAATTTGGCGCATGTCCCTGAAATGATTGCTCAGGACAAACCCCTATTGAGAAGTGGTCACGCGTGTTGAGCCCTCGGATCCACTAAACTGTCCCTGATTCATCATGCATGAGATGTCTGTTGTTTGGGATTTTAAAAAATGGGCAATTTTACTCGAACACTGGGTGTTTCCGTTCTTATTATTTTTCATGTGCAGATCCCCCCAGACGTCCTGAGCTAAAACAAATATGAATCACAAGCCTTAATCTAGCTTTTTAAGAAAGATAAAAGATGTAAAGTTTTTTTTCCAGAAGAAAGTTTCGATTCAAACAAGATTCCAGCAGTTTTGATGGTGAAATTTTTCTGAACAAATAGTCAACAGTGTTTGGCACCAGTAAGCTTGATTTCCTTTATCAAACTCTAGTTTGCCGACTGGACTAAAAACATTTATCGACTGGTTTTCTCGCGGATAGAGGGGGGTGCTACACCCCCGACCACCTTCTCCGGCCCGGCCCGGCCCTGGCGAAGCGAAATTTCGAAAGTAGATAGGTAGGTACCTACTAGGATCGCACTTGATGCAGCTTCACGAGCATTATAGTTAGTGTGGTTTCATCGCAATCGACTTCCCTTTTCCCACAGAGAGTTGTTCTAGGAAGAGATGCTCCATAAGCAGTTGGGGGTAGACAAGAGCTTCCGTAAAGCTATGATCAAGGTAAACATATGGCGGGATTCAAAGAGAATACGTATAGCGACCATCCTCGCAAACATCTCCATTTATTCCAGAGCCAAAAGTTTCAGAACGTTAGATACGCAGTTATACTCTCTCCAAGATCTCGGATATCCTTCTGCAAATGAACGCAGCCTTTTCTGCTTAAAGTCTCAAGAGACGAAGTAGCAGGATTTCCTTTTAAATCGATTAAGAACGTGGAGATATTTGTTTTTCAAATTTGTGATGTGAACATGCCGCTGGTTTATTCAAGTCGTTCTGCATTTGATTTTTCCATTCGAGACTCTCCGATCACATTTGATGCAGTAAAACGTCGATTACAACGTAGGTATGCAGCGAACGTTATTATTGTATCTTCAATAAACCGTTTACGGCACGTCACACAAACCCGGGCAGGTCGTTAAAGTCGTCGTCGTTTGATTAAAATTACATTTCCAGTACAGGCCATGGAGATTTAGAGCCGGGTCCTATACGTGTTCATGGCAGGGCGAGCCAATTTCAATTCTACGTTATCTGGTTTGGGCTCTCGGATATTTGCGTGAAATTTACATACCCACGTAATCTCTGCCGCGATTTTTCTCATTCGAAATTCGCGAAATAAATAGAAGAGGGTACAAATCACCGGAAACGGTCGTACAGCCGTGATGCCTGGTGCCTCTGAGGTAAATCGAAATCGAAAGGCACGGGCGGGCCTTTATGCACGCCGGGGATACAGGTATACATACCTATTCCGGATCTCAAGAAATATGGGTGCGCATCCGGTTTTCTTGGGACTCTTCGTATGCGCAGGATAGGTATTACCTACTATGTGGAGTCGGCAAAACGATAATAAATTCAAACGACAGATTTTGCGAAAAAGTTTTTTCTTGCGAATTCATCGTCTAAAGTGGAGATCTCTGTTCCGATATTTCACTTGTCACACATGTCCCATTTTCTTATTACCTATGGATATGGTGTGTTGCTGGCTGAAATATGATTGGGCTTTATTGGAGCGAAATAGCAGGGAAAACTTGGGAAAATTCTAATACTTACAGTCGAGATATAGTGCTGTTGTCTTCATAGGTGGAGGTTCCTTTGATTCATTTTCCATTTCGGTCGTTCAACCGCTTCAGTCGAATCCGTATTACTATCAATGCACGGCCGCACAGATCTTCAAAAGAGCTTACCATTTCTCAGTGATGGGGTCCTATACAAAATTACAAAATACGATTTTACTGGCGTAGGTCGATGCCCGAATGAATAAAACCAACTACTGTTGTCAAGTTCAAAAAATTAAGAAAAAAATGTTGGCACCAAGAAACGAAATTGAAATTCAGCTCATCACGGTCCATCCGTTCAAATCAAGTGATAAGTGCGCCAAAAACAGTACCGGGTTGCCACATGAAGTCATGAACGTCGGGAAATAGTCAACGTGTGCCAGTCAACATCAACATTTGCCCGTTTGGTGTTCGAAACAACGCTGCTGCACAAATAATCAGCAAGATAAATCCCACAGAGGTCCTAGAACTCCTGGTGCAAACGTGGTAAATATTTTTTGTCGGAGAAATGCCGATTTCTGGCAGACCTGTGTCAGGTTCTCGCTTATGCCAACCTGCAAAGGCAAAGATTTCTGCTTTGCTCAAGTTATAAGAAGAACACCCAGATAAAATAATCGGTATTTCACCTTGGTACTGTGATGGTACAAACCGTGATCATAAAGAGATTCATGCTTACCCCTTTTTGATACTTAATTTGCTCACACTGGATGCTCCACCAATAGATTGACTACGCACTCTACCTTACAGCCATGACCCCGCGTTGTATGCTAACTCCATTAATTAGCCACCATTTATTCAACCAATAATTATTGACACTAATCAACTCGGCGCCCCGAGAACCTCAACTCCCAGTTCGATAATAGTGGTAAGAGCTTCAAGAAATGAATTAGTCAGTAATAACTAATAACCAGCGAGTTTGAAGATCATTATTCAATTTATTCCACACAAAAAATCATTTAGATCGAAACAATAAATTCTCCCTTATAATTGTCGGGACTACTTTGACATGACTATTTTCTAGTTTGCTTGGCCCGTCCCGAGGACTCTAGGATACAGAATTCATAGCCTAATTAGCTCTGCTAATGAGCTAATCCTACCCTGGGAATCCCTAGATGAACAAAGATTACAACTGACAAAGTTCCGAGGCATCACCGTTGACCATTTGTCAACCCTTTGGTGGATGACATCTATTGCCTAATCATTGTAGCCTTGACTAACAGCATCATCTTTGAACCGCTACACACATTAGCTGAAAAAAAGCCTATTCCATTTTTGTATGGATTCCAACCCTTTGACGAAAACTAGACTTCCAACTCAAACTCGGCTTCAATTCTCCTTTTCCTGACACAGGCGATTCAAATCGCGGATCTTGAATCAACTCTCAAAAGAAATCAAACACAGTAAGTTATATCATCAACAGGTAAATTAGCCGAAGCCTTGGAATGAACTGGCATAAAATTAAACAAATTAAATGATATGCTTCTGCCGGCAATTTTAGTCGCAATAATGCAACCAATCTAAATTGATATAGCACACGCCTCTGGAGTTATGTTGAGTGAGTTCAAGCGTCGAGCTTATTTCAAATAGGTAGTAAATTGACTCGATCTTTAGTTATTGTTATTTTCAAAGGATTATCTTTACAATTTATTTGGAGTATTAATCAATCAATTTCCTGATAATTAGCTCTTCAATTCAATCAACCAATGATCACTAGCTTTTGAAGCGGTTACACTCGTCTCGTTTGTGAAAACTTCTGCTTGTTGAATACAGTATGCGGTGTTACGAGGTGACTCGTTTCATTGTCTCTCCACGATAAATTTTTGAGGTCTAACCAAACAAAGGTCCCTGATCCATTCTGGCCATGGAAATTAAGAGACAGATTACCCCGTTAATTGAAACAACTGAAAATTGCGAGCTAGATTAAAACAGTCTCTTTTGTCTTATCTAGGAAAGGGTAGCTGGCGTTGCCAGTAATATGGCCATTATCACAGATTGCGAAGAGATAGTTGGAGGACACAATTTATACTGGTCACAATTTGAAGTGGGTCACCCAAAAAACTGTTCGGTTTTTAATCTCTGTCAATCACTTGAAAATCATCAGATTTTAAAAAAACTCACATCAACTTCAAGATAAATCCTTCTACTTTCACCATCTGCAAGTGCTTGTTGGCTCGTGACAGCGATATGTTTAATACAGGGTGATAAAGGATGCCTTGTAATTTTGTACTTTTTTGCAATCGTGGTCACCCTGTAATTTTGGATTTTGCTGTATTTGGTAACCAATAGTATGAGGAACTCATTGTTTCTTAGTTTTATGCTCGACGTTGCTTAGTTACGAGAATATGTTTTTTTTCTTATTTAGTTACTTTATCACATCAATTTATACGAACATTTTTTTCAATTAGATTTGAATTATGAGCAATGAAAATGAACGTGGTAAAATATTTCAAAAGAAAGTTGGACCTGGTCTGGACTGCACTACTTTTAGGTAGGATCTAAACATACCTTTGAACAGGTTATTGATAGTTAGTTGCCACAGGGATTTCTGTCCACTTTGCGGTTAGAGCATCCAATAAGTTCTTGTCTTGTAGTGAGTTGTATTGGTAGTGCTGACAGTCGTCTTTGGAGAGCATCCCATATGTGCTCAATTGGATTGATATCGGGCGATAAGTTTAGCCATATCATTGTATTGATTTCATTATTCACGAAAGATTAATTTCTAATATTGCCATGTTTCATTAAGTTTTATTGTTATTGTTACAATTTTCAAAGCAATTTTTGCTAAATTTGAAGGAAAACTGTTTAAAGCAACATTAATAACTGCCAAATTGATCGACTCAACTTGAATACCCACTTGATTAGATATTTGAAGCCACCTGTGAAAATTAGAAGCAGCGCAGCGCGAAAAATCACCTCATGAAAAAAAAATCGTATTTCTATAACTATGCAACTTGGAGCATCAAGCTGAAAAGCAATGAGTTACTCATACTATCGGTTACCAAATAGAGCAAAATCCAAAATTACAGGGTAGCCACGAAAGTTCCTGTACCATTGCAAAAAAGTGCAAAATTACAAGGCATTCTTCATCACCCTGTATTAAACATATCGCTGTCACGAACCAACAATCACTTGAAGATGGTGGAAGTAGAAGGATGTATCTTGAAGTTGGTGCTAGTTATTTCAAAATCTGATAGTTTTCAAGTGATTGACAAAGATTAAAAACGGAACAGTTTTTTGGGTGACTCACTTCAAATTGTGACTAGTATATGTTGTACGCTAATGCTTCAATGCTTCATCACCATAAGATCCATTATTTGTAGCATTCCCCGGTTCTTCGCGAGTGCGTCACCACGTTTTGAATCAAACATGCATTTTTCATTTTTCACAACCCTTCAATTTCGTTTGCCCGGAATCTTAATGAGTAAGCCTTCTTTCTTTCAAGAATGTAACTCAAACTTGAGATGGCAGTGCTGTGGTGGATCGCAAATAACCCTTATCAGTTTTTTGCAGGTGAGCCCATCTTTATAGTACCGAGCGTTCATAAATTAAATGGGTCAAGGGTGCCTATGAGTTGAAAAACATCTGTCGGAACTAGCATCGTTCATTTGATGTCTGTAATTTTTTGGTTATCGTAATTTGTCAAACCAGTCGCAGTTTTCGTTTTCGAAACATTTTAAATGTGGTTTTCACGGCAGGGCACAAAACCTACATGATCGAGGAGTATTTTCGAACTTGAGGTATCCTCGTGCACTTATGGCAGATCAGAGATCAATAATATGGGACGTAACTTGTCAAAGTTTGACAAATTTATTACAAAAGGATTATGCTAGTTTCGACAGACGTTTTTGAATCCACAGGCACCCTTGACCCATTTAATTTATGAACTCTCGGTATAAAAACAAAGGATTAATTTTGTGGTGAATTCCACTGCGCTTCGTCCTGGTCAGCTCTTTCGCGCAATGTTTCGGCAGTACATTGAAATCTGTGCAGAAAAAGGTCTGAATCATCGTCCTTCTATTGGCGTGAAACATTTTGTCTCATAGCTGTCGACCATGAAGTCGCATTGAGCCACCAAATTTCTTAGGAATTGCGTTTTGGGAAGGCACAGTTATCTTTTTTAGAAGTAAAAATAGAGATGAAGAAGGAGCCCTCAAAAATGCATCACTTGGACGACACTTCCATATGAGAACCGGGCGAAACAGAAGAAACACAACCCGGCCGGTAGCACGGCGGACTCCGTCTTTGAAATCAATTCCAGTGACCGTGGGTTCGAATCCGGCTCAGGCCAGGTGAAAGTTTTCATGCGCTCTTTCAGTACCTTGGAGTGTGCTACCGTGCAGTAACGTCAAGGTTAAAAGGGTGAAACGAGAAGGACGCCAAAAAAAGGGTGCTGATAACCTTGCTGTTGATGTGCCCATAAAATGGTGGGTGGTGTGGGAATCACCCGGCGCCGTTCTTAGAGTACTAAGGCGGCGCTAAGGAGGTACTGCCAGTGACTACACGGATACCCGCCCACCGCAAAAAAAAGAAGAAACACACAGAGTCTCACGGATATGTCATTTAAATATAACCTAAGATATAAACAGAATTTGACATAGCAACCCTCTGGCAACGCTTCGTTTTTTTCTAAAGCAAAATTTCCAGGTTTAAAGTGGTTCAAAGAGTTTGAACGGCTGCAGATCTTCATCTATATTTCAGTTGCAAAGGTAAAAGGTTATAAACTTGTTTTTTTATACAACTGGAAAACACTCGGGAAATTGAAAAAAAAAATGGCAATGTTCAAGAACCAATTAGGTATCCATTTATTATTTAATTCAAAAAATAATTGGTGGAAATCGGTTCACAAGTTGAATACCTGGGGTGGAGTTTTAATTATTTGCACTTCAGGGCCCTAAACGACTTCAGGGCTCGAGAAATGAGCCTCGAGTCCATCAGAAAGATCGGCACCGAACCACACCAGACGGTACAAAAGTTCTAAAAACTAAAAAAAAAACGTGGGGTAGGTCCACGTGGGGTGGGGTAGGGTGGGGGGCTTAACGAGGCACAAGAAGACACCAGGAGACCGGTATGGCTTTAATCAATCCCAAAAGACAAAGGGCGTCCGCTTTGGCGTCAAACGGCAGAAGCAAATCCAAGAAGCACACAAGAATCTGAAAGCTGGAAAACGACACAAGTATAGGGGTCCCATTAGAGCTTCAAACGACAGGAAGACACCATGGGGCCGGCTAACGAACCATACAAGATAGCCGCACACGATGAAGTTCGCAAGAATACGCCAAAGGGATACTCGCATATCTACTGGAGTTCCGAAACTACAAAAAACAGAAAGAGCTTATCGAAGCCTCAAACTACACTTTAAAACATGAAGGATCGAAGCCCACTGTTTGCCTTAAACAGCACAAGAAGACACAAACGAAGACACATCGATATCTGCATCCATCACCAGTTTGTCAGTTTGACATAGACACGATGTAACAAAACGCACTGGTTTGGTTGTCAAGGATATGAAATAGGTTAAAGGTCGATTGGGCAGCCAAATCTGGCTGATATCGTTTAAAAAAAAACTTATAAATTCCATAGTGCCTGTCCAGGAAGTAGTGGAGAGCTCCAGCCATAGAGTCTGGCTCCTAGCTATGACGAACCTGCAGAGCACCAAAAATACGGCAGGGAGACCTCCAATCATTTTGGGTGCAGGTAAAAAATACTCGAAGGCTATATCACAGTAGCAAGGAACAAGCATCAATAATGGCAAAAGGCTTTGCAATGCAGCATCGGACGTACTTTGATCAGAAAGAAAAGATCAATGAGCATGACGATATTCCCAAAACGCACGGCGACCGTGATTCGTCGCAGCGGTCTGATGGCCAAGGAAATGGAAAGTCGCTTGCAAGTTGCAATGGTGGTGAAGATGGCTTGGAGGCCACGACAAGTCTTTATTGAAGCATCGCAGCCTTGATAGCCATGAGAATAAAAAGTTATTGGAATAAACCGATGGTCATTGTTTGTATGAATAATAACAAGGCAAGGGACTCACTCGATGCGAGATTTGAAAATACGAACCTAGACTTTTGTGTGGAGAGTACCCTATGAATTCTACTCGTGAGTAACTTTGTTACATGTTCATCAGTGCTTGCAAACATCACACTTTTTCTCCTCAGATCGAAGCTTCATAGGCTATGTTTTTTACATACAGAAAAACCGAGGGGTTGACCACTGGGGAAATCTTTTGTACAAGTCAGAGGAAGTCCGAGGGAAGTCGGAGGAAGTCTGGGGGAAGTCGGAGGAAGTCAGGAGGAAGTCACAGGAAGTCCGAGGAAGTCACAGGGAAGTCCGAGGAAGTCAGGAGGAAGTCCGAGGAAGTCAGGAGGAACTCCGAGGAAGTCAGGAGGAACTCCGAGGAAGTCTGAGGAAGTCAGGAGGAAGTCTGAGGAAGTCAGGAGGAAGTCGGAGGAAGTCTCAATTGATACACGCATGCGCCGCAACATGCGCATGCGCAACAAAATATAAAACATCACCATCGTGTCGGCGTTGGTGAGAAAGCGCTTTACAGTACCGAAAGCCGGAGGTATACAAATAGATGATAATAGACGTTCCATCGAGATGTGGGTCGAAGGGACCCTTAGAAACGAGCCTATAAATTAGAAACATGTAGGTCCCCTTATTTTCTAGTTTTCAATCTCCCTGTACATTTTTAACACTTACTCCGAGACACCTGTATACAGTAGGGTGGTCCAAGTTTTGATAAATTAATTTTGAGAGATGATAGAAAATCAAAAATGAAGGGGATATCCTCAAAAACAAAAATTTCGAATGTAAATTTTTGGTTTTCTGTCTTTCCACAAGTTTTTTGTGAATATGTTGATTTCAAGGATCGGTTTCGAGGGCCTGCGGTCCCTTCTCGTCAGAGTATCTACATAAAAAATGAAATATAACAATGCAAATGGAATAAAAATATAACAGCAAGTACAAACCAAAATGTGCAGGTAAAAAAAGAAAAAAGTTGTATATTTTCAGAAATATCTTTTCCATTGCAGTTTCTGGTATGTAATTACTGTTATATTTTTATTCCACTTGCATTGTTATATTTTATCTCTTATGTAGATACTCTGATGAGAAAAGACCAGAGGCCCTCGAAACCGGTCAGTTGAGATGATCATCTTAACAAAAAACTTGTGGGAAGACTGAAAAACCAAAAATTTACACAATTATACAATCACACTGAGAGATGGCGGAGAAATTCCTGAGAATCAAAAATTTCGAAGTGCATAATAACGGGGATATAGCCCTTCAAAGTTGAAAATAAAAAATCGATTTTTCAGCATAACTCTTGAACTGTTGAACCGATTTTGTTCAAATTTGAACCAAAGTTTACCTAAAAGCAAGTGTCTATCGAACGATAGTAACGCGTTCCATCAAAATTATCCAGGGGCGTAGATAATAGAGGGCACTTCTCTTTTTGCCCTTCTAATTTTTCACACCCTCGGATATTTTCCAAATTATTTTATATTTTTGAGTTTTATGTTCAATTTTGAAGAAAAAGTTATTCCAGCAAAATTTTGATTAGAGGCTTTGTTTTTGAGATATTTGAGTTAGAAATTTTGGGAAATATCTCGGAAACGCCACTTCTAAGTGCCTGAAAATTAAAATCCAAGAAAACTCATGATTTCTCAACTGAAACAAGTTCTTTAGGTGTTTTAAGTTGATAAACCATCATTTTTGCTGACAAACCAGAAATTTTCAAGGGACAACATTTTTAGGCTTCTGAAAGTGAGGATTTCGAGATGTTTTTCAAAGTTTCAAACCCAGATATCTCAAAATGAAGCTTCTAATGAAATTTTTGCAAGAGTAACTTTTTCTTCCAAATTGAACATAGACTCAAAAATATGGACAAAAAAAAATTTGAGGTAGTGAAAAATTAGGGGGCGAAAAGAGGGGTGCCCCCTATTATCTAAGCGCCTGGGTAATTTTGATGAAACGCGTTATTATTGTCGTTCGATAGAGACTCGCTTGAGTAAACTTTGGCTCAAATTTGAACAAAATCGGTTGAACGGTTCAAAAGTTCAGCTAAAAAACGATTTTTTATTTCCAACTGAAGGGCTGTATCTTCGTTAATATGCACTTCTGAATTTTTTTTCGAAAAAATTCCCTCCATTTTTGACTCTCTCTCATCTCTCTTAATTGATGTATCAAAAACTAGACCAACCTGTATTATACTTTAGCTGGCGCTGAATAAATTATTATTTTGAATATCCATGCTACACTCCTGAACACCTCTAATCACTAGCTAGGCGCAGCACCCAAACCTCTTGACCAAAAATAAGAAAAGACAAGTAAAAAGCTATTAAAGGTCTGGAGAAATCACGAGGAAGTCAGGAGGAAGTCGGAGGAAGTCCGAGGAAGTCAGGAAGAAGTCGAAGGAAGTCCGAGGAAGTCAAGAGGAAGTCCGAGGAAGTCGGAGGAAATCAAGAGGAAGTCGGAGGAAATCAAGAGGAAGACAGGAGGAAGTCGGAGGAAGTCATAGGAAGTCAAGAGGAATTCGGAGGAAGTCGGGGGAACTCTTTCCAAGAGAGGAACTCTTTTGTACAAATTCTCGCTGCGGTCAACCCCTCGAGAAAAACGCTTTGACCAATAATGCACTGCGTTTTCCTTGCGACTAAACTGCCACCGAAGTAGCAAGGAATGATTTACAGGCTCTTGAAAAAGTAACAAAAATTCCATGCAAAACCCACAACTATAATATGTAGTTAGTCACCCTTTATCGCGATTCGCGAGCCTGGATAAGTATAACCTGATGTCATAAGGAGAGGGTGATCGACCGACGCCGGTGCTATCGCTTTCCTTTGCCAGTAGTAAACAATGGGGCGGACATCGAGTGGCGGTCGGTTTATATCGTCAGTGTGACGCAGTAGTTGATGGTGACGGCACCGATTATTTTCGTCGCAAACAGACCAATAAGAAACCCATTTTGGCACAATGAGAGCGAAAATAGAAAAAATCCATAACGGCAAATGTGCAGACGAGCAGAAAAATGCAAGAAGTTTTTCCGAGGAAAGTCATTAACTGGAATCCGGAACATCACCGCTCTCGCTGCTGCGGAATGAAGAATACTGGAGCATAAGTCTGGGCGTGCCAAAGGAGCGATGCGCCTGCAATAAACGTTTCTTGATTTACAGCTCCGTCGACTGGGACTAATCGTTTTCCATCAGAAAAGAAGGTGTGAAATTTAAAATGCTGATCGGTCGAACAAAGTACAGACTTACACTTACGCTACGTAGCAGGATAGCTGAAATGTTATTTCCATCATTTTGCTGTGATTTTACTGCAGCACACGACAAGAACTGAATGGTTGTTATTCAAGGCAAGGCGTTCCAAGAGTGGTCCTCCCAGTGTAATTTGTTGGTCGTTGCAAAATGCTCTAAGCGGACGAGGACAAATCTTCCGCAAACTTGAACTCAATCGTCATTATCGGGGTGCACAATGCACTACTTTTGTATTATAGGTGTACATAAACCGAAATCGCTTTGTGCCCCTGAGGGCTATCCGGAACCGCTTCAAGACACCCGCGTCTCCAATTCACTAGGAAATTTATATTCCACTATACTCTCCATTCCGAGTCTTTACTTTGAAGTTCCTGCCTCCTTTGCCTTGGCCGAAGTATTATACAACTTCATAATATTCTTTCGAATGCCAGTCGGACTCGACTATACAGCTGCAGTAACGACTTTTACGTTTTCTGCATATGAATTGAATGGACAAAGATATCCTACCGAGGCTGCCGTTGTTTCCTCACTAAATTCTCGAATTTTGTAGCTTCACAATATTGATGCCGATCAATATTGAATTTGGCTGATGATGGGATGGGGACGGGAATTTGCATACTTTTGTCGGGGAATTTAATTTTCCAACATAGCCGATCAAGTTTATTTCCGCTCTGCGCTTCTTTGAGAGGTGTCGAAAGTTCTTACGGATGAAACTTTTGCAATTACACCACTTTTTCTCGCGTCGATCCGCGCCCGTTGAATCATTAGACCATTCAGCAAAGAGTTTTTGCAGCCCGGAACATTATGTCACCGGAACTGAAACCAATTATTATTCATTAGTCATTACTTTTCATTGCTGCTCCTGCAGGCTGCAGCGATAGAATTGCAATTGCAGTGAGGATAAACATCTCAAAATTACGAGCAAAATTATTAGCTCTCTCGACTTAGGTACAAAGTTATCATGAGGACAGGCTGTCTTTCTCTTGAAGCGTGAAATAATGACGACCATTAAGCAGTCGGGCCTTGCAAAAACTTTTTGCGCAAAAAAACTGTGTAGCAGCAGCAACGCAGGGTACGATATTTATTACACCAGTTTACCTGCGTTCCGGTGTAATGATGAAAAAACTACAGCAGGAAACTAATTTCAATAAAACCCGTCTTTTGCAGGATTTCGTGCAGAATCTGTCCGTTTTGTCCAGAGGCTCGCTAGACGAGAAACTCCGCTGGGCCTTTACTCTTTACGATATAAACGGAGATGGATGTATAACACGTGAAGAGATGACTGACATTGTCAGCGCTGTCTACGATCTGATGGGGAAGGTTACGGAGCCCTGCGTAGACGAGGACACCGTCAAGGAGAAGGTCGATAGGATATTCCAGGTATGCTGCTCATTTACTCGATTTAAGGACGAGCCGTGTGCGGTCTGTGTGTTACAGATTCATAGTACCCAGTCTCATACTTTGCTCTATTTCCCAAGTCACGTACTCTAATAATCTTAATATTACCAACCTACTCAAACTAAATGGAGTGGGGGCATTTTATCTGAAGTAAAAATTTGGATTATTCTGCTAAAGCTAATGGATGAACGTTTTTCACGTAGCAAAATCTGGCATTCAATTAGTACACGATAAGATACGGAGTGATTGAATAAATGTATCTTCAAAGTAGGCCTTGATCTCCTCGACAGCCATGTTTTTCGCCAGATTCTCAGGAATCGAAGGCGGCTTGAGGGAAAATTTATTCATTCACTCTTTACGTTAGCTTTTAACAGGTTCTAAGCTGGCTAGCTCAGGCTACCACTTCGCATTCCAATTCATCACTGCTCGTGAGGCGACAATTGATGCCTTATATAGGTCCGACTGATTCTCTTGAATGTTCCATGCATTCTCTAGCAGTCTCCACAGTGACCTGACATACGTTTTCCATACGACTCCCGAAAAATCTTGCATATTACCCGTATAATTCTGCCGTGCTCTAGAACCGGCGCCTCCGCCAAAAAGAACAGATGTGTCTTGATCGAGCGTTGAAGGTTCCCAATGCCAAGCCATCGCGTATACTTCTGGACATGTCCAGAGCCCCACACTTGTATCTACACCGCGACCTAATGGATGGACGAATCTAGAAAGATCGCGTGTTTACCAGAATGCACGGGATCGCCGCTCGTAACACTGCCACCCGAAAAGGCTCATCGTTACTCCCGGAGTAACGTGCAAGGCGATCAAGGTGGACAACTTTCATCTTAGCTCTTGGGGCTCGCTGGATTCTGTACACGACGTCATTAATCCTCTTGACTACCGTGTACGGTCCTTCCCACGACGGATGCAACTTCGGAGACCTTCCTTTCTTGCGTTGAGGATTGTACAACCAGACCAGGTCACTAGCTTGAAATCCCGTGGAGTTCGCCTTCAAGTCGTAACAGGTCTTCATTCGGTCGGGCGCGATTCTAAGCCGGATCCGAACCAACTCGTGGATGTCACACATCCTTTGCTTCAGGTCGTCGACGTATTCGGGAATGTCATTAGAAACATTCTCCGGCGTGCCAAATTGTAAATCGCAGGGGAGGCGAAGCTCCCGGCCAAAAATAACACGTGCCGGTGTTTCCCCCGTGGTATCGTGAATGGCAGCGCGATACGCCATTGAGAATATTGGCTGATGACGATCCCAGTCTCGCTGACGCTCGTCAGCGACCTTCAACAGGTGCTGCTCCATCGTCCTGTTGAATCGTTCAACCATTCCGTCGGACCGTGGGTGAAGGGGCGGCGTCCTGGTCTCCTGGATCCCGAGTAGGGTACAGATACCTTGGAACACGTTGGATTCGAAGTTTCGTCCCTGGTCCGAGTGTAATTCCAGAGGTATTCCGGAACGGCTAATCAGATTGTCCAATAGCACCCATGCCACTGTGGAAGCCTCTTGGTTTCCACAGGGTTGGTACAACCAGGATGTATTTGTTGCCATCTTCCGTTGTCGGGAACGGGCCAGCCACATCGATCGCGATGCGTTCAAAAGACGCTACAACATTGTAGGTTTTCAGCTCCCCTCGGCTAGGGTGTCCCTTAAAAGTGAACATTTTCATGGACCACGTGAACTTCTTTTATTTTGATTCTTCTGAATTTTAAAGCATCACTGCAAAATTTGGACTCGATACGTTGAGTTTTCACCCTGCCACAAGGTCTCGAATGTCGTTGAAAAGTTGCTTGATAGTATGAGTATTCATAAATGAGTATTGGTCTTCATTTCATACTTTTTTGTTTTATGTAAGTGGGCTATGCATTCAAACGTCACTTTAACAAGTCATAGACAAAGTGGGCTGTGTATTCTCACGTCACTTTCACAAGTCAAAGACAATTACTATTAGTTCTGGCCTGCGTAAACACCTTATATCTTTGTGGGCTTCAAGCAAGACCACAAGGTTTAGAAAATTGCAACATAAAATGGAAGAGATGTAACCCGTCAATCCATTGGATGCAATTAAGTCGTAATTAGATCCATCATATCCCGTTAATACCTTTTCGACATAAAAAATGTCGATCATTGTTGAAGGGGTGTCGTGGGGAAGGAGCTAAGCTCGGCTAGGTGGTTCTCTTTATTTTCCTAGCCATATAGAACCGATCACGACAAGTTTGATATCTTTTCCGACTAAACTCAATCTCCTGAACTCGAATCAGATGTGTAAATTCAGATGAAAACAAGTTTCAGCTGGTCAACTTGAAGAAATTTGCTTTCTTTTGACAATTTTGACAAATTGTTTTTTTTTCACTGTTAGAGGCTACTGTTATACGAAAATCATCCGCTCAATGTATAATAATTTTGTTTTTCGAGATTAAAAATTGATTTGAACCTGAGCTGGCCTGGCGCGGCGCGTCCACCAATGACCAGAACACTGCATGCACCTTTAAATGAAAATAGCTCAAACTATCGAAAAAAACTGTGACTTATCTTCAAAAGTTCGAGGATCTGGGCAGAATTGAATTCCCTATAACATAAACAAAATCGCCATGAGTTACATTGCAGAGTTTCGAGTTATTTGAGGGTAGGGGGGTGACAGTTCTCGTTGAATATATAGAGTACGAATCCTGCCGAAATATTCTCCTCCTTAAATAACTCAAACCTCTGCAGTGCAATTCATGGCGATCTGTTTATGTTATTCAATCCTGCACATATCCTTGAACTTTCAAAACCTATTTGTATCTCAGGTCTCTCGTCGAGAAATTCACTGTACTAGAGAAGCTCTATGAAAAAGCACATTATAAGTTTAATGCGTTATACTTGTAATATTTTTTTAAGTTTTACGATAATATTTTTTTCCATTATCTCATTTTTTTATATCAGTACACACCCTATCTACCTTAATTATTCAAAAATTATAACAATTATTCAGTATAATGACCTTGTTATGAAAAAAAATTGTTGATCGCATTACCTGATTTTAAGCAAAATTTGAAATCCCTTGTGGCAGGGTGAAAAATTAACTGGTGAAGTTGAAATTTTGCATAAAAACTCCTTTTTGGAAATGGAAACGAATGAAAAAACTTCGGAGCGACTTGGGAAAAAAATCGAAATTTTGACAATATAAGGGACACCCTACCCTCGGCTGCAACTTCTTGGTCCTTTGCTGGCCACACATACCTCGCACTGGCGCCCCCATGTTTCCACGTCGTTCCGGCAGTTCACCCAGTAGAACCGCTCACGCACTTTTGGCCAACGTCTTGTTCACCCCAAGGTGCCCTACAGTGACGCCATCGTGCATCTCCTTCAGGACCTCTTTCACTCTCTTCTTGGGAAGCACCAATTGGACCATCTCCTTCTTCCCATCAGGACTCTCCCAGACTCTCTCCAGCAGCCCATTCTCTATCCTCAGGGAATTCCACTGTGCTCAAAGAGCCTTGAATTCGGGCCCTTCACCAGAGATCTCGGCCCACTCTGGTCTGTCCTGACCAAGTTCCGTTCTTTCAGCAAGTGTACCGATGGCTGGGTCCTCACGCTGCTCTTTCTTGAGCTCGGCCGTAGTGCAATTCCTAGGGGTTTCAACGACAATTGCTCTGATTTCGACGTTCCCATTCTAAAATGGCCTCCTTGACCTCCTCGATCGGCAGCCCTCCGTTCCAGCATGAAACGGTCTACTCATCGACCTCTTCGATCAGCAGCTCCCCGTTCCAGCATGAAACGGTCTGCTGAAGCGTATCGTCACCTGCAGTCGCGTTTCAGATGTCCGTTCCTTCCACATTCAAAGCAACGTAGTCTTCCTCTCGATAGGAAGAATCTAGAAAGATCGCGTGTACACCAGAATGCACAGGATCGCCGCTCGTAACAGTAGTTTCCTTGATGTCAACCGTCATGATGTCCGAGAAATGGAACTTTTGTTTTGATAGTTTCCCGTTGATTTCTACAACGAAGTAGTATTCTCTGATTACTCAAATAATGGACTTTCCCAATTTTACTTGTATGTAAGGGTTTGCCAATGACTATAATACATTTCCGATTGACGCGCATCCAGACGACCGTCAAATAGTCAGCGTTACAGTATTCAAACGGTATTTCATCGGTTCTCTCTTCCAGCTTCAATAGCTCAATCTAGTTCTGTGCTTCTCTGAACTCTGTACTGAATGAGAGGAGTGAAGTTGTCGAACATACAGTGTATTTTTGTTCTAATCCATTGTGGTGCAAATGGCACACACCTGTGCATTTACCGTCAATGCGGAGGTGTCTTGTCATTCGCACCACAATGGACTTTTGAAAAAAAAATGGACTGTAGTTCTATTCGGTACTTACCCTTAATGGCAATGTGCCGACAAAATGTTCATCAATTGGAACTTTGAATTTTTGGAATTTTCAATTGGAATTGGAATTTTGGTAAAAATATGGCACCCTGGCCGGTCGTGTGCTCGAGTTTCTTGAGGAGCCGACGCGCGACGGGTGTGAAGGATATGTAGGTATGATAGGGGTGGGTCGAGGGGTGGGTAGTAGGTACAATGGAACCGCTACAAAGCCCTTTTCCTCGCCCTTTTTGTACTTTTCTGTCTTCTCCTGGGTGTGTGAACGTATCGTGCCCATAAAAACTTTTTACCATGATGGCACTAGCATTGGCCCTCTCTGTCCGCCGTGTATTATTAGATTAATAAATAATGATCTGAAAATGGAGTGTCACGCGTTGATGGCCGGTCCCTATCGCCCCAGCAGACAACATTTATTATGAACTTTTTTTCCGAAATGAACGACCTCTAATAATTCGATTCGTGTGCCTTGTGATAAAACTTATCGGTTGAAGCACAACTTTTCACCGTGTGAAACTTTTCCTGTCCATCAGTTCGGTTTATGTAGGTACCTACCCAGTTTTTATACAACAAAGAGCGTTTATTGATACACCACAAGATATGGTCCTCTAAGAATATCAGTGCTATATTTTATGTAATTTTTTCTCGTCCTTTTGAGCTTTCTAAGATAAAGGCGAGAGGGAGGATGGAGAGCGCAAAGCAAACTTTGTGTCTTATCTTTGGAACACAGTAGTCGTAATCTGATATCGGGTTTGGTTGGCTCTACGGCGTAAATGTTACTTTTGAAATGCAATCGGAAGGAGAAGCCTTTCAAAGTTGTGATATACCTCTACCACCGAAAGCAACCATATATTTCAATTCTGCTGAGAGCAGTAAATCTGTCGCGAAAAATTAACGGATTTAGAACGGAAGTGGAAGTATTATTATTATGGGTTGGGTTGCCACTGCACTGAGACCTCGACTGAAACACTTTAGTTTATTGTTTATTGTGCCCCACAGAAGTGGGAGTAACAAGATTGTTGCTTTAGAACATGGAATGTAGTAGGTGCAAAAAAATTAGGTTTTATTCTTTCTTACAATCACAACATGCCACGATGGATTACAAGATTTCAAGATCACTGAAAATTATATTCAAATTGTATGATTGTGATGGTTAGACTCATTACGCCTGTGGCTCTATCAATGGAAAATGCCTGATAAATGTGACAGGGTGAACTGCGGTAGTGATTCAAAATTTCAACTATAGCAAGGGTTCAAAATTAACCTACTCAAATTCATTCGATCAACTCAATAGTAGTCGCAAACGGTAGGAACTTGAAATTGTGAAAATTGGTGAGTGACTACTGAAAAGAACGGAGCATTATTTTCTCGGACTTGTGTATTTATGTAGCAGCATTGTGTGGATCTCGGAAGAGGGTCTTGTGTTTCTGTCTAAAGCTTCAAATCTAATCATGAGGAGGCGCTGAGTCGGGTAGCCGTTTCTTCTGCAAATTTTCAATTATTCATCCAGTAGCAACCCTTCTGAATTTTGTCTTAACGTGAACGACGCACGACGTTCTTTTTACTTTTACTCTTTTACTTCCATTGAATCGTCCAGCCGTGCCTTTGTAGGTAAATAGAGCAGAATAAAATTGACCAAACACAACAAAATCATCTGCGGCTACTTGAATATTACGTCTAATAATCAATCAACAAGAAAATTCAGAGATATTTTAACGCAATACTGTTTCACACAGACAATCGAGAAGTCTACAACGGGTCACCAAAAATTCAAAAACACGCATAAATGATATTTCATCTGCTACGTATATGCAGCAGGATACACCAGTTGAATTGCCATGGGTTCAAAAACAAGTACCAAAGAAACAATGTTTTTTCCACCTTGACTCGATAAATAACTTCCCCTGAGTAAATTTCTTGAAAATTCAATAATAAAATTTCGCTCTAGTTAACCCACGTACTAAAAATGGAATTTCACGTTTTCAGAAAATGGACAAGAACAAGGACGGCGTCGTGACGCTCGACGAATTTCTGGAATGCTGCAGGATGGACGAGGACATTTCCTCGTCCATGGCCGTCTTCGACTCATCGATATGACGTTCACCCGTCGGCGTTCGACCACCTCCGTCCTGGACATGAGAACGAATGTCGACGACTCCATCAGACTTCAGTCTACCATAAACACTGACCAACTTAATCGTTTAAGGATAAAAAAAATACTAAACTTTATGATTACTCTTAGATTGAAGTGTGTGTGAGAGAGAAAAAAGGAAACAAAACCAGTGATAAATTTCGTATAATGATGCATAAAAAACGATTTACCGAGACGACAAGCCACGGTGTCGAACGAATTCGGACTTTTCGTGTTAGTATCTAAATATATTTAAAAAGTGAAAAAATTAGAAGAACAAAACAAATTGAAAAACCCGCCCACGATCATCGTTCCACACCGTCCGTTTGTATATTTATACCAAATTTCATACAGTTTTTATAAAGAAGCAAGTGTAGATAAAAGTATTGTACCTAATAAAAATAACAGATAAAAATATATTTTAAATATTATTAAATATAGAAAATTATAAACAGCATAACCGCCTAAAACAAGGAAGTTAATTTGTACGATGACGATGTAACTGGAGCAAATCACAAGAACACGACTCAACACTGAAATAGTAAATGGAGTATAAGATAATGGACTGCTAATCATGGTCACAACGAGGCCTTTTTATCTGAGGCAACAAGCGAGGGACATTATTTCCAGACACAACACCAAATTTCTCTTTAAATACGTCAAACAGAACGAAGTTTCGCATTACTTGGCACATTCTGAATGCATGAATTTGAAATGCTTTGATCTTCCTCGATTACCCTATAAAACAATAAGCGAGCGGTAGTAGTAACAAAGCGGTGTCACTGAGAAATTCATGCAGTTGAAAACGTGAGAACAATAATTTAGATCGTAGATGTGAAGTAATGAACCAGAAGCTTCTTTCCGACAATTTCCAAAAAGTTAGGATTTTCCTCGTCTAGGGTTGCGTATATCACGAGATAATTCAAGAAACATACCTAACAGAACATAGAGAGCCGTACTCGTTAGACATATCTAAAGTGAATGTCACACATATTATAAATTTTAGGTAATTGTTGATAAATGTAAGACTGTTTCAATGTACATTTTGATTAGAATCATTGTGTGATCTATGTTTAGAAAGATATTTGACAATATTTTCTTTAATATAATAAATAAATTGATGAGAGGATATTATAATTGATTATTGAGAGTCTAGGTTCGCAAAAATCAAATTGTAGCTTTTTTATATAACAAGTACACTACTGTCGAAATGTACTCTATGATTCGTTTTTCTTCTCTAGGATTTAGTGTATTTTTTGTCATTATTAATACTTTTCTATTATCATTACTGAATGAGCGTCAATGTATGGTGCTACGTATTCATTACTCGGTACTTATACCATCTAATTATATTATTATAATTACCACTATGTGTTATATCGATGTCAGTAAGACATATTGATTAAAAAAAGGATTATTCAAGGGTATAATATTTGAAGAAGGAGTGCAGAAAAGCGCTCCTTGTACTTAGCACTGTGCCAAAAATTTAATGCTACTGATGACATGTCGCTTTCTAGCTGCAATAGAGGATTTTTGGGAAACGAAGATGAATGTACCTTTCCCTAATGCTACCTTAAATACTTCCTGATATCTACCTGCGTTTCAGTAGATTGTAGAAAAAACCGTTACTACAAAAATACTTATTAAATATATTTAAAAGAGACCCAATTGATATGGGTTGCCCAATTTAACACACTATCTATAAAATCATACTTGCTGTTTATATTTGTATAGGATAGATTGTAAGGATCATGACTTCGATGTTATGTCGATGAAAATTATAATTATTGTTATTACTGTACATATTTATCAGACCTAAATTATTTGGAGTTGTATCGAAATTTTTATGTACCTACCTATTTCATTATTTACAATCGTTACAAATACATGAATAAATAATTACCGGCTTGCTTATTTGTCGTCCTAGGACGAATCAGTGCCACATTTGAATAAGTTGAGCGTCAAAAATATATCTCATAAGTACAAGTTTCAACTGAACATCTAGCGGAAGACTCATTCTAGGTATTTGTCTCCTAATTTTCTATATTGTCATTGATATAGGCTATCAAAAGCTTATTTTTTGTCATAATGGTCAAGGAAGTCGGGGAAAAATGAGACAAAAACTTTTTGGTTTTTCAAAGACACCGTGGCAAAATAAAATATCTCTTTACGACTGACACGCGACGCTCGCATGCCAATTTCTCTGGAATTATGACAGATAGGTACGTACAAGGGGCAGGCATTTTTTTTTTGTGGACAGTTTGAACTGAGCCGCTTTTCGATGAGATCACTTATTATCGAGATAAATGCAAAAAAATACTAAAAGTGGACCAAAATTCCAAGAGGGCGGCGATTTCACACCTCCTGTCGATTGGGACTTTTTAGTTTTTACACAGTAATCAGCAAGCTTTCGAGAACATTCCTACCAATTTTCAAAAAACTGCACTATTCATTTAGCTGGTTCCCGAAATTATGTTCTCATTGACTGAGCTAACCGGCTGAGTAGGCGCACCAAAAAGTTGAAAGGCGCAAATGTGGTTTTTGTCAAGCTTGCTAGTATATGTATATGCTGGTGAGAAGAAGACCATTGCTGGACACTTTGCATTCGTGATTAAAGCATGAAACTCGACAGACTTATATTTTGTACAACCTGTAGAGCCTGACTAGAACCGTTGAGTAAAAATATACAAATGCCGACATGGCAACCTTTTGTCATAGACCGGTAAATACGGGGTGTTTATAAGAATCTGTGATGGCGGCAGGCAGGGGTCAGGCCGAAAAACGCAGTAGCAGGTGCAATTGTAGTGATCGGGAGCGGATTCCAAAGGCGATGCGATGCGATCACAGGCATTTATAAACACCCGGTATAACGTCAGCTGCAAAGCAACTTCTGAAACCAGCTTTGCAGCGTATCGTTTTTTAAGACTTTGTTTTGGTGTCAGTTTGCCCTTGTCTGAGAAATTCTTCAGGGTGAAGCCGCAGCCGCAGAGCTCTTACTTCACCATGTGGGTCACAGCAAGCGAATGTATTGTTAAAAACATCATCAGTATCAGAAAATTAAAGGTCCCAGTTAGCGCGGCTATTATAATTTTTGGTCACTTTTGGTCGCGCTCACTCAGTCAGTCAGGGCCGCCGAGAGCTTCGCCGGGCCCCGATGTTGGATGTCACTTACGGGCCCCCGTCTTGAAAACCCTTTGAGCCCGCAAGCGAAGCGAGCACATGGGCGCCGCAGGCGAGATTTTTTTTTCATAATAATAATAATAATGATAGAAGCAAAAAGAACGACAAAAACAAACAAAAATTGAGCTTCTTGCTCAATTCCGAAACCAGAAGCAAAGCTTTGGCGGATGCGAAGTCCTATCCACCAAAGCAGTAGCTTGTTTGTGAATTTCTTCTTCTGGCAGTGTGTTTCTTTTCTTCGAATTTATGACAATTTTTTTAAATGAATTCATCTAAACTGCTCAACAATGAAAGTGTTACAAAGCAAAAATTCACCCAATTTTGAACCGCTATAACTTTTGATTGGCACATATGATTCTGATTTTGTTAAAAGTACTAAATAGCCCAATTCTTTGGCCATCTTCCTTGTCAATATGAAATGCATAGATCTTTTTATACATTTTCTACAGGGTGATGAACAGAGCAGTGCAAAATTGATGGAAGTTCAACATACCCCCGTTTTCGTAAAAATTTTTTTTTGGGAGTATTAACACCAAATTTATGAAGAATGATGTGTTCCCTCGAAACGGTTTTTGAATTCTCGGGATTCCAGTCGAAACAGCCAAAATGTGATTTTTTTATTGTGAATACTGCACCGGGTGACCATTTGAAAACTATCCACCTGCAATAACTCCCGATTCCTAGTGAATATTTCTTCGAGCAAAAACAGGTCGATTTTCATATCAAAGGAGACATCTAAAACATAAATTGGCAAATTTCTATCTTGAGCCCCCTCGCCCCCACTCACCCCAACTTTGAAATTTCAAATGACATGACCTACCTTGCGATACATCAAATTGAAGAGAATTAAATTTTCTTTCTGAAAAAAATATTTACAAAAATATTAACCCCACCTTTTTTCGCCCTTAAAATTCCCTGACTGTCTTATTTTTAATTCTGGACCTCTCAATTGTTTTTTATTCAGTCAGTGTCATCATAGAAAACATCGAAGAAAAGAATTTTCGGTGGAAAAAGTGCTACCCAAATTGACCCTTTTGCTCTCTCCCACCTCAGCTTCAAAATTTTACGAAACACTACCTACTTTGTGATACATCAAATTGAAGGGAATTGAATTCTCCTCCCGAAAACAATTTTTTTGAAATTTTCAACCCCTTCTCAAATAAATTAGACATTTGGGGTGTTTTGTGAGGAAAATGGGAGTTTTAAAAAGTTTGAAAAAATTTTTTTCATGGAGAGAATTTAATTTCCTTCAATTTGATGTATCACAAAGTAGGTATTGCCATTTTAGATTTTTGAGATGAGGTGGGGGGAGCGAAAGGGTGAAATTTGGGTGGCATTTTTTCCACAGAAAATTATCTCTTCCAATGCTTTGCAGGATGACGTTGACTGCATTGAAAAGAATTGAGAGGTCAAGAATATCAAATTGGACACTCAGAGAATTTCAGGAAGAAAGGGGGTGGGGCTAAAAATTCTATAAATATTTTTTCGAAAAGAGACAAACAAACAGATAGAAAGGTCTGATTGACAGAATCCCATTTAGGGGACCAACATTCCAAGAAATGATGCCAAACATGCCTATGTTTCGAAATTTGAGGTAAAGGCAAAAAATTCCAAAATGGCGGAAATGTTGTTAATCCAATTCTAATGACGTAGTCCCATGTTGACTAAAGAGAGTAAAAATTAACCTTCTTTTAATGCTAAAAACTCGAATTTTAGGAGTAGTACCAAAAAGTACACTGCCGATTGGGCTTCTCTTCACCCCTACACTAGACAATAGGAACGTTTTGCAAGTCAAATTGCTCAGAATTGTTCAGTGAACAAGCCTACCAAGTGGCGTCATCTTGATATGAAAAGTTCTAATGTTTTTGCGTTGCTACAGAAATAATATACAGTATTCACAATAAAAAATCACATTTTGGCTGTTTCGACTGGAATCCCGAAAATTCAAAAACCGTTTCGAGGGAACACATCATTCTTCATAAATTTGGTGTTGATACTCCCGAAAAAAATTTTTAACGAAAACGGGGGTATGTTGAATTTTCATCAATTTTGCACTGCTCTGTTCATCACCCTGTAGAAATTTTATGAGGGGCTCTATGGATTCCATATTGACAAGAAAGATGGCCAAAAGATTAAGCTCTTCAGTATTTGAAACAGAATCAGAATCGTTTGTGCCAATCAAAAGTTACAGCGGTTCAAAATTGGGTGAGTTTTTGCTTTGTAACACTTTCATTGTTGAGCACTTTATTTTAAGCAGGCAGTAGAAAAATCTGAATTTTGGTTTTGGTGAGCTAAAAAGAAAATTACCTTGCGCTCAAGGGCCCCCCACGGGGCTCCGGACCCCGATGATATATCACCTTCTGCACCAACCTCTCGGCGGCACTGCAGCCAGTGCTGGAGAAATTGGATAACTAAAAATTGAATTTTCCTTTTCAACTTTTACGACCTTTTTGGGGTGTTGTTAAGTGAAGTATGTGTAGCAAGCATTTCAAGCTGTTCATTCTTGATCAAATTATTGATATAGACTTTAAATATTGAAAAAAGAGTTGTTATTAAGTGTTGAAAGTTGCTAACTTCTTGTTTGTGTAACTAACTTTTCAAATAATCACAATATTGTAATTCTAACTGCATGCATACGTGGATTCAGTGAATGCGATTTATTTGGGATCGACTAAGAACATGCCGTTTTGTCACTTGATTGCACGGAATATAAACAAGTTAGGTACTCGGGTAGGTATGATTTTCAATACCACAAGAAGTTCAAAAGATTCCCTCAAGATGGAAATCAAAATATCTATCCAAATGAAAGATGTTTTTGCACCTGCAAGGTAAATATTGGGTGGCCCCAAAAGGGAGACACAGAGGCAAATACAGGTGTCCCAGCTAAAAGAATCCAGCGCGATTTTCTCAGAAAATATCAAGGCAACAAAAAAAAATTCTATTGGGCGGAAGTCTGACCTTTTAGCTTTCTTTTGAGGGGGCGTCGATGCTTGTAGGTGCCTTAGCTTAACCTATAATATACCTCCCCAGAAGCCCTCTTAACTATTTGTTATTATACGTCTGTCCCGCGTTGCGATTTCAGAAATCTGGTAACCCTGAGGGAACGTGGCTGTTAGCAAATCTCTCTCCTAAACGGGCTGTCGACGGCGTTAAAAATTTGGGCTACATTTCATTGAACCCTTCGCTCTGAATGTTTGTCTTGAGCCAATGATTCTGATCCTTAGGTCACTTTAACCTATAGTTTTTGCTTCAATATGAGCGGCAAATTTTTAAAATCGGTCAACGAAGAAAAAAGTTATCCATGCAAAACCAAAAGGATGATTTCCTTGTGCTCACCCTGTAAGTAAAAGAGTTAAGGAGAGAATTCAAACACCAGCTTGTACTTGAAGGCCTACCTCGTCTTGTTTGTTGTGAAAATTCAAGAGAAATTTTTTTTTCGAACGGGAGCTTCTTGACGATTCAGAAGTTTTGCATGGTCTCATTGAACACCATGATCAAAATTTATGTGGATTATCTGGTGTCTTGCCAAACCACGTACTGATAGCCAATGGATCAAGTCAACGGACACTTCAAACAGAATGCAAATTCATTGTAGTAATCCAAATTTACATAAAATTTAAAAAAGACAAACTTTTTTGGAACGACGTATTGATTTGTGCGTAGTTTACATGGCAACAATTATCTACTTGTAAATATCGCAGGTACTCCGATTCTATCCGCTCGCTACCACTTCGAATTCCAATTCAATGCTGGTCGTGAGACGACGATTGATGCTTTATATAGGTCCGACTAAATTATCTCGAATGTTCCATGGATTCTTCTATTTTTAATTAATCTCGAATGTTCCATGGATTCTCCAGCGGGTTCCACACTGACCCGACATATACGGTTTCCATACGACTCCCGAAGAATCCTGCACATTACCCGTTTAATTCTGCCGTGCTCTAAAACCAGCGCCTCCGCCAAAATGAACAGACGTGTCTTGATCGAGCGTTGAAGGTTCCCAATGCCAAGCCATCGCGCATACTTCTGGAAATGTCCAGAGTTCCGCACTTGTAGCTACAACGCGTACCGATGGATTCAAGAATCTAGAAAAATCGCGTGTCCGCGTGTTAACAAGAATGCACGGGATCGCAGCTCGTAACAATATAATGTATTAAAGTTTTGCGAGAAAATGATTTCTGTTGACCGATGCGTCGCGATTTCGAAAATATAAATTATTCTTAACTTGAGCAACTACACATGTGGACTCTGTTCCCTGTTTCAAGAATAGGGTCCCATTTCTCATGTAGTTCCTCACCAATAGTGCGGAACCGTCCTGACCCGACGGCGCAGATGCAACATGGACGCAACTGTCGCTATTTAGTGCCAAATTTGAAACATCCAGACAAATATAACTTTTCTATGAAATACCAGGCTATTTAATGACTAAGGGCCAAATTTCAAGTCCGAGTTGCAACCCGCGCAGCGTGGCGCAACTAGTCACGTGATCCAATAATGGCATGCTCATTGGCACAGAGGGATCACGTGACTACTTGCGCTACGCTGCGCGGGTTGCAACTTGGACTTGAAATTTAGCCCTAAGTCTCCAGATAGATACAAAAAAGTTACTAAAAATGTGAAGAATACCAGTCACAAGCCAAATTTCTATTTTGAAAAGTTCTTTTTCACAAAATAATGAGAATATTGGAAGTTCGTTGCTTACTTCGCAAATGATCCAGTCTGTTAATCGCGATGTTGTCAGATTTGGCATGGCCGCCGTTACCAATAATAATTTATATTACAATAATTACTGTCACCTCAAATACTCACTATGAAATCAATTTGTTTTGCAAGATATTTCCTTGCGCTTTTCTATTTAGAAAATCTGACACCATACTGAATAAAAGTTCAAAATTTGGAAGGCAACCCCGAACAAGGCTTCTGCCGTTCTCCTGCCTGGCTTCTGGGCCGGATAGTCTTATACAATCCGCAGTACACTGGTGTAGCAAAAATTGCCTAAAACGTACCGTGTGAGAGTGGCTCTCGCGGCTCGTCTACCTTTGGCCCAAGAGGGTTTCAGTTAGGGGAGACTCGGAGAGGGCCCTGACCAAAACTTCCACGCCACGTGTTCGCGGAAACGGAATAAAATAAAACCTTTTTCTTCATCGTATCGACTCTTGCTTCTACACTTGTCATGACGCATTGTCTATTTTAATTTTTCTTGTAAGAACCGAGAGCGTGCCTTCCTACTCCACCTTCAAAATGATTGTTTTCAATTTTTAAAAGATTAAAATAACATCAGACTCACAACTCACAAACAGTAAGCATCAATAGTTGAACATTTCACCCACACAAACGATTATTATTAGTTTTTCTAATCATGGTACGTGTTAACCATGTGTTAACAGACGCTATTTGTCTGGAAGTTTCATATCAAGCGCCTATTGAACGCGCATGGGCCTGGTTAACACTTAAGATACACAGCCCTATTACACTGATACCAGGTATAATTTTATAAGGCAACACAACAATATGTGCAATAGTAAAACAGTTTATTACGAATTTGTACACCAAGTTATGATTTACAAAAAAAAAGATAATTTCACAAATAACACTTATACACTTGCCATAGCATTGAATATTTATAGAGAGAAGAAAATATAACGACGATAAGTAACATGTAGTACTTATTTGCTCCAGCAGCTAGCTAATGGGAAATTACCTAATCACATACAGTGAAACTGTTCTAGAAGTTTTTTTAAAAACAAAGTTATTTGTATAAGAAAACATCAAGCATACGCTTAGTAAATAAATGCCATCCTGCACTGATTCATAATTAATATTAAATAATACAACCATCAACTTGCAAAACTTTTAAAATTATTTTGCTTTATAAATACTTGGAATACGTAAGTTTTAACCTATATGAATATGAAAGTCAAGCTGTAATATTGTATATGGTGGCCAATTCCTTGGCATGATTAAAATTTGAATAAAATGACTTGTAGATAAATAAAACGTGAATGCTATTACTAATTAGGACCAACAAGCAGTGGAGTAAACTGAATTGCATTGTTCAAGTTAGTAATAAGATTAATGTTTGTTTCAAGACTTCAATAGTTGATCTCAATATTTGTATGTTTCCTAAGGCTTCAACAACAATGTAAAAAACATTCCTAATATAAACATTTTTATAGTAATTATAACATGTCCAGTTGGAATTAGTTCAAGCCTTAGTAAAACATTAAACACTGAAAACTTTCGATTCAAATCAATTCTGTCACAACTCCATTGACTATTCTACAAGTATATTATGGCAAAAATATCCTTTAGACGCGCGCTAGGGTAATCATTATCTTTGGTTATTGTGTGAAATTACTTCAGATTCTCGATGATTTTGATTTAAGTATAGGTTTTTTTTTTATGATGTCATGAAGTAATTATTGTGCATCACCTGAACCACACTCTACCGGCTCATTTTTGGCTTTTTTCTCCATAGTTTCAGCCATGTACTGCCAGTACTTGGCCCTGATGGTATCGACACTGTTAGCCAAATCATCACACAGTTTCTTTCCTCTTTCTAAGTTGTAAATGGGATCTGTGTTGCCTTGAGCAACTTGTTCTGAACACATGTCTACAATTAAGGCAAGAAGGAATGGTGACCGATTACCTGAGCTGTAGAGTTCCTCGCAGAATTTTGTTACCGTCTCGTTCCGACTAAGTCCCGCTTGATCGTGCAGTAAAAGCCTGCAACATCATTATTATTGATTAATTATAGTCATGTATCCAATGATAATGTTGAACAAAATTCAAATGATGTGTAAGTCCAGCCTAAGCAGAGGTATAGGCTGTCTGATTTTTATGTGATTCAAGTGGACTGTGCCTCGATCAACCGATAGCGACGAGAATCAGACGGCCTACAATATCATTGTCCTATTTTGTTCTGAAATCTTTTTCATATTTTCTCAATTTTGTAAAATCTTTGATATAAAGGTGCGTTCAGTCAGCTTATTTAGCCGCAATTTTAATTTTAGTCGTAAGCGCAGCGATGCTCATTGGCTGTCATGAACCAGCCTCCTCAGATCAGCCAATAAGTGATGCTGCGCTTACGACTAAAATTAAAACTTGCGGCTAAATAAGCTGACTGAACGCACCTTAATTCACTACCTACTTCAGCAAAAAACAGGTGTAGCTACTGGTACAAAGTGGAAAAGAACTTCAGCTAAACCATAAATATTTAGGACTAACTGATAATAATTGATTTAATTGCAAGATTTCATGAATATAACTGCATAGTGAAACAACCAACCCTCGTAAATAGTTCCATGCACTTTCGTTTTCTGTAACTACTTTGATGCTGGCTAACGTATAAGCAATCTCTCGGCTCAAAGCATCCTCCGTGAAACCGGTTGTATTGCTGACCACAAAGTAGCGCTGATTCCATGCTGAATTGTTTCGAAGGTCTTCCGAAATCAAACTGTCGACGTATTCCAGCTCTCCGTCAAACAAGCTGCACATAACAACAGATGTTAGATTGTTGAGATACAAGAAATTCGAAAATTATTAAACTTACTTAAATGTTTTGATTACCCACTGCCGGTGCTGCCATGCATGATAGTTTTTGGCATCTTTACCCAGGACTATTTCAGTCATGTGTTTCTCCTTGGAGGGATCCTGCAACAGCTCCACGAGCACCCGTCGATGGTGCCACACCTGGTAATTTTTCTGCTGGCTTTTCACGATTATGTGCTCGATATAATCCAATTCCTCATGCAAATCCTTATTTAGTGCTTTTAGTATTTCTCTCCTATCGGAAATAATAATTGGGGCTGTGAGTAATGAAATAAACTTGACCTTTACGATTATACCTGTATTGCCACACTGTATAGTTGGCTGGATTGAGGGATGCAGCATCTTTGGTGAGTTGCAGGGCACGTTCTGACTTCTCACCGCTTTGAATAATGGCTCGGAAATAATCGAAAACATCTTTAACTGCAATTTTAAGGTGAGACTGGGTGGCGTTTACAATGGAGGTTATGTTGACTTACAAGTTTCTGTGTAGTCTATGGCCACTACCGGTTGATCGCCGTCGTCTTGAGGCACGGGGGTCACGTCGGCCCATTCCCTTCTATTCTTATACAGCTGGAATTCGGTTTCGTTCTCATCACTGCTACTTTCTTCGGTCATTTCTCTTCGTCTCGGTATTCTTGTTCGAGAACGTCAAATTTGACGTCGATGTCACAGCCTGTCAGTCAGTCAGTCAATATTTTTCAGTGACGCCACAACAGCGGGCCCAACTGTAACCAAACAAGACATTCTGTTGAGCAAGAAAATAAGAAATGTTTACTTTTCTTTGGATTCCACTATTGCAGACCGCTTTAGAAGCTTGATACTATTATAACAATGATCTTGCAGGCAAGAGTTGTTCTGTTGAGTCACTCAAACAGTTCAAATCTCTTATTCAGTTTAGCCAACACCATTGCAGAAGTTACAGGCTGTTTCAAATATCGGAAAGAGCGGTGATTTTAAAATAATCATTGCCTCCCTCCGGCAAAGAATGGCTCTCTGAAAACTCTCTGAGTAGTGAGTAGTGGTGGTTGGCAGAACTGTCGAGAGGGGAAGAAAGGGGGTTCTCTTACAGTTTTGGGTACCTATAAGCGCCAAAGGAGAAATTATTGTAATTGACCTTTCCAATTTTAGGAGATAGAAAGTACATGGTTTTTCGAGGTCACCTTTGACGTTTTGACGTTTGGACGTTTCGTTTCTGACTTTTGCGGGAATTTTGAATCGGTTAGCTATACTGTTCCCATTATAATGTGGGGAAAGTCACTAGAGCCCATAAGGGAGTTTTTAATGGACGAAGTAATAGAGTTTTTTCGTAGTAAGATGCACGTGTCTGGTGCAGCGTGATCCCCGCTGGTGCTGGTGCAGCCACACTTCCATCAAGTTAGGGTCTTTCGTGAACCGGTGCATGGTTATGCCGGATGTATTCATCTTATTCTCGCACTCGCATAGAGCGATACAACACCCTTGAACCATTTCTATAAGTATCTTCTCAGTTTTCCACTACATTATAACACACTTATTGGTAAGAACGAGGGTAAGAACAAGTGAAATCATGAAATCCTTGTTGAAATCAAATAAATACACGACAGAGCGCTTGTCAGATTCGAAAAGTTTCCCATTTGTCAGAAACGAAATGTCATATCTCAAGAAACATAGGGCGCTTTCCAATAAATGCGACAAGACGGATACACAATGTCAAAGTGCACTTGCCAGCTCAATTCCAAACTCAGCCTCGCCAATGTTTCGATTGTGTCGACATGTGGTGCTATTACTGCTATTGGAACGCTAGCTGTGTCAAATTGTGTTCATATGTGTCGAATTGTGCCCTTATACGCCTTATTGGGAAGCGCTCAATGACCTCGATTAACCGTATCTTATACGCATGACGTCACAGTAAAGAGAGACAACGGAAAATTGGAGACCTCAATTGACCTTTCCAATTTTAGGAGATAGAAAGTACATGGTTTTTCGAGGTCACCTTTGACGTTTTGACGTTTATGACGTTTGGACGTTTCGTTTCTGACTTTTGCGGGAATTTTGAACCGGTTAGCTATACTGTTCCCATTATCATGTGGGGAAAGTCACTAGAGCCCATAAGGGAGTTTTTAATGGACGAAGTAATAGAGTTTTTTCGTAGTAAGATGCACGTGTCTGGTGCAGCGTGATCCCTGGTGGTGCTGGTGCAGCCACACTTCCATCAAGTTTGGGTCTTTCCTGAACCGGTGCATGGTGATGCCGGGTGTATTCGTCTTATTCTCGCACTCGCATAGAGCGACACAACACCCTTGAACCATTTCTGTAAGTCTTCTCAGTTTTCCACTACATATAACACACTTATTGGTAAGAACGAAGGTAAGAACAAGTGAAATCATGAAATCCATGCTGAAATCAAATAAATACACGACAGAGCGCTTGTCAGATTCGAAAAATTTCCCATTGTCAGAAACGAAATGTCATATCTCAAGAAACATAGGACGCTTTCAAATAACTGTGACAAGACGGATACACAATGTCAAAGTGCACTTGCCAGCTCAATTCTAAACTCAGCCTCGCCAATGTTTCGATTGTGTCGACATGTGGTGCTATTACTGCTATTGGAACGCTAGCTGTGTCAAATTGTGTCCATATGTGTCGAATTGTGTCCTTATACGCCTTATTGGGAAGCGCCCAATGACCTCGATTAACCGTATCTTATACGCATGACGTCACAGTAAAGAGAGACAACGGAAAATTGGAGACCTCAATTGTATAGGAGAACCAAGTAACGTCCGGTTAGGTTTTATCGGTTTGATTTGCGTTCGGAAAGAGAGTGGCGGCATGTTTTGGTTTGGGAGACGGGGCCACCCCTCATCATCGCTCCAGCACCGTGGCCGCTTCAAGGGGCTCTCCTCCAGTGGCGCCGAATTTCCAGTGGCGTAGCAAGGAGTTGGGTCGTCGCCGTGGGCCCGTGGCGAGATACTTCTGGACACTGGTTTGTAGAATAAGTATGGTGAAATATATACTTATTTATGGCGTGATGTGGTTATTAGCTGAATTATGGCTAGCGTCAAAGCGTGTTCGGCAACGCTTGGTCCAACATCAACGACGATTCCCAGGCAGCAAGCGAATATTCAATGAATATTAAAAACTTAATGTTCGCTGAATATTGAAAACGACAGATTTTTTTAGCTTCAATGAATATTAGTTTCAGTATTAAGTGAATATTAGTTTTAATGTTGGGTGAATATTAGTTTGAATATTGAGCGAATATTGGTCTTAATATTGGGTGAATAATCATTTAAATATTAAATGAATAATAATTTTATTATTGGGTGAATACTAGTTTCACTATTTGGTGAATATTTATTTTAATATTGAGTCAATATCAGCTTTAATATTGGGTAAGTATTGGTTTGAAATAGCAGATAAATATTAGCTTTGAATTACATGAATGTTTGATGGGGCAACAATAATAAAGCTGCAGACACACAAGACACAATCATTTATTATTATTAAAATAATGATAATACATCATATTGTTAATGTGGAGAACTGGAAACTTCAAGAGATTCGGCCAGATTCTATAAGGGAATGGTTATGGTAATCACCTAGCTTACTATCAAATTGCTATGGCGACAGCCAATAGGAAGACCCGTTGCCCTAGCAATTTCATCGTAAACACGGTGATTACAATAACCATTCCCTTATAGAATCAGGCCGATTATGGCCACGTGATCCCTGTATAAGCCTCAATCACTCCGATATTGTCTCCGGGATATTATCGCTGTAGTCGTTTTTCGTTTTTCTGAAACACAAAAAATTTATTAGCAACTTTTACTAGTACCTATACTTACTGAATTTGGTACTATAAAGCTTTCATAAGGCGACGGCGTTAGGCGAGCTCGAGGTGCAAACAGATTTCCCTCTCAACAACATCCTCGCAGCCACATTTGGATTTGTTTGTCGAATGGAAACTGAAAATGACAGCCAAGTTATGCCTGAGCTCGAAATGAACAATTATTCCTCACCAAAGAGCACCTTATACAAAATCGAATTTTTGAAGGTCAACTTCTTTTGGCACTTGTCGTGGAAAGGGTACAGCAAGCAGACTTGGGGCGTGAGTAGCTTCTTCATCATATTTTGGACAAATCGTTCAAGCGAATCGCCCCCCAGGAGACGTGTAGAATATTGACCTGAAGAACGAAGAGTAAATAAATATGAACAATAATAATTTTTAGTACAATATGCTTACCATCAGTTTCTTGAAACCTTGTTTTTTGTAAGATGGTTTGAATTTTAGGAGTAAACATCGAATGATCTGATTATTACTCATGAACCTTCATGGATTTTCTTCTCGCCGAATTTTGGTGTTAACTGTTAGGCAGCAATGTGGTTTTCAGGTAAACGGTAAACTCTCCGGGATGTGGGCTGCATCGGCAGAGACAAAATTGCATAATGCACAGCCAATGAATCGATCGTTTATGGCCTGAGCACTCTTCGGAGGGATAACACATGTGTTCCATTGACTCATTGGCATCTGGCTATGGTCAATAACTAACTGAATGACGGTGCGGCTTTTTTGTGTCTTTGAGGTCTTTCTTTCATACAAACTTTGGGATCAAGGCATATTCGTGCATGGTCATTGAAAACGACAGGTCTGACAAGTACCTACATGAATCCGAGATATTATCTGATATTCTAAATTACGCACTGCAATAAATTGACTTCAAAAACTATTCATAATGAGTAGTACTGGTAGGAAAATTAATAAGTAGGTACCTACCTACTTATGTTTTTCACTATTTTTGTTATCAATATGTAAAACGTATTAATAATATAGATCATTATGCAGATGTAGACTATGCATGAACTTGTCTTTAGCTTATGGATAGGAATCTTTGACAAAATTAGCGGAGTCGAGTAAGTGGGTCGGCAGAATAGTAGATCATACAATAGTAATCTGCATAGATGCGCAGGTATATAGGCAGATCTACCTACCTAATTTCGGAAAGTGGTGCAGAGCCGCTAATAGGTATTCTCACACTCACCCGTGTATAATGCCAGTGTAAGCACAAAGTAGGGTGTCCGCGTGAAAACTTACAGTTGCGATAGTTTCCGCAATTTTCAAGGTACAGATTTCAAATTCCACAGTATCAAGTAGTAACGCGTATTTCTACACGTCTCTGTAGTTTGAGAAGAAACATCAAAGTCAAATGTGTTGCAATTTTAGATCAATAAAAAATCTAATGTTTCAAAAAAAAGTGAACTTTTTCTCAATTTTTCACAGATATACCTATCAAGAATGACTTTTTTTTCAGAAAAAATGATGAAAAACACGGGTGCCATTTGAAAGAAATGAATTGGGGTTGCTAGGGGTGAAACGAATTGGTCCGCTTCGTTCTTACCTCGCCTACCGATGTCCCCCGCGTTACTAATTGACACTGTGAAACTTGAGATCTGTATCGAAATTGTGGAAATTATCGCAATTGTAAGTTTTCGCGCGGACACCCGGTAGGTATGTATGTAATGCAGCGTTGTGTGTAATAGTCCATATTGCAATGGATTAAGGATGGAGTTACGAGTAAATTGGTGAAATAATAATAAGGCTTTGCGGAATCAATCGCAGTGGGCAGTGGGCTTATTCCTCGATAGAAATTCACCATTCAGGTCTAAAATCCCATCCCAAACATTCGATTATGAATAAGTATTCACTAGATATCAGTTTATAGTTCCATCCTTAACATTCAGTTACAAATATTCACTGAATATTCGTCTAAAATTCCATCTAAAATATTCGGTAACGGATATTCACCGAATATTCGTGTAAAATTCCATCTAAAACATTCAATAACGAGTATTCACTGAATATTCGTCTAAAATTTTACCCTAAATATTCAATGACGAGTATTCACTGAATATTCGTCTAAAATCCTATCCTAAATATTCAATAACGAATATACAATAAATATTCAACAAGTATTCCACCTTAAACATTCAATAACGAATATTCACTGAATATTCGTCTATAACTTCATGCTCAACATTCGATAACAAATATTCACCGAATAATAGGCTAATATTCCACCATGAACATTCAATAACAAATATTCATAGAATATTCGTCTAATATTCCACCCTAAACATTCGATAACAAATATTCACTGAATATTCATTCAATCTTGCGAAATGAATGTTAAAATTCCAATATTACGTGAATATTCCGAGTATCTGTTGAATATTAGGATATTATTTAATGTTGAATGAATATTCAAATAATATTCACTGAACATTACTTGCTACCTGGGTTAGCACAAGGGGATTTGTTACCACTGAACGAAGAGAGGGAAGGCTCAATTGAGACGAATAAATTGTGATGGAGAACAAAATACATGACAAGGCTAGTGGAAGTGGCCATCTCTGAATGCCGCGCCTCGATCGTTTAATGAGACAATCAATTGAAAATATATACCCACTCAGCAAGAAAACATCTCTGTGACATCACTTAGATGTTCAAGTCACAACTGCGATGTTAACAAAAAAGTCTCTGCGATGTTGAGTGGACATCTCTGTTACTTCTTATGTCCGGGTAATTAAAACATGAATGAGATATCTCAAAAATGTCCAAATGTGACATACTATCTACATCGCTATTCCACATCTCGTAGATATCACTTTTTGACGTATATGATACGTCGCATTTTGGATGTGTATTTTTAAATAAAAATTAATTTTTCACCACTTATCAACATAGTTTTATGTCACAGGAGGTTCCGCACCTATTTTTACTAATTTTTACAATCTATACAGTACGTTTTTTCCCTAAGAAAAGTTCTTCTTCTATGACGTCCTCCGCAGGATTCGAACCTGGATCCCCACAGGTGATGGTTAGAGGCACTGCTGCCGATTCGTCTAAGCTACCAACTTGTCAACTACAGTATATTTAAACAGCGCACTTGATGTTCAGGGATGTTTCTCGGAATATTTCATTAGGACTCCAAACGATACACCGAGCCCAAAAAGCCTCGCTGGGGCTCGAAACGTTACAGCAAGGCACAAGGGACTCCGTTGGGGCCCCGGACATTACAATAAGACATGCACGGGAGTCAACAAAGTATTCGAAAGCACAATAAAACAAAAAGGGGCCCATTTTGGGGTTCCGAATAACGCAAAAGCAGACACAAGGATTCACTAAAGGTGCGAAAGTCACGACAAAATGCAAGAAGACCCAGTAGGCTTTCGAAGAACACAAGGAGATACAAACGGGGCACACCAGTTTGGAAAGCCACAAGCATAACAAGACACAAAAGTTGTTCCAAACGACACTTGAAGACATAAGAGGGCCCGCAGGGCCTCACACTAAACATGAAGACATAAAGCTGTTCTGGCATCACACACATGGAATAGAGGACAAAACTATTTATTGAATATTTTCCGACACACAGAGCTTAACGATGACAGCCCGCGAAATTTGAAAAATCTCTCAGTGACTACATCTCATTGACGTCAGGGAGATGTTACACTTCGGCAAGTTGAAAGCAGTAACAATGTGATGTCCGGTAGATGTCTCATGTGTGATGTTCAATTTATATTCATTTCGAAACATCTCTCAGACATTACATCGTATAACATCGCGGATGAACATCACAGAGATGTGGAAGTAACGTTCATTGTGATGTTATTTTGTGACATGATTGAGATCATCTCATTTATGAAACATGACATGCTATGCTGAGTGGGTACTTACTTACTTAATCCTTTTGCCTACTTTAACTTTATAGACCGGGCAGTGATGTGAGTCGGGTATTTACCGGGTACCCAGACAGCACGAAATGTTTTGGAAATATTTGGTAGTGATTGATGAATATTTACAATATTCTATAAATGTTTACAAAATATTCGTCACAAATATTACAGAAATATTTAGGTGAAATATTGTACCAACATTCAGCAAATATTTTTAACATTTGTTGAATATTTAGCAATAAATAATATCAAAATATATAGTGAACTTAATTTCTCTAATAGTTACAGTACTGCCGTGCTAAGCGCAGAGGGGGTATCTACATTTTGATAAATCTGATACACTGCATTTTCATGCCAAGTTTTTGTAACGTTATGTTATAGTATAATATGAATGAAGCAGTTATTTGAGAAGCCTAATTATTGCGCCATCCATGTATCATCATAATCACATGATCATGATCATCATAGCCCTTAAAATATGAGCATAAAAATGCAGTGTATCAAATTTATCAAAATGTAGATACCCCCTCTGTGCTTAGCACGGCAGAGTACTCTAGGCAATGTGGCTTCCGGTTTTTGTTTTGGTCATTCGCACGGAACTTTGAAATATATAGTTGTGTTGTGTTGAAGAGATAGCGTTTCACATCCCTTTGACTTCAAGTGTAGTTTGCCTTAAATTAGCTAAACTCGGTTTGCGGTCCTGAAAGTGCCTTTTTAACGGCCTGCAATAGGTTTTTCCAATGTTACGGTTGAAATGATTCATAATATCGTGGAAAATACATTCGTTGTTTCATTTGTTTCGTACAAATATGTCACTTTAATCTAAACAGGTCAGCAATTGAAGTGGGCCACCCAAAATTTTTATTCCCTTTCAAAAAAATATCAGCGGAAAGAAGCAACCGATTTCAAAACGGTTTACGATGTCTAATAGAGTGATCCTTTCTCTACGATGTTTGATGTTAGCTTTTTCTATTGTCGGCAATATACATTATATACAGGGTGAAAACGGAAGCTGTACGGAAATGGTCAAGTTTAAATCATGTGTAACTATTGTAAAAATGATACCAGACTTTTCGTGACTTCATATTTTGAAAGCTCGACTCATTGTCTCGAAACGGCTTTTCGAATTCCCGTCTATCTCTTTCAATTACAGGGTGATCTAAAAGAAATTGGTTTTGCACTGATGATGGGATTCCTTGTTATCCAATTTACAAAATATGGACGGCGAATTGAAGCTTATTCTTTGGAAGATGGAGCCTGAAAATCATAATCGACTCAAAAAAACATTCGAAACAATGGACTCTACCAAAGGTAACCCAAATAGGAAGAAGGTACACTCGGGATCTGGTTTGGATGAAAAATGTATGACAAAATCGACCGCTTTTCAAACGAACGGTCCACTCCGAACATTTCGACGTAGTTTTCGCTTGTATATCAGTCAAGAATGGTCAGTGATGGATTCGAATTTACAACCGCATGATTATGGAGAGGATACAAGCGAAAAGTACGTCGAATGTTCGAGTGAACGGTTCGTTTGAAAAGCGGTTGTTTTTGTCAAAAAATTTCAATCAAAACAGATCCCGAGCGTACTTCATATTTGGGTTACCTTTGGTAAACTCCATTGTTTCGAATGTTTGTTTTGAGTCGATTCTGACTTTCAGACCCCATTTCCCAAAGAATAAGCTTGAATTCGCTGTTCATATTTTGAAAATCGGATAACAAGAAAACCCATTATCAGTGCAAAACCAAAAAAAAATATTTTTAGAATCACCCTGTAATTGGAAGAGATAGACAGGAATTTGAAAAACCGTTCCGAGACATTGATTCGAGCTTTCCAAATATGAAGTCAAAAAAAGTCTGATATCATTTTAACAAAAGTTACACATCATACAAAATTGACCATTTCGGTACATCTTCCGTTCTCACTCTGTATATCATGTACATTGCCGACAACAGAAAAAGCTGACATCACACATCGTAAACAAAGAATCACTCTATCAGTCATCGTGAACCGTCTTAAAATCGGTTGCTTCTTTCCGCTGATATTTATATTTGAAAAGGAACAAAATTTTTGGGTGGCCCACTTCAATTGCTGATACCTGTTTATTTCGACACCAATTGGTAATTCATGTAGCAAGTAGGTACGCAGATAAATCCGCGTGTTTAGGGACGAGGCGGTAGCCGAGTATCTCTAAAAGTGGATGAGCCGCTGAATCTTTCAGATATATAGTTAGCAAAACTCATATCATTCATGTAGCGGACATCTGCGTGTTCACATAGTAGTTTACCCAGAACCACTGAATCTTCCCAACGGCCCCGTAGCACAGGTATAAAAAAATAGTCAGTATCTGCCTGTGGTACGGAGATTGCGGGTTCGATTCCTGCTGTAGCCTGGGCGTTGTGTCATCTTTGAAAGGCAATTTTTCAGCTAAATCAATTGTATATGAAATAAAGGCGAGCTTCTATGGCCAAAAAAAGGCCGATAAGAAGAAGGACAAACTTTTTTTTCTAATTTCTAAAAATATCCGGTTCTACAATATTCACTGGATGAATTCCAATATTTCATAAATATTATAATATTTGGCTTTAATTATTTCACAAACATTTTGAAAATGTTCATGTGCTGTCTGGGTTACTAACTTACACTTAATCCTTTTGCCTACTTTACCCTTATAGACCGGGAGATAGCGACAGATTTTCGGACGTGATTTTAGGCAGTATGCCTTTTGGAGGGTATCATAAAATGCGTATTTCCGATGATATTGAAGGATAAATCAAGAGTCATCCCGGGTCCTTCATGTATTGAAATTATAGTTAACATTTGTTCGCAAAATGAGCGTTCTGATGTGATTTTACTCAGGCTGCCATGCATATACTAAAATAAAATTCAACGAAAAAGCTACCTGCAAAATGATAGGCATACCGTTTGCGTGAGTCCAACAGGTTGGCACAGCCAGGTGAATTTGCGTTTGAAAAATGTATTTTCCGCGATTCTGAACAGGCTGCCATTGAGAGTTATTATTCGTTATGCTATGCGACGGCTAAAATAAAAAAGGCATACCGTTTGCGCATGTCTAAGTACACTTTATAATTAAATGATCGAAAATTATTCAATAAGTGTACGATTCCTTTACCAGTGGCGTACCATACACAACACATTTCAACACTGAGCTTAACAACTTTTACAATGAGCTAAGCGATGCTCCATTCGTACGCGTACCTCTACCTCTATTGATCTCGGGTACCTCGTTGAATTTCCATCACTTCAAACTTCGTATTGAATGTCTAAATAAAAAAAAAAGTTTTTCAGTAGTTTTATTAACATAAAAAATCTTAACCTAAACTTAAATATCAAAGGCACGATTTACGTTCCAGAAGTGTAGATATACACAGAAAACATTTTATTGAATTGAACCACCAAGAAACCTACTCATTTCTGTTTCCTACATCAAACACATAACAAATAAACAATACAAAAAATACCTATTTACAAGTCGTTTTCACTTATTCCTAAAAAAATCTAATTGAGCGGTTGTGCTTCATGCAACCATTTGCAATTTCCGCCTTCGGCAAAATCGGCTGCGGCATGTCCTGTTCCTGAGAGGACCCATTTGGTGGTCAACAAGCCTTCAACGCCGACTGGACCCCTTGCATGAATTCTGGCAGTGCTGATGCCCACTTCCGCTCCCAAACCGAATCGGAAACCATCGGCGAATCTGGAACTGGCGTTGTGGAAGACGCAGGCGCTGTCTACTTTGCGTTGGAAGGTCTTGGCGTTATCATCTGGAATGAAGTTCCTATAAAATTTCGTTCTATGAAATCCAAGTCTTTGCTTTCAACTCACTGTTCTCTGTGACAATCACTTCAGTATGTCCGCTTCCGTAAGTATGGATGTGATTGATGGCTTCGTCCAAGTTCTTGACCACTTCGATGCAGCATTCCAAAGCGCCGTATTCATACTTCATTGTTTTGGCCAGTGGTGGACCGAAAGTGAGGATCTTGTTCAGGACAGGTCCAGCGTTGATCTTGACGCCTTCGTGTTTGAGCATGTTGCAGATGTCGGAGAAGAATTCGCCTTGCATGAGGTCTTCGTGGATCAGAAGCGTTTCCATGGCGTTGCAAGCTGCAGGATAGTCGCATTTGGAATCCCTGATGATTTTCAAAGCCTTTTCCAGGTCGGCTTCTTTGTCTACGTAGACGTGGCAAATCCCTTCGGCGTGGCCCATGACTGGGATGTGTTGGCTTTGAGACTGGATGGTTCTGACTAGTTCGCTGGATCCGCGTGGGATTATCAGATCGATGTGCTGTTCCATTGAAAGCAAATCTCCTATTTCCTCGCGGGTAGACACCTGGAAATCGTTGTTCAGACATAAATCATCTAGGAACCAGTAGGAATAAATGGGGTGAGTTATGTCCGGAAGAACGTAATTTCTTTGAAATACGGCCCTGCATTCTGCATAGCATGGACGTTAGCGCGGAGTGGATTTACGAGGTGTTGACTTTGTGGAAGATAAAGCTCTTTAATGATAGGGGTCAGATTTCGTGTCTTTCCCGCTCAACCTTATACACCCGGAGTAATAAACAGTGAACTATGGGGCGCTAAAATTTTGGGCCTGTAATAATAATAAATCAAGAGGCAGACACGGAACACATTCAAATAATATGAAGAAACAAAACCAGCACAGCAGTGCAGAGCTAGGGTTAATTCCACATTTTCAAGATAACGTTTTTATGCTTGGGTGTGATATAATTTAGCAAAGTAAATTTTATATTATCTAAATCGCAATTTAAATTGGTAGGTAGAAGCACTTTATAGTTTGCACTAGTGAGTTTAGTAGCAGGTACATGCGTGTTTAAAAAATACCTCGCGTTTTTTAAAATGTATAATTTTGTGAATGCATACGAAAAGTGAAGTTGGCTAACTGTAAAACTCGAGTAAAAAAACCGCTTGAAAAAAGCTAGTCAGTATGAAACATTACACTCGTATTCAGTTCAATTTTATTTTTTTGTTGTACCGTGAAATTACCCTACAGGATGAATAGATTAGGTGTATTACATATGTATTACATATTTTTACATTGTGTAGTACCTGCCTCTGTGTGTAAAAAAACATGAAAAATACGCTAATTTTTGTTGATACGAAAAATCTGCCAGGAACTTTATAATGTAAAGAGATAAAATTCATGAGAAATTAATACTCACGAGCGAAATGGCGTTATTTGCACCAACAGTGGCTAATGCTTCTTTAACGAGATCCATGAGTACTTTGTTGCTATGTGCTGCTTCCTTTCCTCCCTTCAGCAGCAGACCGTTTCCTGAGGCGATAGCGAGAGCTGCCACCTGAAAATTTCAATTTTCAACTCTGGCTTAGCTGCTACAAGTAGTGCACTCTCATTTTTCAGGGCGCTTTTAGTTTGCAATGTATTCTTTCTACTAGCGTAACTAGCAGTCGAGCTGGCAGTTAACAAAACAATAATAATGCACTTTATGGTAGAAATAATAAAAGTTGTTTCCAAGACAAACATCAATTAATTCACTCGATGAAGTAATTAACTTTCCTGCCTCTGTTCCAGGTATCAGATCCAATAAGCGAATTCATTCTGCATTGTGCATACTTCACTTCTATTGTCAATAATCAATCCAAAATCATTAGAACACTCACTTGGGGCAACGAGTCGGGCCTGGATTCGAAAATGACCAGCAGCACTCCTATGGGGACAGTGATCTGCTCGAGTTCCAGCCCGTCGGCCAGTTTCGTCCTCCTGAGGACCCTTCCGACATTGTTGTGGCTCGAATCGGCGATCTGTTTCAGACCGACGGCCAGATTCCTGAGCTTTGCCGGTGTGAGACTCAGCCTGCTCAGCAGGGGCTTCGCCAGGCCAGATCTGGTGGCCTCCTGCAAATCCTTTGCGTTGGCATCGAGGATCTCCGACTGTTTGGAAATGAGCAGGTCTGCCAGCGTGTGTACACAGGACGCCCTCTGTTCGGGAGTAAGGGTCTGGAGCAGCCTCCCACCGCTGCGGGCTGGAAAAAATAAAAGGATAAAAAATCACAACAAACAAGCAAAATTCAGTTTATATGAGAGGCAAATATTGATTTATCTTCTTGGGGTTCTCGGGTTTGGATTAACAATGTAAAAAAAAACAGGAGTTGAATTTTGCTTACGAAGTGCGAGTAGAGAAATTAGCAGCACAAAACGCTGCGAATAACAATTTTCGTAATGTTGATCAGTACCTAGACACTGATACTGGAAATCTCGAAAGTCTATCACCTCCCTATTTTATTTTGTGGAATGCAAAACTTTCCGGGAATTTTAACAGTGAGTTGCAAAGAATTCAGTTCAACTAGTTTGATGTCACTGTATAGTCCAGGCATTTTAGGGTTTGACCCTAGAATAAATATGTCCACCTTGAAATTTTACCCAAAAGGCTTTTGAGCAATGTTAAATAACAAGAGTAAAAGCTTTGGTTCGATAATAAACGTGCACGTCATAGATTTTCTGAACAAGGAAGGAGAAGGTGTCGCCAAAACAGATAAACTTTTGCTGTAGTTCAGAAAAGAGTTCTGTAAGTGTTAACGTTGACCTCGACGTTGACCTATGTATTCTTCAAGTAATGCTGATCAAGGTACCAAAAGCTCCAGACCTTGAAGTGTGTGCATCATAGATTTTTATGAGCAAGAAGAGTGTGAGTTCCACAATAGTGGTAGCTCTATAAAATTTGATTTCTTTAAAATTTTGATGGACTTTGGTTGGCCTAAATGCCCTTCAGCGATGCCGATCCATATTTTGAAATAGAGTTTTGTAACTTCTCTCTTCCAGACCCACCAACTGACGAATAGAGAAAGAATTGTGAACCCGCTAAAAAAAACATTTTTTGAGATGAAGACGGAAATATCCATTCGAGCCCTCCTGAGACGATTAAGACCACTTCCCGCGTGTCTGGCTGTGTGTGTGTCTCTCTGGCTGTGATATTCCACGATATCTGCCGAACCGTTGATTTGATCGACATGAAATTTGGTATAGAGAAAGCTAGGGAGAAATAGTTTTTCTGTCGAATGAGCCCAACAACTTTTGGCTGTCATCTGTCAAACAGAAGTGTCACTATTAAAAAATGAAAGAATTTGTATCTCACGGAACTTTACAAGCAATATTGTGATTAAAAAGCCTCTAAAAAGCTGTATTCAGAACAGTTGAAAGTATTTCTCTATCTGCCATCTGTCAAATATGAAAAAATGTAAAAGAAACTTCCGTAATTTTGTAGTGCCGTGTCAAAATCGAAAATAAACACATGCAAATAAGTTGATGTCTTTTTAGGCCCCTCTCCTGGGTTGGACCCTCCCCTGGTACCTTTTAAAATTTCTCTCAGCTCATCTATTTAGATGAGCATAAAGAGATTTAGTACGGAGGCAATAGTTCGTGCCGTGTGCAGTTTCGTGAAGATATATAGAGTTACATCTAAATCGATTCCTGGGCGATCAAGGACCATGAAAAATTATGGTGGAATATTGGCATCTGCTGCAGGCAAATATGGTGGAGGCGCCAAAATGGGCTTTATCTGGTAATAAGAAACTGGCTGTAGCTCGTTTGTTTTTCAACGGATTTCAACGACGTCATTTTCAGACAAAAAAATTGTCTTATTATTTCATGGCAAACTATTTAATATTGCAAACGTCATTTCGGGAAACTGTCAAAAAATGGTCTTCATAAGATATGCTAAATTCCAGCGTTTTTTAAACGTTATCCGATATTTTTGAAACTTGGCACTATTAGATATAGATCTTGAGGTGCCCTTTTCAAATTTCCACTTTTTCAACTCGCATATTTGTCGTTTTGGCCGCCATATTGGGAAGATGGTTTTTTATTAACAAAAAACAGTTTTTTGTCAATATTTTCAATTCAACTGATTCAAGACTGAAACGTGTACCCAAACGTGTATGTGCAGTGGAGAACTCATTCAAGTCTCTACAATTTTGACATATCAATCATTAATGTGCGATTTACGGTTCTTGAGTTAGGGCTTTCAGAATTTCTGGAAGCATCAACTTTCGGCATTCAATTAGCACGTCAAACTGACACCACCATCATGTAGTGAGCAAATTACCCATAAATTGCTCTCCGCTAATAATCATACATAGGTAATAAAAATTCAGAAAATCGATCATGGTGATGTTAATTGTGTAATTACAGGGTGGACCGTGGAGGCAAACTAACTTTATTGGAAGGAATAAACGTAATATAGCATTTGGAGGATACATTCGAAACTCATTATTATAATGAAAATTGGGGTCATCATTCAGAATATCTACTTTTCCACTTCGTATCTCTACCACTCTCGCCACAATTTTGAAAATATAGCGCCCAAAAAAAAATTGGAAAAGTTCCGTGTCATTCGTGATAAGATTTCATAATTTAACTATATTAGAATGAAGGCTCATTGAATTCTCTAAAATTTGACATCTGAATCACCTATATGCGACTTATGGTTCCTAAGCTATATCTTTTCAAATTCAATTTGCCCGTATAGCCCAGGCATTTTAGATCAAAATTGACCAAAACCTGGAAAAAATAACGTAAGTCTGAAAATTGGTAGAATGCTTCCACTTTAACCCATTAACCACATACTGAAAGTCCTGAAAAATCCTATGTCCGCTTCATCGGTTTTTGGCTGCAAAAAGGTGTAAGTGACAATAATTTAGAAACTATCTATTAGAATACGCGATGAAGCTTCGATACAGCTGAAAATTGCTGAAAATGGTCTCCTCGGCCAGTTGAACAACATATTGAGAGTCCTAAAAAATCCTATATCTGCTTCATCGTTTTTTAGCGGAAAAGAGGTTCAAGTGACATTGCTTTGCCAACTGATGATCAAATCACGCGTTGAAATTTCAATACAGCTGAAAATTGCTGAAAATGGTCTCCTTGGCCAGTTAAACAACATGTTGAAAGTCCTAAGAAATCCTATGTCCGCTTCTTACTTTTTTTTTCAACGGCAAAAAGATATAAGTGACATTGTTTTAAAAAAAATTTAATTAAACACGCGGTCAAGTTTTAATACAGCTGAAAATTGCCGAAAATGGTCTTATCGGTCAGCTTAACAGTATAGTGGAAGTTCTAAAAAATACTATGTCCACTTCATCGGTTTTTGGCAGCAAAAAGGTTCAAGTGGCATTATTTTGGGAACTATTTATTAAAACATGAGTTGAAGTTCCAGAACAGCTGAAAGTTGCTGAAAAATAGTATCCTTTGTTGGTTGAATAACATACTGAGAGTCCTGAGAAATCCCATGCCCGCTTCATGTTTTTTGGCGGCAAAAATGTATAAGTGGCATTATATTGTAAACTATTTTTTTGAAATACGGGTTAAAGTTTCAGTACAGCTAAAAATTGCTAAAATGGTCTCCTTTATTGTAAGTTGACTGTACTAGTCCGAGTAGACTATTTTCAGCAATTTTCAACTGTATTGCAGCTTCACTACATATTTTGAACAATAGTTTCAAGAAATGATCTTATCCCTTTTTGCCGCCAAAAGACGATGAAGCAGACATAGGATTTCTTGGGACTTTCAGTATGTGGTTCACATGATCAAGGAAACCAGTTCCAGCAATTTTCAGATGAATTGGAACTTCAACGCCTATTTCAATAAATAATAGTTTCCAAAACAATGTCACTTATATTTTTTTTTCTGCCAAAAAACAATGAAGCGAACAGGGATTTCCCTAGTATTTTTAGGGTGTTGTTCAACTGACCAAGGAGATCATTTTCAGCAATTTTTAGCTGTATCGAAATTTCAACGCGTATTTTGATAAGTAGGTAGTAGGTAACAAAAGAAAATTTCACTTATACTTTTCTGCCGCCAGAAACTAATGAAGCGAAAAGAAGATTTTTTAGGACTTTCAATATGTTGTTCAACTAATCGAGGAGACAATTTTCAGCAATTTTCAGCTGTATTGAAACTTGACCGCCTGTTTGATTGAACAGTTTCCAAAACAATGTTACTCACACCTTTTTAACGCCAAAAAACAATGAAACGGACATAGGATTTCTCAGGACTTTCAGTATATTGCTCAACTGACCGAGGAGACTTATTATTTTCACCTGTATCAAAACTTCAACCCGTATTTCATTGAATAGTAACAAAAAAAAGTCACTTATACCTTTCTGCCGCCAAAAAACAATGAAACGGACATAGGATTTTTGAGGACTTCTAGTATTTTGTTCAACTGACAAAGGAGACCAGTTTAAGTAATTTTCAGCTGTACTGGAACTCCAACTCATATTTTAATAAATAGTTCCCAAAATAATGTCATTTGAACCTTTTTGCCGCCAAAAACCAATGAAGCGGAGAGAGGATTTTTTAGGACTTTCAATTATGTTGTTCAACTGACCGAGAAGATCATTTTCGGAAGTTTTCAGCAATTGAAACTTCAACCCGTATTTTATTAGATAGTTTCTAAAATAATGTCACTTACACATTTTTGCCGCCAAAAACCGATGAAGCGGACATAGGATTTTTCAGGACTTTCAGTATGTAGTTAAGGGGTTGAAGTGGAAGCGTTTTACCAATTTACCAATTACCAATTACCAATTTTCAGACTTACGCTATTTTTTCCAGGTCAAAACCTAAAATGCCTGGGCTATTAGAGTTCCCCCTGTAGTTGCATTAATACCATTACCATGATTGATTTTCTAGATAATAATGGTCTGTGGTTGACAACTGACTATTATTATGGTTAATTTGACTGCCACGTGGAGCTGAGATCATAGGAAAATCTGCGGGCAAAGTTTGGCAGGCTAATTTCGGGACACCTGTATGTAGGTATTCAAAGTGAAATTCTTGTTAAATAAAGGGTGCCATTTGAATTGAGAAAAGTGGTGTTTCAACATTATTGGTAAATATGATTTAAATAGTACTTAGTATAATTTAAATCATGATAAAATTTCATCAAGAGCGAGAATTGTAATAAACGTCTCTGTAGGTACCTACGTATTCGACCATCCAACAGGATTTCTCAAACACCGATTTCTTTCTAGAATTAACTTCTGCATACCCTGAACCTATGACAGCGGATAATAATTGCATACTTCCCCTAGAGGCGGCACATCCTCCCGTCTTCTGTTCCCGGGATGGTCATCGAGGGATATATTAAATTCTTCTTTGTGCAATTAACCTCCATACTCCATGTAAAAAGCCCTCGCCTTTTTACAAAAATAAAAACAGACACAAAAGGGTTAGGAATGAGCGAAATTAGAAAATTACGCTCGCCTGATACTCGTTGGAAACAATTATTAATTCAGCAAGTTTATACTTTGACGGCACTGTTTCATTGATACGTTTATCGTTTATTTACGGCGACTTTTAAATCCTACTTGTACTCTTGCGCATTAGAAATTGGTTTATACCTACTCTTACTACTACCTATAGTGCGGGGCATAATGGCTGTGATCCTGTGATTGAAGTGCACATGCACATCTTATTTGATTTAAAAGGTTTGTGCTTAATGGAATGCTGCATTTTAGAAATAAATTTGAGAAATGCATTTTGGAATTGAATGCACCCTGCTCTGTTCAATCCTCAGTTCAATCCATTAGGTACTCACCATTTTCGGCAACGACTTCTGTCGGTACGGTCGTACCGCCTAGACTCGAGTCGGTGAAGAACGTTCCGACTTTCCGTCCGGACAGGATGGTCTTGATGGCTTTTTCTTGCATGCCGTTGCAGATGACGACTGAAACGCCGCGGTCCAGAGCCCACGTGGCGGCGTTCACTTTCGAGTCCATGCCTCCGGTGCCGACCTTCGACTTCTGGCCGAATTCGATGGTATTCCTCAGATCTGATGTGAACGTGTGGAGGAATCTGCCGGCATTTTCTCGTGTGAAAGCTCTATAACGGAAATGAAAATGGGAAACTCATACCTGGCGCCCTCTTCCCACGGCGGCTTATTGTAGATGCCGTCCACGTCCGACATGAGGATGAGCAAATCGGACTGGATCTCGGAGGCCAACATAGCCGCCAAGCTGTCGTTGTCCTTGAGGCTGATGCCTCTCTTGCCACCCTTGCCGCCGATAGGCTCGTCGATCTGCGGCGGTGGAGATACGGCGTCGTTCGTGTTGATGATGGGCACGATGTTGAGGCTGATGAGTTCAGATAGTGTGCTGAACAAGTTGCGGCGCGTTTCCTCGTTGTAAAAGTCCGATTTTGTGACGAGAACTTGCGCGATTTTTACGCCGTACTGGGAGAACATGGCGTCGTAAAGGGACATGAGACCCGACTGCCCCACGGCGGCCGCCGCACGGGGCTCCAGCATTGTTCCGGCATCCTGGAATCGTAAAGAATGTCGCTTTATAACTCCATGTCTTTGGCCATTAAGGATGGACTTAGAAACGCCAAGAATGACGACTTAGGCGTGTTCCTTAGACTAGTATTTATTTCAGCAATACTACAGGGTGCGGCGCCGCAGGCTGACGGTTTTCAAATCGCTGTAACTTTTATTGATGCATTCAAGGCTTGTTTGGATTTATGATACCTATTGTTACGTTAAACGCGTATGGATTCGTTCATAATCAAGACGATCGTTTTAAAACACACACTGTTCATCACTGCGTACTACAATAAATATACGCCAACAATTATTCACGCTTGAAAATATCGCTGAGACTACTTCGCTTTTAATCTGCAGTCTATCGCCTTGTATTCAATACTACTGACTGTCAAGGCCGAGGACGGTGCTTTATATATGCCTTCGACTGATGTTCCAGAACTTTCCACGGGTCATCTAGCAAATTCCACAGTGACCCGGCATTTGGTTTCTAAACGATCCGGATGATCACCCAACTTTCGCGTGCTTATGATGTCCGTCAAGTGGTGTGCTGGGTACACTGGGCACGCTTGAAGAGCCAGCCTTCGGACATCGGCTCCAAATGCCTGTAAGTTCTCCCCACTTTTTTGCGTCCTTGCCGAAAAAATAGCTAGGTGAACGTGCCGTCCGCGATGATCTCCAAAGCGGAGTTCCAGAAACTTGAGAAGCTCAAGTTGAGTCCTTCTGCTCACTTTCCGGAAGCGCCTGCAGCAGCTTCAACGCTAGACCTCTTGAAACAATAAGGATGAGTACCTTGACTTCATCTTCGTCATTACATCCGTTCACCTTGGCAACAACGTCAAATTGCCTCTTGTAGGTCATCCATGGGCTTTGTCTATCGAAGTTTGGCAGTTTCACACGATTAAAACCTGTCAAAGCTGCCATCGGGGCTACTATATTACTCACGGCGGTACTCTGGACACGTCGCTCTACCTGCACCGTGTTTGCCTCCATTGTTGCAATTTTTTCTGCTAGCTTCTTCACATTGCCGTCGAGGTATCGTGTGTGTTGTTCCATAGCCGCCATCAGCTCTTCCAGATGTTTCTTCTCTTTTCCTTTCTCTTCTTCATCCTCCTTTTCCTGCTCTTCAAGAACGTTCTTCAATTGCAGGACGGTAGCCGTATCGTCTTCAGCTTTTCTCTTCGACATACTTCTCGTCTCCGGCATTCACGTCTCCGGCATTTACGAATCAATTCCAATATTTCCGAACACCTTGTAGTCGCAGGCCAAATTACTCTCAATTATACCGCTTTCTTACACCAAATGTGACGTATTTCGAATACAACTTCGTTTATAATTAAGACGATCGATTTAAAACACACACTGTATATTACGGCGTACTATACAATAAATACACGCCAACAATAAATACACGCCAGCAATTATTCACGCTTGGAAATATCGCTGAGACTACTTCGCTTTTAATCCGCTGTCTATCACCTTGTATTCAATGCTACTGACACTGACTGTCTAGGCCGAGGACGGTGCTTTATATATGCCTTCGACTGGTGTTCTCGAACCTTCCACGGGTTCTCTAGCAAATTCCACATTGACCCGGCATATGATTTCTTAACGACTCCCGAATAATCACACACTTTTCGCGTGCTTCCCGTGTGTTCTGGTATGTCGGCACCTCCGCCAAAATGGCTGATGTTCTCTGATCGACCGTTGAAGTCTCCATTCGGTTCCACGGGCAAAAGCCTACATGCGTCTTCTGGAATGCACTAGTGGAATGCCAGTGGCGTGCCTAGTGAATTTGGCACCCAGGGTGGACTATCCTGCAACACCCCTCCCCCCAAACTTATCTAGAGAATGAGCTGCAGACTGTAGTGACAGTGTGACACCCCCCTGTGCCGAATTACCGAATTTTAAAAATTGGTACCTTTGCAAAAAAGTTATAACGATTCAAAAACCATCAGCCTGTCGCGCCGCACCCTGTATAATTTGTATGCTCGTAGAAGATCAAGTGATATATTTTGAAAAAATCCAAATGGAATTTTGATTTTTGTCCATGGCTTCACCGCCATTGGGCGTTTGCTTCGACAGTGATGAAATGAAGACGGTGAAACCACCGGGTGGGTCATAAAAACCGTGCTCGGAATTTTCCCTCCTAAAATTTTAATTTTGCCACCGATTTTATCGAACTTTTTAGCATTGGCTAGCCAATTCAATAGGCTATCATTTCCTTATTTCAAAATAGCCGACATATCGAAATTCAAGATGGCAGAAACAATTGAAAATAGGCCTCCAATTGTTCTCGTTGCTTTTCATTGAAAGTTACTAGAAAGTCAAAACCAATTATGTATTATGAAGGAATAGACCTTTCCTGTCAATCCAAGACCACAACCAGTAAAATATGGTCATTGGCTGAAGAGCTATTGCGAGTTGAAGCGGAGCCTACTTTCCGTTTTTTTCATTTTCGCATAATTGATCCAAATTTAGGTGTCCTGTCCGCCAATCCGCCATATGCTCATTTCTTAACCTGTTTTCTTAAATTTGGTATCAATGGCTAGTCAATTGGACAGGCTGTCTTTTTCATTAGAGAAAATGACGTACATGCCAAAATCCAAGATAGCGGAAGCAATCCCAAGTAACATTTACCCGACTTCCGACCAAATTTTTACCAATTCCGACGTCGGAATTAGTACAAATTTTGGTCGGATGGCGACCAATATTTGAAAGTCATGAGGCGACGTTGGAACAACGTTGCCTTTACGTCGGCAACCCGATGTCCCCCATGCAACTAAAACCGACGTTGGCACGACGTCGGTAAATACAACGTTGGCGCATCCAACGTCGGATGAACGTTGGGATTCCCAACGTTGGACACGGTGAGTATTTTTATACCTAATGCGACCAAATTGGTCTGTAGTTATATTTGGGCAAGCTTGTCAACGTCGGCTGACGTCGGCATAGCCAACGTTGGGATATGCAACGTCGGCTGGACGTTGGCGTATCCAACGTTGGATTCGGTGTATCTTTTTGTACCTAATGCGACCAGTCTAGTTTGGTGTAACCGTCGTCCAGATTTCGGCGCAGGGCCGGCGCTAGGCATAAATCGGCGAAGCCCCTGATTCAGGCGGCAAATTCCAGGGGTGGCAAATTCTGGAGGCAAAATGTTCCAAAATTTCATTTTGAATTTTTTTCACTTCAAGAAGCCGTGGCGCCGCCCCTGTGTTGGATTCCAGGCGTAATTGGAGAGGTCCGAAAATTAACTGACACGCGGAAACGTCATGCACCAGTTTTCAAATTTTATTGTTGGGATTGCACCCGGGGTTGTATAAAGTGTAGTAAAATCCTAAAATAATATGGGTAGGTATAGGACATAGGTATATAGACTTGACCATTGTTAGATCACGTCCGATGAAAGCGGAAAAATTGAGCTTTGGTTCAGACGGCAAAATACCTAGCGCCGCGCCGGCCCGGCCTTGGGCAAAAACGGCCGGGACCGCGGCAACAATGGACATTATTAACCGCTACGCTGGGTGGCCCTGGACTTGTGCACGGCGTTTTGGTGCAATTGTATATACGCCGACTACAGGTCAAATTAGGTCGGCATTGGTACAATAAATCGAACCAGAAGTCAGAATTGGTCGACATTGGTCTAGAAATGTATATAAAACTTAGTCGGATTTAGTCAGTATAGGTAGAAAGAGCCGACGCGGCCATTTTTTCTTCCAATATCAAAACAACAAGAAGAGGCCATGTTGAAGAAATGCCAATGAAAATCTTTGAAATTATTGAATTTACCATTTTTGAACTCGAGAAATGAAATTATGGTGGCTATTGATTAATTAAGTATATATACATACTTCTTTGGTCTTCTTTTCTATTGAAAAACGGTGTTTTAATTGATGAATGTTTTAATATAAAATTAAAATATTTTGAGAACAGCCAAATTTTTGGTGGGCGATGAGTGTTTTCGACTTGAAACATACTTGTTCATCAGTAAAATTTTCTTCGCATCAAGTTTTCATATCAACCAATCACAAAATTTCATTATTAAAGTTCAGATGCTCTGTTGTCTGTTATATCTTATACGGCAACATATTGTATTTTGGTAGGTAGTTTTGATCTGAATCTGACGGATGGTTGTAATAGGGAAACTTTACCGTCCTATATTTGGAGCTATATTTTTTTAGTACAAAACAGGTTAAATAAAGTCCACCTAATGCGACTAGCATAAGTCGGATTAGGTACACGACAGGCGACTTTGGCTACACGTAGGTAAGATGGTCGGATTTGGTCGAGTTTTGGTCGGCAATCACAACGTCGCGGATGCCAACGTCGTACCGACCCGCATTTCATTGACCAAATGGGTGCAAATGTGGGTCGCCTCAACGTCGCGCGGACGTCGGCTACCGACCTCAGGTCGCGAATCGCAACGTTGGCCCGACGTCGGATTGCTACTTGGGATTGGAAATAGAATTTCTTTTGCCTTTATTGCTTTTCCATGAAAATTAGCAGAAAGTCAAAACCAAAACCATACCAGATTAGTATGAAGAAATAGACCTTCCTTGACAATCCAACACCGCAACCAATCAAATCGGGTCATCTGCTGAGGAGCTACGGCGAGTTGAAGCGAAGCCTACCTACCGGTTCCTTTATTCCCGCATTAATGACCCAAATTTAGGAATCCTGCCCGCCAACCCTATTGTCTTGAATTGACAAGGAAGGTCTAACTCTTCATAATGCATTATTGGTTTTGACTTTCTGGTAACTTCCAATAAAAAGCAACGAGAACAAAAGAAGGCCTATTTTCAATTGTTTCTGCCATTTTGAATTTTGGTATGTCGGCCATTTTGAAATATAGAAATGATAGCTTATTCAAATGACTATCCAATGCTTAAAAGTTCGATAAAATCGGTGAAAAAATAAAATTTTACAATGAAAAATTCAGAGCACGGTTTTTTATGGCCCACCCGGTATGCTCAAATCAAAATTTTGTATCAGTCCTTTCAATATGAGTCAATCAGGCCTATTCTATATGGGCATTGACTTGAGTCGACATTGATATCGAGACACTCAACTGTCATTTTAATAATGCCACACAATAAAAAATTTCAATTGATTGTCACGATATCAACGTTGACTCAAGTCAATATCAATACAGAATAGCCCTGAATAATATCAATTATTATACCGATTGATCTTCTTTGAAAATCACAGTAGGTGTTGCTCAAGGATTTGTTTTCGGAACATGCGTAAGTCGTCGATTCTGGCTCTTTCAACTCCGTTTTTGAAGCGGCGCTGATAATATCCTCTATACTCAATAATTCTCTCCCGTGCTTCCCCTCCTCCAGAAAAAGACCGCAAAGTAAAAATAATGATCTCGGCAAATTCGGATTGACGCGAATTAATTGCCCGGACTTTCCCGGAAGGCTCGGGGAGGAACGCCCAAGTAAGTGAAAACGGAGGAGTCGGCTTTTCTCTCTGGCTCTTGTTCCTGCCCGCCCTGGACGGATCTGTTGTAAAACAATTTGAGGCCCTATAAAAAATCCGCTCGGGAAAAGTGAAAAAGAATCCCAGAATCGATAGCGATTACATCAGTCCGGCGGCGGTAACGTATCCTCGGGGGTTTATGGGCCTGCCGCTACCAATCCCAGGCACTCAAGAAGAAAGGATTCAAGACGTGGTATATTTGAAAATGTGTTCAATAAGTTGTACTTGCCAGCACACACAATGCGACGCTCTGCAGGAAACTCACCTCTCTCGTGTGATCTGTCGGCGATAGGGTCTCTCGCATCGAGAGGGACATGAGCAGTTCCTGCGTCAATTTCTGCTTGCCGAACGCCACAGCCCCACTTGTCACCATTATGCATTCTCTGCCCTCGTTCTGGCATTCTGCAACCTGTAATAAAAAAAAAACATCTGAACGTGACGTCTCAATTATAAAGCGAACGGTTTTCACCGCAGCAGAAAAATGACTTGCGTTCAAAGCAACAAGCACCACAATGCGAATTTTAGAACTTCTACTGTTTCGATCCTCATCATTTCAATTGAATTTTCGACTACAAAAACCCGTTTTGCATAATTTCAGTCGATTTTTTACTTTCCGTAATTTACATACGACCGGAGGGCGCTTGAATTTTTTAAAAACCCGAAAGAGGGATGTTGTACAAATGCGAAATTCAATTTGGTATTACGTGCGAATCCTGTTGTTTATCAAAATATCGGCATGCGATGTTCCTGTTTTGAGAACTTGGCACGTGTATTATCGATTGATTTCTAAATTTAGTTTGGATTTTTTAAAATTTGTGGTATAGCTGGAAGCTATGCTAAGTAATATGTTAGTTGTTGGTGATAAGCGGTTGGTCTAGCCTTGGAGTTTATCTATACTCCAAGCGAAATTTGTAACCATTGATTTAAAATTTTTTGAATGGCACGTGTTGCATTATTTAATAAAATCAAGTTAGTATTATGCATTCAGCTTTTATTTGCAACAAAGCAGGCCTTGGAATTTTGTTTTTACGTTTTTTAAAATCAAAAATAACCAGACACTTCAGCTATTACAGCTGCCAGTCAGTGTCAGTGTTAATACTCTGTCAGCTATACCAGCTGATATGAAGCAATGTTGTCTTTTCCCTTGCCGCTTAATTTTTGTGCTCACATCAGGATAGGTGCTCACGGTGCTTGATAAAAAAAAGCCTGATGTTTCTGACAGTTTCTGATGTCAAAGCAGTTACACAGTTGGTGTAAGATGGATTTTGATCTTTGGGTGTGGTTGAAGGAAGATTGGAATAACGTGAGAAAATCTTTTTGAAGATCACAAGATGTGAAAGCTGTTATTCTGCCTACACACATTTTGTGAAACTCCTTTCTTCAGTACTTTTTGGCTAGCTACCTACAGTGCTCAGTAAAGCTAGCAGTGAAATGAAAAAATCAATGAAGATGAAAACGGATCGAGGACCTAGCTGATGGAAGTCCGTTTCAGACAGGATGGCTGAAAAGAAACTAAGAAGCTTGTTCGATCATGTTGCGAGCTCAAGTGATAGACAGTCCCTACCTATCTCCACAAATTTCCGGAGTCCGAAATGTTCCGAGTTCAAGTACCTTGTTTCTAATAGTACCTACCCTAATAAAAATTAATAGGCCAGAGCCATCATTCGTTTCAATTCAAAGGTCTTCACTTTTATTGTTATTGGTAGTAGATGCCAGTACCAGATCGATCTCTATCGACTGAAAGAGACACGGCTTTCATGACACAGCTTCCTCCTTGTTAAATACAGCCAAATTTTAAATTTCTCTTCTCACTTTGTATAGCACCGCCTGTACAACTTCGTTTGTTCCATATGTAGAATGAGGAAGAACTTCTCCACTACGACGCTTGAAGAATGACAAGCGGTTGATAGTCTATGTCATTCAGACATTCAATCAATCAGAAATTAACTTGCAACACTGTTCTGGATTTTGAAGTAAAGCGACAACCCCAGAAAATAATTCATAACCTAAACTGTGGCATTCCACTGACAGCGCTTTTACAGAGTGGATTCTGTCAAACTAGGCTCGCCTGCTTTGTTGCAAATAAAAGCTGAATGCATAATATATTGGAAATTGAATATCTGCTGGAATTGATTCAAACAAAAACGATTTTTTTACCATGGCTAGGTTTTAGTTCCCTCTTCAACATATCAAAAGTCCTCAACTCTGGGACTGCTACAAATTAGTATACAGGGTGAAAGTTGATTATTTTTCCTTACTTCCTTCCTTTCTTGAAAAACTGATGACTGAAAAAAACGGTTTTAGGCTAGTTTGATAGGCTATAGTTTTCCAATAAACATATAAAAAATATATCACCCAGCCATTGCTGTGTATCAAGTTACAGGGTGAAAACTATTTTTCATCTTTAATTTTTTTTCTTGGTGGAACTGATCTAGATTGAAGCCGGTTCCAGTTCTTTTGCAAGCTTATAATGTCATACTGAACATATTAGAAGGATACATCTCTGCAACTGCTGCTTTTAAATTTACAGGGTGAAAAGTCATTTTCACGATTCAATTTTTTTCTTGGTGAAATTGGCTCACACAACAATTGCGACTGATTTTTCTGTAAACTTGAAGTTTCTAGTCAAACATATCAAAATAATACATTTCTGCTACAGCTGCGGTTTTTTTTATTAATTCAAATGTTTGGGTATATTCGGGTATACAGGGTGGTGAAAATTTCGATGCTCACCATTGGTATCTTGGAAACGGTAAGAGATACGAGGTCGGTTAAATTAGAAAAAAGTTGCGCATTTTTGTGGCGATTGAGAATCTGAAGAGAAACTTTGAATATTTTGATTGGTTTACGATTTATCACGAAAAAACTGAAAATTTTGATTTCAGAAATTATTTTTCATCTTCCCAACCATTCAAGCTATTTCAATCAAACTTGGTAGTTTTATGTTTTTGATCACTCCGAGTCGATCAACGTTGACAGAAATTTCCCAGGCCTTCTAGATGTCAAATGATGATAGTCAACTTTTGATTTTCTTATGGCCGCCATATTGGATATTTGCACTTATAGATAAAGAACAAAAATAGCTTTCCGAATTAGTAACCAACATGTTCTTTTTATGACATTTTTAGCGTCAAATTTTGAAATGTTCGTAAATTATTGACAAAATCGGGAATGCTTTGAAAAACAATTGAAATATTAATTATAGCAACCACAAAAAAGTGACAGATGGTGTGCAATTGACGTATCTAACTTTTTAATCGTGTTTTGTGCTTGTTTGTACCGGTAGTTCATAAACTGAATGGGTCAAGGGTGTCTGTGAGTTCAAAAACGTCTGTCAGAACTAGCATCGTTCTTGTTAAAGTTTGACAAAGGACCCCGCACGATTCTTATGGAAAATGGCTCCCGGTTAAATTCTCTGGATTTTTGATATGTTGTAGCTCATGAGATACTAATCAAATGCCGTGAACCCCAAACTCAAATAATGGACAGTTTTTTACCCACAGGGGGTTGAAGTTGGAGGTTTTGACGGCTTCAAAATGATATTCTGACGTAAATAGAAGCTTTTAATTTAGTTTCTCTTCAAGATGTGTTATATGCTAAATGTATTTATTTGACAGAAAAATATCAACCCCCTTCTTCACCCCCATCCCCTATCTACCATCACAAAATTCGAGATTACTCTCAAAAGCCATGCCAATGGCTTCTATGATTTAAATTATGAATTTTGACATAAAAATTATTTTCCACCCCTAATGTTGGGGTGCCGATTTTCCGATTTTCCTCGGTTAATTTGGCTAGTGTTGTGTACTTTTTATTCTGCTGAACAAAAAGTTTTCATACCAAAACTCATTCCTATGAACAGTTTTTGTTCTACAGGGGACTGAAGTTCAATATTTATGCTCTCAAATATTCAAATTCAGTCCCCTGTAGAGCGAAAACTGTCCATAGGAATAAGTTTTGACATAAGAACTTTTTATTCAGCAGAATTAGAAGTACACAATACCAAAAATCCAGCCAAGTTAACCGAGGAAAATTGGAAAATCGGCACCCCAACATTAGGGGTGGAAAATAATTTTTATGTCGAAATTCATAATTCAAACCACAGAAGCGATTCGCATGGCTTTTGGGAGTGATCTCGAATTTTATGATGGTAGATAGGGGTTGGGGGTGGAGGAGGGGGTTGATATTTTTCTGTCAAATAAATACATTCAGCATGAAACACAACTTGAAGAGAAACCAAATAAAAAGCTTTTATTAACGTCATATTATCATTTTGAAGCCGTCAAAACCTCCAACTTCAACCCCCTGTGGGTAAAAAACTGTCCATTATTTGAGTTTGGGGTTCACGGTATTTGATTAGTATCTCATGAGCTACAACATATCAAAAATTTGGGGAATTTAACCGGGAGCCATTTTCCATAAGAATCGTGCGGGGTCCTTTATTAGAAAAGGAGTAAGGATTACTCTAGTTTCGACAGACATTTTTCATTTCACAGGCACCCTTGACTCATTTAATTTATGAACTCTCGGTACAAAACAAGCACCAAAAAACCATTAAGAAGTTACGGTTCGATACCAAGTTGGGGCTGAGACCGCCGTAAGTGCCGTTACCATAGCAACGGCGGATACCAACCAATCAGACCGCGCTGTATTTGGCGAGTTACGCCGTCCCATCAAACTTTGCGCCTGCAACTTGGTATCGAGCCCTTAGATACATCAATTGAACACAATCTGTCTTTTTTTTGTTGTTGCTATTGATAATATTTCAATAGCATTTTCAATTTTTCAAAGCATTCCCGATTTTGTCAATAATTTACGAAAATTTCAAAATTTGACGCTAAAAATGTCATAAAAAGAACATGTTGGTTACTAATTCGAAAAGCTAATTTTTTTCTCTATCTATTAGTGCAAAAATCCAATATGGCGGTCATGAGAAAAACAAAAGTTGACTATCATCATTTGACATCTAGAAGGCCTGGAAAATTTCTGTCAACGTTGATTGACTCGGAGTGATCAAAAACATAAAACTACCAAGTTTGATTGAAATAGATTAAATGGTTGGAAAGATAAAAAATAATTTCTTAAATCAAAATTTCCAGTTTTTTCGTGATAAATCGTAAACCAATCAAAATATTCAAAGTTTCTTTTCAGATTCTTAATCGCCACAAAAATGCGCAACTTTCTTCTAATTTAACCGACCTCGTATCTCTTACCGTTTCCAAGATACCAATGGTGAGCATCGAAATTTTCACCACCCTGTATTGCATCAAAAATTCAAAAAATCTTGAAACGCAACCAAACATTCAAATTTGTAAATAAAAACGTAGCTGTAGTAGAAATGTATTATTTCGATATGTTTGACTTGAAACTTCAAGTTCACAGAAAAATCAGTCGCAATTGTTGTGTGAGCCAATTTCACCAAGAAAAAAATTGAAACGTGAAAATGACTTTTCACCCTGTAAATTGAAAAGCAGCAGATGCAGAGATGTGTCCTTTTTATATGTTCAGTATGACATCATAAGCTTGCAAAAGAACTGGAACCGGTTTCAATCTAGATCAGTTCTACCAAGAAAGAAAATTGAAGATGAAAAATAGTTTTCACCCTGTAACTTAATACGCAGCAGTTGCTGGGTGGTATATTTTTTATATGTTTATTGGAAGACTATGGCCTATCAAACTAGGCTAAAACCGTTATTTTCGGTAATCAGTTTTTGAGAAAAAAATAAAGTAGGGAAAAATAATAAACTTTCACCCTGTATACTGATTTGTAGCAGTCCCAGAACTGAGGACTTTTGATATGTTGAAGAAGAGACTGTAAGCTTGCATTGGTGAAAAAATCGTTTTTGTTTGAATTAATTCCAGCAAAGCACCTATTTTTTTCTATTTCCAATATACTAAGTAGGTTGGTACACGCACTCGGATGTGCGCTTATTATATTTTATAAGTGAACGATATTACGTTCTCTCTTATCAGCATAAATTGGCAATAAGAGTAGAACGAGGAGTAGAATTGCATCTTGCATCCCTCGGGAGTAGGGCTTCAATTATTCTGCAGTTGACATTGAAACGAAATTAAATTTTCTGGGATTAAATTTCATTTGGCTCTTCCCCCGGTTGCACGTTGCACCAAATAATTTAATCATGAAATAGCTAATTGACGATTTTCTCTGGTGAGTTCTAGGTCGAGGACAGTTGATTGACCACAAAAAATGCATACAAGCTGATGGTATGAACTGAACATTCTCCTCATTTTTTTTGTCAAACTGCCTTTTCCGTTGGGCACTATAGTGGAATTCAATCAAGAAAATGCTCAATTAACTATTTCATGAATTAATGTTTTGGTGCAACCAAGGGCAATGAGGTCTTCACCTCGGTTTTCACTGAATAAATACCTACCTACATCCTACTCCTCAATCCCTACAAAAACTAGGAGATAAATATAGTGATGTGTGTAGAAATGCAACGGTACATTATAAGTCCACTGCTGATGCTGGGACAGTGGAAATGTCAAGCCTCTGTTGTTTACGCATTATTGTAGCGGGGCTTCGAGCGGCTTTTCGGATGCACCAGATAAAAGGGTGAGTTGTGCTTCCATTGCGACCATTTTGAAGCGCTGGTTCTAAGCGCAGGAGTTAAGGTTGGAATTATTTTTCCGAGTAGTTTCCGTAAAGTGTCAAACAATGTCAAAGTGCGTTCCAGTTCTTCAAGTGATTGACATCAAATTGGAAACGGGTCCAATAAAATATGGAGCTGAGCATCTGCTATCACATTCTGCAAAAATGTTTCGTCCATCTGTAGTAGAAATGTGAGAAAAAGGCGTTTAAAGATGGCCAAAACGAAATCGTGTGTTTTCGTGAATCATGCCGACCAAATATCACCAGTGGAACCAACTAAAGGGTGTTTTTTTAGAGGTATAGAACTTCAATCAGCGATAGCGTTGGTGCTTGGGAACATTTTGCCGTCATTTTTTCTTATAAATACTCATAAAGGCTTGCCATTTGCTCATACTCACGCATTATCGCACGGCAGCTCAAAATTATTATTTCAAATTCCAATTTAGATAGGTTCAATTTCGGGTAGCTTCTTGGCAAGGATCAGGCTCTATCTAACTAATACGGCCAACGATATTGTCCCCAGTACCCTGGACAGTTCGGGACTCATTCAGGAAAGCCAGAGACTTCACAAGCCCCAAATGAAAGAAGTCTAAGGAAGTTGAAATCCAAAATCTTATCGGCCGGTAATTGGAAATTGGAAAAAAAATCCACAAAAAGCACGAAAATTCCGTATGAAAAACCAAGTTTTATGATCATTTTTGAAAAACTGTCTGGAGTTGTGCGATTGTGCATGTGCATGATCAAATGGCAAGCCTTAATGAATATTTAGATGGAAAAATGACGGCAAAATCTTCCCAAGCACCAACGCTATCGCTGTTTTTTCATAGGTTTGAAATTCTAAATCTGTAAAACAACACCCGTTACAACCCCTCGTATAGACAATACAAAAATAGAAAAGACCATAATATCTCGTCCTAGATTTTTACGGTTGCGTAGGAACCAGGTAAATCCATCATTCAAAAAAAGGCTGCCTGATTTTTGATGCCCCAAATTTGTATTGTATACAGAGGGGTGCATAAAAAACGGCCACCGCTGTAGCATCGTTATTCCTTATCCGAACTTCAAAATTCAAAAACCAGTGCAAATGTTATAATGTCTCCTATGATTCGACAGTGGAAATTTTTTTTTCATTATGATGCTTCTGAGCACTGACAGTCAAGTTATGTTTTTCAAATGGCAACTATATTTTTTTAATTTCTTTTCTGATTCCATACGCTTATCTGAATATAATGATGCATCAATATCACACTTTTTGTTATTTACCACGAAGAAAAAAAATTAAACTGCGAAATTTTCACACACAACGGTAGCGTCAGAACATCCACGATATGCACGCAATCCGGTAGGCTGGGTGCAAAATGATGTTCAAAAGCACATAGTAGGTCAGGCGTTTGGTTTTTCAACATGTGAATGTCAAAATGTTTTCAAAATCCCAAAAAAGCTGTCTGTCTCTAAGACGTCTTCATTCTCTATTTTCAGCCTATTATTTTATATTTTTTTGAGTATGTTTTGTGACCTGTCAGGAAGAAAGGTCTTATTGATTTTTTATTTTCACAATACACACTTGACAAAATATGGAATAGTACCTTAGCTAAAAATAGAGCATAAACAAGTCTTACAGACGGACAGTTTTTTTCGGATTTTGAAAACATTCTGACATTTGCATTTTGAAAAACCAATCGCCTGACCTACTATGTGCTTTTGAACATCATTTTGCACCCAGCCTACCGGATTGCGTGCATATCGTGGGTGTTCTGACGCTACTGTTGTGTGTGAAAATTTCGCAGTTTAATATTTTTTCTTCGTGTTTAATAACAAAAAGTGTGATGTTGATGCATCATTATATTCAGATAAGCGTAAGGAATCAGAATTTTTTTTTTTTAAATATAGTTGCCATTTGAAAAACAAAAGTTGACTGTCAGTGCTCAGAAGCATCATGATAAAAAATTTTTTTTGTCACTGTCAAATCATAGAAGACAATATACCATTTAAACTGGTTTTTAAATTTTGAAGATCGGATGAGGAATAACGATGCTACAGTGGTGGCCGTTTTTTATGCACCCCTCTGTATACAACCCATTTTCCATGAGTCCTTAGCTCTGTTTTGGGAGCAGTTAGAAACGGTTTGCAAATGATCAGAAGCAAGCACACAGGTAAAAATTCATTGAACCTCCAGCACAACAGAATGAATATCCATCTGGGCACCCATTGCTGACGGTTTTCGAACTGGATCCAACTGCTGCCAAAACAGACCTATTAGATACCTACTTACATTTTCTCCATTAGATAGACCATTAGTTTTCATAAATTCATAGGTATGGACACTCCAAGAGCATTAATTCCAAGAACTTATATTTGCCCGTCGTTGTGCGAAGTGATACATGCACCTCGTTACACTGATTAAACGCCATCCTGTGTCAAATGCATTGTTATCACGCAGTGCTTTTCTGTAGCACCGATCAGTCTCTCAAGAACAAGAAGTCCGCTCGGACAATATTTTTTCAATCATTCAACCGATTAGCTGTCCAAAAAGTATGACCAGACATCCTTGAAACTGTTGAAGCAGCAAGTAGCTTCCTCAGGACTTGATACCAAGTTGCAGGCGCAAAAGTTAGGATGGCGTAACTTGCCAAATACTTAAGGTTGATTTATATTCGCAGAAAATAAGAATAATAATAAAAATAAAAATAACGATAAGAATAAAAATAAGAAAGATAAGAACGACAACTGCCCATTTATACTCCAGAAATAAAAATAAGAATAAGAAATAGTTTGAAACATAGCTCCTAGGTGTCGCTCGAAGCATTAGAATGACAGTCGTCAAAGTTTTTAGTTACAGTTTTTAGCTTTATGCTGTTATTAATGCGGTTATTTTTCTACTTGTTTTGTTTGGTGTCATACAATATCACTAATCTGTAATAATACTTGAATAGGTAATAGGTAGGTATATAGGTGAATAGGAATAGGTAGGAGTATCCAAAAAAATTTTTCACATCGCACTGTTCCAAATTAATGTCATGTGTGGTGTAGGTATCTACTTATCAATCTAAATTATTGCAGTAATAGACAATTACCACTGATTTGAACTTGTGAAGATAACTGGTAGATGGCGCCACGTTTGGCCCGCCGTTGCAAAACAACTCGTGGGAGTTTCTCGCCTACCCAAAGACAGGCGGTTTCAGGCAACTCTTGCTACATCGATGTACTGCGGATTGCATGAAAGCAGCCCCATCGTCATTGGCAAAGCTCGACTGCGTTCGTCATTGGTTCGGCTTATATTCGAGCAGAAGTTGAAAATATTCAACTTGTTATTTTTATTCTTAAATTTCTTGAGCAGTAGCGGCGGTAAGTATTTTTTGGGAGGGGCTAGGATCTCGTCATTAACGGAAGAAAACACAAGCCACGGAAGGCTTTAAAACACATTGTAAAGTATTATTCTACATAAGTTAACCGCGTAACTTGATTAATCAATAACATTGGTTATGATTTGTGTAGAATTTAGGAAACATTTCGCCCTCAAAGATTCTTTCACGCCGCCACTGGCTGGCGATTTGTTGATATAGCAGGTATTGATTTGGGAAATACTCTAATCATATACCCCGCGAGCTATGAATCTTACCATGCAAACTACGGCTAGCTACATTTTTGCAAAATTTTGCTTAGCAGCAAACGTCTTCGACTTGATACTTCACTAAAAACCCCTCGACCTCTAAGCAAAATTTTGCAAAAACCAGCAAGCCGCAGTTTACGCGGTAAAATTCATAGCTCTTGGGATATAACCTATGAATAATTATTGGAGATAGGCGCAACCAGTTCCATTTCTTGCAGTGAAAGTGTAGTAAGGGAGACGGACACGGTTTTAGTACCCCTATCGAGCTATGTGTAGAGACTATCATCTATGTATCGAGAAAATATGTGTAACCATGGAATGGCAATCCTGCTCAAGTAAATCCTGCAGGAAATCCAGTTAATTAAATAATTTAAAAATTGTAGAATACAAACTTCAAAATTTTTGCTAACAAATGTCAGTCACATTGTTGATGGCACACAACAATCACCCCTTTCACGGGCCACTGTCAGATTTGCGTATGCATAACGATAGTTGCTTAGCAGCACAGACAGTGGCGCGTCAAAGGGGTGATTGTTGTGTGCCATCAACAATGTGACTGACATTTGTTGACAACAATTTTGAAGGTTCTAATACTACAATTTTTGAATCATTCGATTAATTGCATTTCCGGCAGGATTTACTTAGGCAGGATTGCCATTCCATGGTTGCACATATTTTCTCGATACATAGATGATAGTCTCAAAACATAACTCGATCGGGGTACTAAACATGCATCTGTCTCCCGGACTAGTGTTTTCCGGGAATTTCAGTTGTGTAGCATAGGAAACCTTGCTTTTAAGTTTTCAAATTTGAGGCAATAGATGGCTTTCAGATCTTCGCATTTGGTCAAGTTTGGACCTTTGGGTAGATTTAAGGCGGCAGACAAAGGTAAGCAGACAAGCGTAACCCAAGCAGATGCACTGATTTTACCTTTAAGATAAATGCGGCTGTGTTCCGTGCCAGTTGGAATCACAGTAGCCGCGTGGTGTCGCACGTTAGTGAATTTTCCCATGTTTAATCAGTCGAAGAAAAATAACAATTTGTTCACATACATTTTTCCACTGGCTTTTTTATATTCATGATACGGTTTATAACGTTGTGTTATTTATTATTTGCAATAAAAATGTACTGAGTGCATTGTTCATGAGATTGATGTAAAATGACCTCTTATCGCTATCGTTTAATTGAAACGTGATGATGGTCAAAGTTAATCGGTTGCTACTGATGCGCGCACGTTTATTGACCGTTCATCAATTTTTTGCTTCGGTTACTTATGCATTACTCCACTAGACTCACCAAAAGTTGATAGCTAAACTCAAATTAAAGTTAACAAATTAGCTCTATTTACAGTGTCTTTTTCCCCGAGCTTCTAGCTCTTGTATCTTATGGAGAACACAATTTTAATGGGCTGATCGTAATAATTAACTTGTTTGTTGAAAAACTTTTTGATTTTAGTTTTTTTTTTTAGATGTTTCACGTCATTTTTTCATGCGTCTGAATTTGACTTTTATCTTAAATCATGATATTATGATTGACATTATAATATCATTATGGACGCAGTATTTTGATTCAGTATTATGAAAATTATGGAGGTCGCTACTCCGGAAAATGAAGTCACGCCTATACTTTCCTTTGGCTGTTCTTTTCAAAAAAGTTTCAAATATGGGTACCTATTTGTTTACTGAAGACTTCCTGGCTGTTGCGATTGTTTTACAATCGATCAATTTTGACAACTCCGAGGACAACTCCAATTTTTTCAAGAAAGAAAGGCAAAAAATACGTAAATTCCATCGCCATCAATTATTATGAATAGAGAATGCAATTCGAAAATAAATAAAAACAATAATAATTTTATCTATTTCTATTAAATAATACATTCATTGTACCCATGATAATTATTTGCGTTTCTGAGTAATCAATGCATTACTCACGTGCAAGGTCTTGCCCCTTGATTATTATTAACTAAAAACCACTGGCTGCGGCCAATCACAAAAGTGAAAATTCCAATGAGTGCAAACATCGAAGAGCCAGGTTTTTTGCACCTCCATTATAGACCTAATTGTACTGTCTTCTTCAGTGAGAAATTTCCGCTGCTGGTGGTGTGGTGGTATTTTGCCGGAACTCAACCTGAAGGTAGACGATGAGTCGATGAGTCAAAACATTGGTCTTACAAAGTACAGTTGAGTGCGTCAAGCCGTTTATGAGTTATTAGCAAAAGAACATGGAAATGTAGAACTTCGAGGATTCGTACGAAGTGAGAAGTCTAGGTGGGCTTTCTTGATACAAGATGAGTCAAAAAGCTCAAGAATTTTTTTCTTCTAAAATACCTCCAAACCATTTGGTTGGCCCCTGAACCGATGCAAATCGGAAGTCACAGGCTCTTGTACCAAGAAATTTTCGTAAAGATTTTTGAAAGAAAAATTTATTCGAACTCTTGATGTTAGTTACTTTCACTTTATCTCTCAAACTGTGTCAAGCAAAATCATTAACCACTCAGAATAGTGTCTAAAATGACAATTCCTAATGAAAAATGCGGACCATCCAAGAAGTTTCTTGTTCTATTCACTCTGATGGTAATAATAAACCGTCTAGGGAGAAGGCAGCAATTAGAGGAAGGGGGAAAGAAGAAGGGACTGCACACCACTCAATCCAATCGTGTGGCGTGCGCTGAAGGAAATAGTGCGGCGCAACTGAATCATTATCATGTAATCGGCACGTTTTCCTAGTTGAGTGAGGCATTTTGTGCAGATAAGTGAAAGTCTAAATGAAAATGGGCTGAAGGTGCTCTCACCAAATTCTTTATTTCTTGACTTACACCCTATATATACAGGGTGACCCGAAATTAATGCAACAAAATTTACAAGGAGGTAGAAAATTGGAAAATAAGGGAACTTCCTTGATGAAAATACTATCGCAAACGTGATAACGGGGATACAGGCCTCCAAAGTTATTTTTTGAAAACAGTTTTCTCTGCATAACTTTTGAACCGTTGAGCCAATTTTATTCAAATTTGAACCGAAGTTTACTAGAATAGGTCTCTATCGAACAATGATAACGCATTTATCATTAACATTTTTAGGGGCGAAAATAATAGGGGGCATCTTCCCTCGTTCTCCCCTATCTCTCACCCTCCTGAATATTTTTCAAAATGGTTTCAATTTTTGAATTCTACGTTCAATTTAAAGAAAAAAGTTACATCTGCAAAATTTTGATTAGAGGCCTCATTCTAGAGACATTTTGGGTTTTAAACTTCGGAAAACGTATCGAAAACACCACTTTCAAAGGTATTGAAAATTGAAATGCAAGAAAACTCAAGATTCCCCAAGTGAAATGAGAATTGCAGGTGTTTTAAGTTGATAAACCATCATTTTTGCTGAGAAACATGAAGTTTTTCAGAAAAAAAAATTGGGTCCTTGAAAGTGGCGATTTTGAGATGTTTTTCAATGTTTCAATCCCAAATATCTTTAAAACTATGCCTTTAATCAAAATTTTGCAAGGGTAACTTTTTTCTCAAAATTGAACGTGAAATACAACAATTGACATTTGCAAAAATTTTCAGGGGAGGTTGAAAATAGGGGGAAAGGAGAGAAGGTAGGTACCCCCTTTTATCTTCGCCCCTAAAAATTTTTGATAAAATGATGCGTTATCATTGTTCAATAGAGGCCTATTTTAATAGACTCTGGTTCAAATTTGAATGAAATCGGCTCAACGGTTCAAAAGTTATGCAAAAAAAATGTTTTGAAAAACCAACTTTGAAGGCCTGTATCTCCGTTATTAAGTTTGCGAGAGAATTTTTATCACAGATGTCCCCTTATCTTTTAATTCTTTACCTCCCTGTAAATTTTGTTGCACTAATTTCGGGACAGCCTGTATAATAAATGAGTAGACATAGTATGCACTCAGTTATTGATATTTGGCATTTAGTGGCAGGTTGAAATCCTGCCACTAAATGACTTGAATCTTTGAATATGAAACTGAAAGAGCTCGACGGATCTTCCTTCGACTCCCCATGTTTTGAAAACACGAGATAAAAAAATTTCCAGATTTCTCTGGCACTTTTCAAGCATTCCCGTAAACTGCCCTGGGCTCAGAAGGCGTGAATTTCGAGACACCTTGCATATTATTCGCAATGATAGCTCAATCGAAAAATTTGGATTCTGGTAAAATTACTTCTTGATATCGTTTTCCACTTCTGGGAAATCCCGAAGCAGGCTTGCTCCAAGGACTTTTAAAGCTAATTGAGAGAAACAGCTCGTCACCATCCTAATATTATTCCCTTTCTTATTAAATTACGAGGGTTGCCTCTGCTTGTGACACACAGGCTACCTCACTCAGATTCATCAGAAACTTTCCACTCTACTCCTTTTGCCGGAGAGTTTGTAGTTCTGGGAACCAAAATCGTAAACAATATCTCGGTGTAATGATATTCCGTTAACATTTAAGTCATCTGGAAGTACACGTGCCATCGCCAATTTGGCAATTGAAACAACGTCGGAGAATGGAAATTTCAAGGATGAACAAAAAAAAACTTGTACCTGTTCAACGATGGAAGCCAAACGTCCTAAGGCCAATCCATGTTCGTCCTCTCTGGTAATGACCGCGCTGCCCAATTTCACTACCAACCTGCGGGCGTACTTCAGCTGACTCCTGTCCGTGAAAGTGCTCTGTTTCTTCTCGTTGACCCCGGCGCCCATCGCCCTCTTCTCGTAGTTGGGCTGCAGACATTTGAACATCACATTAGACATTTTGTTGTTGTTATACTTATTGTTCATAATAATAAATATCCAGAACTAACAAGTGACGAGGCATTGCAGTTTCCACTACCACGGATTGCGATCATGTGCAATCGATTTACGACCATCACTTTACTTTGATGGTCCTGCGGCCTGCACTCCTGCAGCTAAGCAGACCACACGTGCCACATAACGGCAGCGATGTACTCACAATGGCCAGTGCATATGCGACCTTGATTGTTGCATGATTTGGCGATTGGTGGCATTATAATAGGCAATAATAATTGTTGAAGTAGTATGACACTCGGTGACCGTTTAGCCACGTGGGAAACCCAGGTGTAAAATAGTGCAAACAGACCAAAATTGCGTTTCCTTTTAAAACTTAATGTATGATAAACACGTCACGTCTTGAGCTTATACACCTGGGTGATTTCCTCGGTATTTTCTTTATACCTTCTTTAAAAATTCAAGCACAAAGTACTTCACCTCACACTGATGAGACATGTATAGGGTGAGGATAATAGCTATAGGTAGCTGGTACCTATAAGTACTAACCCTATTTTTGAAATAAAGCCACCAGGCAGTGGGTAGCGTAAAACCGTCAACCAAAGTCGCGGAACTGGCAATAAATTCATTTGGTAGCAGCGACAGAACCAGGGATGACCAGGGTGGACACGTGCCTCCCCCAAAATCATAGGTGCCCACTCGCGTGCCCGCCCGATTTCTCAGAAAATGTCTCGGAAAATGTTGAAATGGAAAAACCACACTACCTAAATTGCATAACTAAGTAGATACTAATGAAAATAACCTGAAAGAAGAATGTATCCCGTTGTTGTTTTTTGTTTTGTTTTTTTTTTTTTTAATTTTTTTTTGTTTTCGGCTTGACTGTTTACTTTTATATAAAAAAAAAGTTGCCTGGAGGATGGGAGGTTGAAATTGAACCCACCTCCCTGAATAGTATGATTTTTTGTGCCTACCCTATGTAGGGAAGATCTACTCCAGTTAGTAAAATCCAGAAACGCCTCTCTATTTGAAACGTGGTTAAGTTTGTAAGACTGTTACAAAACTTGCTGCAAACCACGACGCGCGAATTAGGCAGACCTGCACAATTGGCGGAGGAGCCCGCATCAAGAGCTTGCCGGAATATTCGCGAAGTGAAAGCTTTCGTAAGAGCTGGTAAGAGCTTTCGCGAATATAATAGCAACAGATGCTGGACTAATAGGCTGGGATAACAATAGAAGGGACGATAACATCCGGGGATTTTCCGGAAGATGTCTGAGATATTTTGTTATGAGAAAGCCGAAAGCATTCATCCGATTTCAAATGACACCACCTACCTTGCGATACATCAACTTGAAGGAAATTTGATTTTCTTTCTGGAAAAAATATTTTTGAAATTTTCAACCCTACCCCCTTTTCCCTGAAAATTCTCTGACTGTCCCATTTCATGTTCTGGACCCCTAATTTTTTTCTCAATTTAGTCGGCGTCATTCTAGATAGCATCAAAGAAGAAAATTTTCGGTGGAAAAAGTGCTACCCAAATTCACCCCTCTGCTCTCCCCCACCTCAATTCCCAAATTTAACAAAACACCACCTACTTTGTGATACATCAAATCAACGGGAATTGAATTTTCTTACCGAAAAGAATTTTTTTGAAATTTTTGACCCCTCCCCCAATAAATTGGCCATTTGGAGTATTCTAGGGGGGAGATGGGGGGCTTTAAAAATTGTGAAAAAATCTTTTTCAGAAAGAGAATTCAATTCCCCTTGATTTAATGTATTACAAAGTGGGTAGTGACATTTTAAATTTTTGAGGTCAGGTGGGGGGAGCGAAGGGGTAAATTTGGGTGGCACTTTTTTAATAGAAAATTTTCTCTTTCGATGCTGTACAGAATGACGTTTACTGTATTGAAATGAAATGGATGTCAAGAATATTAACTTGGACACTCAGAGAGTTTTAGGAAGAACAGGGGGTGGGGTTGAAAAATTTGAAAATATTTTTTTTAGGAAGAGAATTAAATTATCTTCAATTTGATGCATCGCAAGGTAGGTGGTGTCATTTGAAATTTCAAAGTTGGAGTGAGTGGGGGCGAGGGGGCTTACGATATAAATTCTCCAATGTATGTTTTGGATGTCCCCTTCGATATAAAAATCGACCTGTTTTTGCTCAAAGACATTTGCGCTAGGAATTGGGAGATATTGCAGGTGGATAGTTTCCAAATGATCACCCGGTATATGTATACCTACATTTCGTTACATTGATAGATTCAGCAAAATCTCCAATACGTATCTACCTAATTAGGAGTATTTATATGCCTTGGGATGCGAATTTAGCTTGAAGAGACGTAAACACTACCTAGTGTATGCAAATCAGAGAATTCTCTCCCAATTAGTTTGTTTTCGTGATATATTTAGTTGAAGAACTTAATGTAGAATCATTGCAAAAACCTAAATGTTTGAGTTTATTTGTAAAACTCTGGGTCGAATCACGACACAAATCAAATCATGCTCGACGCAGCATGTTTTCACTTTCATTATAAAAGGTGAATCGCATCTTAATGAGCCGAATTGTTCTTGTTTACCTGCTAAGTATAATAGAAGTGAAGGAGGAGACGTAGTAGAAAGTATTGCGTAGATATTGTTCTCAAGAAGGGCCAGCTTTTTCTTTCTGACTTCATTTCAACTGAAAGACGCAAATACAACAATACCATCAAAACAGTTGCTCTACACGCAGGGTAATTTTTTTAAAAGGACCCACCCCAGATTTCTCGCTGCCTATTTTTTGTCCAGGAAATCGCTGAAACAAGTCGATTTTTATTTCGAGGGGGACATCTGGGACACACATTGTCAAATTTTTATCTTCCACCCCTCCGCCCCCACCCTACCCTACTTCAAAATTCCAAATAGCCACTACCTATGTTGTGATACATCAAATTAAAGGCAATAAAATTCTCTTTCTGTAGAACATTATTTTGAATTCTTTTGAACCAAAACTCTCCTCAAAATTTTTTCATTGTCAAATGAAGGAAAGTTTCTCTCCTAATAACTGTCAATCCTTGAGAAATATGTAGATTTTTTAGCAAAAACGGGTCGATTTGTATTTCGAATGAGACATCCAAGACATGTATCGCCAAATATTCATTTTCAACATGTTCGCCTCCCAATTAAAAGAATTTTTGAAGAGGATTAGATGGACGTTTAGAAAGCTTGAAATTATTTTTTACAGATAATTTTTTTTCATCACCTCCAGTCTGATGTATCACGAGGTAGATGTGGCTATTTGAAATTTTAAAGTAGGTTGGGGGGAGCGATTGGAGATAAAAATTTGGCGATATACGTGTATTAGATGCGTCCTTTGAAATAGAAATCAACCTGTTTTTGATGGAGAATCAGCTGTTCCCCAAGAATCGGAAGTTAACAGGGGAAAAGCTTTCTCTTAATTGATAATAAGAGAATTTTGAGAAGAGTTGAAGAGTGGTTTGAGAATAGTAAGATATGTTTGACAGAAAGAGAAGTTCATCACCTTCAATTTGATGTATCACAACATAGGTAGTGCTTTCACAAGGTAGATGTTGCTATTTGAAATTCTTAAGTAGGGTAGAGGGAGGTAGAGGGAAGGGGTTGAAGATGAAAATTTGACAATGTGACAAAAATGGTTATGATTTTGATTAGTAATATGGCTACTATCGGCGATTCTCTCGTTTATGCACTTCGCATAGAAGCTTCCAAAGAACAATATGGGCCCTCAGCGTATTTGCGAGGTGAACTTCGAATTAACGAAGAATTTGTTGCATGCTGACAGGGAACTTAGTCGAGAAAATATTTTAGAAAGTGCTCGATGTCTTGTCTCAAATGAAGTCGCGGGGCAGCAAAGCAAGAACACGCTGCAGGCCGCGTTGCTTCTGCTGCGAGAAGCTAGACCATCTGTGTCAGGACTGCAGGCAAAGATCAAGCTTGGCTGAACGTTCCACATTGAGGCAAAGAACTCCCACCCCAGAACGACGCTATCAGGAAAACTAATTTTAGAGAGCGCCAAGGGAAGCACGCTGATGGCTGGCAGTTTCCAGTTTACCAGAAGAAGTCTCATTGTTGATGCTAAAATCATCTAATAGCCTTCTTCTGACCAGAGAGCTTGACGAGGGCAATTATTGCAGTATTTTTATTGATATTGAGGTGTGCCGCTGATGAACAGCGTTTCCTTATCAACCAAAGTCACCGGAGAATTTGCTTTTGCTACATTGTACGATGCCAGCTGTTGTAAGTATTGGGTTCGACGGTTTCTGCTGCGAGAAAAGGTCCTGGTCGCTGACATTGTCGACGACTTCATACCCGGCCTAAACTTGATGGATAAGTACAGATTCATCCTGGCTGTTGTACAACGGGCATACTTAACATCCGAAATAAGGATATGGCGCTCATGAAGACCGCTGAGAAAATCCGTCTGTCTTTGTAGCCGCTAACTCCGAGAAAATGGTGTGAACAAAGACAACACTAAGCGGACAACCGGTAGAGCATGTTGCCAGCATTGTAAATCTGATACAGCTGCCAGCTCTGTCATGGTCGACACAGTGATCAACATGGACAAGACGAAAATCCCGATAAGAGTGATAGACCCGGACGAAACATACTATTACGGACAAAAAAAAGTAAGACAGAGATTGACACGGAGTGTACTGTTTTCTCCTTGGTGTCATTGTGACACAAAGCCAAATTTGGCACACTCTGTGACAGGCTCTGTCCTACTTTTTTTGTCCGTAATGGTACATAATCAACGTGAGGAAAACTCGAGAGGAAACTCAATGGCGGCAAATGTGAGCCGTTAGAATGCATCTAACGCTGTGAAGACGTATCGACAAAGGGTTCGGCTCCAAAGTTCTTGGTGGAAACACACTACCACTCCTTGGAGTGGAAAGGTAACAGCCGAGGTAACAGCCTTCCGTGTCGAAGTCATTTTTTTGTCTAAAAGGCCATATAAGATAGCCCCTTGGGCACCTGACGAGGTCCATGTGCAGACATATTTTGTGCCCAATGCTTCGGTTGTCTAATTAGCATCGTTCCTTTTTGCTGATCTCTAGCCGCCTCTCACTCAATCATCGAAAAAAAAATGCTCAGTTCTCTCAACTTTTGCGCGTGTTAGCATAAGTAATTAACCACACTGCATTCTGGTGCATATTCCCAATCAAACAACATTCTAGTCATTTATTTTTGCGACGATGGAGTGATGGAGTTCATATACTTGTATAAACAAACATCAATAATACGGAAACTTGACTTTGGAAAGCAGAGCGATAAAAAGGTCAACACGCGGCTCGCTGTTTCACTGATGATCAATAACAAATCATTATAATTATGGCAGTGAATTCTAACATTCTGATTGTTGGAATGCAAATGAATCACGTGCATACTGATGCACTTGAAAAACATCAACACTTTTAAAAGGTAGGTGGGCATCTACCGATAGAATAACATTACTAGATTGATTGCCAAGGTTGGATGGAGTTGGATTGGTGAAATAAAGCGTTGCGGAATCAATTCCAGGGGGCTTATTCTTCGACAGAAATTCACCATTTGTATCTCTTCTGAAGACTACAGGGAGGTAGGTACTATGAACTGATCATGAAAAAATGTTCCCACCTGAATAAGATTTTTTGAAAACTTTGTTTCTTTTTGTATTTTAGAAACAAAAAACACTCCTCAGTCAAAATTGGTACCTAACCACCTACTTCCTTGTAGCTTTCGAATAAGACCCGAATGGTAAATTTCTGTCGAGGAATAAGCCTGCTGAAATTAATTCGTTAACGTCTCATATTGGAAGTAAGGGGTCCATGGCACTCGATGGCCACACGCAAATCGAAACGAGAAAATAGGCAAATCATTCAGAATGGCGTGTGGAATGTTAATCCGAAATAAAATTTGCGGATTATTTGGAAATTTTTTCAAAAAAAAATAAGAAGGAATAACGCGTTCAAAGAACAGTGTGATAGTTTCTGGATGTTGTTGTATTGTTGGTTGCCCACATCACTTCAGTGGAAAATTAGAACAGGTACGGGGTAGTGACTTATGATTTACCAACAAAACAATCTTGCAAAATGTTGTGCGTAGGCCTGAGATGGGCACCGCAAAGAAGAGCAGTACGACGTAAACAGTTCAATTGCAGAGAAACTATGAAAGTGATAGAAATTTCCCCCTTGTTCTGGATTAATCATCGTCAGTAGAACGCAACAGAGTTTGTTTCGTGGTTGTAAAAAGTGTTTACAATGTAGCTGTTAAGTATCATGGACCCTTCGTATACCTAAGTATGGAAGTCGGTATGGAAAAACTACACCTTTTCCAGTTGTAGTTCAGAAAATATCAGTTGTATTTCAGATATTGTCAATTGTAGTTCAGAAGACGTCAATTGCATTTCAGATTAGTAAAATGTAGTTCAGAAAGTATCAATTTTATTTCTGATTGGTCAAATGTATTTCAGAAACAGTCAATTGTGTTTGAGATTAATAAATTGAATTTGAGAAAGAGTCATTTGTATATCAGAAATGATCATTTGAATATCAGAAAGCGTGATTTGTATTTCAGAACATGTCATTTATAGTTCAGAAAATAATTTATTTGTATAATTTATCCATCAATGCAGCTCCAAAATAATTGTCCAAGCATTGGTCGTTCTTGGATGCTGCGGAAGCCGGTCGTGCGATTAACACCCCCGCAGGCATCTGTTACACAGAAGATGTGCCGAATATCTGCAGTTCATCACATAAGAAGATCAAGAGTTCAAAGCTGTGGCTGTGCAAAAGTGCCCCAATTTGCAGGAGTCCGAAAAAAATTGATACTTTCTGAATCACATTTTACTAATCTGAGATGCAACTGATGTCTTCTGAACTACAATTGACGTCTTCTGAACTTCAATTAACGCTTTCTGAAATACAATTGACATAATCTGATGTACAGTTCAAGTTTTCTGAACTATATTTGATAAATCTGAAATACAATTGATGCCTTCTGAACTACAAGTGACTAATCCGAAATACAATTGACGCTTTCTGAACTACACTTGATTAATCTGAAATTCAATTGACGATATCTGAAATACAATTGATATTTTCTGAACTACAACTGGAAAAGGTTTAGTGTAAAATGTATCGGAGTTGAATTTTCCCACATTATTGATTAATTTGTAAGGAATTTGTTGTAGTGATTGTTTTTTCAATATGGCAACGTCAATCGCCAATTCACTGATATTGGTAGTCCAAATCAATCAAGAAAAAACTGAACAAAAGTACAGCTCAAAAATAAGTGCTCAAAGTCAAGAATTGTGCCAATCGCACATTCAAACGAGACTTTAAACTAACCTTTCTATACACCAAGCCTGGCCTTGGACCGATAACTGATAAGCAGATTTTTTATTATTTTGTAATTGTAAATCGTGTATAAATAAACACAACGCGTAACTTCGCCCATCGATAATGGCGCGCGATTGACTACAGGCAAAATATTTTGGTCGAGCGTCCAGCTGGAAGTCTGGTCACGCAACGCGATCGGAAAGGAAAAATTCGGAAAATCACAGGTCAACTTACTATACTTCCTTTAATAATGGGTCAGTCAGTGATCATGAATATCAATCATGGTGGTCACTTTTAACTAAGTGTTGTTATTTTCTTCATTAATAGATCACCCTCACCCATGATTGTAGGTACTGCCAAGATATCACACATATAAATCGGGGTGGAACAACCCCACAAAAATAATCTGGGACTAACAAGGCTCGAATTACCGCTAATGATGCGTATACGCGTATATACCTGCTACCCACGCAGATTATTTATTTTGTAACTCGACGTGTGGGTGGGTGTGCGTCAAGCTTTTTGAAAAATAATTGTTCTGATACAGTTCTGTGTAATTATCGTGTGCTGCTGGGGGATCAGCTTTTTGAAAGAAACAATGACGAAGATTCGGCGGATAATTACTTAATTAAGCCATTCACAATCATTACTTGTGATCTTTGACCTGGCTGAAATTTGTTTACGTCTTGTGTATTGGAAATGTGACGCAATGAGGCATGTTGATAGAATTAGGATTTAAGACGTCGATCGATATTCGCTCAAAAACAATAACAAAACAAACCTTCTGATGGCTGAATTTTAGAGTGCACATGAGTTGGTTTTAATAGAGCAAAATTGGGTGCTTTCACGTCTGGGGTATGTTGGTCGAAGCATTGCGACTCTGTAGCAATTTCGAATGGGAATAAGCTTGAATTTAGTGGCTGGCAGAGTGGATGGTTGTTCACAATAAATTAGATAGGTCTATCACTATTACGATTGATGAGAACAAGACAATCAAGAGCTTCGAAGCTGTTCATCCCGATTTGTACCTAACCTAGCATATAATTTTGCCAAATTAGTGATTGTCGAGCTAAACATGTTGAGCAGATATGGATATAAATTTGAAGATGCTCTTTGAAGGAATTCATAGTTCAACACGTGTAGATTGTAGAGCCAAGTGACGTGTAATCGACTGATGTATTTCAATATATGATCCTTTTTTATTGTCCTGCCTTATCCAGGAGTTCAGGTAGGTATACATACTTGTGAAACCAATACTATTGATTATCGATATGAACGTTGTCTCGAACTCCAGTCTAGATAAAAAAAAGTGTTGTTAAAATCTTGAGAAAAAAGATTTATGATTGTAAAAAACCCAAGATTAACAAACTTATTAGTTCCGGAAAAATACAGTGATTAGTCTCGCCAAGTAAGCGACTAGATTGAACAAATAGTTCCGCAAGTCACTTGAAAAGAACACAGAACATGTAAACTTGAAAATTATTTTGCAAGAAAAATATCACCACTTTTTGACTTATCTGACATCTGACCTTTTGAAGAGGAATAGCTTGTTGGACACAAGCAGTGATTTAAGGAGGTTCCCGCCTCATCAGCTCTGAATAAGGGCCCTGTCACTCCAAATTCAGCAAAACTGGTATGGAAAGTTGTTGAAGCTTGATTATAATTCTTGAACCTTGGTGTTAGACGATATTAATATGGATCTGAATGAGAAAAATGTGAACTTGTCCTAAATTCTTCCATGAAAGTAGTTTCCTGATAACAAAATAAAAACAAGTCGGAAAAATAACATTGGCTTGCATGGCAATAAGGCTGCAGGTGATGGTCTTGCTGAACATATGCTTGGGTATGCTTGGGGGGCTTAGGGTTGCCCAATCCACACCTTTCTTAAATTGACAGGTAGTTTTATTCTGTGAATTCTATCAGAAAATTCATATACCTAACTTCAAACTTCAAATAGATAATTGCACTTCACCTATGCGTAGTGATGGAGACGAAATCTACTTGAAATCTACCTGATGTAGATTGGAGTCTACGTGTTCAGTACTGTTCACGTAGACTATGGACACTATGTAAACTATAGAAAATATTATTGATCATTGATGATAATTGATCATTACTACGGCGTATTTGCCTTGAGCCTTTTGAACAAGCGGCAAGTCTAGTTCATTGAAGAAGTTCTGGTAATGCGGCATATGAGCACACAGATGAAGAGATTCACACAACAATATAGCAGTGGCAACTGGCAACTGGCAAATAAGTTATTGAAATCCAAGAAAGCATTGAAAAGAGGGGAAATCCAAAAGTAACTATTCAAATAGTCTGCGTTTCTACTATATTTTATTACAGTCTGCAACTTCGAAACAGAAAATACAACTGCTGGAAAAAAGTTTACACTACTCCCCAATCTGCCCTTCTCTCTGTTTCACGAGGTCAGTATGCCTTGAGCAATTGCAAGCAATCAAGCTTCCAGCTTTGAAGCCTATAATGAAGTCAAGAGTCAGGCGGCTAATCGGCGACCGTGATAATGCCCGCCATACGTTGAAAATACTGAGAAAACATTGCATTTGACGAAGCAAGCAAACTATTTAGCACACCAGCTTGCTGAAACCTTTGGTCGATTCCCTTCGACCAATATTCGCTCTTTGAGAATTCCATGCTACAACATCAGAAGAATCACTTTTACCAGGCCGACGGTCGTACTGGCTGGAAGAGGGTTAGTGGGCATGACAACCTTGACCCGCCATCTGTCGACGAGGGAGAGCTAGATCAAAAGAAAGCAATGATTTCTTTCAAGGCAAGGTGGTATTTGTTTCAGGATTTCGGATGAGATCAGATCTAAGGAGCTTCGGGCCATCAAATAATTTCCAAGATCAAATGTTCTACGACGTGTCTTTCATAAAGAATCAACTCGGAAATTAGTATCCTTATACTGAAACAGCCAGTGGCCGCAATGGTTTGAATGATACAAAGTTTGGGGAAACTGCTGAACGATCGTCAGTATAAGGGGGAGCAGAACGTTTGGGAAAACTTGATTCCAATAGCAAAGCAGGCACAGCACAGGTCGGCTCTTCTCAGCGCCAGCCTTCCTAGTTCTGCGGCAGGAAATGAAAAATCCACCATCATTTCATAACCAAGAAGATGTCATCCCTCAACCAAGAAGACATCTTAGTTTGGTAGGAGTTACAAAAGACCTTGACGTCTCGATATTCCAGGATCGCCTGAACAGTTTTGCATCTCCTACCTCCAACTAGAAAAATCTCGAAAAATTGAGGAAAAAGTGTTGGAGAATATCCAAAAACTAATTATATCTGTTGTTCAAAAAACAAAATGAAAATCGGTTCACGGTAGATATAAAAGTCAGAAATTTGCGTTTTTTTTTTTGGGGCGGAGAACTTTAAAGCCTTCGTCCGATTTCAAGAATTTCCCTTCCAAAAATCAACTCAAATTCTCTCCAATTTTCATTAGCAGCATGTCTCTACCTTGTATGAGTATTTCGTTGGGCTTTCGCCGAACACACTATAGTTAGCGCTGCAGCTTTTCTCAATTAATATGTAATACCTGTGCAAGTTTTGAATCGATGAATTTCAGTTTTCTTTTGCCATGTTCCATAATTCTCTGGATAACAGCGGGATCAATTTCTCCAATGCAAAATTCCCTAATGTTTCTGTAAAATGCGACGCCGTAATTGGTCTTCATTCGCAGGTTCCCATCCCTTGTCTCATACTATTCTGCTCAACACTCACCAAAAATCTTATATTGGTCAAGCTTGCAACATTGGGAGGCGGGCAGGAGTTCAGAGAAATTGATCCCGCTATTGTCCAAAGAATGATCGAACAGACAAAAGAAAACTGAGAGCCATCAAAGATAATGGCCCAACTTCGATATGTTAAATATGAATCTTGTATTCTTATATATGATGTTATTTTTTGCAATAATAAGTTACAGAATTGAAACTATCCAAAGAAAGTTATAAGCTTTTGAAAAATTTCCCAAAACTTTCGTACCATACGTTAGTAATACATCAGCGACCAAAATATTGGTTCTTTGAAGACGTCAAGCTGATGAACAGATCGAGGCTTAGTTGAAGTTTCGAAGTTACCGTTATCGTTGACCTGTTTCTCTTCAAGTTTAATAAGTCACCTTCGAACGAAGTCCACGATAAAGTCAAATTGCAAAAGCGTCATCAATTATTCAAAAAAGAACGTCACAACAAGAGAACGAAAAATAAAATTTGCGCCATGGATTATTATTATTATTTCATGTAAGTGGTCGTATGCAAGCAAATTTATACTTGTTGGTTTCTTCACCAAGTTGTTATTTTCGTTATGAATCACATAGATTAGGTAGGGATATGAATGAACGAAAACATTAAAAGTCTTTTATCAAAACAATTAACGTGCGTCTGTTACGTCAATTCCAATTTGAACTTCTTGGGTTATCCTTGGTTTGTTTTGCATTCTTTGCCAGAGAATCGTGCGTTTTTTATGTAAAAATAATCAAGAGAAGACTGATGAGGACGTTTTGACCAATGGGAGTAATGAATAACGAGATCTGCTTGTAGCCAGCGTACCCACCGTTGAAAATTTACTGAGGTACTGAAGGCAGTCTTGAAAGACGACATCGATCTTATCATTTTTCATCTTCTCTTGTCAATGATCACTAATTTTGTGGATTGCTGGATAGGATATAGCTATATCAAGTAGTTGTCTTCGATTTCTTTCACACAGCCATTACCAATCTCAAATGATGTTTATTCGTGGTTGTGAAAGAGACATGCAGTCTACTTTGTCGCCCGTATTCTAAATAGTTATGTGTTCATACCTTAAGAGGCTTCTTAGCAATTCAGCACTATAATAGTCATTACCAACTCATAATTTGAATTTCAGAAACGCAATCGTCAAAGAATGTTTTTTGGCATCAAATATAGGAACTAGTATATTCTGGATATTTTCTAGGATTAGTACCTATCTAGGTATGAAGTAGTGATTACATAAACTGATAAAATTATGGATTGACATTGCGATCTGAACCTTGAAAATGTCCCTTGACGACCGACTAAAACTATTCGCGCCATTAAAAATTCAACGGGAAAACTGTTTTCTTTCCAATATTCTCACTTGTTTACGTGATTCAGTTGTTGAATCAATTAGACATTTCAGGTGTGAATGTTTACTTTTCTGTACAAGATCTTGGCCAGCTGAATGTAAATCTCGAAAAAAATTATGCAAGTAAGACACTGGCAGTAAGTAATGCTAGAATATTTTGGTCTACAGCCCCCGTGCCGTGGTAGTAGAAGTGCACAATATTCAGGGTGAACCTAGTAGGACACCCTTGTTCTACCCTTTTCTCAGGTTCAAAAAATTTATTCTAGTTTCTACCTGCTGCATTTTTGGAAACCATAATCCAGGCGTAGTGGAGGCATTCCTGATCAGGGCCTGCGGACGCAGAGCTGCCAGCTGTCCAGGCACCTTGAAGAACCCGACTCCGTTCAAAGTGAACAGTCTGACTCTGCCCATCGCCATGATTTTTGAACCAGCAATCATGCTGTTGTGCTGTCTGTACGGATGGCGCGAATTCTACCCGGACACTGATCGTACCAGACTGGGTATTGGCGTAAGAAGGGAATCCATCGATCAGGATAACCCTGATGACTACCGAGATATGAAGATACATTTCGGACTATGCCCATTATTGACGATAATGCTCTTTCCACGTGATATCGAAATGTGGCTTGCTTTCTCCACTCTTGTACTACCGAGAGGAGATACAATAATTCCGTGCACACAAATAACGTTATCTCCTGCGCTATCTTGTTTAGGCTCTTTCGAGTGGTTCGCTTTATTAATAACAGATTATTGCCCACTTACCAACAAATACCGATAATGGACTGCCGCTACAACAATACCTGTGGATTTGTGTGGGCTCGCATCAAAAAAAGCACGAGATTCTCTAGAGATCACGCGCGTAATCATCGAGGAGAGGCATGAGAGAGAAACGAGCCGCAAGCTTTATAGTCCTCTTGACTATTGATACTGTGCTCTCCGGGGTTGTATCGTAATTAGATATTTCACACCGAGATCTTGTGATGGGAAAATCCAGGTTTCAGAGTTTTCGATACTCACTCAGAACATTCGAGAAGGTGTTAAATAATGTCTAGCGCAGCCCACAAAGAGGGGAAGTCTATGTTCTCGTTTTCCAGTTCGCAAAATTTACTACCACATCAAGGTTAGTCACAATATTGTTTGCTCCTGAAGTGTTCACTGTTTTCTTATGTGCTTTCATTCCCTCCGACTGTTACCTTCGGAAACATTCCACGGGTTCTTTGGCATATTCCGCATTGACCGTCGCCAGTGGATTCGCGATGGCGGCTCTCGAAACGTCCATCAAATTCGGGTGTATACTGGCATGCTTTGGAAAGCCTGCGCCTCCGCCATTTGTGCAGATGTAACCTACTCGCTTATTAGTGTCTCCGGCTTGTGCCAACGATCCAGAATTATTGCGATGTTCTTGAATGTATTGAAATCGCACGATAGCCTCGCAACTCGTTACAATCAACAATCATAATATAATATTATATAGGTACCTACCAAACTAGAAGAGTAACCTATTAAAACCGCATTGCCGTTAAAATCCCAAGCTCGAGCATAAAACAATACAAGTAGATATGCACTCACGGGCGTGATATTCAGCAGCGCATTTGCTTTTGGGTGGATCCGCATAGTGATACAGAAGTTTTCCTGAAATCGGTTGACTTGCGGGAAAGTCAGTATGGCGGGCCAAGATGACAGCGAATCGTAAAACCAACCTCACAACCATAGATAGTTATACGAGACACGGATAGACGAGTATGTTTCAAATTTCCTCAAAAGCGATTCATTTACAAAAAAGCCTAATATGGCGAGCCAGAATGGCGAGGGATCCTAAAACCTGAGGCAGATCCACACATTATATCGTGTGATCGAATGAATCCTCAATGAAAGCAGGCTGTGAATTTGAAGACGCATGTCGCAGCATGGTTCATGTCATGACCTTCGTCAAATGTCAAAATTTGAAGTACGCGTACGGTGGCTTCTGTCAAATCCAAATCAAATATCAAGAATGTTGATAACCAAACTTTCATCAGAGGTGACTCGAACTCATAAAAATTCGAAACCTACAGCAATTATTGTTGGAAATGCCCACCTTCCTGAGCTAAACAAAGCCGAACTCTTCGTCTCACCGCACCGCTCACATTAATTAGTTCCTGCAGATTGTTGTTAATTTCCAGGCATTTTTGTGAGACTCTTGTCGTAAGCTCAAACATGCTATTTATGACTCATTGAAAATTGAATTTTTCAGGTGAAGCCAGAGGTAAAAGTCCAGTGGTGTCAGGTCACAAGGATTGGGGAGCCATACAGGGTGTTTCAGAGATGACAGCAAAAAATTTAACTGTGGCTAAATCTCGTCACCACAGTCACGTCGGCACAGACCGAGGCACTGACTGGTTTGTCATAACTATCTACCGATCCAGTCAGTGGCGTGAGAGTTACGGGGGTCAATAATTTAGAAGCATCCGAAGAAAAGTTGACTTGAGGTGACCTCCCATAATTTCTACGCTACTCGTTGGATTTTTTACAAAATTTGACAGGTTGATCATAATGTTGATAAACTAGCTTATGGTGAATTTGAACTTATTTTGTCGAAACGTTTCTGAGTTAGTTACAAATTTTTTAAATCCGAAAAAGTGAACTTTCGAGGACTATATCTTCGTCATTAGGCCGAACTTTCCAAAATGGTACATGGGTTTCTGTTGTATTTTTAGACGGGATCTACTCACAGCTAAAATTTTTGCTATCATCCCTGAAACACCCTGTATACTAGCTGTATTTCTGCTGATGATCCATGTCTGGGAAGAACGCGCTGAGAAGTGCTGGAGAATCGCGAGCAGTGATGTGCAGTGTGGCCCCCATGTATATTAGGCCAGTCAAATTAGAACAAATTGTTCCGTTTGAGGGGAAAAACTGTTGGAGTTTTGAAAATTTGACAGTAATGTCCGGTAAGGTGTACTGTTGAACATACTAAAAGTCCCCAACTCTACCTATTAAGCTCGAGCCGCCATCTTGGCAAAATGGTCCTTCGATCCAGTTTTCTGCTTATATTCCGCTAATCATCAGAGATATTCAATTAGGTTTGATAAAAAATCAAGGATATAAAATTGTCGTATTTAATATCACAAGAGATAAAATTTTGCTTTCAAAATTTTATCTCGAGTGGTATTCGACATGACTATTTTACGAGAGAAAAGGAGGCTTTCTTTGAACAGCTTTTTCATCCAAAACCAAGATACTTATCTAGTTCTAAAATAACGTGAAGCCATAAAAAGGCCGAGAGAGTTTCGGAAGTCATGACTAACGGCGTATGGAGGTATAAGAGAGCCCGCTAGGATCTTGAGCATCCAAAGAAAGTATAGAAGAGCACAGAGTCTCGGGAGATAAAGAAAAGAGTTTCTACTAAAACCCTGACTGAAAAACCAAGAAAATACAAGACAACACACCAAAGTTTCGAAAGCCAGAAGAAGACTCAATGGGGCTTACAGTACGTCATAAGAAAGTGAGCTAGGTCTTTGAACGGCACATAGACATCCACATCAAAAGGGCCCGCAAGGGCTTCGAGCCACAGAAGAAGACACAAGGGGCAACTCATTAGGGATATAAACGATGCATGAAAACACAAGGGGGCCCGCTGGGACTTCGATTGATACAACAAGATGCAATGAAGCTTACTAGTTTGCTTGAATACTGTTTGTGACGACTGCCGATTCAAATTGATGCAAAAGTGTCAGTCTGACAAATATTATAGGTAACTCAATTTGAGCTTGCTTTGTTTTCCTGTGCTCATCTTTAGCTAAGTTCCGGTCATTTACAAAAGGAATTTTATAACAAGGTGGACGGCTGGACGGATTGGGACGGACAGGCGAATACAAAGTATAAAAATAGCGTATTCGATAGGAAAATGCGCTACATCTACTAAAGCAGTTTGAATGTAATGGAACGAGTGAAACGTCAAAAAATTGCCGCTGCAAAACCATCATGTTGGTTTTGCCCAGGTAGGTATAGGTACGTGTTTTGTCATCTGAATACTAGATTTTATTGTCGGTGTGATACACTCTAGTGAAATAGTCGTATTTAATATCACAAGAGATAAAATTTTGTCGGCAAAATTTTTCGATTGTTATGAAAATTTGTTGCTTGGCAATTTCGCGAATGGCATTTGTAACAAAACCACGAGCCGTCAGGCGAGTGGTTTTGATTAAATGTCATGAGCGATATTGCCAAAAAGCAACAAATTTGAATATTACAAGAGGAAAATTTTGCCTTCAAAATTTTATCTCGAGTGGTATTCGACATGACTATTTTACGAGAGAAAAAGAGGCTTTCTTTGAACAGTTTTTTCATCCAAAACCAAGATACTATCTATAGTTCTAAAATAACGTGAAGCCATAAAAGATCCGTGAGTATAGAAATTATAGAAGAGCACAGAGTCTCGGGAGATAAAGAAAAGGTTTTCTACTAAAACCTTGACTGAAAAACCAAGAAAATACAAGACAACACACCAAAGTTTCGAAAGCCAGAAGAAGACGCAAGGGGGCTCACAGTACGTCATAAGAAGGTGAGCTAGGTCTTTGAACGGCACATAGACATCCACATCAAAGGGCCCGCAAGGGCTTCGAGCCACAGAAGAAGACACAAGGGGCAACAAACACCAGGGGCAACTCATTAGGGATATAAACGATGCATGAAAACACAAGGGGGCCCGCTGGGGCTTCGATTGATACAACAAGATGCAATGAAGCTTACTAGTTTGCTTGAATACTGTTTGTGACGACCGCCGATTCAAATTGATGCAAAAGTGTCAGTCTGACAAATATTATTATAGGTAACTCAATTTGAGCTTGCTTTGTTTTCCTGTGCTCATTTTTGTCATTTACAAAAAGAATTTCATAACAAGGCGGACGGCTGGACGGATTAGGATGGACAGGCGAATACAAGGTATAAAAATAGCGTATTCGATAGGAAAATGCGCTACATCTACTAAAGCAGTTTGATGTAATGAAACGATTGAAACGTCAAAAAATTGCCGCTGCAAAACCATCATGTTGGTTTTGCCCAGGTAGGTATAGGTACGTGTTTTGTCATCTGAATACTAGATTTTATTGTCGGTGTAATACACTCTAGTGAAATAGTCTACAAAAATTGTTTCATACCGATTTTTTTCTCGTATCTGTTGATATTAATAAGATTAAATTAACAAAAAAAAAAGTCAAAAAATAAGCGATTTTTTGCCTATGGCTAGAGATATTGTCTCCAAAATTTGTGAAGATGTTGGCAGTCTACATCAAAGCTAAACGTGACAGTTGAGATATGAAAAAAAATTGGGAAAATATTTTTTTATTTTTTTTCAAATTAAGCAAAAATTTGGTTTTGTAGTTTGACATTTCCAACAGGGCGGAGTGAAGATTTCAATCGAACATCAATCCGTTTTGATATTGACATATTGTAAGAAAAGATTTTATCAGTATTGTGCCTTCACGAGCTTCTGGAATGCTCGATATGAATTAAACTAAAAGAATAATAGCTAAGTCCAAAAAATGTTGTCGATTGGTTCTGAAGGAAACAATTCGAAACAAAAGACATCAGCAAAGGATATACAGGAGGTCCAAAGGTTATTCAACTGTATATGAGCCCCATATTGGTGTGCCTTATCCAAAATAGTACAAAAGAATCAATCAAAATATTAAAATCCACCCTGGTTAACAAAAAGTAACGATACAAAATGGAAGTAGTGAAGCGTACCAGATGCCAAAAAAACAGCCTTCACATTTATGAAAAAAAAAACAAGATCAATGGATTTATTTGAAAGTTATTAGTCCTCAAACTTGATTTTACAAATTTCAGCCAGTCAAATAGGGAAAAGTAGAGAGAAGTAACTGTCGGAGTTTCAGAAATTTGACAGGGATGTTCGCTAAGGTATCCTTATAAACATACTGAAAGTCCCCGCCTCTACCTGTTGCGCTTGAGCTGCCATCTTGGAAAAATGGTAAAAAAACTTGATCGAAGGACCATTTTTCTAAGATGGCAGCTCAAGCGCAACAGGTACAGGCGGGGACTTTCAGTTTGTTTATAAGGATACCTTAGCGAACATCCCTGTCAAATTTCTGAAACTCCGACAGTTACTTCTCTCTACTTTTCCCTATTTGACTGGCTGAAATTTGTAAAGTCAAGTTTGAGGACTAATAACTCTCAAATAAACCAATCAGTTTTGTTCTTTTTTTCATCAATGTAAAGGCTGTATTTTTGGCACCAAATATGCTTTACCACTTTCATCTTGTATCGTTACTTTTTGTTATACAGGGTGGATTTCAACATCTTGATTGATTCTTTTGTACTATGTTGGATAAGGCACACCAATATGGGGCTCATATACAGTTGAATATCCTTTGGACCTCCTGTATATCCTTTGCTGATGTCTTTTGTTTCGAAATGTCTCCTTCAGAGCCAATCCACAACTCTTTTTGGACTTAGCTATTATTCTTTTAGTTTAATTCATATCGAGCATTCCAGAAGCTCGTGAAGGCGCAATACTGATGAAATCTTCTCTTACAATATGTTGATATCAAAACTGATTGATGTTCGATTGAAACCTTTACTCCGCCCTGTTGGAAATGTCAAACTCGAAAACCAAATTTTTGCTTGATTTAAAAAAAATAAATCGCATTTTTTTTCTATCTTAACTGTCACGTTCACTCTGATGTAGACTGCGAACATCTTCACAAATTTTGAAGACAATATCTCTAGCCATAGGCAAAAAATCGCTTATTTTTGTTTTGTTAAGTTAATTTCATTATTATAAACAGATACGAGAAAAAAATCGGTATGGAACAATTTTTGCAGACAATTCATAGCCTTGATTTTTAATGAAACCAAATCAAATATCTCTGATGATTAGAGCAATATAAGCAGAAAACTGGATCGAAGGACCATTTTTTCAAGATGACGGCTCGAGCTCGATAGGTAGAGTTGGGGACTTTTAGTATGTTTATCAGTACACCTTACCAGACATAACTGTCAAATTTCCAAAACACCAACAGTTTTTTCCCTTCAGCTTCCCTTATTTGACTGGCCTAGTTCTTGGAAGTAGATGTTTCCAAGTTCATCATCGTATGGTTCAATGATGAATGAAAATAAAATTTCTTGCCGATATCTTTTGCCCTCAAAAAAAAATTGGCCCGATGAGTCTCCTCCGGCTTATGACACACCACACTCCACTTTTCTCTGGAAACTGGGCTGTTTCGACGAAGTAGTGTGGATTCTAGGTGCCCCACATACGCATATTTTCAGAATTGACAAACCCAGATGCCCAGATTAATGAAAATAGGTCTCATCAGAGAAAAAAGTCAAATCCAGCATGTTGTCGTTGTCAATGTGATTCAGAAACCATTCGCAGAACTGTTGTCGTTGTGAGATGTGGTTTCGCTGGAGTTCTTGCTTAACTTGGTAACGGTAATGATGCAAAAAAAGATCTTTTTTTAAAGATTCTGGGAAGTACCATAGGACAGCTCACAGCTCCACCTGTTGAACCAGATTACAGATTGGCGGTTTTTGGGAATTTGTCATGACTTCCTGAACATTCTCGATAACTTCTTCCGTCCTCATTTTTGCTCGACCAGTTCCGGGCTTTTGTGCCGTGCTGCCGGTTTCACGAACTAAATTAAGACAGCTCATGACATTATTGTGGACATTGATGTAGTCGAAAGCCAGGTCGGGCTACCGTGGTCGAAACTCTTCCAGGAAATCCGCCATGGAATAAACACGCTCGCCGTCAACTTTTTGTGCATTTCGGAAATACGTTCCACCATAAATGGTTTCTGCTGTGCAGTGAAAATCATTCCGTATCACGATTTTTTTTTCAATTATTGACAGGTAAAAATATTTGAAAGTAGCGCTCTTCTGTTTTTTGATTGTGTCAATTAGGTCAAGATCTACGTTTTTTGGCTCAAAGCCTGCTCTAAATAAGAACTCATTCGATTACACGATAGATCGTTATACGAGACAAACGTGTGTTTCAAGTTCATCTAGATCATTTTCACTTACAAAAATGTTCAACATGGCGGCCAGGGCAAGATGGCGACAGATCGTGAAATAGACCTCATAGTCAGAAATGATTATACAAGATCAAAGAATGTTGTAAGTTTCATCACAATTGATAGCCTTGAGAAAAAATCTCACACCAACTCTAATACTTACACTACCACTATCACTATCACTACCACCACTCTACTACTGTGTAGGACGTGCTATTACAGAGACAGAAATAAAATTTTATTTCCTTACACAAGATGTATCGTGTGATCAATTGAATTCCTAATTTAGGCAGGCTGTGGCCTGGTCGAAATCAAGGGTGCGAAGCTGCATTTGGCTAGGCCACAGCCTGCCTGAATTGGGAATTCAATTGATCACACGATAGTTACTCCAGTTTTGTTTCTTCACTGGAATCTTGACTCGTGGCTTCTGCTTGAGCCCCTTCGCCTCTCCGTATGAAACTCTAGTTTAGTCTCATTATGTCTATAATCCAATTCAACGATATAATTTTCCTCCTTAGCTTTGCTCGAGACTTCGCTCGACTCCTCATAACTCCCTCATGGTTTTCTTCCAGATAACTCCTACTCGTCTTCCATAATAAGTATGTCTTTGTTTGATTCTTTGCGACTCTCTAATAGTCTTCTTCCAAATTTCTTGCTCGTGGAAGGTTTGCTTCCCGGGAGTTTTCTTGCAGGTGGCGAATCACTATTTGAAAACGCTATGCCAATCAGAAAAATATCTACCACCCTGAGGCAAAATCCCAAAGAAAAAAGTACAAAAAAAACTGGGATTCAAGCCAACAAGAGCATCCTTTTGTTGTGGAGACCTGGATTGAAAGAGACACACTAGCCAGAGGTAGATGCTTTTTTGAAAAGGCGAAGGCTCTTACGCTAAAACATGAAGATTGATGATGTGAATAGATTGGAAAGTAATCTTGGAGCATTAGACCGACCCAGCAAACAACTATCGAAATCCAGCAGACACGTGTTTTGACCTGATTAGACGTTAGCCGATCAAAAAAAGTTGACGCAGAAAACTAAGAGGACCAGAAGCCTAATGCATGAAGTTATTTTGCAAATTTCCACTTTGTACCTGGCAAAATTCAGGGGAGAAAACACTGTATTGAAACTTCTGAAGTTTTTGCCGATTGTGAACAATTTTTGTTGATAAACAGAGTTCTTAGACTACCAAAAGACTGGATGGATCACCAGACCAACAATTTTTGTGACAAAAACCAAAACCAACAGTTTATTGTCGAAGCCAGGAACAATATTCTTAATTTTGTCATCCCTTTCTACTGAAAACAAAATTTTTAGTGGCGAAATCCCAAAATATACCCTCTAGCTTTCGTCAAGAACATTTGTTGCATGAGAAGAATTCTTAACAATTCTTTTGCTGAATTGCGCTTTTGCCTTAAGTGAAGCTGAAGAGTACATACGTGAGTATCAATAATAAAATTGCAAGGATATCTACTATCTAATCAAGTTATCATTTAGTTTCCATTTGTCTAATTGAATTAGGTATAATAGAATTGAGTGAGTTGTTTATATTTCTGTATGTCGTTCAAGTAGGTATGTACCTACCTAGTACCTACCTGTAACAGCAAGGTGACTGATGAAATATTTTAATTTTTTTATAAATAAGGAACACTTGAATACACGATTGCTCAAGCAGTCGTGAATTTTATATGTGATCATGTAAGTGGGCACATGCTATAGTAGGTTCACTTGTACCGTGATTCTAATAGGCTGGGCAAATTCTACAGTTTGGCATTGTAGACTTCACGTACAACTGCCTAGTGTGCGCTTGAGCGTCTGGCTTCGAAAGATAGATTATGTTGGTGTGTTGACTGTTGCTGTCAAAAATGAAAAAAAATACCGAAATCAACTTTGCAAATGCAAGTATGGAGTGGATGTAGTTCACCTGCACTGCACTAATCCTATGTAGAAGTGACAACGGTATGGTAAAAGAGCTAAACTATAGGGTTTTGCATTGAGTGTTCACATAAACTCACGGTAAGAAACGCAGTGGCGCCGAATAGACCTTTATTTGTGGCGCTCGCCATACCTCAAAATAGGGGAGGGGGTCTGGAGGGAAAGAAGAAAAAATGGAAAAGAAGGGGAGAGAAGAAGGGAGGAGAAGAAGGGAGAGAAAGAAGAGGAAGTGAGAAAACCCAGCAAATCATTGGATATTAGGATTATTAGGTACAATGAATCTGAATGACAGTTATTTACGATGTACCTAGGTAATAGGTAACGTATGATCATTGTATAACTACTCCTAGTAGGCCAGCCGCCGTTCAAATTGTGCAATTTTCGGAAAGCACGAGCAGGCGGCGTGTTCAGCATTTGTCGTTTGGTCGCTCAAATTAGTTATAAATCACGCTGTCTTCAAATTTCAACGTGGCGCCCAACTTACTGATAGATGTTGATGGTTTGACAAAATCCTAAATTCGAGGCTGACCTACTAGTGATAGTTATACAATGCAATGGTATGATCAAAACCATTTTACCTCAAGAGTGCTATGACTTTTTTTTGTCTTTTTCGATTGTTGGGAGTATGTCCTGCAATTTACTTCAGAGTGACATCTGCATGTTATTTGAAAATCTTCAATGCATGTCGGTGAGGAATACGACCACTCTCCGTTCCCCAATTTTGAGCCATTTCAAAAATAACTTATAATGAAAGCTTTTTATCGAGCTTTTTATTCAATTTCAAACATTTTCAGATACGGAGATTGGCATTCAACAGTTTATTTACTCATTATGGTCGCGATTATGGTCAACCTTTGATATACCATGTGATCCAAACCATTCCGAATTGGGGTAGACTAGACTATGCCCTAGCGAAAAGCAGTTTTGCATTCCAGAATTTGGCCATGTCACAGTCTACCCCAATTCGGAATGATTTGGATCACACGGTATAAAATATTGATAATTTTATAGCACTCTAGAGGCATGCAAAAAAGTTTTGACCATAAATCGTATACGGATTTCAACAGCCAATTAAATGGACTATAGTACAGGAAAAATAGTAAAAAAATCGGCAAAACCTCAGAATAAATATGGACGTCATGAAAATTTGATATTCTGTTCAGAATTGAGTGCTCTACAACATATCCAAAATCGTCAAAAATCGCACCCGGGGGTTTTGAGTTATTGGAGGGGGGGTGAAAAATTGCAGGTAAAAATGGAGGGGATGGAACCCGTCAATCCATTGGATGCGAATACATTATAGTTCCACGTATCATATCTCCTTGATACCATTTTGGCACAAAAAGTGTCCATCATTGTTAAAGGGAAGTAGTGGGGGGGGGCGAAGCTCTGCTAGGTAGTCCATTTTGTTTTTATGGCCATGTAGAACCGATCACGACGAGTTTGGTATCTTTTCCGACTAAATTCAATCTCCTGAACTCGTATCCGATGTGTAAATTTGGATGAAAACAAGTTTGAACAAGTTAACTTGAGAAAACTTGTTTTTTCTTAGACAATTTTGACGAATTTTTGTTTTACTGTTGGAGGTGTTCATTTTTAGAAAATTTTCAGGGACCATCAAATTGAAGTGTATTCTTCACAAAAATCATCCACTCGGTGTATAATTTTGTTTCTCGAGTTTAAAAAATCGATTTGAACTTGAGCCGGCACGGCGTGTCGTCTACTACTGACCAGAACACTACAGCATGCACCTTTAAATGAAAACACCTCAAACTATTGAAGAAATAACAGCTCATCTTTGAAAATTGGAGGATTTGTGCAGAACTGAATTCCCTATAACATGAACAAAATCGCCATAAATCGCAATGCAGGATTTCAAGTTATTCGAGGATGAGGATAACACTTTGACAGGATTCATACTCTATGAACTGTCACCTCTCCACTTAAATAACTTAAAACCCTGCTGTGCGATTCATGGCGATTTTGTTTATGTTTTAGGAAATTCAATTTCCCACAGATCCTCCAATTTTTAAAGATAAGTTGTTATTTCTTTAAAAGTTTGAGGTGTTTTCATTTAAAGGTGCATGCTGTGGTGTTCTGGTCAGTAGTAGACGACGCGCCGCGCCGGCTCAAGTTCAAATCAATTTTTTGAACTCGAGAAACAAAATTAAGCATCGGGTGCATGATTTTTGTGGAGAATACACTTCAATTCAATGGTCCCTGGAAATTTTCTGAAAATGAACGTCTCCAACAGTAAAACAAAAATTCGTCAAAATTGTCAAAGAAAAAACAAGTTTTCTCAAGTTAACTTGTCCAAACTTGTTTTCATCCGAATTTACACATCGAATATGAGTTCAGGAGATTGAATTTAGTCGGAAAAGATACCAAACTTGTCGTGATCGGTTCGACATGGCAAGAAAAACAAAATGGACCACCTAGCAGAGCTTCGCCCCCCCACTACTCCCCTTCAACAATGATGGACACTTTTTGTGCCAAAATGGTATCAATGGGATATGATACGTCGAACTATAATGTATTCGCATCCAATGGGTTAACGGGCTCCATCCCCTCCATTTTTACCAGCAATTTTTTACTCCCCCTCCAATAACTCAAAACCCCCGAGTGCAATTTTTGGAGATTTTGGATATGTTGTGGAGCACTCAATTCTGAACAAAATATCAAATTTTCAGGACGTCCATATTTTTTCCGAGGTTGAAATCCATCTTTCTTGCACTACTAGGAAAATCTTACGATCTTATAATCCCACAAAAAACTTTGGATTTTTGTGCCTATAGCTACATTGCGCTGCACTGCACACTACACACTATTCATATGGAATGGCAGGTAAGTTGGTTTCATTGCTCTTGATGGAACTGGGGCCCAATTCAACAAGAGCGTCTTAATGAGACAAAGCTCTCCGACCACCGCAACATCGGACGGTCGGACCGAACTGCACAGACGCCAGTTTAGCCCCTATTGAGGGCTCATCAGTACACGGGCATTCAGTCAAACTTTCCGATGCTGTGGTAGCCAGAGATCTCATGGTAATATACACCCAGGAGGACTCCTAATATGTGAGTCCTTCAATCGGCGCCATCTATCAAAGGCATTCCGCAGATGCTATATTTCAAGGCATCAGGCATGCGAGGGAATTAACAGAATTCCAGGTAAAGCAACACCGTCGCCTAGAGCATCGATGGTAGGTGTACACATGTATACTCAAGCCGAGTAGAGCAATGTTAAAAGACGCTATTTGGTCCTAAGAGGCGCAACATTTATTTATATTTGCGTGTTTGTTGTCTTTTAAGAGTGTCTTACCCGGTTTTACCCACAAACTAAACAGCAATATTTTCTGTTAGAGTTCCTAAACTTGGAATTTAGCCCATGTCATCTAGGTAGGTACTTGAAGGGGTATATTCAAGAGTTTTCGAAAATTTCTCACTTTGAAAAGATAATGAAATCTATATGGACAATTTGGTCAGCGGCGTCCCTTTTTTTGCTTATTATTGTTAATATTAATATTATTATTTCTTGAAATTTTGATTGCGGCGCTAGTTGCATAAGTGGGTCTTAGGCCCTCCAGCCCGACTGTAGCGTGGCAATAGGGGGGGGGGGTCTGAAATTTTCTTCGCCATAGTAACTTTTTATGAGTTCGGCGCCACTGAAGAAACGAGTGGCAGTGGGAATGCAATTGGAATGGCAGAAGTTTGAAGTTTTCTGGCATTCCGCAGTGCCCTTGCCAATAGACCATTTCCACATGACGTCACACGCACGTGTCGAACGGCTGATTCGGGGCAACGTCAACATGATGACAATTGTACGTGCCAGTTTGACAAAACTTTGTGACACCAGTGACTTTCACACACCGACACCGACTGACAGATTGACATACTACCAATTTGACTGACGCACATGACTGACGTAGCCCACGTGCCCCGTGACGGATAACGCTCATCTGACTGACGTTGCCCCGAATAAGCTGTTCAAGACGGAGCTGCGTGACGTCAGTGGAAATGGTCTATTTTCTTACCATCGCCAATCACAATTTACGATTCCGTTGTTGAGCTATTATTGCGGCGTGATGACTTGACTGATAATACGAATCTGCTGCTATGAGATGCGAATGCCAAATTTCAGACGTTAGCAAGAAAGAGCCGTTTGACGGTTGTTGCGTCAGGTTGGCAGCTCAGTTGCTAGGTCCGCACTCATTCTTTGTGAACGCTCGTGGTAAGATTGGTTTATTACCTACGCAGTTCCCCTGCATTCCAACTGCACTAATCCTATATGGGTGCGGCTTTATAATGTGTGACCTACCACATAGCATGCTTCGAAAACAAACTGGATCGAAAAGAATCAATAAAGTGGTGGATGGGAATACAAAGTCGAGAGATTCCTAATAGAGGGCACTAGCAATTCAATTTACACATTAGGACCGAGCCAGCTGTTATAAAATGATTTTAAAAGTGCAAGTAGGGATGGGACATCGGATATAAATATCGATGTCCGATGTTGATGTTGGTATCGACGACTAATCATCGGTGACGGTGAAATATCGAGCGAAAAACTTCGATGTTTGCAAGCATCGCCATGTCAAACATCGAAGTGCAAAACATTGAAACAGAATGGGAAAGTAATTAGAAAATCTTATTGGTATTAATAAGAAATATCATAGGATTTATTGTGGAAAAAAAACTACTACAAATTATTACGAATCCCAGTGGGATTTCTCGATTGACGGGAGGAACTGAAAGTAACGGAATAATAAGGGTGATTGCATGTAGAGAGAGTTGATGGCAAAATGCCAATAGTGTCACTGTCAGATCTAACAATGCCTCACGCCTGTTATGTGTCTCAATGCAATTCCCTAACAAACGTCAAAACATAACTCGATCCTTGCGCTGCCTGCCGGTGATCGGGTGAACGAATTTCATGCAATCACCCTATTGAACACAAAACTAGGATCACCAACACAAAGTTTACCAAAAACGCACGGCACGTTTAGGAAGTTAGTAAGCTACTAAACATGACAGCTCAAAATTCCCTAGTTGGTTCGATGTTCGATGTTTTCAGTTGAACATCGAGAATATATCGATGTTTGTGGAATATGAACATCGATGTTGAAATATCGAATATCGAAGCAAAACCATCGATGTTTGATGAACATCGATGCAACATCGCCCATTCCTAAGTCCTAAGTGCAAGTTTGAGCCCGCACCATCGTGAGCGTTATTTAATCCCGAGCCGTTGTCTTCATTGCAACGATGTGTTTTGTACTGTACACTGCGTTCACTGTCATTTTGAATGCAAAAAGCTGTGTTCTGACTGACTTGGTGGCGGACCGGTGACACCTCGACAGAGCTCTTGGCCGTTGGATCTGAAACTGGAACCAATCCACACGTGCTGCTGTTCGTCCTGAGAATGATTTGCGCCTCCTCCATCGCTAACTGCCTCTACAAGAAGTCCGGCCCTTTTAGAAGTGAAATCCCGATCGTCTTCAAATAATCAGCAAAGTTGGGGGTCTAAGAAATGCGTTTCAGCCCTCTTCCCGGAAGTAAAACTGAGACTCTTTTGATATGCGTTTTAGCCCGTAGTAAAGTAGAAGAGCCTATGCGTTTCAGCCCTTATTCGGGAATTAGAGTTGAGACTTCTTGTGGGTGAGCTTTGGCCTCGTTGGAAAAGTAGAGTAGGGATCTCTTGATGGCAAAAGCGAACCGCTGAAAAGTGCTCGTGCACTGGATGATTGCTGTTACCTCGGCGGACCGAGTAGAGTTAAACCTAGTGAATTGGGTCTAGCGCTGACGATTGAACTCTTGTCGTTGAAGATGTATGATGCGCGTCCGATTTGGAATCTGCCTCCATCGGTCCGCATGGGCTGGTGTCTGTTCTACCACTGATTCACAGCCTCCGCCTCGCCCTTTGTAGGGTAGGTATCTTTCGCAGATGCCTTGTCCTGTCTATGTTAAGACTTCGCGGATATGCGTTCTGGTCCCCTTCGTGTGTAGAGTTGGAACCCCCAAAAGACAGAGTTGGAGCAAAACCTAGTGTAACTGTGCTTGATTATGGGGCTACCAATATCTTGGCCACAAAGACTATAGCGAAAAACTTCTCTGGATCTAATGTCTACATCCCATTCAACGCGTTTCACATCTGGTGAAGGTATAGTCACTGTTATCCATGAATTTCTTGGGATTTATGAACGAATGCAACAGAAAATCTAACGGCCCGTCTGCAGTACGTGCAGAGCGCAAGCATAATGCTATTGAAGAAGCTTTGAAATGAGGCACCGTTGAAGCCAAAGAGAGCCCTCCAGCATCTTAGATAGCTCAGGTTTCACGGCTATTGTAGACGCGGCGCAGGACTAAGTCTCCACAGTCCTACTCCTAGAAAATGGAATAGCCAAAGTTTCCGCGGAAATAACTGTTCGAACCGCAGGCACGTTGGATGTTATTGTCCTGGTGCAATAATTTGAAACTCAAGAAATCGCATAATCGAGCCCGGTGCCCAGATTCCGCGTAGTTTTAATAGTACTGCCGAGAGTCGTAACATTTCCTTTATCGCGCTGTTCAACTTTTTCCGTTCGGTCTCGCAGTTTATCAGAAGAAGCCACGTGCACGAACTCGTCTCAATGGTCAATAATGATGCATTGTGCGGAATGACAATAAATCCCAGCAAACTGAGGTAGGTGCGATTTCGCACTCTATTGAACCCGCCCTTTTCAGAGAAAGTTCCAAGTTTGTCTCGTTGTTTACTCGCGCAGAACCTGAGAGGCTTGGATAATTTCCAACTATTGTGGCACGAGCAGGTGAGCACAACTTGGAGCAGAATCGCTGTTGCGATCTGCTCAATTGCACAGTGTTTCCGCTCAAGCAATAAATGCGTCAACCCTAACCAATAAATGACAATGCCTCTGTGACGTGTTCATATGGACGAGACATATGCGTGGGTGGTGAACTTCACTGATGCATGGTCTGTAAGTGTCTACTGTTTCAAACTTCGTAGTATTATGCATTCAGCTTTTATTTGCAACAAAGCAGGCCTTGGAATTTTGTTTTTACGTTTTTTAAAATTAAAAATACCCAGACACTTCAGCTATTACAGCTGCCAGTCAGTGTCAGTGTTAATACTCTGTCAGCTATACCAGCTGATATGAAGCAATGTTGTCTTTCCCCTTGCCGCTTAATTTTTGTGCTCACATCAGGGTAGGTGCTCACTGTGTTTGATAAAAAAAAGCCTGATGTTTCTGACAGTTTCTGATGTCAAAGCAGTTACAGAGTTGGTGTAAGATGGATTTTGATCTTTGGGTGTGGTCGAAGGAAGATTGGAATAACGTGAGAAAATCTTTTTGAAGATCAACCAGATGTGAAAGCTGTTATTCTGCCTACACACATTTTGTGAAACTCCTTTCTTCAGTACTTTTTGGCCAGCTACCTACAGTGCTCAGTAAAGCTAGTAGTGATATGAAAAAATCAATGAAGATGAAAACGGAGCGAGGACCTAGCTGATGAAAGTCCGTTTCAGACAGGATGGCTGAAAAGAAACTAAGAAGCTTATTGCTTGATCATGTTGCGAGCTCAAGTGATGGACAGTCCTTACCTATCTCCACAAATTTCCGGAGTCCGAAATGTTCCGAGTTCAAGTACCTTGTTTCTAAAAGTACCTACCCTAATAAAAATTAATAGGCCAGAGCCATCATTCGTTTCAATTCAAAGGTCTTCACTTTTATTGTTATTGGTAGATGCCAGTACCAGATCGATCTCTATCGACTGAAAGAAACACGGCTTTCATGACACAGCTTCCTCCTTGTTAAATACAGCCAAATTTTAGATTTCTCTTCTCACTTTGTATAGCACCGCCTGTACAACTTCGTTTGTTTCATATGTAGAATGAGGAAGAACTTCTCCACTACGCTTGAAGAATGACAAGCGGTTGATAGTCTGTCATTCGGACATTCAATCAATCAGAAATGAACTTGCAACACTGTTCTGGATTTTGAAGTAGAGCGATAACCCCAGAGAATAATGCATAACCTAAACTGTGGCATTCCACTGACAGCGTTTTTACAGGGTGGATTCTGTCAAACTAGGCTCGCCTGCTTTGTTGCAAATAAAAGCTGAATGCATAATAAGTACCTTCCGAACTCAAATCTACAGGTGAACAACATCAAAATATACTCAGTGTTACATGAAAAGATATTAAGTGAACACGGGTTGGTCGATAATCTACTAGATTGATAGATTGATGTCGTACTCGTCTAACTCACCTCCTGTACAATTTAAAAATAGTTTTGTGTTAACATGACTATTGTTTCTCGCCGGAGTTTCGCTTGCGGTTTGGAAAAATGAATTTATAGTCCAGGAGCTTATGTAATCCCGTGAGGTTTTGAATGAAGGAGCATAACGAATATCACAACGACTATGTGGAATACATTCCTTAGATGGCCAGCAATCACAGCTCACCGAGTGTTTTGCTTGGATTTCTTGCAGGGGATTTATACAGGGTGGAACACAAAAAATAAATAAAGATTTGTAGCTCCAGACTGAGAAAAGGTGGAGAGCTTAAACTGCATACGTGACTTTATTCTGTTATTATGCTGATTTTTGCCGAATTTGGTCCCAAAATATCGGATAAATTCTAAATAAGTAATTGAATAACAAAGCTTTCAACTTTGACATTTTTTGATATTTGACAGATGACACGCGGAGAAATACTTTCAGCAGTTTTGGATACAGTTGCTCAAGAGCTTTCAAACGACATACTGCAAGTCAACTCTCGTGACAATTCTTTGTGTCATTTTTTATGGTGAAATTTCCGATTTACGTTTGACAGGTGACAACCAAAACGTGACAGGCTCTTTCGACAGTGAAACTATGTCCGCATACCGAATTTCAAGTCGATCGGATTAACGTTGCGGATGTTATCGTGAAAGATTACAGACTCAGACACGCACACAGCTCCGCAATCTTCTCTAAAAAACTTTGCCATCCAATTATTCGATATCTGTCCGATGGATTGGAACCAAATTTGGTAGGAGGCAACAAAACAAAAGAGACAAATCCAGCCCACAGTTGCAGTTTTCCACCAATTCTCAGTTGGACGTTACGAGTTTTAAAATTTTCTTCTGGCCGTTACCACCGGAGACGGCTGCTCGCTTGGATTTTGACCAGAAAGACGACCCGTGTTTAGTGCAGGACTCAACTCAGCGGTCCTTTCCTGGTGGGGAATTGAGTTTTTTCAAAAAATTCCAACGGATAATGGGAGTAAATTGTATTGGGCGTCGTCTAGGCTCATTTTCAAATCCGACACGGTTTTGGTTTTTCGACGGTGGTTTTTTTAAAATAATGGGAAGTTTGCGTGCACACGTCCGTACGACGTAACGTAACTTTAACCGTGGGAATAGACAAGTTTGTTATTTGGAATTCCTTAGTTACATGGGAGTTTCCACGGTCTACGTTGCGTTATGTCGTACGTCCAATAGAATCGCAAACTCCCTATTAAATTTAATTTTCAAGTTTCCATGTTTTTCACTCTATTTAGCACGAATGTCAATTTTCCAAGCAAAACTTTCAGAAGCATTAATTTGGGCATCCACCTAGTGATTTGTATGCTCCACCTTCTATAGCTCATAGTATATATAAACTGCTCGTCAAAAGTTAAGCATAGACCAAAATTTGCTCCAATTTCAAGTAAGGATTTCTTCGGGAAAAGATATCTGATTTGAAAAAAATGTATGGTGCTTGGTAGAGCCGTTTTTCAGCTACAAGACGCTATGTCGATTTACGTCACCATTGACTTTGTCCATGATATACAGGATGCCAAAGAAGGAGTGTCAAAAGTGTTAATTTTTGAAGTCGTGGAACTTTTTTAGAAAAAATTCCGGATTTTTTTTCTCTTGTGCTTTAGAAAGCGTATATCAATATCTCGAAACGGTTTTTGACTTTTGATCGTATTATGTTTTTTCAAAGAGTTCTTGATTTTTTTGTGAAATTTAGATTCTTTGATGCAGAATTTGCTAGAGCAGTTGCTTTTTCGTGAAAATTCACAGAAACGTACGCAGTTGCTGGATGAATTATATCATGAGAGAATTGACCTCATGGACCTCCAGAAGAGGTCATCCTCTGGACCTCTTCAGGGGAGATGCCCAATGACGCATGCTGCGACATCACTTTGACACTTATTGAACCCAGCATGGATGAAAATGCAAGACTTGTAACCATACGTTGCATCAAAATCACCATGGTTACCAATTAGTCCCATCATGGGTGATTTTGTTACTGCCCAAGTTACTGGAAATTTTCAAAAGTGATATCTCCTAGACGAGTAGAGATAGAGCCATAATTCTTTTCTTGATTTCAATCGGACACATTATTGGTCATTCGAGCATAATGTGCAAATTTTTCACATTCATACTTTTTCAGTGGTGGTGGGAAATTTTGACGTTTGTCATGTCAAATTTTTTTTTGTGCTTGTCATCAATAAAATGTCAACATGAATGTAATCTACCACTTCTATATCAGTAGTGAAAACAAAAGACCTACAAAGGTTTTCTCAGTAAACCTGGACTTTGAGGAAGAAAAACACCGAACGCAAACTTGAAAATCATCAGCTGAAACTGACAGTATACATTCATGTTGACATTTCAATGATGACAAGTACAAGAAAAAAGTTTTGACATGACAAACGTCAAAATTTCCCACCACCACTGAAAAAGTATAAATGTGAAAAATTTGCACATTATGCTCGAATGACCAATAATGTGTCCGATTGAAATCAAAAAAAGAATTATGGCTCTATCTCTACTCGTCTAGGAGATATCACTTTTGAAAATTTCCAGTAACTTGGGCAGTAACAAAATCACCCATGATGGAACTAATTGGTAACCATGGTGATTTTGATGCAACGTATGGTTACAAGTCTTGCATTTTCATCCATGCTGGGTTCAATAAGTGTCAAAGTGATGTCGCAGCATGCGTCATTGGGCATCTCCCCTGAAGAGGTCCAGAGGATGACCTCTTCTGGAGGTCCATGAGGTCAATTTTCTCATGGTATAATTCATCCAGCAACTGTGTACGTTTCTGTGAATTTTCAAGAAAAAGCAACTGCTCTAGCAAATTCTGCATAAAAAAATCGAAATTTCACAAAAAAATCAAGAACTCTTTGAAAAAACCAAATACGATCAAAAGTCAAAAATCGTTCCGAGATATCGATATTCGCTTTCTAAGACTAAAGAGAAAAAAAATCTGAAATTTTTCTGAAAAAAGTTCCACGACTTCAAAAATTAACACTTTTGACACTCCTTCTTTGGCATCCTGTATATCATGGACAAAGTCAATGGTGCCGTAAGTCGACATAGCGTCTTGCAGCTGAAGAAAAATTCTACCAGCCACCATAAACTTTTTTCAAATCAGATATTTTTTCCCCAATATATCCATGCTTGAAATGGGAGCAAATTTTGCTCTATGCCTAACTTTTGACGAGCAGTTTATATACCGGGTGATCATTTGAAAACTATCCACCTGCAATAACTCCCGATTCATGGTGAATATTTTTTCGAGCAAAAACAGGTCGATTTTTATATCGGGAGGGACATCTAAAACATACATTGGTAAATTTCTATATTCACCCCCTTCGCCCCCACTCACCCCAACTTTGAAATTTCAAATGACACTACCTACCTTGCGATACATCAAATTGAAGAGAAATTGATTTTCTTTCTGGAAAATATATTTTCAAAATTTTCAACCCCACCCCCTTTTTCTTAAAAAATCTCTGACTGTCCCATTTTATATTCTGGACCCCTATTTTTTCTCTTAATTTAGTCGGTGTCATCCTAGATAGCATCGAAGAAGAAAATTTTCGGTGGGAAAAGTGCTACCTAAATTTACCCCTTTGCTCTCCCCCACCTCAACTCCCAAATTTAACAAAACACCACCTACTTTGTGATACATCAAATTGAAGGGAATTGAATTCTTTCTTTAAAAAGAATTTTTTTTGAAATTTTCTACCCCTCCCCCAATAAATTGGTCAGTTGGAGTATTCTAGGGGGGAAATGGGGAGCTTTAAAAATTGTGAAAAATCTTTTTCAGGAAGAGAGTTCAATTTCCTTTAATTTGATGTATCACAAAGTGGGTATTGGCTACGTTTACACCGGTGGACTAAAACTGGACTGACCCCAGCACTGACCCAAATTCCACCTACAGTAATTCTTCTCTTCCAGCGTTTTCACCGGCAGACTAACGCGGCCGACCTATTTTAAAATATGAACTTAAACTGAATAAATATAAAAACTAAATTTACTTCAGTCCACGGCTAACCGGAGACCTGACCCAAGCTACTTGGTCCTAATTTGGTCCTTGTCTACGGTCGTTTACACCACGTGGACTAAATTTATTTGGGTCGAATTTAGTGCTTAGGTCGCGGACCAAAGCCACGGTGTAAACGTAGCCAGTGACATTTTAGATTATTAAGGTCAGGTGGGGGGAGCGAAGGGGTGAATTTGGGTGGCACTTTTTTTATAGAAAATTTCCTGTTTCGATGCTGTGCAGGATGACGTTGACTGTATTGAAGGGAAATGGAGGTCAAGAATAATAACTTGGACACTCAGAGAATTTTAGGAAGAATGGGGAGTAGGGCTAAAAAGATTCAAATTTTTTTTTTTTGAAAAAGAATTTAATTCTCTTAAAATTGATGTATCGCAAGGTAGGTGGTGTCATTTAAAATTTCAAAGTTGGGGTGAGTGGGGGCGAGGGGGCTCAAGATATGAATTCTCCAATGTATATTTTAGATGTCCTCCTCGATATAAAAATCGACCTGTTTTTGCTCGAAGACATTTGCACTAGGAATCGGGAGATATTGCAGGTGGATAGTTTTCAAATGATCACCCGGTATATATATACTATGAACTATAGAGGGTGGAGCATACAAATCACTCACATATATATATTTTTTTTTTCTCCTGTTTCACCCTGTCTTGTCCTTGCAAGAAATTCAACCAAAACACCCCGGTGAGGTGTAGTTGCTGCCTATTCAAGGAATGTATTCCACATGGTCTCTATGCTCCTTCATTCAATAAAATCCCACGAAATGCTTTTTAACTACGTAAGCTCCTGGACTATCAAGTCAAATTGAAAATAAGAATAGGCTGTGCTACGCTACAATATACAGGTGTTTTTAAATTCACATATCTGCCTTGAAATATTTATAGAGTTACCCCTGACGTAAACAGATTAATACCGATTCCATATTATTCGGATAACTTAATGACACCCTTGAGCCTCAATTAAATCACCTTGAAAATGCTGTCAAGTTTCTCCCAAGAAAAAGATCACAGGCCAGAGGCGAACTAGATCTGGTAAACTTAGTTAATGATGCGCACATATCCAGCGACACGCACTTATTGGTCCAATTAATCTTCTCGGAACTTCGGCAGTCTTGCTAAATTAATTAAAAATCCCTGCCATCCTCCTAGCCGTTGCCAGCCAGACGTGCTGGAAAAAGTTAGCTAGGTAAGTGTCCGTCGAGAGGAAATATCGTCCAATAAGCTTTTATCAACGCTGGGTCATCATCTCCTGCTCGATGTGATGATCCAGGCAATATGCTGGATTGGCGAAAAGCCCTCTCGAAAGGGGAAACTGACACTTCACCTATACCCCTTATCATCAAGGCAAATTTGCATTGACGTTTGTTTTGAAATCCTCTCTACGTGTGTGGTTCTGATGCATATCAAAGAGCAGAATATGAGGTCTTACGCCTGATGATGTTTATTCATCGAATTTTTCGTTCACCACCGCAGCACTTCCAGCCTTAAGCACTCACGTTAATGGTCTTCGAAGGTTCCTTAGGTCCGAGAGTTCTACATTTCGGCAGGCGTGCTGCGCTTGCTGGATCACATGACTTGGAAAATATTGTCTTTTTCCGTTGACGTAAACATAAATGTCAAGGCATGGAACGCCCAGGATGGTGAAACCTTAAATTGCTCTCGTTCCTTAAAACTTTAAGTTTATTCTGAATTTAATTGTTCAAAGAACACACTAAATTTCCACTTTATCGCATGGCAGGTTTATGTAGGACTGTAGGTACAATGAATTATTTCGCTCTTTTTATTTCTATTCAGATGGAATTGTTCTTTGCGACCAAGTTGCATGAAGCTCTCAAGTGCATATTAGAGTTTTCCGGGCGGATTCCAGTTCGGGACATTTAATGGGACAAGTTCAACTAGACCTATCCAATAAAAGTAACAGCTGTTGAACTTCTCGTACTTGTGGTTAATAACGATAATTGACTGATTCTACATGATTCGAGTGGGCTGTGTTTCTGGTCGGCATCGGCCGATCGCGGCCTGAATCGCAGCCCACTAGAATCATGTAGAAATCAGACAGCCTTATACCTATACAGGGTGACCGAGATATCAATCCGGAAACTTCAGCAACCGATAGAGAATTAAAAAATAAGGAGACTTTGTTCACAAAATTTTTTCAAAAATGGAAAATAACGGAGATATAGCCTTCTAAAGTAAGTTCCAAAAAACCGTTGTTTCAAAATAACTCTTACACCATCAAACAGATTTTGTCCAAATTTGAGACAGATGATCCTACAATACATTTACATCAGGAGCTCAAGATGACCTTTCGTAAGTGACCCCAGTGGCGTAGATATTGGGGGGTTCACCCCTATTACCCCCCTCTATCTTCTACGCCAATGAACATTTTGAAAAAGCGACCCAAAATGTTGATTTTGCATTCAGTTCCAAACAAAAAATTACCAATGGTAAATTTTGATTCCAGGCTTCGTTTTTGAGATATTTGAGTTTGAAAAGTCCAAACACAATTACGAACTGAAATCATTTTTGTTACTAAAAATTCTATTTTCTATGTCACCCAGGATATTTCTCCCAAAATTGGATCGGTGATGCTTGAATACTTAGCTCCTAGTCCTAGCGGTACACGTAAAAATGGCTCTAATTGTGACAAAAGTGTGAAATTTGGTGTGTGGACTCCTTAGAGCATTTAAAAGATTTTTAGAAGGGGTGCCAAGAAAAATTTTGATTTTGATTTTTTAATTTTTTGTGACGTCATTTTTTTTTTTCATTTTTGCAACTATTTAAGATTTTTTACTTTTGCTTTTGTATTATGGTGAGTAACTGCTTAATCCAAGAAACGGAAGAGAAAATTTGCGAAAAAAATTAACTGAACTAAAATGATGGCGTTTTTTGTAAAAATCAATTTTTTCCATTTTTTTCAAAAAATACTGTGAATATGTGAAAAATTAAAAAAGGAAATTATCCCCCAAAATAAGCCCTATCAGAAGTTAAAAAAGTGTTTCTCAAAATTCCAAGCCGTTTCCGAGATATTTGGAAATATGTTATTTCTTGCGACTGTTTCTTCGTATTAGCTCCTATTTCATCAAACATATAACAGGGTTCTTTTTTCTTGAAAATATACTTAAGAATGATCAGACCGAAGATTTCTTAGAAGTTCATTGTAAATTGTAATTTTTCCAGTGGCGTAGATCATAAAAATTCAAATCGTTTCTACCCTCTCACCATACTTTCTACACCACTCGATTATTTGAAAAATACATGACATTTTGGCATTATGATGATCATCCAAGATCACTCAGCATGACACTTTATTTAAAAAGCACACAATTCTTCCACTGATCAGATCGACTGCAAAACAATGCATCTTGTATCATCTCCTCGATCATCTCCATCATGACTGTTTTAGATAAATTATAGTTGATTGTCCCCCCCCCCCCAGAGTTTTTGAATAGGATGTCATAACAGGTGGCTTTTGATGATCATCTTGTCAAATAAAATACAAATATTTACAAACAAATAGGTAGGTATGTTCCTATGTTCCAAACCGCAATAATTACAAAATAGATGCGATGACATGTATGCCTTCGACGCCAGTGATAGCCACTCAACCAACTTTACTGTTGATAAAGTGCAGAATTTTCAGTTTGGGGGAACAATAAACTATTATGTATCTAAAACAGTCATGATGGAGATGATCGAGGGGGTGATACAAAATGTAATGTCCGTTTTTATTACTATATTATATTTGTAAAACTTACCTATTAATAAATGTTACTTAATATACTTAAAAAAAGTAATATTTAGCAGTCGATCTGATCAGTGGAAAAATTGTGTGCTCAAGATCGTCGATCTCATCTTGTTTTCAAAAGAAGTGTCATACTAGGTGAACTTAGATGATCATGATGCCAAAATGTCATATATTTTCTGAATAATCGTGGAAGAAAGTGTAGAAAGTACGGTGGGAGGGTAGAAATGGTTCGAATTTCCACGATCTACGCCACTGGAAAAATTACAATTCACAATAAACTACTAAGAAATCTCCGGTCTGATCATTCCTAAGTATATTTCTAAGAAAAAAGAACCCTGTGTGTGATGTGTTTGATGTAATAGGAGCTAATACGAAGGAACAATTGCAAGAAATAACATTTCTCCAAATATCTTGAGAACGGCTTGGAATTTGGAGACACACTTCAAGAACTTCTGATAGGGCTTTTTTTGAGGAATAGTTGCATTTTTCTATTTTTCACATATTCACATTTCACACAAAATTGAAAAGTTTGATTTTTACAAAAAACGTCATCATTTCAGTTCAATTGATTTTTTTCACAAATTTTCTCTTCCGTTTCTTGGAATAAGCAATTACTCACCATAGTACAAAGACAAAAGTCAAAAATCTCAGATAGTTCCGAATAGAAAAAAAAAGATTTTTATGAAATTTTACTAATACCGCTAGGACTATCCATGAGAAAAACTATTACTTTGATTAAAACTATCCAGTGGCGTAGATATTAGGGGAGCTACTCATATTATCCCTCCTATTTTCTACGCCAATAAAGATTTTGAAAGAACGATCCAAATTATTGTTTTTGCATTCAATTCTGAAGAAAAAGTTACTTTGGTTGAATTTTGATTTGAGGCTTCGTTTTTGAGATATTTGAGTTTGAAAATTCCAAAAACAGTCCAGTGGCGTAGATATTGGAGGAGCCACTCATATTATCGCCCCTTTTTTCTACGCCAATGAATATTTTGAGGAAGCAATCCAAGTTATTGTTTCTGCATTCAATTTACAAGAAAAAGTTACTCCCGGTAAATTTTGATTTGAGGCTTCGTTAACCTAGTAAATAGAATTTTTAGTAACAAAAATGATTCCAATTTGTATTTGTGTTTGGAATTTCCAAACTCAAATATCTCAAAAACCAAGCCTCAAATCAAAATTTACTAAGAGTAACTTTTTCCTTGGAATTGAATACAGAATCAAGAATTTGGGTCGCTTTCTCAGAATTTTGATTTGCGTGAAAAATAGAGGGGTTAATAGGGGTAAACCTCTTAATATCTACGCCACTGGAGTCACTCGGGAGAATTCATCTCAAGCTATTGATATAAATGTATTGTGGGATCACCTGTGTCAAATTTTGACAAAATCGGTTGGACGGTGTTACAGTTATTTCAGAAAAACGGTTTTTTGAATCCAACTTTGAGGGGCTTTATCTTCGTTATTTTTTATTTTTTAACATTTTTCTGGACAAAGTACTATTATTTTTCGATTCTCTATCGATTGCTGAAGTTTCCGGATTCAAACCTCGGACACCCTGTATAGCCTATTATATAGCCCCGATGCCAGGGAGCAAAAATCAGCTAAATAAGAAAATAGTTGTTCATAGGCTGGAAACTAGCTTGAAACGATCTGTGTAGTGTGAGTGTAGTTCAAGTTTGAACATACTAATTTCCCCTCTTTCGAAAATGTCGGCGTCATCGTCATGTCGCCATTAGCAACAAGAAGTGCACCAGCGTGGTTTTTTCCGAATATCTTGATTTTGGTTCATCTGAAAGCAAAAGATGTTGAGAGTCATTTTGAAGCCAATCAAATTCCCTACAGTTTGGTTCTCAACTTAACTCTTTATGACCTATGGTCTTTGAGATAGAGCTTCTGGAAGCGAGAGTCATTGTCGTGAGAGCTACTTGGCCACTTACTTGGCTACTTGACTCGAAAAACTAAAATTTCGATATGAAAACAAATTTGAAAATAAGACTTCCTTCAAGCTATAGTTGCAGGGATTATCTTGAACTCTTGCTCTTGAACCGTAGATTACAAATATTGAAAAGTCAAAACAGTCACATTATACATACATATACTGTAAACTGGAGGAATCAAATCAGATCAGAGAAATTTGACATGTATCTTCGATTTAGCCTATGCGAGACCCTCAGCACCTATCACGAGTCCATTTGCTCTGTAAGATCCACTTAAAACACTCAAGAAGTGGTCAGCTCACAGCTTTTCTGTGATATATGTTTCAAAGGCCCTCTGAAATCATAAAAATTCACAGTAGCAAGATACATTGCTTGCTACTGTAAATTTTGATGATTTCAGGGGGTCTTTGAAACATTTTACGGGGAAGCTGTGAGCTGACCACTTCTTTGGTGATTTGATTCCTCCAGTACACCCTGCGTATGTACAATGTGACGTTTTTGACTTTCCAATATTCGTAATCTTCGGTTCAAGAAGAAGACTAGATCACCGCAACTATGGCTTGAAGGATTCTCGAGGAACCTCATTTTGAATTTTTTTTGTCACATCGAAATTTTAGTTTTTTGAGTCAGGCCATAGAGTTTTCACGACAATGACTGTCGCCTCCAGAAGCTCTATCTCAAAGATCATAGGTTGCGGAAAGTTAAGTCGAAAACCAAACTGTAGGGAATTTCATTGGCTCCAAAATGACTCCTCACATCTTTCGCTCTAGATGACCCCAAATTAAGATTTTCGGCAAAAACCACGCTGGTGCACTTCTTGTTGACGATGGCGACATGACCCCGCCATTTCCAAAAGGGGGGAAATTAGTATGTTGAAACCTGAACTACACAAATCGCTTTAAGATAGTTCTCAGCCTAAAAACAATTATTTCCTTATCGTTTTCCCTGAGTCCTGGACTACTACCTATTGTAGACTGTCTGAAAACCTATATTTTCGGAGTTGGATTTATTAATTTGTGAACCCACCACCAATACAAACGCAACTTCATCATCCATCGTTAAATGGAAATAGAAAGATGGGTATAATGCCGAGGAAAGTTTATAACTACGTCCTTGTTATCGCTAACGAGCACACCCTTTCGCCATTTCCCATAGCATTGATGGATGATTAATCCAGAAGCTTCGTCGGGCATCTAATGTGGAAAGCGCCGAAAAAAGGGAAGTGATTAACCTTGGATTTATACACTGGCATAATTCTTCCATCGAGCTTTTCATGTCTTCAACATTATACCCGACCGAGAGTCCCGAGACTTCTAAGCGGGAACGTTTACAGGACGATGGGTCTTTTTACTGCACTTCTGTAAATTACGACCCAGCGCCAGCGGTCCAATACGTACGTAGTGTACTTCGAAGAAATATGTGGAAATATCAATTACATACACGTTTCTTCCACTGCAATCCACTATCATCGCGGCAACAAATAGAAGCTGACATGAGTTTCGCCAGTCTTTTTTGCACTTCAATGGAACTTGGCGAGGACTGCAAGTTGCAGGTTGCATCAAGTGCAGTAAGGAGGAGCGTTCGACTGGACCAGTGAACTATAGACGGACAAGATTTATGTGCCAGTGTAGTGATTCTCAAACACTGCCTAGCATGGGGGGCTGGAAGGCGACCGAAAAATGCTGTGTTTTTACGACGAGAAATGTGAGTGCACTGTCAACCAGACTGTCAACTACTTATGATTAAGCGAAAGAAGACTCCACAAAATTCTTCACGCGCTTTGTCTTGTCAACAAGCAGTTTAGTTGAAAAAAAAGAGGGGAAAACTACCATGCAAAGATTGAGTTTCGCGGAAAACGCAATAAAGTTACCGGGATTTTACAGTCCAACGAAAACGCGCAAAGGAAAGCAGAAATACGAACTGCACTCGAAATCGACTTATTTTTGTCGGGCGTTCCGGAATTTATCGCTTTAGGTAACAGCACCAAGTACAAAGTGACCAGAGATTTCCATTTGCCAGAATGGATTTCTTTCTCCAAGTTTGTTTCATTTGCTCAGATAGGTGCGCTGGCTGGTATAATCTCTCGATCATAACGAAATTATCACATTTGCTGTATTATGGAATTTCTCGAACCAGTACCTACCTAATGTTGAAAAGCTTTCAGGAGTGCCCAGGTGTACACCTTATTTATAGGAACTATTACTGGTGTAGGCAATAAAGGCACACGTCAACCTTACGATGGCTAAGAAACGGGACGCCGACAATAAAGAAAAAGCGAACGGCTTCCGACATGCTGGGAGGAAATTGTTCGAGGAGTGGGTCGTTACAAAACGCATTAAAGTCTTATCAATATTTGAACTTTTACTGGGTTGTTCCAATGAAGCTGCAACCTACCAATAAAGCCACTGTGTTGAGTCCCACATCACGGTCATTATTCAAATTTATGCAGCTCGCGGATGGCTTTTATGAAGCAATAGTTGGATATGGACTGGCGTAAAAGCGCATCAGCAGGATATTTTTACAATGCTGTTTTCGGATTTTTCAGTAGCGACAGTTTAGTGGTTTTTGTTGTTGTTTGCAAGTACTAGCAGGAGTAGGTAGATAAAATCGTAGCAAAATATTCAAATACGACGTTATCTGCTTATACCTATAGATGTGCTTTTAGTCCAAACCCAGGAGTTTCTGGAACGATCTCAGAAATGCTCAAAAAGCAGGTAGATAAGTAACTTTTTCTATTGGTAGATTGAGCTAAGCAGATGTTTCATTTGGTAGAAAACTCTCAAGTTTTCAGTAGTTTGCGGTTCGTCAAAACGGGAGACGCTTTAGTAATATTGAAATGTGCAATTATTGCTGCATTTCTATGATTAAGACGATATTGCCATATCTCGACTCGACATACCTATACGTAAAAACACCTGTATTAAATTAGGCAAATGGTTGGAGCAATTATCTTTCCTTGTAAGTTAAGTATAATTTTGGGGTTTCAATCACTTATACTACATAATTTATTGTACCCTCCCTCTCCCTCTGTTAGACAGCACAGCACACTGAGTTGCTAAATTGGGCAGATTGCACGTCACGCATCTCATGTCACTCCACAAATAGGTGAATAGATAGCTCATGGATACAACAGTACTTTTATATAGGCACTTCACATTATCAAAACTTATGTGAAATAGGTATATGGTACACAATGTTTCATACACAAATTTGGTAACAAGATTTATACGCTTGAATTAGGAACCAATTTCACACGCTTAGGCTTATGCCTGTTTTCATAGTCGTTGTCAAGTCAAGTGCACCTTGTTCAAGGATCACTTGCAGTCAAGCTCCAGCTGGAGTACGATTTTCGCTTCATAGACACATTTTTGGCTCTTCCCGTGAAATGGTGTTCCTCAGGGAAAGCCGAAGTTATGTCTTACAGATTTCGTACTTGAGTTACAGCCTGATTTAAAGTGATACTTGGACAAGCTGCACTTGACGACTATGAATACGGGCATTAAGTAATTTTAGTCACTTAAATGTGAACATTTTACAGTAGGTTCATTACAAATTTGTGATGGGTACACTCTGATATATTCCGGCAAGCTCTAGATGCATGGCTCCGCCCAGCTCCGCCGCCAATTGTACGGATGCGTCTTGTTCGAGCGTCGTGATCTCCAGCGAGTTACGAAACAATACGTTATCTGTTGAATTAAGCATCGTATTCTACTAACGTATATAATGGCCATCATCACCCTAAACTAACCCGTGAGAGAACTTAACGACGTCTGGTTGGAATTTGTGAAAACCAGACGTCGGATTTTGACGGGGTATTTTTTTTTTAATTTTCGCAAACGAATCGCAATACAAGTTGACGATGAGAAATTTCCAAAATTTCTGCCAAATTTGAGGGGATTTTTCGAAAATTCATAATTTATTCCAATTTTTTCCAGGAAATCGTCATTTCAAATAATTCGTCCGAGATTTCTTCACATTTTGGCGGCGAAAACTCGGATTTTCGGGCAGAATTTCGAGAAATTTGGTGTGAAATGCCGACCGGGGGGTTTCGAGGACTCACTGTCGTCTGTCGTCTGTCGTCTGCGGGCCATTCGACGTGGTTTTTCTTGAAATTTTGCCAAAAACGTTGAAAACGGTACACGGCCCGGCCAAATCTGACAGAAACGTCATTATTGACGCTCTTGGTATTGGGAAAAACTTGACAACACCTTGAGGCATTTCAACAGTGTTTTTGGGAAAAAAACGTATCGTGTCAGCGTGCGAGATTGAACCGTGGTCTAGAGGGAGCTTTTCAGCGTCTATCGGACACCAAAAACCAAAGAGTTCTTCAAATTCGACGGCACTTGATGAAATTCCGCTGGCCGGCTCCGGTGTTGACGGGATGGATTTCACATAAACAGGCAAATTGAACGGACAAAACACGTCTGGTAGGTACTCACAGTATGTTTGCACTAAGGCCCGACTTTTACCGGCTTCGCATATTGAGAAAAGCCCCTTTTTTCCATTTCCAGACACATCTCGTGGCGGCGTCAATGTCTTGTTGTCACGTCTTGTTTTCTACGAGATCCTGGATAATTCCATCGGAACTTCTGGCCAGACTTTCAGAAAGGGTCTATGTTCCGATCCATATGCGTTCTATTACGTCTTTGTAGTCCATTTTATCGAAATCTGTGTGAAATTTTCGCATCAATACGGTCGACCTTGCGTCGAACCGCTACTGTCACTTCCGCCAACGGCACCGCCAACGGCACCGCGCAGAGACTCCGTTCACTTGATGTTAACGCGAATCTGTCAAGCTCGCGCCACCGTTCGCCGAATTCTCAAGTCAGATTCATCGTCGTGTTTGCGGTGTTTTTTTTTGCGTGAGCTGAACCAAAAACATAGACGACCGTCGACCAAATCCAATTTGTTGCTTTTTTATTAAAAATTTCATGGTATTTTTCCTTTTGTGAGCGTTCGCTATTCAATTGTTCCAATAGCTTTGTTCCATCAGCAGTCCCTGGACTGTCCGTGGACGTCAGCAGCCTGCGCATTACGATTTATGAAGTAACAGGCTGCTGACGTCTACGGACAGCCAGGGACTGCTGATGGAACAAACCTAATTTCAAACACAACGAATTTTCCTTTGTCAGATTTTGATTTTTGACGTCTCCAGAGGCCGCCATATTGAACTTTTCCATTTCTCAACCGATCGGATTGGAATTTTCAACCTGTACTTGCGTTGGGTGGGCACTCGAGATGCCTTTGTCACATTTTGATTTTGACATTTCAAAAGGCATCAAGATGCATCTGTCAATCTTCGATTCTTGACGTTTTAAAAGACCGCCATATTGAACTTTTGCGATTTTCAGCCGATCCGATTTGGATTTCCAACTAAACTGCTTGACAATTGAACTGCAACACCTAAAAATTAGGTGCGTTTTCAAATTGAGATAGCTCGAAAAATATTTGACGGATTCCAGAAATTCAGGCATGTGAAGAAAGGTCATTCCTTTGACTATCGAGTTCTGGTATTGATGATGAGTTTGATTGCACAATTTGTCATATACAGGGTGCCAACGGAGAGCGTGCAGATATGGGCAATCTTTCACCTTGTACAACTTTCGAAAAAAAAATCCGAGATTTTTTCTATTGCCTGCTTTTGAAAGGTTGAATCATTATGCCAAAACGGTTTTCAAAATTTTGACCCTCACTTTTTTTTTCAAAAAATTGTGCTCAATTTTCTGAAATATGCACTTTCTGATTAAGAAAAAGAAATAGAGACATTGTTTGTTTTCAAACGGCGTTCATATTGAATTTGCTTTCAAAGATTTTCATTTAAGCCTCCACATCCCCTAGAAACTACCCCTTTTGGGACACCGTCTCACCACAAGATATGCAATGCTTTATTTAAAAGGCATAAGGAAATCACTCATCAATAATTGGATTGGAATAAGTATACTGCGATGACCCCACACGTACAGCTCCCTAAAAACCACCCCTTGACTTTAAGGGACAGGATTGGTATGATAAGACATGCAATATGTACATGAAAATTCCAAAAAACGTCTTTTTCAACTGTTCCACTAAAAAAGTGATGCTACACGATGACCCTCTGCGTGGGTCATCCCAACAGTAGCTACCCTCTCGGAAAAAGAACTACCCTTTAAAAAACAGTACTTCCGCAATACCTCGTTTGTTGGAATTTTCTCAAAATCTGTCGATTTCATTCACATATCTACCCGAAACTACCCCTTGAATATCGCATAGCCTTTACCTTGATGCGTGTAAGGTCATCGCGAAATCATTTTGAACTTATTCAATCGCACCTTCTCTGAGCTTCCAAATGAGGTATTGCATACCATACCTTTTACTAAAGGGGCGATTTCTAGGGGTAGTTTCAGGAAAGGTTTTGTACTATCATCGTAGAAAACACCATCAATTCAATGAAACGGTTAGTAGGCAAAAGTTCTTTCAACTCGTGAATAACGCATCAAGGTAGAGGTTATGCGATATTGAAGGGGTAGTTTCGGGTAGATATGTGAATGAAATCATCGTAGCGGCAAACTATTGCGACAGATTTTAAAAAAATCCTAACAAATGAGGTATTGCGGAAGTACTGGTTTTTTAAAGGGTAGTTCTTTTTTCGAGAGGGTAGCTACTGTTGGGATGACCTACGTAAAGGGTCATCGTGTAGCATCACTTTTTTAGTGGAACAGTTGAAAAAGACGTTTTTTGAAATTTTCATGTATTGCATGTCTTATCATACCAACCCTGTCCCTTGAAGTCAAGGGGTGGTTTTTAGGAAGCTGTACGTGTGGGGTCATCGCAGTATCCTTATTTTAATCCAATTATTGATGAGTGATTTCCTTATGCCTTTTAAATGGAGCATTGCATATCTTGTTGTGAGACGGTGTCCCAAAAGGGATAGTTTCTAGGGGTTGTGGAGGCTCAAATGAAAATCTTCGTAAGTAAATTCAATATGGACGCCGTTTGAAAACAGACAATGTCTCTATTTCTTTTTCCTAATCAGAAAGTGCATATTTCAGAAAATTGAGCACAATTTTTTGAAAAAAACAGTTAGAGTCAAATTCCAAAACCGCTCCGGCATAATGAGTCAACCTTTCAAAAGCACGCGATAGAAAAAATCTCGGACTTTTTTTTCGAAAGTTGCACAAGGTGAAAGATTGCCCATATCTGCACGCTCTCCGTTGGCACCTTGTATATGAAAAATTGTGCAATCAAACTCATCATCAATACCAGCACTCGATAGTCAAAGAAATGATCTTTCCTCACATGCCTCAATTTCTGGAATCCGTCAGATATTTTTTGAGCTATCTCAATTTGAAAACGCACCTAATTTTTAGGTGTTGCAGTTCAATTGTCAAGCAGTTTATTATACCTGCTTTGGGTAGGCAATCGAGATGCATCTATCAAATTTCGATTTATGACGTTTCAAAAGGCCGCCATATTGAACTTTTGCATTTTCGACCTATCCGATTGGAATTTAGAACTTATACCCACTTGAGGTGAACAATCGAGGTGTATCTATCACATTTGACGTTTTAACAGTTCCGAGGCCGCCATATCGAACTTTTGCATTTTTTAACCGATCCGATTGAGATTCAAAACCTATAACCACTTGAGACGGACAACCGGAATACATCTGTCAAATTCTGATTTTTGACGTTTCAAGAGGTCGCTATCTTGAACTTGTGCATTTTCCAACCCATCCGATTGAGATTTTGAATCTATGACAACTTGAAATGGGCAATCTGAATACATTTGTCAAATTTGTCTTTTTGACAGTTCTAAATCCGCCGCCATATTGATCTCTCGCATTTTTCAACCTATCCGATAGGGATTTGGAACCTCTACTTGCTTTGGTAAGGCAGTCCGGCAGTCGAGATGCATCTGTCAAATTCCGATTTTTGACGTTTCTAGAGGTCGCCATATTGAACTTTGGCATTTTTCAACCGATACGGTTGAGATTTTCAACTCATACTACTTGTTCAAGGTCGACAATCAAGATGCATCTGTCAACCTTCGATTTTTGACGTTTTAAAAGACCGCCATAATGAATTTTGGCGATTTTCAGCCGATCCGATTTAAATTTCCAACTTAAAGCTGCTTTGGGTAGGCAATCGAGATGCATCAATCAAATTTTGATTTATGACGTTTCAAAAGGCCGCCATATTGATCCGATTGGAATTTTCAACCTGTATTTGTTTTAGGTAGGCAATCGAGATGCATTTGTCAACCTTCGATTTTTGACGTTTCAAAAGGCCGCCATATTGAATTTTTGCATTTTCGACCTATCCGATTGGGATTTAGAACCTATACCCACTTGAGGTAAACAATTGAGGTGTATCTATCAAATTTGACGTTTTGACAGTTCCAAGGCCGCCATATCGAACTTCTGCATTTTTCAACCGATCCGATTGGGATTCAAAACCTAGGTATAAGCACTTGAGGCGGACAACGAAAATACATTTGTTAAATTCTGTTTTTTGACGTTCAAGAGGCCGCCATCTTGAACTTTTGCATTTTCCAACTTATCTGATTGAGATTTTGAATCTATGACAACTTGAAATGGGCAATCTGAATACATTTGTCAAATTTGTCATTTTGGCAGTTCTAATTCCGCCGCCATATTGAACTCTCGCATTTTTAAACCTATCCGATTGGGATTTGAAACCTCTACTTGCTTTGGTTAGGCAATCCGGCAGTCGAGATGCATCTGTCAAATTCCGATTTTTGACGTTTCTAGAGGTCGCCATGCATATTGAACTTAAGCATTTTTCAACCGATCTGATTGGAATTTTGAACCTATACTTACTCGAGATTGGCGATCAAAATGCATCTGTGAATATTTGATTTTGACGTTTCAAGAGGCCACCATATTGAACTTTTGCATTTTTCAACCAATCGGATTGAGATTTTAAACCTATACCTACCCACTTGAGGTTGAAGATCGAGATGCATTCGTCAAATTTGCCATTTTGACATTTCCAAGGCTGACATATTGAGCTTTTGTTTATTTTAACAGATTATACTGAGATTTTGAACATATAATTAGTCAAGATGGACAATTATGTAGAGTGCATTTGTCGAACTCGACATTTTGGCAGTTCAAAGCGCCGTATTGAACTCTTCCTTTTTTCAACTGATTACATCGGGTTTTCCAACCTATACTTGGTTCAGGTCAACAACTGGAACGTAACTGTCAAATTTTGAATTTTGCACATACTTTCATTTCATCTCAATTTCTCCTATAAGTACATATTTAAAAAGACTCCTAAATAATACAAATACACGGTTCTTCTTTGCTTTCCAGTACACAGTGTCCTCCACGGCAGAACCTTGTTCACGGTTCAGGTTTTCATAACACACATCGTCGCTTTCATTCTCAAAATTGTGGTACTCCATCACATGCTTCCAGTATTTTTGGTAGGTACTGTAACATCCCGGTCATTGGACACCAACTGTAAATTATCCTAAAGTCATGGCACCTACTGTAAAATTCTGAGTCACGACAACTACTTTGTAACATCCCAACCTCACGGTAACATTTTGTAATAAACCTCGTCACCGGCCCCAATTTTGTGATATCCCTTCCCTTCCCTACGTTAAATTAATCAAGCTGTGATGCGTCTAATTACCCTTAGTCGTATTTCGTTGTGCCGTAGATTTTATTTTACCTTTACCTGAGTTATTTGAATCAATTACACCTACCTCAGCTTCACGTCGTACTAATTAATACCTCTAGCCTCCTCTAGTAGTAACCTCACGTTCTTTTTTAAAGGGAATGAATTGAATAAATATTGGAAAGTAAACAAAGTCATTTAACCACACCTCAATTTTATTACAAATAATCAATCATCGCCAACTTAATTAAATTCACCTTAATTATTCATTTTATAATTTCCTGACGTGCTGACATTCAGCTAGCGTTCGGAATTATTTTATTCAGTTTACATTCGGTTTCTGAAAGAAAAGTACATCCTAATTCCGTGTGCAATCCTACGACGAATTTGTTCAACCCTAGCAAATTAATTCCGTTCTCATTCTTCCTAATTTTCAGAATTATGGGTGAAGCCATTTCCTAGTATACTTGAGTTTAATTCCCTGCCTAATTCATTTATCCTTTTTCCAATTTTTGTTTCAACCCTTTCACCCCTTTCTCCCATTCACCCTGGTACGAAAAGAAATCTTTACTATTTAATTGTACTTAGAGAGAGATTGTTGTTCACCGAGTTTTGTCTTGATCTTTCGAATTTATAGCCATTATTTTAATTATTGATCAAATAATTTACATAAAATTTGAGTGTTGACATTCCATAGATTTTATATCCAGCTGGTGCTATAGTTCATAATTTGAAGACTTATCCAGCAGCTCGGTTTCATGCAGGTTCAATACCATTACACAAATTTACAATATGGAGTACAAGTCATCGCAATGAGCCTCTAATTAATTAGCCTGCAAATTTGATTTTATGTCTCGTTCATTTCTTATCTTGAAGTGTTTCGAAACGACACTGAATTTTCTTAGCATTACTCAAGGGGTTTCTCTTTGGAAACTCGGCCTCATGCCTTTAAATTCTTTGTCGCGCGAAAGGGTTAAATATCTTATTCTATGGGGGAAGATAACGCGTAATCGAGATTTTGCCCAGATTTGATTTGCATAAATACTGCTAGTGCTTGTCTCAGCTAATAGAGTCTACAAAATCATGCTCTGTCGGAAGCCAAATCTCTTAAAAGGGTTGCTGAGGTTTCACCCTTTTTCTTGCATCTGGAAGGTAGTCATCTGAAAACAAGGGGCCGCATTTTAAAAGCTCAGAGCAATTACAAATAATTCAAATCGGCTTGACGCTTATCATGGCTGTTCAAAAGATCAAACAAAACCTACTATCATTTTTTTAAACCAAAACAATTACTTCAACCTTATTTAAACCATTCGCATTCGATTACAATAGAAATCAGACTTGCCTTAAGGTTTTCCTTCCACGTCACTGATTTACTACAAATCTATCACAGTGTTTTAGCACTTTTCTTAATTTATTCTTCTTCAAAAATATTAGTCATCTTCCCGCAAAATACACCCGTCGTGCTCGACTCTTACCACCCGAATCTTTTCCTCACCCCCGTCTCTATTCATGGACCCTTCCTGTTACCACACCCCCGTCTCCCGTCACAACCCTCTGGCCTACCAACGTCGATGCCTGCATGCTTTCTTGCATCCGGTGTCACTCCGATGCTGGCCGGCAAAAATCGATATATTTCGCATTCCTCAACCAAATTTCTTTCCTTTCCTTTACCGCCCGTAATGCTAATTTTATCCCCAAATATTTCATTCCCCTTTATTTTATAATTCTAAGCCGTTCTGCCACAGTACCTACCTTGAACAAAAGTAGAAATACATATTAATAAACAAAATGATGGTGTATCGATTTTCCCCGACAACTTTTCACTGACCAGACACCACCCACTGACATGCGTTCCGTTCACAATAGAACCCTACGAATCGAGGCAGAAATTTCAAAGCACGCGAAAAACAAACATCTTTTCGATTTCATGTTACTAATACACAGTCAGTTGCTCACGCCTCTTGGAAAACTTTATCTGACCAAAACACTATCGACGGACATGCATAAAATTACTAAACTCGTCAAGGGAAAACCTGACATCTGCCTAAAACAACCGAAAATCAACATCATGTATACAATCCCCTTTCCACTTGTCCGGTGTCAGTGGAACAAATTCCCTGTCTACTTTTCAACCATAGCTGTCACCCAGGCGACGGCTTGCCGGAGCCGGTGACACAGCTAGTCAAGTATACTAATTCGGATGCTTCACGAGACTCACCAAGGCTCGTGTCGGCAAACTGCACTCCCTTGAGGATTAGGAGTAGCACACATTACAAGCTCATTAAATAATAGGGCGTTTAATGGGAAGTCCCGGTAATCACGTCATATTGATTGAGCTATAGTCTAACATCTAGCCATGTTCTCACACAAGACTTTCAGGAAACAGGCGGTTTGACGTGATTTTCCGTTGAGTCCTCGTTACTATTATCGAGTTATCTCGCACTACTCAGTCTTTAGCTATAGGTATATACTTACCTAACGCATGATTGATTATAGAGATAATTGAGATCTAGATTGAAATGTGAACTTTTCAGTCGTAGTATACCAACTTTATGAAAAAGCGATAACGTAAAAACTTGTAACACTTGGAAACGCCACAGCGCTTGAACGGTCGACGTGGGACACATTATTTCACGTCTCCCTGCATTTTCCTGAAGTTTTTCTGACACAAATCTTCCATATCATAAATTAAGACTATAAGCATCATTTTTCCATAAAGATAGGTAGTCCCTGCCTTCTCTTTTAAGGATGTGCATAATTATTATTCTTAAAAGAGACCTTCTTTGTTCGACATTATAGGCCTTTTACCTCATTGGCGGAGATGGCCAATTCATGTGGAAAGATTCGGGGAATTGATTGTTTCAAAAGGTTTAAGTTGCCGTTAGGCAACGTCGGCTGTCACGTCAGCTGGAGACACGTCTAAGCTGTCATTTTGCTGTTTTGTCAATCCGCTGCCGCAAATTTTTTCTTCCTGTGAACCCTTGGGTCTCCCGCAGGCTTTTTATTGGGTCCTACATCGATGACCAGCGTTGTCGCAGACCTTTTTTTTGCATCATCCCTAGCTTCCAGCCAAGGAACAGCAGCAGCGACTGTCACCTTTGGAGAGACCGAGTCCTCCGCACACACCAACTGTTGGCACGCCAGAAAGGGTCACCTCGGGCGGCCCGCGTCGTCAATCACCTTTTTCGAAAGATTTTCTGCTTGGACCTCACCTGGATCCTGGATCTACGGTTGGTCTGGATCCGCAATCTATATTCTACAGTTCGCTACCTTTGTAATTGGGACGGAAACGTTTGTTGTATCCCCACTGTCAAGATCCAGGTTTAGACTCCCTTTGTGACCTGTTGGAGATTGAAGGATGGATCAGCAGGCACTATATGGCAGGAATGGCAGGAGTAGAAGCTACTGGCAAAGCAGCATACAACGCTTTGATCTGTCCGCCGAAAGTGTAATGTAACAGTCACCAGACGCAATTTTTCCACCGCAACTGCAATGCATTGCTGGTAGCGCAGTCTTCCAGCCCCTCATCCCTGGAAATAGATCTACCAGTAGCGTGCCAAATACGCTAACCACAAGATCAAATAGGGGACACAGAAGTATACCCCCTTCTACATTATTCCTACATGTCGAATTTCATGTCATTGATGTAGGTATTGCAGGAATCTACTAGTGCCTACTTAGGCTACTGAACCTCTCACTATGTGTTTTCTCAAAATATTCCTGCACGATCAAGTACCGAGCTCTACACCAGGTGGCGTTTTTTTAAATGTAAATCGCCCAATGCGGCTCACCTCGACAATCAAGTTTTCACTATGCCAAAGAGTGAATAACTTAATCAATATGTACAACGTAAAGTAATTACAAAGGGCAAAATGAACTGAATATCAACAAATTCGCTTTTGATGGCAAAGTCGTAAAAAGCGCATTTTCGCATCCCGCATCCCGCATTAGGACTATTTAATTAGGTAGCAAATTGAGAATGGAGCTTTCCATCCAAAATCAACTCGAGCTTGATTATGTTTTTATTGAAGAATCCGAAACACAAGAGGACAAAAAACTCGGGAAAACCTCATTAAAGTTTTCTACCTCTTTTCATTCGACATCCAAAGCGCACTAATTCTTTTCGCATGAGAAATTCCCGAATAATCTTCAAAGAGAGCATCTTTTATACAACTTGGTATCGCTATTATGAAGCTTCATGTAACTTTAAATGAATAAGAGCAATAAGACCAAAAACTTTTCCTGTTTGTATACTTACCCACCTCGCGCTTGCTGCATGTACCTACGTACCTACCTATTCGCTCTTTTTTCCCCAGACGCAAAATTAACTCGGCAAAGAAGGTTCCCGTGCTTGGTTAATTGCAAATTTACATAGAGGTGACTGCGAGTGAGCGTCCTAAAAGGCTCGTAATTAGATATTTGAAGTGCCAGGAACACTACTTCAGGAAGGTGGGCACGGCACGAAAGCACGGCTTGAATAATAGTACGAATAGGTGAGAATAGGTAGCAGAGTGCGAATTTTGCCAACTTCTACGTAATATACTTTGGTATACCTGCTCAAATAATAGTTACATTTCCATTACATTCCGAGGCGCGAAATGCTTCATTACTACCAAGGGGATAAGGATAGCTGCGCTCTGCACAGTGCGTTATTTCATGGCGAGATAAAAATGTTTATCATTTGTCAAAAAATAAAAAATGACAACGTTTACGTTTTCATGGAGTATTGAATTTGTACTGAGTCCATCCAGTGTTCAATTACGTAGAACCTGTTCTCATGACAGTACTCAAAATATTGATTTAATTAAAATCACTTTAGCTACTGTGTGATTTTTTTTTGACAATTGACACTGACAAATCGGCTGGCAAACTTGAGACGTCATTTGTGAACACTGTCAATGAGGATTGAGGTTACGACAAATATTTTGACAGTACACATGTCATAGACGTCAGTTCAAAACCGTTTTCAGTTCGCAGGTGTTCACATACAATTTAAATCTCGATACGCTCCCAGAATTCAGCGAATCGACCTTGGAAATTTTAAAATCAACCAGCCTGTGTAAACCCAAAACTTTCTCCAATACCTTGCTCACAATGCATCATAACCAAGATAGTTTCAACAGTGGCAGAGTAGTTAATATTTATAAAAGGGCTGACAAATACCACCATCATCTGGTACAAAGCCATACATACCCGTCCACCATTAGTCGTTTCGTTCGATCGATACCGATACCCTCGTTCAGTACGACGCCGAGTTTAGGGCCGAGTTTAGGGCCGCGTAGCGGGCCGACGAAAGCTTGTCACCTATATTGTACAATTATAAAAAATGTTGTTGTGTCTTAGTAATGATGGTATATTTGACTCGGCTGAAAATCCGTCACCTTGTATCCCACTAGATGAATAAATTAATAAACTTATGATTCTTGTATCAACCCACTTGTATGTAATAACAAAAAAAAAAGAACTAAGCTTACTAATAAGGGTCAATCACAAGGAGGGAACCATCGATCCTGCGCGTTGTGCTCCTGCAGGGACGGACTAAGGGGGGGGGGGCGATGAGGGCAGTCCGCCCTGGGCCTTGGGGCCTCAATTACCTGATGAGGCCCCTAATACCTCCATTTTGTAAAAAATACCGCTAAAAAATTGGGACAGAATCCAAATTTTTTAATTTTTCTCTCCAATGGTCATTTTTTACTTTCCCGACCCCCTCCACCAACATGGAAGGGGAAGCATTGTAATTGTGCAGAAAAAAAGTTTTGAGATTTCACCGCATATATCCGTTTTGAGGTCCCTCAAGACGATAGAGACCATTTTCAGAATGATGTCTGCCTGTGTGTCTGGCTGTGTGTGTGTCTGTTTGTGATCTTTTACGGTAACTGCCAAACCGTTGACCGGATCGACTTGAAATTTGGTATGCGGACATGTTTTTTTTTCGAAAAGAGCCCATTAGTTTTGGGCTGTCATTTGTTGAAGGGAAGTGTCACTGTCAACAAATGTCAGAAAATACATTTCACGGAACTTGACTTGCAATACGTCATTTGAAAGTCCCTGAAAAACTCTATTCAGAACAGTCAAATGTATCGCCCTACTGTCATCTGTCGAATAATAAAAAATGTCAAAGTTCAAAACTTTATCAGTTAATTATTCAAAATCTATCCTATGGATTGAAAATAGATTTGGCATGAAGCAACACAACAAAAGAGTCAAATTAAGGCCGCAGTTGCAGTTTTCCACCATTTTCCAGTCGGGCGTATTGAATTTTCAAAATTTCACCTGACGGTTGCCACCCGAGAGGGGCTCTCGCCGGTGTTTTGACTAGAACGACTCGCTTTTGTACCAGGACTCCACTTAAAATATCATTCCTGCTCGGGGTACGACTTTTTTTTGGAAAATTCCAACTGAAATCGGAAGAAGATTGGATTGGGCGTCGTGTAAGCCTCTTTTCAAAATCGACACGCTTCCGGTTCTCCGACGGTGATTTCTTTAAAATGGAATCCGCACATTCCGTGAATTAAAAAAAAAACGCAGTGCAAACTTTGACATGCGGTAGGCTCCATGAAATATTAATTTTAGGTGCAGGCATGCTGATGCGAATGAAGGTTGAAGAAAAGATTAAGCTAATTTCTAAAACTGCAAATTTTCCAACTTTTGATTTTTGTGGACCAATTTTAACCTTCTTTTTAAACAAGAGGTAACTTGTTCTTGAACATTTTTCAACAATTTTTCCAAATTTCCCGGGAATTTTCCGGTTGAAAATAGTTTTCTACAAAAATTTACATAGCTTCCTGGATACTAGTCGGGAAAGTTTTGGGGTGAGTAACATTGTTTTTTCTTTTTTTCCATTTTAAAGTTATTTTGACAGGCCCCATGACAACAAGTTTGGGGGCCTTAGTAGAGGAAAATATGAAGCAAAATGTGCTTATTTGAGAAGTTCGTGTGCACGGAAAGGTAAAAAGCTGGGGTGCATTTTTTATGGTGTAGTATGGCTTGGGGATGAAGAATCCACTTGTCGTCAAAAAATCGTCCAGTGTGGGGGTGGTATGGGGGCGGTTTTGTGAAAAAACTGTTTTTTTTTAAAATGTTCTACTGTTTGTCAGCTTTTGGCTGATATCAGCTTGGAACAAATCCGTCAACTGTAAGTTGTCGTAAATAATTTATGAATAAAAAGGTGATCATTTACTTTGCCATTAGAATACACGTAAAACTTGACTGCCTCGTGCGCAAAGAACGTTGAATATCTCAGTAACGTGTTGAATGACATTTTTCATTCCACTCCCACTCGATTATCTCCGTAACCACTAGTTCAATCAAAAAAGTTCCTTCTGTAAACCATGTTACCTATTCCATTGCGATTCTTGCGGTTTTTTCAGATTTGATTTATCTTGAATAGTAACTGAGCTAGGGACGGAATTGTAATGTACTGCATGCAGCGGACAACTGCAGCGCTGAGGCCCTCGCGTACCCCTGCCATCCGCGCACCCCCGCGAAGGCCATGGTGTATTGAGGCGGGAAATCTGCAAACTTATTATTGTGGCTGATGATCGAAACATTGTAAAAGTGTAGTTGGTAAATTTGCAATATAAATAAATATATACCCCTTGAATTACGACGTACGTCTTCACATATTATAATAGTCCAGTCAAAATAGGTTTTAACCGGAAATAAATTCGGAAGTTGACGAAATTTGGTGGATCGATGCAGAATTGAACGTGGAATAACATACTGAAATTCCCAAAAAGCTTGTTTTTTTTAGGACCAATAAAAAACGGCCATCCTTGAAAAAAAAATTTTTTCTGAATGGCTTGTGAACTATTATTTCTTCAGAACACAGCACCAGCACCAGCAAAGCAAATGTAGCCCGTTAAATTCCCAAGAGATCGTACAAAACTCATCACTTTTTGGTCAATAGCTTCTGTGATATCGCGTCTACAAAAACGCAGTGAAAATTTCTCAAAATATATTTCCGGATTTTATGTAAAAATATGTATGGTGTCAATTCAGGGGCTGTAACCTGGACAGCGAATGTGCGAATTTCAATGTGTTTTACATGCGGGAAAAGCTAATTCAACATTCGGTATCACACTTTTGTCTAGAAGTCAAGAAGTCGCCAACTTCAAAATGGTACTTTTCCTCGACCTGTGAAATCGATACTTGCTGTCTCGAAGAATCCCCAAAAATCGATTTTTTTCATACCATACTATTTGCCTCATTTTTCACTTAGGTAGAGCAAAACCATCCAGGGAAAATATGAAGAATTGAATACAGAAAAAATAACATGTTTCGGAATATTTATCCTATAGTGATGGTTTCTGAGTTGTATGGGTTGAAAGACTAAAACGACCTATTCAGAAAAAAAAGGTAGTCCGGACACTAACTGCTGAATATTGTACTTGCATTTGATGATTGTTTTTAAATTCTTCAGATGTCAATATAACATTTGTGATGTTGTCGTGGAAGAACGGACAAAAGAGCTTGATGGAAATGTATGGAATAATAGAGCTAATAATAATGGTACAAGGTGGGTGATAAATAATGAAAGCAGGATGGTTGACTAGATAGAGAAAAGGTTATTTGAATCAAAGGCGTTGTAAAAATGTTTAAAAGGGAAATCTATACAATCATTTAGGCAATTTTGGAAAGAATTATTAATCATAATCATCTAATCATCAAAATCATCTCAGAAAATCATAACTTCGTCCTTGGAACTAATTTTGAAATTTTACATGTTTGTAAAAAAGGACGGCTTTTAGATAGTATAGAGGTTCTTGAAATTTGTAAAGCAACTAATAATTCCGTCCGAAATTGCCTAAAAGATTGTATAGATTTCTTTTTTAAACATTTTTACAACGCCTTTGATTTAAATAAGCTTCTTTCTTTCCATTCAACCATCCTTTCATTAATTCATCACCCACCTTGTACCATTTTTATTAGCTCTATTATTATTTCATACATTTCCATCAAGTTCGTTTTTTCGTTCTTCCATGACAAAATCACAAATGTTATACTGACATCTGAAGAATTTAAAAACAATTCACTTATCATTCACACAAACTTTATCTTCACCATTTATACAATGTCGGTGATTCGGTGTGTTATCGTTCACCTTTTATGTACCTACCTACTTGTTTTATGTATTTTATTTTAGACTCCACACTTTGATGAAGAAGGGCCAGAGATCCAGTGGCGCCGAACTCATAAAAAGTTACTATGGCGAAGAAAATTTCAGCCCTCCCCCCCTATTGCCACGCATCCCCCTGGCCGAGGGGCTAAAGAGCCACCCCCAGTTAGCGCCGCAAGCAAATTTTTTCCGGAATAATAATAATAATACTAACAATAATAAGTAAAAAAAGGGCAAATAAGCAAATTATTGTCATAATAAATTTCATTATCTTTCCAAATTCCGAAATCTCTCTGAAAATACCCGGTCAGCACGGCGAACGACCAACAGTACCTAATGTCCAGAAGTACCATCGTTTTCAAAAGCACTAATAAATTAGTTAACAATAAAAGAAAAGGATTTCCGCCGAGAGAAATTCAAGAAGTGAAACAAACATAATTATGTGGCAAAGAATTCACAGAACTCAATGCTTTTGTTGATATTTCATTTTGAGCTGTTCATAGGCTCAAAACGTCTTCTAACGGCCAGTTGCTCAGTTCGAGTTTAAACTTCGTTCAACGTTAAACCGAGTTTAGCAAATATTTTGCGTTGCTCAGGGCTAGTTTAGCCGCTAAACTTGGTTTAAACCGAGTTTAATTTGAACGGGGGAGTCCCGGCGTTCAAACCTAGTTTAAACTTTGTTCCCTATGTCAAAGTTGAAGTATCACGACGTGTCCATAGCTGAGGGTATCAAAAAGTGTTTCGTGCGCCTATCGCTTTGCGTTGCCCCCTGATTTCTACGAGGGAAGCAAATTATCGCTTCGCGCTTCGTTCTAGATCTTGATGTTGATTCGCAATTCGCTTCCCTCGTGAGAATCAGGTCCCTGTTGCTGTCGAGTCAAGATATAGACCATTTACCTGCAAGAGATATTGAACATGTACAGGGAAAAGGAAATGTGCAGAGAAAAGGTCATGATGGTGTACAGTTTTCTGCAACTGGATGCGTCTGAGCGCCTGGACGACCTCTTGATAAGGCATTTTATTCATGTGTCCCTTCCGGCCTGTGGTTGACAACCTGCTTGGACCCAGCCTGGACCTGGGAATGACGCGGTTTCTCCACATGAGCACAGACTACATGAGGGGTTGAAAGTTGTTGTTCATTCCGTGAAAAGTTTACATCCTTTTTCAATTCTCCCAAATTCGGACTATTCAATTCCAGTTGATTTTTAAAGCTCATACTGTGCCTAAAAAATAATTATTCCGACAACAAAACCTACCTACTACGTTCTGTACAAAGGCGGTTAACGTACCTTCTGATTACGTTTGATTTTGAAGTGACACCTATCAACAGAAAATTGACAACAGTCTGCCACCAACACTCACATTGGCAGTGTTGAAGTTAGCTGTTTCCAGTGGTTTCCACCAAATAAGTGTTACCAACGGAAATTAAACTGAGTTTTACAAAACTACAGTTTAGAAGGGACTGAGAAACGCGGAAACGCTCGAAAAAATAAACCGAGTTCATGTCCTAAACCAAGTTTACCTAAACGCGAGTTTAAACTCGAAGTGAGCAACTGGGCGTAATAAAAATAAACTGGAAAAAGGTAGGTAGGTGAGTATAGGTTAGACCGTAAAATAAAAAATGTTATCAAAGAATTAGTCGAGGAATTAAGTTTAAAATAATAACGTTTCATAAAATAGCACGATTGAATATTATATAGAACAAAATGAAAAAAAAAACAACAATATAACAGGTAATAAAGGGTTTTCCAATAAGTATGTCTCAACTTTCAAAATCAACTGCCGCAAGGGGGCTTAGAATATAATTGTCAAACATTGACCGTTACCTTTTGTATATCGTGTCAAATCAAAATAGTAAGACATGCAGTTCAACAGCGCTCCGAAATCATCGGTATCTACCATCAAAATGCGTGTTCGTGTCAAAAAAGATTCCCCGGACGCGTTATTTCGAGGAATTCTGCCATCAACTGGCCTCCAAAATCATGCGACCTCACCCCCTTAGACTTCTTTCTTTGGGGGTATGTAAAATCTCAGGTCTATGGAAATAACCCCCAAGCAGTTCCAGAGTTGAAACGCAACATTCGACGGGGATATCCCACGCGATATGTGCGAAAGAGTTGTTCAAAATTGCGTCGCCAGAATGCATTATACCAGAAAAAAGAAGAGGAGGACATTTTTGAATGACATAATTTTCAAAACATAATGAAATTGATTTGTCTATAAAATAAAATTCAAATTTTCTGATAATCATTTGTACTTTTCTTTCTATTCCATTTGAAAGTTGGTACATCCTTATTGGAAAACCCTTTACAATAACTATAAGTACCTACTAACGAAGAATAGCCCGTGGAACGACTTTGAGGCATGCCGATGTCTGCTTGTGACTCTAGAGTGCTATAAAATTTAAAAAATTCATATCAAAGGTTGGCCATAATGACTGAATAAACTGTTGAATGTTTATTCAGTGTCAGTCTCTGAAAATGTTTGAAACTAAAACTGAATAGAAGCTTTCATTATCGAAAGTTATTTTCGAAATGGCACAAAATTGAAAAACAGAGTGGTCGTATTCCTCACGAACATGCATTGAAGATTTCCAAACAAGCAGATGTCATTCTAAAGTAAATTGCAGGACATACTACCAACAATTGGAAATGGCAAAAAAATTAATCATGGCACTATTGAGGTAAAATGGTTTTGATCATAACGGTACATATACCTACATCGTAAACCACTTTCCTCCAGATTCAATGTACCTAATAATCCTAATATCCAATGATTTGATGGGTAAATCTCTCTTTTTTTCCTCTTCCTCCCCTTTTCTCCTTTTTTCCTTTCTTCTTCTTCTTCTTTTCTTCCCTCCAGAAACCCCCCCCTCTATTTTGAGGTATGGCGAGCGCCATAAAAAAAGGTCTATTCGGCGCCACTGCAGAGATCTGCGAAACCGGTCAGAAATAAAAACAATCAATTTGAAGGAAGACTGCGTGCAGATCATTTTATTTATGAAAAAAATCGATTTTTGCGGATTCTTCGGGACATCAAGTATCGATTTCAAAGGTCGAGAAAAAGTACCATTTTGAAGTTGGTGACTTCTAAACAAAAGTGTGATACCGAATGTAGAAAAAACACATTGAAATTCGCACATTCGCTGTCCACGTTACAGCCCCTGAATTGACACCATGCATATTTTTACATAAAATCCGGAAATATATATTGAGTAATTTTCACTGCGTTTTTGTAGACGCGATATCACAGAGGCTATTGACCAAAAAGTGATGAGTTTTGTACGATCTCTTGGGAATTTAACGGGCTACATTTGCTTTGCTGGTGCTGGTGCTGTGTTCTGAAGAGATAATAGTTCACAAGCCATTCAGAAAAAAAGAAAATTTTTAAGGATGGCGCTTTTTTATTGGTCCTAAAAAAAACCAAGCTTTTTGGGAATTTCAGTATGTTATTCCACGTTCAATTCTGCATCGATCCACCAAATTTCGTCAACTTCCGAATTTATTTCCGGTTAAAACCTATTTTGACTGGACTATTATAATATGTGAAGACGTACGTCGTAATTTAAGGGGTATACAGGGTGATTTTTTGAAAAGTTTCCACCCCTTATTTCTCGCCGCCAAATTTTTTTACAGAAAAACGCCGAAACAGGTCAATTTTTGTTTCCAGGGGGTCATCTAGGGCACATATCACCGAATTTTCATCTTGAACCCCTTCGCCCCCACCCCACCCTGCTTTAAAATTTCAAATAGCATGACCTATTTTGTGATACATCAAATTGAAGGCAATAAAATTCTCTTTCCGTTAAACATATGTCAAACTTTTTGAAACCACCCCCAACCCTTCTGAAAATCCTCTTTTCGGTAATGAAAGGACAATGTTCCCCCTATAAACTCTCGATTCTTGAGAAATAGACTTCCCAGCAAAAACAGGTCGATTCTTATTTCAGTGGGGTCATCTTAGACACGAGTGGCCAAATTTTGATTTTCAACCCCTTCGCCCCCACCCCACCCTACTTTCAAATTTCGAATAGCATTACCTACCTTGTGATACATCAAATTGAAGGCAATAAAACTCCTTCCGTCAAACATATTTCAATTTTTTTTAAACCACCCCTTTGAAGTAGGGTAGGGTGGGGGCGAAGGGGTTGAAGATAAAAGTTTGGCCATACTTGTCTTAGATGACCCCACTAAAATAAAAATCGACCTGTTTTTGCTGGAAAGTCCATTTCTCAAGAATCGAGTGTTTATAGGGGGAACATTGTCCTTTCATTAACGGAAAGAGGATTTTCACAAGGGTAGGGGGTGGTTTGAATTTTTTTTAAATATGTTTATCGGAAAGAGAATTTCATTGCCTTCAATTTGATGTATCACAAAAGAGGTCATGCTATTTGAAATTTCAAAGCAGGGTGGGGTGGGGGCGAAGGGGTTCAAGATAAAAATTTGGTAATATGTGCCCTAAATGTCCCCCTCGAAACAAAAATCGACCTGTCTCGGCGTTTTCCTGTAAAAAATTTTGGCGGCGAGAAATCAGAGGTGGAAACTTTTAAAAAAATCACCCTGTATATTTATTTATATTGCAAATTTACCGACTACACTTTTACAATGTTTCGATCATCAGCCACAATAATAAGTCTGCAGATTTCCCGCCTCAATACACCATGGCCTTCGCGGGGGTGCGCGGATGGCAGGGGTACGCGAGGGCCTCAGTGCTGCAGTTGTCCGCTGCATGCAGTACATTACAATTCCGTCCCTAGCTCAGTTACTATTCAAGATAAATCAAATCTGAAAAAACCGCAAGAATCGCAATGGAATAGGTAACATGGTTTACAGAAGGAACTTTTTTGATTGAACTAATGGTTACGGAGATAATCGAGTGGGAGTGGAATGAAAAATGTCATTCAACACGTTACTGAGATATTCAACGTTCTTTGCGCATGAGGCAGTCAAGTTTTACGTGTATTTTAATGGCAAAGTAAATAATCACCTTTTTATTCATAAATTATTTACGACAACTTACAGTTGACGGATTTGTTCCAAGCTAATATCAGCCAAAAGCTGACAAACTGTAGAACATTTTTTTAAAAAACTGTTTTTTCACAAAACCGCCCCCATACCGCCCCCACACTGGACGATTTTTTGACGACAAGTGGATTCTTCATCCCCAAGCCATACTACACCATAAAAAATGCACCCCAGCTTTTTACCTTTCCGTGCACACGAAAGTCACAATAGAGTCTCATTTTTCCTCTACTACCTACACACAGGTAATAGAGGTGTGTCTGTATCACGGAATTTCTAAGAATTATTTTCACTTCAGGCTTTAGAGGCCCCGGCCCCGGATATCATGGTGCCAGGGGCTTCAAGCCTCTGGAATCTTGTATTTCATTATTTCTTTTCAAAAGAGGGGAGAGACAAAACAACAAAGTTATCTTGTCTGCGCGCTGCAGGTAATAGAAATTGATATTATTTCTGATTTCGTATATACGAGTCGATTTTAGCATTGAGTCAACAGTCCAAATTCAATTCAACATCTGAAGCTGGAACCAAAAACTTCTTGTAGGTACTGGTGGTCAGTAGCATAGGCAAGGGAGGCGAGAGTGGGCGAATGACCCCACTCTCCTACCTCCCAAGCGCTCACGGCACTTCATCCCACACTAAACCGATATAGGAAAAATATCTGACGAAAATTTTCAAGAAGCGCAAAATTTTTCTGAAGAGAAGTTTGATTATCAAGTAATTTTGGTGGAAACGTCAAAAACCGAAATCGCAGAACGTATGAAGTATACCGATTATAATCAGCATTATTATTATTATTATGCCCGAAAAATTTCGCCTGCGGCGCTACCTTCCACTGTCTTGCACCTACGTCGTTGCCTTTGCCCTCAAACTCTGACTAGCCGTGGTTTCCACTAAAAAGATAATACGAGATTAGTTGATTTGCGATTTTTGTTTGTCACTTTGGAGCTGACTGATCAATAGAAATGCTGGTTTAACCCTCAATAATTAAAAGATGATGGGTCTAGTACAGATTCCAGGCATTTTTTATGGTGATTCGTCTAGCATTCAGCAGAAAAAAGTTCTGTTAATCTGCAATCAGCCTTGATCGCTGATCATCTTTTTTGTGGTACTGACAGTAGGCCACTGTGTTTAATAGTTAAGGTAACAACTCATTTTTTCATTTTACTTCCCCGACCCACCACCCAACGAGAAGGGGAAGTATTGTGAACGCGCTAAAAAAATTTTTTGAGATGAAGACGGATATATCCATTTTGAGGTCCTCCAAGACGATTAAGAACATTTTTGGAGTGATGTCTGTCTGTGTGTGTGTCTGTCTGTAATCTGCTACGATTACAGCAGCAACGTTGATCCGATCGACTTGAAATTCGGTATGCGGACATTGTTGGTCCCTGGAAAGAGCCCATTAGTTTTTGGCTGTCATCTGTCTAACCGAAATGTCACTATCAAAGAATGACAGATGTTATACATCATGTAACTTGACTTGCAGTATGTCATCTGAAAGCCTCTAAAAAACTCTATTCAAAGCTGTTGAAATTTTGTGCCCATCTGTCATCTGTCAAATTTAAAAAAATCTCAAACTTCAAAACTTTACCTACTTCAAAACAAGATTTTAATTATTCAAAATCTATCGAATGGATCAGCACCAGAGTTGGCAGAAAGGAACACAACAAAAGAAGAGTTTCCCATCATTCACAAGATAGGCCAGGCGGTAGGTCATTCTGGATAGAAAAAATTCCGACCAAAGCTTTTATGGTGTCAAACTCTTCGTAAGGTCAGTAGGTATCTACCACTGAGTTTCCGCCCAAAAACGAGTTGTGCTGATTCCTCCACATCTGTCCAAAGGTAAAAGATGTCTTGAAGGTGCAAAAAGACCTGTTAAACCCCCGTACTTTTCCATTTTATTTGCCTCAATGCAAACGTACAACTCTTACGCATACATTGGAAGCATTTGTCATCATCTCTGTGCCAGTCTTACTGTTGAAAAAAAAGATTTCTTTGTGCGGGGCAGATAAATCACATTTGATTGTTTTTCCACACAAGATAACGATGGAGCAACATGTATTTTGCCTGTTTTCTACTAAGTTGTACCCACTGAACCCATTTATGGTGTTGAAATTTCAATAACAGCATTTTTGAAGATATTGCCCGCTAAGAAGTGGATAATTTTTACCTGCCTGTTCAGCAGCAATTTTTTCAATTTTACCAAACACCGTTTTTGAAAATTTTAGAAGGAATGACAAGCTGGAACTCTTTTCTAATGATATTATGTCTGGCTTAACCGCGGCACGCTTTTGGAAAGTGTAGGAAACGGTTTTCTTTTCGAGCGGTTCTATTTTATCCGCGTGCGGCCGTGCCTACTTGACATAGACCGAACTGATTACAGAAGCTTGGAAATGTAGTCTCTTCCAGCTTTAAAACACGACCATTATTGATAAAATAATGTATGATTTCTTCATAAATCAATGTACAAAGTCTTAATAATAATGGTCGTGTTTTAAAGCTGAAAAAAGAGTACATTTCTAAGCTCGTCTAAACAGTCCGGTCTATGTCAAGTAGGCACGGCCGCACGCGGGTGAAATAGGACAGCTCGAAAAGAAATAAGTTTTTTAGACTTTCAAGTGCGTGCCGCGTTTAAGCCAGGCATGATATAGTTAGAGAAGAGCTTGAGCTTTTTATTACTTATGAAATTTTTGCAAACGGTGTTTGGTGAAATCGAAAAAATCGCTGCTGAACAGGCGGATAAAAATTATTCAGTTCTTAGCGGGCAATATCTTCAAAAATGCTGTTATTGAAATTTCAACACCATAAATGGGTTCAGTGGGTACAAGTTAGTAAAAAACATCCAAAATACATGTTGCTCCATCGTTTTCTTGTGTGGAAAAACAATCAAATGTGATTTATTTGACCCGCACAAAGAAATCTTTTTTTTCAACAGTAAGACTGGCACAGAGATGATGACAAATGCTTCCAATGTTTGCGTAAGAGTTGTACGTTTGCATTGAGGCAAATAAAATGAAAAAGTACGGCGGTTTAACAGGTCTTTTTGCACCTTCAAGACATCTTTTACCTTTGGACAGATGTGGAGGAATCAGCACAACTCGTGTTTGGGCGGAAACTCAGTGGTAGATACCTGCTGACCTTACGAAGAGTTTGACACCATGAAAGCTTTGGTCGGAGTTTTTTTCAGATTGTAGTGATTTTACCGACATACCGCCTGGCCTAAGACGGGTGCTATGAATTTTTAAAATTTGGCCTGGCCGATTTAAGTCGGGTTCGCCTGTTCGCTCGAATTTGGCCCGATTCGGTTTCCTTAGCAACCAAACCGGCAAGTTTCTTCTACATTGACGTATCTATGTCAAAGTGACAAAATGGTTATGAATGCATATCTCGGTGTGTTTTCTTCGAGGTTTTCTTGTATCGTTCAAGGCAACATTGCGCCCCCATCCTTTGTGTCTTCAAGTATCGTTTTGGGGGCTCCGTAAACCCCCTTGTGTTTTCTGTAGCTTTAGCAACTTCAGTATGCTCATCCCGTTGGCACGTTTAAGCTTTAAAGTGTGCAGTTCCCTTGTATGATTAGGTACCAGGGCCCCCTGGTGTCTTATTCCTGATACCGTTCAAAGCCTTGTTGGGGCCTCCACTTGTGACTATCAGATTTTGCAGTTTCAGGCGAAAGCGACACCTTTGTGTCTCCTTGGGTTGGTTGAAGCCTTATAGGTTCTCTGGTGCCCACAGGTGTCTCTTGGAGCCTTACTGAGCCCCCTTCTCGTTTGGGGCTCTGGAGTGCAAATAATATGAACTCGGCCCCAGGTAAACTTGTGAACCGATGTTCACCAATTTCTTTTTAAACAAGAGGTAGGTAACTGGTTTCCAAATATTTTCCAACAATTTTGTTTTCAATTCCCCGAGAAGTTCCCTGTTGAGAATGTAAAACCGGCTTGGGTTATCGAGACCGAACTCAAATTATGGTACTCAAAATGAAGCCCTTTTTGAGGAAAATATCTCAGTTGTTCATACTACCTCTCAAATTCTAACTTCCCACCCGAAGGGACGTCTCATACAAAAATTTCCATCCGTTCTTTTGCTACTCGTCGGGGAAGTTTTGGGGTGACACAACCGATTTTTTTTTGTTTCTTTGGCTTTTACTCAATCACGGCGGGGCAGGGCGGGCCAAAAAGTCTGCCGGTCCGCCTTCTTATTCCTAACTTTTACTCCTTAGGAGCCCCATCTCACAATTCCGCCCAGGCCCCCCAATTCCCTTAGTCCGCCTCTGGTGTTTAAGTTTCATTCATTATCTATCATTGTTATATTCACAAAATACCACCCTGTGGAAATTCTATGTCTAAATTTTCAGGTCTTTTGTCACAAACATGGTCATGTAGATAGGTTATCGCCCAGTGGAAACCAAATAGAAATCATTTGTGATAATAAAAATTTATAGTGATTTGAAATTATGGGGGATTAGGCACTGTGACACTTATTCTGTTGAGCACTCCATTTAGTTCCTACTGGAGGAGTAAGTTGTGGAAAATTGGGACTCTGCCAAGCTAATGGTAATTTCATACAGTTATCTATACTATAACATAATTATTATCAACTTAGCCTGGTACTTACAACACAATAGACCATTAACTGGACCTTAAGGTAAGTGGTAATGTGGCGTAGGTACCTATTTACATATACCGTATACAGGGTGATACAAAACTGTCGGACCACCTTGAAGGTGTGTTAAATAGAGATGTGGTAGAGTGCTAGAAAATTGAAAAAATCTGCGTTTCGAATTTAAAGCTATGGAGGGACAAAGTTGGTCTTTCGAGCCCTTCTATTGCCGTCAATTGAAAAGATTTTGGTGAACTGCTTATGGCAAAATAATGAGTACAAACTCCAGTAGAAATGATTAATCACTTAATGTGTAATGTGATCTGTTTTTCTTGCAGGGTGAGTCATAAACTACAAAATTTCTGTTTTCCTGAAAAACCAGAAGTAACAAAATTCTATGACAATGAATTGTATATAATTTCGCTCTATAGTTTGTGGAACCCAGGTTAGAAAACAGAAGTTCATTGCAAATAAGTGGTTGTTTTTTGTATACTGTATTTTGTCATCAACAGTTTGCTGAAATCTTTTGAGGTAACGAAAATAGAAGCGATCGAAGAACCAACCTTTGTCCCTCCATGAGTTCAAAATTGAAAGATATAGAATTTTTTAGCAACTTCTCAGCACTCTAATACATCCCTATATAACACACCTTCAAGGTGGTCCGACACTTTTGAATCATCCTGTATACCTACCTTCCGAAAGTTGGATATCAGGTTGAATATTCTGAAACAGGAGTTTCGGAACGTAACAAGCGTCGAGACACCATCTATTAAAATTATTATTGGATGTGCACCAGACCACCACAACAGCTATAGGTATTTTCATATTCAGCGATACTTTATAATCCGTCGCTGAGTGCATCATAAAAACTGGGCACCTCTATTTTTATTGACCCTCTCGGGAATATTTATGAAGCTCGAAAGTCCCGATGTACCAGCGTAACTTTCGATAAAAAGCCCAATTTATTTTTTATCTTGCAGAATGAATCTCTACTCCGACGAGAATTTTCTCTTGTCCCATTATGCTGACGCCGAGGCCAGGTCCGGCCTCAAAAACTTGTCTTGGCATCGCTATTTCAACGGACCAATAATTGCATGTCATTGTGTATCTCACTGAGGTCTGAAGAGGGTGCAAAAAATATCGGGGTGCTTGCGTAAGGTGATATTGGATTCGCCTTCATGCTGTCGCATCCAATAAAAGTGAAAGTCTGGAATTCGCACTCTTATAGAGCCGTCCACATAAACACTAAATTTCATTAGACTTGCGTTCTGTGTTCACCTTTGTAATGCTGGCGGTGGTGTGGAAAAAGACAAACAACAATCAATGTGGCCGTGGCGCACAGGGCGGCGAGGGCCAAGAGGACCCTTTCTCGATCAAAGGACGAATACTTTCTATGTGCGGTGTGGGGTAGGAACATATAGGCTCGTGAGCACGAAAGAAGTCCTAACACCTCGTCCGCATCACTTTAACTTCCTGTAAACTGTCTCTACTTCAATCAGCGTTAACTTTTAATTGTATTACAAAAGCGCTCGCGCCCAAAGCCAAAGCTAACAGACTATGATGCTCGGTTGCACGGCAGCTCAACTTCATTTAGCTGCGTGTAAAAGAGTGGTTGCGTAACTCTCTTGGCATATTCAACTAGACCATTTAAATTGGTTGCACGGATCAAAGGGGTAGTTAGTGCAGCGTGATACTGAATTAAAAATGAACGAGCGGAGGATGGCTTTAGATGTGGTGCATGGTCATAGGCACGATGAGGTAAAGTGCACTAGAGTGGCTAGAAAAAGTTTTCATTGCATGATTTATCTACATGATATTACTCTCCGTTTATAAGTAACAAATGCAGAATAGAACTTTTTGGATCAAAAAAAAAAAATTACAAGCTGGGGAGCTACGGATACAGTTACCTGCAACATAGCTGCCATTTTATATAATTTTGTAATTTCCTTCACGAAATATGTTGAATAATGGTGAAAAAAAAAACATAGCTGCCATCAGCCGTAGGTATCGCGTATGCGATTTGATCACAAACTTTGTAACAATCGCAGGTAAGTCAAGCTGTTGATACCACACCACTTGTGACGTAGCCCAGGGTAGCCAAGGGGGAGTTCCGAGGGCTCCGGAGCCCCCTCCCCCCCTCCCAAAATTCCATAGTCACGCCCCGTTTTTGAAAAATTTCCCGTCTATAAGGACTCGATACCAAGTTGCAGGCGCAAAAGTTAGGACGGCGTAACTTGCTAAATAGAGCGGTCTGATTGGCCGTTACTATAGTAACCGCATGCACTTACGGCGGTCCCAGCCCCAACTTGGTATCGAGCCGTAAGGCACTTTTAGCACGCCCCGCTAGCACTTCTCTTCAACTTCTTGGTTTGAACCCCTTCTCTCCCAAAATGAAAATCATTGCTACATTACTCCACAGCACAGGTCTCGGCGGTTCAGTAAAAATACATATTCTTATACATACTCAAGACCGATGCTATCAATACCACAAAACTGCAATCATTCGTAATAATACCCTTTAGAACTATAATAGTACCTAGCAGGAGCCCTATACTGAAAATGAGTCGGATAGTATTGAAGCAACCTGCATTTGGCCGGCCGAGAATAATCCGGAGGAAAATAATGCAAAGCCGTGGAATCGAGGTATATATGGATATTTCAGAGTCAAGGCATCAATCAAAGATGTCGCTACTTATTTAATTCATTCGTGTGAATCCCGCGAAGCTCTACAACATGATTTACGTGCCCCACTTCGATATTCAATACCCGTTCCTGCTCGGCGTCCGATAAAATGGTGAAAGTCCCAGCCCACTTGGATGATGACGAGTCGATTCGCCGGCTGATGCGTCTTAGAGCCCCCCTGGAGAAAGTCGAGTTGGAACTCTTCTAAGACGCGTTTTGGTCCCCTTAGGGGGAAGTTGAGTCGAGAACCCTCCAGCCAGGTTGAGTTTTGACCCTCCTAGAGGCCGATGAGTTGCTACTCTAAGTGGCAACCCCCTCTAGGATGTCGTGTCAGAGCCCTTGGACGTTAAGTTTTGGCCCGCCTCCAGGAGTCGAGTCAGAGCCCTCCGACGATGAATTCCAGCCCTTCGCCAAGTAGATGTGCCGAGGCCCTTCTGGTGTTGAGTTTCGACCCTTCTCCAAGTCGTAGAGTTGGGACCCGTTGACGAAGTGTTTTGAACCCCCTCCAGGATGCTGAGTCGCGTTCCCTCGACGATGAGTTTTAATCCACCTCAACTCGAGTCGAGTTGAAACCCCTAAATAAACCAGGCCCGATAGAAATGAGTACTCTCGTTTCGGTATCTCGTGTAGCGGAGTCATGACCTCGACGGGCGGAAGGTTAGTCATGGTGAGTTGGGATTGTTGCTTACGGTTAGGCTTTGTCATGAAGAATGTATGATGGGGCTTACGCGTGCGTTCTGAATCTGCCTGCACGTGCTGGTGTCTGCGCTACTGTCTGCCATCAGGTACAGCCACTGTTAAGCCTCGTCCTTTGTTGTATACCTTCACAGAAAGGTATTCGCGCTCTTGGGCCCTCTGGCGTTGTGACTGCGGTACCCAAAGCACCGGACCCAGTCGGTTAGATCTGGAAACTTGCGGGTGAGCTTTCTTTGCGTTTCTGAAGCTCCTAGTTATTCGGAGAATGTAACTTTCGAGAACTACGTGAAAAGATCAAGTAATTGGAATGAAATAGAATCGCGTTTGTATCGGGGTTCGGACCCTGCCGTAGAGTCGTAATTGTTGATCGGATTAATGATCCCCCCCTCCTTGAAACTGATGATTTTGTTTTAGCGCTACGACACTTCCTGATATTTCCATGTAGGGCTTGTCACAGGATGAAGACATTCTTATTCGAAACGGATGAATTCAATCCGGTACCCAACGACGCCATCGTTCAGATGGAGACTTTGTAAAAAATCAATTGTTATTAGGGCTCGATCAGGTATAGTGTAGACGGCGATTATTTCGTATGAGGGTGATAATTGTTTCGACGCCACTCCGCATCGGCTTTTCGGCGAACACCCTGTATGGTCAATTCTCTGCGTTTTGTTTCTTCTGATTGCGACGGTCTCTCACAAACTGGTGAACAACAAAGAACTAGCGCGTATACGGGGCGTGCTCAAAAAGTTTCTCACAATTAAGTTTGTACCTTGACTTGAGTAATTGTTTCGCGCTCACTATCGGTTCGACAGTTTTTGGAAGGGTGAAAGACGGTTCAACATTTCCAGTTATAGGCACTTGCGACCGCGTGAATCTTTCTAAGCGTTGGGGGCGACTCACGGTGAAAGAAGGGAATAGGCCCCCACAAAGGCAGCCATATCCAATCCTTTCCAAACGAGCAAAAGAGACCATGGCCCAAAAAGAAGCAACAGCCTTTGAAAAGAATGCCACAATAAGGTGGGCTACCATACACACACCGGCCCACAAATCTTGGATGGCACTCGTGGTCGAAGTCAGTCTTCCCTTTTCTCAGTGTCTAGAAGCCGGGCTCAACTCTAACATAACCTCTAACACTAACATGAATGTTGGATCTGATTCAATCACAAAAAAAATTTGAACCACGAAAACCTACCCATTCAGGGGTTAAGGAAGATAGCTGGGGTCGTTTCAGTATGCACAGTGAAGTCCGCAGCTTCCTGACATTAGTGTTAATACGACGTTGAATAAACGTAAGAAATCTGTTGTGGGTTCAATAAAGCAATGCGGTTCAGGGAGTTTCAAGACGCTGTAGGACCTCATTCTTCAGAACATTTGATTTTATAGAGAGTAGGTTGTTTTTCAACCACAACAAAAGTCGGTAAATTGGGCGAAAAAGAGTTGGACAATTTTCAGGAAGCAACTACCTATTGTTCAAAAATAATTGGTGGAAATCGGTTCACGGGTTGAATACCTGAGGCAGAGTTCTTATCATTTGCACTTCAGGGCCCCACACGACATGTGAAATGAAGCTTCGAGCCCATATCAGAAAGTTGGCACAATATTTCTTAAAACTAAAGAAACGAGAGAGGGGCTCAGTGAGGCTTCAAGAGACACCCGTAGCCACCAGGGAGCCTAGGGATTCAACCAATCCAAGAAGACACAAGGGCATCGCTTTGGCCTGAAACAGCATAATCTGATAGCTACAAAACTTCAGACGCGGCCACAGCTTCAGACGGAAGAAAGACACCATAGGGACCTGGTATCAAATTGCACAAGGAAGCCCACACAATAGTGAGCTTGCAAGTACTTAAACGCCAAAGGGATTAGCATATTGAAGTTTCAAGAGCTACACAAAACACCAGAGTGCTATCGGAGCCCCAAAATGACACTTGAAGACAAAAAGGATCGGGATGCACTGCTGCCTTAAATGATCCAAGAGGACGCAAAAAAAGAAACCCAGAACAGCGTCCATATTGTCACTTTGACATAGATACATTAATAACAAAAACGTACCATTTTGGTTGCTGAGAAAATTTAATAGGCCAAAAGCCAAGCGAACAGGCGAGCTTGGCTGAAATCGGCTAGGCCAAATTTTGAAAATTCATAGCGTCCGTCTGGTGAATGATGGGAAACTTCAACTTGAGCATTAATTTGATTCTATGGTTTTGTTGCTTCCTGCCGAATTTGGTTCCAATCCATCGGATAAATTTTGAACAATCGATTTGTAAAGTTTGAACTTCAACGTTTTTTATTATTTGACAGATGACAGATAGCGCAATACTTCTAACTGTTCTAAATACAGTTTTTCAAGGGCTTCTGAATGACATATTGCAAGTCAAGTTCCGTGAAATATAGTTTCTGTCATTTGTTAAAAGTGCCAGTTTGGCTAGACAGATGACAGCCAAAAACTAATCCGGTCATTCCACAGGAAAACCATGTCCGCACACCTAATTTCAAGTTGATCAGGTCAACGGTTCGGCAGTTATCATGGAAGATGACAGAGACACATTCGCCTCTATCCGCTCGCTCTTATTCCGCATTCAATACTTCTGGGCCGATCCGTGCTGCTTATACATGACTTATACATACTACTAGTGCTATCGAACCTTTCACGGGTCCTCCAGCGAATTCCACAGTGACTCGGCATATGGTTTCTAGACGACTCTCGAATAATCACACACCTCCCGCGTGCTTCCCGTGTGTTTTGAAATGTCGGCACTTCCGCCACAATAGCTGATGTTTTCTGATCGACCGTTAAAGTCTCCATTCAGTTCCATGGGCAAAGATCTACGTGCGTGTTCTGAGCTGCATCAGAGCTTCGCACTTGTACACTGCGACCTAAAAGGAAGAGTCTAGAAAGATCACGTGTTCTCCGGAATCGCCGCTCGTAACACTGCCCTCCTCTTGAGCCTGCCCTGCTCAACCCGAATAGGCTCATCGTTACTCCCTGAGTAACGTGCAAGGCGATCAAGATGGACAACTTCCATCTTGGCTCTCGAGGCTTGCTGGATTCTGTACTCGTCGTCATTAATCCTCTTGACTACCGTGTACGGTCCTTCGCACGACGGATGCAACTTCGGAGACCTTCCTTTCTTGCTTCGAGGATTGTACAACCAGACCAGGTCACCAGCTTGTCGTTGACATATTCGGGGATATCTTGAGGATCATTCTCCGGCGTGCAAAATTGCGAATTGCAGGAGAGGCGAATCTCTCGGGCAAAAAGAGCACGTGTCGGCGTTTCCTTCGTGGTGTCGTGAATGGCAGCGCGATTCGCCATCAGAAATATTGGCAGATGACGATCCCAGTCTCGCTGATGCTCTTCAACGACCTTCGCTAGGTGCTGCTTCATCGTCGTGTTGAGTTGAACCGTTCAAACATTCTGTCGGACCGTGGATAAAAGGAGTCGTCCTGGTCTTCTGTATCCCGAGTAGAGTACAGATACCTTGAAACACGTTAGATTTTAAGTTTCGTCTCTGGTCTGAGTTGTTAATTCAGGGGTACTCCGAAACGGCTAACCAAATTGTCCACCAGCACCCTCGCCACTGTAGAAGCCTCTTGGTTAGGTAAGGCGTACGCATCCGGCCACTTACTGAAGTAGTCCATGGCAACTGAGATGTATTTGTTGCCATCTTCCGTTCTGGGGAACGGGCCAGCCGCATCGATCGCGATGCGTTCAAAAGGCGCTCCAACATTGTAAGTCTTCAGCTCCCCTCGGCTGCGAATTCTTGGTCCTTTGCTGGCCGCACAAACCTCGCACTGGCGACACCATGTTTCCACGTCGTTCCGGCAGTTCACCCAGTAGAACCGCTCGCGCACCTTGGCCAACGTCTTGTCCACACCAAGGTGCCCTCCAGTGACACTATCGTGCATTTCCTTCAGGATCTCTCCCACTCTCTTCTTGGGAAGCACCAATTGAACCATCTCCGTCATTCCATCAGGACTCTCCCAGACTCTCTCCAGCAGCCCATTCTCTATTCTCAGAGAATTTCACTGAGCCCAAAGAGCCTTGGATCCGGGTAGGGCCCTTTTCACCAGAGATCTCGGCTCACTCTGGTCGTAACTTTTTTTCAGCTAGCAAACGGATGACTGGGTCCTTACGCTGCTCCTTCTCAAGCTCAGCTGTAGTCCAATTCCTTGGGGTTTCAATGATCATTGCATTGTTTCCGACGTTTCCATTCTGCTAGTCTACTCTCTTGCAGTGCTTGCATTGTTGCGTGGTTTCCGAGAAAGGACATCCGTGTTGCCATTACCAGGTCTCATTCCAGAACGATGTTGACTTCCTCGATCAGCAGCTCCCCATTCCAAAATGGAACGGTCTGCTTAACGGTACCGTTGCCAGCAATCACGCTGGAGATGGTCATCCTTTCCACAATTGAAGCAACGCGGGCTTCTACCTGTGTGATTGCTTCCTCTTGATTGATGACATCTTCGATCAGCAGCCCCCCGTTCCAACGTGGAACGGTCTGCTGAAGCGTATCGTCGCGTGCAGTCGCGTTGCAGATTTCCGTCTCTTCCACATTCAAAGCAACGTGGTCTTCTTCCCCTAAGATTGCTTTCTCTCGGTTGGTGACTTTCTCGATGAGCAGTTCCGGTTCAGACATGGAACGGTTTGCTGAGATCGACCATTGCCTGCAGTCCCGACGAAGATGTCCAAGATTTTCACATCCGAAGCAACGCGGCCTTCTTCCAGATCTTGGCTCGTCTTGGAATTTGTTCCGAGATAATAAAGCATTGTGGATTCATTTTTTTGCTCGATTTCTTGGCAGTATGTGAACCTCCGGATTCCTCAACGCCCACCGCCTTGACTTGACGACTGCAAACCTCTTTGACTGTCTCAATGCAGATCGCCAGAGTCAGTGCGTCGCTGATATCAACTGGGTTTTTGATCATCACCATTTCACGCATGTCTTGGTATCGAATGCCATACACGAAGGTATTTCTTATGATGTCCGTCAAAAGGTGCGCTGGGTACATTTGGTACGCCAGAAGAGCCAGCCTCTGGAGATCAGCTCTTAATTCTTGTAGACCCTTTTCGCTTCTCTGCGTTCTTGCCGAAAAATTAGCTTGATGATCATGCCGTCCGCAATGATTTCCATAGTGGAGAACTTTAAGAAGCTTCTGTAAGTCCTTCTGCTCATTCTCCGGAAGCGTCAGTATCAGCTCCAACGCTGGACCTCTCAAAGCAAGGATAAGTGCCTCAGCTTTATATTCGTCATTCGATCCGTTCACCTTGGCAACAACGTCAAACTGCCTCTTGTAGGTCGTCCATGGGCTTTGTCCATCGAAATTTGGCAGTTTCACACAATGAATACCTGCCAAAGCTGATGCCATCGGGGCCACCGTATTACTTACGGCGGTACTCTGGACACGTCGTTCTAGCTGCACCATGTTTGCCTCCATCGTGGCAACTTTTTCTGTCAACCTCCTCACATTGTCGTCGAGGTATCGCGTGTGTTGTTCCATAGCCGCCACCAGCTCTTCCAGGCGCTTCTTCTCTTTTTCTTTCTCTTTTATTCGCCCCTTCTCCTGCTTTTCTAGAACATTCTACAATTCCATGACGATAGCCGCAACGTTTTTGGCTCCACTTTTCGACATGCCTCTTATCTCCGGCATAATTCCAATATTTCCAAACTCCCTGTAGTCGCAGGCCGAATTACTCTCAATTATACCGCTTTGTGACACCAAATGTTACGTATTTCGCGTACGGGTTCGTTTATAGTTCAGATGATCGTTCTAAAACACACACTGTTTATCACTGCGTACTATAGGCGGCCGGTAGCTCAGGAGTTACGACGCAGACCACCAACCAAGAGGTACCCGGTTCGAAACCCGGCCGTTCCCGAAGAACTTTTCTCCTGAGCCAAGTGTTAATGACTGTGTGAATATTGCATCATGTTACGTATTTAAAAATGAACATTTGTTGATTTATGATAACTAACCATTATTGTGTACATATGACCAAATGCAAAAAAAAACTATCACTGCATACTACAGTAAATACACGTCAACAATAATTATTTACGCTAGAGAATATTGCAGGTCCTATTCGCTCCTATTCGTTCGCTACCACTTCGCATTCACTACTGACTCTTAGGCCGATCCGTGTTGCTTATATATGGCTTCGACTAGTGCTTTTAAACCTTCCATGGGTTCTCCAGTGAATTCCACAGTGACCCGGCATATGGTTTCTAGACGACTACCGAATAATCAGACTTTTCGCGTGCTTCCCGTGTGTTTTGTAATCTCGGCACCTCCGCCAAAATTGCTGATGTTTTCTGATCGATCGTTGAAGTCTCCATTCAGTTTCACGAGCAAAAGCCTACGTGCGTGTTATGGAATGCATCAGAGCTCCGCACTTGTACACTGCGACCTAACAGGAAGAGTCTAGAAAGATCGCGTGTTCTCCGGAATCGCCGCTTGTAACATTATTGTTTCAACTGCTATAGTTTAAATTTTATAAGTTTGAGGAGGCGATTGCCATTTTTTTGCGCATGTCTGAATAGGTATATAGTATTTGATATCTAAGTACTCAAGGAGCTACAGCAATTGGGTAGTGAGATATAAAAAGTTGAGAAAAAGAATTCTCAACAGTGGGTAGTATTGATAAAAAATAAGCATAAGCATTTGCTTAGATTTTTAAGGAGTTGCTAAGCAGACTTCCCCTGGCAACGCCTATGAAATCCAAGCAAATGCTTATGCTTATTTTCTATTAATACTACCCATTAGGTAGCTGATGATAATTATTTATGCATAATAAATGATACATTGGGTTCAAGAAGATTCTAAAATGAGACCGTATCTGGGTACACTTATACGTATACTTATGCATGTTGCCTCATTTTCATTTTCCCCAACTCGTGTAAAGTTTCTCGCGTATGTCTACTTTCAATTTTCCTCGCCAAGTTACCGACGCGGATGCACCAGAGTCAAATTAGTTTTCCGCCTTTGCGTATACCCGTTTTATTTTAGTCTTATTAGTCCAACACTGATCCTACTCTTTAGAAACCAATTTATGGCAAAAAAGTTCGTTTTGCAAGAAAACTTTAACGCAAATAAAATTCTGAAGCATCACAAGCATCTGGTGAATGTGTGTATCTAAGAAGAAAACAAAGATATTTTTGCTTGATACATCTCTACGTGCGGCACTAGATGAAACAAATCGAAATCCCTCGCGGGGAATATAATTTTTTGTTTCCATCCTACATTCAGACTCATTTTTCAAAAGGGATCAAGGAGTAGGTAAATTACATGCCGTCTCTGTTCATTCATCAATTTTTTTAGTTCAATTTCAAATCTAGTGTTTCACAAAGAAACAGAAAAAAGGTGGATTTTTTTCACCCAACTGCGGGGCAAATCCAGCCGCAAACTTCTAATGAATAAATTTAATATACAGCTGGATCGAGTTTAACGGCATAATTAACAGTCAGTCGGAAATTTAAACAGCAATCGCACAAAGCTTATACATTAGGGTGGGCCGAAAAATCATATTTTTGATTTTTTTTTTCTAATAGTGCGGAAAAGATGCATAATCAGATTACAAAAAGAAATTGTCACAGCGTTTTTGAAAAAAAATCATCACTTCAGGGTCCGCAATGACATTGAAATTTCTATATTTGGAAAAAAAATCGCAAATTTTTATTAGACCAGAAAATGTTTAAAAATATATTTACAATAAAAAAATCGGGAATTAAACAGTCAGGCACAAAAAAACCGTGTTCCAGTATTGTTTTTTCAATCACAAAAAAACAAATGGAGTTGAATTCACCGAAAAAACCCATTTCCCTTTAAGTTGCAGAAATAGTCACATTAAAAATTGAGCAACTTTGGGCGAAAACTTCAATTTCAACTGTTTCTCATACAAGAGTTTTAGCAATGATGGAATAATATCATACATCAATCAAAACGTTATTGAAATTGTTGAAAATGACCAATCAAATGAAAAAAAAAAACTTCAAAATGTCAAGTAGCATTACCTAACTTGTGACACATCAAACTGAAGATAATAGAATTCTCTTTCTGACAAACAACTTTTAAATTTTTGAAGTCACCTCTCAACCCTTGCGAAAATTCTCTCATCCTTAATCAAAGGAAAGCTTTTCTCGATCCTGTCAACTATCCCGATTCTTGGAAAAAATATTTTTAAACGAAAACAGGTCGGTTCTTATTTCGAGGGTGGCATGTTGTCACAGTTTCATTTTCAACCCTTTCGGCCCCGTCCTAGCCTACTTCAATTCTAATAGCAATAAATTATCTACCTTGTGATACATCAAATTGAAAGTATGAAAATTTCCTTTATGCAAAAATTATTTCAAATTGCCTAAATAACCCTCTAATCCTTTTCAAAATTTGTCAATTGGGAAGAGAATGCAATGAAGATAAAAATTTGGCAACACATGTCTCAGATGTTCCCATCGAAATAAAAATCGCCCTGTTTTTGCTGGGAAATCTATTTCTCAAGAATCTGCAGTTAACAGAAAAACATTCCTTCAATCAACAATGAAAGGATTTTTGAAAGGATTGAGAGGGTAGTTCAAAGATTTCAGAGTATGTTTAACGGAAACAATGTTCTATAGCCTTCAATTTGGTGTATCACAAGATAGGTAATGCAATCTGAAATTTCAAACTAGGGTAGGGGGTGGGGCAAAGAGATTGAAGATAAGAATTTAGCAAAACGTGTCTTAAGATGTCCGTCTCAAGAAGAATATTGACTTGTGTCAGCTTTTTCTCAGAAAAAAATTGTGCAGCGAGAAATTGGAGGTGAGTCCTTTTCAAAAAACCACCCCGTATGTCGGATAATGAACTAAAAGAATTACTGAATGTTGACGATATAATTTCTTCATTAGAATTTCAACGTTTTCCCTGTTATACCCAATCAGTAGAGCGATTTGTGTGAACAGTCTTAGAAGCAGCATCAGCAGTTTGTGGAGCTGAATCAAGATATGACTCTATTTACAGCAAGAATGAATCTAGGGAACTGATGCCCATATTGATAAGTCAGAACAATTTCAACCCAGAGTGACCTTGAAGAAATTTATTTTGAAAAATATTGATAATTGAAGTCTCATTACTTAATTTCTGTCGAATAAAGAGTTTTATCTATTTTTTCACTAAGGTATTTCAACAGTTTTCTCCATAACTCAATTCGTTATCTTGCAAAAACTGAATGTTGAGATATTTCTGAAAGACACGTCTTGCGGAGGCTGAAGACGAAAACTTGGGACAAAAAGCTTCTAGATATTTGAAAAGTATATGAAATTGCAACTTTTCCGCGCTATTAGAAGTCCGTATTATGAAAACAAAAAAAACACACCTATAGCAGCGGCCCACCCTATTATACATATACCTACCTACATCACAAGCATAATGTACATTTCAATAATTATTTTAGAATAATTAGGTTATACGCATTTATGCATTCGGAACTTTCGAATTGAAAGGATATTGTTGATATCCACATCAGTGCCCGCGTGTGCGACTGCCCGAAATTATGTTTGACTTTGGAAATGAGGCTGCGGAGGAATGTAACGGGTTTGCCCAAGCCCAATAATTTAATTTCCGGGAATTTCATTACAACCAACAGAGCTTTTTCGACAATATGCGGAAATTTACAGTTGCAGTCGATAACTTAATCAAGCCTCTTGTATATCCTTACAAATTTAAAATTGCGCCGCACGCATCCCGCCAGAGTGGGTCGGCGATATCTAGAATTTCCCAAAGGATGTGCACGACGACGGCAAATTGATATTTCCCGGGCCTAACGCTCCGCGGCAAAACAGAACAAACAACAATAAAGCATTGTGTCCGCGCGGTTCAAGAGCAAAGAAAATGACAGTAACGGAAGTAAAAACATAATATAGGCATGAAAGTACCTACCTATGCATTTAGTCCATCAGGAATCATATTATACTTATAGCAAATAGGTATAGCGGGAAAACTAAAACCCACGGATTTTTGTACAAGTATAGGTACCTGAACTCAGCAAATCATGTACCTAAGTAGCATACAGTGTGAACTTCCGTTGTTGTGGCCTTCGAAAAAACTTGAGGAGCTAAATAACAGTATGCGGCTCTACATCCCATTGAGAGACTTGGCCCACAAAGCGGAAGGTAAGAGCTTCCGTTCTTCAGCTATTTTACGTTATCGTTTCATTAGTGATACATGATCAAACATCAAATGAAATATGAAATTGTCAAAAAAAACCGTCATCGCACGATATAAAAATTGATCCTCCTATTACGGGTTGAAATCGTGATTGGAAGTAATTGATTCCGAGGTGGAGATAGTTGGGATTGGGAGAATTAAATATAAAGAATAAAGTACAAAAAATCAGAATTATGATCGGGTAGAAAAGGTTCAAAAATATTCACAGTTCAACTTGACATGGCGTTTCAACAAAAATTAAGAGGCGTTGCGCTGAGGACGCCAATAGAAAGGGTGAGCAATACCGCGAGATTTGGCTTACAAACTATAACGTGGGTACCTACCTTTTCGATGACGCTGCGAGAACTCGAAGGGCCCAACGAAGCTCCAGCGACGACACTGAAACAGAGTATCTACACGAAAAACAACATACTGCCGTCCTACCCCAAGGGATATTGTTGTAGTAAACCGGTCTAGCTAACCCCTAATAACGTCTCTTACTTCACCCAGAGACAATAATAATACATATAACAACAACACGCTAAATGTCAAATAGATAACTTATTCTAAAACAGTAAAATAAAAGATAAGAGGCATCACTTGGTTTGCCCATCAACGAGTCTTGAGCGCATGAGCTTCGGGACAACCGCAACAATTAGCAGGATCTTGATAATCTGAACCGACTGACAACGTTGGTGAAGACGCCGATTGGACGGTAAGGTAGTGAACTGATTTGGTACCTTTGAACATTCCAGAAGCTCACCATACGCTCTGGCATCTGGACAGACGAGAGAAATAGGACGCCACTCGTTGAAATCGCCACTTCAACGGAGTTGGCGATTACTGACAGTTGCTGTCAACCAAAGGCGGCGCGGCGTTCTAGGAGTGGCGTTCAGCGCCGCTTTCCTTAATTTTGGTTCTCGAGGCACATCACATGACTGGTGGTACTGCTTGCCATCAACAGGAACAGCAAAGGAACACTGAATCGCTACTGACCGTTGTTGTAAAACAAAGGGCAGCGTTCTAGGAGTGGCGTTCAGCGCCGCTTTTGTTGATTTTGGTTCTTGAGGCACATCACATGACTGGTGGTACTGTTTGCCATCAACGGGAACAGCAAAAGAACACTGAATCGCTACTCGGCCAATGGTTATTGGATCTTTTTGCAGAATCAGCCGGAGCCTCCAAAAATATCAACCAACTCTCTTTTGTTTTTTGGTTTCATCATTCTGTATCGCCAAGTCAATTTTTGAAACCGTAGCACTCCGATTTAAAAAAAGGCAAGTAACATCTACGCAAAAATACTAGAATATTGGAAAGAATAATCCATCTCAAGCCTGCTGCCCTTGCAGCAGACAAGCTCAGTGTGCGACCGTGCGCTGCTCTTGTACTTGTGAGAAAGCTGGAAGGGGCTGTACAGGCTGTAGACCTAGATGTCAAAACAAAACATTGGAACGAGATCTGTTGGATGAAGCGGAGATAACGTCTATCAATGGCAGTCATACTGAACCCCAACATGCGTCGTGCTTTTGGGGCAGATCTTCTGAACAGCGAAGAGGGCAATGACTCAAGATGAAGAACACAATGGAAGAAAATCATACACATGAATAGGAAGCAATGAGATCGGCCACAGGGAGCTGTCGACAGACAATTTGTTGACATCCTGGCTTGTGAAATCTAGGATGTTGCCAACGGTGTCTCACCATCTGAACGAATCTTTATCTCATGCAGCTGTGTAATCCAACGTGACAGATTGGCTGATGACGGGTCAGATATCCGACGAATACTAAAGCGAAGAATGCAGTTATGGGAGGCAAAACAGATCGATGAATTGGTTGCTGATGCTGTGCGCTGTAGTTCGAAATTCAACAAGAAGATAACGCCAAAAGAAGAGGAGGAACATATGTATTTACAAAGTTTTTACCCGTTTAATATCAAGAGGAAATATCAGGGAAGCTACTCGATGGGTCACGGGCCGAAGGGGCGGAGGAATTCAGGATCCTTAGTCAAAACTTGGTGACAGGTCAGTTTTTGACATTTTAAGAGAAAAACGCCTTGATCAGGCAAATCCAGATCCTGACGCCTTTGTTGAATCAGGGCCGGGCCTAGCAGGCGTGCAGTACGTGCCTGCACGCAGGCGTCAAGTCATAGGGGCGGCAATATACAGGGTGGAAACTTAAACTTGTTTAAATTCAGTAATTGAATAACCACAAACATTTCGCCAAAAAACTTGGACAGGTCGATTTTTAAGTTTAAAATGCCACATTTTGATACCAATTACGTGACCTTGGCAATGCCAGGGGCGGCGCAAGGGACGGAAGGGGTCAAAAAAATGCCATTGTTATCTTCGTTGGATTCTCTATCTAACCTAGGGAAACAATTGTAATCCTGCCTCACAAAAAACAAATGGCGGCGTTGAAAAGGTCAGTGTTCCTATCAAAAAGGTGGCATTTTCTTGGAATCTGAAGCAAGTACCACCTGTTGAGTCATCTTAGCTTTCAACACACCGATAACGTGACCTATTGACCTTGACAACACCAATGGCGGCGGAAGGAGAAGAAAATGCTACCTTTTTGATAGGAACCGTGATGACTTTTGAACGCCGCCTTTTTTTTTGTGGGGGCAGGATCTCAATTGTTCTTATAGGTTAGATATAGAATCGAACAGAGATGAGAATTTCTTTTTTGTTTTGACCCTGCCCTTAGAAAAAAATAGGCCCTGCCCCTTGCGCCGCTCCTAGCATTGTCATGGTCGCGTAACTAATACCAAAATGTGGCGTTTTGAATTTGAAAATCGACTTGTCCGAGATTTTTGGAGAAATGTTCTTGGTTATTAAATTACTGAATTTAAACAGGTCAAAGTTTCCACCCTGTATATATGAATACCCTGTCTATTGAATGAAGTTGAATTTCAAAGGATTATTTTCATTCCCGTATTTTGGGGGGGTAGGGGGTCGTCTCCACTGCCTGTAAGGGCGGCAATTTTTCGCTGGCACGCAGGCGGCAAATAGGCCAGGCCCGGCCCTGGATATATTCTTGTGCTGGTTGAGATTGATGTTACAGGTCGATACGTAGAAAGAGTTGCTCGAAAATTGCATGAGGGTGCTGGACCAAGTGGGACTGGTTCAGATCAATGCGGAAGGTTATGCTATTAGGTGCTTTTTTTTTTCTACCAAAATCTCACTTCGTATCGTCTCAGTTGGAGAGAGAAAAAGCGAGAAATTGCTAAGGAGCAAGTGAGACACAACTACCAACTGAGGTGAGAATATCTGAGATTATTGACAAAAAAACGCAGCAGTTGAGATAATGGAGCTCACAGGTCTCACTTACGTGATGCGGTTGCTTATTTCACTCGCCGCTTGGCCAATGAGGTTGTCGGGTGGGACTCCATGAGGGCTATTTTCGCAAGGAGGGGCATAGCTTTGGACAAATGTCCAGGAGTACGGTACAAGAAAGATAGGTTCCAACCTCGGAAAAAATATGGATGTCCTGAAAATGTGATATTTTGTTAAGAATTGAGTGCTCTACAACATATCCAAAATCGCCAAAAATCGCACCCGGGGGTTTTGAATTATTGGAGGGGGGGTAAAAAATTGGAGCTAAAAATGGGGGGGATGGAACCCGTCAATCCATTGGATGCAAAAACATTACAGTTCGACACATCATATCCCATTGATACCATTTTGGCACAAAAAGTGTCCATCATTGTTAAAGGGGAATATTGGGGGGGCGAATCTCTGCTAGGTGGTCCATTTTGTTTTTCTGGCCATGTAGAACCGATCACGACAAGTTTGGTATCTTTTCCGACTAAATACAATCTCCTGAACTCGTATCCGATGTGTAAATTCGGATGAAAACATGTTTGAACAAGTTAACTTGAGAAAACTTGTTTTTTCTTTGACAGTTTTGACGAATTTTTTTTTCACTGTTGGAGGTGTTCATTTTCAGAAAATTCTCAGGGACCATTGAATTAAAGTGTATTCTTCACGAAAATCATCCACTCGATGTATAGTTTTGTTTCTCAAGTTTAAAAAATCGCTTGGAACTTGAGCCGGCGCGGCGCGTCGTCTACTACTGACCAGAACACTACAGCATGCACCTTTAAATGAAATCACCTCAAACTATTCAAGAAATAACCACTCATCTTTGAAAATTGAAGGATCTGGGCATAATTGAATTCCCTATAACATGAACAAAATCGCCTTAAATCGCAACGCACGATTTTGAGTTATTCGAGGAGGAGGATAACATTTTGGCAAGATTCATACTCTATGAACTGTTACCTCTCCCCTTAAATAACTCAAAACCCTCCAGTGCGATTCATGGCGGTTTTGTTTATGTTATAGGGAGTTCAATTCTGCACAAATCCTCCAATTTTCAAAGATGAGTTATTATTTCTCTAATAGTTTGAGGTGTTTTCATTTAAAGTGCATGCTGCAGTGTTCTGGTCAGTAGTAGACGACGCGCCGCGCCGGCTCAAGTTCAAATCGATTTTTTAAACTCGAGAAAAAAAATTATACATCGAGTGGATGATTCTCGTGGGAAATACACTTCAATCCAATCGCCCCTGAATTATTTTCAAAAATAAACACCTCTAATAGTGGAAAAAAAAATCGTCAAAATTGTCAAAGAAAAAACAAGTTTTCCCAAGTTAACTTGTTCAAACTTGTTTTAATCCAAATTTACACATCAAATTCGAGTTAGGAAGATTAAACTCAGTCGGAAAAGATACCAAACTTGTCGTGATCGGTTCTACATGACCAGAAAAACAAAATGGACCACCTGGCAGAGCTTCGCCCCCCCACGACCCGTCTTCAACAATGATCGACACTTTTTGTACCAAAATAGTATCAGTGGGATATGATGCGTCGAATTATAACGTATTTGCTTTCAATGGATCGACAGGTTCCATCCCCTCCATTTTAAGTTGCAATTTTTTACCCCCCCTCCAATAACTCAAAACCCCCGAGTGCGATTTTTGGCGATTTTGGATATGTTGTAGAGCACCCAATTCTGAACAGAATATCAAATTTTCATGACGTCCATATTTCTGTGACTAGGAGGCAAAAGGGCATAACTCTGATTTAGCAACTTTTCAGGAGAAGCAAATAACTGGAAAAAATACATAAATTGTTGTAGACAACGCAATATTGGATGGAACACTTCAATTTTTTGCAGGAAGTTACAACTGATTATCATCATCCATACTTACTGATTTTGGGCCTTTTGATTGTTTCTAGTTTGGAAAAAAACTGGTTTTCCGGAAAGGTTATGGAGTTATTCCAAATTTTGTGAAATCTGCGAACCGCCAAAAGGGTATAACTCGACATATTAGGAGAATGAACAAACATTCAGATCAGCAAAAGCTGATATGTCGAGTTATGTCCTTTTGCCTAACCTACTAGCTGCATAAAATTATAATTGCTTTTGACATATCTCGAGTTATTCTGCTAAAAAGGGACCGTTTTTTTCGATACCTACAGGCAATAAGGGATAAAAAATTGCGCTTTGCAATTTTATCCTTATGTAAATAAATCTTCATTACCGGGCATGCCTCGCAACGGAATACACCTTTTCACTGTTAAAAAATATCATTGATTCTAATTCTCAAATTTTTTAGCACTCTTCAGCTGCTTCGAAGAAAAAATTATTAGGCAACTGAAATTTTCCAAGAACATTTCGAAAAATTTCAATTTCAAACAGTCAAAGCTAATCAGATGGTCAAACCAAGTCACCATTTCAATTCTGGTGCTCTAACTAAACAAAAATAAAATTGGACCAACACCAACACCAAAATTGGAATGATGACTTTGGATGGTTTGATCATCTACAGGTGTCCTAGCTAAAACAACCCAGCGCGATTTAAACAGAAAATATCAAGGCAATAAAAAAATCAATTGGGGGGAAGCCTGACCTTCTAGCTTTCTTTCCAGGGGCGCCTATGCTTGTAGGTGCTCTAGTTTCCAAGAAAATGCAATTTTAATCGGGCGAGTCACAAGAATGCAGAAATTCAAGACCGACGAAACAAAATACATCAGATGAAAAACAATCCTCTTGCTCTGGGCTCTCCATTGATGGCATTGATGTGTCGCAGATTTCTGTACTCTGTACCTGGTCCTGTGTGTGATCAGTGACGTCATGGGTTCCAATCATTGTATTTGCTGGACTGTAAGACAAAATATCTTTCTTAGTGGACCAGGTACAGATTAGCGACACATCAACGGAAAGCTCAGAGAGAAAAGATTTTTTTCATCTGAAGCATTTTGCTTTGTCGGTCATGAATTTCCGAATTCTTGTGACCCGCCCGATTGAAATTGCATTCTCTTGGAAACTCAAGTACCTACAGGCATCCGGCGCCCCCTCAAAAGAAAGCTGGATGAAATTTTCTGAAAATATTCCTGATAAATTTCAGTCGCCTGCGAATATGACATCAGATTTTGAAAAAGTCTATAAAGGATGACTTTGTCTACAGAAACGGTCCTCTATTCTTTTCATGAACAAATAGGGCGCTGCAAATGGCCTTGGTGTTGGATTACACCTGCAAAATTTCAATCGATTCTATATTCTATTGATTTATTCGTGAGACATGGCCAACCAAAGTCCAAATGCAGACTCTGATATGCGGGATTTGCTTCGAAAAAGTACCATCCACTCTCAAGCTATGTCGGTTATTTCGTGAGACACCTGTATATTTTTTTTTCATTCCGAGTCTGATATTATCCTCCTGAAATAAAAAAATAACAGGTCCAAGATGTGTTCGATGGGTGCCAGAAAATACAGCAAATATAAAAAATCGCTGCATACAGGGTGAAACATCTAGTTCACAAAACAAAAATTCCTATTTGAACTATTAAAATAAGTTGGATTTTGTGAATAAGCCCATGTATTCTTGAATTTATTCCTAAGAATATATAATAAATAGCTAGTAAATGTCTCGAGCCATTTTCGAAATATCTTGAAATTCTTGATAATATTTCAAAGATAAACTAAAGATTGTTCGAGATATCGCAATGAAAGTAGATTAAATAAAAATATTAGATATACCTACGGTCCACTATGAGAATAACATTCTATGAAGCATAACAATAATATTTCCCTTACTTGAACTGTACCTACCTGGTGAACTCTTTCTTTGGCTTACAAGTGGGCAATTCTGCCGTTATTTTCGATAAAAGTAGCTTGTAATCTCATACATCATCCATAAATCAAATTTAAGGCTGAATCTCCTCGGCATGGCATTGGCCGCAATTTTTTTTTATTCCTTTATTTAACGTCGGCCTATTTCCACAACGAGGCCTAACACCGACGCCGGTAAATGCTTTCCTTCACTACACCGGAAATTTTGCCGAACTCCTGTGTTCCAACAGAGAGTATGGATTTTTAACGACCACCAACATCGCATGGAGTCGGTACCATCGTTCGTATTTTACGTGCTATGCCCGCAAAATGATATTCTTGCTTTTTTTGTCTTATATATTTTCCGAAATCGAAACCGCATCTGAAATTACAAGCAAATGTGAATATGCTTCAAAGAATTCCTTGTTCATAATAGAACGACGGTATAGCGAGCGGTATAGGTACATCAATATTTCCACTATTCCCGACTAGCAATCGGAATATCAAATATAGCAAAGATTCAAGATGGGCGGCCACGGGAAAATAAGAAATGTGACTAGCGTATTTTCAAACATAGGAGACTTAGAAGTTGCAAGCCGATCGCATTTCATTTCTAACATCACTTTTTCAAAAGTTTCGTGATGAAATTTGAAAAAATGACTGATTTCTTGCCGAAAGTCACTTTGTCGAAGAATTTCAGGACTTTCAAGATACCTACATATTTCAAGAAAAGCACAGGATATTGAAGAACTGTTTCTTGCACCTTTTTACTAATGGAATCACCAATCTATGGTCTGATTCACATGGTTCCACTTATTCTGGTTCATGAGATTTTCAATTTCTCAACTTTATGTCTCACCTTGTGTGCATCACGTGACCTGTGTTGAATACTGGCGAGGAACTGGAGATTAATGGCATTTAGCCCCCGCAAAAGGGTATAACTCGAGTTATCTAGAGAGCGGAGTGATCATTCGTATTCTAACAGAAAGGCATATCTCGAGTTATGCCCTTTTGCTGTGTCCCATGAATTGGTTTGCGAGGTATTAACTAGACTTATGTCCTTTTGCTCCAACGGCTGAAGACAATGATAGAAGAATAAGTCAAGTTATATCATTTTGCCAGGTAGACTCTCTCAAAGTCTATCGCATAAGTCGATTTATGTCTTTTTGCCAGGAACGAATTTCATATTTCTAAAAGATATGCCCTTTTGTTCGAAAAAAACTTTTTTATTTTTGGGAATTCGATTATGAGCTTTTGCTAGATGATGAGAATACATTTTTTAAGCGCAATGGAGCGAAAAAAATTTTTTGGGCAAAATTGACTTATGCCCTTTTGCCTCCTAGCCACCGATTTATTCCGAGGTTTTGCCGATTTTTTTACTATTTTTCCTGTACTATTGGTGAAGTACTCCAACGGGTTATGGCACAAGCGATGGTATTGGTGACAGGTGAAGACGTTGAGTCATAGTGTGGTAGAGATCAGTTATGTGCGGAAACGAAGGCTGGCATAGAAGGTGCAATACATGGTATGATGAGCTTGTTTGAAGAAGGAGATAGGGAAGTTTTGCTACTGGTTAATGCGAAAAACGCATTTAACATACTGAGTCGATCAGTAGCACTTTGGAATGCGAGAGTAATGTAGGGTCAGGTGTGCACGGCTCTTATTTATTCACTACAGAGGTTATGCTGTGATAATACTCCGAGGCGAAAACCAATTCGTATTGATTCGGGAGGGTACAACACAAGGGGATCCCCTAGCAATGTTAATGTATGCCATCGGAATTCTGCTACTCATCCGCGCTCTAAAAAATCCATCATGCTGGACCCAGAATTGGTATGCTGATGATTCAGCGTGCCTTGGTTCATTGACAAAAGTGAGAGAGTGGCTTGATCTTCTCATTGCTAGGGGGCCTCTGTGGATACCATCCTGAACCAAGTTAAAGTGTTTTAGTTGTGAAAGGTGAGATGCGTGAAGAAGCAAGGGATATGTTCAGTGATTTACAGGTGAGGGTCGTGACGAGCAGCAGATTTTTAGGAGGAATGGAAGGGAACGAATCAGATAAGAATTGGTGAGAGAGAAAGTGAATGGATGGATAGAATGCGTGAAGAACTTAGCAAAGACCGGTGAGAGAAGCCTGCAAGCCGCATACACCGCCTTCACAAAATCACTCCAAAACGACTCACTTGCAGAAAGTAGTTTAGGGTTGCGGCCAAGAATATTTGCCTTTGACCCAAACCATTTAGTATATTTGAATTGGGTTTTTTACTGAATGACAGCTCATCCCAACCTGTTTAACATGCCAAAAGCATACAACTCTGTGAAGCGTAATTCTCAGTATACAGGGTGAAAATTGAAAAATGAACCTCAAATTTTTTTATTCAATGAAATGATGTCTCGACAAAACAATGATCTATTATTCAGCAACTTTATGGTCTCCTATCGATCGTGTGAAGAATTCACCCCTCTATAGCCGCTGGTATTTTACATACAGGATGAAATCAATTTTTTTTCCATAAATTATATCTTGATCGCATCAATCCCGACAAAGACCATATCCGGCTCTGTTACAAGTCTTCAATCTCTCATTTAAGATGTAAAAATGTCACATTTCTCAAACTGCTAGAGCATGACATACAGGGTAAAACACCCTTTTTTCTGTTTTTTTTTTCCGGAGTCACATGATTTGAATGATAATCTTACCCACTTTGAAGGAGAGCCTCGAGTGTTCGGCAAAACATATGAAAAATTCACATTCCAACTGCAACTACTGCAACCACTGACTACTGTAGCATCAAGCATTTTGGCGATTTTGGATGTGCGAGGAGTTGCTAAGGACGTTAGTGATGATAGTAAAGGCCTACCATTACAAGTTGCATTAGCTGCAAAGGAAGCAACCGTCGACTTGCTTCCATCAGAGAAATCCCGAAGTCAATACGAGAACGAGTATGGGCATTTCAAGAGCTGGTGTGACAAGAAGAAGAAGATCAAGAAAACTTCAGCTTTTGGTTTATTATTTGGAATTGGCAAAAATATATAAATCGTCTTCTCTGTGGTCGAAGTATTCGATGGTGAAGGTTGTACTGTCAGTGAGAGAAAACATTGACGCTAGTCGTTTCTCAAAACTAGTTGCCTTCCTGAAACGGAAGTCTGATGGTTATATTCCAAAAAAATCCAAGATATTTGTCATAGAAGAACTGGATAGGTTTATTTTGGAGGCTCCTGATCAGGAATTTTTATTATGCAAGGTGGTCCGACTTTTATGTCATTTGATTTGAGGATCGATAGAGAATGAAAAATTAAGAGGACTTTCTCCAGAAAACATATTTGAGAAATGCCTAGAAACAGAGATACAGTCCTTCAAAGTTGGAAATAAATGATCGTTTTTTTCGCATAACTTTTGAACCGTCGTCCAACCGATTTGATTATAAATAAAACCAAAGGTTTACTGAAATTATCCCCTGTCGAACAATCATAACATGTTCCATAAAAAAGTTTCAGGGGCTTAGACATTAGGGGGTGACCCTACTTCCTCCCCCCCTATTTTTCACCCCCCTAAATTTTTTGGAAACTGTTCAATTTTGAATTCTACGTTCAATTTTTGAAGGAAAAATCACCGTTGCAAAATTTTGATTAGAGGCTTCGTTTAGGAGATATTTGAGCTTGAAACTTTGGGAAACATCCCGAAATCGCCACTTTCAAAGGTCTAAAAATTAAAATCCAAAGAAACCCATGATTTCACAGCTAAAATAGGTTTTCTAGAATTTCTAAGTTGATAAACCACCATTTTTCCCAAAACATGGGAAATTTTCAGGAAAAAACAATCTGGGTTCTGGAAAGTGGCGATTTCGGGATGTTTTCCAAAGTTTCAAACTCGAATATATCCTAAACGAAGCCTCTAATCAAAATTTTGCAGAAGTGACTTTTTCTTTTCAATTGAACGTAGAATTCAAAATTATGAACAGTTTTCAAAAATAGCTGGTGAGTGAGAAATAGGGGGGGGGGGGGAGTAGGAACACCCCCTAATATCTACGCTCCTGAAACTTTTTTATGGAACATGTTATAAGCGTTCGACAGGGGATATTTTCAGTAAACCTTTGGTTCTATTTTGAATGAAATTGGTTGAACAGTTCAAAAGTTATGCGGAAAAAACGATTATTTATTTCCAACTTTGAAGGGCTGTATCTCTGTTATTAGGCATTTCTCAAATATGTTTTCTGGAGAAAGTCCCCTTCATTTTTCATTTTCTATTGATCCTTGAATTTATTGACATAAAACGAGGACCACCCTGTATTTAAATCAAAAATCCCATTCACCTCGTTTGAGGTGTAGGGTAAGAGTTTTTATTGATGAAGGTATTTGTATCCACCATTTGGAAGGTGCTGCTCAATTACTCTTGTTTTGTCCATAGCTTGTTACAATAATGGTGTCGGAGGAGCCTGTAGAAGACCAGAACTGACCAGCATGGCATTGGACAACATCCAGGATGTGGGATCTGCTCTTGTTGTCAAAGTACCGGATACAATAAAAAAAGTAGACCAATTATTCACGATCATCTCTCAAGAAATTCCATACAACCCTATTGAAATATTCCGGAAATACTTGGCACTTCGTCCAACATCAATCACCCATTCACGATTATTCATTTTCTACAAAAAAGAAAAATGCTCTGTTCAGCCCATCGCACAGAGGTCATTTTAATTTTTTTAGCAATTAATAAATAGGGACGCATTTTAAATTTTATTCCTGCTGAATTTTTGTTACATCTTTGATTCTCACAACTTATCCTTAAAAAGGAATGTTTGGGGTATATAGTGCACAAGTTTGAAGTTGACTTCCAAGATAAATACAGGGTGATGGCAAAATCTCGAACCTCAATTATTATCTATAACATTTTCTAAGAAATTTCTTCTGACACTTGCCATAAAATGATAATCACAGTAAGGAAGTTACTATACTTGTTTGGCTTTATTGAAATGTCAGTCTTATTGTTGTACAGAGTGTTCACGCGAGATGGATATTTTCCCCTTGAAAAAACTTATATTTCATAACAATTTCGAAGAGAAAAAACTTTCTTTGAATGGTTTTTTCTCTAGTTCCTAAATATGTCAAGCACAATTATAATTGTTCATCTCATAACATATACAGGGTGTCGCATAATTTTTTTGCACTTTTCAAGACCATTCTGTTTTTTTTATTATCGCAATCAATAATGCACTTTGTTATCCCCATTTCAAATAGGTATCCACTTCTAGGTTTGAAGATACAGGGTGTTTCTTAAAATTCAAAAATTGTAAAAATTATGCGGCACCCTGCTTCAACAGTCTCTTGTTCACTGAACCTTTGTTTGTAAGTAGACTGTGAGGCACTATCATCACCTCCCCATTTATATAAAAGGGTCACACCGTTCGACAGTTCAGCCAAAAAACTCTCCAGAACAACGTTTTGTACTTGCACGATTCTTTTTGCCGTGCAATTTACTAGCTCCTGCAAAGCTACTTCCGCCGCAATATCCGTTACGATTATGTGTTCTTTGTCTGGATAGCACTTTTTCTCTTTATCCAAAATCACGTTGTAGTTGGGAGATATGTTTGCGTTCCTAGATTCAGCTCCCTGCTGCATCATTATGTAGGACTTTTTTTGTGTAACGGTCATCAACGAACAACGCGAGCGCTTCTTCAGGAATGTACTTGGTCGGCAATGAGGTAGCAGTATAGAAGGCCTTCTTAATCTTTGTGGCTCTTGTGGAAGAAGATGTCGACGCTTCTTGTACTATCTTCCCAGCATCTCTCTTACCAGAAGTTCCAAGGCTTTTTCGCGTTGCAAATGCTAATTGTTAAGTAGAATATTTCTCCAACAAGGGTAAAATTTTGTGCCTTCTACTTTGACTGTTCACTTCACTGAAATCTTTTGGTGGTCGACCTCTTTTCGAATTTGTTACTTCAATCATTCTTGCCACGTTACGACGCTAGGCTAGAATTGTCATGTAGTGAATAAACCCTAAACCGAGTGGTAAACCGCACCCTAACTTTGTTTTCACAAGTAGCAGTGAAGTATTATTACCTGTTCCTGACTCTTATCATTGATCGTCGATTTTCTAGTATAAAAAAAATAGTATATAAACCACGGTTGAGAAAACCATTATAGCTTCAGTGCTTTAGATCCCTCGTAGCTGCTGCTTTAACTGAGTAATACTTCCATTGCTTTCTCAACCTCGGAATAAAATGTACCTGTATATAATGTAATGTGATGATTTTCGCTGACTTTTCATAATTTTCCTCGCTTTTCTCATCAGTTCCCCATGGTTTTCCTAGTTTCTCTTTGATTCCTCATTATGTTCCTATTTTTCAATGTTCCCTGGCGGTTTACCCTTCAACATTAAGCATAAACTCTAGCTAGACTTACATCTTCATTGAAGAACTCGATGTATTTATCAAGCCATCGATGATGTCTGTTTTCGAAAATCTTCCTTGTCCGTTTGTAGTCTTTTCACATTTTAGCAACCTTACTGTTAAAACTATTTGCATGTTCATTTACAATGTTATGCTTCTCTTCTTCAGCATGCTCGTCTGCATTCAATTTAGATAAAACAAAAGGCGAAATCGGTAATTTTTTTTGTTGAACAGAGTTTTGTTGGAGCCAAACGTCGAACAAGTCACTCCTTTTCAGCAACATGCTATCTACAAAAAAATATGTGGCTCAATCCCTGGCACTTCTTGGCAAAAAAAGATACCTTAGTTGGAACACTAGTATAACTAGGTACTTGAAAAAATATAGAACACTTTGAACAAAACCGAACATAGACGTTGCGGGTCTGTTCAATGAGTTCAAAATAGCAAAATAATATAAGGGCATTCATGACAGTTTTTTCAGCATTCACCAAGATATAAGGATGAGGTGAGTAGATTCAAAAGTTTGCACATACCTTACGGAAATGGAATTCACCAAGTAAAATCGATCAGGATGTTGATATTTCGCACTGTTCGTTAATGTGTCGTGACGAAATGTCAGTAAATAAACAATGTTAGATGAAAGGCCTTCTTTGACAAGGTGAATTATGATGGGAAGTCTAAGAATTCAATGAATATGTCAATGTGACAGTATACCCACCTATTTAGCTTTCTTCTAGAATAGGTTCCGACGTGATCGGTTACATATTAATAAACAGAATTATTAATTCCCAAAAAAAATAAAATGACCTCTGTGCGTCGGGGTGAATATACTTTAGGAAAAATTTCAAAACTGATAGTAGAGTACCTCAATCTTCCCGATGCTTCACTGTATACAGGACACTGCTTCAGACGGATTCTGCGTCATTTTTGACTGATGCGGGGGCTGATTTCTCAACAATCAAGCGGCATGGAGGTTGGAAGTCCTCGAAGGTCGCAGAAGCATATATCGAGGATCCTTTGGAGACCAAGAAGAAAATAGCAAATGAAATATATTCACGAGAAAACGAACCTGGTACTTCTACGACTGTGAACGTTGCATTGGAATCTGTGACCGCTTCAGGCAACTCAATACCACAGACTTTGAATGTTCTAATAACATCTGTGGCCGCTTTAAGGAACCCCAAGGTACAATCTCTTGCTATTAACATACAATCTAATTTGGATTCTTCAATCAACTAGGTAGTGATTCTAAATTGGATATACTTAGTGATACCTTGTTCACCGTCAGTTTTACAAAAAAGATGATTAGCGATCAAGGCTGATTGCAGATTAACTGAACTTTTTCTGCTGAAGGCTTGGTATGGCGATTACCCACAAAAAATGCCTGAAATTTGTACTAGACCCATCTTCTTTGCATTATTGAGGGATAAACCAGCATCAGTCACCTACAAATTGACAAACAAAAATCGCGAATCAACTAATCTCGTATTATCTGTTTTGTGGAACCCACGGTTAGTGTTTTTTAATAAATTCAAGTGTATTTGACCATCATTATTATTATGATTAAGAATATCATAGATATCTACCTTCAGTTTATATATTTGCAGTGTGAACAGTTTATAGCACTAGTACTATTTATTTATAACACTAGTGCGGGCGCTGAGAGCCAAAATCGGGATGAACCTTGCAAATGGTGATGAAAGCATGAAATCCGGTACAGGTACTCAGAATGAGCCCCTCACCCCCTAAAACGGCTTATCAGTTCGTTTTAATAATTGAAAAAGAAACTTATGAATATATTGTGAACATTGACGGCGTTTATCGCCTTGTCCCGGGAATTTTCCATTATGAAAAAAAAATAAGTTCTTCGGAAGACCAAAAAAATTGATTTTTTTTCATCTACAAAGAATCAATAAGGAGATGTGCAACACGTTGATTCCCACAATATCGTATCCTCTGAATTCGTTCGTGGAGTCAAAATTTTGATGGTGTATCTACCGCGTGCGATTGAACGTGGAGTAAGTCGTAAAACACCATCAGAATTTTTCTTCCGTGATGCGCGCTCCACTCTCGACGGGGACAATTAGGTTCCTACATAGAATGCGCGGAGTGTATACACGGTCTTTCAATATTATGACACAATTTCAATCATGAAAAATTTGACTGAACCGAGAAAATACCCTGCATCGTGTATACACTTCGCGCATGCTGTGTAGGAACCTAATTGCCCCGGTCAAGAGTGGAGCGCAGCATCACAGAAGAAAAATTCTGATGGTGTTTCACGACTTACTCCACGTTCAATCGCACGCGGTACTTCCAAAGAACGGTTCAGGGTATGTTTTGCTGGGAGGAATTCAGTAATTTTGATTCAGAGCTTTGAAAAAATTCTGTTTGAACTTAGTGTTGGAAATAGCGTACTCTTTGGAACCCCTCTCTTCCAGAAGATACACCATCAAAATTTTTACCCCACAAACGAATTAAGAGGATACGAATCTGTGGGAATCAACGTGTTGCACATATCCTTGTTGATTTTTTGTAGGTGAAAATAAAATAAAACTAATTTGTGTGATCTGCCGAAGAACCTTTTTTTTCATAATGAAAAATTCTCGGGACAAGACGATAAACGTCGTCAATATTCACGATATATTCATAAGTTTCCTCTTTAATTGATAAAACGAACTAATGAGCGAACCGTAATCAATAATCATCTAACATTCAAATTCAGACATTACATCTAAGTATCATGTTTTTCTTTTGCCAAAGCTCATTATATTCATTGTAGGCCAGTATTAGTACCCTATCAAGTACAGTACCTACAACCTACAACTATATATTATCCTGTCACAGTTTCTTTTTTAACTCGAAGGTAGGTGAATAAGTACTCAAAATAGCTTTTTATATTGAGCTTTGGAGTTCTGCAAATACCTAAGGTCTTGTTTAAACTTCGCATGCCTTGTAATCAATTTAAAAATAACTCCGCGACTGTACAACAACTGATGCCACGACAACGCGCAGGGGAATTAAAAAGAGTTTTGCGATAAATTCATTATAAAAGACGAGACTCAAGACGATTAAAATCACTGTAACACGAAACAGATTATCTACTTTGCAAAAAAGCAGCCCCGTTTGAAAAGTTTGAGCATGACAAAACAAATTTTATTTTAAATGTGCTAATAAAGAGGAGCGCGTGAACTTATAACTTTTATGATGTCAGGGCGTTTCAATTAAACTGCGCTAAAGATTTTTTTGGACCTCATTAGAAGCAGCTATTCCGTTACGTTCCTGTCGTAATACCTAATTTCCTAAAATAATTAGAACTTTTTCCTTTCTGGTATTTCTTAAAATGTAGCTCACCTGGAAACATACGATCTTGACTTCAACTTCAGGAGATGTTGGCTGGGTGAGACTGCAGCAGCAGTTTTGATTAAAAACGAGATTCAAGTTATTATCCAGCGTGAGCCCAGGAGGGATTGTTCAAGGATTCATCTAATTTGCTGCAGAAACTCCAAGATCACAATTGTAGCGACGCTCTATTTGAATTTATTCATATACATTATTTCGCAAGAATTTCTTATCACCTGCACTTATTTTATATTCACTTATACGGTATTTTACACCGGATATAATGGTAAGATTAATGTCAGCAGTGCAGGTATAGCTACCATTTCTTTACAAAACTTCAGATAGGTGCGTCTCTAATGAAGGTACAAATAATCCAGGCCCTAGCAGTACTTCTGTAGGAAAAACGATGTAATCAAATTATTTTTTTTGGAATCGTTAGAGGATCATGCCAGGACAAATAATCACTCGGGTGCTTTTGCGATTTCTGGTACATTTTCCAGCAATATCGCATCAAAGTTGGCGGCTGGTCAATTCTTCAGTTCGCTGATATTTCTTGGAGTTTTTGCGATTTTTTCCAAATAAAAGTACTAATCTACTCAAAAAACAACTCCGGACCGAATAGTGCTGTCAGATTTTGAGTACTCACGTTATACCGGGTGAAAAAAAAATAAAACGAGTTTTATATTTTTTTTCCAACTTTTTAGTTTCTTGGCCGATTTTCACAAACTTAATGTCAAAAGCTCGCTGACTAAATCGTCTACTCGAATCAATTGTCAATATAGCCAAATTATTAATAATCAAGATGGCGGCGGCGAACCCAAATAAAAATGTGTCGTATTTCCAGAATTTTTTTTTTATTTCTAAACTTCGTAAAGAACGACACTGATGGTGGATTCTGGAAGATTCAGCTTTCTTCTGCAATTTGGGACTAGATTTACTTGATTCGCACATTACACTGTGAAAATATAGTGAATTAAAGGAAGGTCCACTTGTGATTTTTTCCAAATTCACAATAAATCAGCAGTTTAAAAACCTCCCGCGAATCCTTATTTCTGAAGCAATTTCAACACACTTGGTGGTGATCGTAAGCTGTGTGCATAGGCTACAAATACCGTGTTGGTGCATGACCAAAGTTTCGGAATTTGAGATGATAGTATAGTATAGTATAGTATTTTTTTTATTTCGCCAGAAAAAATATTTACAATGTGTATTTACAAAATTATTAAGAAACTTAGGCAAAACCCCAGGGCCGTCGTTCAGCTTTCCTGGTGGCCCAAGAGGCTGATCTTCCACAACGGCCCTGTACCTTCCAGTGATAACTGACCGTTTACAAAAAATAAATAAATAATCATACATACACAGCATAATAATAACAAAAATAATAAACATTTCAACGCTTGCAGGAGGATAATTGACTAAAAATGAAAGAAAAAAGCATATAATTAATAATCGAAGGAAATCCCAATACACCACAAAACACATCAGGGGAGAAAATCAATAATATTTTAATGAAATCTTGGAAATTAGACAGCAGCTCATCACCAGTTCGACAAGAAGTTAAAATTGAAATAGGCAATACAAATCGCTACTCTCTCTCAAGCAAGGACATTTTTAATTTTCTTCTGAAAACCGGCATCGATGAGGCTCTCAGTGAAGGCTCAATGCCATTTAGGATGCCCACAATATTGTAGGAGAAGGAACGTTTAAATTGTTCAGTTGAGTGAGCAGGAATTGTAAGGAGATCCTTACGCCTCACATTAATACTATGAACATCCGTCCTGAATTTGATTTTACGTATTAGATATTCAGGCTCCCGCCCAATCAGGATTCGGTGGAACGCACAAGCCGCATGGAAAAATCTTGTATCCCTCATATTTAACCAGTTCACCTCTCTCAATCTGCAGGAAATGTGTTCAAAACGTGACATGCCAAAAATGAACCGAAGGCAGGAGTTCTAGGTGACCTGTATTCGTCTATTGTCCTCAAAATCCAAGCACGGGCCATAGACCGTATCGCAAAAAGCAAACCCTGACAGGACCAGAGCGTCAGTCAGCAAAATCCGCAATCTGCGACTCAGGAAATCTCTGCTATTATATAATAATTTAAGGTTACCATAAGCTCTTCTGATGCAACTTGTTACGTGTGATTTAAATCTCATGTCAGAATCCATAATCAATCCCAAGTTTCTTGACTCTGAAACATTTTTCAGTTTAGTGTTATTCAAATAAATAGAAATATCATTAATCACGGACAATCGAGAGGGTTTATGCCCAAACAACATTAGTACAGTTTTGTCAACGTTAAGAGACAGCCCATGCTTGGAAGAAAATGACACGAGTTCAGCCAAGTCAGAATTAACCCTACCCACCGCCTCCATGAGTTGATTCTTCCGGAATGACAAGTACAGCTGCGTATCATCGGCATAAAGGTGATAATTACAATTGGAAATTTTCGAATAGAGGAAGCATGTATATCGATGGCCCCTAATAAGACTAGCGTAACTCGTGAGACACGGTTAGAACCAGCGTATCTCTGCGCTTACCAAATGAACTAGCGTATCTCTGCGTTCACCAAATGAACTAGCGTCCCTCCCATTTGATTTACACAGGCTATACGCTAGTTCATTTAGTGAACGCAGAGATACGCTAGTTCATTTAGTAAACGCAGAGATACGCCAGTTCTAACCGTGTCTCACGAGTTACGCTAGTCTTATTAGGGGCCATCGATATATACAATAGAGAAGGGGTCCTAGTCTGGAGCCTTGCGGAACCCCAAAGATCACAGCGATCGCGTCTGAAGTTTTGTCATCCAACTTTACTCTCTGAGATCTGTTCGACAAATAATCAAGTAGAAGACGTTGAGAAATTGTATCTGCTCCCAAAAACCCCAAAATGGAAATCAGAACATCATGTCTAATAGTGTCGAAAGCTTTGCTGTAATCAAGCAGCACCATTAGAGTTAACTCACCACGATCAGTGGCTTGCAAGATGTCATCGGTTATTTTGTGTAAAGCAGTAGTGCAGCTATGACCAGCTCTGAATCCAGATTGCAGTGGAGGAAGCAATTTATATCGATTTAGGTGATCACGCAACTGGTCTAAAATAATCCCCTCTACAATCTTAGACATGGCGGGAAGAATACTTATGGGCCGCAAGTGTTTAAATTCGGTAGGACGGTTTATCTTAGGTACAGGTATAACGATGGCATCCTTCCAAGCTTTAGGATAAGTTCCAGTTTCCAGACAAAAGTTGACAATATGTGTAATAACGGGAAGTATGTAAGGGCAGCATAGCTTCAAGAAGCGAACCGGGATGCCATCAGCACCGACCGCACCTGACGTAATGGAGGCTATATGAGCCTGCACTGTCTCCTCACTCACCGGTACCAACGAAAAAGTTGAGCCATTAACACCATTAGTAGGTAGTGGGATACCTTGGACCAGCCCCTCTCCTTCTCCTTTAAGCCCCGCCCCCTCACTCTGAGGCCACGCCCACCTGTCAGATTTTGACAGGTGACATTTGACAGCTGTCATCTGTCAGATTTTGACAGCTGTCACATTTGACAGGTGACTTTTGACAGCTGTCACATTTGACAGGTGACGTTTGACAGCTGTCACATTTGACAGGTGACTTTTGACAGCTGTCACATTTGACAGGTGACGTTTGACAGCTGTCACATTTGACAGGTGACGTTTGACGGCTGTCACATTTGACAGGTGACATTTGACAGCTGTCTAACTTGACAGGTGATGGCCGCCATGACAGTGGAGGGAAAGCGGGAAATTTGAATTAGACAGCTGTCTCAATTGACAATTGACAGCCGTCAGATGATGGCCGCCATGACGGTTGAGGGAAGAGCGGGAAATTTGAATTTGAAATCTGACGTATGTGATAGGTGACAGCTGTCAGATTGACATTTGATACCTGTCAGATGATGGACGCCATGACAGTTGAGAAAAGAGCGGGACATTTGAATTTGAAAGGTGACGTACGTGACAGCTGACGTATGTGGCAGGTGACAGCTGTCAGATTGACATTTGACACCTGTCAGATGATGGCCGCCATGACAGTTGAGAAAAGAGCGGGAAATTTGAAATAGACAGGTGACAGGTTTTTGACAAATGGTTGATGATGGACGCCATGACAGTTTTCGGAACTGTGCTATCTTCAAGCCTCCGCTAGATAGAGCTGCCTACTACAGGTTTCTAACGGTGATTTCCTCAAGCTTCCGCTAGATGGAGCCACTGGTATTAGAGGTTTCTAACTGTGATATCCGCAAGCCTCCGATAGATGGAATCACCCGGAAGTTTGTTGTAAAAGAGCGGGAAATTTGAATTTCAAACAAATTGGTGATTCTGATAGGTACCTACAGCTAACTTGTTCGCCAACGCGGGTTTCTAACTGTGGTATCCTCAAGCCTCAGCTAGATGGAACCACTTCATATATCTGTCCGTTTGTTGTAAATGAGCGGGAAATTCAAATTCGGTAGGCCATAGATATAGGTGACATTTGACATATGCCTAATTCAAATATGACGGGTGACAGATGATAGCCGCCATGACATTCAGAAAATGAGCGGGCATTTTGAAATAGACAAATGACGTAGGTGGCAAATGATTGATGATGATCGCCATGACAGTTTCGGAACGGTGCTATCCTCAAGTCTCCGCTAGATAGAGTTGCCTACCACAAGTTCCTGACTGTCAGATGATGGCCAGCATGACAGTTTAGAGAAGAGCGGGAAATTTGAATTTCAAAACAGAGAGCGAGAAGTTTGAATTTGACTCTCGCTTGATGGGGCAACCGGTATTACAGATTCCTAACTGTGATACTCACTTTCAAGCCTCCGCTAGTTTGAACCGCCTAATACGTCAGGCAGTTTGATTCAAATATCTTGGCGCTAAATTCAAAGATCCAAACTGCTAAAAATAGCGAGGATGTGTGGACAAGAATTTTGAATAGTGTCAGAATTCAATGATATCGATAATATACTGGAGAAGATTTTGCCTTTATCTAAATACGTACTTACTAAGGCTTGCGTTATGACAGATTTGAGCTCTATACATCTGAAAACAAAAAAAAAACACGTTTATATCACACCCAGAAATTAGAATATATTTCGACACTGCTTATACATTGGGACACATGATGGGACAGTGGGACACTACTTATACTTTGGGACACAAAATGGGACAATGGGACGTTGCTTATACTATTACATTGGACACAAAATTAGACAGTCAGACACAAAATGGGACAGTGGGACACAAAGTGGGACAGTGGGACACAAAATGGGACAGTGGGACACACAATGGGACAGTGGGATACTGCTTATACATACCTACGTTTTACTCTACTCCACCCATGAACTAATGACTAATACGAGATTATATTTATTATTATATCTAAGACAGTTTTCCTTCTTCAAGACAGTTGTCAAGATGCGTTTGATCAAGCAACATGCTACTATATGCATTAATGCTATTCATAATTCTAGTTATGTATCTGATTCATCTAAACATGGATCTTTGTTGCCAACAAACGTCAGATGCTTAATTTGCGGTCCATCGAACTGTGGAAAAACAAATTTGATGTTGAGTCTGATTTACGACAAAAATGGATTGAAATTTGAGAATCTGTACGTATTTAGTAAATCATTACATCAATTCAAATATCTGCAGCTTGCAGATATCCTTTCGCCGATTAAGGAAATTCAATTCTTTACTTATGGTAACAATGATGAAATACCACCACCGAATGACGCTTTATCCAATTCTATTTTCATATTTGATGATATAGCATGTGATAAGCAACATGCAGTCAGATCATATTTTTGCATGGGACGTCATAATGGAATTGACAGTTTTTACTTGTGTCAGAGTTATAGTAGAATTCCAAAACATTTAATTCGAGATAACGCAAACCTACTGGTATTATTCAAACAAGATAATATGAATTTGAGAAAGATATACGACGACCATATTAATTCGGACATGTCTTTTAAAACCTTCCAAGAAGTATGTGCGCTCTGTTGGAATGATTATAAATATGGATTTTTGGTTATTGATAAAGATCGTGAGCCTAAGAATGGTCGCTACAGGAAGGGCTTTGACGTATTTATAATACTGTAACATTTCAGCAAACACCTCAGTGTTATTTCAGTCATGCAAAGGGAAAGTACTTCCCTCGACTTACAACAGAACATTATTCACACTAGAAATATTATAAGAGAAAAATGTAATTTAATCAAAAGAAAACGAGAAGATGATGAGGAATTTTTGAAAATGAAATACAGACCAATAACAGAACCGCTAAGCAAAATTTTGGGAAGCACTACTAATCATAGTCAAAAATCAATATCAGCACTACCACCTATAATTTCCAAATGCACGTCTTCAACAAGCAAAGAACAACACAAGAAAACATTAAAGCGACCTCGGAACGTTGTACATCTCAGAAATATAAAAAATAAATCACTAAAACCAACACATACCACATCGGACCGTGAATCAGTTTCTATTTCCGAAACTAAATGTCAGCCCCAAAGAGAAGATAAAGAAGAGAAAGAAGAATCCTCGAAAGCATCAGCTTTTACCACACCAAGTCAGGAAACAATCTTCACATTGGAGAATCAACCCAAATTGACGCGACCTCGGGATGTTGTACATTACCGCAATATGAAGTATAACTCAGCAAACCTAACGACATCTACCACATCAAGTTCAAAATTGAATGAAAATGAATTACAATCGAATAGTCAAAGTAGAGAAGGAGAAGAGAAGAAAACACACATAGAGCAACCGTCGTCAGCAGCTAACACGCGCAAACAACATTTAGATGTTTCCTATTACCTCTCCAAACTCAAAAGTGGCGGTGATTGCAGTACAATGGATTTAACGTCGGGCGTTAGATATTCAGACAGACGTTATATTCTTGGAGATTCTGTTATAAATTTCAAAGAAAATCAGCTAGAAGTGGATGATCGAACTTACGACATTACTCCAGGCCTGGCTGAACTGATCTTCAAGAAAGATCCTAATTTGGGAGTGATTCAAGAAGCAGATGAAAAATTATATTGTACGATTTTAAAAACGACCAATGCGCTTCGAAAACGTTATAGTTCGACCGAAAATATTTGTGAAAAAGTGAAGAGAAATCCAAAGAACAAAACGGTTATTGAACCTTTATTGTCTATATCTCGAAACAAAGCTAAAAGTAAAACTGGTGGAGGTGTGAAAGAAATAAATGCAAATAAATTGGTTGAACAGCTAGAAACCTTATTCTATGATAAAACATCTGACCACTCACAAGAAATTATACGTATTGAGAGGAGCTTGAGGGAATCGGGGATTATTTTATAAAATGCAGGAGTATTTTTAATTAGTCTGTCTCTAGATGTGCTCCAAGAACAATGTCAACTGTGAAAAAGCAAATTGTGGATGAAATCCATAAACCAGCCAGAAAAAATTTCAAAAGGAGACGAGTTATACTAAAAGGCATAGATGATTTGTGGCAAGCCGATCTTATTGACTTGAAGCTTTATGCTGAAAAAAATAGAGGATATTCCTATTTACTCTGTGTGATTGATTGCTTTTCAAAGTACGCCTGGGTACGACCACTGAGACAAAAATCTGCTGCAGAGGTTGCAACCGCGTTTGAAAACATCTTACTAGGAAAAAGAGCGCCTAAAAATCTACAAACTGATGATGGAACTGAATTTTACAACAAATTATTCAAATCTATCACAAAAAGATGCAAAATCAACCACTACTCAACATATAGCACTCTCAAGGCCTCTATCGTTGAACGATTCAACAGAACGCTGAAAAACGCTCTTTGGAAGCAGTTCAGTCTACAAGGAAACTATAAATGGTATACAATCATAGAATCATTGGTATCAAAGTATAATGAAACTAAACATAGAACTATTGGGAGAAGTCCAATTTCAGTTAAAGGGAAACGTATTGAGAAATATCTGTTGAAATATGTTTACAAAGATGATGATACACCTCCAAAAGTTCTTCCGAATCATAAAGTTGGAGATCATGTGAGAATTTCCAAATACAAAGCGTTATTTGCTAAGGGATATACTCCTTCATGGAGTACTGAAATATTCAAGATCAGAAAAATTAAAAGAACAGATCCTGTAACGTATCTTTTAAAAGATTCACTTGGGAAAGATATAGCTGGTGGTTTCTACAAGGAAGAAATTCAACACGTCAAGTATCCGAAACACTATCTGGTTGAGAAGATTCTGAAGCTGAAAGGAAATAAAGCTCTTGTTAAATGGTTAGGTTTTGACACAATGCATAATAGTTGGATTAATAAAAATGATATAGTATAAATAGAAAGTGTTTTTTATTTCGACAGCATTCTTGCTTATGTCCTAGTCATGGTAAAACCTTCGAGAGGCTCACGAAAAAAGCGTATTATACCAACACCGCGGTTTGGATCTGGTTTATCCATTAGTGCAGACAATTTTTTATCTCTTTTACCGAAAAGAAAATTGTCAAATGTAGATTTGGCTTATCTAGCAATAGTCCAGGAATTTTAGAAAAAATTGCGAACAAAAATGAAAGCGAGCCGGATTTTTGTATATAAGCTCAGTTAAGCATGTAGTTTAACATAGTAAAAGTCCTCAAGAATCCGGTGTGAGCTTCGGCCGTTGTGGCCTCGAGAAGAACTTGAGGATCAGTTTTTCGCGTATATCTCGTGAACAATGGCACTTAGGAAGAAAGTGTTTAAACAAAATTGTTGAAAATTTTATTGTCTATAAGAAAGGTCCTTACACATTCCATCGTCAGTCCACTCCTTCTTCGTCAAAACACGAGAAAATTAAGATAATCCAGATGCTCGATGCTGAGAACTGTATGGACCTTGAGTTTTATGATGGCGAGGTGCCACTTGGTGGAGGTGTTGTTCGATCTATTCGGTTTTGACTGAAACTATTTGCCATCAATACCAACTATGCCGGCGGCATCTACAGGGTGGATTAAAAATAAAAAGTTGAACAAATGTACCTCAAGAACCAGAATAGGTGAAGACATATAAATCGACAAAAAGATTTCTTATTTCATTGTCATGAAGTCGTCGTAAATTTGGATCAAATATGTTGAGCCGTTTCTGACATATCTTCAGAAGACTGAAGCCGTTACGAAAAAAAACTAGTTTTCCGTATATCAGTAATTCTTCAGATATTGAATCGAGACTTGGTGTTTCGAATCGAAACAATGATAAATAACATTTAAAATCAAATAATAGTGAAAAACACTCTCTAGGCCAACTACTTTTAGGAAAAACACAGTCTACTTTTTTTCTGATGAGTAGACGGAAACATTATTTTTTTCGGTAATAACTTCAGTTTTTTGAAGATATTTCAAGAACGGCTCAAGATATCTGATTCAAGTTTACGATGACTTCATGACCATGAAATCAGAATTATTTATGGCGATTTACATGTCTTCACCTATTTTGGTTCTTGAGGTACAAATGTTCAACTTTTTATTTTTATTTCACCCTGTATATGCCGCCGGCATAGTTCGTATTGATGGTTTCAAGTTTCAATCAAGAAATAGTGGACCAACCAACAACTCTACGAGGTGGCACTCCGCCATCATGAAACTCAAGGTCCATACAGTCTTCAGCATCGAGCATCTGGATTATTTTAATTTTCTTGTGTTTTGACAAAGAAGAAGTGAACTGACGATGGAATGTGTAGGGACCTTTCTTATAGACAATAAAATTTTCAACAATTTCTTCCCGAGCACTTTCTTCCTAAGTGCCATCGTTCACGAGATATACGCGAAAAACTGATCCTCAAGTTCTTCTCGAGGCCACAACGGCCGAAGCTCACACCGGATTCTTGAGGACTTTTACTATGTTAAACTACATGCTTAACTAAGCTTATATACAAAAATCCGGCTCGCTTTCATTTTTGTTCGCTATTTGCGATTTTAACAGCTAAAATTCCTGGACTACAAAGAAATACAAAATACCACATTTCAGAGGTGTTTTTATGAGCGATACACTCCCCAAAAAGCCTAAGAAAATCGAATTTGCAATTTTGAACTTAGATACTATCAGAAGAAGTGGTACTCATTGGGTTTGTTACAAAAAAGTTGGCAACAGTGTGAAGTTTTTCAACAGCTCAGGGAACAAAAAGCCTCCAAGAAGTTTGAGTCGATATATGAAAGGATTTAACATCACTGTAAATAGGACTAAATATCAAGAACCCAATACGTACATCTGCGGACAACTGTGCTTATTATTTTTACTAGGTTACATCTGCTAACATGGGTTTGAATTTTGGAAAAGTATATAAATCACGATGTATATCTAAGAAAAAGCACAGTCTAAATACCACAAGCAAGCCTAACACAAGGCTTACAGCAAAAAATATAAAATTTTTGCAGTTGATGGGTTATAAAATTCCATGGTAACATCACGATGGATATGTTGGAATTAGAAGAAACACCCGCAGCTGATAATTCAATAGAAGGTATTGAGTTTCACAGTCATCATCCCTATGCTGCAAATAAATTTCAACCGGGGGATGAGATACGCATCAGCCTTCAACATCAGGATATTTACACATTACCTAGTCAAAGTTTTTTATACTTAGAAGGAAAATTTTTAAATGAAGATGGTAGTGCTAAAGCCAAGGATTCCTGTAAATTGATCAATAATGCTTTTGCTTTCCTGTTCGATGACATTAGATACGAACTCGGTGGTGTAGAAATCGATCGAGTAAGAAATCTGGGAATAACCACTACTCTTAAAACATTCGTGTCTTCTTCTCTGGGATATGACAAACATCAACATCATGGATGGTGCAGACCACAAAGTAGTTCGCTTGACATCGTGAAAAATGGCTTCTTCAGTGTTTGCTTACCGCTGTCCAATCTGATTGGCTTTGCAGAGGATTATCGGAAAGTTATAATAAACGTTAAACAAGAATTAATACTTTTGAGATCTAGAAATCAGGATAATTGTTATGTATCACCTGTATTGGTACAAAATGAAGAGCCCCCCAAAGCAACAATCGAGATAACAAAATTGTCTTGGAACGTTCCGTATGTTGGAGTTGATGATCATCAGAGACTTTATTTGATGCAATATTTGAAGACCGAAAAAATTATTTCAGTCGGTTTTCGAAGTTGGGAGCTTTTTGAATATCCAGTACTACCATCATCTCGAAAACAAGTATGGAGTATCAAGACTTCAACTCAAATAGAGAAACCTCGCTATGTGATTCTGGCTTTCCAAACAGGAAGAAATAATACAGTGAAAAAAGACACTAGCATATTCGATCATTGCAACATCAGCAATGTCAAATTATTTCTCAATTCTAAATCATACCCGTATGATGATTTAAATATTGACTTCGCCAAAAATTACTATGCTTTGCCATACAATTTATATTACAAATTCCGAGAATCATTTTATAACGATGAAGTAACCTATCCACTTCTATCATTTGAAAATTTTAAAGATATTGCCCCTTTAATTGTAATTGATTGTTCAAAGCAGTCAGAAGTTGTAAAAACAAGTCCAGTTGATGTAAAGCTTGAATTTGAAGCATCCGCTGCTTTTCCCAACGATACAACTGCTTACTGTCTGATAATACACGATCGAATAATTGAATATAATCCACTAACCAGCATCGTTCGAAAAAGAGTCTCCCTATAAACGTTTCGGCTAGAGAAGGCGTAAACCTACACTTTGGAACGCGAAAATCGCCTATAAATTGGAAAAGAACCTTCAAAAACATCATTCTGTCAAGACCCATAGCATAGTGAACATCATGGAGTTCCTTCAACATTTGTATGCTTTGTCAACAGAATATCCTCTAAACAAAAGTGGTTCGAAGCGATTAGTACCTTGTTTGGTTGGAATGGTTCCATGTGTCGTCATTGAAGAAAGAAACAGAGGAAGACTTCTCATATCACCGGAAGTATTCAAAAATATCGAAACATCAGGCTGCAAAACGAAAATCGACGGTTTTCTCAACACTAATGCCGTTCCAATACCAGCAACTGAAAACCTACCATTCATAAATATTGACTTTGATGGAAGTGGACGTCGAAAAGTAGTTAAATTTCGGAAAGAACAAGAACTTCACGACATTTATTTCTCTGTCGGGCTACATCCAGAAATTTCTCTGGTCAAAAGTGAATGGAATTTAATTTCTGAAAAATATGATGAGCTCCTGAAATTACTAGATATTTTGGAGAAATTTTCCAAATCTATCAATTAAAGTTGGTCTTTTGCACATATTTCACAGCGTAAACTCTGTATATTAGGATAAATAATTATTTTGTAACTACAATACCTAACTGAATAGATGATAATTTTTAATAAAAATGTGAAAAGTTTATTCGTTTTTTATTATAATGCAACAAAAAAAAACATCCTTGCAATATCGCATTGGTGGACAAGTTAGTTGTAGGTACCTACTTGCAGAATCACGAATTTAATGTCACCTTTATCTATCGAAGTCAAGTTTCCCGCTCATTTACAACAAACAGACAGATATATGAGGTGGTTCCATCTAGTGGCGGCTTGAGGATATCACAGAAACTCGCATTGACGAAACATTTCAGTCGTTTTTTTATTTGAATTAAATCACCAGTAGATATAACCTACCTACCTACCTACAAAAACATGCAGAAACAGAAAAACATTACTTCAAATTTTGATAAGGTTTGAATTCTTTTTCACCAAACAAAAAGAGACACAAAATAGCTAGTCAGGTTTATTGAGAATTACGATTTTGTCCTGTGTGTAATGAGGCAGAGATAGTGCTGGTATTAATAGTTCGGTTGAAAGAAGTTCTACTACAGTAGCCATTGTGAAGTTCCGTCGTTAATATTAATTTTGTTATTTGAATTGATGTAATGATTTACTAAATACGTACAGATTCTCAAATTTCAATCCATTTTTGTCGTAAATCAGACTCAACATCAAATTTGTTTTTCCACAGTTCGATGGACCGCAAATTAAGCATCTGACGTTTGTTGGCAACAAAGATCCATGTTTAGATGAATCAGATACATAACTAGAATTATGAATAGCATTAATGCATATAGTAGCATGTTGCTTGATCAAACGCATCTTGACAACTGTCTTGAAGAAGGAAAACTGTTTTAGATATAATAATAAATATAATCTCGTATTAGTCATTAGTTCATGGGTGGAGTAGAGTAAAACGTAGGTATGTATAAGCAGTATCCCACTGTCCCATTGTGTGTCCCACTGTCCCATTTTGTGTCCCACTGTCCCACTTTGTGTCCCACTGTCCCATTTTGTGTCTGACTGTCTAATTTTGTGTCCAATGTAATAGTATAAGCAACGTCCCATTGTCCCATTTTGTGTCCCAAAGTATAAGTAGTGTCCCACTGTCCCATCATGTGTCCCAATGTATAAGCAGTGTCGAAATATATTCTAATTTCTGGGTGTGATATAAAGGTGTTTTTTTTTGTTTGTTTTTAGATGTATAGAACTTAAATCTGTCATAACGCAAGCCTTAGTAAGTACGTATTTAGATAAAGGCAAAATCTTCTCCAGTATATTATCGATATCATTGAATTCTGACACTATTCAAAATTCTTGTCCACACATCCTCGCTATTTTTAGCAGTTTTGATCTTTGAATTTAGCGCCAAGATATTTGAATCAAACTGCCAGACGTATTAGGCGGTTCAATCTATCGGAGGCTTGAAAGTAAGTATCACAGTTAGGAATCTGTGATACCGGTTGCCCCATCAAGCGAGAGTCAAATTCAAACTTCTCGCTCTCTGTTTTGAAATTCAAATTTCCCGCTCTTCTCTAAACTGTCATGCCGGCCATCATCTGACAGTCAGGAACTTGTAGTAGGCAACTCTATCTAGCGGAGACTTGAGGATAGCACAGTTCCGAAACTGTCATGGCGATCATCATCAATCATTTGTCACCTACGTCATTTGTCTATTTCAAAATGCCCGCTCTTTTTCTGAATGTCATGGCGGCTATCATCTAACACCCGTCATATTTGAATTAGGTATATGTCAAATGTCACCTATATCTATGGCCTACCGAATTTGAATTTCCCGCTCATTCACAACAAACGGACAGATATATGAAGTGGTTCCATCTGGCTGAGGCTTGAGGATACCACAGTTAGAAACCCGCGTTGGCGAACAAGTTAGCTGTAGGTACCTATCAGAATCACCAATTTGTTTGAAATTCAAATTTCCCGCTCTTTTACAACAAACTTCCGGGTGGTTCCATCTATCGGAGGCTTGCGGATATCACAGTTAGAAACCTCTAATACCAGTGGCTCCATCTAGCGGAAGCTTGAGAAAATCACAGTTAGAAACCTGTAGTAGGCAGCTCTATCTAGCGGAGGCTTGAAGATAGCACAGTTCCGAAAACTGTCATGGCGTCCATCATCAACCATTTGTCAAAAACCTGTCACCTGTCTATTTCAAATTTCCCGCTCTTTTCTCAACTGTCATGGCGACCATCATCTGACAGGTGTCAAATGTCAATCTGACAGCTGTCACCTGTCACATACGTCAGCTGTCACGTACAACACCTACCAAATTCAAATGTCCCGCTCTTTTCTCAACTGTCATGGCGTCCATCATCTGACAGGTATCAAATGTCAATCTGACAGCTGTCACCTATCATATACGTCAGATTTCTAATTCAAATGTCCCGCTCTTTTCTCAACTGTCATGGCGTCCATCATCTGACAGGTATCAAATGTCAATCTGACAGCTGTCACCTATCACATACGTCAGATTTCAAATTCAAATTTCCCGCTCTTTCCTCAACCGTCATGGCGGCCATCATCTGACGGCTGTCAATTGTCAATTGAGACAGCTGTCTAATTCAAATTTCCCGCTCTACCTCCACTGTCATGGCGGCCATCACCTGTCAAGTTAGACAGCTGTCAAATGTCACCTGTCAAATCTGACAGCCGTCAAACGTCACCTGTCAAATGTGACAGCTGTCGAACGTCACCTGTCAAATGTGACAGCTGTCAAAAGTCACCTGTCAAATGTGACAGCTGTCAAACGTCACCTGTCAAATGTGACAGCTGTCAAAAGTCACCTGTCAAATGTGACAGCTGTCAAAATCTGACAGATGACAGCTGTCAAATGTCACCTGTCAAAATCTGACAGGTGGGCGTGGCCTCAGAGTGAGGGGGCGGGGCTTAAAGGAGAAGGAGAGGGGCTGGTCCAAGGTATCCCACTACCTACTACCATTACACATATTACGAGAATAAAAATCCTTCAACTCATCCACATCGGAATCAGTGACAACATCCGCGATATCTGCAACAGATCGGATAAAGAATTGATTAATGGCATCCGCATCGCGAAGACTATCTGGAAGAGATATTTTAGGTTTAGCAGTGATTTTGAGCCTTTTGAGCTCACGCCACGATGCATTCAGGCCGCCAGTTAAAATTTTGTGCTGCATGTATCCCCTTTTCTCACTCCTTACAGCCGCATTGGTGTAATTACGCAGCTGCTTATAATATTCCCAAGTCCCCTGCTGTTTATTTTTTTTTAAATTTGGCTAGTGCTTTGTCTCGCAATGACATTAAGAGCTTTAGATTATCAGTTAACCAGGGTTTATATTTAGAGCTACATTTAGCAGTTTTCAAAGGGCAATGCAGATTAAGCAGATTAAGTGAGCACTTATTCAGAAATTCCACCTTTCCGTCGACCTCGTCGATTTCAAAAACATGAAAAATTGGTAAACTCTGTAGATCTCCATTAAACTGATCCAAATCAACAGCAGAAAAGTCCCTAAACGTGACAGACCTCGGTTCCCGACGCCCATCAGAGTCCAACCTCAGCCTACAAAAAACAAGTTCATGGTCACTGATGTGATGTACGCTTACGACTCCACTCGTCTCAACCTCAAGGTCACCACTGACCGCAATAAGGTCCAAGAGAGTGGCAGTATCGTTATATATTCTTGTTGGCGAATCAATAATTTGGGTCAATCCACATGAAGAAAACAAATCACTCAACCTACGAGCTCCTGGACCACCGGGGTGCAGCATATCCAAATTAAAGTCACCGAGAACACAAACCGAATCACAAGAAGGAATGATATTTAAAAAAGAGGTCTCAATTTCATTTATGAACAATTTGTCATCAGTAGTTGGTGGTCTATAAGCAACCCCGATAGCTAGAGTTTTATGTTTTACTGTAACCAAGATCCATAACTGCTCGATTGCCCGAGATGACCGAAAAATCTTAAACTGAACATGAGATCTCACATAAAACGCGACTCCCCCACCACGGCCAATGCGGTCCTGACGAATGAGATTATAATTATTAATATTAAAAATATCAGAATCCAGAGAATCATTTAGCCAAGTTTCAGTCAATGCAAGAACATCATACGAATTTACATCAATATGGTCCCTCAAATCACCAAAGTGGCCAGAGAGAGAGCGACAATTCAAATGTGCTATATACATGCAATCCAGCGATAGTCGCCCAATGTAAAAACTGCAGTCCAACTCCTCTGAAAAAAGTTTAGGTTAATTATTAAATGTGTAATGTATTGAAACCTATAAATCGAATACTAATTTGATTCAGAAAACACTAGATATCCTTCTGCAAAAGAAAAAGTGAGATAACACAATCAAAAATAAAAAGAATGCTCTATGTAGATAAAAAGAATTAAAAAAATATATATATATATGAAGTAAGAAAAATATTGTAGGCACCGGCGAGCTCATGGTTTGTTTTCCATTTCTAGGCAAATTGCGATTAATTGTTCATTAGCGGGCTTAACAACTTCGCCGTTCAGCTTGTAATAGATTTTCCCGCCACTAGTCCAGGCATTCCTATGCCCAAACTTAGCACAGACACCGGCAAGGAACTTTAATCTTCGTACAGTGAGATCTTCCTTCACAACAGTTTTAGTTCCCTTCAGCTTGGATTTATTATTGTATATTGCTTGTTTCCATTCGTATTTCGCAAATCTGCAAATAATTGGCTTCCCTTTACCAGGCAGTCGATAGCAGAAGTCAATATCGTTAACACCAATATCGACCCCCAGCTTCTCGTTGCAGAATTTAACAAGCACAGATGTAACATTTTCATTATCTTCATCGCCGACGCTGTATATACGCAGATTATTTCTTCGAGAGTACTGGTCCATATCGTCGATAGCGTTGGAATTACACAAAGTTCTCTCTTCCAGAACCTTCACTTTAGCCGATACGACTCCCAACTTTTCTTCCACATGTTGAATAATTCTTTTGGCCACAGCTTCCATCAACTTGGTAGAGGAGAGCACTCTTTCAACCACCCGCTGAATCAGCTCTTCTTCTTCGTTCTTCTTAGCGGCGTATTTAGCTTTATCACCCATTTTAACTTTTAATGTTTACTTATACAATTATACACACGTGCTGCTATACGGGAGCTCGCCTGCGTACGTCTACTCGCAACGGCGCATAGCACGAGAAATGACGTAAATGGTGTAGGTGCGCATGTCAAATATCGAATATTCTACTTTTTGTTCTCACATGTTCTGAACGAAATTTCTATAAATGGTTGGCTTAATGGTCAGCTGGATAAACACGCAACGAGAGTCAAATGTTGAAAGAGTCGAAATGTGAAATTTTCAAATAAACGACTTTACTTCTTTGGAAAAAATAAAACGGTTCTATCCGTTGGTCCAGGAATTTTTGCTGTTAAAATCGCAAGTAGCGAACAAAAATGAAAGCCAGCCGGATTTTTGTATATAAGCTCAGTTAAGCATGTAGTTCAACATAGTCAAAGTTCTCAAGAATCCGGTGCGAGCTTCGGCCGTTGTGGCCTCGAAAAGAACTTGAGGATCAGTTTTTCGCGTATATCTCGTGAACAATGGCACTTGGGAAGAACGTGCTTGGGAAGGAATTGTTGAGAATTTTATTGTCTATAAGAAAGGTCCTTACATGTTTCATCGTCAGTCCACTCTTTCTTCGTCAAAACACAAGAAAATTAAAATAATCCAGATGCTCGATGCTGAAGACTGTATGGACCTTGAGTTTTATGATGGCGAAGTGCCACCTCGTAGAGGTGTTGGTTGGTCCACTATTTCTTGATTGAAACTTGAAGCCATCAATACGAACTATGCCGGCGGCATATACAGGGTGAAATAAAAATAAAAAGTTGAACATTTGTTCCTCAAAAACCAGAATAGGAGGTGAAGACATGTAAATCGCCATAAATAATTCTGATTTCATGGTCATGAAGTCGTCGTGAACTTGAATCAGATATCTTGAGCCGTTCTTGAAATATCTTCAAAAGACTGAAGTTGTTACCGAAAAAAAAAATTTTTTCGTCTACTCATCAGAAAAAAGTTGACTGTGTTTTTTCTTAAAGTAGTTGGCCTAGATAGTGTTTTTCACTATTATTTCATTTTAAATGTGATTTATCATTGTTTCGATTCAAAACACCAAGTCTTGATTCAATATCTGAAGAGTTACTGATAGACGGAAAACTAGTTTTTTTTCGTAACGACTTCAGTCATCTAAAGATATGTCAGAAACTGCTCAACATATTTGATCCAAGTTTACGCCGACTTCATGACCATGAAATTAGAAATATTTTTGGCGGTTTATATGTCTTCACCTATTTTGGTTCTTGAGGTACATTTCTTCAACTTCTTATTTCTATTTCACCCTGTATATGCCGCCGGCATAGTTCGTATTGATGGCTTCAAGTTTCAATCAAGAAATAGTGGACCAACCAACACCTCTACGAGGTAGCACTTCGCCATCATAAAACTCAAGGTCCATACAGTCTTCAGCATCGAGCATCTGGATTATTTTAATTTTCTTGTGTTTTGACGAAGAAAGAGTGGACTGACGATGAAACGTGTAAGGACCTTTCTTATAGACAATAAAATTTTCAACAATTTCTTCATAAGCACGTTTGCCATTGTTCACGAGATATACGCGAAAAACTGATCCTCAAGTTCTTTTCGAGGCCACAACGGCCGAAGCTCACACCGGATTCTTGAGAACTTTGACTATGTTGAACTACATGCTTAAGTGAGCTTATATACAAAAATCCGGCTGGCTTTTATTTTTGTTCGCTACTTGCGATTTAACAGCAAAAATTCCTGGACCAACGGATAGAACCGTTTTATTTTCTCCAAAGAAGTAAAATCGTCTATTTGAAAATCTCACATTTCGACTCTTTCAACATTTGACTCTCGTTGCGTGTTTATCCAGCTGACCATTAAGCCAACCATTTATAGAAATTTCGTTCAGAACATGTGAGAACAAAAAGTAGAATATTCGATAATTGACATGCGCACCTCCACCATTTACGTCATCTTTCATCAAAAATTTCGAAACTCCGGCCATGCACCAATACGGTATTTGTAGCCTATGCACACAGCTTACGATCACTACCAAGTGTGTTGAAATTGCTTCAGAAATAAGGATTCGCGGGAGGTTTTTAAACTGCTGATTTATTGTGAATTTGGAAAAAATCACAAGTGGACCTTCCTTTAATTCACTATATTGTCACAGTGTAATGTGCGAATCAAGTAAATCTAGTCCCAAATTGCAGAAGAAAGCTGAATCTTCCAGAATCCACCATCAGTGTCGTTCTTTACGAAGTTTAGAAATCAAAAAAAAATTCTCGAAATACGACACATTTTTATTTGAGTTTGCCGCCGCCATCTTGATTTTTGATAATTTGACTATATTGACAATTGATTTGAGTAGACGATTTAGTCAGCGAGCTTTTGACATAAAGTTTGTGAAAATCGGCCAAGAAACTAAAAAGTTGGAAAAAAAATATAAAACTCGCTTTATTTTTTCTTCACCCGGTATAACGTGAGTACTCAAAGTCTGACAGCACCATTCGATCCGGAATTGTTTTATGAGTAGATTAGTACTTTTATTTGAAAAAAATCGCAAAAACTCCAAGAAATATCAGCGAACTGAAGAATTGACCAGCCGTCAACTTTGATGCGATATTGCCGGAAAATGTACCAGAAATCGCGAAAGCACCCGAGTGATTAATAGTCCTGGGATGATCCTCTAACGATTCAAAAAAAAAATTTTTGATTACATCGTTTTTCCTACAGAAGTACTGCTAGGGACAGGACTAAAATACTGCTTAGGGTAGTTACTGCCAGATTACCATGAGTATTTCATCAGATTAATAGTGGTAAATAAAAAGAATATCAACATTCCACTGAATTTCACCTCATCTTACGGTTACTGGTACTGTCCATGAACAGTTAGTTTTCACCTGAAAGATGTGCAACGGAAGAAGCTCGCGTCACATGCTTGCACATTGCAAAAGATCTCTTTATTATGATGTGAGTCTGACGTGCATGCTGTACCTATCTATACCTATACCTATACCCTCTCGAATAAAAGCACTTTCCGCTCGAGCTATTTCCTCTATCCAGGAAGGAAGTCGACGAGCATCTCACACATAAAATTCAGCAGGTACTTACGCTCTGGAGTATCATACCAAAAAGTCAGAACTTCCGCCAAAAAACTGCAAGATGCCCTGAAACTGGAGCTTACGACACTCGACAGCCCGGCGAGAGTAGGTATCTGAAAGCTCTCAATGCATCTCAAACATGGTGATTTAATTTTGCTACATCCACAAATCTAATTAGAAACCTATGACACTGCGTCCCTATAATATATTCGATTATAATCCATTAACCATAAATACCAATAACCAACGGGCAAATCGCTGCAGCCGACAATGATTCACGTTGCCCCGAAATAAATTTATACCATCACGAACAGGACATGCAGTGTCGTTACTGCTGTGCGACGGTGTTGCTGCGATTCCGAAAGCTCACCCGATCCCCGGCATTGGTAATGGTGGGGGCGATTGCAATCGCATTTCGATTTATTCAATTACTTTGACGGTCATAGTACATTTGCCATTGACCACAATTTACAGGCATCTTCGCCATCCTCATGCGGCCGGGACTAGCATACGTTGACCCAGAGACAATAATTACCTTCCAGAATAATCATAGCGTTCCGGGAATATTTATTAGCTGACAGGAACGACCGCCTGCCATTCGATAATGATAGGTAAATTCATAGTTTGTGCTATAGCTATACATGTGTCTCAAATTTAATTGAGCAAATTCATGGTGCGATTCTCTAAAAAATAACATTCTATAAAGGCTCCGTCACGCTTTTATTACCTAGGCAACAGCCAATAACCGACAGGATTTTTCACATAACAGAGCGTTTATGGAATGTTATTTTGTACAGAATTGAACCATTGAGTATACATTCTTCTAATCGTTCTGATTCAACAATAATTATTTACGTTAAGCCCGATATGAAGGGTGTAAGGTACTGATTATTACAATTTTTAAGGGATGATTCCTCATCAAAAAAAAGGCCGGAAGAAAACAGAATTCATGGTCCTAGAATGCTTTCTTGTGAAACCCTGATATACTATAGGATACAAAAATTTTGGCGTCCAAATTTGAATTCTACGGAAAAAATAGTTGGAAAAAATTTCTCCCCCTACCAATTTATTTCAACGACAAAAATTCTGACAGGGGGGTGGAGAATCTCGGTGGATTACCCTGTACACGGCTTTAACATGTCCAAGCTGTTTTCGAATTGAAGAATATTCAATTGCCCAACTTGATCTGACCGAGTCTTGGAAAAAACAGTAACTAAGTTGTTATGAGTTATCACTTGAGTTATCGTAAAAGTTCTATTGTCAATGAATTGTCTTGTCGTCGAGTTGTCCTGTCGGTGAGTTTTTTCTGTTGATAAGTTGTCTTGTCGGCGAGTTGTCTTGTCGGTGAGTTGTCCTGTCGATGAGTTGGGCGTCGGTGAGTTGTCCTGTCGATGAGTTGGGCGTCGACGAGTTGTCCGACTCCCGTTGAAGTTGACTTTTTCAAATCGTTTTTCCATCGTAACTTTTGAACTGCTTGGCCGATTTTAATAAAATTTGAACCAATGTCTGCTAAAATAAATCTTCATCAAACAACGATACCGCGACTCATTAAAAATTTCCAGTTGGGTAGATAATAGGGAAGTGTCTTTTTATCCTTTATTTTCACCTCCTCGGATTATTTTTCAATATTGTTGATATTTTCGGATTCTACGTTCAATTTTAAAGCAAAAGTAACGATTGCAAAATTTTGATGAGAGGCTTTGTTTTCGAGATAATCGGCTGGCCTACAATAATAATGAGCTTCGACGAAAAAAAATCACATCATCTAAGATGTTATGTCTAAATTTGAATGATACAGATGATTATTGATCATTAGGTATTTGCAATTCAAATTGATTTTCCCGTCACAAAATGGCTATCAAAAGCGGATTGTAATGACAACTGGCAATTGCATTTCAATAGCATAAATTCGTTTGCTATAGTAGGTTCACTTGTACCGTGATTCTAGTAGGCTGGGCAAATTTCACAGTTTGGCATTGTAGACTTCACGTCCAACTGCCTAGTTAGTCCGTCGGCAAGCTGTAACAATTGTGCACAATGGGCTAAAAGCAATTTTATTTTTCCAAGTTAATATTTGGACCCTAAAGAATATTTTCAGATAGAGACCCCAACCGATTAGGCCCTATTCAGGCCCCCTTAGCAACGCCAACTTCGACCAATATTTCATCCATTTTAGTACATTACTTTTATGATAATTGACGTATACCATCTATCAAGGTGTCGATTCTAATGTTTTTGAAGACGAGGAACTCAAATATGATGGTCTTGAAGCTTTTGATGTTGAAATTGCGAACCTGATGGATGGTTACTGGTACCTTATTGATTAAATTAAAACATTTGAAAAAGTTGGCTGACAATCTTCAAGAATAATTGGAATGAGAAGTCTATAATGAGAGATCTAGGGTCATGATTTGACGTTCTACAACTTACCTTCGAGCTTACCTTAGTTCATCGAGAATACGTGCTTGGGTTTTTCTCTTCGCGAGATCGAAATCAAAGCAGTCGCAATTTTTCAAATAGTCACTAGTTACGATTATTCCAAAAATTTCTGTTTTTGATTTCAAGTAAAACAATGCGATCATCTTCATCAATATGCAAAGTACCACTGACCCAATAGTACAGTAAAAAAAACACGTGATTGCATTCACTCGCCATGCCACCTTAGTTTTTATTGGTAATAACAATAACTAATAGGCTCGCTGATAGGTAAGGTAGGTAGGCACAATGGTGAACTTAAAATGACGTTTCTTGATTATTTCCAAAGGATAAATCGAGACGTAAATAATGTAAGCAGATTTTGACCATCATTCCATCTTGGTTCTACCTCAAACAATAACTTACTTCCCTTTTTTTCGGCGCTTCGAAGTTAAGGCAAACATTCGGTGTGGTGTGTTTTTCAAGTCCGTCGCCGCTGTACCAACCTTTCTTACCAATGCGAATGCAGTTCCGCTGACGTCTTGCAACTGCATGAAATGATTTCGTGCCAAGCTTTCTTTGGTGATGGTCCATCAGCTAGTCCATTGGATTTAAGATGAAAAAAAAATCCATTTCTTGATAAGAAAAAGCTTCACATGTTGGGTAGCAGGTAGTTTTTTCACCTGTCAGGACTGACTGTCTTTTGCCGTCCAAAATTAGAAAGATCCGGTGGGGTGCAGCTTTAAACTAAAATACTGAGCCCATATATGCCCTGCTTGAAGATCGTAGAGACGTGAAGCATTTTGAGTGAGAGGAATAATTTCTATATCTCGTCCCTTCTGAGATAAAAAGACGGAAACGAAAAACATCAACTTCTTTGTCTTTTGAGCATCTGTCATACACGAGGTCATGAGGATAACAAATTCCTCAAGCGCAGGCATAGCCTGATCTACCTCTTCTACTAATAATGTACCTATTTAACAAATTGTGGAAAATTGACAAAATGCTTTTGCCCAAGCACTAAAGGTCGTACGTTTGCCTTTGGTCCTGAAACTCAAAGTTATATAGCTCCAAGTAAAGGCATGAAAAAAACAGGCCGAAGCATTTATCTGATCGGCTGATCCTACAGCTTGCTGAATCGAAGCTACATCAAGCACACGATAGGGTTTTTTCACCACCAAAGCAATCCTCAGACTTTACACCCTCGTAGAGTCCAAAAACGCTGTTGCCAGAACGATCACATCCATATCTTCTGTGCGGGTGATGATTAGCTTCAAGCCTTCAGCAGAGCACATTCGCCTGCGCATGAAGTATCATTTCATTACCATAATCTGCTTCCTCGTGATTACAGGGCATAAAGTTATTCAGATTCGCTGGAATAGAACAGAGTAGGTACTTAATTACTGCATCATTTTGTGTAGCAACAACTTCTTCTGGGTAAGTCTCTGGTGCCAATTAGATCACTCAGGGATCGGAACATCTCCCGTTTATTGTCATCGTCCATCCCTAAGAAACTCTGCCCAGTTCTTGGGTAGGTATGTATCACTTTTTCTGCTTCAATTCCATGTCTGGCGTCGGTTTTCCCTTTCGCAAGTAAAATGCAGCTTTCAGTCAATCCTGATGATATTTATCAAACGCTACGCCAATGCGCCGAATTGTTCCCACAAACTGACTGGCTACGTGCTACGTAGGCGACAAATCTTGTCCCGTACGCACTGAATGTTTCGCCTAGCTGCAGCACCATCGATTATAACATTTCGGCAGTAGAAAACAGAGAATCTTTGGAAGAATTTTCTTCTCTTGGAGAACTCCAGAAGATTGAATTTTTCACAAAAACAAAGTTCACCAATACCTATCTGATATAGCTGGTGGGAAAGGCTGGTTCTTGTGACGGAGAAAATCTCCCTAATTACCTTTACGCACTTGGTCAGAGACATATGCGACTTCAAAAGGAAGTTCCCTTCTTTGCGCCTCCAGAGACGCAACTTAAAGCTTCTGGTGGGATTTGAGGCATTTGACGACTCGATGCTGAACGAAAGAACTTTTTTTTTTCAAAGAAAGACTAAATTATTACCGGGAAAGGATTACCGCACTTCGTTAATACTCTCAATGGGGAACTATAGGCAAGATGGCTGGAATATTGGTCAAAAACACAGTTTTGGAAATTATTTTTTGAAAATTTAAAATTTGAGCTCGTGAAGTTGAAGACCATTCTTGTAGTTTTCAAAAAATCCGAAAGAATTTTCTTCTAGAGAAGAAGGTTACTAGAACTGAAAGAAAACTGTGTTATTTGACCAATATTCCGGCCAACTTGCGGAGCAGAATAAGTCTCAACGAGTCAAGCCATTTTATGTCTCGCTACCTGAAAAGCGCTAGGGGACCTTCGGTCAGGCTAATTGCGCTATACGCTACCATCACTTTTTATCATTTCATTATTGTGTTCAATGGCCTTTATGATCGGTATTCTTGAAATTGATCGACTTGTTGGTTATTACTATTGCAATATTGCCAAAGGTCGCATTTAAGGTTAGTTTAGTTGACTCAAAAACAATGAGTGACTATTTGGAAAACTTCTTGGATTTTGAACTCGCGAAGAGAAAAACCCGATCACGTATTTTCGATGAACTAATTAGTTGTAGAACGTCAGATTATGACTCTAGATCACTCATTAGACTTTCAATCTGAATTTTTTTTGAAGATTGTCAGGCAGCTTTTTTATCTTCTTAAACCAATAAAGTACCGGTGACCATCTGAAAGCTCACTCTCACTGATTACTTTGAAAGCTTCAGGACAATCATATTTGAATTCCTCGTCCTCAAAAACATGGGAATCGACATCTCAACAGCTATAATACATCAATTATCATAAAACTGGCGTACAAAAATGGATCAGATATTGGTCGAAGTTGGCGTCGCCTTGGGGGGCCAAATAAGATCTAACCGGTTGGGGTCTCTATCTAGAAATACTCTTTAGGGTCCAAATAACAACTTGAAGAAATAAAATTGCTTTTAGCCCATTTTGCACAATTGTTATAGAATTCTACATTAAGCCGCCGGACTAAGTGTGCGCCTGAGCGTCTGGCTTCGAAAGATAGGTTATGTTGGTGTGATGGTGTGTTGACTGTTGCTGTCAAAAATGGAAAATTTACCGAAATCAACTTTGCAAATTGCAAATATGGAGTGGATGTTGTTCACCTTTCACAAGCTCCGCAAATTTCTTGTTCCAGTACGATGTCCTGAGCAGTGAAATCAAGTATTAACGCCGATGAATCCCATCCCCACAAAAATTAGGAGGGTTCAGCTTCCCATCGTTTCCAGCCTTCCAGAGTGTGGGTACTTCTTTTAAAAACCAGGAATAGTTCACAATGCTTCCATATTATGTGGTTTTTGAAAATAGATCCACGTCTTCTCCGCAAAGCTGAACGTTATGGGGTACATGCCCAGCACCCATCCGGCCATTTTTTCTCCCAGAAGCGAGTTCTTGATGGCACTCTCGAGGACTTTAAAATTGGCACTGGACGTTATTGTTCAAGACACAAGCTGAGGCGCAAACACAGTTTTCACAGTAATGGGCATAATTTCACCACAATTTTCGTGAAACTCGTGATTTTCAGTCTATTTGACACTCGATCTGACAAAGTTGTTGATCTTGTCGTCAAGCTTAAACTTTCAAATATCAATGCAACCAACTGCCAAGTTCTAGGGAGTTTTCAAATATCAGATTTGAAAACTTAGGAACAAAATCTCACAGCCAACTAGAATCACGGTACAAGTAAACCTACTATAGCTTTGTAGCTTTGTTACTAGTCTCACTGTATCTTGCCGTCAGCTGCGGCAATATCCAGATTTTTTTTCAAAAATGACAGAAAAAATTGAATGACAAAAAAAACTGTTCAATGAATTGATGACTATGTCACTCAGCTGTGATTGTCAGCTGTGACTACAATCTAATGTCATTGGATCACAGAGAATGCTCGCGACGTCACGGGCCCAAAAGTGGTCCCGTATAAAATTGTACTGTGAGGGACAGAGATTGATTCTAGATAGAAAGCTAATAAATGAGTGAGGCTAGATTGCCTGTAAAGAGAGAGGCGTAGCTAACTGACGGGCATATCGGTATTCTCTCTCAGTGTCTTGGCAATTCCAGGATTCGTCAAAATTTGAAACATAGTTGGCTGCGATGGGCGTGGTTGCTATTGATATCATTATGACATTTCACAGACTTGTTTGCAAATTTGAATTGTCATCATTTTGTCATGCGCAAATCGCCGAAATCGCAAAAAATGCCAAAACAAAAAAAGTACACGGTGAAGCGGTGCAAGAATCGGAAAGATGTGATGTTTTCCTTGCCAAAGAAACCCTTCCTCAGGTAGAATCTTGCAGAATTGTTAAACCTCAATTTATATACTTTTTGAGTTTTCCAGCTGTTCGAGGCCAGTGTCTACTGAAATTATACAATATACTGCGTTCGGCAATGATAATTAAAAATAAATCAATTTATTGTTCTTTCAATAATAATATTATGAACAATATTATGAACAACGTTCAGCAATCACAAATCTATCTCCACGATGGGGCTACCACGTTCGACGAAAACTACCTACTTTCAACGGCATACTGCGTTCGACGGAATCTGCGTTTGGCGGAAACTGCGTTGGATGGAACCTACGTTCGACAAAATGCCAGTAGTACTCGAAATACGGTGATCGAGAGCATCTGTCATGTATGCAACACAATATACATGCCTAAAACAGTTTTCAGGAAGAGTGTCACGAAAAATACTGATGTTAAAAAAAGAACTTTGGAGATTCGAGTTGGTCCAGGTGTTTTGAACAAAAATGCCAAACTTGCTCAGCCAAGTCGTGGGTTCGACAAGATCTCGGACGTGTACCGTTCGGTTCGAGATCTAGAGCGTTTTTTTTTTATGGGCGCCAAGGTCCGGATTGGCTTCCACCGTTTTCGCTGTCGAAGGACCTATTCGACAGTAGGTCAACTCGACACTCACACGCAAAAAAAAGATTAAATACGAAAATAAAATCAAAGAAATTGAACACCAGGTGGTTTTAAGGTTTGTTTTCGAGTGTTTTGTGTGTTTGGTACAAAATTTGATGAGCGCTATTTTTGGAAGGGTTCAAAATATTTGGTTGAAATTAAACAGTAATAACTCCTCTGTTGAAACTTGTCAGGATCACATATCACTGGATACAAGATCACTGGATCCCTAGTAAAGACTGAGGTCACGAGGTCACATACAAAATGCATACAAACTAGTGTGCGACAGAAACAGTTTGACGTGAGTCCGAGCGAGACGTAGATTTATATTCTCGCTTGCACTCACGTAAAACTGTTTCTATCGCAAAATCAAACTTTTTCCAACACAAATCAGACAAAACTGCGTAATTTGAATCTCGGATAATAAATAGATTGACCTATTATCGATTGAAGTGAAAATTTGGCTTAGTGATAAGTAAGAAACGGCAGAATTCCAACTTTTGTTAATTGAAATACAAACTATGAGATGACAATGGTAAAGTCAATGAAAAAAATATTCTTTCAGGAAGCTAATTTAAAACAAAAATATGTATAAAGAAAAATGGACAAAATCGCACATTTATTTTCTTTGACAAGTTTCTCGAGAGGAGCATTGTATTACTGTTTAATGTTAGCCAAATATCTCAAACTGTTTCAGAAGTATCGCTATACCAAAGTTTTGATGCACAAAACACAAAACACCTTGTATCTTTGTAAACATTAGACAAATAAGTTTACACTTATGGATTTTGATTTTTGACTTGCTTTGAAATCCTATTGGTCTACCATTGGCTCATAATTTGTCTACGTAAGATCGCTCATGAATCACCCTGTATAAGCACGAAAGCACGTAAGAATTCACCACATTAGCACAAGCGCTTGTGTCCGCAAAAATCTCACTTGATTATAATGGCTCACTTCCCTCACTTACAATATACTTTATCTACTATTTAACTTGTTTCTACCTTCTTGAAAAATGGGTGAATCAGTCAAAACTATGGGTTAAATAAAATGAAGGAACTGCTGGAGTCCTCGACTCCAATCTGATATTCGCTCCGTCGCGTCGGCGTCGTTAGACAATAAAGAAATTTTATTATTATTATTATTATTATTATTATTTTATTACTTATTATTATTATTATTATTAAAATCATCGGAAATCATCACCCTATACGAAAAAGAGAAAATACTGAAAGGAACAAGCTCGGTTCGGGTTGCAGTAAAGGTTTGCAATACTAACAGCAAATATTCAGTAGTAATACAACAAGAGCATCGAAATAATCGAATATACCGCGATTGCGAGATGTATTGCAAGAAACACAGCGAGACCATAGCTCGAGCTGTGTTTTGAAGCAATACATCGAACAAGAGTGGTATATTCAGATTCTTTCGATGCTTGAGTTGTATTCGTCAAGACTATACAACGAGCTTTGCACGACCCACCTGCTTCCGACTTTTGTCAATGACAGTTTTCAAAATTCAGAAATAATTTGTCAAACTGACGTTTTGGTCCTGATTTACCTGTAATGCCTGATCCCTGTTTGATTTGTATCACGAAAACTACAATAAATATCATCATAACTACATTATAAGGAGCAAAGTGAATCGTTTATTTTGAACAGGTGATAAAAGTGAACAATTTTTATTGGTAGGTAACAGAAGAACTAGAATCTTCGCCGAAAGTTTGTAGTATTCTGTGTAGCTCCTCAGCAGTCAATGGTGCTGAAATGCTTTTCCATAATTCCGTCATACCTTGGTGAACTCTTCCCTCGGAATTCCGAGCATCATTGCCTTACGAAATTCCAACACCTTTGAAAGAAGAGTGAAAAGTAATGACAACGCAGCAATCAGCCTACAAAGATTACCTTTGAAAGGATCAGTCTTTTTCCCGAATTCGGAGTTGAAGTTCAACTGCAACTGCTTTGCCGTCAGATTCCATAGGATCTTCAAATTTCCCTCTTCGAGTCACCTCCGTTCGTTTTTCGCATGTTGTATGCCCATCAGTTTTCCAGGATATGTGCCATTTTAGCGTGGACTTTTCGTCCGGAAAATGGTTGAAACTGGCGTCAAACATATTCCTCTCTTCTAATAGTATTAGCTGGTTCAATTGACCATACAAAGTCTTGAATTGTTCGGCTGGAGTACGACCCATTTGTTGGTTTCGAAATGCGAAAGACAACTATTCAAAAATACATTGTCAAATAAATTATTTATGTTTGACATTGGCTATTACTTGATTTTTTTGGCCATGCCTTACCTACCTCACTTGAGATTTTCGCATTCCTTTTTATGAATTATATTTGCTTCACAGTAACAATATGAGCGAGTGAGAACTAAACCATATAAATGCAAGTTGAAATTTCATCCGTAACTTTCCAATTGCTGTAGTTGAACAAAAGTTCTGCACGATTTTCATTTTGATACATCTTACCGCTACTGGCACACCCGAGATAGAATTATATACGATATGTCAAACCATAGCTTCTGGTGCACAGGGTCAGCTATGGCTCAGTGTGTGGCAAGGCTGCTGGTTAGATCGTGAAATCCGGCAAGCACTGTTGCAAAGGGCGAAAATTGTCGTTTTTTGAATTCAAATGAACTGCGATTATACGAGAGGTCTACGTATAATCGATTTCGTATATTCGCAAAAATGCCCCTTCGCAACGGCATACCCGATGTAATGCAGTGTTGTCAAGGAAAATCGAGACACTGGATTGGTCTAAAGAGCAGTGAGTTGTATAGTCAATCAAATACCGTACTCAGTTTTGGGCAGATTCTGCTAAATATTTGGATACCATAAATTCTGATAATGATTGGACAATTTGACTAGTGGCGACAATAGTACGATTCTACAATTATTATTGTTTATCTCACAAAATGTGTGTCGAAATTTGTTATATCCAAATACATATTACGAGTATAGGTATAATACATAGGTATTATGCATAAAAACTGCAAATGTCCAACGGGAATCCCTATTCAAATAGACCAGTCCGCAGTGCCGATCCCATTTTTAACCATCATCCTCGCCATCATCCCAACAAACTGGAGCTTTGGAGCATGTTCAACATTATGATAATTATGAAAGTGTGAATATAAGTGTTTCACCATAGTTCATGAATAGAACGGAACCCTACAGAGGTTTTCCTCATCTACAAAATGGTCGGCAACATAGTTACGTACTTTAGATCAATCACTAGGGCACGCAATCAGTTATACTTTTCTCGCCAGTAAGCATAACATCGTTAATTAAACATCTGAAACAGGTAGGAAATCAAACGTCGGAAACGTTTGAAAATAAACGGATGTCGCGCGTTCGAACGTTCCTCGGACCTCGGAACGTTCTTATCAGCCAAGTTTTCAAAAGTTTGCAAAACGATAAAACTAATCGTTTAAGACACGTGAACTTCAACGATTTTAAAACTTGTTTTAAACGTAAAATAAATTCAAAACGCTGATCAAACGTTTACGAGACGTTACCTTTGATGTTTTTGAGGCATCAAATGGGACGTCTTTTGAAAAACGATGCTACGTTCAAACCACAACGTTGAGTAGCAGTCTGATGTAGCTCGCCCAAGTATTTAGCGACTGTGTAACGGCTAAACACTGAACATCACCCGAACCACCGTTTTTTTTTTGTAAGAAATTTGTATCAAATTATTATTATTATTGCACAGAAAATATGACGGAAACTCAGTTTTTATACAGGTATAATAGGCGTATTATGGTATAGGGTAATGTTCTAATAATCTCGTATTATGATGGGCTCGTATCGGTCGGTGCCATTTCCTTCGGTATATCAGCTTATCCACAGGACAATCATCATCAATCGTAAGAACAGGAACTGGGAACTCACGGAAGTCCTTCTACACAAAGCGGCGTTATATCACTGGCTATATAGCTTTATCTACCTACATCGCAGATACATTCAATTGAACGTTGTCCGCTAATTGTGCTGATGCCTGATTCTCCAGACGGCTAACAACGTTAACTTAACGTAGTTAACTGATTGGGTTTACTTTTGCAGAAGTATACGTGTGCAAAATGACGTGAATTCACCAACATCCTGCAATCCTCAAAGTTCGTGCATCACCATAATATTCTAGTATCTACCTGTGTAGGTATATACAGGTGTTCATTTGAAGACTTCTCACTCCTGATTTCTCGCCGCCAAAATTTTACACAGGAAAACGCCGAAACAGGTCGATTTTTTGACGTAAATAAGGCAGTCTTCTTCCTCTCCACTTAGTTTTTTTGAGTTTTTGACTGCAGTTTCAGCTATATTAATCAAGAGTAATCCGGCCTGCGACTACAGGGTGTTCGAAAATATTGGAATTGATTCGTAAATGCCGGAGACGAGAAGAATCTCGAAGAGAGGAGCCGAAGACGTTGCGGCTATCGTCCTGGAATTAAAGAATTGTCTTCGTTCTTCAATCTTCTTGTATGCTGGATATTGGAAGATCGTTTGCCATAGAACTATGTTGGACATATCCAAAGTAGGCATTGAAAAGCGAAAGCAAAAGGCACTAGTGACAATATTTTCACTTTCGCACACAGCGTTTGCAACTGGCAAGTCTCACGCCTACTATACCGTACAGAAGGTAACGTTTTCGTGGTTGGTCGTAGAAAAAGATTGAATTCTGTCAAACGAGGTACATATGATGATGAAGTCACAAAAGTTTTGCATTCTGTGTTACATGTAATATCACCCTGTAGAAACTTGGACTTACACTGTCAGTACTGTTTATTTTCTGAGAAGAACGCGATTTCAGAATGGGAACCCTTTGGCGCGTCTGCATGCAAATTGGCCTTCCGCGCGACCGACGTCTGCACGACCTCCCGACGCTTGGGACACTCCGAGACGAGATCCTCCAGCCGACATCAGCTGATGTATCGCCGTGTCGAATTTACACCATTGGCATTTCCTTGTCTCTGAATAATTTATTAGGTGCCGATAAATGTATAAACAAGTCGTCGAAGAGTCGCCCCCACGTTAACTTATTCAAATGCCGTTTCTTGAAGAACTTCTTTTCGGTGCTCTGCTCCTCTGCACGGGGCGTGCGCGGCAGAAGCTGCGGAGCCGCCGCGAGTTTTTGGAAAGCCGACGCGACGCTCGGCGTCTGAACTCAGTCAGTCCACATCGTCGACCAATTTCGACGCCACCGGTTTAGCCGACGCCGAGAGTGGAGCGCGCGCCTCACGAACTTTTACGAAAAACTTTTATCAATCGCAGAAACTTTTACCGTACCTAGTAAGAATATTATTTCAAAATGGACGATAATTTAGATAATATTGGTGTTTGATGAGTTTTCCCAGTTTTTAAATCTTACATTGAGTGGACTGAATAAACTTACGCACAACTTGGCCCACATCAGTTCGCGAAAGTTTGAACGAAACACCTGCCCGGAGCCGCCAGGTGAGATGATAAATTTCCTGCGGCCCGCGCTCTCTGGAACACGTCTTTGTATTGCGGTTCTTGTTCAACAAGTGACATGTAATAGTCCCGCTTTTCTACAATGAAAAATTATTTTTATTTTCTTTTTTGCCATAAATTACCTGCTGCGAAAGTTCTCCCCCATTTTCATGCATGAAAAAATCTCTTAGTTTCTAGATAAAAAGGACCGCCTAAATTTTTGACACTGATTGTTATTTAGTAGCAGACACTAATCATTTCCAATCATAGATAAGCTATTTATAGGTTGGCAAAGAGATACCTAATATACAAATCTGTTGATATGTTCAGCCTAATAAACACTGTTTTTTTTCCTATTTGATTTATGGTAGGCTGTTTTGATGCATTGCAATGCAAAATGTTGCGTCCAAAAAAACAAACAGTTGATAGTTCTCCAACTGTTTCAATTGCAAGATACAAGTCTGGTATACACTTGCTCTCCAGTGGTCAAAGACAAATTACTGAAGTATATATAACTCCTTTTCGTAATTGAATAATATAGTTCAATTGTTCAAAGTCGAAAAAAGTTTTCTGAAAATCATGACTTTCTCACCCCAAATAGTACGAATTCATTTTAAAAATATATATCTTTTTGTCGGGTGCTGTTTCTGCATCTTGTGTTCTATTTTCTAAAATTACTAGCAGAAATTTGACCAAAGATTACAAATAATCTATATCTGCCTACTTTATACTAATAAATCAAGTAGGTCTTGATCAACTCTTCGTATAAATTACATTTTTGAACGGTCGACAAAGATCCAATTTTTAACCCGTCAAGAAGAATCTTGGCTGGGCCGGTTTGAGAAACCCTTTTAGATATTCCATCAATCAAGATTTTTTGCTATTGATAGCCGGTGGAAGTAAAGAATTTTTTTTCGAAAAGCTCTCCAGATTTCTCTTTAAAACTGTATATAGGACGTCCCAAAAGTGAAATTTGGTGCCTCGAATCCAAGTATTTTATTATAATTATTATTATTCTCATTCCGTCAAGGGTGTAGCTCCCTCAGGTATTGCCTTGGGATCAAGTGTTTGCACTCCAAAGTGATAATGCCTTCTTGCTCCTGGAGCTAAACATTCACATCAAATTTGATGAGGTGTTCCATTACCTCCACCACATAATCTGCACATCGAATATTTCGCTACTCCTATGGTAGCTTCTGATTTGCTCCCTATTCATCTGCAGGAAATTGTTGACGCTCATTTTTTATAATGAAATATCTAGTATCTAGTAATATCTAATAGTATCCTTCCGTTATACATGGACATGGAGTCGATATTGACTACATATTAAAAGAAACATCACCTTCTCCAACAGGATCAGGAACAACTGGGGTTTATATGATGCGGTCTTGGCTATTTTATTACAGAATTATCACTTACTACTTCACAAGAGAATAGGAATGTTGTCATTTTTGTTCTCCAAAATTCCAAGAAATTCGATTGTTTTGTCCACCTTTCGACAACTAAAAAGGTTTCAGACAATCGGTAAATGAAAATTGTAGGTACTGATCTTCATGCTTTTTTTGGGAAAAAATCTGATGTTATATCTTCACGTGCGGAGTGTGAAGAAAATGGGGATGACTGGGATATAGGTACACAAGGAAAAACCAAATAACACATCACTAGACAAAGCTTGGAATAGAACTCGGTTGAAAAAAGATCAAGAGGCCGACCAACGCAAACATAAAGAAGAAGTTTAGGAAGAAGAAAAAAAGATCTCAATGTCTTTTCCTCGGTCTTTTCATTACGTTTTGTGATTGTCTACAGCATATTCTTCTGAACAGCTTGATATACAGAGTGATTCCGGAATCTCGCATTCCGACACTGACTACAAATAATATGTTCTGACATTGAAAAAAGATGATAGAGATAGTTTCCTTTAATCAACTTGTATAATATATAGATGAATTTCGTGCTGGTACTCAGAATGCAATATTTTGGGATCACTCAGTATTATTTGAGTATAATGAATATATGCACGAAAGCTGGCAATCAGCTTGTACCGTACCTCTCCGCGAATACATAAGACATCATTAGTAACCAAGACACAAATTACCATTTTTTCGCCATCTCTTTCGAAACCCTTCCGTTTTTGGGGAGATTGGAGACAAGCCATGAAGCTCGTTATAGAAAAATCAATCGAAACTTATCAATTTATTCATTTTTGAAACAATGGGAAAAGGAGCAAGGTTGGATTTGAATATTATCATTCAAACCGCAGGATCAAACGACCTGTATGGCAAAATAACGATACTTCTCGCCACCTATTTTACCTATTATAATACCATGCTACATACCAATGGGACATTGGAAGCAGAATTTCTTCTCCTTTTCCAATACGAGTTACCTGTGGAAACAGCTATTATGTCTAGATAGGGCATTCTCAGACCAGAATTTAATCCTGCAAAAATAGTCCTGAGGCTCAATTTCCAGTCCGAGTTGTTTGTAACTCAAGCAAGCTGTCCAAATTTTACCCAAATAAGTCTAAGAATAAACTCGGAATTCTGAACTTAAAAGTCAAAATTTCGAGTTTATTTCTAAAGGGTTTGCCATTAAGAGGTTTCATTTCAAATTATTTTGCAAAAAATATAATTTTTGAAGAAAATTCTCATATTTTAGTTTTGATTTGAAGTGAAAATTTCACCATTTATGTATGAAACACAACATGTGATGAATGCCCGCCACGACTCCTGCTACAAGAGGTCATTCGTTTGAGAAAGTTCCTCATGACATTCTCGCACAAATTAGGTCAATTACGGTTATAATGGCTTCAATATTGTTCTTGAGGGCTTCAATTATTGTCACTGGATTATTAGCATATACTCTAGATTTCACGTAGCGCCACAGAAAAAATCCAGCGAGATTAAATCACAAGATCTGGTTGGCCAATTGATTTCACCATTCCGGTAAATGACGCGCTCTGGAAATTTTTCACGTCAGGTTCCATTGTTTGCATTTCCAGTGCCCAATCAACGAATGTGCGGCGTAGTCCATGGACTCTCGGCTTAAGTTCTTGCGTTAATTGCATTTTGTAAGCATGTTGGTGAAGATCTTTATGCAGAATATCATGCAGACTGGCTCTCTGGTATAGTTTGAGCGTGACAACCGTCAAAAAATCATTGCAGTCTAGTATACATAATTATGGTTGAAAAATGTCACAAAATCTATAATTGAACCTCTTATTGGAAGAACCTTTATTTGCCATGGATCTGTTACAGGGTGTGGAACTGAAAGAGCTGCAAATAAACGTGAAATTTTGACATTTTGTTGACGTTTGACGGTGACACTTTGCTTTTTTCAACTAGATAACTACTAAATAGCCCAGGCTTTTTAGTCGAAAAAACGGCAAAACATGAAACAAATTAAAACACGGTCAATCTCTTCAGTTTTGAGTTCACTAGACTTTGTTGTATAACATACAAAAAGTCCCCAACTTTCCCCCGTGTGCGTCATTGTTTTTTTGACAGGCAAAGATGAAGACACCTCATAATGCACTTTCCGCTAAAAAATGCTCCTAGTTCTCAACCACCCAATCGATTTCTCTTATCTTGATCTTGAATGAAAGATAATAAATCAAAGTGGATGATATGGGATGAATTTTGTCCAAAATTTGACACTAACAGACTAAATTTCTTGATAATGACACTTTTTTCGTGTTTTTTTCTTCTTATGCTTCAGTTAACATCTTACTTTTGCATCGACCACTGAATATCACTTTGTATTATTATATGCAGTCGATTCCCTACAGTTTTAGCTTCAAAATGACGTATCTTTTAGCTCCATTGTGAATTGTCCAGCAATTCCAATAAGGATTCTATGAAGTTACGTCAAACGCATTATATGGGGAAGATCACTTCAACATTATTTACCTAGAATTTGATCTGTAATAATTGATCCTACCTTCAGTATGCACAGCATCGTACTGACTAAATCTTGTCCGGGAATACTCGTATGAGTAGGTACTAGGTACAGTTTCGCAATTTTCCTCTATGGTTTTAGCGCTACTACTTGTAGTCTTATAGTTTGTTCTTGCTATTGCCGTCTGCAGTGTCCGGCAGCTACTAAATTTCGGATTGCGCTTGGGTTTTTGCCAGATGATAGCTTAGGTACCTACTCTAGATGTACAAACAACAAAGATATTTTATTTCATTATTCGTCCGTCCGTCCGTCTGTGTGTCTGTCATTCCACGCAATATCGCGGCTCCTAGACCTCGGATTAACCTCGGGTTTTCGCTAGATAATAATAGCTCAGGTACTCTAGGTGTGAACAAACAACACGGTGGGCTACGCGAGAGCACCCACGTGTAGTTGGTCCCCGTCAAGACGCATCTTCCTCCAGCTCCGGAGACTATTTTGAAGATAGTGTCTTGCAACTGCAAGAAGAACTGCGGTCTAAAATGTAGATGCAGGCGATCTTCTTTGTCTTGTTCGCAGATGTGTAAGTTCTGTAGGGGGAAAACATGTGAGATTCTACCCCACCTTGTTGAGTATGACCCTGAGGACGATCTGTAATTTTTATAAACTTATGTATTTAGTCCCTTTAGGTGCTAGATAACTTTGCTATTATTTTAGATGGGTATAACGTATGGTCCGAAAGTTTTGGGAAATAGTTTTAAGCTAATAACTTTTTCTGAATAGTCTTTATTTTCGTACTTGATAGTGCATAAATTAACATCATATATAACACTAACAAATTCATATTCAACATATTGAAAATGGACCATTATCTTCGATGGATCTCAATTATCTTCTGCCATGTTCCATGATTTTCTGTATCAATTTGTCAAATTCGAAAATCTCTAATGTTATTGAAAAATGTGACGCCGTAATTGGTCTTCATTCGCAGCTTCCCATCCCTTGTCGTATACTATCCTACTCAATACTTACCAAAAATCTTATATTGGTCGAGCTTGCGGTACATTGGGAGGCAGGAGCTCTGAGAAATTAATCCTGCTGTTGTCCAGAGAATGATCGAACATGGCAGAAGAAAACCGAGAGCCATCAAAGATAATGGCCCATCTTCAAAATGTTGAATACGAATTTGAAATTGTACAAGATGACGCTAGTTTTTGCAATATTAAGTTACGAAATTGAAACTATCAATAAAAAGTTATTAGCTTTTAAAAAAATTCCCAAAACTTTCGGACCATACGTTAGGTCCTATCGGTAGGTATTCGGGATAACTATCGATTTATTGTTTGGAAATCAGTAGACGAGTTTTTAACGAAACTGATATTGGACAAAATAAACTTAGAGTACGGATGATAAGCTAGATGCGATTTATTTTTGACTACTAGTGAACTTGAAATTATAATAATTTGATATTTTTTGCAGAGAATGGCTATAAAAGTCTTTCTGTGCTGTGCTAGACTTCCAATGCATTATCAATATGTAAATACAATGTTGAAGCTCTGATTTAAAAAAATTGTGAGCATTTTTGATTGAAAACAAATGATAATTTGCTCTTGGAAATTGTGGATTTTTAATTTACGATACTTTCACGTTGAATACATCAATGTTCGAAATTTTGAATAGGATTGATAACTGCAACTATTTTACGCATTTACATCAGGCATTCGACATAATTATCATTTCTTGCATCCTATAAAATCGAGTTTGTTTGATGTTCGGTGTAAGCCAGCTTGAAACTGAAAAATGTGGCTATACCCGCGGGAAAGTTGCTGTTGTTATATTATTATTATTTTAATGTAATGTGTTCTTTTTTCGGAAGCTAGAGAATTGTTTTGGCTACAAGAAGAAATCTTGAAAGATGAAATCAAAGCCATATTACAGCTACAATACATTTTTCTCAACTGCGCGGAGATATTTTTGAGTGACATTTAGGACTTCGACATTTTTTTCAATAAATTATTTTTTTTACCTTGTAACCACTTACGTCGCGTTAATGATATGATAGTCTTACGCAGAAAAGTGCATATAATTCATCCAATTTTAAATCCAAATGATTAATGCATCAAACGCAAAAATAACCCAAACTGAAAAACCGGCTTTATTTTAGTCCCAAAATCACGTTTTTCTGCCAAAAATTGCTCAAAAGATTTTTTAAACAGAATTTAAATATCATAATCGGATTTGCAAGGTCAGATTTAGTGGGAAACGATACCCAACATGCCAGTATTGTCTCAATAATAATGACAACCAAGTTTCTTGCATAGGTCACCAATTGCCCCCCTCCCGAGCTCCCCTCACGGGGACCATAGACATCTAGTTTGTCAATAAGTTTCACTCATAACCCAATGTATCCAAATATAATAAATTTGAAGCCACTGGCTAGATTACTTTTGTCCTAGAATTTATTTAATGAAAATTTTGACCCCCCCCCCCTCAAAAATTATGACGCACACGGAGGAAAGTTGGGGACTTTTAGTATGTTGTTTAGTTAGGTTAAGTGGGTACGATACCGTGAAGATTGCACGTGGATTAATTTGTTTCATGTTAAATGCTAAAAAGCCTGGGCTATAAAATAGTCTCTGTTAAACAGTAATAACCGGTTTCATCAAAATATTATAGGGGCGGCTCGTGAAGATAATGTGGGTCGCCCTATTTTTTTCCTCTATTTTTTACCCCTTTGAATATTTTTGAAAACTGTTGATATTTTTTATTTTCACATTTCATTCAAAAACAAAAAAAGTTGCTCTCGGTATCTTTTGATAGAGGCTTGATTTCCAAGATGGTTGGTCCTCAAACTTCGAAAGAAATTCCACTTCCAAGAGAATAAACAACTTGATTTTTTTTGAACTTGCTGTTTCTCAGCAAGATATTTATGTGGAGTTTATCAACCTCAAACACCTAGAAATCAATTTCAAATTAGAAATCATAAGTTTTATTGAATCTCAATTTTAAGGCTCTTTATTCGAGTAGTTTTTCAAAGTTTTAAACCTCAATATGTCTTAAAAATGAAGACTTTAATCAAAATTTTACAGGAGTTTTGACACAATTTTCTAAAGTATCTATGAGGTAAAAAATTAAGAAGCACAGGAGAAAGCACACTCCGTTGTTTTCGCCACTGAATTTTTTGGATGAAACGCGCTACTGTTGTTAGATTAGACACTTATTCCAGTAGACTTGGTTAGAATTTGATAAAAATCGGTAAAACGCTTCAAAAGTTACGGTAAAAAAACAATTTGAAAAAAAATCACTTCTGACATCCTGTATCTTTTCAAGAAAGCGTTTATGAACAACGATTTTTCCGTTTTTCAAATTAATTTTCAATTTAGCTCTCTTAAGCTTGTAACAACGAGTACATAACACCCTGTATGAAAAGGTAGGTAAGTTTTTCTCGTAAATATTTTGGAGCCACCATAAAAATACCAAATCCTAATAACGTTACGAGCCACTGGCTATTCATCATCACATCATGTTTGTTTATTTCTGAAAAAATATTAAGACTGGAGCACTATTTATTACGTTCCATGAATAAATGCGAGCTTCATGCAAGTTTATGAACATTTTAATTGCTTATATTTTCCGGCCAAATGGCGAAATCTGTTTCAAACAACCACGGATCCAATCATGGATCATGTCCTATAAAACTAGCAATTTTTGAGAATCCATCACATTCTTCTGCACTAAAATTTTATGGGTAGGTACGTACTTTTTCATCGGCGATGATGGAAACAACTCGCATAAAAACTGACCAATTACGAACATGTGCACCAAAGTTTTACAACCGGTAGACGCAGCGTGATGGAAGCGTTATAAACCCATAGCTCCTGCACTGACTTATCAAACTAGAACAAATAATGGGATAACAACAGAAAGAACTATTTCCAGTGAGCTATGTAAATATTTATTGACGTTTCGAAAATTTTCACACGCGGCTTCACCAATTTGTGTCAGCAATTCCGCTCGTTTAATTTACACGAAAAACGGAATCAATAGCACAATAATTGCTGTTTGTTTATTGTACGTCAACAGTGGCATCGCGATACAATAATAAATCTGCACGGGTCACTCATCTTTTTACTTTGGACCCCTAGTCCCCCCAGTCTCTTGTAGATTTTAACAGTTTAACATTGGCTTTCTTGTCTGCAACTACAGAGGCCCCTTTCAAAGTTCTCGTACGTCAATTTTATCTTTTTACCTTGAAGCCTTAACCCACCTTCGCCCTTTGAAGGGTGCTAGGGCAATACGTTCCGCAGACAATTCGTCGTAAGATGAAGATGAACTACAAGAAAAAACCAAAAGCCCCTAAGGCTTCGGAACGTGAGGGAACGGAACGGAACGGAACGGAACGGAACTTAAATACATGAAGAAACAAGGAAGAAGGCTCAATAAAGGGCTCTTAAAACCATTAGCAAATACAAAGGGGTGCGATATAACTCCGAAAGTCACCCAAAAATGCAAGTGGGCTCAGCAGGTTTTCAAACAATATTGTAGATACAAGGGGGCCGAATGGAACTTTATACATACCGGGTGCGGGTGGCCCACCGATTTCGGGTGTGAAAGTGAGGTCAAGTTTCGGGCACTTGACCTCACTTGTTTGTATACTGTAATATGTTTACTGAACGAACATAAGCCCTGTCATGGGTTCGGCAACTACGAGCCAGCCTCCTAGGACGGGCTGTAAGTCTGTAACCCTCAGAAAACACTGAAATAAGCATTATTTTGAAAAATTTGCATCGAATCGAAAAAAAAATTAACACCGCTATAAAGACAATTGAACCAGCTTTGAAGTGATGCATCACTCAACCCCAGTTGTCAATAGAAAAATTCGAAGAAGCTGCCACCTTGACTACGGGGGTGAAACTCCACGGTCAAATTAATAGCAGTTGAACGTCCTCCTCGAAAACAAAGTTGACCTGTCCGGGCTTATTTCGAAAAAATGAGGGCGAATGCTCGAAAATCTGTTTCGTCTCGTTTCAATGAGCCACCCTGCAGGGCCGGCAACTTTGGATTTGAACGTGTGGTGCTGATCGACTGTTGAATATTTCAGAAAAAGAACGGGGGGGGGGGATCAGCGTCCCAGGCGATTTTTTTTGAAGTATTATTAAAGCTTACAAAAAAATATTCAGGCACACGTCATATTTGAATAAAATATACTATATGTACAGGCTGTCCCAAAATAAAGTAGTTAAACGCCTATGGGAGATGGCCTGGAAGTAATTAGAGGCCCCTACATATTTTTTTCGGCACTCGAACTTATTTATTTTCATTTTCATTTGTTTTACTACTAGTTGGATTTAAGTAATATGCCAATAGGTAGGGAATCGTTCAAAACAAGTCTCTGGCAAATTTCAGCCGAACACTTCGACCCGTTTATGAATTATTCATGAAAAACCAATGAAAAAGTCAAATGTTGAAGAGCTGTATCTTGGTTAATATTAACATGTTGCCTCGTGTTAAAATGCTCTCGGTCATACAGACCGAGTCGACCTGGCAGGATATTTTTTTCTTGGTCATAATGACCGAGACAGCAGTCAACGTGTTAAGCTTTCGCAAAAAAATAATAAAGAGGTCTTCTAGTGTCTTCTGGACTCCCATAGACCGTTGGCTACTTCATTCTGGGACACTTGTATAATATGGGGGTAATAATTCATAAATAAAACTTTCAAAATACCTAGAACAAAAATTCTCGAAATTGGTGAAATGGAGTGCTATGGCGCTAATTTCAATTTTTGCATTTTCAACATGTGGTGCCCAGCACCACCTCTTCGGGTTACGTGTGGTGGTCGAGCACGTCAGCACCACTGTTGTTGCCGGCCCTGCCACCCTGTATATTGAAGGCAAAAGAGGAGCTTACTGTTACTCTGAAAGCCAATGAAAACATGAGTGGGTTAACTGGGGCTCCATACTACAATTGAGAATACAAGGGGGCCCTATAGGGCTTCTAATATTACATGAAGACATGAGGTGCTAACTCATGCTCCGAAAATTACAGAAAGATGTGAGAAAGTTCAACAGGGCTCCAGGGCTTCAAAAGACGTTGAAGAAATGAGGGGGCCCAATGAGGCTCTGGATAACACAAAAAGGCAACAGGGGGCCGCCTGGAATTTTGGTACACATGAAAAAACATGAAGGGGCTAACTAGGGCTCCAAACAGTGGCGCCGAATAAATCTTTTTTTGTGGCGTTCGCCATACCTCAAAAGAGGGGGGGGGGGTTTGGAGGGTAAAAATAGGAAAAAAAAGAAAAGAAAAAAGGAGAAGAAGGGAGGAAAAGAAGAGGAAGAGAGATTTACCCAGCAAATCATTGGATATTAGGATTATTATTAGGTATATCGAATCTGAATGACAGTTATTCACGATGTAGGTACGGTTGCGGACATTGTAAAGTGGATGACAATGAGTGCTTCCCATTTACAACACTTTGTGTCGGTTTGTGTCAACAGATGTCGGCTTGTGTTAGCTTGTGTCGATGACACACGCAGCAACACAAACCAAATGGAACGCATTTGTGTCGACACAAGTCGACTTGTGTCGGTAAATGGAAAGCGCCCAATGTCAACGAGTTGGCTTGCTGTCATGCGACGTTTAGGCCAGAGTCCTAAAAAATCTGTCAACTGTTGTCTACTTTATTTTGACCGCAATGGTACCTAGGTATTGGTACCGTATGATCAAAACCATTTTACCTCAAGAGTGCTATGACTTTTTTTGTCTTTTTCAATTGTTGGGTCCTGCAATTTACTTCAGAGTGACATCTGCATGTTGTTTGGAAATCTTCACTGCATGTCGGTAAAGAATACGACCACTCCCCGTTTCCCAATTTTGTGCCATTTCAAAAATAACTTTCGATAATGAAAGCTTTTTATTCAGTTTTAAACATTTTCAGAGACCGACATTGGCATTCAACTGTTTATTCAGTTATTATGGTCGCGATTCTGGCCAACCTTTGATATATAAAATGATAATTTCATAGCACTCAAGACTATAGGCCAAAAGGTTAAGATCATACGGACTTCAACAGCCAACTAAATGGACTAGGAAAATCTCACGATCCTACGATCTCACAAAAAACTTTCGATTTTTTTCGCGCTGCACTGCCCGCACTACACACTATTAATATGGAATAATATCAAGTGACTTAGTTTTATAACTCTTGATAAAACTGGGGCCCAATTTAACAAGGGGGTCTTATCTACTTTAACCCACAAACTGCGCAGCAATATTTTCTGCCAGAGTTCCTAAACTGGAAAATCAGCCCATGTCATCTATGTAGGTGCCTAAATGGGTATTTTTGAGAATTTTCGAAAATTTATGAATTTGAAAAGATGATGAAATCTATGGATAATTTGGTCTGTGGCTTCCCTTTTTCCGCTTTCTATTGTTAATATTATATTTATTCGGGAAAAATTTCGCCTATGGCGCTAACTGCATGAGGGGCTCTTCGGTCCCATGGCCCGACCGTAGCGTGGCAATAGGGGGGGGGGTCTGAAATTTTCTTCGCCATAGTAACTTTTTATGAGTTCGGCGCCACTGGCTCCAAACTAGATTTGCGGCCACAAGGAAGTTTGATAGGGCTCCGTATATCACATGAAGGCACAAAGAACTTACACTAGAGGTGATAGCAATGCAAGAAAGGTGATAGCAATGCAAGAAGGCACAAGATGACTTTCTGGAATTCTGAAAGCCACGAAAAAACTCGAGGGGACTCATTAGGGCTCCAACTACAATTGAGGACCCAAGAGGGCCCGAAAGGACTCCGAATGACATGACAGCACAAGGGTTGTTATTATGCTATGAACGGAACGGGAAATGCAAGGGGGCTCAAAAGAGGCTCCAGGGCAATGGGGCCTGCATAACGCAAATGGCAGCAGAGGGCTTAATGGAATTCTGGGAGCCATGAAGCAAATAAGGGGGCTTATTAGGGCTTCAAATTATACTTGGAGATACAAGGGGGTCCCACTTGGGACCAAATATCAAATGAAAATTAAGGCACAGGGCCTTACCAGTGCTCCGAGAGCCTCGAAAAGAGCAAGGGGACTCAACAAAACTTCAAACGGTACTAAAGACACGAGGGAGCCCAACGGAGCTCTGTATAACGAAATAACGCAAAGTGGGGCTAACCGATACCTATACTTCGAATGCCGTAAAAAAAAACAAAAGGGGCTCAACAGGGTTTCAACTACTTTTGAAGACACAATGGGGGCTCGATAGGGCTCCGAACATGACATGACGGCACAACGCTGCTTGTTGCTTCGGAAGTCACGGAAAGTGCAAGAGGACTCAGCACAGCAGGGCTTCAAATAAGATTGAAGACAGAATAAGGGGGTCCTTGATAGCACAGGATGGCAAAAGGGGCCTTACTGGAAGTCTTAAAGCTATGAAAAGTGATCCTGCTGGCGATAGTTTCCGACAAAGCAGCAGTAGTCTACCCCCTCGCCGTCTTAAGTCGATTTTAGAGACGACTTGCTCTACACCATCTCTCAGAAGAAACATTATGCTTCCGCTTCTTCGTGCAAAGAGAACTTTTTCCCATTGAAAACTCTTTCCCTTCCCTCCTTTCCCTCTAAACTACGCACAAATCAATACGTCGTTCCAAAAATTTTTGCCCTTTCTCAATTTGATGTAAATTTGGATTACTACAATGAATTTGCACTCTGCTTGAAGTGTCCGTTGACTTGATCCTTTGGCTATCAGCCCGTGGTTTTGCAAGACACTAGATAATCCATATCAATTTTGTACAGGGTGTTCAATAAGACAGTGCACAATTTTTGAATGGTCAAGAAGCTCCCGTTCGAAAATAATTTTTTCTCTTGAAATTTCATTACAAAGAAGACGAGGTAGGTCTCAAAGTACAGGGTAGTGTTTGAGTTCTGCGCTTATCTCTTTTATCAACAGGGTGAGCACAAAAAAAATCATCTATTTGGTTTTGCATGAAGAACTTTTTTCCTTGTTGACCGATTTTAAAAATTTGCGGCTGATATTGAAGCTAAAGCTATAGGTAAGAAGACCTGAGGATCAGAATTGACTCAAGACAAACATTCAAAGCCAAGGGCTCAATGAAATGTGGCCCAACTTTTAAACGCTGTCGACAGCCCGTTTAGGAGGAGGATTGGCTAATAGCAACGTTTCTTTTGGATAAATCATTCATTCTGAATGCATTAAGGTCTTTCGTTCTTGTCCTAGCCAAGAATTGTGTAGGTGAAGGACTTCATTTACAACTGCTTGTTCAAGGGGGGGAAACAGTCCCTTGTTCACCTGAAATTGGTCGTAACCAACACTACGGAAATAAAAACAATGAATTACCTAAACTGGTTTGTCCATTTCTCATTGTTTTGATTTTTGTAGTCTTAGTTATGACCAATTTAAGGTGATCATGGGGCTGTTCCTCCTTCTTGCACATGCAGTGGTAATTAGATTCCTCTACCTACAATTTTTGATTGGGACAAGCAAGAAGAACCTCAATGTATTCAGAATAAATGATGGCTTTTAGCTTATCCTTCTCCCAAACGAGCTGTAGACGGCGTTTAAGATTTGGGCCAACTTTTATTGAACACTTGATTCTGAATGTTTATCTCGAGTCAATTTTGATCCTCAGGTCTTTCTACCTTGAGTTTTAGCTTCGATATGAGCTGGAAATTTTTGAAATTGATCAAGGACGAGGAAAGTTATCCAGTCAAAACCAAAAAGATGATTTTTTTGTGCTCACCCTGTGAATAAAGGAGATAAGCAGATAATTCAAACACCATCCTGTACTTTAAGGCCTACTTTCTCTTCTTTGTGGTGAATATTCAGGAAAAAAAATTCTTTCTCGAACGGAAGCTTCTTGACGATTCAGGAATTTTGCACTGTCTTATTGAACACCTTGTACAAAATTTATGTGAATTGTCTAGTGCTTTGCAAAACCACGGACTGATAGCCAAAGGATGAAGTCAACGGACACTCCAAGCAGATTACAAATTTATTGTAGTAATTCAAATTTACATCAAATTGAAAAAAGGCAAAATTTTTTGGAACGACGTATTGATTTGTGCGTTATTTAATATTTGTCAGGCCAAGAAATACCACCTGATAAGTTGGCAGGCAGTGGCTCTTAAGTTTTCTATGCTGGTTATATTTACAATGCGTTTTTCGAAGCCAAACAAGTCCTGTGACAACTTTCAAGGTTGGAAACATATATAGCTAACAGAATTATTCAATAATGAACAAGAATAATACTTACTAATATCTATAGTAGGACCTACAAAATTTCTCGATGCAACTTGTGAACTTCACGTTGGCTTTTGAGAACTGCTCTTGTATCAGCTATGGTAGTGTCAATATCGAAGATATAGTTTGTGAATTGTTTGGCCTAGTACTGGTGGTGCCGCTCTCTCCTCGCCACCTTTCTATTCCTATAGGATATTATTATAGAATTCTATAGCCTTTGGACGAAAACGTTCTATTATTTTCGAGCTTGGGTCTAAGGTTCAACTGTGCAAAGCGGTTTGCTTTGTATCGCAATGTGCAGTATTATCTCGCCTACCGTCCGTACTAGATTTGCCCGTCCTTCATCTAATGCTTAATATCCAAAGCTCTGCTTTATCGAAAACTTTCCCGCGCTTGGCATTAATATTGAAACTCCTCGTGAAAGCTCTGAGTGCTTTTATCGGCGGTCAACTAATTATTTGTTTGGGGGGGTAGTATACACCGGAGTGTATTTTAAAAGCTCTCTGCCGCGCGCGCCCCTCAAGACAAGCCGCCCGCGGTGTAATGCACCGGATTAAGGTTTAATTAAAAAAGCCTCTGTCTCGTAAAAAATGGCTTGGTGTTTTGGTCCTTCCCCCAAATTCTCATTAACTCAATCCAAACGTAATTTTCCAAATTACCCTTTTTCCATTATATAGATAACCACCAAGCAAACGCGTGATTTGTTTTGACAAAAGCCCCGGGGAGTGATTTTAACGGGATTTTCTGGGGATAATGGCGATAAACCCCTCCGTTTCCCAAATTGCGGTATGATTTTTAATAAACTAGATGGGCGGAGTAATTCCACGGCGACAATGCGTATAACTTCTTTTCATCATCAGCCGCGCCGAAATTATTGTCGTCCGCATAGGCGGCCGCGCGACCTTTCGGAAAATTTCGTGAAAGATTTGGATTGTATTGCTGAAGAATAATATTTTAAGGCGAGAGACGATGAATGGGCCGGGCGAGAAAATGAAAAGCATCATTTCAACGAAATTGAAAATATCGATTTGTAATTTTGGTAAAGTTATACATTTTTATCTGGAGGTGGGCATCAGAGGGCGGTGTGGTGTGACATTGTTAATGCGATCTTGGTGAGAATTATGATCCTTGGATGGAGGTGAAGCTGCGGTGTCTAGAAAGATCGAGTAATATGGGTATTTTGAATGTCAAATCGCGCAAAGCTTAAATTATGCACGGTCTAGTGCCCTGACTTCAGAGATTTTTTACTCGTTGCGGGTGCGGTGAAACTGAAAACGTTAAGACGGTTTAACTCGGGTTCGCCTCAAATCTGCTTGAGAGTTTTTTCTTACAGATGCTGTTTAAACCCAGATTAAAGCTTCTGGAACAGCAGCAACAGCGCCTCCCACTTCTCAAAGGTTGTTATCTATCTCATAGGCCCATTGTCAATTTCGCTCTTTTTTTCTTTCGTTTTCCTTCTATTGTGATAGAGTACTGTAATAAAATCCCCTTTCCTAATAATTAGGATGTGAAATAAGAATTGACCTGACCCTTACGTTGTGTATTTTGTGTGCCGTAGTTTCATAACACGTTCACCTGAATCGTTCAACTGAATTCCCAGATTCGTTAATTTCCCAGTAATTCTAGCAGCCCAGCCCCCAATTCCCCATGTTCTTTTGAAAGAAGACGATTGAACAAATGTTGTAAAATAAAAGTTTTCAAAACCACACCTCATTTTCTGTTTACCGATTGATCAATGTTTGCTAATTCAATTTTTCTAACCTTAATTACTTCATTCAAATTAACTCTTCATTACACTTCATTGTTGTGCTGCCCCAGCTCACTATTCACCTTATTCGTAAATGAAATGCATCATGGGAAACGGGTCCCCACAGCGTAGGTAAAGTAGATAACTACTATATTGCATAGATGTCAGTTCGACTTCTTCCAGTCAAGTGTCGTATTTGAATTTGTCATTACGAGCAGGGATCGTTTACGTTCCAAGTACACGCAGCTTTCCGAATTTTCTCTCATCTTCGTTATTTTGTCTTGTTATTGCTGCTGCTGTTGTAACCGGTTATTGTTATCGAATGTGGCTACTGCTAAATTACTGAGTTTGATTTGTTAATCCATGTTGTGAAATACCGACCTACCAATGGTGGGAAGTCGCAATCAGCAAAGGGGTATACAAGGTGCTGTGTACCTGGCTCACGGACCTAGCTGCAAGTCGGACACAGCCGAAAGTCGAAATGTTTCAATTCACGCGTTCACCAAAGACGAAAGAAGAGAAAGGTCTGGGTAAAGCGCGTAGAAAAAGGAGTTGTGAAAAGGAGTCATGCCAGCCTACAAAATGCCACAAGGATTGCGGCGTACACTTCATTACATCGGGGAAGAAAAGTTACGACGATAAACTTCCAAGGTCCGTCGTCTTGCTGGCTTCCACATTGCACCACTTCAGCGTTTCATAAGGGTACATCGCACCATCCATGCTGATTCAAGCACTGGAGAGCCATTCCACTGGAGAATGACATGGGAATGACTGAAGAAACCACAAATTACAAACACCTGAATAATACCATAGTGATGATAAATATTATTTTATTTCTATGTCACTGGCGACGGGCGCGCTTTTGTTGTGTTGACATTATAAATAAAGTTGACATGAGAAAATCTGGTGCATTTTGGTTTGGGACTCAATCCCCCCAGATATCTCCACTTCAACATATCGTCAAAAGATGGCAGAGGAATTTCGAATAAGGTGAATAAGGAATCAGTTGACTCAATTTACATTAGGTTTCTGAAAAATTAAAATACATCCTAATCACTTGCGAAAACCCCGCGGCAAATAAATCCACGCTCTAAATTAATTACCGTTCCCGTATTCCTATACTCACTTGAAGGAGAGACCTAGATTAGGTAAGTCCCATAACACCCTTGAGTTTTGATTCTTTGCATAATTAATTAATACCTCGTTGATTTTACTTTCAACCCTTCCCTAACTTGAACAACCCTTTGCTTCGCCTAGCCCATATTCATCTGTACTCAGAGAAATCTCGATTATTCAGTTGTACTTAGAAAGAGAGAGATCATTATTATTATTCCCTTTGAGTATGTTTCTTGTATTTCGAAAATTATAGCCATTATACACAGGGCCGATTCTGAGTGGTGTGCTGGGAGTGCCCCTGCACAAGGGCGGCCGAAATTCAAGGGCGGCGAAAGGTCGCTAAATTTTTTTTAACAAAAAATTGATTGTCAAAAAAGATACTGATATTATGATTTTTGAGACCGAAGGCGGCCGCCCTGCGTGAATTGTGATTTTTTTAGTTCCGAAAAAATACAACAGGTTATTGTCAAGAATGGAGGCGAGGCGGCCGCCCGCTCTGCGTCAACTATTATAGATATTAGACTTCTTTCTCATATAAGTATCTGAGGAAGGGCAAAAATTCTCATCTCTTGGTAAAATTTCGGATACTCTGTTTGGCTGATGAACTTTTGCGTCAAAACTTTTTAAGGGAATGGGAAATAAGTACCTACTCTGTGGGAAATACCCTTGGATATACCGGCCCTTGGTATAGGTATACCTACTACCTAGTACCTACTACTCACAGACCTAGTACTTACCTATTATATACCAAATATGAATTAGGTTTGTCAAATTTTTTTTTGTTTTCTGAATTTTGCAAGTTGTTGTGTTTTCAAGATTATAGGTATTTTACCAATAATCATGACTTTTTTCTGGATTTTGCCTTCTTATCAATAAACAACCACCTATTTGAACAGCTTTTTCTGATTTCATTCAACTACAAAATCAATATACCTATGAATTGGTATGTATAAGTGCCTAAAAACTAATCTTCAAGGTATGCCGCCGAGGGGTATGTATGCTGAAGTGAGATGACAATGGACGCATTTTGATCCTCAGCGCAAAACAGATTAACTATAATTGTTCAAAATTGTGTTTGAAATGCGGGGGCCTTGGCGGTTTTAGACCCGCAATGTGACAAAAAAATTGCCTGCGGCGCAATTTTTAGAGGGCCCGGACGCCCCCGCCAGAAAATTGCTCCAGAGTTACAGCTTGCGGGCGGCCAAATATTTTTCGCACAAGGGCGGCCGACAAGCTAGAATCGGCCCTGATTATACAGGGTGGTCCAGTTTATAGTAGCAATAATTCACCATTCGATAGTCCATCGAAAACTAGGTCGACATTCATTATTCAATTTCTTTCTAAAACGCTTCCTAAGAGAGATACAGCCCTTCAAAGTTCAGTTTTTGAAATCTTCTTTTTGCAATAACTCTCAAGTCATCAAAGCGATTTTGACCAAATTTGGTACAAATACTAACGAAATAAATATTCATCACTTGACGTAAATAGCTCTTGTCAATATCGTCCAGTGGCGTAGATACGGGAGAGTTGTTTTACTTTTCACGCCCTTTTCTCTACGCCACTGAATATTTTTTTAAAATTTTATTTTTTTCAAATTCCTTGTTCAATTTGAAAAAAAAGTTATTCCTGTGAAATTCTGATTAGAGATTGATCGATTTCCGAGATATTTGGGTTTTAAACTTTGGAAAACTTCTCAAAATCGCCACTTTCCAGAGCTCAAATTGGTTTTTTTTTTCTGGAAACGCCCCGTTTCTAAGCAAAAAATGGCAGTAAATTAACTTAAACGACCTAGAAAACTTATTCCAGTTGAGGAATCATGAGTTTCCTAGGATTTTAATTTTCAGGCCTTCGAAAGTCGCGATTTCGAAGCGTTTTCCAAAGTTTTAAACCCAAATATCTCAGAAATGAAGCCTCCAATCAAAATTTTACAGGAGTAGTTTTTTTTTCTGAATTAAACAGGGAATTCAAAAAAGTATAATTTTTTTAAAATATCCAGTGACGTAGAAAATGGGGTGGGAGAAGTTGAACAATCCCTCGGTATCTACGCCACTGGACAATTTTGACGAAAGTTATCTACGTCAAGTGATGGGTATTTATTTCATAAGTATTTGTACCAAATTTGGTAAGAATCGCTTTGATGACTTGAGAATTATTGCAAAAAAATGATATTAAAAACTACCTTTGAAGGGCTCCATCTCCCTTAGGAAGCGTTTTGGAGAAAAATTAAATTATGCATGTCGACCTAGTTTTCGATGGACCATCGAATGGTGAGTTATTGCTACTATAACCTGGACCACTCTGTATAATTACAAATCAAATAGTTTTACATAAAAGTTGGGTGTTTTAGTTTTATCAATCTACGTTCAGCTGGGTGCTGTATTTTCAAACTATAGACTCATTCAGCAGCTCTATTCATCGATTTAATTCCAGCTGGTGTCATATTTTCAAACTTAATCAATTAACCTGGAAAATTCATCAAGTTCGATGTCTCGTAGATATTTTTGAGCGCCAAATTGGCTCCTTGGCACGTATCAAGCGGTTCAATTGGGTTTCAGACAACGCAACATGATTACCCTGGAAACTTCTTCGACACTGGAAAAGGGTTGAATCGATTTTTATTTTTATGGGAAAAAAATTATCGTGAGAATATCGTAATTAGCCCAGGTGTAGCATATGTGTCTAACAAACCTTAATCAAGACGATCACGAAAACAAGTAATTGGAAAGAAAGGGGTAATTTTCGTGGATATTTTTCTGAACGACAAATTGGCTCCTTGGCACATATCAAGCGGTTCAATTGGGTTTTAGAGAACGCAACTTGACTGCCCTGAAAACCTTTTCGACACTGAGAAAAAGTTAAATAGATTTTATTTTGATAGGGGGAAGATTTCACGTTATCGTTTTTAGCCCAGGTGTTTAAATATGTCTCTAGCGCTTTGTTCCCAGCAGAAAGGATCTACAACCACCTGGCGGAGTCTAATTGTGGTTGATATATGTCACCGTGGTGACTTTACCTAGTGCTTTATAAGGTTACTGGAATACTAAAAACAATGTAGTTTGGAGCTCACAGCTATTTGCTAGATATTTACTTGGTGTAACAATACCTTTGGCTTTTGGTTATCATTGAAATATCCAAAACAAATAACTCAAGTTCATAAACAAACAATTACTTTAACCCTTCTGAACAATTACCATTTTTACATGAAAGATAGACTTGCCTTGATGCAGTATTTTCTCGTAAATGATGCACTACAATTATTAACAATAGTTCTAGCACTCTTAATCGTTTATCCTTCGAAACGCAGCTACACCAGTCCTCTCTCACACCCTGTCTTCGCTTTCCGAACCGATTCTCTCTCCACCCCCTCACAAGTGTGACAAACCCCTGGCCTACATTCCCGCTTTTTTTTTAAATGCGGCGCGACTTTTGCATCCTCCCTTGTACCTTTTTTTCTCTTACAACATCGCTCGTAATACTAGTTCATTCAGTAAAATTTTACTTCCCTTGATGATTTTAAGCCGGTCATCACAGTACCTACCACGCCATCATTCCATGAAAAAAAAGTCATTGTCAGCCGCGAATGAAAATAAAAAGAATGGGGAGTTTACTTGGAAGTTTAAGAAAACCTAAACTTTTTCCTGTCGTGAAAGTCCAACATTTCTATCATACACTTGCTTTGGTCTTCAACTGAATAGTTGTGCCGGCCTCAACGAAAGTAAATGATTCCAAGTGAGGGGCCAAGCTTTCCTAGAAAAAGTGCCACGAGCGAAGTATGCAAATTTGAATTTCTATATTGTTACGGATTTCGCATTTGGGTTCTTTTATAATTGAGACGATGGTATGAAACACACACTGTTCATTACTGCATACTACTATAAATACATGTCAATGATTATTCGCGCTTGGGCATATCGCCAATTATTTTCCGCTGTTGTCGCTCTGAATCCAAGACCGGTCCGCCCGTCAACGCATCGGTGTTTATATACTTCCGACTGTTGCCCTGGAATCTTCCACCGGTTCGCCGGTGAATTCCACATTGATCGCGGCATATGGCTTTAAGGCGACTCTCGAACAATCCAACGCCTTCCGTGCATTATTACGTGTTTTGGAGCGGCGTCACCTTCATCAATTGGGCAGATGTGCCCTATTCGCATGTTGATATTTCCCATGTTCTTTCGAACGGGGTAGAGTCTAGGCGTATCTCCTCGAATGTTAGAATGTGGCCGAAGGGTCAAAAAGAACCCTGTGTGCTCTCGAATGCACAAGAAAATCGCCACTGGTAACAATATCAAAATAAATAAAATATCGATGTTCCAATCGATATAGATAGAACGAAGGTATCGATACACATCGACGTATCGACTGAATGGCAGATGGGAATGGAGAAAAACGTATTAAATTTTTATTTGATATGCGATTTAGAGTACCGTCCAGCCCTGAAGGTAAATCTCTAATTTATACCTGGAGATTGACGTCCGTCGACCGTCGTCCTTCTTCCGATTGCGATATGCCATCAGCGTCGAGGTTTCATTGTTGCTTGTAGACCTTGAAACGCAGCTTACACCTATACCTACATATCTACGGTTTGGCCAAAAACAAAAATAAACCGCTCTCCATCGATCGCCAGAGAGCGGCTCCTGAATGCAAACAAACACAAAACAAATGAGATTGATCGCATTTAATAATGTAGTCGACCGCATTTGGAAAATCCGCTCATGGATATAATCACTGAATCAAAAAAAAAACCGCTGATATTATAACTTCAGGTTTCAGGATGCCGTTGGACTAGACTATGCCAACCTCGATGCAAACATTGTTGTTCGCGAAATTTTTCCCCGGAATTTTAGAAACTTTTAAATTATATACATCCTCCAAACTTTGGTGGTACACGACGGACTTCTGAACATTGCATATTAAAATATGAGGAATATTACCGAATAGGAAGGGGGAAACGTGGCAATTTCTCCGAATCGGGATATGGCATGTTTGTGTCGCATTTATGAAGTATTTCATAGGCCATTATGCCCGAGACGAGGCAGATATGGAAGAATCTTGGGGACGCTTGTTGTCGCTTGTGCCATATTTTTCAAGCGGCACGAAAAAAGCGTCGTAACCAGGAATTGTAACCATCATAGCTGGCGCATTGGCAACGCAATACGATATTAGAAAAGTTCGCGTTTGGCATTGCCGCAAGGCGTGACGCAAAAAGTGGATTTTGAGTGGAATTGTTTGGGAGTTACGAAATGTGCAATATATTTTTTACCCAACTAAATATGTAAAAAGAAAAGATTTCTTGTAGTGTTTCGACCAGGAAAATGTCTCGACTTCCAGTGAGGCTGAGGATGATAGTTCATGGTACCTAACCACTGCTCATTCTCAGTGCGGATGACTACCTACTAAGTGAATGACATGATAATTATCAATAGAATTCGAAAGAGAAACGGAAGGCATTCAAGCTGGTAATAATATCATAATATGGTCTTTTTTAGCTATTTTGGGGAGAGAGGGATTACAAGCAAACAGAATCAGATAATATCGTGTCGTGTCAGTGCCTTGTGCCTGACCACTGTCGTCGACTCGATAGTGTCCGTCAACCTTGGGTGCCTTAGATCTGGTAACCGCTTTCAAAGAAGTGTAAAAATCAGAAAAGAGCACAAATATATTTTTAAAGGGTATTTGCGCAAAATATATTGGTTATAGTGTTTAAAAAATTGTATTCTGGTTGAGTGGTAGAGCAGCCAAAAAGGCTGAACCCTGCATGCCCTCTACGCATACCCCTTTTTCATTATTATCAAGTAGTATATTGTTTATTGTGTATTATGTATGTTGATTGTTGGTATGTGTAAAAAAGCATTTATTATTATTATTATTATGAGTAGCCTAAAAATTTGAACTGATGAACTGAGATGAACTGGCCCCGAGATGGCTCTCAAACGCAAACTTTGCGTACCAAATGCTCACCAGGCATCCATTTAACTCCTCCAACTAGAAGGTCCAACTTGAACCGTCCAAAGACTCCCCCTGCGTCGAACCCGAATCGGACCGAAAAATTTCGGTGTCCTCTCGGCATCGCACGAGTAAAAGCGCTGTCAAGCTTTGAGCAGGCTCGCTCTCATTCATGCAAAGTTCATCCAGATTAGCACGAGCTTAGCGAGACCCATCAAAGAGTTAATTCCGGCCAAAATGATGAAGAAGGGAGTGTATCCAGTGATTTAATGCTTCGCAGTCTGCAATGCGCTAGCAATCTCAGTTGATCCCAGTAGCTGGAGTTTGGGTCGTTGCTATTCATCAAAATGGCTCGCAATACAATTTCCAGGTTATACGATACACTCGTTCCGCTGGATTTGTCTTGGGATGGTAGACAGAACTGTAGCCAATGGTGCTAGAACAGTACTTCATTTTTCGCAAAAAAAAAATAGGGACGTAGGACCGGGGACCCGCAGGACCTGAGATCCCCAGTCATCCCCCAGTTGGCTCGAAGTCATCATAAGGGATCTCAAGTGGATAGGGACGGATACTTGGCCATTAGTTGGTCATCCCCTAGTTGGCCGGGTTGGCCCGAAGTCATCATGAGGGATCTTAAGTGTTAGGAACGGATACTTGGCCATTAGCTGATCCATCTCTCGGCTCCTATCAATCAAGCTTCCGTTCACTGTTCAAGAATCGGCTTCGAATGATCTGGTTTTATTTCGAATGGATTTGTATGATTGAATGAAAGACTCAGGGCGTAAAAAGCTGGCGGATCTATTTATTTAGTTTTTCAAGAAAACTTAGTTTTTTGGTAAAAAAACCTAAAAATTGCATCAGTTGCCCTATAACAGTGTTGAGTGATCTTTGGAAATGACGTTGACATTTTTTGATTATCACCATCATCATCATGGATCAATCAGGTTGGTTAGCCAATTTGTTTTTTTGAAAAAATGTATTTTGTCTTTTCAATTCATTTTTCAAAGTGAAAATCACAAATCTTGACAAACACAACTTGAGGGAAAAAGATTTTTATTTTTGATGTTTTCAACACACATTCTACACCCTTGACTCAAAAATCTACTGTTCTGAATTAATTCCAATTTTTTAGTGATCTGCCTCACTGTGCGACGCCACGGTAAATTAATTGTAAATTGTGAGTTGTGAGTTGTGACAATCAAAGAATCTGGCAATAGCAATAATTATTGACATTGCATTGACAGTCAACAAAACGCACGGTACCAACATGACGCAATTTCATTCCACCATTATACTGCTGCGATTTTGCGACTTATGTCTACTGGTGGGATTGATAAAATTCGTACCATGCCTAATTCGACCTTCTGAGGCTTATTATTGTTATAATTCAATATAAACAAGATAAATTACAATTTCGTTAAATTAGCAGAAAATACTTCAGAACCTAAGTTATGCAACCCGTGCCGCAACGAAAGGAACAAGTAAAGTCTAGCGGCCGTGAAGTAATTTTGACATTAGCGTACAAAAAAGTTCAACTTTAGGGTCGCAACAGAGCACTCTAGTCAACGTGTTTTTGGTTGATCGCCTAAAAAAATATTTTACGCGCGTATGGCGGGAAGCGTACGAATCCGCACTTTGTTAACGTCGTGCTACATCTACGCAAGCGTAGGTGTCAAAATAGTGGCGCTCAGAATGAAGATTCCACTTTTTCCAAATGTGATTTTCCATTGTTATTCCTTGTTTTGTGAGAAATAAAGACTGTGGATGGAGAAGTATTGCTTTAGTATGGGTGACTTGCGAGAAGCGTATGGATCCGTCCAAAGTGGAGTCGGAGTGACAGTTGCTGGCTGCGGAAAGCGGACAATTCCGCAAGCACTGAAAACCCCCGCTTTGTCAGAGCCACCGCTGGGAAAAACGCCCGCAGTCAAGGGGTTAATTAATGCTGAGTTTAGAAGACGGCATCTAATGAATGCTAGGTTTAAAAGTCGACATTTAATAAATGCTGGGTTTGAAAGTTGGCATTCACTATTTGCTGAGATTCAAAGTCGGCATTTGATAAATGATGACATTAATACAAAAAAAAAAAATTGCCCTTCTACGCTTCCGTAGTGATGAGGTAAAACGGGCAGAATTTCTATTGCAAAAACGCATACGATATAGAAAAAAAAAATAAAAATCTGATCTAGAACTATCGACAAGTACCTGATTGTACCTCCGATGCCATCGAAAAATTACTCCCGTGTCATTCTCGAATGGCGTAGGCAGAGGATTCTTCGAGACGAATTTTCAAGCGAAAAAGGAAAAGCTGAATATCTGTAAATTTTCTATCACATTACATCGGACTTATGTTATATGAACGTGGGAGATAAGAGTTGAGCAAACTCGCTCTCTGAATTCATAAGCGCTTTGGAGTGGAAGGAACATGCTCGAAAGTCAATAATCCGAAAAATGTAGGATATTCACGTGAACTGAAGCTAATAGTCCCCTATTGCTGACGTTCCTTATGTACTGAAAAGTAACGTTGCTTGCGACCCGTACATTTTGAATTTAGCAAAGTTTCATCTGTGCCAATTGCAAATTGTGCAACATAGTATGTATAGGTACGACTCGATCGTGTTTTCTTCGCACGATTTTCCAACACTGCACCTTTGCCGTATTCTTATGGTGCGATTGCTTTTAAATTTCGGCAGATTAGAAATAATAAAATCGTGGATGGTATGCACTTGTAACATACATACACACAGAACCCCTGGAACTCGACAAGAAATAATGTAGCCTAGAGGTAAACTGAACAGTACGTCCTTGGGCTCCAAAGAATGTTGGCTTGAGTAAATAGCGATATATCTACTTCTGATGTAAGCTCCTAATGAAATACTTATATAACTAGCCAGTGGCGGCTGGTCAAGGACGGCAGGTACGGCCGGCCCTACCAGAAATTTTCGAAAAGAAAAAAAAGCAAATAATGCGAAAAATTCAAATTACACTGTAAATGGATGAGAAATATCCAATTTCTAGTCATTAAAATGAATCTCAAATAATATCCAGAATTCATGGAATATTACCACAAAAAATGCATGGAAACACGCCACGGAGGTGTGAGTACTTTCAATAGCTCACAGGTACGGCGGGCCTTGTCTGGCTTTGCCATGTTATTGAAGCCGAAGGGTTGGTAGTTGTATAATGATACTCCTACGTTCTTAGCGGCGACCACTTGCCGCTTAGACGGACCGTTGAAACGTAAGTCGTCACACATACGGCCAGAAACGCATTTGCCGTCCCAGATCCCACACCTTGGCTTTCCCAAATCAAAAGTCCTGTTATTAATGCTTCATTCTGCACTTGAAACAATGATATAGAATAACAATATGAGGTGGTATCGCGTATTTTGCAATATTCAATTTATTGGCAGTTATTTTGGTCAATAAATGAATGAAATTGCATTCGGTAGGGACGATCTCGTATGATAAATAGTCGTAGGTACGGCTCGCCGTCTCAGGTCGGACCGTTTTCGAAGGTATCCAGGTTAGTGCCAGCAACTTCTGAGACTACTATAAGGTAGGGTTACCATACGTCCGGATTTACCCGGACATGTTTGGGTTTTTGAGGCGTCCGGGGAAGTCCGGCCGGGAAAGTAGATACCGTCCGGAAAAATTAAATTATCACGCCTTCAGCTTGGTTCCCAGTTGCGAATATTCGCACAGAAAATGCGATTTTGTATGTCAAATTTTGAATTGGAGGGCTCTGATTGGCCAATATGACGACTTTGACGTAAAATTTCGCATTTTCTGTCCGATTATTCGCATCTGGGAATCCAGCTTTCATCGGGTTATTGCCTATCGGACAACGCTGGCTGGTCGTACCCAACAGCTGATTTTGCTATCCCGAATTTGGCGCATCGCGTTGCGCGCAGTAACTTATTACAGCAGTCGTACCACCATAACCGATAATGATCAAGTCGGCAAGTCCTCAATTTATTTCTTATTTTGATCTTCCAATCCTTGTGGCATGCACGATTTCTTTTGCTAACCTTGCAGTAGGTATGTCTTATAATTTCATAAAAAAAAGTGAGAAAAAAAATAAAAAAGGTCATGCTATGTGCACCTACGTAAGTATGTCCGGATTTTGTCCGGATTTCAAGGATTTATTGTCCTGGAAACTGAAAAAGGCTTATGGTAACCCTACTATAAGGGCAACCCCCTTTCCCCCGACATGTCTAATATCCTTTTATGACTCTGGCCGTACTTTCTTCTTGACTACTGGGGAGTCCTCTATACATACAATCCCTTGTTCGTCTTCTTCTATGCCTGTGCAGATATGGCAAAAATGAGTTTTTCACTCATGTGATTGTAATTTCCGTCAATTATTGATTCACTTCCAGTTCCTCATTTAAGGCCTTGCTATGCCTTTTTTACTTTTCACTGTCTTCTGGAACTCGTAGATCCTTCCGACCCCCAGTCTCTTCGCGACATTATCTGAGGAGCTTATTTTCAAAAAGAATTTTATCACTTTTTGACGATTTCGAGAAAACTGACAATTACTTAATGAATGAATGAATGGATGAATTCATTAGTTTCTCCAAATACAATATATATATATATATATGTATTATAAAACAAAAAACAAAACAATTACATTACAAAGTCAAGCACAACGTTTAACATGTGAAATAGAACAGAAAGACACAATATAAGCAACAAATAACATGACCTACTCATTCAAAACGAAGGACCTCAGTTTTAATTGCCTCGGCCAAGAACGCGACAACCTCCCCGGCATGCTCCTTGCTTACCTTCTGAAGGAGCTCATGACAGTCCTGGCAAGAGAAGGGAAACTTTCGGATACCCGTGTACAGAGGACAACGAAAAAGAACGTGATCAAGCTTTTCCCACTCAGACAAGTTGCACATGGTATCGGTACACCTCGGATTAGGATCAATCGTGTAGTTTGCGAAGTTAAGGTAAACCTTTATGGAAAAACGGTTAATTGTTATGAGCTGCATGATACATCTTTTAGTGTTCATAGGGATGTCCAAGTTCAAGTACGATGGGCCGCTGAACGAAGGAAGGGGCTCTAGGAGTGTGAAATGTTTATAATCGGGGCAGAAAGTACTCAGTAATATTCTGTTATAGTCCTGGTGTTCTGTCTGCTCAACGACGCTCTTCAAAATGGCAAGGATTTCTTGTGTTTGAAATTTGGCAGGGTCTAGAGTGATGTTATAGTTTTGAAGGGTTTCTCTCAGTTGGCTATACCAGTTGTATCTCAGGTTGCTTGTCGGGGAGCTGTCTAGAAATATCAACCGTTGTAATGCCCTATAAGTGTAGGTACCTACTTGTCCTGTGATTTTTGACTTTAGCTAGGAAGTTAAGAGAATATTTGATAACCTGCAATCTCAAAGGATCCAACTTCAACTCAGTTCTCAAGATGTAGTCGGGGGTGCTTCTTTGGAGGTAGAAAATATGCTTGATAATTTTATTCTGTACTTGTTCCATTTTGTCGATGTATCGCAAACCCCAGATACCTCGACCATAAAAGAAAGTAGGTACGACTACTGTGTTGTACAAATTCAAAATTGACCGCCAGCTGTGTATACCTGCAGAAATTATTAGATCTACAAGTGCCAAAGAAGTCAGTCTGACCTTTTGCGCTCTGTCTTTGGATGCCTGTAAAAATATCCCGTTGAAGGCGAATTTTACACCTAGATAAGTGTAATGATAACCGCATTATATTTTATTTTCCCCAAAATAAGAATCTCCTTTGGCTCCCACCGGGTTACACTCTCGAAAAATGACGATTTTCGTCTTCTTAACGTTAAGAGAGAGCTTGTTTACATCACAATATTGTCTCAGAGTTGAAAGTGACTTTCGGAGCTGGGTAGGTGTGTCCGAGAAAATGACAAGATCGTCCGCATACATGAGCATACGGACCATCATGTGACCATCAAGGGGTACACCCCTCATTCCGTCTTTCGCGAAAAAGCTGTCCAGATCATTAATCAAAATAGAAAACAAAAGTGGGCTGAGGAGATTCCCCTGCAACACGCCCCTGGTTATTCCCACAGATCTGGTTTCCTGACCGTCTTCCAATTTTATTTGAGCGTTTATATAAAGAGACTGTATTATTCTGACGAATTTTGAACTAACTTCCCCCTCATCAAGTTTGGACCACAGGGTTTGATGATCCACCTGGTCAAAAGCTTTCTGAAAGTCAACAAATACTGCGTATAGCTTGCGTCCCGGTAGCCTAACAACGTTGCGGATCAAAGCCTGCATCACAAAAAGATTGTCCGAGCAATCCCGGCTCTTCCTGAATCTGGCCTGGCCCTCTGGCAGTATATTAGTACTTTCTGCATAGCCTGTTGCTCAGTATATAAGTGACCCCCTAACCTTACCTACCTAACTTTACCTAACCCCCTTTCCCCCGACATGTCTAATATCCAATTATGACTCTGGCCGTACTTCCTTCTTGACTACTGGAAGTCCTCTATACATACAATCCCTTGTTCGTTTTATTCTATGCCCAGTGACGTATCTAGGGTAAATTGCGCCTAGGGCAAAACATGAAAAGTGCGCCCCCTGGATTAGTAACCTTGGAAAATGCGCCGTAGGCGTCTTTCTCCAGAATTCAGGTGGGCCAACGACAAATTGGCCCCCTGTATTAGACTTTACCTATCTGAATCGAATAAAAAAGTCGAAAGTTGATCGTCTGTTTCAATTTATTGGTCTGGTTTTTTCCCGTCTTTTTCTGTTCCCATTTCGCTTGTCAATTATCGCTCACACGAATTGCATCCAACAGTTCAAATATCTACATAATTTCATTGTTCATTTTTTACATTTCTATCTTTTCCTCTCATTTGCGCCCTGAGGGTCAAAGTGCGCCCATGGCACGTGCCCCACTTGCCCCCCCGTAGATACGCCTCTGTCTATATGCCAGTGCAGATATGGCGAAAATGAGTTTTTCACTCATGTGATTGTAATTTCTGTCAATTATTGATTCACTTCCAGTTCCTCATTTAGAGCCTTTCTATGCCTTTTCCACTTTTCACTGTCTTCTGGAGCTCGTAGATCCTTCCGACCCCCCAGTCTCTTCGCCACATTATCTCTTGTGTTCAAACGAAGCTCCGCCAATTTTCGATTGCGTCTTTCTTCTACCTAATGAGTAATACGAGGTATGTTTCATAGAACTTCTGCCTTCTTTGTTTCAAAAATACCGTTCTTTCAAACATCTCACTTAACACTCTCCAGGTCCATAGTGGTAGATATGTTCTATAGAGTGCGATTTCTTGTGTTCTACATACCTTTCCTACCTCGCCTCCTACCTTGGTTTTTTAATAATGTATAGAAATAAGAGCATGAGGGAGTGGCCTTCGTTCATCAACTTCGGAAGTCGGCAGCTCTAGGCAATCCGCAGAGACACCCTGTATCATCCAGGATTTTTAAACGGTGCTAACTTGACTCTTTCCCTAAATACTTTGGGAAACCCGCTCACGTCTTTTATTGGCAAACTCTGGACATGACATTTTCCTTCCTGTTCCTGTTTGAAATTTTTGAGGGCCTACCTGGAAATGCCTAGGCCATCACCGTATATATGCGCCTCTATCGCGCTATATTATTAGCATCGTTGCTCTTGACTTTCACCGAATAACAAACCCCGACCAACTCCAGGGACGTGCCTTGTTTCTAATATAAAGTTCACCCTTCTGATGTGCTTTTCTGCGTCAGACATTTAACAGATACTTAGTAGTGTAAGTACGAAACATGTTGCTGCTTCTTTAACAACATGCCTTGTTGTTTAGAGACTCAGATATATTACATGCTATGCTGGAGTTTTCCTTGTACGCGACAAGCCGGCTTTCTGTCAGGTCCTTTTGTACCTGTGAAAAGTTACAAGCGCTGCTTTGATTTGTTTACAAACTAGGACAATACGTCAAGATTTTCCATAACCCGTATTATACGACACGCTGCCGGAATATGCGACTTGTTATTTCCCAAAGGTGACGTTAATATCCGTATTTTTAAGGTCGATATTTTACCAAGTTGCTATTACGTACTGGTAATAGATTTATGGCACCATTTCCACCAGCCGCAATCGAAAGTGAATTTGACATTGAGGTCGGCCGAACAGCAGCAGCATGCCGGCCTGGATTCTGGACCGCATAAAATAATTCCCTCCGATTAAATTCGACCAGAAAAAAATTTACGCGTGTTAGTCGCATTGGCCACGATTTAATCGAAAGCACTTTATTACAGCCTTGAGACCACTTCAGGGACAACTGTGATAAATTAGCGGCCTTAAAGCTCAGTCGGGGAAAAGGGAAAAGTCGAAAAGTTTATTCATCCGCACTAGTTAGTTCAATATTTTAACTATACTTACTATCTGTTAGTCTGGTCGGCTCAGGAAAGTTCCAGCAAGTGAACAACTGAACCGCGATCCTAGGGGGATAGGAGTGTAGTCATGGCGCGTCACTAAAAAATTGATGGCGGTTTTCTAGGCTCCAGTAAAAGTTTCGGGAAGAGTGTTAAAAGATTGCGTCCCGTCCCGATTTTTGTTTTCCTGATTTGTCGACATCAATTATAATGGAAAATATAGTGGGAAACAAAGTCCAAAACATTTCAGCTCGCTGTCGTAAATAATTTCATAACTTCCACCACATCCCCTTTATACCAAACGCCATGCGGTGAAACGCTGATGCTGTGAGCTCTCTGCAACACGTGTATGTAGTGTAGCCATTCTTTATCCGTCAGCTAATTATGGTATTAGTTTCTGGGGTTAATTCAACTCCGTATAAACACCGCGTGTGGTATTTGCATATTACTCCGCCAGTTCACGAAGCGCTAACCCTAATTTCTGGCGAAATATATGTACAATTATCGCTCGCAAGCTTGCGGCGCACCTAATTTCAGACTTCTTGCAAGATAGTGGAGAGAGTGTACGACACAGACGCATTTAACATACGGTACTAAGTAAAGTACTCACCAGTAAATTACGTGCTTGAGTATGATCCACAGCAGGTAGCTATGCCAAATAAGGCTCAAGTCGCCAGGTCGCATGCAGGCCTTAAAACGTACCTAACTATACTCACTGTTACCATTAAAACAGTATAGTGCAAGCGGTACACACCTAAAAACACATCGATACTGCATTTTGGAGTGCAGTGACGAGATTTGGTATGGGCATACTTTATACCAAGACAAGCGATTTGACCCGCAGCACTCGATATTTTGTCCCTTAGGGGGCCAATGGGGGCCCTCCAAATTTTCAAGATGCAAGAACTTCCACATGACGATCATTAAGTATCGTCATGTATGTCATATGTGAAGCTTAGTGGTCTATTGAAAATATTTTCATCAATTGTCGTTGTGTCCCATTCATTCTTCACACTTGAAAAAAAATTTCTTTGGCAGAGGTCAAAAAAACTGTTTTTATTTTTTCTTCTATGCAAGGAGACGATAAATTCATATGTTCTGTTGCGTTCCCAACTAAATCGCATTCCCTAAAACTAATTATAAAGAAATTTTTCTTGTAATGGTATTTTTCAAAGAAGTGGTGACCTCTTCAGTACCTCTTTTCCAAGAGCATTTCTTTTTATGTCCCCACTGGATATCACTCGAAATTTTTGCAGGAATGGAAACCTCAAACTCTTTTCCTGGTAGTTGCGAAGCAACATGACTCTAAAACGCCCAAGGGAGCCCAAAAAAAAAAAAAAATCTGCTGGGCCGTCCAACTTACGATATTTTGATTTTATAGTAGGAGAGACGCGGACCAGTATTCAATCCAGACTGCAGGCGCAGGCGATTTGGTTTCAACAGAAAATATTCTTCCATGACGTGTTTTATTGCAGTACAACAAAACGCAGAGTCGTAATAAGGGGCAAGTAGGTATATTTCCCGGTAGATTTTATTCGCCTAGACTAGATCCTTTTTATTTGCGCGTCTCCCCTACTACAAAATCAACATGCCAAAAATTTGACCAGCAGAAAAAAAAGTTTTAGGGCTCTCTTGTTTGTTTTGAAGCCATGTTGCATGGAAATTACTAAGAAAAGAGTTCAAGCTTCTCATATCTGCAAAAATTGACAGTCTTATCCACTAGGAACATTGAAAAAAATGCTGTTGAAAAAAGTGTACTGAAGAGGTCACCTCTTCTTGGGAAAATGATATTGCGAAAAAATTGTTTTCATATTTGGGCTTACGGAACGCGATTTAGTTGAGAACGCAACAAAACATATGAATTTATTGTTTCCTTGCACAGCAGAAAAAATAAAAACAGTTTTTTTGACCTCTGCGAAAGAATTTTTTTTTCAAATGTGAAGAATGAATCGGACACGACGACATTTGAGGAAAACGTTTTCAATAGACCCGTAAGCTTCACTTATGACATACATGACGATACTCAATGATCATTTTGTAAAAGTTCTTGTATCTTGAAAATTTGGAGGGCCCCCATTGGCCCCCTAAGGGACGAAATATCGAGTGCTGCGGGTCAAATCGCTTGTCTCGGTATAAAGTACGCCCATGCAAAATCTCGTTACTGCACTCCAAACTGCGGTATGCTTTTGCGTACCGCTCCCACTAAGTAGATATAAACATAACTACTTTCTCTCGCTCGTGAAAGTCTAAAATAATAGTTCGAGTAATGCAAATGAAGATGCATGCTTGACAAAGAGTAAACCAAAGCCGGTAGGTAGCTACGGCAGACCTAAAGCAGAAGCTCTGAACCCTGAATGCCGATAATGCTCTTCTATGTCAATAAAACGAATTTCACTGTTGCATGCTAAAAAGGCCTTGTGTCTTCACGGTGCGACTTACCTATCGGTTTGTCTTATCCAGAAACACGGCCCGCCAGTTAATCAGTGGAGAAGGCCGGGGTACTTGAGGTGGTCGGGGGCGCCACAGTTTTGTGAGCTTAATTCCAAAAATAATCATAGTAACAAGCAATGACCAATACGATACTGAAGATAAAGCAAAGTTTGGATTACGAATACAAATTTTATCCACAAAAGGCAAAGAACGAACAAGTGCCGGTTGTCTAATTTCACAAAAACTAAATATATCAAATTAACAGTCACTGTTATCACCACAATTAGCAAAATATCACGTTCTGGAAAAGAGGTTTGGCTTCAACACAAGCCAGAATTAATTGAACGTTATCTGTTCGAACAAGGCACCCTACCGGTGTCTTGCACGGTAGCCGGCACGGTGCCGGCACGCAGGTACCTACTGTCGGAATAAGAAAGTCAGAGAGCAAACCAAAACCGATTTGATATTGACGTGACTCGATGAGTACCAACTTCGCCATCTGCGATAATCACCGCAACAAAGAACGTTATCTGGTTTTTCTATCAGTAACAATAATTTTATGTACAAAACCCAAGAATTCAACTTCGAGATTTTTCGGCTCGCAAAATTAAATACCCCCATCCAAGCCAAATGGGGACCTTCCGTCCTATAAAAATTACGTTATCCACAAAGTCACCAAAAAGAGGGTACAAGAATGTCGAATGGTAAAACCATGAAATTAGCGTACAAATGTGATGTTAATTTGAATAAAGCTAATATATCCTTTGGCCGACGGTCGGAGTCGCACGTTTCTTTTTTGCGAAGCCACTGAATTCTAACCTGCACCTTATTAATCCTTGAAACTTCAATCTATCTTTCTTTCGTCTTTTCACTAGAACGGTACTCGAGTAGGTAGTGTTCAAACAATTACATCAACGAGAAAAATGATTGTATGTTACGGCATTTTGATCAAAACATAATTGATAGAGGGGAAATAAAGTATTACGGTAGTTGAAATGTCGTTTTGGTTACTTGGCCTATTCCACTAAGTTGTACACTCGGAGACGGCTTCCAAACGTACCGCGATCGACAGTTGACGTACGCTGCGTTTTTTGGGGTGCGAATGAAAGATTGCCCCGGTCGCCTAGGCTTGAAACCGCTGATTGAGGCGTCCACGCAGGTAGAATAAAGGAAGTTTCTTCTTAGCGATAAACTAAAGCGCAAATAATAATTATTGACGTGTATTTCAGTAACATCCCGCAGCAATAAACAGAATGTGTGTTTCTAACGTTCGTCTCTCAATTAATAAAGTAGCCAGCGCGAAAACCGTAACAATATTGTTTGGTAAGTTGAAACTGAATTGATTTTGCATCAGGAGATCTATTCTCAAAATACAGTCATTTATTATTCAGGGTATCCCACTAAGCAACCGACATAGCTTAAGGTGCAGACGCACTTTTTTAGGCAAATCAAAATCTGCATTCGGAGTTTTCCTTATGTCCTCTGTTTCCGATTTACAGGGTCAGTTTTGTGTTCAATTTAAAATCAGATTGATCATATATCACGAATAGATCTATAGAATAGGTTGAAATCTTGCGGGTGTATTCAACATCAAGGGCCTTTGTAGCGCCCCATTCATTTATGAAAAGAATACAGAACCGTACTCAAAACTTTGTTCTTTGAATTTCTGTTGAAAAACATCCTGCATAAAGTTTTTTCAAATTCTGATGTCATACTCAGAGACTACATGAAAATGCTACAAAATGACGTCTTAAATTGTTAGACACTCTTCGACTGATTTGAAGTAATCACCGAATTTTTTCAGGAATATCTCTAGAATTTCACTATAAATCGAACGTCAGATGTCATCCCAGATGGTCAAACAAAGTCACATCAATTCTGGTAGAAACGGAAGACACCAGGAAAATTTCCAATGCAGATTCTGATTTGTCTTGGAAAAGTAGGTAGGTACATCTACCCAGCTGTGTCGGATACTTCGTGGAACACCCCGTTTTGTCGCGATGAGTGTCTGAGAGGTTATTGGATGTTACCAAACATGTGACCAAACCCGAACCTTGAAGTTCTACATTTTTGACACCAATTTGACGGGGACTGAGGGTTTGAAGACGTTTAAAGGGTTTAAGCACGTGAAAGTACAAAGGACATTATGAGCTCTGGCTTGCAGACAATGTCAATCTCAATTATTTCGCAGAAAGAAGCTTGAAACTAGAAATCTTTTAGGAGGTCTTGCTCGACAAAATACTTGACATTTCGTGATAGCACAAAAATCAAAAGTAATTTGATGCAAACGAAGGGGGAGGGGGGCGGGTTGAAGGAATGTTATCCAAATTTCCAGTAGTCCCGCAACTGGAAAACTCACCCAAAAATTGGAACTTCTCTTGTGCTTTTGCACAGGGGCCTAGCCCAACTTTCAGCGGAATCAGTTCAAAATTTTGAAAGTTGCGCCTCCACTAAAATGGTCTTTTCCAAATTTGAAGGGCTTCACCTGCATTGTGGATAACTTTCAAGAGAGTTTTCTGATGACATCCTGAATTTTGCGACCCTGTATCCGATCCCACAGGGGCAGCACTGAAATTTGATCAACTGGGGGCTAGCCCCCAAGGGAGTGCAGGTGTTGAAACCGCACCGTTTCAACTTGAAGAATAAAATGTATTTTATATAAAATCGCACCGAAAGCGAAAACGCAGGTAAAATAGAACGAGGAAAATCTATGGAATATATAAATTAATATCAATACACCGTCTGAAATAAACGAATTGGAAATCTTGTTTATGACAACATCAAATTTGAAAAAAATTTGACGGGTATATTTTCGTCAGTCTCATATCCTCTGTCCAGTTTTTTCCACTCCTAATTTGTGTAGAATTATCTCGAGAATTATGGAATGTGACGGTAGTGATGATAGTAGAGGCCTACTATTAGAAGTTGCATTAGCTGCAAAGGAAGCAACCCTCGACTTGCTTTCAGATAGAACCCATAGATACCTACCTGCAGTTTATATATTTGCAGTGTTAACAGTTTATAGCACTAGTACTATTTATAACACTAGTGCTATAAAGTGGCACTTCCGAAATGATTGTGGTCGCTTTGATAACACATTTTCGACACGATTTTATATAAAATAGTGTATATGCCTCGTTCCCAAAGTACTACTTTATGGCACTGAGTGGTGCGGGTTGTGAACCGAGCGAAGCGAGCCAAGGTTACTTTGTGAACCTGGTATATAATATACTATTATCTATTCCCGTATCGTACTGGCCACTTTTCGACACGCAAACGCGTGTCGTACTGGCGCTCGACTTTTATGACACGTCGGACAGTCGTGTGACAAAATTCGTCTTATTAAACTCGTATAATAATGAAGTATTATTCCGCTTCGAGATTTTAACGTATGTGAGCGATTTTGGACTACTCACAGAAATACCATGTGTCGTCATTTACGGCTTTCTTGTCCAGTCATCTGTAACAATCTTCGTCCGCAATAAATAGCCATCACGTAACCTCAATCACCTTCAGTTTGCCTGTACGGCACCTATGACAAGTTATATTTTGAAATCACTAGTAAAAATTGCCTTAGTACCGAATATATGAAGTGAGCAATATTATCGGGATTTGCATAACGGCACACCCGATAAGGTTCTTCTGGATGCTCCTAGATGCGCATTCTTGCTCCGTTTAGCCCATTCTATCGCAAATGAGCTTTGAAACGGCAAATTTCCATAAAAACTGCAGAATTGCGGAAATACATGTGCTCTCATCTCGGGCCAGCGAAACGACATGAGTACACACCATACATCAACCCAAAAGGAAAAACATCACACAAAGAGCTTTGATAATACGTTTTTCAATTGTGACGTCTCAAGATGTTAGCTTACCATAAAACAAGACCATCGAGAGAAAAGCTACAAAATATTCATATGTATATGACGAAAATACGACAGTTTAAAATGACTCTACTGTGAAATCATTTCACTGAACGTACGTTATTGTTCTATCTGACGGCCATAATATTCTCCTCTCGAAGTGGATTTACACATAGTCATCTTTGTTCTTGATGATGCGTTCCGATTGTGGTCTGGTCTTTCGCCCTCTATTGTTCCCTTTATTATACTCCGCGAATTTTATTATTCACGAGCGCGCTGATTTGATGGAGGCAATGGTGTAGGTAGGTATAGAACGAATAAAAAATTTTAGTATCATTTTACGAGTGATGGGGAAAAATAAAAAATCAGATTTTGCAACATGGTGGTGATGGCAACACAAAAAATGCATAATGTGCGCAACCGCACAGGTCACGAGCAAGGAACTCTCTTGAAACATCATTAAAAAAGCGCGCGTTTTACGACCTTTCGTTCTCTCGTATGAATCAAAGCTTGATGCCGGAATTCTCTGTGCAACTTTCCAGTTTTATTTGCATTCGGTTCACTGAAACTCCCAAAGTGTTCGACTCCATTTGAAGTTCAATTTTTGAGTCACTTCTCAGAACGGTTGCGCTTATTATGTACTCGTATAGCGGCAGTTTTGGTGTAAAAAGACTGAGAAACTTTTTGGTCTGTTCCGTTCTGTAGGTGAATAAAAGCAAGAAAAGCTTGTGTTGCTTTGTAGCAACAAACTGCACTTTATTAACGTCCGACTTTTGACTCATTACCCTGAATGTTGCTGCTTTACCAAGTAACAAATATTCCCCAAGCATGAGCCAATTAATCTTTGTTTATCGCATTAATGTTTTCGCTAACTAAAAAGGGAATGTCATGTAATAGAACTATGATTTGCTATGACCTGACAGTCATAGCAAAGGAGGTGCAATTTGTAATATCACCTTAGGCCACTAATTACAGCACCCCGGCCCTTTCCCGATCAAAGTAAATTATAATCTGTGTTATTTTCTTAGTACTGCGTATGGTAACCTATTATTATATTCAAAGTAAGGGGCAATAAAATCGGAGAAGCATTTTTCATTGGGTTTCAGCATTGTTGTTGCTATGGAAAGATTCTATGACTTTGAAACTGACTTGTTGGGTGTTCTGAAAGTAGTTTTTTTGGCACGAGATTCAAAATGTTTCAGGTTTTATTGATCCACCCCCCAACCCTTCTCAGAATTCTCTCATTGTTATATAACTAAAGAGAAATTGTCCCCCTTTTATGTTCCGATTATTGAAAAATAGATTTCTCATCAAAAACAGGTCGATCTTTCTCTCAAGGAGAACATCTAGAACATGTATTGCCAAATTTTTATTTTTAACCCCTTCGCTCACCAATTGGGGGAATTTTTCTAAAGGGTTAGGGGGTGGTTCAGGAAATTGTATAAGAGCTTTAAAAAGCTGTCAGCACCATTTTGTTTTTTGAAAATTATATTTGTTCGTAAATTGATGACTAGTTTCGGCTATACAAAATAAACTGCGCAACAAATATGTTGTCGCGAGGGAAAAATTGGTCCGAGTTTGAATCACAATAACTTTTGAGCGACTCGACAAACCATTTCGATTCTGTTTTGACGGTTCGCGAGCTCAGTCTTTTCGTTATTCATCTTCAGGAGGTGAATATCAGGAAGCTCCATGTGAAATATCTACAGGGTGAAATGTAAAACAGTACAAAATTTTAGCAAATTCAACGGACCCCCATTTTCCGAATTATTTTTTTTCTTAAATTCTAATGAGGGGATTATGAAGCGTTATGCTTCAGCTTGCGCCCAGTTTCGAAATTTTCGAAATCGGAAGTCTGGTTCTGACTTGATGATTTTTTTCTTTTGAAGGATGCTGATTTATCCTATCGCTACAAAGAAGACTATGTCACTCTGATGATGTTAGGAGGTTGCAATTCACGAATATTGTTGCCTAAACGGTTATCAGCAACTTAACTCGCAGACCATCTGGAATACATTGTCAAGGCTTCCAAAAGGGGGGCCCATTCAAAATGGGCGACACAGGTGTTTTTTCTTAAAAATTGAATTTGATCAGATTTTCACAATTGAAATGGGCTTTCTTTGTGATTTTGACCTCCTGAATTTGATGCTGATGGTCAATTTCAGTTTTTGATTATGACAGGCTCCCTATAGGCTAACATAGTCTTCCTTGTAGCGATAGGATAAATCAGCATCCTCCAAGAGAAAAAAATCATAAAGTCAGAACCAGAGTTCCGATTCCAAAAATCTCAAAACTGGGCGCAAGCCAAAACATTACGCTTCATGATCCTTTCATTTACATTAGAGAAAAACATTATTCTGAAAACAGGTGTCCGTTAAATTTGTTAAAATTTTGCACTGTTTTACATTTCACCCTGTAGATATTTTACATGGAGCTTCCTGATCTCCATTTCCTGAAGGTGGATAATGGAAGGACTGATCTAACTAACCGTCAAAACAATATTGGAATGGTTTGCCGCATTCAAAAGTTATTGTGGTCCAAAGTCGAATCAATTTTTCCCTTGCGACAACATATTTGTTGCGCAGTTTAGTATAATTTCTAAACACCACTTTAGTGAACCGGTTCTGGGACAATTCGTCGCACGGACAATTTGTCGCGGGCAATTCGTCGCGTGGACAATTCGCCCCGCGGACAATTCGTCGCGTGGACAATTCGTCGCGCGGACAATTCGTCGCACGGGCAGTTCGTCGCAAGAGGGACGACACTTCTCGATGCGTGGACGGACAATTAACACATAGGGGCTCATCAGGGCTCCAAACTAACCTGAGGACAAGAGGGGGCCCGATACAGCTTCGAAGCCACAAAAAAAAACAAAGGGGCTCAGCAGGGCTTCAAACTATATTGAGGACGTAAGGGGGCCTGATGGAGCTTTCTATAACAAAACAAGGCAAGAGGGGGCTCACTGTAGTACTCTGTAGTACTAGAAAAAACATAAGTGGGCTAATTAAGGCCCTAAACCACACTTGAGGACACAAGGGAGCTTGATAGGGCGCAGAACATCACATGAAAACACAAGGTGTCTATTATCGCATTAACAGTCGAGGGAAATGTCATGCAATGTCAGCAGGGCTTCAAAACACGTTGAAGAAACAAGGCGTTCCAATGAAGTTTGCTTGAATTCAGATCGCTGGCTGTGAAAAAAACATAAGGGGGCTAATTGGGGCTCCAAACTACCCTTTCGGACACAACGAGGCCGATAGGGCTTCGAATATCACATGGAAGCACAAGGAACTCACTAATGCTCCAAAAGACACAGAAAAAAGTGAGGGGGCACAGCGGGGTCTCAAAAGACGTTGAAGAAACAATGGGGGCCCACGAAGGATCACTAAGGCCTCTAACAGCGCAAAAAGGCACAAGGGGCTCACTGGAATTCTGAAGGCTACAAAAAAGGGGGCTCATCAGGGTTACAAACGATACGTGAGGGCACTAGGAAACCCGATAGAGCTCCGTAAGCCACGGAAAAATGCTAGAGTGCTCAGCAGGGCTTCAAAAGACGTTGATTAAACAAGAGGAACCTCAGAGAGCAACGAGGGCAATAAAAGGGCTCACTGATATTCTCAAAGCTACGGAAGGAAGAAGGGGGTTCATCAGGGCTCCAAACGATACATGAAGAAACAAGGGGGCTCGATGGAGCTCTGTAAGCCACGGAAAAATGCTAGGGGGCTCAGCTGGGCTTCAAAAGACATTAAAGGAACAAGGGGGCTCTTGGAGGGCCACTAGGGCCTCTAAGAACTCAAGAAGGCACAAGGGGGGTCACTGGAATTCTGAAAGCTACGTTAAGAATGAAGGGTCTCATCAGGGCCCCAAACGATACATGAGGACACAAGGGGGCCCGAGTTCTGTTCAACAAAAGAAGGCAAAAGAGGCTTACCTCTAGGCTTACTGATACCCTGAAAGCCATGGAAAACCATGACGGGGATAATCAAAACTACACTTGCAGACACAGGGGGGGGGCAACAAGGGTCGGAATATTATAAAAAGACACAAGAGACTTACTAATGCTCCGACCGATAAGGCTTCGAATGACAAGACGACACAAGGGTGCTTAGTGCTCCGAAAGTAACAGAAAATACAAGGGGACCCAGCAGGTCTTCAAATTACATTACACAAAAAAGGGGCCCAATGAAGCTCTGGATAACAGAAGATGATGGAAGAGGGCTGAATGGAATTCTGAAAGCTATGAAACACATAATGGCACTTGAGGACGCAAGGGGGCCCGATAGGAGGCTGAATACCACATGGAGGCACAAGGTTCACTAGTGCTCCGAAAGCCTCGGAAAAAAATAGAAAGGGCCCAACAGAGCTTCAATCGAAGTTAAAGATACAAGGGGGCCTACTGGAGATCTATATAATAAAATAGGCTTATTGGTACGTATTTTCTCTGGTAGCCTATCAGCTCTGGAGCTTATCAGAGCTTTGATTACATTTTAAGAAACAAAGGAGCCCGGCAGGGCTCCGAATATGACATGATGGTACAACGCTTCTTGCTGCTCCGGAAGTCACAGGAAATACAAGGAGGCATAGCAGAGCTTCGAATTACACTGGGGTCCAGTGGGGCTCTTGAAAATACAAGTTTGCTAAAAGGGGGTTTCTGGAATTCTGAAAGCTATGAAAAACATAAGAAGGGTCATTAGAGCTCAAAATTACCCTTAAGGACGTGAGGAGCCCGATAGGGCTCCGAGCACTACATGAAGGCACAAGGGGCTTACTAGTGCTCCGAAAGTCACGGAAAAATGTAAGGGGGCTCAGCAGAGCTCAGAAAAAATATAAGGAAGCTCCAGGATAGCGCTCCGAATATGACATAAAAACATAAAGGTGCTTACTGCTACAAAAGTCACAGAGAAATGCAAGGGGCTCGCCAAAGGCTTTAAACTGAACTAGAGACACAAGGAGACCCAATGGAGGTCTAGATAGCACAAGAACGCAACAGAGGTTGAGGGCTTGCTGGGATTCTGGTAGTCATGGAAAAACCTGAAGGGCTAATTAATTAGGTCTCCAAACAACACTAGCGGTCACAAGGGGCTCAATAGGGTTCCGAATTAGAGTTCCGGAAGCTCGGTGCACGGAGTGCGAGTGCGGAGTAATGCAAGGGGACTCACTAGAGGTTCAAAGACGTTGAAAAAACAAGGGTGCCAAAATAGTATATTATATACCAAGGTTGAGAAAGTATTATTATAGCTGGAGCGCCAGTTTAAATCCCGAAGCGCAGTTGAGGGATATAAGGCGCTGAAGCTATAATAATTTTCTCGACCGTGGTTTATATAGTATTTTTTTACTACTAGAAAATCGCCTTCTTAGTTCAGGAACAGGTTAATAATGATGTACTTCACGGCTAGTAGTGAAAAAAGGGTTCTAAATAATACAGTAAGGTATAAGGGGCTCAATATAACTCTAAAAGCAAGAGAAAACACAAAACGGTTAGTAAAACCAAGGCAAAGGGCAAAAAAAAAATTGCGACGAATTGTCCGTGCGACGAACTGTCCGCGACAATTTGTCCGCGACGAATTGTCCGTGCGGCGAATCGTCCGCGCGACGAATTGTCCGTGCGACGAATTGTCCGTGCGGCGAATCGTCCGCGCGACGATTTGTCCGTGCGACGAATTGTCCGTGCGGCGAATTGTCCGTGCGGTGAATTGTCCGCGCGACGAATTGTCCGTGCGACGAATTTTCCGCGACAAATTGTCCGCGACGAATTGTCCACGCGACGAATTGTCCGGTCACGAGTGAACCACTTGGTAGAATTATACTATTTCTATAGCCGAAGCTAGTCATCAATTCACGAACAAATATATTTTTCAAAAAACAAAGTGGTGCTGACAGCTTTTTACAACTTTTATACAAGATATTATGCACCACTGCAAGAAGCATGTTGGATTTTTACGAGAATTTACCAGGAAATTCATAATAAACTAAACATACAGAGCAAGCCAAGCACAATCCGAAGTCGTTCTGCGAGTTACGCATGCAAATTAGCTGCATTGACTTTTGAACTAGACTTCTTTGCATCAGCTTTTTTTATGATCTCAGATATACTGCTGAGTACAGAAATTTCTTCTTCCTCTACCTAATTAAACGTCATGCCTCTTCATTTCACAACAGAGCTTTCATTATTCAGCCCGGAGCCGTGAATTATTAAAATATCCGAAACATCCCCATTAAGACCGGCCGCGTACAAGTTCCGAAGTTCCATTGCTTTTGTTACTCTTACGTCTTACGTCAAAAGTTAATATAACTTTTCTATGAACTTGGCGTATTTTGAACGGCGAACAAAGTGAAGCTGGCACAAGCGTCAAGGAAGTTGCTGTACTGTGCCGTGTGAGGTGCGATTTCTCACAGCTGGGCAAACAACAGTCGAAACATTGCTTTCGACAATAATTTTCCGTATTGTGCTGAAATTTAATCATAAAGTTTCGCACGGTTCTTGTAATCTTCTTGCATTGTTGATGGCGGTCATAAAATGTTGATAATAAGCCCTTTGGTGTAGTGTACCTACCTGCCGTAATGATTGAGCTTCCAAGTTCGATCTTGAACTTATTCCTCTGTTGATCAAAACAGCACGCGATGTAATCGATTATGGATTAATGTTTCAGGAGGAAGTATAGACACCACTCAATTAAGCAAACATTTAAACATATTCACAATAAAACTGACAGTTTGTTAGTATATTGTTACTGTTCAATATCATCTATGTTTGGATTAACTTGCTTATAAAAGTGGACTGCAAGTAGAATAATAACTGTTCACGAGAGTTCCATTCTGATTTCAAAATAATGTAGCTTTTGCATGGTCACGCGGCTTGGCGCGCACATGGACAAATAGCGCAAAGCTCGGAGCTTTTCCTTTGGATTTTCCTTCGTAATGTTTCCACATTCACAGTTGTAGTGAGACCGTGTACATCTGGAAAATCCATACTGAAACGTAGGAATGAAGGAAATAAACTGGGTACACACACAAAAAATGTGTTCCTAATAAATTATTACAGGTTTAAGCCACCATATACTATACTATGAGGCCGGGTCGGGCCTACTAATTTGTTCCTGTCATGTTCCAGTTAGGTATCTACTTGTTAATGTGTAAAAGTTTCATACTAATAGAAACGTACACAATCCAAAATTTCATTTGGAGGTGGTCCTGCACAAACAGGATTCATAATTCACAAAACTATATTTGGAATAGGTGTAGCGTACCGCCTGTTCCGACACTGAGGAATATGCAGAAGTTGGTCGTGCCCATAGGACGTGAAATCTAACTCAAAATCGATGCAATCGTGTGCATCGTAAATGGAACAAGTATGGCAGAAGACAAGAACTTCTCCACACGCTTGATGTTGTTCTTCCTAGGAAATAGGTAATGTCCTTGTGATGGTACGACAACGACATTTCATTCGTTTGGCCTGTGTTCGTCTCAACACTTTGTTGTGCCTGCTTTTGTTCGTGAGAGAATTCGAGGGGGAAAAGGTGGAGTTTAATGAAACACGCTCATTGCACATGCAGAAAGTGAAATTTACTCGAAGCAAAACAAGTGCAAAATAAGTGCAAAATTATTCTTTTACGGTTCTTTTCGCAACACACCTCATGTAACTGACAGAATGGACAAAATATACAACATAAACACCATGGACAAAATGAACAGGAACTGGAAACAACACAACAAAATATGTCAAACTGTTGATTCAAAGAAAAGACAGAGTGACGGATCCGGAAAAAGACACTCAGTGGAAGAATTCCGTCAAAGAAACCCGTGAGTATTGCCAAAAGAAGAGGGTTCTCAAATATGTGTGATAAAATGTAGAACTGACTGATACTTTACTTTCCCTTCCCAAAGCAGAAAAGCAACGCAAAACAACACGAAGCAACGCTGAACAAAAGTACGCCAAACTCACACAGACACTCAAACGACAACAACCGAAGACATTTTAGTAGACATAGTACAATAAAACACTACAAAAATAATACTAAATATAAAACTACACAACGAGGGTAAGTTTGTTGCGAACCTGTACTCAAGGATCCTGTAAGAGAACCTATTCCACAAGAGTTGACATGTGCCTCGTTACGCGAGTCGCAAGCGTCTAAGTTGTAGCCAATCTTCCATATATGACAGGACATGGCAGACCCTGTCCACTCCCTGGCAGGTGATATCGAATCATCTCATAGCAAACAAAATAAATGAACATGCTCCCCAACAAAAGGTACCGTACAACATGTTTGGACAGTAAAAGTCCACTGACACATAGCAAAAAGTAAACATTGTGAAACAGTCGATTTCAAGCTGGGTAGAAGTGGTTGATAGTACAGGAACAACTTCACGGTATTCGAGAAAATAAGTGAAAAAGGTACATCAAGGCTCGATCGTACTCGCAAGCGCCATTTGAGAAATAACAATGAGTACGAAGGGCACGAAATATTGACACAAAAAAAGTATATAATAATATTTGCACATAAAAATGGCACAGTAAAATAGCACAGGTAACGACGTACAGGTACAATTTGGACTCACAAAGATAACAGTCAAGGGAATACATAACAATAAAATGACACAAAATTAATGAATTGGTGATGGGAATATTGACATAATATTAACAGATAAGTGCAATTCGCGTAAAATCAGAGCACGGCGCACAGTGGTCGGAAAATCAAAACTACGCGCAGAAATTCTGAAATTGTCAGAATGAGTTCACTGATGTATTGACATTTTCAGAAAAATGTTGAAAAAAAAATCATCTCCATAATAGGGGGTTGTGACGGGGGCGACAATTTGAAGAAACGACTGAAATTTCCAAAACTTTGAGAATAAGTAGAAAACGGGTAGACATTTTCAAGGAAAATACTGAAAAAAAATCAAACTTCAAAATAAGGGATGAAAGAAGGGTTGAAATGTCGAAATTATGACTCCACGTTTTTGGTATCATCAAAATCAAAGAGACACATTTTGGGAAAAAACATTTCCAATAATTCATCTCAAAATACTGGTGGTGACAGGGGGTGAGTTTTTGAAAAAACAACTAAAACTCACGAAACTCTCAGAATAAGTTGTTGAACATGTTGACATTTAAAAAAAAATGCTGAAACCCATCAAAACTCCATTTGGAAGTCAGTTCAAAGCTTGTGTGTTCCTGAGCATCGATTCCTGCTATGACTGGCTCCTGCAGCTGAATGATTCGTTCTGTGGTATGGTTTAAGAGCTCTTGCAACCGCACTTCACCAAAAAATTTGCTGCGAGACAAACTCTCCTCTTCTGTGTAAGACCGCTTCTTCGCCTCTAAGACTTTATCGTACGACAGATATATGTCGGCATTGCGTTTCTTAGCGGGAGAGCGCAGCTTCAAGTACTGATCTTTAGTCAAATTCAAGTCAATTAACTGCTTCTTTAGGCGTATAAGGCTCAACGGGCTGAAACACTTTGGAAGCATTTAAAGTGTCCCGCATTTCCTGAGCTTTGGAAGAGGACTCTAAAGCCTCTTCGAATATTTTCGCAGTAGCATGATTGCCTTCCGCTCTCAAATTCACTTTAGTAGCATGTACCAACTCGCTCGTAGTGGCAGCGCTTCGAAGACTTGACACCTTTCCCCTTTCCCCACTTGACGAGCATTCATCAAATGGTTTTCGCAGGTCTACCAACTCTCCTACTGGAAAAAGAATTATATACTCAACCTCTTAAGCTTGAACATCAAGCTTCTGATAGACATAGTTTTGTAAAGCCGTGATAGCCCCAGGACTATTTATTGACTTTTCTAGCATTAATTCATACAAAATTCGCTTTGTCGTTTCAGCCATCCTTGCAGTAAGTGAACACACAACAAGATTCCGGCTCTAGAAATGATTTCCACAAAATGACGACGGAAACCTATGAGATAGAAATGACGTAGCTGCGCCAGACAGTCAGCGTCGATGTAACATTAGAGGTGCGCATGCGCTAGTCATCTTACGCGCAGCTAAGAGGACAATCTTCACCCCAGATTAAACAGGCTATAGAAAGCAGAGTTGCATTTGAAAGAAATCAGCTATTAGATATACTCAACTATGAATTATTATAGTGCTGTTTTCTACTTGCATCAAAAGGACCTGTACAAATGTTCGTAAAAAGGGGTCTAGCTGCCAAGGTTGCAGGCATGGGCAGAAACTTTTGATTGTGTTTGAAAGCTAAAAGATTGGGGAATGCAATGATATAGATTTTAGCGCGAGTCTCGATGGGTCTTCTGAGGAAAGCTTACGGAAAGTACCAACTTCGAAATAAAACTACCACCTCGACAGCCCTTACTAAAAAAATCACCAGCCCTTCAAAGCTAACGCATTGCTGAACATTGCAAGCTTTTTTGATAGAAAACAGTCTACTGATTCTTATGGCACCACCCATCATTCTCACAAGGTACCCTGTTTCGTGGCATTTACGGAAGAGAAACAGTGTTTTATGCCGAGAAAGATTTATAATTTTTTATCTAGAGAGTAAGCCAAGTTTGGCGTTTGATTTCATTGATTAATGTTCGTCCAAAAATTGTATTTTTTGGTCAAATAGTAGTTCAAACTTTCCTCTACGATATTCCAATGTCAAAATTACCCAGAGAAAAAGTTCGTGGAATGGAATTTCTGCGCCGTTTTTCGATTTTCCGACCACTGTGCGGCGGCAAGACAAAAACTATCGTGCGTATTTAAAAATAGCTCGCAGAAGAAATCACGCACCTGCAAGAGGATTGCATCAAAACATGTGCAAATAACAGTATGAAATGCTCAAAAGTGACATCAGACCCAACAGATCTAAGATTGAGCGATTAGCGTATACACAATTAGTAATTAATGATAAAGAAAAATTATTATATTCCTTACAAGAATGCACAAATGAAACAAATACAGGGGGCCCTTTAAGAAGCTGACCACGTCTCCCCAACATAGTGATTCTTCAGTCTCTTTGTACCCCATATGCCCAAAAGTGACAAAATCCTCTCGCACGACCTATAAACAGCTCAAGAGAGCGAGTCATAGTAGTACAAGAAAGATTCCAACCTCGGAATAAATATGAGCGTCCTAAAAATTTGATATCTTGTTAAGAATTGAGTGCTCTACAACATATCCAAAATCGCCACAAATCGCACCCGGGGGTTTTGAGCTATTGGAGGGGGGGGGGGGGAATTGCAACCTAAAATAGAGGGGATGAAACCCGTCAATCCATTGGAAACAAACACGTTTTAATTCGACGCATCGTATCCCGTTGATATCATTTTGGTACAAAAAATGTCGATCACTGTTGAAAGGGGGTCGTGGGGGGGGCAACCCCTGCTAGGTGGTCTATTTGGTTTTTCTGGTCATGTAGAACTGATCACGACAAGTTTGGTATTTTTTCCGACTATATTCAATCTCCTGAACTCGAATCCGATGTGTAAATTTGGATGAAAACAAGTTTAGTGTGAACAAGTTGACTTGAAAAAACTTGTTTTTTATTTGACAATTTCGATGAATTTTTTTCACTGTAGGAGGTGTTCATCTATGAAAAATTTTTAGGGACCATTGAATTAAAGTGTATTCTTCATGAAAATCATCTACTCGATGTTTGATTTTGTTTCTTGAGTTTAAAAAATCGATTTGAACTTGAATCGGCCCGGCGCCGCTTCTCCTAATGACCAGAACACGACAACATGCACCTTCAAATGGAAGTAGCACGAACTATTAAAAAACCAACAACTTATCTTTGAAAATTCGAGGATTTGTGCAGAACTGAATTCCCTATAACATAAACAAAATCGTCGTGAATCGCACTGCAGGATTTTGAGTAATTCGAGGAGAAGGATAACATTTTGTCAAGATTTGTACTCCATGAACTGTTACCTTTCCCCTTGAATAACTCAAAATCCTGCCGTGCGACTCATGGCGATTTTGTTTATGTTATAGAAAATTCAGTTCTGCACAAATCCTCGAATTTTCAAAAATAAGTGGTTATTTCTCCAATAGTTTGAGCTATTTTCATTGAAAGGTGCATGCTGTAGTGTTCTGGTCAGTAGTAGACGACGCGCCGGGCCGGCTCAGGTTTAAATCGATTTTTTAAACTCGAGAAACAAAATCAAACATCGAGTAGATGACTTTCGTGAAGAATACACTTCAATTCAATGGCCCCTGAAAATTTTTGAAAGATGAACACCTCTAACAGTGAAAAAAGAAATTGTCAAAGAAGAAACAAGTTTTTTCAAGTTAACATGTTCAAACTTGTTTTCACCCAAATCAACACATTGGATTCGAGTTCAAGAGATTGAATATGTATAGTAAAAAAAAAATACCAAACTTGTCGTGATCGGTTCTACATGGCCAGAAAAACAAAATAGACCACCTAGCAGGGCTTTCGCCCTCTCACGAACCCCCTTCAACAGTGATCGACATTTTCTGTGCCGAGATGGTATCAACGGGATATGATGCGTCGAACTATAACGTATTTGCTTCCAATGGATTGACGGGTGTCATCCCCTCCATTTCAAGTTGCAATTTCCCCCCCCCCCCCTCCAATAACTCAAAACCCCCGGGTGCTATTTTAGGCGATTTTGGATATGTTGTAGAGCACTCAATTCTGAACAGATATCAGATTTTCAGGACGTACATAATTTTTACGAGGTTTGGCCGGTTTTTTTACCATTTTTCCTGTTAGGCCAGTAGCAGAAATATTCGAGGTTGCAAAAGGTCCCATAGAAAATGTTTCTTTTGATATTAGTTTACTTGGAAGTCTTGATAGAGAATCCCAATTTGTGACCTTGTGTGACCTCCGGAAACGTGGTAAAAAAAATTAGGGAGTTGAAAATTTGTGAAAATCCTCGGTTTTTCCCGGATAACTCGCAAACGGTGATTCTACGAACAAAATATCTAGTAGTCATTGAAGAGCGTTATATTCTGAACACAATAATGCCAAAGCCATTGCTGTGCAATGAACGGTTACCAAAATACAGCTTTCGGAAGTCTACCCTTAAAAAATGGCTCGAAGCTGTCAGATGAATTCTGGCCGTCAAACTGCAGGCTCTCACTCAAAAAGCTATACTGTCATTGTCCGTAGACAGATATGGTTGCGCTGAACATTTCTTGAAAGATAATTGAATCAGCTTCAATATGGTTTGGCTGTAGTGCCGTTACAATTTGTATCTTGAATGTTATCAGCAGTCAAAGTCAGCACTGGATCATCCGCGGGACCTTCAAAAAGCGCACTTCTGAACGCATATATCTTGAAAACTACAAGAAGGAGAAATTTTCTTTAACCCATATAGCCCGACCGTCCTTTATAAAGGACGGTAAAAGTTTTTTTCACAATAATCAACTGCTATTACTAGTATAACCAGATAAAGTCACTACATACCAAACTTCAAGTATTGAGAGCCCATTCATATCACTAGTTCGTTATAATTACTGAATTTGCTTGTATGGTGCCCTTTTGTTTGTTGTTGGCTTTTACAATGAATAACCAGAGGTAGGTATATTTTTTTGTTAATAACAGTTTATGATTGTTTTTTTTTATATTTGGGTACTTCAAAGGTCAAGTAACTTGCCTGCTACCAAAACTTTAATTTTTTTCAAACCGTCCCGTGCAAAAAAACGGTGTCCTTTATAAAGGACGGTAGGTCTATCCACTACTATCAACTACAATGATGTCGTTTTTATTTCACTTATTGGAAAAGTTCCCTTACCGTAGCACAGTTACTGTAAGAAATCGAGAATGATGTATTGAGAATATTCCAGGAGAAATACCAATTTTTTCTCAAAAATACAAACTATGAGTGCGATACGGATGAAGATTCAGCAGGAGAAAATTTTATTGAACCAAACAACTTGCTAGAAACGCAGCTCAGAGCCAAATTTGGGCTACAAGTTTTGGATTGGGGCTTTGCGGCTAGGCATTATTGTCTATTTTGAGAAATGACGAGGTTCTCGTGATCAGAAAAAAAAGCACATCGTAGCACGTAGATCAACCGCTACTGATACCGGGTGTTTATAAACGTCTGTGATCGCGGCAGGCTTTGGTCAGGCCAAAAGTCGCAGTGAAAGGCACGATTTGAAAGAGTGATAGGAGATTCCAAAGGCGATATGATAACAAACGTTTATAAACACCCGGTATAATCATACCACGAGAATATGGGCGGTGTAGATTGTGATGATCAAAATCAAGGCTAATACAGAGTTTCAGTCCGGGGGAAAAATGGTATTCTTCACCATTTGCTCACTGCATAGATATGACTATGCAAAAATCTTGGCGACTAAATAAAAATAATGGCGGAAACCTCGACCAACTGAAGTTCCAAAGATCTATGAGTACAGAGCTGCTGGAAACTAACAATAAAATGACAAAGAAAAAGACCTTCGAAACCACCCAGAAATTTGCATGAGTTTTTTCATGAGCATGAGAAAATCACCGGCGATGCGCGGTATGCCATAAGAAAATCAATTTTATGTGCAAAAATTGTTATTTCGGCTTGCATCTCAAGGATTGTTTTATTTTTCACCACACTCAAAATTTATATTTGTTTGCAAATTTATGTCTTGTATTTGTTTGTTTAGGTTTTCCTTCAATGATTTTTTTTTTGTTCTCTGATGTTTTTTGTTTTATATTGATAATTTCATGTTTTTTGAAGTGCAGGGGAACATTTTTCAGTCGTTTGATGTTATCAAAAAATTTATATTTCATAGTAGTACATAGCCCTACCGTCCTTTTAAAAGGACAGCACTTTTCAACTGAATACAACACTCAAAGAATTTTTTTCTTTTTTTTGTGCAATTCCACTTTGCTTAAAAGACCAGAATTTCAAGAAAAATTTTCGCTTACGAAAAAAAAATTAATTCCGGACCATATGGGTTAACCGAGGTTTTTTTGGGCACACTTTGTTCTACATATTCCGTTAACAGCGTTTACCTGCAAGAAAAGCAGACTCAATGACAGGAACGGAAAAAGTGCGCTTTTCAAATGTCCGGCGGTTGATCCACTACCGACTTTGACCGCTGATAACATACAAGATACAAATTGTAACAGGAGTGCATTCAAAGCTTAATAAAGCCGGTTCAGTTGCCTTCAAGAAATGTTTGGGGCAAGCATATCTACATGACATGAACTAATATCAAAAGAAAAATTTTCTATGGGACCTTTTGAAAGCATATGTTTCTTTTTCGCTTCCTGCTACTGGCCTATGTACTATTAGGGGCGCATTTCCCGCGACGTGTCCGCTCAAAACCTTCCGACCATTTGATAGCTAAGAGAATACAGGCTGGCATTTTGTCCCAGTTTCGAACACATACCTATACAAGGGAGAAATTTTCGAAGCTATTGCATGGATGTTGCAGCGTTTATATAATTTAGCTCAGTTTCAAAATCAACCCAGAATCCCACATCCTTCTGATCAAATCATATAATTATCACAGAAAGGCTGTTTCTGAGAGTTAAACAAAAAGATTCGAACATTACTAAGAACTATTCAAGCAGGTGTCCTACAACCTACAAGGAAGCGTGCTTGGACCAATGCAAATAACGGGTGTTTTTTAATCTGGCGTCCAAGTATGCTGTGCTCCAGTCAAAAAGAGCCTCATTCGGCGGGAGCACAGCATGCTTGACGCCAGATCTAAAGAAACACCCGTTATTACACTCACTGTTTATCAGTAATCTGCCTAAAACCGAAGACACTTATCGCAATGTTCTTCTAAAACACGACTCTACTAGTAAAATATTGCTCGTGGCCTAAACGGTCCAGTGCAGCAGCATTTTGCGACGTTTAGTGATGAAAAAACTCATGAGCATTTTGCCTTAATACCTACAGGAGTAGCACAACCACACTGGATTCATCTAAGGATTCAATAACATCCCCTTAAATTTACACCCAAATAATTGAAATCACGAACTCATCCTGGCAGCCTTGAATTACAGAAAATTATCATCACTGATAATGATACCTCACGGGCGCCTGCACGCACGTGCGTCCTTATTCCGTCTTTGATGTGAAGCCTCCTTCCCTCCTGCTGAAGGGAAGGAACAAGGAAACCTCTCTCGTAAGATTTGCAAGCAGATAAGGCCTGATTAATACCTATATATTTCGAGATCACCGGCCAAAACCTCTTCTCCCGGATTTGTTACAGCTTGAGAACCGCCAGGAAAATGTATTTCCACGTGGAGTTTCCCGCGCAAAAATCCCCGGCGATGATTTATCTCTAATTAGGTTCCGAATTAAAGCGATTCATCAAGCTGTGCATGGATGCGGTGTCGGTGGCCCCATTTTGGCCCAAAGAGCAGCGCTTCTGGGGCGGAGCAGAGCGGTGTTTCTTACTGCCTCATGAAATAAAGATCGGGCATTCGTTTTAATATAAATCTGGACCGGTGCCACGACCACCACCGCGAACGTGATTATATAAATCAGGCGGATCCCGTTGAACGTCCCTTGTGGGACGTTGTTTCATCACACAACATGTTCAAACACCTAATTAACGCGTTAAATTATTCCCATCAGTGGTCCAAGTTATAATGAAGAGCGATGCATTTTCCCAGCTCCCCGTGTCACATTGGGTCAACCAAATTACAACTGTACAGAACTTCGTCCTGTCCTGATGGATTTTTAGTGCATCTTCCTCGAGATTTTCTTGAAAAGTACGACATTACCAGCGCTTCGGTGTCTGTTCGTCTGTCTTGTCATCGATAACTAAATTCAAATAGCTGTCAACGGTCCGATCTTTGACGATTGACGCTATCGTCCGTTAGTCTGCGGCAATTCATTGGTCGTGTACTTATCACCTAGTTTACTGCCGTATATGCATAATAATCAGTTGATCTCATGTTCCATGACTATCAGCAGGCGAAGGTAGGTATTTCACACTGCATTGAACTGACACTGAAAATATTATGTGGTTGATATGTACAGAGTGGTCCATCCTAGCGTAATTATCCCATAGCGGTCTTACCGTTCAAGATAGAGAAAAATATGTAAAAAAAAGTTATATGGTTTGATGAGACCTATAACCTAAAATTATTTTCAGCTATACAGGATGTCCCATTTTGACGGGATTAACGAAACTTCAATTTTTTTAAATGGAACACCCTATATTTTTTTACATTTTCATGTTTAACTTTGTCAACTGTCTTATGCCTGTATTTTTGTTTTTCAATTGTGTGGCAGTGCTACCAACTAAAAATTAAAAACTAAAGAAAATTGCATTATCACAGTTTTCTTAGAAAAATCGTAGCGGCCTTGCTTTTTGAAACTAAGAGATGAATCTTGACATGGTGATAGTCAAGTCAAAGACCAATATCTCAATGTCAAAAAATTGGGATTTCTTGATACAAATTGTTCACAAAAAAAAATCAAACTTCATATTTTTCAAAGTATCATAACTCATTTTTTTTCAAATGGCATGTCCCTAATTTTATAACGTTATCTGATAGCTTTTTTATCCTCTTTCATTTTAAGTAGGGGAACCCTACCCTTAAACTCCATTTTTTTTGAGATAATCGGAAATTTTCACAAAATTTGCTATTTTTTTGGGATTTTCCAAAAGCTGAGTTGGCCGTTATGAATGACAGACAAGCCAAATAGTACGCAACTCTCAGTTAGTCAGTCTGAATATTGCCAAACAAAGAAAAATGACTTTACGCGAGAGGAAATGATTGAAATGATATTCTGGTAATAATCCAGATATCCAGGATCCCACTTTGTTTTCTTTTTGCGTTGAAGCCATTTTTTTGTTTGACAGTATTCAGACTGACTAACTGACAGCTGAGTACTATTTGGCTCGCCTGTCATTCATCACGGCCAGCTCAATTTTTGAAAAAACCAAAAAAATTAGCAAATTTTGTATAAATTTCCGATTATCTCAAAAAAAAATGAAGTTTAAGGGTAGGGTACTCCTGGTTAAAATAAAAGAGGATAAAAAAGCCATCAGATAACGTTATAAAATTAGGGGCATGCCATTTGAAAAAAATGAGTTATGATACTTTGAAAATTATGAAGTTTAATGTTTTTTTTGTGAACGCCCTGTATCAAAAAATACCAATTTTTTGACATTGAGGTATTGGTCTTTGACTTGACTATCACCATGTCAATTTTTATCTTGTAGTTTTGAAAAGCAAGGCCGCTACGATTTTTCTGAGAAAACTGTGGAAATGCAATTTTTTTTAGTTTTTAGTTGGTAGCACTGCCACACAATTGAAAAACGAAGATATAGGCATAAGACAATTAGAGAAGTTCAATAGAAAAATGCAAAAAAATATAGGGTGTTCCATTTAAGAAAATTGACGTTTCGTTAATCCCGTCAAAATGGAACACCCTGTATAGCTGAAAACAATTTTAGGTTATAGGTCTCATCAAACCATATAACTTTTTTCTCACATCTTTTTCTCTATCGTGAACGGTAAGAGCGCTATGGGATAATTACGCTAGGATGGACCACTCTGTAGTATGCGCACTGCGCTGACTACCTGTTTGCCAAAGAGCTTTCTACCCACGAAATAATTGTGCTGTCTGAATTACACGAAGGAGAACGCAGCTGGCTTTGTTGTGTAATCTATCAATTTTTCTATTTCTAAATTATTTAATTTTATGTTCTTGGAATTCAGCAACAAAAGACCTGTCAAGGGAGTATCCTCACAACACCAACATTGTGGTCATGTTGGCCAAGGACTTCATTACAAAATGATCTAGCACCTTCCAGGTAGTCGCGTAGGAAGTGGCACAACGGAGGGGTAAAAGGTAAATAGTGTGTTAAGGACGAAGTTATATTGGTAAAATGACTTCCTTGTGGGTTTATTCCTTGACAGAATATCACCATTTAGGTCTCTTTCGAAAGCTACAAGGATGTACTTTGGTTCAAGCTCGCATTGGCATTTCCTTCGGCATTTCCATCATGGAAAAATATTTTTTTTTATTTTCGGATTTTGGAAATGCCAATGGGCGCTCAAACCAAAAAATCCTTGTAGCTTTCGGAAGAGGCCTAGATGATGAGATTCTGTCAAGGAATAAATCCACAGGAATTGATTTCGCAACGCTTATTTTACCAATTCAACTTCGTCTTCAACTTCAAGTTGTGATTTTAGCGGAGGCTATTCGACGGCGTTTTTTTTTTTTGGGTTATCTCTGTTTTTTCCGCTGTAGCTGAATCTTTCATATAAGTATTCCAAATGGTTTAATTTATCGACCTCATTTTTTCGGCGTAATTGAATCTCACCAAATATTACGACTCGACACCTGTTGCATTTGTAGTGGCCCTCTGATATTGCAAAGGTTCCGGATCTTCTTGATTTTTTAATTATATGACTTTTCTGATCCATACTCAACTCGACCACAGGAATAAGTGTAGAATCAAGAAACACTCATACTCATCTGTTTTATCGGATAACTAACTGAAAACTATAAGTATTTGAAAATATAATTGAAGAGAGCCTACAGCTTCACACACTAAAACTTTTCGCTAACTACTGTGTCAGTACTACCGAGTACTTTTGTTTTCGTTTTCATCATTCTTGCTTCGCGTTTTGCGGTTTGAGAAAAGAAAACCGAATCTATTATTTAGCTACCACTAGATTTTGGGTTGCGCGTCAACGAGTAGGAACGTTCGTAGGGTTTTCCGGTTTTGTGCACAAAGGTAGGAAACAAGAAAACTCACGGGAAAGAACGGTCTAGTCTTCATTAGCCTCTTCGGCTACCTCTTTATTAGGTTGCGCCGGCTACTAAAATTTATGGTAGACATTTCTCCCTTTTCTTTTTCTGTGAATTTTTCTCATTGCGAGCGAAAACTGCAGGCTCAACGACTGATTTTATTTCCATTTTTCATTGTTGATAAACTGAAGTGTGCTCTCATATTTAGTTCAAATTAGCGTAACTCTTTCTTTGTTACATTTCTCACAACATTCAGTGTCACCTACATGTTTTCATGAATCTAATGTAAATAGAGTACAAGGTTACATGATTTCTTTTATGTTGATATTGAGTTGATTTCACTGTCGCTTGGGCCACACGCCAGTGAACGCTTCAGCCCAAGACCCTGGCGCCCTCTTAAGGACGGAGTTCAATTGGTGAAATAAGCAGGGCTGGGCGGTATTTCAAATACAAGTATTTGAAATACGTATTTGAAATACGTATTTGGAATACATTTAAGTATTTTGTATTTTGTATTTAAATACATTTGATTAAGGAGTATAGTTGCAGCGGTACGCTAGCAAAATGACCCTGATTCTGCATTTTGTGATACTGCAATGAAATTTGGCATATGCAAACTACGTCAAATTTCAAGTGATTTGACCCGCAGCACTCAAAAATTTGTCCATTAGGGGGCGACTGGGGGCCCCTCCAAATTTCAAGATGTCAGAGTTTTTACCATGCACCATTCAGTACCGCCCTATCTACCGTACAGGACCTGAACAACTTTGTTCTTGACCATCATAACATTTTTCGTCATGTCAATTCCATTCTTCTTACAGAAAAAAAAATTTCTTTGTCTGGTCAACAAGTCGAGAAATATATATTTTTTTGGACCACATATAGATTGTTGAGTCGTTTTTGTGTGATCATCGATAAATCCGCATCCCCTTGATTCATTTATGAAAACAAAAGTTTTGCTGTTCTATTCTTTAACGAAGGGGTGACCTCAACTTACCATTATTTTCAACATTACCTATTTCAATGTTTTATCCCTAAAAATATGATTATTATTGTACTAATATATAGCTTGAAGTTTTCTTCAACAGTGTAGATGAAGAAACGGCCTCAGATTCCACCTGGACGCCGTGCATATTAATTTTTCTGCAAGGCCGTCAAATTTGGCATTTTTGATTTTCTACCAGGAGCGGCCAAAATGTCAATACACACCACTCCGCCCAAGAGCACCGGTTGCGGTACTTTCGCACCAACTCTCATTTCAGTATCACAAAATGCAAAATTGTTAGGCGTGGATATCGTTTTCCGCTAGAGCAAACCGGTGCTCTTGGGCGGAGTGGTGTGTATTGACATTTTGGCCGCTCCCGCTAGAAAATCGAAAATGCCAAATTTGACGGCCTTGCAGAAAAATTATTATGTACGGCTTCCAGGTGGAATCTGAGGCAGTTTCATCATCCACATCGTTAAAGAGAACTTCAAGCTGTATATTAGTACAACAATAATCATACTTACCGGGGTAAAACATTGAGAAAAGTAATGTTGAAAATAATGGTAAGTTGAAGTCACTCCTTTGTTGAAAAATACCACTGCAAAAGTTTTCTTCTCATAAATTATCAAGGGGATGCGGATTTATCGATGATCACACAAAAACTACTTAACAATCTATTGGTGGTCCAAAAAAATATATTTTTTTTTATTTGTTGACCAGGCAAAGAAATTTTTTTTTCCTATAAGAAGAATGTAATTGACATGACGAAAAATGTTATGACGGTCAAGAACAAAGTTGTTTAGGTCCTGTACGGTAGATAGGGCGGTACTGAATGGCGCATGGGAAAAATTCAGACATCTTGAAATTTGGAGGGGTCCCCAGTCGTCCCCTAATGGACAAATTTTTGAGTGCTGCGGGTCAAATCACTTGAAATTTTATGTAGTTTGCATATGCCAAATTTCATTGCAGTATCACAAAATGCAGAATCAAAAAGCGTACCGCTGCAACTAGTATTTGTATTCAATATTTTGGAATAGTTCAGTCAGCTAGTATTTCGTATTTTGTATTTTAAATACATTTTTCGGAAAAGTATTTTGATTTTAAAAATACAAAATACAAAATACATTTGTTTCCCATGCTGTTTAGTCTGTTCGGGCCGAAATTGTTCAGGTAATACTATATTCACCCCATTGACATTTCTTGCTTTTGCACACTATCTGGGATCGATAATGAGTTCGATTGCATCTTTTACGTTTTACGTTTTATTGGTAAGTGCACCCTACTGTCAGCCACGAGAGGTCCCATGTCGGATGTCGGACAATATTTTCGAAAAGCTGGTTGTCCCTGAAGAAAATGAACATTTGATTTTTTGAAGAATTGATGAATAAAGTAAGGAATGTGTTTGAATATGAAGTCTTCTTCACTTTATGTTTATTCCATTTGTCTTTTCATAGTTCATAATACCGGGTGTTTAAGAACGTCTGTGATCGCGGCAAGCTTTGGTCAGGCCAAAAGTCGCAGTGAAAGGCACGATTTGAAAGAGTGATAGGAGATTCCAAAGGCGATATGATAACAAACGTTTATAAACACCCGGTAATATACTCATTGTTGCGACTGAATCAATGAAGTGTCCCCATTGAAATACTTGCATTTTACGGTTTTTCCAATAAAATGGTTGAAATATGCAATAAGAATGTATTTTGTATTTTGTATTTGGACTACTCTGGGTTGAATTTTGTATTTTGGAATTTCTTAGTTTTCCAAAATACGTATTTTGTATTTTGTATTTCAAATACATTTCAAGAAGTAGTTTGTATTTTGTATTTTGACTATCTTGGATCGTGTATTCTGTATTTTGTGTTTAAATACATTTTTCGAAGTATTTTGCCCAGCCCTGGAAATAAGTGTTGCGAAATCAATCCGTCTGAGTTTATTCCTTGACGGATTTTCACCATTTTGGTCTCTTTCGAAAGCTACAAGAATGTACTTTGGTTTGAGCCCATTGGCATTTCCAAAATCCAGAAATAATTTTTTCAAATGTCAAAATTCAATTTTTTTTTTTATTTCGGAAATGCCAATAGGCTCAAACTAAAGTACAGGGTGTTAGCGATGAAATTCACCCCCCTCCAGTAGATTCCCCTCCAAGATATTTCGAAGAACTAAAAAGTTTTTCTTCACGATTTCTCCCAGGGACCTTAAATCGATCCTCCAAAAGTTTCTAATTGGTACCGTATACAGGGTGTGATATCTAACTTTTTTATTTCAAACGCAACACCCTATATTTTATTCCGTTATCTGGTGGAGCCTTTTTTTGTGATCACAAATTATATACATATACCGTCCGTTTTTTATTTTAGGCCCCAGCCCGTAGCACCTTTATTATGGGTTTCACACCCAACACATTATATATTTTTGAAATCAGAAGAACAAAATCTTTCGATTGATGGTATGTCAAATTATTTTTGACAGATGTCATTTTTTTACAATTGACAGAATCGTACTTGTGATACATCATTTTGAAGCCAATTAAATTCTGAGGAAAACTGTGTCTTCATTTTTGAAACAGGATGTCTTTCACAGCTCCTAGAGGTCTTCAAATAGGAAAAATTGTTGAAATTCAGAAATACTCATCAAGTACGTAAGTAGGCAAAACAGGTACTTTTAACAGGTATTTTTAATAATAGCTAATGATAATAGTCAATAAATAATCACAATGAAACGAAAAATGTTCTGAAGAAGTTACTTGGAATGACCGTCTCCTTGTTCCTTGAATGAGAGATTCAACGACTGGTGAATTGGAACTGCCAGCCCAACGCGATAGTATCCGAGGTGGCCAGGTATGGCCCCTTCGATTTTTTTATGAGCCTATCTGAAAGATAAGGTGTTTATAGAATTCCCTGCTGATTTGGACGATTCAAAATCAGAATATTAATATCAGTTGATAATAAAAATACCTAATAATTATTGAGTAGGTATTTCTGAATTTTAACAATTTTCCCTATTCAAAGACCTCCAGATGCTGTAAAAGATATCCTTTTCAAGAAATGAAGACACAGTTCTCCTAAGAATTTTATGGGCTTTAAAATGGTGTATCACAAGTACTATACCGTCAATTGTCAAAAAATGACATCTGTCAAAAATAATTTGACATATCATCAATCGAAAGATTTTGTTCTTCTGATTTCAAAAATATATAATATTTGGGTGTAAAGCCCATAATAAAGGCGCTATAAGCTGGGGCCTAGAAAAAAAAACGGACGGTATATGACACTTATGATTTATTTTGACAAGTAAGTTGTCGGAAAAGTAATAAAATAGGTAGTCAAATAATTTTGTGTCACGGCAAGATGGCTTTGGTTTCTACAGTTCACTTAAAAAAAAGTTATTCTTGCAGCAATTTGTCTGCAGAATTCAACTTTGCATGGATAAATGGTTTAATTTGTTCCTAATACAGGGTGTCGCGTAATTTTAAATTTATTTGGCTACCTATTTTATCATTTTTTGACAGCTTCCTTGTCAAAACAAATCATAAATGTTATATATCTGTGTGATCAGAAAGAAAGGCTTCATCAAATGACGTAATATAATATAGGGTGTTGCATTTGAAATAAAAAAAGTTACATGTCACACCCTGTATACGGTACCAATTGAAAACTTTCAGACGATCGATTCAAGATCCCTGGGAAAAATCGTTGAGAAAAAGTTTTCAATTTTTAAAAATGTCTCAAAGGGGAATCTTCTAGAGGGGGGGTGAATTTTATCGTGAACATCCTGTACATCCTTGTAGCACCTAAAAAAAATATTTAAATTTTGACATTTGAAATAAATATTTTTGGATTTTGGAAATGCCAATGGGCTCAAACCAAAGCACATCCTTGTAGCTTTCGAAAGAGATCAAAATAGTGAAAATCCGTCAAGGAATAAACCCAGACGGATTGATTTCGCAACGCTTATTTTACCAATTGAACTCCGTCCTTAAGATCCCGAAACTACCGGTGCGGTCCTCTTTCGGGACCCACGGCTCGACTGAGTTGTGCCTGGCTATTTGTCCACGAAATCCTGGACTAACTCAAATACTTAAACTTTTTCTTCACCATCGGAAAAAATGTGACAATGCTCAATGCACTGTTGGGAATTGGCTACACGCCTCGCTACACGCCGATATGTTGGAAATTCGCCAAGATCATTCCACTACCATAAAACCTGGCAAAGACATGACACAAGTATAATATCGACCAATTACTTTGTTATACCAACCCTGTCAAAAGTGGTTGAGGCTCTGCTTCTAGAGCGTCTACAGCCATGCACAGCCAATAGTTGAAGGAAGATAAATATTCTCATGCATTAATTGGCAGTTGATGAGTGGAAGAATAGCGCTAGCTAAACTCCGCTGCTATGCAATCATATAAAGGCGTTTTTTTTATTATCATTATTATTATTATTATTGTAATCATCCGAAGGCAACACTCAACCATCTAACAAGTTCATCGTGTGACTACTATCTTAAATCCGTAATGATTTTGAGACGGGAAGATATTGCTCGGCTGCATATTCCTGGACGTCTTCCAGGCTTTTGACAGCGTGTGGCACAAATTGAAACTCCAACTTATCTATTGGTATTAAAAGATACTGAAGTCCCACTTGAAAGACATGTTGTAAAAAAAAAATAAAAAACAAAAAATTGAAACTTAGGTATATTCTTGCCCTTTGTGTTCCAGTGGGTCCACCATGCATGGGACCACACATCAAGTAATTATTTCTGAGGTATTTCTATGTATATTCAAAGCTCCAAGATTCATACGTCTCCATGAGCTTGCTCATCGCACCTACTTTGACGTCGAATTCATTTGAACACTCGTTACGTAGCTTTTTTTTTTAAGTAACCCATAATTTTTACAGCGAAGCTTCATGATGAACACGACCGCGACGGCGATGTGAGGAGATGGTCTATTATATTTTTTGTAGGTACAGAATCCTTTTAGGTAGTGTTTCGAAGACATTAATCTTGTTCTTCACACTAACTCACCCTTTTACCTCCAATAACGTTCTGCTTAATACACTTTCCGAACTTCAGGATGATTTTCACGAGCGTGAAACTTCACGTAACTTACTTACTTAATGCTTTGCCCTTGGAGCCCCACAGCGTGTCTCTCACACACTGTCTCAAATCAACCAAGAAATTGTGTCAGAGACACGTAAAATGTAATATTACAAAAGTTTGCCACATGTAGTTCGCGGACATTGTATACTTGTATAGGTATGATGCATTTACCGGCTTCCTCTCCGCCATGACATCATGGTGTACGTAACTTTTTGCACTCCGCAATTATCCACTTGTTGCTCTTCGGAAGTTTGGCTTATGGTGCTTTGGGTGTCCTGTCGTTGGGGCTTGCTTTACTGATTTGTAAATGAGATATCTGGTGTGAGTATATTATGCAACGCGGGTAGGTTGGTACCTAGGTGCTCAATTAATTATGCATCCCATCCAGTGAATACAGATGCAAATAGTTGCATCCCTGCATGCATATAAGCACATATGCCGGAAGCTATAGCTTGTGCTAATGGGCCTCTGGGCCAGTATATTCTCAGGCATCTTTCGATTACATTTGCAACATTAGACAATGGCTAAGTTATTGACACAGTTTGTTATGCAAATCAAGGGCACACTGAAAACCGGAAAATCTTACCAATAGAAGTTGAGTTTCAGAGCCCTCAATGCAGAACGATTGAAAACAGGTTGCAAAATAATCCCATCATCAGTAAGTCTTAAGTCGTGACAAATGAATTGCAATTATCTACCTTGGCTTATACCTAGTATTGTCCTTCTGCGGTAGTGAGCTTACACAGAGTATTCAAATTTCTTTTTAGCGCATTTTCCATCATCTTGATGAAAATCGCTATTGCAACCGCTTTGTCAGTCCGTCTGTCCGTTCCTCGAACTCCCCCCAAACTAGGGTGAGAGCACTAGTAATGGACACAGATCTAGTAATGGTCACCTTTCGTACAAAAACGGGAATAATTTAAAATTGATAAAGGGATCCATAGTACTCAAAATGGAGTTGTATAATATAAAGTTGTAGTAAATCAGTCTTCTCCACTTGTTTTTCATATCATTTACATGTAACAATTGTTACATCATTACTTAGACATAAAGTTCTATGCTATGTCACATTATTTTTGAAAATGGCTTTATATATTTAATTAGCCGAAACTCGAGTAAATGATATAAAAAACAAGTGGAGAAGACTGATTTACTACAACTTTATAGGGAATAATTTAGCTTCTGAATGACCATTCAAGCCAATTTTGTGCTATGGCATGCTCTAGTCCACCCTTGATATTAAGTCCATAAATGTAAGTATAAAAAGCTGTCTCCGTTGTTGGTATGCCTGTCAATCTGAAAGCCCGCCACAAATCAGTCAAATATCAAGCAACGTGAAGTTGACGTCGCTCCTCACAAAATTCCTCGCCAAAGTTGTCCAGTGGAAGTTTAAATGTAGGAAACATTTTTAGAAAGTGCAAAAGGCATGTAGCTTATGATTTTCAATTGAATATTGAACAAAATATTGATTATTGATATTTTAAAAGGGGGTGACTATTACTGAACTACGAAAAGAACTTTTTCCCAGAATGGACACCATTGTGTCCATTACTGAAATCAGCACTTTTTCAGTAATGGTCACCTTGATTCAAGTGACTAACAATTTATTATTAATACTTATTAAAAAATGCGAAAGTGCAAAAGTGTACATAATTATGAAAGACTGAGTGAAGGACGTAAAGGACACTATATTAAAGTGCCAAACTTCCCATGACTGATTTTTTTGGATCCTCTGTCGATTGATTTTATTGCTTATTTTATTATTCCCACACGATAACTGCCGAATCGTCAATCCGATCGACTTGAAATTTGATATGCAGGCACGGTTTTGCTGTGGAATGAGTCCATTAGTTTTTGGATATCATCTGTCAAACAGAAGTGTCACTATCAACAAATGACAAAAGCTATATCTCACGGAACTTGACTTGCAGTCTGTCATATGGAAGTTGTTGAAAAACTGTATTCAGAACAGTTAGAAGCATTTCTCTATATGTCATCTGTCAAATAATTAAAATATGTCAAAGTTGAAAATTTTGCCATTCAATTATTCAAAATCTATCCGATGGATTCGAACCAAATTTGGCAGGAAGTAACCTCGGAAGCAACACAATCAAAAAATCTAATCAAGTCTGCGATTGAGCTTTCCATTACTTCCTGGACGGGCGCTATACATTTTGACTTTACTCTATTTTATATCCTTATTGGCAACCAAACCGGTGCGTTTTGTTACATCGTATTTATGTCAAACTGACAAACTAGTGAAGGATGCAGATCCGGTGTGTCATCTTTTGTGTCTTCTTGTGCCGTTTAGGCAACAATGGACTGCAACATTTTGTGTCTTCAAGTCAATGTTGTGGCGTCATTTAGAGCTCCGATAAGCCCTTTGTGTTTTCCGTAGCTCTTGGAACTTCAGTATGCTGGGTTTACCATTGTTTTTTTTTGTGTAGCCGGTAACTGAAGGCTCATTTTTATTGAAGTTCATTATTATTCAGACCAACCGTGTTGAAAAATATCTGGTCTATTCCACTTCATGCAAAATACTTAGTAGGGTCCATTACTGAAAAAAGAAGGTGTCCAACACTGGCGTTATGGTGTCCATTACTGAGGATTTGGTGTTTTTTCAATGTAAATTGAGATTGAAAAAAAACTGTTGGTGTTATTGATCACTTCAGTACACAGGTAAATTCTCCGTTTCCCGTAGATTCTTACAAAAAAATTGCAGCCCTCAATTGCTATATTTCAATACGATTTTGGTAGCTCAAACTTGAAATTTCCTCTTGGGTGTCCATTACTAGTGCCTTCACCCTAGACGCCCTAGCTTTCTAATTTTTTCGCTGTTACATAGCTGCCACTCGCAAAAAAGGGCTAGGCTATATTGAATGTCTATATTGCGCCACCAACATAGAGAAAACCGCCCCCGATAAACTTGAAATAACATGATATTGCAATTTCTTCCAGTCCTACTGCTCTGGTGTTCTCATTTTATGAATAATACATAGTTGCCACTTATGAACGTAAGCCCAGAAACATTCCGCGCGCCTTAAATATACGCCGCCGATATGAAAAAATTGCTAAAAACCGCCCCCAATCACTTTAAAATGAAAAACATAAGCCCGAAGACATAGCGATCTGATTTTTTTGGTATATGAACAGCTGACTAAAAATGGAAAAGGATAGGCTACTTTTGGTTAGTCGCCGCCCCCAGACTCCGCCTCCAAACGACAAATAGTGCAACTTTCACAATTTCACTGATTGAGATGTTCTCTCAAACATTTAGGAACTGCCAACTCAAATTGGGCAACATTTGCTTAGCCGAACGCTGCCGCTTCCACACGCCGCCCCCAAAGTAAGAGATAAATGAAAAACATGAGCTCGAAGACATAACGATCTAAGTCTTTCGCTATATAGATAGCTGACTGAAAATGGGAAAGGATAGGCTACTTGTGATATGGCGCCGCCTCCAGCTTCCGCCCCCAGAAGAGAAAAGTGCAACTTTCAACAATTGAGACTGATTCAGATGTTGATGTTACCTCAAACATTCAGAAACTGTCAACTCAAACTGTGCAAGAATTTCTTCGCCAAACTCTGCCGCTCCCACACGCCGCCCCCAAAGCAAGAGATAAATGTAAAACATAAACCTGAAGACATGGCGATCTAATTCTTTCGCTATATAGATAACTTACTGAAAATTGGAAAAGATAGCCCCCTTTTGATTAACCGCCTCCAGCTCCCGCGCCCCAAACAAAAAAAAACTTTTTAGTCGCTATATGGATAGCCGACAAAAAATGGAAAAGAATAGGCTACTGTTGATTAGGAGCTACTCCCAGCTTCCGCCTCCAACCAAAAAAATATTGATGATCGAAAGAATTTTCATTCAAATCTGTTTCATTGACCAGTACCCCATTCTGATAACAAAAAAATCACAATGAGTTTCGACTGAAGAGAGTGGGCAAAGAATGATGTTTCTCCTTCAACCAAATTTTTTTACATTCTTAATATGCCTCTTTAAGAAAATGCGCTACTGAGGCTCACGCACGTGGAGGCATACTCACTTGGTTTTTTATTGTTTCACCTTAGTTTTGGTGAGATGTTGGAAGTATATTGATGAAGAATAAATATAGCACCCTACCCTATACTCATCAAGTTCTATCCAGTGGCGCCGAACTCATAAAAAGTTACTATGGCGAAGAAAATTTTAGACCCTCCCCCCTATTTCCATGCTACGGTCGGGCCGGGTGGCCTAAGAGCCCCCCATGCAGTTAGCGCCGCAGGCGATTTTTTTTCGGAATAATAATAATAATAATAACAATAATAAGCAAAAAAAAGGGAAGCCGCTGACTAAATTGTCCTCATTATCTTTTCAAATCTGGAAATTTTCGACAACTCTCAAAAATAACCCTTTAGGCACCTACATAGATGACATGGGCTAAATTTCAAGTTTAGGAACTTTGGCAGAAAATATTGCTGCGTAGTTTGTGGGTAAGTAAAAGGTAGGTAGGACCCTCTTGTTAAATTGGGCCCCAGTTTTATCAAGAGTAATAAAACTAACTCACCTGATATTCCATATTAATAGTATGTAGTGTGCAGTGTAGCGCAATGTAGCTAGGCACAAACCTCGAAAGTATTTTGTGAGATCGTAAGATCGTAAGATTTTCCTAGTACATTTACTTGGCTGTTGAAGTCCGTATGATCAAAAACTTTTTGCCCCTAGTCTAGAGTGCTATGAAATGATCATTTCATACAGGGTGTCCGAGGTTTAAATCCGGAAACTTCAGCAATCAATAAAGAATTGGAAAATAATGAGACTTTGTTCGAAAAAATGTTTTCAAAAATTGAAAATAACGAAGATATAGCCCTTCAAAGTTGGATTCAAAAAACCATTTTTCTGAAATAACTCTTACACCGTTCAACCGATTTTGTCCAAATCTGACACAGAGGATCCCACAATACATTTATATCAATAGCTTGAGATGACTTTTCCCGAGTGACTCCAGTGGCGTAGATATTGGAAGGTTTACCCTTCAAAACTTCTCTTTTTTTCACGCAAATCAAAATTTTAAGAAAGCGACCCAAATTCTTGATGCTGTATTCAATTCAAAGGAAAAAGTTACTCTTAGTAAATTTTGATTTGAGGCTTTGTTTTTGAGATATTTGAGTTTGAAAATTCCAAACACAAATCTAAATATAAAAATGCTGAAAATTCTATTTACTAGGCTAACGAAGCCTCAAATCAAAATTTATCGGGAGTAACTTTTTCTTTTAAATTAAATGCAGAAGCAATAACTCGGATTGCTTCCTTAAAATATCCATTGGCGTAGAAAATAAGGGCGATAATATGAGTGGTTCCTCCAATATCTACGCCGCTGGACTGCTTTTGGAATTTTCAAACTCAAATATCTCAAAAACGAAGCCTCAAATCAAAATTAACCACGAGTAACTTTTCTTTGGAATTGAATGCAAAAACAATAATTTGGATCGTTTTCTCAAAATCTTCATTGGCGTAGAAAATAGGGGGGGGGGAGGAATATGAGTAGCTCCCCTAATATCTACGCCACTTGACTGTTTTGATCAAAGTAATAGTTTTTCTCATTGAGCTAAGTATTCAAGCATCACCGATCCAATTTTGGAAGAAATATCCTGAGTGACATAGAAAATAGAATTTTTAGTAACAAAAATGGTTTCAGTTTGTAATTGTGTTTGAACTTTTCAAACCCAAATATCTCAAAAACGAAGCCTCGAGTCGAAACTTACCATTCGTAGCAGAATCAGCATTTTGGGTCGTTTTCCCAAAATGTTCATTGGTGTAGAAAATAGGGGGAGTAATAGGGGTGAACCTCCCAATATCTACGCCACTGGGGTCATTTAGAAAAAGTCATCTTGAGCTCCTGATGTAGGTGTATCGTAGGATCACCTGTGTCAAATTCGGACAAAATCTGTTAAATGGTGTAAGAGTTATTTTGAAAAAACGGTTTTTTGGAATTAACTTTGGAAGGCTATATCTCCGTTATTTTAAATTTTTGAGAATATTTTTTTGAACAAAGTCTCCTTATTTTTCAATTCTCCATCGGTTGCTGAAGTTTCCGGATTTAAATCTCGGACACCTTGTATATCAAAAGTTGGCCAGAATCGCGACCATAATGACTGAATAAACTGTTGAATGCTAATGTCGGTCTCTGAAAATGTTCAAAACTGAATAAAAAGCTTTCTTTATCGAAAGTTATTTTTGGAATGGCATAAAATTGGGAAACGGGGAGTGGTCGTATTTCTTACTAACGCGACATGCATTGAAGATTTCCAAACAACATGCAGATGTCACTCTGAAGTGAATTGCAGGACATGCTTAACTACCAACATTTGGAAAAGGCAAAAAAAGTCATAGCACTCTTGAGGTAGAATGGTTTTGATCATACGATACCTATACCTAGGTACATAACTGTCATTCAGATTCAATATACCTAATAATCCTAATATCCAATGATTTGCTGGGTAAATCTCTCTTCCTCTTCTTTTCCTCCTTTCTTCTCCTTTTTTCTTTTCTTCTTGTTTCTCTTCTTCTTCTCTTTTTTCCTTTTTTTCTCCTCCAGACCCCCCCCCCTCTTTTGAGGTATGGCGAGCGCCACAAAAAAAGGTCTATTCGGCGCCACTGGTTCTATCCGATGGAGAAGCGTAAAACAGCAAACAACAATGTACACAAAACGGCTTTATTTGGTTTTACTGATGGCTGGTAATCCTGCTCTCACGTCTGGAAAGTTGTAGAATTTATGCTCGATACATTTTAAAGTACCCCTATGATGGTTGAAGTTTTGAGACGCGGATCTCCGTAAACACGGCAAAAGAACTAATTTCCATCTCGACAGTTTTAATCAATCAGCATTTGCGAGGAAAACTGGGCTGCAACAAACTGCGGTCTTTTCCAGAGCAGCCATTCGTTTACCAAGTTTGCAAAGCTCTTCTTATTAGCATCCAAGATAAAATGCTGCAAATTATGACAAATCTGCTGGTCGGTTTATCTCGTAGAAAACAATGACAGAACCGAGCGGCTTCCAGCTTTATGAAATTAAAACTGCAACGCGACCGATAAAAAACTGCAAGCTCAAAAACTTGACTTCTCTGTATTGTAGCGGTGCGACAAGCGTGCGACATGAAGCTGCTTTCGCTTTGATTTATAACGAGTCGCATTTTTGGTGCAGCGTAGCCGAAAGTTGACACTGGCACTGGAGGGGAAAAAAACTATGCGTGATTTATGCAACTTCTGCAATGGAATGATTAAAATCGAAAGGGCAATAATTTATTGGGAGCATAGCTAGCAGCCAGACTCCGATAGAATTGTGTGCAATTTCTACCTATAACAAAATCCATAGAATTCTAAAGACACAGCATCAAAGTCAGAATCGGAACTTTATTTATATTACTTAACTTAACTTTATTGAATATTCGTTTCTGGCCAATCTCTAATCGCGCGTGCGTGCCTTTTTCGAGGTCCAAAATATACAAGGTCCCACTTTTAACCGATCAAACTCTGGGGAGATTTTCCCAGTTCACCTGATTCAAAAAAAAAAAACGGGTGTCTGCGCGAAAACTTACAGTTGGGTCATTCCATAGAATATCAACGAACTTGATTTATTTTTCAAAGTTCGACCATCGAGTTCGGGGATGAAATTTGGCTCTTTTGTTTACCATCATAGTGTTACGATATGAAAAATATCAGCATTGATTTTTTTCAGTCCAGTACGGCAGTGTAAAAAATAAAGAAGTGGTAGGTGACAGGGAAATTCATACAAAATTATTTATTTTTTTTGTTCACAAGGTATTGTCTCAAAATGTCAGTAACGGAAGATTTTGTATTGTCTTCAGGTTCAAGATTATGAGGCTACTTGTTGAAAAGGGCCTTGAAATTTTTGGGCTTCAAAAAATGATTGTTAATTTATCGTCTTTTTTGCATTTTTCCAACTTTTCTGCAGGCTGTCAAAATTGATCCTGTTCAAATGCGAATGTATTGAACAGGTTACTGAAAATATGATCTTCGCTCAATATTTTAGGCAAGTTGGGGCTCACCTGATCGATACTTGTGAAAAGTTGGGCTCAAATCAAAATTTGACTTTTTACGATTTTGTGGAAATTTGACATACCTATTCAAATATCTCAGTTGGGGTAATGAAAAAATATCTGAGAAGTTATCTTGGTTTAGCCGCTATCAGAACAAATATACAATATCTTTTACAAGTTTGAGAAAAGTTTACAAGTAGCTAAATTACAGTCCCGAAAAACATGAAAAAAAACCTGCAAAATCGATATAAAATAAAAATTTCAACCGCAGCAAAAACAGTTGAGACATGTGGCAACACTAACAAAATTATGAATGAAACTTATGACAAGCTTGATTCGAACATTTATTTTTTTTTCTCAAGTGGACATCTTTGAATGAGGTAGAAGAAGTTTCGTAGCACCGAATAATGATTTTATCAAGTGGAACAAAGTGGTTCTCTTGTGTATTTATCACGGTTTTCAAGACCCACTTAATCAATACTTCTTCGAGAAAAAATGACGTAGGTACCTACATACTGACAATTTCCTTAGTTGAAACTTGAAAATTTCATTTACCTGATCGCAAGCGAGCGATTATATCATTAAGGTCTTGATGGTCATAACACGGACAGTGGAATGCCTTATGATGATACACCAAAAGATTCAAAATGGCTTGTTCATTCACCCATTGCTTTACCTATTTTTTGTATTTCATTTTGATTCCGTACCTACGACAATTGAATAGTTTTTGCTGTTTACACTGCGTTTTTTCCATTTAAAATGGTGTTTCTTCAAAACACTAATTCTCTAAACAATTTTTTTTTTCAATAAAACGGCGAGATGGTGAGGGTCCATATTCAGCAGTCCACGGCGAAATCAGCCCACGGCGAAATCAACCCACAGCTCAAACGTCCCCCGGAAAAAGATCCACGACGCATTTATCCCCGAGTTCTGCTACCACGAAGACATATCCACTGCTAAGACGATTCACCGGAAAAAGGTCAACAACGCATTTATCCCCGAGCTCTGCTACCGCGAAGACATCCACTGCTAAAACGATCCACCGGAAAAAAGTCCACAACGCATTCATCCCCGAGTTCTGACACCGCGAAGACATCCACTGCTGAAACGATCCACCGGAAAAAGGTCCACCACGCATTCATCCACTGTCCGGACCCGCCCATATATAGTCCATGGGTATAGGCGGCATTTATGACAGTGGCAAAATGAGCGGTGGACTTTTTTCCGGGGGGACATTTGAGCCGTGGGATGATTTATCGGTGTGAAGACTCGGGGACAAATGCGTGGTGGACTTTTTTCTGGTGGATCGTTTTAGCAGCAGATGTCTTCGCGGTGGGAGAGCTCGGGGATGAATGAGTCGTGGACTTTTTTCCGGTGGGATGTTTGAGCTGTGGACCGCTGAGTGGGCTCCCGATGGTAAGATATGTTCTACAATGATTTCGATGGAAAATGTCCTCGTGTAATATGCTTGTACAACAGCTAGATACAAAGTTCTTCTCTCAGTCAATAAGGCTGTTCCACAGTCTAGCTTCTTCAAAAATGTTTTTATAGGGACGGTGGATGCAACAGCGTATCTTCAGAGCTTCTGTTCATATAGCTGTTCTGTTCTAGGCTTCTATTCTTCTTCAGGTTGTTATTCACTTGCTGATATATTGAGACATTGTTCAATTTTGTTCGTGAAGATGTTTTTCTTTGCTGGGCGGTTCGAGAAAGACGATATTATATGTCACAATCTTGTTTATGATCCGGTAAATCAACAATTACCAAACTGTTATAGTTATGTGAATTGTACAAAATTGAATTGTTGAAAAAGTACAACCATTTATATCACCAAGCATGTTGCGATTCATTCCGATGACATAAAAAAATAATCATCAAAGGATTACGAGAAATGGAACTATCGCAAATGATGAAAGCTAGAAAGCATTCAATACAATCATTAATACCAGGTAAGTCGTTGAGCCCTACGTGCATTAAAACATTGTGATGACCTAGAAGATGTCGACGTTGAAATACCAAAGTGAAGATTTCAAATAAAATTTGAGAAAATTGATACTATTTGCAAAACTGTTGGTAGCTTTCCCAACAAAAAATAGACAACTGTTCGTGACGGCGCCACAAGTCAGTACAAAAATGGAAAGAATTTCGTCAGTCAATGTTACCACCGAGGCTACCACCTACTTCCAACTTAGTTCTGATCTCTTTTTCGGTGCTAGGACAATTCTTCGCACGGACAATTCTTCGCGGACAATTCTTCGCGGACAATTCTTCGCGCGGACAATTCTTCGCAGGACAATTCTTCGCCGGACAATTCTTCGCACGGACAATTCTTTGCCGGACAATTCTTCGCAAGCATTGCGCCCGCGCATGACCGGGCTTATTGGGGCTCTGAAAGACACTTTGAGACACAAGGGGGCTCAGCAGGACTTGAAATCCTGAAACGTAGACACAAAGGAGGATAGGGCTCTTAATATCACAAGAAGACCCTGCAGGGCTCACTAGGGCCCCCAACAATATTTAAGACACAAGGAGGCTAGCGGAGCTCAAATCGCCACAGTGAAGACACAAGGCTATTAAAAAAAAATTGATAGGGCTTCGAGTAACACAAAAAGGCATAACGGGCTCAATGGGGCCCCAAACGACACTTGAAGGCACAAGGAGGTCTATAGGGCTCCGATCAACACATGAAGGCAACAGGAGCTTACTAGAACACAGAAACAAAAACAGGTTGAAAAGGGGCTCAACAGGGTTACAAATGACACAAAAACATAAGGGGGCCTAATAGGGCTCTGAGAAATCTGAGAAGGCACAAGGGAGCTTTCTTAGATGCCAGAAATATCGCTAAGTCAGAAGAGGATCAACGGGGCTACAAACAACAATTGGGGACACAAGGGGGCTCAATAGGGCTCCAAACAATACTTGAAGATACAAGAGGCCTCAGTAGGGCTTGAAACGCTTCAATGTAGACACAAGAGAGCAGAAGCCTCTAAAAATCGGACTGAGGCCTGTCGGGGCTCACTGGGGCTGCAAACGATAATTGAAGACACAAGGGGGCTCGATGGGGCTCCGAACGATACTTGAAGATACAAGGGGGCTCAGTAGGGCTTGAAATGCTTCAATGTAGACACAAAAGAGCAGAAGCCTCTAAAAATCGGACGGAGGCCTGGCGGGGCTCACTGGTGCTGCAAACGATAATTAAAGACAGAAGGGGGCTCGATAGGGCTCTAAACGATACTTGAAGACACAAGGGGGCTCAGCAGTGCTTGAAATGTTCTGATGTGGAGCACAAAGGAGAATAGGGCTCTAAAAATTGCAGAAAGGCTTGGCGAAGCTCACTAGGGCTCCAAATGACACTTAGAGACACAAAGGGGGCCCTGTAGAACTTAAACCAATACATGAAGACTTACAGGAGCTACCAAGAGCTTTGAAAAATTACACAATATACAAGGAGCTCTGCAGGGCTATAAATGAAACATGGACACACAGGGGGCCCACATAGGGCTCCAAGAAACCTGAGAAGGGGCACAAGGGAGCTTCCAGAAAATTCCAGAAACTCGAGAAAACAGAAGGAGTCACCTGGGCTGTAAACGATAATTGAAGACACAAGAGGGCTGAATAGGGCTCCAAACGGTACTTGAAGACACAAGGGGGCTCAGCAGGGCTTGAAAACTCACAGGAGCTAACAAGTGCTTTGAAAACTGACACAATATACAGGGGGCTCAGCAGGGCTATAAATGAAACATGGAAACACAGGGGGTCACATAGGGCTCCAAGAAACCTGAAAAGGGGCACAAGCGAGCTTCCAAAAATTTTAGAAACTTGAGAGAACATAAGGGGTCACCTGGGCTGCAAACGATAATTTAAGACACAAGGAGGCTCAATAGGGCTCCAAAAGGTACTTGAAGACACAAGGGGGCCCAGCAGGGCTTGAAATGCTCTGATATAGAACGCAAGAGAGGAGGGGGCTCTGTAAATCGCGAGAAGGTCTGGCGGGGCTCACTAGGACTCCAAATGACACTTGAAGACACAAAGGGGGCCCTGTAGGACTTCCACCAACACATTATGACTCACAGGAGCTAACTAGAGCTTCGGAAACTGAAGTAATGAAAAAGTGGCTCAGCAGAGCTACAAATGAAACATGAAAACACAAGGGGGGCACATAGGGCTCCGAGAAACCTAAAAAGAAGTGGAAGAGAGCTTTCTAAGGTTCCAGAATATTCGAGAAATCAGAAGGGGGTCACCTGGGCTGCAAACGATAATTGAAGACACAAGGGGGCGCAATAGGGCTCCAAATGATCTTGAAGATACAAGGGGGCTCAGCAGGGCTTTAAATGCTTCGATGTAGAGCACAAGGGAGAATAGAGCTCTGAAAATCGCAAGAAGGCCTAGCAGGGCTCACTAGGGCTCCAAATGACACTTAGAGACACAAAGGGGGCCCTGTAGGACTTCAATGAACACATTAAGACCCACAGGAGCTAGCTAGAGCTACGGAAACTGAAGCAATGAAAAAGAGGCTCAGCAGGGCTACAAATGAAGCACGGAGACACTAGGGGGGCACATATAGGGCTCCGAGAAACTTGAGAAGGAGCACAAGAGAGCTTTCTAAGCTTTTAGAATCTTCGAGAAATCAGAAGGGAGTCACCTGGGCTGCAAACGATAATTGAAGACGCAAGGGGGCGCAATACGGCTCCAAACGGTATTCAAGCAACAAGGGGGCTCAGCAGGGCTTGAAATGCTTCGATGTAGAACACAAGTGAGAATAGGGCTCTGAAAATCGCAAAAAGGCCTGGTGGGGCTCACTAGGCCTCCAAATGACACTAAGAGACACAAAGGGGGCCCTATAGGACTTCAACCAACACATACTCACAGGAGCTTACTAGAGCTTTGAAAACTAAAACAATGGAAAAGGGGCTCAGCAGGGCTAAAAATGCAACATGAAGACAGGGGGGCTAATAGGGCTCTGAGAAGCCGTCCAAGGCATAAGGGCGAAGCAAATATCCAGAAAATTTGGAGATACCCAAGGGGGTTCATCAAGAACCCAAACGACACTTGTAGAGACAAGGGGGCCCAGCAAGGCTTGAAACTCTACGTTAAAACTTAGTGGGGGATAGGGCTCTAAATATCACAATCACACCAGGCCTCATAAGAGCTCCAAAGTTCCCCGCGAAGAATTGTCCGGCGAAGAATTGTCCGCGCGAAGAATTGTCCGGCGAAGAATTGTCCGGCGAAGAATTGTCCGTGCGAAGAATTGTCCGCGAAGAATTGTCCGCGAAGAATTGTCCGCGCGAAGAATTGTCCGGCCACCTCTTTTTCGACCCCCCATGGCAAAGACGATTTTGATGGGGTTTGGGAAATGTAAATAAAAACGGTTGCAAAGACCAGCCTGCAAAGTTCTGTGACAATGGCGCAACATATTCTCACGCCGTTGGATGTGTATGATTTTTGTGTGGAAAATACAGATGTCATTTTTTCCGTATAACGTTCCAGCTGAAGAAATTATTAGTATTACAACATCACTTTTCCTCAAAGTGAGATTTAGTGGTTTGAACACCGTGCCAAATACACGAGAGAAACACAAATTTGTTTTGTACTACTTGATAAAAAGTTGTTTTTTTTTTTTGATAAAGAGACTTTGGAAGAAAAAAATAGGATAAATGTTTAAATCAAGCTTGTCATGAGTTTCATCCATCATTTTGTTAGTCTCGCCACAGGTCTCAACTGTTTTTGCTGCGGTTGAACATTTTTATTTTATATCGATTTTGCAGTTTTTTTTATGTTTTTCGGGACTGTAATTTAGCTACTTGTAAACTTTTCTCAAATTTGTAAAAGATATTGTACATTTGTTTCGATAGCGGCTAAACCAGTTTTCAGAATTTTTCTCATTACCCCAACTGAGATATTGTCAAATTTTGATTTGATGCCAACTTTTCACAAGTATCGACCAAGTGAGCCCCAGCTTGCCTTAAATATTGAGCGAAGATCATATTTCCAGTAACCTGTTCAAAACATTCTCATATGAACAGGATCAATTTTGACAGCCTGCAGAAAAGTTGGAAAAATGCAAAAAAAGACGAAGAATTAACAATCATTTTTTCAAGCCCAAATTATTTGAGGCCCCTTTTAAATAAGTTACCTGATAACCTTGAACCTGAAGACAATACAAAATCATCCGTGACAGACATTTTGAGACAATAACTTGAGAATAAAAAAATCAATAATTTTTTATGAATCTCCCTGTCACCTACCACTTCTCTATTTTTCAACACTGCCGTACTGGACTGAAAAAAGTCAATGCTGATATTTTTCATATCGTGACACTATGGTAAACAAAAGAACCAAATTTCATCCCCAAACCAATGGTCGAACTTTCAAAAATAAATCAAGTTCGTTGAAATTCTATGGAGTGACCCAGTTGCGATGATTTCAGCAATTTTCAGATATAGCAGATATAGATTTAAAATTTCACATTCTCAATATGTAACGTGTATTTCTACATCTCTCTGAAGTTCGACAGGAAACATCAAAGGTAAATGTGCTGCAATTTTAGATTATTAAAAAATTCAATTTCTCAAAAAAAAAGTGAACTATTTTTCAATTTTTCACAGTAGTATCAAGCATGACATAAGTTTGAAAAAAAAATATAGGGAGTGCCATTTGAAGAAAAATTGGGGTTGCTAGGGGTGGGAACCAATATCGAGGGTCACAACGCAGTACCTCGTAACTGACATTTTGGCGAAAATGAGATTTTGATGTCATTTAATGTAAAATTAAAAGCTCTATGGATTTACTGAAAAAAATCTGTAGATTTATGGCTTTTTTTCCCGAAAAATGTAAAAAAACAGGAGCTCGTAAATAATTTCGGCGAACTATTGAAAGCAGTACCTCGTAAGCGTACAAAAGCAGGAGCTCGTAACTACCTTTCAAAAAATTCAGAAGCAGTACCTCTTAACTGGACCATTTCAAGCGCGTTATCGCAGCAGAACTGCAACAGCTCGATGTCCGTCTGATTATTTAACTGATAAGTTTGTGCAACAATTTGATTTCAAATGTTTTATGTTTGAATGTGATAGCGTGTCTATAGTGCAACTGTTGAGGTAAAATTATTACACTAATATAAATGTCTAAACAAGTAATTCTATAAAACTACTCCTGTAACGCAGATACGAGGTGCTGCATTTCCCATACTACTCAGCACTTACGAGGTCCTGCTTCGAGTCCTGCTTCGACTGTATTTATTAAAAATAATGTCATCTCGAACGTTAAAAATATTGGAGTTGTCAAAGAACGCTACAGTTCAAGATGATTGCGACATGGATATCCCCGAGGACATCTCTCCCAATCAGTCGGATACTGAATTATTGTCAGAAACTAACATTTTGATGAATGAAGCCTTAAGTCCCGAAGACATTGAATCCATGATTAAAGCAGCAGAAATTGTTATGGTTTGTGACAATGATAGCTCAGCATCCCATCCATATCAAGTTATGCCATCACGAGTGCCATCAGTTCCTATCATATCTGGTAAATATAATACCAAAATTTTGTGTTATGAATATGAAGTGCTTGGTAATATGAATTGATTAGATCTATCTACTTACAGTTGCAGGAAATGTTACCGTAATTCATAAAGTGTTCACAAATAGATCGGATGAAAAAAGAGTGACAGAACAGCTTTTAGAAGAGGAAGAGGAGGTCATAATACATGATGAGGAACAAGTTGATGAAGAAATGTTAGAAGAGCTAGCAGATTATGATGTCGGAGAAGAACGTGTAGAGCGAACGGGACAACTTTCAGAAGAGAGACAGGAGGTTACAATACACGATAAGGAACAAGTTGATAAACAGATGTTAGAAGAGCGGGCAGATTATGATGTCGAGGAGGAACGTGCAGAACGAGAGAAAGTACAGCAAGAAGTGAAGATTAGAATCAACCAGCTGACAAGCAATGAAGAATCAGGTAGTGATGTGATATCTGAACAAACTGCAAAGGGTGCTATCAAAGGTGTAAACAAAAGGAAAATCAATCAGAAATTGAGGATGCAAGGAGAGAAATACTTGGGCTTTACAAAACCAAAAAGTCAAAAGAATTCATTTCACAATAAAGAAAGAAATCAAAGGAAGCTTGGACCAAGGTGCCAGTGTAAGGGTAAAGGAAGGAAATGTGCAACCATGAATGAAAACAGAAGAGAATTGATTTTTAATACATTCTGGACTACAATGACCTGGGATCAGAGAAAGATATTTGTCTGTAATACTGTCCAAAAATTCGATTCAAAGAGATCAACAAAACAACTTGGAGACGAAGATCAATCAAGACGTTCCGGTACTTTCAAGTATCACTTAAAAGTAGGGAATGAATCTGTCCAAGTATGTAAACAAATGTATCTGAACACTTTGAATTTGGGGGAATTCTCAGTCCGAGATTGGATCTTGAAAAGTTCACTGGGTATGACTAGGAGTCAAGACAATTCAGTGCAAAATCGTACTGCGAGAGTGGACTTATTCAAAGACGACCGAGATTCTGCAAGACAATTTTTGGAGTCCCTCCATAAGTTGCCTTCGCACTACTGCAGGAAGGACACAAACAAACTATATTTGGAGCAGACGATCCAATCTTTTTCACAATTGTACAAACTGTACAAGTCAAACTGCGAAGAAAACAAACGGGGATCAATATCTCAATCAGGTTTGAAAAATCTGATTGAAGACCTCAATATTGGGCTTTTTCGCCCGAGGAAAGACCAATGTGACATCTGCTTTAAGCATAAGAACCAAAATCTATCCGATGATGAATATAACAAGCATATTCTACTTAAAAACACTGCTAGAGAAGAAAAGGAAAAAGACAAGCAAAATGCAATAGCTGGGAAATGCCACGTTATAACTATGGATGTACAAGCGGTAAAACTAGCGCCGCAATTGAAAGCGAGTTCTCTTTACTATAGAACTAAGTTGTGCTGCCACAATTTCACAGTTTATAACGTGAGTGATCATCAAGCCACATGTTACTGGTTTAATGAAACTGAAGCAGATGGCCAGGCATCTACGTATGCTTCATTTCTTGTGCACTTCTTGGAAACTAGACTTCTTCAAGACTCCGCTGAGAATATCCCGATCATCATTTACTCGGACGGGTGTACAGCACAAAACAGGAATTGCATAATGTCCAATGCGCTGCTACATTTATCCCAGAAATATAATCGCATCATAATCCAAAAATACCTGGAAAAGGGCCACACACAGATGGAATGTGATTCAGTTCACAGCACCATCGAAACGGCCCTTAAGAACATGGAAGTATATTTGCCCAGCGCTTACCATGAAGCCACACAAAGAGCTAGGACCAAAAATGGCCCTTACACTGTTGAACATAAGGAGCACACATTTTTCACTAATTACTGCGAGAACATGAAATATGCCTCGATCAAGCCCAGTAAAGGGGTGAATGGGAAAACAGTGATGGACATACGTGTATTGCAATATTATAACGGGAAGATTATGTTCAAATTAAACTATAATGACGATCTACAAGACCTGCCTACCCGTCCAAAACAAATCAACCTTGGAAATGTAGAATTTCCGAAACTATTTGCCGCCCCAATCCCAATTTCAAAAAAGAAGTATGAGGATCTGCAACAAATAAAAAAATCTGTTGTGGGGCGACACAAAACTTTCCCGGCGGTATCCAGAGACGTCAGTAATGATTTTGATCGAAGTGTCCCTTCGGGAGGGGGCGATTCGATTTGGAAATTGATGAAAAAATTCTATTTAGTCGAGCGTTTAGCGAGCATTCTGCATCCATTGTTGAGCGGACAGAAAAAATGACAGGTTAGGTCAGTTTTCAAAGGTGATGAAATGATCCAAAAGGTAGAACTAGGTAGCTAACTGTTGTGATATCTCAAAAATGCAATGCTGGTTCCTCATTGAAATTCTTGTTCCTACTTCAGATATGATGATGAAATTACAAAAACTTGATTGAAAACTTTCACTGCATCTGTGTGTCAAATTTCAACTCTATATTTTCAATTTAGAGCTTGGGCAGACAAACCCAGACCCAATGTGCCACCTGAGGGCTTCCGATCAAAATCATCCACCCAAAGTCTAATCAGAACATTCCAGGCTGAACTTAGGCCTCCGTACCTGATTTCGATTTGATCGGATCAATAATTCGGTAATTATCGTGACAGAACCGCTTAATTTGTACGATCGCATGAGTGGTTTTATATTTTCAGGAGGAAAATTTCCGGGAAATTGGAGAGAAATTATTGGAAAATGTTCAAGAACCAGTTATCTATTCTCTAAAAAAAACAATTCCAAGAAATCTGTTCACGGAATAAAAAGTTGAAAAATTTGCAGTTTTTCCAGAGAGGAAAACTCGGCAACTGTTGATCCGATTTCGAAAATTTTTCCTCCAAAAATTAGCTCAATCTTTTCTCCAACTTTTATTCACAGCATGTCTGCACCTAAAATTGATATTTCGTGGGGCCTACCGTATGTAGAAGTTTGCATTGCGTTTTTCTCAAATTCACGGAATGTGCAAATATCATTTTGAAAAAATTACAGTCGGAAAACCGGAACTGTGTCGACTTTGAAAATAGACCTGCACGACGCTCTATTCAATCTACTTTCGATATCAGTTGAAATTTTCCAAAAAAAGTCGATCCCCGAGCAGGAATAAATTTTTGAGTGGAGTCCTGTTACAAAAGCGAGTCGTTCTGGTCGAAACACCGGCGAGAGCCCCTCCTGAGTGGCAACGGCTAGGAGAAATTTTGAAAATTCATTACGTCCAACTGAAGAATGGTGGAAAACTGCAACTGCGGCCTCAATTTGGTTCTTTTGTTTTGTTGCTTCCTGCCAAATCTGGTCCCAATCCATCGGATAGATTTTGAATAATTAATTGGTAAAGTTTTGAACTTCAACATTTTTTATTATTTGACAGATGACAGATAGGACAATGTTTTTAACTTTTCTGGATACAGTTTTTCAAGGGGTTTCAAATGACATATTGCAAGTTGAGTTCCGTGAGATATAGCTTCTGACATTTGATGATAGTGACAGTTGGGTTTGACAGATGACAGCCAAAAACTAATGGGCTCTTTTCAGGAAACAACCATGTTTGTATACCAAATATCAAGTCGATCCAGTCAACGTTACGGCAGTTATCGTGGAAGATCACAGACAGACATACACACACACACACACACACACACACACATACACACACACACACACACAGACAGACATCATTCTGAAAATGGTCTTAATCGTCTTGGAGGACCTCAAAACGGATATATCCGGTGAAATCTCGAAACTTTTTTTCTGCACGATTACAATACTTTCCCTCCGTGTTCGTGGGTGGGCCGGGAAAGTAAAAGTGATACCTAAAGACTGCTAGAGTTTTTATGACCAGCTTCCACACAAGTAATATTCGAATGAAAGCTGGTGGAGTTTAAGCATCCAACTACTTTTGGTTTCATTTTTAATTATTTTGATATCAGCTTAGAACTATTACCTTTTTTTTATTGATATTTTACTTGTGTTTTTTTCATATCTGTCATTTTTTTCATGTCTCATGTTTATCTGTTCTAATTTTTAGTTTTATTTGGTCTTACTTTGTGATTGTTTCATTTTGTCAGTTTTTGTCTGCTTCTACTACTTATTAGTTTGTTAGTCTTGTTTTAATTTTTGTTCGCAATTTTTTTTTAATAATAGATACTTACTTCTCCTAATGAAAGTTATTTTATTGATTCAATTGTGACGTGTATAAATAATTTGTGAAATTAAATAGAAGCAGTACCACGTAACTGATGCATAATTAAGAAGCAGGACCTCGCAACTAACATCAAATTGTGTATAAATTTTTTTTGGCAAAATATGGATTGCAAATCTGTTGGAGACCATTATTCATATACCACTAGAAGTATGAAGGTAATTCAACACTACTTCATTAACATCTTGAACTGTTTTTTGTGTCTCCTGTAAAATATGATTTTTTCACTTACGAGGTACTGCGTTGTGGCCCTCGATATTGGTCCGCTCCGTTCTTACTTGTGCGTACCGATGTCCCCCACGTTACTGATTGACACGGTGAAACTTGAAATCTGTATTCTGAAAATTTTCGGAAATTAAAGCAACTATTAGTTTCCGCGCGGACACCTGGTATAACATAATGTACATTCACGTGAAATGGAAAATATACATGGTGTCTCAGTTCAATTTTTTCATTTGTTGAATATAAATAACTAATGAACGACTCTATGAAGCTTACTTCAGTTGAAACCTAGGTTAGTTTGCACACATTGCCTACCTGTCTGTAGAGTTTCAGTTGAATCCAGCTTCTGCCATAGGAGTTACTAGAGGTCCACCCTTACCACTGCACTGGTTGAATTCAGTTGGAACTCAACAAGCAGCTGGGCATTCCAAGTGTCTGAAAACTACCTTAGAGTTAATTAGAGCTAACTTTACCGCACCGTGCATGACTTAATGATGTTCAAAAGACGAAAAAATTTGATTTCAACACCCTGTATCTTAGGACGCGAGTGAGATGCATACATGTAATTTTTTTTTGAATTAGGAGGGCTGAGTAAATATTTCCCTGAAATTTGATCGGTGAAAAGTAGGATGGACAGCCTGCACAGTAAAGATAAGTTTCAATTATTTCTTGAAGTTTAAAGTTGCACCACAAACAACAACGGAACAACCCAGCCACAAAAACCCATTGCGGTAACGATAACGTTACACCAACAATTCACTAACTTCCAAATGATATAGGAAGTTCCAGAGCACATAGAATTTGGAGATTTTTTTCACAAAGCTGACCTACAAAAACGAAATAGTAGTTTATACACCAAGGGACTAGAGTGAAATTTTATTCCCGCACCCAAGGAAATAAAAATGAACGTTAGTCCCGTGGTGTATACAAGACTTTTCCCAATACCGAAGTACCATTTCCATGTACCAGTGCCATTCATTCTAAAAGTTTGGCGTTTAAAGGGAGCGTGCGGCCCAACATAATGGCTTATAGCATAGCACTTTTATTTTTGAAACGCGGATCCATGTTATGCGAGACTTTATTCTCATCGAAAATCAAGGAACATTATTTATGTGTAAGATTTTTCCAAATCGATATCGTGAAATCGAAAGTTATAGTGAATTGAGCACAAACAATGAAAGATTTCGTAGCCATGTTGCAGAATTTTCAAGCTTTTCCAGCCGATTGATAATAATGTGACTGAGTTGTGATACCTCGTGTGATTGACCAAGAAGAGATTTATTTAACAGTGCAAAAATGTAATGCGTCGTCTACAGAGTTCCGGAGAAAATTGAATTTTTAACTGCATGAAACCAAGGGCATAAAAATCTACTTTTTTTCCTGCAAAAGGGCGAGAAAAAGTGTACTTTTTGCCCCGCTATTGCAAAAAATGTATACTTATTTACTTATATGTTACGTTATTACTTATTAGGGTAGTCGTCACTGAGGAAAGATTTTTCATATCGTTTTTCGGGCTAATACCTTCATTACGACACTATAAACGTAGTGGCCAAAAAATGTTTGTCTGCCCTGTCTGGGCTATAATAAATAAGATTTACGACGGTCGACAAGACACCAGATTGTCTCTACTCAAACGGAATTCGGTCAGCATCCCGGAAGCTTGGGATTTAGGCCATGTTTGCCTTTTTCTGGCGATCGTTGAAGAACACTCGACTCAAAGTGCCAAATGTGGATAATGTGTATATCGCTAAGTAAGTCTGCCATCTGGCTGGGCTCGGTTTCTAAAGATCCTTCCCAACACGAGCTGATGGCGCTCCTCATCCTGCACCCTCTACCACATTGTGTTACAACGGTGTCTTATTATGGGAGTTGGCCCAGTATAAGCCTCCAAACTGAAGCTCCTCTTTCGCCAAGTAAACTTAGCGTTACTGCCATCATCAGCGTGTGGCAAGTAATTTTATGCTCGATTTTATGCCTGGATTCCTTCCACTTTAAGACCAAGTAGGTTACACCAGAATTTCAGCGACTTTGAATTACCGCGGAAGATGTATGCATGGGTTTAGCAAATCCAAAGGAATTATCTGCAACAACCGCGCAGGGTTTAGTTTACACCTCTAATATGTAAAGTGTTCAATTATCCTGCGGTTGAATTATTCATTGCCACAAGAGTTTAGCCACAGAGAAGACGCCAGAATTCCGCCTTCAACCATTGAGAATTAACATTGAATTTTCTCGACAAGGCAAAAGGTTTTGAAGGGCGTGCTGAACGTTCTGGTATTCATCTTCTATAGAATATAGCTACAGCAACTTTCTCTGGAATATACGGATAATGCCAGTAGAGCACAACGCTGAATTTGTTGTCATGACATTTTACGGCTCGAACATATTTTCGCTTAAGAGAAAAATACAAGTATAGGTACACGTAGGTATGTGGTAGACGTTGGGTAATTTCGTGTTTAACACAATGATCTCTGCAACAGGCGAAAATAAAACGTGGGAGTTTGGACGGGATGATACAATGGGGAATGCTTTTTTCTTTTCCTTAGTATTTATTCGCGGTTGCGGCAAAGGATCGGGTTGGGTATACGGAGACTACTCTGGCTATTTTTGCGGGATTATTCTCTTTGCTCAAGATCCATTACGCTCTATTTTCTCGTTTTTCAACAGCTCAGATTGTGAACATTCAATGTGCAAAAAGTAAAAATAGTTACTTACTTGTAAGTAGGTATTTAAGTGGTTTGTGAATAGCCATTGCAATTTTAGTTTTGATTTGAATTGACAAAAGACTGTTATTTCAACGACCATCATGTACACATACTGTACAGTATGAGTAGGGAATCGCTTCGGTAAATCGCTCTTTTGTAACATCGACTTGTAGCTTTGCAGGCTTGCTGATGGCGAAACACTAAAACAGCAGGCAGTTCGTTGCTGGAAGCTCAGAATTATACTTATACAGCGGGAATGTTAGCAATGTACAACGAGCTATGTTCGTTCCATCAACTACCCGAATAAAACCCAGAACCATCCAGATCATCGGGATGATATTTCTGCAATAATTTCTTTCCACTTGGCACTGAAAGTTGACCTAAACAATAACTACATGCAAATAAATATATTCGGTTGTTATTCAACTATCTGTTATTTTTCATCTGTTATTTGAAAATAACAATAACAACCTGTTATCTCGGTTGAAATATAACAGATACAAAATAACAGTTTACTCGGATCGTCGACGCCCGGTGCGATCAACTGATCAACAGTGAACGACTAAACAGATACAAAATAATATTTAGTTTACCCGGTTCTTCGACGCCCGGCGCGATCAACGGTGAACGACTAAACCATAGTGACTGAACAGATACAAAATAACACTAATAACAGTTCACCCCGATCGACGACGCCCGGCGTTAGTTGTAAGTTCTGTTACTTTTGCCTTGTGATATTGAGAATCCTGGAGCCCGTTTCATAAAACTACAAACGACAAATCACAATCACAAATGTATAACCTTGACGACCGATTGTTGCAACAATGGGTTACCAAGACTACACACACACTTGTAATTTGTCATTTGTAGTTTTAAGAAACGGACCCCTGGTTGATTTGTAAAATAACAGATTAACAGTATCTGTTATTTTTAACTGTTATTTAAAAATAACAGTAACAGGTTGTATCTGTTACGTAAAAATAACAGTTTTGCCCATCACTAGTGTTAAATCCTTCGTATTTTGAAACAAAGCTCTCCGACTACCACAACATCAGACGGTCGGACCGAAACTGCACAGGCACGTGTTTCGCCCCTATTGGGGACTCATCAGTGCGCAGGCATTCAGTACGGCTATCTGATGCCGCGGCAGCCAAAAATCTCATGATAATATACACCCAGGAGGACTATGTGAGTCCTCCAAGCGGCGCCATCTATCAAAGGCATTCCGCAGATGCTTTTTTTTCACGCAGAAAAGTGAAAAAAATCATAACTTGATATAATAAGTCGTCATAAGTCGTAATTAGGTTTCGAGTTTGCCCTCACGCCTCACCCGTTAACATTGTGCGTTTTCCATGGACCTCCACCTCGCGAGTTTAATGGTAGCAAGGCCATATTATAACGTGCACGCTGCACGCACTGCACGTGAGTAGCATCCCACAGAACTACCCATTTTCTTCATCCTGCAAAGCTTTATTTTTTTACTACCAATTCATCTAAACGGCGAATGGCACTATTATTATTCTGATGGCAATCTACTCTCTACAAACAAGGTTTCATTTTCCATTGCCGATCTACATTAAGCTCTGTGTGAATTATGCTAGAATCCATTGTCGTGAATAAAATATTTTCGACAAATTACACAAAAGAGACGCACAAATGGTTCAAATAAATACGCGCGAACGCATCAGCATCACGCAAACGTTCAGTCGGAGTTTCTCTCGGAATTAATATTAATTACAATGCATTAATAACAAACCGCCCCCTTTCGCTCCTTCACCCCCCGTCTACTCACAAACACAGCGGAGGAAAAATCGCTGAACCGTACCCTCGTTTTGTTTTCATCCTTCTCACTGTGCCATCAGTTGCGTTGCAAGCAAAATATAGGTACCCAATACAAAATTGTAGGAGAATCGCAGCAATTAGTTCGCAGTTCTGTGAATATTATTCTCCGGCTGCTTCTATTCAAATCGAAAACCGAAAACCTTTGCCATTGTCTGGATGAAGTTTGGTCGGAAGACTTGGCGGGGCAACTTTCAAGCAATTCAGCGCGCGCTGAACAAATAATAAAACTCTCATTTGCCAAACGAAATTTCCTTTTTATGAAATTACCTACCCTTGCGACACATCACCATAAAAATGTAGATTGTGCGCGCTCAGTTTAAATTGTGACTCTCTCGGAAAATTGCGTTACAGCCCATACACTTCATGCAGAAAGAGCCCCAGCAACAACAACAACAAAAAAAGTATTTGGTATATGTATAGTCAAAACCGGGCATAGTGTACGCGACAGCAAAAATATGTATTTGCATGGGAGACTGTTGCATATTTCAGAAATCATGTGAAACGTATAATGAGCCCCGGCTTTATAGCGAGAGGGTTTTCGTTCGCATTCACGTACAGCGCTTGCCGTTTGGTGAATGGTTCTTATTAAATGCCGGCAGAGTACCTTGTGTTACCCTATATAGTGTAAATCCACCTCCAGAAAGCAATAAATCTCCTTTTACTTGATAAGCTCTATTCATTAGGCAATATTATACATAGTGTGCCCTGGTGGTGTGTATGAAGAAAATAATGGTGCAAACGCATACTAATGTACCCAGAAAGCCTGCGGGAAATTGCCGTAGATTTTGGTGGTGGAACTATAAGCGTTACCGTTTAATTTCACACGTATACCTAAGCCTAAGGAAATTGTCTATTAATGACGGTCAAGAAGGGTGAGTATCGACACGCTATTAGTTTGGAAGGAGTTTAACGACAAGATCGACACACAGACAGCCATCAAAGAGCCGGTAATCGCAAGTATAGGAAAACACGTAATGGAGATTTAAATTGCGCGTTATTTCAATTTTTACTTATCATTCATAAGTTTGGCTTTCATCGCTTGAGCTACCAAAAACGAGAACACAACCCCTTTTTCTGGCGTCTCACGCGTGGGGCAAAAACATTCCACTTTCCAAGGGTTCGGTTTCGGGTTAAGTTGCCAGTTTTTTAAAAGCACAGTTGCATACCTACTCTGTCATGAGATTAAATTATTTCATTATTTCTCCTTAGAACTTAATCACTTGGGAATTCATAACATGATCAAGTTTCGTATATCATCCTGAATCATCGCAAAAACATGGAACACTTTCCAGGATCAAACCATTTTGTGCTTGGTGCTGAATGCTGATTCCAGTTGACGTTATGTTGACGCTTCACAGTGAATTTACACCTGTCTGCGCATTGATGAAACTGCCAATCAGGGGCATATTTCATGGAGCTACTTTTACTTTGCAACTTTTCACTCCGCACTTTGCAAACGTGAGGAGTAGCCAGGCAGTATTTTCTCAGCAGAATGGGGTCTTATACGATTTTTTTTTATTCATTCAAAATGTTCTACAAGGTGAGTTTGCTACATGAATGATATAGTTCAACTCAAAAGCCTCTACCTTTTTTTTTTTAAATTTGAAAATCGAGGCGGGAATAACCCCGATTAAATTTCAACGTCTGATGACGTAGGCGGACGAGTTGAGTTTGCGCAATGGGATGGTCGTAGCTGGAGCCGTGTTGCCAAATTGTGTGACAGGCAGTCAAGATTTGTATGAATATTTTGATATTCCTTAAAAAAAATCACTTCGACAGAACAACACGTTAGGTGGCATGTTTTTGGATACAATGGAATACATTTTTGAGGCATGAACAATGAATTTTGGTGTTTGCAATGGGAGTCCAATATAAATCTGGCAGCTTTGCAACAGGGAAACGTCATTTGAACGACGCTGTTGCCACCTTGTTAATTGTCTTTTTCGACAGAATTGTGGTTAAATCGAAATTATTTGTCCGGTACATTCTGCAAATAAACAATAATGTTATCGAGAACATGCATTTTCAAGGGATATCCCACACCTCTTCAAGTGCCCCACAAAAAATTGTCATCAGTGTACCCAAGTCTCAACCCCTGAGAAACAAGTGCCATACAGCTACCGGCGACAAAAGCCCAGCCCGATACGACGGCGGATATTTTTGCTGTGATGGTCATTTCAATGTAGGTAGAATTGTTGAACTTTGTGACCCCTCACCTGCAACAGTTTGTTTTTTCACAGCTGGAATCCGATGCCCCAAGCTAGAAGTGGGAGTATGTATAAGGTTGTGGGGTCGGTTGTGGGCTTAAAAACCATTCAAGGAAAATATGTAGTACCCCCCTTCAGAAATTGAGCTGAAAAAGAAGCCTCAGCTAACTCCTTTTACAAAGAAAAAGATAATGAGCTCACTACCTCACTGACAGCAGATCGTGGAGGTATGCGAAAAAAATGATTCCAAGCAACACTTCGAAATGGATGTGGCAGAAAATGAAATTATATGCCACCATCTAGGTAGGTGTTGGCAAGGATCTACAGCAGCTATCGTCACCATCAGCAACATAGCAAATCGACAGGCCGTAGAACTTATTGGTTCTTCCAACTAAGTAGAGCAACTCACCGCTTCGCTTCCAAAACTTAGATTTGGTACTCGGCCTGCAAATTAGCTACACCCAACATGTTCTGTTTTTACATTTTATTCAACTTTATTATAACATTCAGTTGTCAACTGTATAAAAATTAAAACAAATGAACCTGTTCTTCATATACCGTATGTTCGTTAAAATCATGAATTAGGGCAGGCTATGGAAGTAGAAACGTATGTCGTGAATTTATCAGTAATCACTCAAGTTTGATGTCAACATGATGAGCCGTCGTCATAGAATACATTTTGGACATACGTTTTGAAGTTCACAGCTTGCCCTAATCCATCATTTTAACGAACATACGGTACTAATCAGTGTTCAGTATTCAATTATTTATAATATGCATTACAGTGTACTAATACTGATTAATAACAAATCCTAAATATGTACTAAATACTTCACTATATCCATTACGAATGGAGCAAAAAACTGTTTGAGAACTACTCTTTTCTAAGCAAAAGATATTTTTTTGACTCTCATGTACAAGGTGTTCACGATAAAATTCACCCCCCCTCTAGGAGATTCCCCTTTGAGATAATTTGAAAAACTAAAAACTTTGTCTCAACAATTTTTCCCAGGGATTTTGAATCGATCGTATAAAAGTTTTCAATTGGTACCGTATACAGGGTGTGACATGTAACTTTTTTATTTCAAATACAACACCCTATATTTTATTACGTCAGTTGATGAAGCCTTTCTTTCTGATTACAAAAATATATAACATTAATGATTAACTTTGACAAGAGGCTGTCAAAAAAATTATAAAATAGGTAGTCAAATAAATCAAAAATTAAAAATTACGCGACACCCTGTATTAGGAACGAATTGGACCATTTTTCCATGCAGAGTTGAAGTCCGCAAATAAAATGCTGCGAGAATAACTTTTTTTTTAAGTGAACTGTAGAAACCAAAGCCATCTTGCCGCGAAACAAAATTATGTGACTACCTATTTTATTATTTTTTCGACAACTTACTTGTCAAAATAAATCATAAGTGTCATATATATTTGTAATCAGAAAAAAAGGCTCAATCAAATAACGGAATAAAATATAGGGTGTTGCATTTGAAATAAAAAAGTTACATATCACACCCTGTATACGGTACCAATTAGAAACTTTTAGAGGATCGATTTAAGGTCCCTGGGAAAAATCGTGAGGAAAAAGTTTTTAGTTCTTTGAAATATCTTGAAGGGGAATTAACTGGAGGGGGGTGAATTTTATCGTGAACACCCTGTACCTACCTATACTACTTTGTCAAACTGGCCACTTTTTCACACGTCACTTCCAATACAATATCACTGCAGTATTTTAAAAAGGTTTTATGTCGTAACTTCTGTATTATTTCACAGTGTACTAGTGTCCTCAATAAACAAATGATGAAGGGAAACCTTCTGTGCATCGGTTTCCTTATCGCTATAAAAAATGAATAAAATTCCATCTGAATTTGTTTTCAATCCACTTTCAACTACTTTATCTTTGAAATCTGAGGTTGTTGATTTAGTGGTACTACTTTTAACTTTGAAAATTTCCTGGAGTGTTTGTCCTTCAAGGGTAGTTCCTACTTTGGCTAAAGCAGATTTTCTCCAATAGCACTCTGTGGAGGTTACTGATGGATTTTGGCTTTTGTTCAGTAGCCAATATAGGAGGGCGACGCTATGCTTACAGCCTCTTGTAACAAAGTTACACAATAAATTTCAATTCAATTCGAATTCATTGATACCAAACTACAAAACAATGATATCCTTCACTTCGTCAAACTTGAATCGTAAGAAGTTTGCTAACAAAATAATACCTAACCCTACCTGAACTAGCCGCACAATCTCCACAGGTACATGAGACAACCTCCTCTGTTTCTTCTTCAATGATGACTGTAACAGCATATGGAGTACTTCGGACTTTGTGCTCCGGTGTTACTTTGGCTTTGACAGTACATAACGTTTTATCACGTTTCACCTGTACAAACCCTATTGCTTCGTCTCCATATATTTGTTTGCTACTTCTGCAAAAAAAGAAATGATTAATTGATTGGGATCAGGTAGGTGCTAGAGGCTCGCTTGCCGCTTGCTTATGAGTCACAAAGCCTTACCTGCTAGTTTTAACATTTCTTACGCCATGTGCGGAAAAATCTGCGTTTCTTCTATAAAAATTGTCTACCATGTCCGCATAGACTTCTGGGAGATTTCTGTCGTTAGCTTCTTTGAAACCAGCTTCCATTTTTTCCCAATTTAGCACAAAAAACAACTCAATACGTTCAGCAAATATGACCGCAAACTCTCACAACAAGAGGAATCAGGAATGTGAGGTTAGATAAATGACAGAAATGTAAATAATGACAACGTGGTAACGCTGCTTTATATCAACTGCGGTCTTGCTTCCAATTCATTGGTGGATGAGTTTAGCCGCGAATTCAGTCGATTTAAACAGAGGGAGTGTGAAGAGCCAGATTTCAAGTTCTTTTCCCTGAGCCGATTTTTTTTTTTTCATCTTCACAGTATTTAGTTTTAGGTACTTGAGCATCGATTTACATAAGATAATCGCATTTTGTGATTTTCGTATAAGACCCCATTTTATCAAGTGCAAAGTGAAAAGTTCCAAAGTAGCTTTATGAAATAGGCCTCAGGACCAATGACCACAGAGTGTCCTCCGCAACCAAAGAAAGTTTATTCCTAAGTTACAAGGGAATTTCGGATATCCACGTTCTACGTTGCGTTACGGCGTACGTTCCGTGACAAGCGAGCTCTCTGTTACTTACTGTACCTAAACGTGAAGTATAGCGTGGAATGAGAACGAGGAATAGTCTAAAGTGTTCCGTGAAAATGCATTTTTCCACCGAAATGCAATAATGCACTTCCCCTGTGCCAAAGTTGAATGATTTGTTTATGCCGCCCGTATGCATACAGTTGACGACCTCAATATCACCCGTCTCCAAGAGAACGCGCACGGTACACATATATTGGAAAATTGCATAACATTCGCGTGTCCCGAAATCGCTGTTCCTGATGCACAATCCCTACTGAATCAATCCGTAAAGCTCCATAATCCTCATGAATTATCTGCCGGCCTTTCCAACCTACCACAACACGAATGCCATCCGAAACAAAAAAGACAAGAAGACGGAGACAGTCAATAACTCGAACAATATAAAATCGCGCTGAAAGTCTCTCATCCCCAATATCTCCGAAGGTTTTGAATCTATCACATGCAAATCCCACCCGGCTCTACCAGACCCTCTGGTTTTTTCCCGAGCTGTTATTCCTGCCACATTATCCTCTGCGAAGGATGTTGGATGCGCTGATGCCGCGAGAACACACCTCGAAGTTCCGGATTTACCAACAATAAAAAATTCAGAACGAGTGCAGACAGACCCGCAATATATCGCGAGTATAAGATGTTTTCGCATTTGGCAGACGCAAAGGAAGGCGCTCAAGGAATTTGCCTTATGGCCTCGGCACATGCAAGTGCATCATTACCACCCTCCGGTAATTGCTGCTTTATGCATGAGCTCTGGTGATTAAAATTCGATAGAAATTTTCGACGCTCATAAGGCAATCGTGGAGCAAAGTTTTGGGTTCAAGGCTTTTCTTATGTTTAAGTACCCTCTTCTCTAGACCTCCGCATCCATTGAGGCGAAAGTGAGATAAACTATTTTGTTCTTTTAGAGCAAGGAACACACGGAGGGTTACCAAATTGATTATTATGACGATTATTGCTCATTCTGGGCTACCAACAGTAAGATTGTAATCAACGAAGTCAGATAGAATGATAGAAATAGACGACATGAGCTCATTCTTGGTGTGACAATACATTCACAGTAGCTTTGGGCAAAACTCACCTGCTATGGCAGATGACTTGATTACTATCAGGTTGGTCATCGTCAATCAATGTTTTTTAAATTTCTTCACCCACTGGGCGGGCCCTTGTCGATTATTTCTCTTTCCTGCTTTAAGCAATGTGATGTTTTTGATTTTTAATGCTTGATGTACTAAACTTATTGCGAATTGGGTACATGACCTGATCTATTCAATGAACGTCTCCAGCTCTTTTACCATCAGCTTCAAGGATCAAGCCATTCACCTATATGAAAAACGGTTCGAATATCCGGATACCACATCACAGTTTTCCAGAGATTTGATTTAAACATTATTCGACACATTGCTTTGGCACACTTCCTTTTTCCTGATGACGGAATCGGAACACCAGTGTGTGTTTTAATCCTCTTCAACCATCAGCCTGGCGCTTTGTTTGCCGACAACCACGCGGCAAACTGGTTATAGGATGGATCTCGTTATTTACATGCCATTTGATTGTGTTTTCAGCGGCGACGTTGCAGAAAATGAAATTCGCGTTCATTTTCCAGCGCTCCCATAATAATGGCTGAAATTGTGTGTCGGCAGTGCTTTGATTGCTGCCCGAAAGGAATGCAATCAATAACCTCAAAATAAGTATGTATAGGGTATGTAGTATATTATGTACCCTATATGCGGTTCGTACATTCACTAATACAATGGGTTTATATTATTAAACATGCAACCTATTCTGTTCTGTGAAGCACGAATGCATTTCCCAGATAGGTACGTTATTTCTAGACAAACAAATAAAATTACAAATTGCGATAGCTTTGTGCATACCTGCCTACATACCTACATAGCGACGCGATAACAGTAATAACAACGCGTGAATAATTAATTATTCTTGTACTAGTAATAGACTAAGAAATTATGGTTTTCATGAAAGTAGTGAATAACAATAATGCAAATCTCAATTACAACATGGCACTCCGAGAGGGAACGGACTTTTTTCTTGATTTTGTGGAAGTATTGATGTGATCTGCATTTAGGAGAAAATGCCGTTCAACCAATTTTGCGAGTAGGAGAAAGATAAGACAAAATAATAACCCATTCATTCTTATTCTTGACCAAAAAGTTTACAGCTGTACCTAAGACACGTTCTCAATTAGATTATGCTACCGACATACACCAAACCAAATTTTTCTCAGTTCCGTGCAACAAAATTGAGAGAAAGTGTAAGTGAAACGGTTCATCCATCATCATCAAAATGTCTGCATGTATCGTGAATAAAATCTATGCAAGAGTTTTATGAAAATGTGATTTTCTTCTATTTGAAGTAACAAAAAATAATAATAATAAATGAGTCTTTTATTTGGAAAAAGTAAAGTAAAGAAAACTCAACCTCAAACCTTAACTGTAACCTTAACTCCAAACCTATTTTCAACTTCATTTATCAATTCTTCAAAATCACAAATGTTGCTTCCTTTGAGGACAACCAGCTCTTCCAAAATATTGTCCGACATCTGACATGGAACCTCTCGTGGCTGACAGGATGCACCCACCAGTAAAACGCAAGAGAAATAATCGAACTTATCATCGATCCCAGATAGTGTATGCGAAAGCAAGAAATGGCAATGGGGTGAAGTATAGTATTAGTAGTATTACTAAAACAATCTGAGCTCAAACAGACTACAGAGCGTGGGAAACAAAGGTATTTTGTATTTTGTATTTTGAAAATCAGAATACTTTCCCAAAAAATTTATTTCAAATACAAAACACAAAATACTATCTGCCTGAACTATTCCTAAATACAAAATACGAATACTTCTCAATCAAGTGTATTTAAATGCAAAATACTCAAAAGTATTTCTAATACGTATTTCAAATACTTGTATTTGAAATACCGCCCAGCCCTGGGTACTGATGATTTTTTCGCGTTCTAAATCGAACAGCCGGGGTAATTTCAAAAGTGAAATACGACCGACAGCTGTATTCCCGTAGCAATCCCTGAAAACTTTGGTTGCGCATGCGGGCAAGGTTTGACAAACAAAACATGCTTATCATCAAATCACAGCAAATATGAGACTCACGGCAGGTACTTATCAAAAAGTCGGCTGCGATGTAGGGGTCCTGTTCACGTCGGCTGCATCTCCCATGGAGCTTCTGGTCAGATGGAACCCAAACCGCGTAACCCTGCCAGAGCAAGTATCCAGCTAGCTTTCGTCAGAGATCGATGTCGGTCTTTGGCATCACCATGCAAGCAATATCTTGCGATGCTGCCGTCGGCGTTGTCGACGGCCGGAGAGGGCTTCGATTCCGCTGGCAACTCACTTTGAGTTTTTGATGGGTAAAAAGAAATCTTTCCACAGCTCAAATAAGGGGATTCTCAAGATAGAGTAAAGGTCCGTTCAGTAAGCTTATTTAGCCGCAAGTTTTAATTGTAGCCGTAAGCGCTGTATTGCTTATTGGCTGCTCTGAGGAGGCTGGTTCATAAGAGCCAATGGGTGTCGCTGCGCTTGCGACTAAAATTAAAACTTGCGGCTAAATAAGCTGACTGAACGCACCTTGAAAGACCAGAGTCCGGGGCACATTTTTGAACTGGTATAACCACTGTTTAGATTGCCCTTGAAGGTGAGACGTACCGTACAAGCAACTCTCTTGATATTCTTCTTTCTCTCTAAGTTATTTCGAGAATGCTGGAATGATATTCGAAGGCGCCTAGGCTCCTTTAAGAGTCCTATCTTTAATATTCATGACCCTCTTCTTCGTCGAACCTCGGCGTTGCTTTTAGAATCTTACACTCCATTTAGACATTCCGTGAATCTGTCCTGCTATAACGCAGTGATGTTGTATCATATTTTTCATTAGCCCCCATACGTTTGTTTCCTTGACCTCCAGCTTTCAACAAAGTCTGTTTTATTACGTTGCTTCATTTGAAGTCACTTTCATTGCTTCTGAAAGCTCTCAGATTCATGAATCACTTCCCTTGATTATGATACTATTCAACCAAAGTTCATTTATTTTGAGGCTTCATAGAAATATACGGAATAACGGAGTTTATTTTGTGGCCGTTCTGTTTTTGTTCTTCGCGATTTTTCGTTAGTTTTTCTCGGTAGCTTTTTCTCGATAGCTAAATTTTCATATCTTCCAAACGATTCGACGTATCAAGTTAGTTAGTTGATCAAATTACCTATTTCGGCTCTATACCTAAGTACCTATTTATTCACGACGACGATAAGTCGAGCTATGAACAATTTCTAACATTAACAACAATACATTCCTTGCTATGAATCCTGCCTGAGCTCGAACTGCTCATCCGCGAATTGTGAAGGTTTGTGGCTTACCTTTAAGTCGGAGTGTCCGGATTTGTTGCTTATTCCCAAGTCGGAGTCTCCACCGGATATCGAACAATCTTGGAAACAGGAGGCCTAGAAAAAAACAACGCATCAAAAACTATGACCATGCATATTGGCTGTCATATTGAAATATCTTATTATAAACTGCTCAACAACTGGAATGACGGTATCGAAAATTTTGCCCTTTTTCAAAATGATGTAACTTTGGAATGACACAACTGATTTTGTGAAAAAACGGTGTTCGAATTTCTCAGATCAGATGTCCAACAATGACGATATGATTTTTTTTTACATTCCCGACCCACCAAAAACCTGTTCACGGGATAATAAGTTGGAAAATTTGTAGTTTTTCCAGAGAGGAAAACTCGAAAACCCTGAGTGCGATTTCAAAAATTCTGCCTTCGAAAATTAATTCAATCTTTTCTCAAACTTTTATTCCCAGCATGCTACAATGGATATTTCGTGGAGCTCATCGCATGTCGAAGTTTGCACTGCAGTTGATTCAAATTCACGGGATGTGCAAATTCCATTTTGAAAAACTTAAGTCGGGAAACCTAAACCGTGTCGATTTCGAAGATGGAATTACACGTTGGAAATGGTCTTAATCGTCATAGGGGACCTTAAAACGGATATATCCGTCGAAATTTCGAGAACAATTTTTAGCGCGTTCACAATACTTCCCCTCCTCGTTGGGTGGTGAGTCGGGAAAGTAAAAAAATCATATCTAGGCCAGGCGGTATGTCGGTAAAATCACTACAATCTGGAAAAAACTCCGACCAAAGCTTTTATGGTGTCAAACTCTTCGTAAGGTCAGTAGTTATCTACCACTGAGTTTCCGCCCAAAAACGAGTTGTGCTGATTCCTCCACATCTGCGCGAAGGTAAAGGATGCCTCGAAAGTGCAAAAAGACCTGTTAAACCTCCGTACTTTTTCGTTATATTTGCCTAAATGCAAACGTACAACTCTTACGCAAACATTGAAAGCATCTGTCATCATCTCTGTGCCAGTCTTACTGTTGAAAAAAAGATTTCTTCGTGCGGGTCAGATCAATTACATTAATTCGTTTTTCCACACAAGAAAACGATGGAGCAACATGTATTTTATATGTTTTCTAATAACTCGTGTCCATTGAACCCATTTATGGCATTAAAGTTTCGATAACAGCATTTTTAAAGATGTTGCCAGCAAAAAAGTGAATAATTTTTACCCGCCTGTTCAGCAGCAATTTTTTCAATTTTACCAAACACCGTTTGCGAAAATTTCATAAGGAATGAAAAGCTCAAACTGTTCTCTAACGATATCGTGCCTGGCTTAACCGCGGCACGCACTTGAAAGTCTAAAAAAACTGATTTCGTTCCGAAAGGTCCTGTTTCACCCGCGTGCGGCCGTGCCTACTTGACATAGACCGGACTGATTACGCGAGCTTGAAAATGTACTCTTTTCCAGATTTAAAATGCAACCATTATCAATAAGACTTTGTACATTGATTTATGAAGAAATTATATATTATTTTATCATTATTGGTCGTGTTTTAGAGCTGAAAAAGAGTACATTTCCAAGCTTGTGTAATCAGTCCGGTCTATGTCAAGTAGGCACGGCCGCACGCGTGTAAAATATAACCGTTCGAGAAGAAATCAGTTTCCTACACTTTCAAAAAGCGTGCCACGGTTAAGCCAGATATAATATCATTAGAAAATAGTTCCAGCTTGTCATTCCCTATAAAATTTTCGAGAACGGTGTTTGGTAAAATTGAAAAAACTGCTGCTGGACAGGTGGGTGAAAATTATTCACTTCTTAGCGGGCAACATCTTCAAAAATGCTGCTATTGAAATTTTAACGCCATAAATGAGTTAAATGAGTACAAGTTATTAGAAAACATCCGAAATTACATGTTGCTCCATCGTTTTCTTGTGTGGAAAAACAATCAAATGTGATTTATCTGACCTGCATAAAGAAATCTTTTTTTTCAACAGTAAGAGTGGCACAGAGATGATGACAAATGCTTCCAATGTTTGCGTTAGAGTTGTAAGTTCCCATTGAGGCAAATAAAATGAAAAAGTACGGGGGTTTAACAGGTCTTTTTGGACCTTCAAGACATCTTTTACCTTTGGGCAGATGTGGAGGAATCAGCACAACCCGTTTTTGGGCGGAAACTCAGTGGTAGATACCTACTGACTTTACGAAGAGTTTGACACCATAAAAGCTTTGGTCGGAATTTTTTCTATCCAGAATGACCTACCGCCTGTTGGACTTCTGATCTGAAAAATTCAAAATCCGTTTCGAGATTAGACATCAGGCTTCATGAATAATTCATTAGAAATCGAAAAAAAAATTCAGAGACACGGGGATCGGTCGAACTTAGCACAATTTTGCAATGTTTTACATTCCACCCTGTAAAAATAGTAATTGGGATTGAAAACTAATCTCGTCAATGGGATGGATTGCCAAAAGATGGATCTTAAAAACTGTGAAAACACATTCAAAATCGGTTGTGTCAATCCAAAGTTACGTTATTTTGAGAAAGGGCAAAATTTTCGATACCGTCATTTCAGTTGTTGAGTAGTTTAGTTGATCGACTTCCATGACAATTCAACTGTCAACAATGTAACCAATAAAGAAGGGTTATTTCAGCAATTTCCACCAATCAGGCTATGATTAGATGAAAATTGCACTAATGTAATTTCCGGTACGGAAATACAATTATAGAGGATGAAAATGGAAAATCGTTTCGTTCGAATTGTCATGCCAAATACATCTCGAGACTTCGTAATTACAGGAAATTTTTGGTTTTCAATAATTCGTGCTTGTTGGATACAAAAATGACCAATCGCGCTTCGCGCTCGTGATCATTTCAGTTACCAACAGGCACTCATATTTTACAGCTCAAAAATTTCCGGTGATTACTTAGTCTCTTGTTGTATTATATATGAAACTTAAAATATACTTCTATCTCGTTGAGACTTTTTCACTTCAAAGTTTATTCCATGGTTCTGCCGCCATCTTGATCTCCATATTGGAGACAGTTAACCGAATCATTTTTGTTCGTCCAACATCCAACATTCAAAACTTCAAGACCATCGTTTTCATAAGCTTGCTTTCTTAAACGTTGAATTGATATGAACGTTCATCCATATTTTTTTTAATGTGAACACATTTCCCGAGCAAAGCTTTCTGTTAAATACACAGACAAGTTGAAAAATGGCCTGGTTAACAAATGAGACGGTTCAAATAAGAAAGTCGTTATTACGAAATTATAGCCAATTTTGTGATGTGACTAAATGTAACCTCACGTGGTACTGCTCTAAGAAGGAGCAACAACCATTTGGCGACCAATTAGGGAACATAATTTGGAGCATTAAAAACTCAAACAAAAAAATACTGCAACAGCATAGCATCGCAATATCGTACATTTTGGTTTCAATTGTTCCAGTAACTATGACTATGAGTCTTGTTGTACGCGATATACATATACGAGGGTCGTTTGATAAGTCTTTAGAATGGACATGAAGAAACATTTTTTTGGGTCAAAATTAGTTTTATTTCTCAACATAGTCTCATTTTAGCTCTATACACTTGGTCCAACGATGTTCCAAGTCTTTTCATTCCTTTGCTATGGTATGATTTTTCGAGACCCTCAAAATATCCGTTTTGGGCGTCGATTTCTTAATAATTCGATGTGAATTTCTTTCCACCGTACCAATAGTTTCCAGTATTGGAAGTAGGGTAAAGTCACATAGGGCTGAATCTGGAGAATACGATGGGTGGGGAACAAATTCGAAGTTTGATTCGTGTATTTTGGCCATTGCAACGGAATGTCCATTCGAGTGCGCTTTTGGTCGATTTTCAGCAATCGCGGCACCCATCGCGCCGATAGCTTCTTCTTTTACAAATATTCGTGCAGATGTTGAATACACGTTCAGTTGAGATGCCCACAGCTTTAGCAATCTCGCGCACCTTCACTTCACGGTTGTCTAACACAATATCATGGATTTTGTGGACCATTTCTGCTGTTGTGACCTCATTTGGCCTTCCAGATCGTGGTTCATCAGTCGGGCTCGTACGACCTCGGTTAAATTTTTTATACCAATTAAAACAGTTGAGTTCGATGAAGCAGACTCCCCTAAAGTTCTCGTGGAGTCTTTAATTATTTGTAAAGACTTCAAGCCTTTCAAAAAATAATATTTGATCACAGAGCGAATCTCATTTTTCTCCATTTTCGCAAAATACCAGGAGTCGTGTATCTTAAATGGGCCCCAAAGATGAACTATTGGACGTATATGTCTAAAATTTTATATTTAGGCAAACTAAGCTTGCTAGATTTCAGTAAACATAGGAACTCCGTGCTATAAGTGCCGCTATTTCAGTGTTACTCTAAGGATATGTCAAACGACCCTCGTATACAAGGTGTTTCAGGGATGATAGCAAAAAATTCAACTGTGGGTAGATCTCGTCAAAATATGACGAAAGCTTATATTATACCATTTTGCAAAGTTCGGCCTGATGACGAAGATACAGCCCTCCAAAGTTTACTTTTTTCAGATTTCAAAAATTTGTAACTCAGGAACGCTTCGACAAATTTAGCTTCAATTCAGCAAAAGCTGGTTTGTCATAATGATCTATCAACCTGCCAAATTTGGAAAGAATCCACAATCAGTGGTTCAGGAGTTATGAGGGTCAATAATTTAGAAGCATCCGAAGAAAAGTTGACTTAAGGTGACGCCTCATAACTTTTACGCCACTGATTGGATTCTTTTCATTTGGCAGGTTGATAGCTAATTATAACAAACCAGCTTATGGTAATTTAAAGCTAAATTTGTCGAAACGTTTCTGAGTTACATATTTTTGAAATCCGAAAAAAGTTAACTTTGGAGGGCTGTATCATCGTCATTAGGCCGAACTTTGCAAAATGATACATAGGCTTTCGTCATATTTTAACGAGATCTACCCACAGTTGAAATTTTTGCTATCAACCCTGAAACGTATATGTATATGTATTTTGTTTTTTTTTTTCAAGCAATTTGATGTTACGTTTACGTCACTATTCAGCCACAAAACTGGCAATACTTTGTAACGAATTGGGATTTTTTCATGATAATTACAATTCTCACCTGGGTTTTCACCAAAAATCATTGGAAAAAAATACCGCGGCCTCTTAGTCCAAGTCATTTCTTATACAAGTTCAATTCCAAGGTGAGTAGGTGCATGATGTACCCCATTTTCGCATGATGTGAGTCGCCGAAGAAGCTTTTCAAAATACAACAATAGAAAGGTCTCGTGAAAAAGGACCTTTGCTCATTTCTTGTGGCTTTGCCGGCGTTATACCCAACAAGTTTTAAACTTTATATTTTTTTCATTATCGCGCGGTATGTGTAACGTTTCGTGAAAAATTAATCACACACCCAAAGAAGCTTAATGACCGGAATTTTTTCGGGGGCTGGCATGTATGTGGGGCACATGAGAGCGAACTTGCGTGTCATTTGCCTTTGTTCTGCGAGCAGGCAGCGCACCAAGATTGAGATTAATGCCTCGAGATTGTGTCAAGATCAGGAGACTTTTCGTGAAGCAGGGTGGGTCGTATTATAAAACGCCACATTGTAAAATATTATAGGGGCAAGTTGGGCGATAAGAATCACACGGGAGCAAAATTAGGTGCGAGATTGGGATCCGCCACGGAAGTTTTGAGAAATGCGCGAGGAATGAGATGGAAAATTGGTCGGGAAAACTCCTGGAAAAGACCTGACTCGAACAGATGCTATGCCATTTTATAAATGTTGAACTTGGTCGTTTCCTACTTTTCTCTTTTTCTCCCATCATAGAAACCGCATAATTCCGGTGCAAACGACGCAAACCACCTTTGAGGCCGCAAAATTAACTAAATCAAATCAGTACGAAATAACTCCGGAGTTGTGACTGGAATGCTGTAAAGACGGCGAGGCTTTCGTACTTCCATCAGCCTCGCGCAACTTGCGGGAAACTCCGAGATTGTCTCCTCGAAGTGATATTTATGGCATCTTTTTTGAAAGTATTACGGATACGGAACGTTCCTTGAATCATTGAAATGTGAATCCTTTGACGGCAGGTCAAAACTGCCGAAAACTTTTATCCTTGATTTTATCCATTTCACCAACACTGGAGGGTGGTAAGTGCCTGGCAGCACCAGCAGAGTGCAAAATGTCACCTCTCGGTGAATGATGACCTTTCGTTGAGGGTGCTACATTTAAAATTCACTGCAGCTGAATTAAAGTGCGCCGTTCAACAGGAAGAAATCCCAGTGCAATGTCGGGAGCTCTGGACTCTGGGGCCATATTTTATGGACGTATGGAATCCACCCCGGCTTTTATCGGGTGGCAAAATTGGAGATGCAGGCGGTTGCTGGATTGGACACATTTCGCCGCATACATTAATCACTTTATTCGAGAAATCTTGACACAATGTTGTGTAGGATATTAAAAATTCCTACATGAGTACAGGGCTTTCATTTCAAAAGTCCCCATTTCCAATTTCACTGCTAATTTTTTTCCCTCAGGAAATTGTACGACGTGATTTTATATTGAGGCGGACACCATGATTAGGTAGATTAGGTCCCCTTAGCCCTTAGATAGTCATCAGCTTTTCAAAAAATTTGAATAGTAATATACAGGGTGATTCATGAGTGACCATACATAGACTAATGGGAGATAGAGGACTTCGAGGCGAGTCAGGATCCACTGAGGAAATTTTATTTTCTCCAATGGTTACAAAGATACAGGGTGTTTTGTGTGTTTCGTATGAAACTTTGATAAGCGATATTTCTGAAACGGTCAAAGGTATTTTGTTGAAATTCACTAGTAATATTCCTCTGTTGGAACTCATCCCGAAGCCATACCGGGTGAGTCAAAATCCAGGGACGGGCCGGTGCCCCTTTTTTGTTTCACCAAAGAGTACATTTTCTGACCGCTTTTCTAAAAAACTGCTATCGGATTCAAAAAGCTAAGGAAAAATGCTTTAAGAATCACTCTTTAATTTAGATGGCACACCTAAACCGTTTCGACAATAAAATTAAAAGTAAAACTTGTGGGTGAGTTCCCATTTTCGACCAGACATAATCGACTTATTATTGTTTGATTGAATTCATCAAAATTCATTTTTTGGCCTGTCTCTGTTGAATAGAAGAGCTTGGTTGAAAGAAAAATTCCAGAGCCGACCATTTTCTTTTTATGACAAAATCGAGAGTGAAACCAAAATTAGACTCGATTTGGTCGTCAAACAAAAAATCTCCCGCTTTGGAATTTTTCTTCCTACCAAGCAAGCCCTTCTATTCCACAGAGAAAAGCTAAAAAATGAATTTGAATGAATTCAATCAAACAATGAGTCGATTATGTCCGGTCAAAAATGGAAACTTACCCATAAATTTCACTTTCTATTTTTATGTCGAAACGGTTTAGGTGTGCCATCTAAATTGAAGAGTGATTCTTGAAGCATTTTTCTTCAGCTTTTCGAATTCGATAGCAGTTTTTCAGAAAAGCGGTCAGAAAGTATACTTTTTGATCAAATAAAAAGGGGCACATTTTTTCAATCCCGGCCCTGGATTTTGACTTACCCAGTATGGCTTCAGGGTAAGTTCCAATAAAGAAATATCACTGGTGAATTTCAAGAAAATATCTCTAGCCGTTTCAGAAACGGACTTATCAAAGTTTCATACGAAACACACAAAACACCCTGTATCTTCGTAACCAATGAAGAAAACAAAATTTCTTCAGTGGATCCTGACTCGCCTTGAAGTCCTCTATCTCCCATTAGCCTATGTTAGGTCACTTATGAATCACCTTGTAGGTAGGTATACTCATTATTAATTACTGAAGATTCAAGGGCGTTATGAAATTATTCAAATCATCACTGTATATATCCCATACACTATATTTTCAGTAGAATGACTTTTTGGAGCAAAAATCAAGTGACAATGGGGGACTACGGCTACGGCTGATGGCACCTGCAAAGTTTTTGAGCAAAACTATCAGCGGCCATCGGCTGTATCTTCCCAGCGATCCAGCTTGTCACTTAATTTTTGCTTCAAAAAGTCATTCTACTCAAAACAGTAAGTGTATGGGATATAGGTAGGTTCCGGAAGAAGCATAATTTTCAAGACCTTTCCATTTTATTCATTTTGGAAAAAATCAAATCGATAGTCGTAGAGATCGAATAATGTAGAATCAGAAACAAGAGAATAAATTCCTTTACAGAACTGTCAATGGAAACAGAAAATGAAGCAAGACAAATTCGTATGACAGATCCACTAACCTACTTGTTTATGTTTCAATATTTTTTGTCGTCACTTTCCCCTGAAAGAATCACACGGTAAAAAATGCCGCGAATATGAAATTTGAAGGCGTTAGTTATGTCAATATTGCCTAAATTGAGCGGCGCCAAAACGGTAGGTTTTCTAACTTTCATCTTCAGATATTCTCAATGAAGAAGTAAATGAAGAGCTTTTTCAGGGCAAACGAACGCGGCATTTGAAAATGCCAACAATTTTGGAAGATCGCCAGTGACGTGAAAATTAAAGGCAAAAAGAAGCTGAGCCTCCTTCACAAATTTGAGCCACTGTTTTTCCCTAAAAAATGTGGGAAACCAGGTTGTGTTTTCACAAAAACATTATTAAATAAGCGCCGCGTTTTAGTGGTTTCAAATTCTTCTTTTGCTTCGAGTGTCAAACCATTGAACACCGACGTATATGCACGTGTTTTAGTGAACACGTAACTAGGATCACACTGCGGTTCGAAGAGAGAAAGAAAAATCACCTCTCCGGTCACCCTCTTGATGGTGGTGTATGTGTCACGGTGCAAGGGTCAGGGCATTTTATCACTTTTGGGCATTATGAGGTACCAAGACGAGAAAATCATATCTGCACAGGGACTCGTGCAATTTCTTGAAGAGTCACATTGTGTTTGTTTTCCCCTGTATTCAATTTTGTGAGTGCCTACATGAATTGTTCCTATTTTTCAATTACTTGTGTATTGTGTATACGCTAGACGGTCCTTTTTGAGAATACTGTCAGTTTGATATGCCTATTTAGGTACTGCTGAATTCAATTAAAAGTACGTCTATGTTATTGCACTAATTTTGTGACTTGAAAAACACGCACGACACATTCAGTCTTTGTATGGTCATTTCCGTAATTTTCTGTGTGATTCGAATCTCAAGTGCTCATTTTTTAACGCTATTTTGTCTGTGCCATTTCACTATTCCACTTCTTATGTGCAAATATTATTATACTTTTTGTGTCAATATTTCGTGCCTTCTGTCTGTTGTGGTTCTCAGATATTTCCATTTTGTTTGTTTATCACTCACTGTTATTTTGCAAAGGGCGCTTGCGAGTATGATCGAGCCTTGGTGTACCTAGTCCACTAATATTTTCTCGAATACCGTGAAAGTCGATCCTGTGCTGTCAACCACTTATATCCAACCTAAATTGACTGTTTTTAATGTTTTGTTTTTGCCTATGTGTCACGAGCTTTTACCGTCCAAGCAGGTAATACGGTACCTTCTGTTGTGGAGTCATGTTCATTTATTTTGTTTTGTTGGCTATAAGATGATTTGATAATACCTTCCAGGGAGTGAACAGAGTCTGCTATGGTAAATAAGGACGATTGGTTGCAACTAGGTCACTTGCGACTCGCGTGACGGGGCACATGTCAGATTTTGTGGGATAGGTTCTTTTGCAGGGTCCTCGAGCACAGGTTCGCAACAAGATGACCCTCATTGTATAGTTGTAGTATTTTGGATTATTTTGTAGTGTTTTATTATGCCCTGTCTACTAACACATCTTCACTGGTTGTCTTTTAAGTGTCTATGTGAGCTTGGGGTGTTTTTGCGTTACTTTGCGTTGCGTTGCGTTATTTCGTGTTATTTTTTTGCGTTGGGGGTAAGGAGTGAAGTTCAGTGAGTTTTACATTTTGCCACAACATATTTGAGAGTCCTCTTCTTCAGGCAATAGTCAGGGTTTTTTTTACGAGATTCTTCCACTGAGTGCTTATCCTTCAAATCCGTCACTTTCCCTTTTTCTTCGACTTGACAGTTTGACATAATTTGTTGTGTTGCTTTCAATTGATCATGGTTGTGATTTTTATGTTTTCTTGTGCCCTTGTTTTTGTTCATTTTGCCTATTTTGTGTCATTTTCTTTATTCTGTTAGTCATATGTAGAGAGGGCATTTATAGTTTTTTACATGTTCTATTCGCTAAGTTCGATGCAACTGTCGACTTGCAGCTTGACGTTTCCATCTATAAGGAACCTAAATACCAAGTTTTATTTCGCATATAATTCATTATTTTGAGTTTTTACCGCATACAAATTGATAGTCCATATAATTGCATATAGCCGCATATTTAGTCCATATTTTTGCATATAACTGAATATTTGTTGATATTTTGGCCATTTTATTTATATGTGCTAGAAAATCACGATTTCAAGAAAAAAAAAAAAGGCTAGTGAACATGGGTTTCTTTATTTCTTTTTATGGAAGATCCTCCCAAAATTGTAGCATTGCCAAGATGATTTTGTTTAAAAAAGTTTTTGTACATATAAAAAAAAACATGAAAAAGATTATTTGTCTGTTTGAGTGCCTAAAGGGGTATTTTTGGAAGTTTTCGAAAATTTCTTGATTTGGAAGTTTAGCTTATGTCATCTATGTAGGTGCCTGAGAGGGTATTTTTGAGAGTTTTCGAAAATTTCTTGATTTGGAAAGATTCGAAATTTAATTCGGAATTCATGGACAATCTGGTTTCCCATTTTTTGCTGATTATTGTTAATATTATTATTATTTTGAAAAAATTTCGCCCACGGTGCTAACTGCATGAGGAGCTCTTAGGCCCCCCGGCCCGACCGTAGCGTAGCAATAGAGGGGGAGGGGGTCTAAAATTTTCTTCGCCATAGTAACTTTTTATGAGTTCGGCGCCACTGGTGCGTGGCGTGACGTCACATTTTGAAGAGCCAATAGAAACTCTAGTTGGCCATTCAGGGACCGAAAAACATCTTCTCGTTTTGAACTGATTTATATCAAAAAAATATAATGAAATGCTGGAATGCTATGGTTTGACCTCACATTTTGGTCGATTCTTCCTTTAAATTAACTTATTTTTGCATCGTGCAGGCTTCGGATTAATGTCACAACAGTGTTATCAGTGTCATATGAGTGGCAGTACTGCGAGTGTCGGATGCCATAATGTCAACCCCACGTCAAATAATCTAGTTTTTTTAATACAATTGTGCTTCATAATACATAATAACTCCATGCAATGGCATCAAAAATTAGTTCCTTGTGATAAAGTTGTGCTCGCACGTGAAAATATACCACTACGTAATAGATCCAGAACGAATGCTTCGGTCGAATGTCAAATGCGTTCCCATCTCTTTACTCCCTCCCACCTCTTAGCCCACTTTCAAGCTGTGACGTAGCATATTATTCCTAATTTGAATAAGTCCACTCTCAAATTGATTTTTCACCGAATTGAAATCATATTTCGTAAAACTTTTCCAACTACAAACTCGTCATTCAGATATTTATCAGGTTTATGATACTTTTATACTGAAATGCGATTGATGTCCAGTAGCCTATTGAAAATTTCACAAGATTTTTTCTTACTTTGATGTTCAAAGTTAGTTGGTTGGTTTTACATGGGAATGTTGAAATTTTCACTATTTTTTCAGCTCATATCACATATTTAGTCGCATATACAATGACTTTATTTGAACATTTTTCCCGCATATTTTGATACTTTTCAAGCGCATATAAACTGCATATTTTGAGCTTTTTTACCGCATATAAATCCGCTCCCTAGTCATATGTTGGGTGCTTTGTGAAAAAAATCATATAAGAATCCTTTTGGATTGAACTCTTTCTCCTTCCCCCTCGGGTTGTTTCACTCCTGAAAAAAGTGGGCATGACGAAGAGTTGAGACGATCACCAGGCCAAACAAATTAATTGTTAGGAAGAGGGGCGTACCATCACAGAGAATGCTGTTTTCAAGCATAGCAGGTTATTTCAGTGTCTTTTTTTGAGTTGAGCCAAATTGGTTTGGCTGTTCTAAAGTGATAATAAAATGAAACGATTTTCTAATTTTAAAGGGCTGTATCTCCGTTTTTTGCATTTATGATTATACAGGTGTCCACGGTTTGAGTGCTCCAACTGTAGGGTTGTATTCTTTGGCCGAATGCAAGAAAATTTTTCAAATATTTTTTTTTTCTTTCGGGCTTCAGTTTCTAAGTTACAGGGTGTCAAAAAATTAGAAAATAAAATCGTTTTTGCTATAACTTAGTAACTACTATTTTCACGGAAACCAAACTTGGTACTATTGATAGACTATTAATCAGCTTTCATTTAGGGTTTACCATTACTTCGTTGAAAAACCAGTGGCGTAGATATTAGGGTTACCCACCAATTAACCCCGGTTATCTGCACGCCACTGAGATAAAATCGATCTTTGATAACATTTTCTGATTCCTGGGACAATTCTAAGCAAAAAAGGTACTCCTGGTCCGAAGCTCTAAAGTCCACCATTTTCGAGAAAAACGGCATTTTATGCTGAAAAACATGAAAATCGATCATAACAATAAATTGACTGATGAGACTTTTGTGAGCTGCAGTATTATTGAAAGTATTAAAATAACCGAAAAGAAGACTTATTAGAAATGATTGCTCATGTAAAGTATTACTAACACCAATTACAAGATACTTTATTGAAAAATAAGTTGACAATTTTCTTTCAAATTTTTTGACACCTTGGAACTTGGAAACCGAAGCCCGAAAAAAAAATTGTATGGGAAAAATTTCCTTGCATTTGGCCAAAGAATACAACCCTACAGTTAGAGCACTTGAACCGTGGACACCCTGTATATTTTAGGACCAGTCTACTTATTTTGCGATTCTTCATCGATTTGCAAAGTTTCCACACTTAAACTCCTCACACACTTTAGTGAGAAGAAACAAAACGTTCAAGTACAAGCATTTTACACCAGTCATGCTGCAGCTGAATCCAATATTGAGATAATATAAATTAATTGCATCTATTTTTCATTAGAGTGATCTACGAAAATTGTCATTTGTGTTTTTGTCGGACGCTTTTGATGAGCCAAAACGGGTTTAGCATCACAGGTTATAGTAATTTGTGAACGTTTGATGATGAGCTGCGATGATCAACTCAATTTGACCCACCAAGCTTGTTATTTCCAACACAAATGGTAACTTCCATAGCTTCTCTAATGAAAAAAGCCGCGAAATCGATTATGGCTTATGGCCAAAGATTGAACTATTTTTGTATGACTTTCCCAGCGCAAAGTAGATATAACAGCCTAATAATGGTTATTGTGCATGCTGACGAAGCAAAGATGAACACAGAGTGATTAGAATGTATTTAAATAGATTCAAAGCAAAGAGAAGAGGGTGAAATGTGCTCAGGCTCAAGCATAATAACAACACAATATAAGGCTGATGACAGGGATGCCCGTAGGTAGCTCGCTTTCGACGTAGGTATAATACCTAAGTTAAATAAATCAACGTCTAAGGGCAGGCATTTCCATCTTTGATTAAAGTCTCCAATGAGGCTAATCGTCAAGTAAGTAAGTGCACTGCCAGTATTCATCCACCGACTAACATCACAAACTTATTTGGGGGAAGTAGATACAAATGTATGGATAAACCGAACCCTCTATAATCCGGAGTGCCCTATAATCCGAACACCCCCATAGAGTGAAATGATACGCATAGTCCGAACTCCATAACTCTTGTATTCTGTTATCCGAACTATCACTTGTTCATCTTCGAACTGTAAGGTGATTAATCTTCTCGTAAGTTTGTCTTTATTTTACTTAAGTATGTTCTTGATTTTCTTTTCTACTTTGGATGAAAGTCACTACGTATCAATTACTTTCCCGGCCCACCCACGAACACGGAGGGAAAGTATTGTAATCGTGCAGAAAAAAAGTTTTGAGATTTCACTGGATATATCCGTTTTGAGGTCCTCCAAGACGATTAAGACCATTTTCAGAATGATGTCCGTCTGTGTGTGTGTGTGTGTGTGTGTGTGTGTGTGTGTGTGTGTGTGTGTGTGTGTGTGTGTGTGTGTGTGTGTGTATGTGTGTGTGTGTGTGTGTGTCTGTCTGTGATCTTCCACGATAACTGCCGTAACGTTGACTGGATCGACTTGATATTTGGTATACAAACATGGTTGTTTCCTGAAAAGAGCCCATTAGTTTTTGGCTGTCATCTGTCAAACCCAACTGTCACTATCATCAAATGTCAGAAGCTACATCTCACGGAACTCAACTTGCAATATGTCATTTGAAAGCCCTTGAAAAACTGTATTCAGCACAGTTGGAAACATTGCCCTACCTGTCATTTGTCAAATAATAAAAAATGTTAAAGTTCAAAACTTTACCAATCAATTATTCAAAATCTATCCGATGGATTGGAACCAGATTTGGCAGGAAGCAACACAACAAAAGAGTCAAATTGAGGCCGCAGTTGCAGTTTTCCACCATTCTCCAGTTGAGCGTAATGAATTTTCGAAATTTCTCCTGGCCGTTGCCACTCAGGAGGGGCTCTCGCCGGTGTTTCGGCCAGCACGACTCGCTTTTGGAGCAGGACTCCACTCAAAAATTTATTCCTGCTCGGGGATCGACTTTTTTTTTGGAAATTTCAACTGATATCGAAAGTAGATTGTATTGAGCGTCGTGCAGGTCTATTTTCAGAGTTGACACGGTTTCGGTTTTCCGACTGTAATTTTTTCAAAATGAAATTTGCACATTCCGTGAATTTGAGAAAAACGCAATGCAAACTTCTACATGCGGTAGGCCCCACGAAATATTAATTTTAGGTGCAGACATGCTGTGAATAACAGTTAGAGAAAAGATTGAGCTAATTTTTGGAGGAAAAATTTTCGAAATCGGATCAACAGTTGCCGAGTTTTCCTCTCTGGAAAAACTGCAAATTTTCCAACTTTTTATTCCGTGAACAGATTTCTGGGAATTGTTTTTTTTAGAGAATAGATAACTGGTTCTTGAACATTTTCCAATAATTTCTCTCCAATTTCCCGGAAATTTTCCTCCTGAAAATATAAAACCACTCATGCGATCGTACAAATTAAGCGGTTCTGTCACGATAATTACCGAATTATTGATCCGATCAAATCGAAATCAGGTACGGAGGCCTAAGTTCAACCTGGAATGTTCTGATTAGACTTTGGGTGGATGATTTTGATCGGAAGCCCTCAGGTGGCACATTGGGTCTGGGTTTGTCTGCCCAAGCTCTAAATTGAAAATATAGAGTTGAAATTTGACACACAGATGCAGTGAAAGTTTTCAATCAAGTTTTTGTAATTTCATCATCATATCTGAAGTAGGAACAAAAATTTCAATAAGGAACCAGCATTGCATTTTTGAGATATCACAACAGTTAGCTACCTAGTTCTACCTTTTGGATCATTTCATCACCTTGGAAAACTGACCTAACCTGTCATTTTTTCTGTCCGCTCAACAATAATGGATGCAGGATGCTCGCTAAACGCTCGACTAAATAGAATTTTTTCATCAATTTCCAAATCGAATCGCCCCCTCCCGAAGGGACACTTCGATCAAAATCATTACTGACGTCTCTGGATACCGCCGGGAAAGTTTTGTGTCGCTCCACAACAGATTTTTTAATGTGTGATCGTAACATTTTATGGTTTACTAAGGCCCATTTCATTAGGCATTCTATAATCCGGACGTCTTCGTAATCCGAACGGGTCTGACAACTTTCTGTTTGAATTATCCAGACATTACTGTACATGTACATGTATCTCGCCCAGATTACAGTCTTTGGTGATTTTTAAGGATGACATTGAGTTTTGTGTGTGGAAAAACATTACAAGCTAGTACGAACAAAAAACCCAATGTTTTTTGCGTATTTACAATATGAATGTCATCGCAGATTTCACGCTGTTTAAACAAAATCCTCTTTCAGATTTGTTTGCAAGAGACTCCAGAGTTGAAGTTTCGAACTTATTTTTAGTATAGGACCAGTAAAATGATCATACGCAGAACATTATCCTAGTAAATTTCATGATGATTGCCTGAAGCCACTTCGCGGTTTCTCGAAAGCTTGCTGCCGAAATTTCAAAGCTATTCAGTGAGAGATATTACAAGAAGTTTGTAAGAGGGTGGTGTGTGCGGAGAAGCTCTGAAGCTGGAATTTAAACTTTCCAAAATGAAGCAATCGTTATTATCCAGAACATGATTGTACTTCATCCCAGAATGTTATGTCATTTGCCATATCTCCACGTTATCGTGTTATTTGTAAAAACATGAAAGTTGCGCAGCTTTCACCAAGGATCCAAAACCGTCGAGCTGAGTTCTTGCAATACCCGCGAGCTCGAACATTTCCTGTGAAAATGCAGCAATTCCCTTGCTCGCTTTTCTTTCTATTTTCGCCAATTATTAACTCAAGATCTCGATTTCCGGAGCTTTTGAGAAGAATATAATTATGCAAAGCTGCAACAATGACAACTCAAGAACACGAACTGTGAAACGGACGAAATTTGTATCGTGAACCGGGGGCAGACAATAGGCATAATGAACTGGAGAGGACTCGATAGCGAAAAATATATTATCTCCCCAAGTGCCCATTTTCACTGAGGTCGCTGGAAAGCAGATAAGGTGAGGGTGGAGGGGGGCTTACAATGAAAGAAAAGGCGTGAAGATGTTTCGCTTCGTAGTGTCGAGAGGATAAAAAAGCACTCAGTCTAAATTCACAAAGTCTTTGATAAGTCGAACTCCTCGTGCACCCCTGCCTTTGGCATCATTGTGACGTTGACAAATATTTAAGTTGAAGAATTTGCTTTTTTCATCTCTCTGAATATGTTTCTTTTTATTTATTTCCAGGACCCTGGTGTGCATTCAGAATGGATCCCGCATTCGGCTGGAAATAAATCGTAAGTATCATTTCCAAAATATTTCCGGACGTAAAAAATACGATTTTTTTATGTGGCCGTCCCCCGAATATAAGCCGCGAAATTTGTTTCTCAGTGAATTGGCGAACGCGAGGATAAAGAAAACATTCTTGGAATTCTTCGGGGCCAAATTGTGAAGCACAAGGACACTTTGGAAAAAATAAGCCGGTGAAATAAACTCGCAGGACGCGTGTGGATGATGGAGGGACAAATATTTCATGGACGTGAAAATTGTACCGTTTTGTTGTCGCGCGGCAAGTTTACAGGTTGTATGGACAAACATACGGCCATGTCCATAATGACGTTGTAGTCCATTAATATTTTTGTCATGGCATGATGCCCCAGAGGTATATTATGAAAGAACAATGCACACGTACAATGAAATAGAGGTCCGCGAGTGTCATTCGAAGCGCGGCGAATTCATTTCTACCATCCTCCTATCGCGATGGTATGATGGTCGGGAAATTTATTAAACGCACATGTCATGAAGTTGTAAGCTGAAATGACAGACATTTTTTAAACTAATACAGTTGCGGCTTTCATCGCGTAAAATATCACCCTTTTTTTTGTCCGCGTGTTTTCCCCTTTTGTCTCGGTATTGTAAGCAAAAATATCACTCTGTCGGTCCGGAAAAACTCATAGGCCAGGCGGTATGTCGGTAAAATCACTACAATCTGGAAAAAACTCCGACCAAAGCTTTTATGGTGTCAAACTTTTCGTAAGGTCAGTAGTTATCTACCACTGAGTTTCCGCCCAAAAACGAGTTGTGCTGATTCCTCCACATCTGCGCGAAGGTAAAGGATGCCTCGAAAGTGCAAAAAGAGCTGTTAAACCTCCGTACTTTTTTGTTATATTTGCCTAAATGCAAACGTATAACTCTTACGCAAACATTGGAAGCATCTGTCATCATCTCTGTGCCAGTCTTACTGTTGAAAAAAAAGATTTCTTTGTGCGGATCAGATAAGTCACATTTTATTGTTTTTTCACACAAGAAAACGATGGAGCAACATGTATTTTGGATGTTTTCTAATGACTTGTTCTCACTGAGCCCATCTATGGCAATAAAATTTCAATAACAGCATTTTTGAAGATGTTGCCAGCAAAAAAGTGAATAATTTTCACCCGTCTGTTCAGCAGCAATTTTTTCAACTTTACCAAACACCGTTTGCGAAAATTTTATAAGGAATGGAAAGCTCAAACTCTCCTCTAACGATATCGTGCCTGGCTTAACCGCGGCACGCACTTGAAAGTCTAAAAAAACTATTTTCTTTTCGAGAGGTCCTGTTTCACCCGTGTGCGGCCGTGCCTACTTGACATAGACCGAACTGATTACACGAGCTTGGAAATGTACTCTTTTCCAGCTTTAAAACGCGACCATTATTATTGCGACTTTGTACATGGATTAATGAAGAAATCATACATTATTTCATCATTAATGGTCGTGTTTCAAAGCTGGAAGAGAGTACATTTCCAAGCTTGTGTAATCAGTCCGGTCTATGTCAAGTAGGCATGGCCGCACGCGGGTAAAATAGAACCGCTCGAAAGAAATCAGTTTCCTACACTCCCAAAAAGCGTGCCGCGTTTAAGCCAGATATAATATCATTAGAAAACAGTTCCAGCTTGTCATTTCCTATAAAATTTTCGAGAACAGTGTTTGGTAAAATTGAAAAAACTCTTGCTGAACAGACGGGTAAAAATTATTCTCTTCTTAGCGGGCAACATCTTCCAAAATGCTGTTATTGAATTTTTAACGCCATAAATGGGCTCAGTGAGTACAAGTTATTAAGAAACATCCAAAATACATGTTGCTCCATCGTTTTCTTGTGTGGAAAAACAATTAAATGTGATTTATCTGACCCACACAAAGAAATCTTTATTTTCAACAGTAAGACTGGCATAGAGATGATGACAAATGCTTCCAATGTTTGCGTTAGAGTTGTACGTTTGCATTAAGGCAAATAAAATGAAAAAGTACTGGGGTTCAACAGGTCTTTTTGCACCTTCAAGACATCTTTTACCTTTGGGCAGATGTGGAGGAATTAGCACAACTCGTTTTTGGGCGGAAACTCAGTGGTAGATACCTACTGACCTTACGAAGAGTTTGACACCATAAAAGCTTTGGTCGGAATTTTTTCCATCCAGAATGACCTACCGCCTGGCCTATGGAGACATAACAAATAAAATAAAAGCCTTTTTCCCGCGCGCCTGGGAATTAATCGACAGCGCCTGTAGGTACACTTAGGTATACGAACAGTTTGCGTGTCGAAACTGGAGTTGATGTTTTTAATTGCACATTTTTTATTTTACTAAAGTTTCAAAGTTTTCATTCCACTTTAGTACGCTTTTCAAATTAATGATTATATACTTCACACCCATTTTTAACGTCGGTATGGGCATTAATGAGTTTTAGAACAATCATCAATTGCATCAATTGAAAAGCTCTACAATTTTTTCTTATTTAAAGAAGAAAGCTGCATCAGACACAGGTACTGTTATATACCCCCCCCCTTACCCCCCTGTGATATGACATTCATTTGACCTATAGTTGTGATCTTCCAAAATCTGGAATCTGGATTCTGGAATCTGTAACCCTTCGTTGTGCCCGTTTTTGTTTTCGTTGTGCCCGCGTTTGAAGCCGCGTTTTGAAATCCTTCGGTCCGCTTATGCCCAGGAGTAAGACGACACGGAGGGAGGGAAGAAGGAACTTATTAAAACACGCTCATTGCACAGAAATTCACAATTACTCAAGCAAAATAAGTGTAAAATCATTATTTTTATGGTTCTTTCTCGAAACACCTAACACAGGACTGACAGAATTGCAAAATGAAACAAAACGAGCAACATGAACCAAAGTAAGTGAAATATAACAACAAAATATACGTCGAACTGTCAGTCAAAGAAAAAAGGAGAGTGACGAATTCGGAAAAGGTACCTTAATGGAAGAATTCGCCGAACAAACCAGTGAGTTAGGCCCAAGAAAGAAGACTCGCAAATATATGACAAAATGACTAGCGCCTCACTGATAATTTCAGGTATTCAATGTACGTAATTAGTAAAACAAAATCACAGAAACATCAGTAGATCAATGTTAGAACATCAGAGATAAATGTATAAAAATAAAACCAATAAGGAATAAAGTCCACAAGGTGTATAATAGAATCAGCAATACTAAAATATCAATGGGGATTGTGGAAAATACATAGGTACATCAAATAGCTGACAAAATCAGCAGTGAGCATCCAAATGACATGAAAAAAATATAGAGCCACAAAAACAGACGGAGGACAATTGACATTAAATTTACGTGAAAATCAAATCATAACACAGATCAAGATACGGCGTACATAAAAAAGCACAGTCAAGTAGGTACGTAACAAGCAAATTTCACACAAAAGAATTGACATGATCATCATCAAAATAATGACACAAAATGTAATTGAACAAGCTCAAATTCAGCCAAGGTAAAACCTGCGTGTATTTAAAAATAGACGGCCAGAAAATAATGCGTGCGTTCCAATTATCAGGTGAAAATGTGAATTAACCCAAGAAATGATAATTTAGGTACATTCAAAACTCAATCCAATGTCCAAAAACGAGACGAAATTAGTACAGACATGAATAAATAAACGTACGTACCATGAGTAAACACAAACAAAGACACCCTCTTCCCCGCGGACCACCATCGGTCGACAGAAAAGCACGGACCCTAAGTCATAAAATCAAACCACAAGGCCATGGGGTTCTCCTGGTCACATTCCACAAATTCGAACATATACACATTTTTGAAGCTACAGGCGGCGCGCTTATAGCTAAAATATTGAAAATAAGATAGGGCGAAACCTTACAGTACTGTGATGAGCTTCTCTAGCCTCCGGTTGCAAGAAGATCAAATTTGCTCCAAAGCAAATTAGCTTCGGGACCAAACTTGGTACCAAATAGTAGACTATTTGAAGGCGTAAACAGAGACGTGTCTAGAGTGACGACTGACATGTGTCAAACAAAAAGTAGAATGAAATTTGCCGTGTGATACAAACTATTCCGAATTGAAGTAGGCTATGCCCTAGCAAAAAGCACTCGGAAAAGCATCTTTGCATCCCAGAATTTGGCCATGTCACAGCCTACTCAAATTCGGAATGATTTGGATCACACGGTATAAAATAATGATAATTTCATAGCACTCTAGACTAGAGGCATGCAAAAAAGTTTTGATCATACGGATTCCAACAGCCAATTAAATGGACTAGGAAAATCTTACGATTTTATGATCCTACAAAAAACTTTCGATTTTTGTGCCTAGCTACACTGCGCTGCACTGCACACTACACACTATTCATATGGAATATGGCAGGTAAAATGTTTTATTGCTCTTAATAAAACTGGGGACCAATTCAACAAGAGGGTCTTACCCGGTTTTACCCACAAACTACACAGCTGTATTTTCTGCCAGAGATCCTAAACTTGAAATTTAGCCCATATCATCTAAGTAGGTACTTGAAGGAGTATTTTCAAGAGTTTTCGGAAATTTCTAAATTGGAAAAGATTATGAAATCTATGGACAATTTGGTCAGCGGCTTCCCTTTTTTGCTTATTATTGTTAATATCATTATTATTATTATTATTCAAAAAAATTTCTTCTGCGGCGCTAACTGCAAGAGTAGCATGGCAATAGGGGGGGAGGGAGGGTCTGAAATTTTTTTCGTCATAGTAACTTTTTATGAGTTTGTTGCCACTGACTGGTGGCTCATGATTGTACAAGTTTTGTCACAACGAATTGTCTCACAACATATCGTTGTCATCAAAGTGCTCAGTTGCTCCCGTGGGATCTCTGGATTGTCTTCATACTTTGGCCAAGGGTTAGTCCTGTTTGTTGTAGTCCTTGGGGTTAAGTTGCGCGGTGCTATGAGGGGATCCGCGTTGCGAGTGTCAACCACAGCTTTGTTTTCGCCGTACAGGGCTCCTGGAGGCACCAGCAAGCGTTATTTCAGTGAATTACCTGTAGTTGTTTGTTGTTTAGGAATAACATCTTAAGCAACATCAGAAGCAATTTGTCATACTCACCTGCTCGAGAGCCTGTACATGGATTTATGGTTCAATGTGGTGCTATTATTTGCCTAAAATGTTCAAAATCGGCAAAAATAAAGCATGTGAAAAAGTACGCTGTTGACCTTAGAATTTCTGACGCTTCTTCAACTTTGACAGCTCGCGAAGTAGGTACAATTTATCTACGAGGAGGTTTTTTAGATCGGCAATGACAACGAACTGCACCTGCTACTTCTTGTTGTTCTCGGAAGAATAAAAATCGGAGACGTTAGAAAATTCAGAAGAAATTGTCGAATCAGACACCATAGGTACCTACCTACGCATAAAACGACGCAAGTAGTTCAAATGTGTGACAGGTATGCAACCTCATCCACAGCTTGTTTGGTACCTGGGCTTGATACCCTCTTTTTGCAACCGGAGTACATTTGCTCCGCAGCACACCTATAACTACCTCGTTCTTGCAACTGGGCATAGATCAAGCAATTTAGATTAATACTCAATGTTCACTGTCAAAGGGACCCAGTCCAGTACTGTCTATGTCCAGTACCTCTGCTTGTAACTAGGTTGTCTGCTTTAGATCTTTTAGCTCTGGAGCCGGCTTGTTCAATGATAACTCACTTCGTTCTGGGAATCCCGGTAAAGCGTTTGTTTGCCATTTTTTCCAAGCAGTTTACACAAAGCAAAGGCTGGGGAGATTTGTCGGTATGACTCCATACCGGACCTCGACTTTTCGAGCTTACAGGATGGCATTTATTATTGCTTGCTGAGATAATATTGGGTCTACAGAGCTGAGAATTGATGAGATAACCAAAGGTTATTGAAGATGTTCATTATCCAGTGGATATGACTCCGCCTTATTTGATAATTTTTAATTTGTTGAGGATGATATATGGGACGTCATCTGGGCTTAGCAGAGCAATTTTTTTATTCCCTCAAGTGCATATTCGTGTTCAGGAATGTCAAATTTGGAACTGGGGGTGTCATCTTTGTTGTTTGGTGAGACTAGGAGTTCTTCTCTTTGGAATAAGATGTTGTTCAAGGACTTTTTGTCGTAATTTTGGTTGCTGGATTGTTTTGCAAAGTAAACTGCTCAACAATGGAAGTGTTACAAAGCAAAAATTCATCCAATTTTGAACCGCAGTAACTTTTGATTGGCACAAACGATTCTGATTCCGTTCCAAGTTCTGAATTGCACAATCTTTTGGCCATCTTTCTTGTCAATATGAGATCCATAGAGCCCCTCATGAAATTTCTACAGGGTAAGGAACAGAGCAGTGCAAAATTGATGAAAGTTCAACACACCCCCGTTTTTGTTAAAAAATTTTTTCGGGAGTATCAACACCAAATTTACGGAGAACGATGTGTTTCCTCGAAACAGTTTTTGAATTTTTGGTATTACAGTCGAAACAGCCAAAATGCGATTTTTTATTGTGATTTTTGTAGCAACGCAAAAACATTAGAACTTTTCATATCAAGATGACGCCACTTGGTAGGCTTGTTCACTGAACAATGAGGTACTTTCCAATGAAACAGATTTGGCTGGAAATACTTTCAATCATCAACAAAAGTAATAATTAGTATTTTAGTCCGGATGCTAGTTGCATAAAATGGAATGAACCTTGCATTTTTTGATGAGAAGATGCTACTTAGTGGGAATGTTCCTTGCATCATATTCTTCCGATCCAGGAAGGTAGCCATCGGCGCCATCCATGCTGGTGGCGTATACAGGGTGAAACAGAAAAAAAAAGTTGGAAAATTATATTCAAATAACCGAAGCATGTGGAGACTTGTAATTTACCACATACATTAACTGTTCTATGCTTATGAAGTCACAGCAAACCGTTCTTGTATATCTTGAACCGTATTTGAAATGTAGGGGAAGAACAGAAAAAAAGCAAAAAACACTCTTTTTTACATAAATAAGTGATTCTTAAAGATATTGACACAATACTTGGTATTTCTACTAAAAGTAATGTTGGAAATAATATGAGCTGGGTAGCCAATTTCTAAGCCAACTATTTCCAGAAATACGATTGTCAACTTTTTTTTCCCTCTTGAGCACCATCTTGAATCTGCCCTGTGATGCATCGTTGAAAAAGTGATCGGTTATTATAAAAATGGTAACATGTGATCATTGCATCGTAAAAACAACCTCCTTATCATAATTTAGTGACCTCTTCGGCGGGAAAGAATTGCCATTCTCGTATTTTCTGGCTCTTCAAAGCTTTAGTGCCCATGATAACATTTGCAACATCTGGAATGGTAAAATATGTTACGCATTATGAACCTTGATGTACTTTGAGGTGGCCCATCAAGTTTTGCGATCATCAATTGGAAGGTTTGTTCTTGAAAGCTGTTTGAACAAAATTTGTTCAATTTTTTTATGGAAAATGCAAAATATTGGATCTCTCACCCTTATTCGATCCCTCGTTGAGGAAAGCCTGGAACCGAGAGTCTTCAAAAATTTTATGCTTATGGTTCACTGAAAACTGCTCTTGAATGTGTAGTCGTCAAAATCTGCATAGCTGCGTTCAAATTCCAGACAGAGAGCGACAAAGAAGTTCATGCAGTGAAAAAACGACACAACTTTCAATGCAACGGAGAAATCCCGGAAATTTCCCTTTTAGATAGGCTTCCCGCAATACACAAGTTCTGTAGGACTCTCAAGCGTGGGTGAAAGGCTTGAAACACTACTAGCTTAAGGTTCTAACAGTGTACCAAATTGCACATTTATGTTATAAAAAGCAAGGTCTCCAGACAGCTTTCAGTCTAGCTCTGGACTAGTTTTTTCTCGACTGTGATTTATGTCTTCTTTTACTGCATGAACTCCTTTGTCGCTCTCTGTCTGGAATCTGAACGCAACTATACAATTTTTGACAACTAAACATTGAAAAGCACTTCCCACTGAACCATTATCATAAAAAATTCGGAGACTTTTGGTTTCAGGCTATCCTCAGTAAGGGATCAAGTGAGGGTGAGAGACCCAATATTTTGAATTTTTCATAAAAAAACTACACTAATTTTGTTCAAACAGCTTTTAAGAACAAACCTCTCGATTGATGATAGTGAAACTTGGTAGGCTACCTCAGAGTACATCAAGGTTCATAATGCGTAACATATTTCACCATTCCAGATGTTGCAAATGCCATCATGGGCACTAAAGCTTTAAAGAGCCGAAAAATACGTGAATGACAATTCTTTCCCGCCGAAGAGGTCACTAAATCATGATGAGGAGGTTGTTTTTGCGATGCAATGATTTCATGTTACCATTATCATAATAACCAGTCACTATTTCAACGATGCCTCACAGGGCAGATTCAAGATGGTGCTCAAGAGGAGAAAAAAGTTGACAATCGTATCTCTGGAAATAGTTGGCTTAGGAATTGGCTACCCAGCTCATATCATTTCTAACATCACTTTTTGTAGAAATACCAAGTATTATGTCAATATCTCTGAGAATCACTTATTTATGTGAAAGAAAATGTTTTTTGCTTTTTTTCTGTTTTCCCCCTACATTCCAAAGACGGTTCAAGGTAATCAACAACGGTTTGCTGTGACTTCATGAATATAAAACAGTTAATGTATGTGGTGAGTTACACGTCTCCACATGTTTCGGTTAATTAAATATAATTTTTCAACTTTTTTTTCTGTATCACCCTGTATACGCCGCCGGCATGGATCGCGCTGATGGCTACCTTTCTGGATCGGAAGAGTACGATGCAAAGGACATTTCCACCGAGTGGCATCTTCTCATCAAAAAATGCAAGGCACTTTCAACTAGCATCCGGACTATTTCCTGGAAATTTCCGGAAAATATATCCATTGGTTAAAAAGATTTTTTTTCGATTTTTTTTCAAAAGGTTGGTAACAGTAGGGAAACTTCAGTAAAATTATTATGTCTGTATTTTTCAAATATTGTGAAACCATTCTCAACAGTTTTTTGAGTTTTCAACCCAACGGTGATGTTTGTTTGGTTTTTAGTATATTTGTGACGTCACAAATGTATTCTTAAAACAGGCACTACGGCCGCAATTTTGGGAATTTAGGAAAAAGAAACAATACGGGTACAGTATTTTCACCTATACTTTTGATTAGGCCAATAAAAAAAATGGGGAAGTACCCCATTCTGAGCAAATTGGCTTGCAACATGTTTCTATTTGTCTGGTGTAGGTGTGAAGAAAAGCCCAATTGGCAGCGTACTTTTTGGTACTACTCCTAAAGTTCGGGTTTCTAGCATTGAAAAATAGTTATTTTTTACTCTTTTTAGTTAACATGGGACTACGTCATCAGAATGGATTGACCACATTTTCGCCATTTTGGAATTTTTTGCCTTTACCTTAAATTTCAAAACATAGGCATGTTTGGTATCATTTCTTGCAATGTTGGTCCCCTGAATGGGATTCTGTCAATAAGATCTGTCTATCTGTTTGTCTATCTCTTTCCGAAAAAATATTTATGAAATTTCTTACCCCACCCCCCTTCTTCCTGAATATCTCTGAGTGTCCAATTCAATATTCTTGACGTCTCAATTCTTTTGAATGCAGTCAACGTTATTCTGCATAGCATCGGAATAGATGATTTTCTGTGGAAAAAATGCCACCCAGATTTCACCCTTCCGCTCCCCCCACCTCATCACAAAAATCTAAAATGGCAATACCTACTTTGTGATACATCAAATTGGAGGAAATTGAATTCCCTTCATGAACAAAACTTTTTCCCCTCCATTCTCCCTACAAAATAATCCAAATGTCTAATTTATTTGTTGAGGAGTTGAAAATTTCAGGAAAATTGTTTTTGGAAAGAGAATTCAATTTCCTACAATTTGATGTATCACAAAGTAGGTGGTGCTCTGTTGAATTTTGGAGTTGGGGTGGGGGAGAGCAAAGGGGTCTATTTGGGTAGCACCGAGAATTCTTGTCTTTGATGTTTTCTATGATGACACTGACTGAAATGACAAGAATTGAGGGGTCCAGAATTGAAAATAGGACAGTCAGAGAATTTTTAGGGAGAAGGAAGGTGGGGTTAAAAATTTTGCCCATATTTTTTTCAGAAAGAAAATTTAATTCTTTTCAATTTGATGTGTCGCAAGGTAAGTGGTGTCATTCGAAATTTCAAAGTTGGGGTGAGTGGGGGCGAGGAGGTTGAAGATAGAAATTCGCCAATGTATGTTTTATATGTTTCCTTTGATATGAAAATCGACCTGTTTTCGCTCGAAGAAATAATCACTAGGAATCGGGACTTATTGCAGGTGGATAATTTTCAAATGATCACCCGGTACAGTATTCACAAAAAAAATCACATTTTGGCTGTTTCAAGTGGAATCCCGAAAATTCAAAAACCGTTTTGAGGGAACACATCATTCCTCATAAACTTGGTGTTAATGGTCCTGAATTTTTTTTTACGAAAACCGGGGTATGTTTAACTTTCATCAATTTTTCACTGCTCTGTTCATAACCCTGTAGAAATCTTATGAGAGGCTCTATGCATTTCATATCAACAAGATGGCCAAAAGATTAGACTATTTAGTACTTTTAACAAAATCAGAATCCTTTGTGTTAATCAAAAGTTACAGCGGTTCAAATTTGGGTGAATTTTTGTTTAGTAACACTTTCATTGTTGAGCAGTTTATACTGCCTAATATTCTCTGATGCTGTCTTCTGAAGATTACATCGTTTTTCAGTTACATAACAAAATCAGAACTGATAGTCCAGTCAATAAATGATATAATAGAAGTCCCCGGCCCTAGGAAACTCTTCAACTTGAGTTTGCTCTTCCTAAAGGCTGCAGAGGTGGTTTTCAATGGCCCTCAACATGCATCACAACCTGTGACAGCATAGACGAACAGAATATGTTCCAGCCCAAGGTGCAGACTTTTCCACTGCCAGGTTTCACGAAGATATTTCATGCTCGAGAAGAGCTTCAGCCAACATTAGGACTATCAAGTCCACCATATTCGCCTATCAGAGCTATTGAAGATAAAACTGATTTTTCGATGGCTGTATATACAGTTTTAACGTCTGCCTAGTCCTCTGCTTGGATGGCATCGATGTTATTTTCCACCAGTTTTTCTATCACAGCATCAGGTGGATCTTGTTGTTTGAATTCGAAAGGAAGATTTTCTGTTTGACAGTCAACTCATTGTCCATGGTGCACTGTATATTTGCGTACGTCTTGAGTCGATTCGAGTGTTGAGAGCATAGTTTCATGACAAATATGTCCGAAACCCGTATTTTTAGGAAATAGGAGATTTCCAGAAGCAAATAACTAGAGAACGGTTCAATAGAAAAATTTTGTGGGAACCTCAATGTTGTTTTATTCAGTTCCCAAAATAACAAACGACATTTTTTATAGGACCAACTTTCCCAAGTTATGAGCGGAGACCAAAGAAAAGTCAAAGAAATTGGGATTTCCGGAGCCCCCCTACGTCCGGCGCGCATACCTTCTAGAGTCGGGGACTTTTAGTATGTACATCTCCTAACTACCCAAAACTCATCCCTGAAGTCAAAAATTCTACTTCTCTCCATGCATTCTACACCTCCCTCATGAGCATTCGTTGACTGGACTATAATTACTTTGTGCTGATATCCTTGATATGTCTGCTTTTCCTCCATATCTCCAAATGCAGTGCGTTAGTTTTTATGGTAGACATATTTTCTGCCTAGGATTCTTCTTCGGCTGATCGGGCTTTTGCTCTGCCTTTTTAAAATTCCAGAAAATTCTCTCAGCTGTATTAGGCTTGAGTTGAGAAATCGCGCTATCTTTCTTGCTTTAGTATTTGCCGTTGATGATTGGAGCACGTGCTGCATCTTTCATCATTCATCGGACACCGTGCAGCACTCACTTCACAACTGTGGAATTATCTAATTCCTCAGTTACGTGCTAAGCATTGACTCGCTAATGGCTATAGCGCGATTAAAATTATCCGTCATTCGTGATCCTTGCCTCCCATTGCTGCACGCAGAGAAAAAGTTCTGAATCTTTCACAGCCGCATTGTCCGGATCAAACTAAGGATTAAAGCCGGACAAAGAATTTAACGAATAAAAACAGTTTCACAAAAAAAAACTTTTGTCTGCGTTTTCACTACAGCAAGACTGCGGGGCTGTCTGGACCTCATGCACACCCGCCCGCGGCATGCTTTCCATCTAATTTGTTTCGTGCAGCAAAAAAGCTTTTAAACACATCGCAATTCCGCTTTCCTGCGGCTGCTGCCGCCGGAAAAATCATTTAAGTCGTGGTGGTTTGTATGTACGTACTAACCTTGATGTTTGTTTCCTGTTTTCCGTAACCGCGCACGCGACTTGTCGGGCTAAAAAGACCATTACTGCGAGATGAGGTAGAAGCCGGAGCCACTATACGGTGGCGATACGAACCTCTCGCATAGAGCTGCCCTGTGTTCCGTGTTTTCGTGTTCATCCATGAGTGATTCCTCCTGCTGTACCTGCCTAAGCCCCACGAATTGGCAAAGCGATTAAGGTAGCTTTAGCAGCAGCAAGCCGGCATCAGCGACCGCCGGCTCAGAAACTACCACTACAGCTCTTGCGGTTGCTCGCTCTGTTGTTGCAGATTTTTGTTTCTCGTTATGAAGGTAACCGAGGTTGCAAGGCGAAATGCATTGCAAAGCCTGGAAAGTCTGCAAAAGGTAATGCTGTCTGAGAATTATTAGCATGAATTATCCTGTCGTCGTCGCTACGGCTTGATATATCTTGCGTCCAAATCACAATGCAAATAAATCTTGTTTACTAATTTTTAGTATACCTACTACAGTTTTCAGTTTTTGGCGCTAGTCAACAGCTATTAATTCATAATTCATCATGTGAGAAATTGGCCTTAAATTCTTCAATCACTAAGACCTCAACTGCGCATTATAGGTACTGGTCTTCTGATTTATTAATAGTTCATGGTCAGATATCTCCGCAATCCAGTGGCACCCCGAACCGACTCATCAGGTTGTCCACGAGTACCTGTGCTATAGCAGGAACCTCCTGGCTGGGCAGGTCCTCGGGCAGGTCATATGCTCCCGGTCACTTGCTCAAGTAGTCCATATCGTCTAAGATATATTTGTTGCCATCGTCTGTCGGTCCGACCACGTCAATATCTACGTCTTCAGCTGTCCTCGGCTATGAACTATTGGTTCCTTGCCAGCAGGATGCACCTTGCACTGTCAGAACTAAGCTTTTAAGCTGTTGCAGCTGTTGACCCTGTAAAACCTCTTGCGTACCTTTGCCACCGTTTTGTTGACTCCAAGATGTCCTCCGTTAGCGCCATCGTGCACCTCTCTCAGGACCTCCTTCACTAGTTTTTCGAGAAGCATCAATGCAAAGCTTCATGTTTCCCATCCGGGCTTTCCTATACTCTTTTCAACAGCCTGTTCTCTATCCTTAACAAGTCGAATGGGTCCCAAGAGCCTTCAGCTCCGGTCTTTCTTTTGAGATCTTGGATGCTCATTCTGGTCTATTCAGTCCGCCAGCCTATATGTGCTTTCCTTCCCGCCAGCATACTAGAGGAAATATGTTCTCGGTGCTTCTATTTTACAGCAGCTGTAATTCAGTTTTGTGGAATTTTAATAGAGATCGCCCTGTCTTTTGCTGTGTTCAGCTGGTCCACTTTCTTGCGGTGCTTGTCGTCTTTGCATGGCTTTCGAGAAAGAGCGTCTGCATTGACATTTTCTTCACCTGGTCGGAGTTAAATTTTTAAGTTGCACTGTTGAAGTTACTCTATTTAGCTTGCCGGTTGTCCCTCTGGATTCTTCGCTTTCAGTGAAGCATGACTTGATCAGACATTTTCGCCCGTAGGGGTACTGCATGGTGAATATGATTGACAGCTCTCATTATTGCCAGGAGATCCCTAGAATGTGGTATTTTCTTTGTCCTTGGGATAAAGTTAAACTCACAAATAATCACAGCTCAAGTCAAGAGTCGGAAACAATCTCGATCCGGACAAGGTGGTCAAGGCGTTGGTCAAGGTGTCTTCAACTCGTGGCAACAGCTGATGTCTAACTCGGTAACATTGTTGAGTCTTTGGTAGTCCATGGAGAAACGCGTACTGTCATTCTTTTTGGTGACCCATGTGCCCATGGGTTCATGGGTTCTTCTGCAGTACTGTTGTCCAACATCTTTTCTAGAAGCTTTGAAACTTTCCCTGCTTCGCAAGTGGTAGACCTTTTTTAAGCTTGTCAAATCGAAGCGGCGTTCTTAGATGTTGATGCGGTGTTGTACCTATTACACTGGTTCACATTTCCTCAGGGCCTCTTCTTGTCGCATTATCCTAACTAGCCCAGGCATATTAGGTTTTAACCCGCAACAAATTCCCACAAAGGTGAAATTTGTTATACGGGCGTTGTAAGACCTAAGGAATAACATATCAAAATACTCGGTGGCACACCTTTGTGCGTCATTGATTGTGGGGGAGGGGGCTAAATATTGCCATTTTAAATGCGTAAATAACACCCTGTAGCTTATATAAATTATAAAAATCATATTTAGATGCCTCAAGGCTTCACAATATTTGCTTGACGTTTGAATTGTTGATAAGTAGTTTGGGTTGCCTGAAAAAAAAAAAGAAGATCGGCAAAATTTATTTTGTTTTTTTCTCAAAAATCTCGAATTGATATCGGCAAGTGTGGTATCGTTTTCAACTAAATCTTGGCCCTGATATCAAATATGGTGTTCAAAATTGAATTGAAACACGATTGAACAAGTTTAACTGAAAAAACGACGATTTTTGCAATCTGAAATTGTCGTTTTGTAATTTCGGTTTCCGTATGGTTAGAATCATCTCAATTGAGTATTTCAAACAGAATTCATTGTTCCTAACCATTTTATACCTGAAAACGATTAAAACAATGTGCCTGTATTCATTACAAGATCAGAAAATTGATCTGTTGTGAAAGTGATTATATGCCCAATTTTCTCCCGAAAACGCATACAATTTTTGCAGTTCTTTCTTTTTACTGATGAATGATGAAGCGGTTCCACTGTTTTTGTGTGTAATACTAAGCAAAGTTTTTTCTCTATCAGAAAATACCAAAAGCTATTGTATCTATCGGGCAATAGAAACATTAAATCATCTTTTCTGTAGCCGTTATTCCATTTTCAGAAAAAAAAGTACGTGTAAAACTTGTTTAATAAAAAATTGATGCTCTGACTTTGTAATATGAATAGGCGTAAGCAATTGATGCTGTTTTTGTCCAAGATAAACATAAATATAGGATTTGTCGGTAATTTTTATTTTTGACAGCTTCAGACAATGATGCCCCTAAATGAAGAAACCACATTTTTTTTGTAGAGAATTCATTATTTTCGGGATGAGCACTGTGAATATCAACTGTTCACTCATCAGTCTCATCACTTGTGTCTGTTTCGAAGATGGGAAGAAGAACCTATTAACAATGCTCAGCTTTATTGGCCACCACAAAATATTCTTACATGTTTCTCATTCAAAGATCTAGGAGAAAAATTCCACCTTGCGCGTACTATTCACGCCACTATCAAGTAGAAATGTTTCATGGCTACCGGAGTTCACTTCATAGGCCACAATATACCGTGTTTCCCTTGAGACCCACCTTATATTGTTAAAATGATTGGTTCGTCCACAGGAACAGTTTTAGAGAAAAGTCTCTGGGTGAATTTTTTGACTAAATATTCAAAGCCCCTAAATCTTAGGAGGCACAGAGGTGTAAGTCCAAATATTTTGATATGTTCTTCCTTAGGGATCATACCAGTTATATATCAATATTCAACTTTGTGTGACATTGCTTGAGGCTTTAAATTCTCACATGGTTTTTCCTGAAATATCCGGGCGACAAATTAACACTCAGCCGCCTTTCCTGCAGAACTAACCAATCGGAAGAGTTACAAAGGCTCCCTCACACACTTAAGCACTAACAACAAATCTCTTTTGTTCATTTGAAACATATCTTATATCGATCGGATACTCCGTTCACTTGCAAGAACAGCTTGGAGATAGGTATCTCTCTAATTCTTAGAACTTGACCTTTGAGGATGAAAATCAAAGGACGCACGAGGGTGTAAGTCCGAGTATTTTGATATGTTGTTCCGTAGGTCCAATAGAACATATATACCAAAATTCAGCTTTGAGGGAATTTGTTACGGGTTACCACGATTTTTCGACCAAAATGCCTGGGCTAAACTGTCTCGTTCAGGTTCATGACTCTTAGCTGGATCTTAGTCTTGTCTATGTATATCTTGTACATCTTGATCGGAGTTTTTGCCATTCATATTCTAGTAGCATCTGTATTGGGCGTCCAACGGTACAAACATAATTTTCTTGGACTTGCCAGTTACCATGCACGGTCCTGTTGTCAGTAGACGAAGTTCTTCAGAAGTTTTCATGAATGTTCTCAGCGCTATCTTATTATCTCCAGTAATTATCAGCATTTGCTGTTTGACATTCACTACAAATCCGTACCTTCTACGTGATGTCCAAGCCGAGCATGTAGTTTATTACCAACGAATCTTACACAGGAATTCGTTGACCTGAAGTGACCCGTAGCTTAGAAGGAGATTGGGGTGGGTTAACCTGTAGCTATTCTCGACAGTTCAAACAACACAGGGCGCCACCTGCAATAGTTATTTGCCTCTAGTGATCTCGCGAAGATGTCGCAGGTTACTACACGAGGAATAATAGCGGAATTTGCCTTCATTGAATATTTTCGATATGAGGGACAATCACACACAGATGAAGAATACAATCACAAATTAATATTTACATGTTCAATAAAGATGATATGATAGCTATGTACAATTTAGTTCAAGTTCGTTGAATATAATAGAAGTCAAATATAGCGCCGGTCGGCCGTCTTGAAATAAATGAAAGCTTTGGAGGTGGATTTATAGTACGCGTGAATGATACGTGATATATCCCTTGGAAGTCGATTGATACCAATTCAGTTGACAAAGGTTATTACGGATCAAGCTACCGGAAACGCGAGTTCGAACTTTCGTTTTTACAACGCGAAATTTGGCTAGATACAACACAGCGAAAATTCCCACAAGGATAATGTAATTATGATAAAATAATATCACCCAATGAAGATAAAAAACGATATATGCAGATTCACTTTACACAAATTTTCTTAACCGTGCGGTTCACAAAAGCGGTCGAATTTCTTGCCAACGAACGTAAATGATTTTGCCAACTCGATCATGGAAGACTCGTTCAGCGACGGTGGGAGACTGTCCTAGTCTTGTCCAAATCATTCAACAAAGGTACTGGTTTGCGAAATTTGACGTTTCGAGCGTCTGGAACGATCTCGAATCGGTGTAACGGCTTGAGCGGATGGAGTGAAGTTTTCAGTTACAGCGGCTACAGATGTATTCAGAGGCTGTTGTCGACACCACAAGTGTATTTCCCAAATACACTCGGCGCTTATATGAGTATGTGTGAATGCGATGAATCTAAACGGATCTATTAAGTATACAGACTTATACACGGAAAAGGATTCCGATGGCCTCAAATCAATGAGCAATTTTAGCGGACGGATATTTGGGAAGGTCTAGCTTACCGTTCGATTCATGAGTCAATTTCCAACAATTACAATTTTCTACGGTACTCGTATTAAACTGCATGTACGTGTAATCGATTAAACTGTGGAAATGTATGATGATTTTGGTCGATTTTATTGGAATATATCCAGTCGGGCACGCGGCACCGGTTTTAGACGTGAAATCTTAACTCAGAATGAATGTTCTTTCGTTACCGAAAAAGCTTATCCTTATCTGTTATCGCATTTTTAAAAACTTCTCTGCCTGTATTTTCGGTCCTATTTCAGCCAGGTTTTACCTCCATTCACAGGGTCTGATTGAATCAAATACCGATAGGGCCAGTACGTATGTTTTCCGAATTTTGGCTAGTAATAAGTTGCTTACTAGCTACCTACTTACCTACCTATGTTATATGCGATAAGAACATTTTCTCTCAGCAGAACCCGTCCAACGCGTGAGTTGATTTCAACATTTTCTACCTCAAGAAGAAGGCTATTAGCAGACCACTCTAGCCATTACACGATGCAGCTCCTGAGGAATTTGAGATTGCTAGCTAGCGTGCACCCCCTTGCTTGAGCTGAAATTAGTTTTCCTAGTCAAGTCGTTCACAATCAGCAGCAGTTTCTCGTTCCAGCTTGAAATGGTCGACTGAACTGAATCTTTGCCATTGCCAGCAGTAGCGTCGCATATGTCCCACCGTTCCACTTAGGCAGCACGGTTTTCTTCTAGCTCTTGATCCATCTTTGGGTTTAATCCGAGACGTAGATCCGAGGGGTTTTGAGAACACTTCTTTACCAATTTCTCTGGAGCTTGGGAAACTCTGGATACCTCAAAGTTCACCTCTGTAAAATTAGTGCGCGAAGCATCCTTGGCAGTTTCAATGCGGATCGTCTGGATGAAAGCGCGTCGCAGATGGTAACTGGATTACCAATAACGACCATCTAACGCAGGTTTGGGTTTTTAAAATCAATGATAAGAATATCTTCAGTCATGTCTGCAAAAAGATCCTCTAGATTCGTTAAAATGAATAGATAAATTTTCGTAACTTCCTGTAGTCGCAGGTTGAATTTCTCTCAGTTACTCCGCTTCTCACAGCAATGTTACGGATGTGAGTTGAATATTGTACTACTATAATTTTCATAAATCAAATGAATTGTCGCATTTGGATGACGTTCTGCTCAACTTTACTGATGTGCTTGCTGTCACTATAAATTCAAATTCGACCTGCTTCCTGGACATGCTGCTTTTGATACTTGTGATGTGTATTCTAGCATATTCCAGCTTTTTTTTGAAAGATCCCGAAGATTCTCGTCGCTTTCATTGTCGTTTGCAAACTTTCGCATTGCTATGCATCTTTCTGGGTGTTGGAACTATTCTGACGACACAGTTTGTGTAGCTTGGTGGCTAGGGTGGTCCAGAAAAATTGTTGTGAGAAAAAAGCTGCTCTACTTTTTTTTCCCCATTTCTTATCATATTTCAAGCCAATTTGAACAAAAAAAATCAAAATTAAACAATTTTTAAAGGTCGCCCAAACTTACACTTCATTAGTAACATTAGAAAAATTTTTGAAATTCGTCAAAAGTAAAATTATTATTTGATGTAGCTTCTGATGGCGTAGAAAGCTGCTTCCGATGTCTCTTTACGACATGTAGGATGAATTGCTTCCGATCCTCATTTTTTGTCAATGTTTCGTTATATTTTCATCAACTTTATTGCCCTTTCAATCGTATCAATTATAACTTTAAGATTGCAACACCTAAAGTTTGTAACGGTTCGAAATACTCGCGTAAATCAAAAACACACCAAGATAAGGTTTGATAAGTTTTTATTACAAAAAAGGTAAAGAAATTCCGCCATTTGCCAAAACGTTCTTGAAGCCTCGGTGTCGTGCCACCCCGTGGGGTTTTGGTCACAGGTTGTCATCTCCGCCGAGGTAATATTCAATCCTTCAACCCCAAACCCCAAATTAATTAGCTTTACGTTAGGTTTTACGTTGAGGTTTCGAATTCCGGCTTGGAAAGTAGTCTGAAGTCTCGCCTAGAGCCAGAGAGTTTTCCCGTGAAATCGGCTGAGACTGCCGATAGTGTCTGCGGACCGCAGTAGGGCCACGTCGGGCCAAGAAGTGGGCGAGGGCCGCTTGATCCACGTGAGCTCCGAGTCAAGAAGGACGGCCGAGATCGGAGGTCGATATCCAGAACAAGTTTAGTGGTTGCTGCCCATCCACTTCGTGACGTCCAGAGGGCGTGAGGACTGCCTAGGTGTTCCCTGTGCGATCCCAGGACCACCGTGACGTGAGGTTCCAACGGACTCGGTGCAGCTGTCAGCGGGGGCTGTGGGCCAGTTTGCTAGGTCGCTTGCGTTTTGCGTTAAGAGTTCTGGCCGAGCCAGTAATATTCTTGATGAGTCGAGTTGTGTTGGAGGACTGTCTCGGGTAAATTGGTTTCGCGTAGCCGCTTCGCCGGATCGAAGCTGTCAGTCCAGCCGTAGTCGCGTCTTGTTGGGGCCTTGCCTTCGGTGGAAGCCAACGGGAGCAGGAGCACCTATGCAACAGGTCATCGACAACACAAATTCTTCGAGTCGTGATAATATTCACCGTAATAATCCAGTACAGGGCGGACACCGTCGAACGACATCGCAGATAATCTGCAATTCACGATTTTACTCATCCAACGTCGAAACATATCTGAAATCACTTACCCTGTGTAAATGAACCTCGATCATGTTATAACCTATAAATTCTTCGATGGCCCCTAATAAGACTAGCGTAACTCGTGAGACACGGTTAGAACTAGCGTATCTCTGCGTTTACCAAATGAACTAGCGTATCTCTGCGTTCACCGAATGAACTAGCGTATAGCCTGTGTAAATCTAATGGGAGGGACGCTAGTTCATTTGGTAAACGCAGAGATACGCTAGTTCATTTGGTAAGCGCAGAGATACACTAGTTCTAACCGTGTCTCACGAGTTACGCTAGTCTTATTAGGGGCCATCGTCTTGTTTACTTTCAACTGTCACTCGCGGTAAACGTCCTTGTCACGTCATAGTTGTCAAGCGGCTGTCAATGACAGCGGGTCCATGGGCGTGCAGGAAGAGTTCCGATTAATCAGGGATCGGAATTAGAAATTCGCCTATTTTCCTGATTGGCGCCCTTTAAAAATGAATCCTTTCACCATCGAACCCGACCCACGACCCAGCAACCGACATCAAGAGCGAACCGGTGCGAAATGTTCGGCGGACGGTTTGTCGTTAACCGGGCCGGTCACAAGTTATTCAATAATTAATAATAGTACAACTCAAGTCAGCAAATCGACAATCTGACAACATTATGCCAGGTTATTCTGAAATTGTAGTGTTTTTATCTGAGGGGGAATTGAAGTTTGGTCAATAACATCAAGTTTGCAGAACACCGACATTAGTTTCTACGAAGTTCAACGAATTCTGCTTCTTTGGTCCACTGTGTTGGATCTTAACAAAGATAATGTCCTTTTGGTTACGAAATTTCCAGACTCAAAATTTGTAATTTGATTTATGTTGATCCTTCGCGGAAACTCAGGCAGATTGGGATCGACTTAGATTATGCAATCATTTTTGTTTTAGTTTCTGCTGGCACATGGTCATCAAAGAAAGCTAAGGCTATCAGATGTTCAGACAAGAACCAGAAGTGTCTCGCAAAAATTAATGACAGATTAGGATAACTTTTCAGAACAGACAGAAGTTCAACATCATTGAATGGAGCTCGAACTCCTAGCGGAGCTTCATTCCAGTAGCGCACGTGAATCAAGCTGGTGAATAAAGCTGAGCCGAAACAATTGTTTTTTTCTTGAGTTGTTGAGTTGAACTGATCGTGAAACGTTAAACTCACAATAAATGCCAGATCCAAAATTTTGCCCAGCATTTTCTCAAAGTCACGCTTCTGGGCGACCAGTAAACCTCAACGAATAAAATTCAAATTTAGCACATTTGAAGCTAATTTCTATTGGACAAAGTTACGCTATGTGGAAACCCAATCTGAGCACAATAATTGTTTCATTATTGAAATGGACCACCCTATTGGTGGCTCACTGCAAGAGACAGATTGGAGTCTATTACCCACAGAACAAAAAATATGAAATATGTTTTATGTATTTTTGAACTTTTCGTAGAACTATTTTGCATCGTGCATTTTTACGTGAGGACACCTGGTACTACCGAGAATGCACGCAGGAAATGTTTTGGCTTGTATAAAGTTTTAGAGCAAAATCTAAGTATGATGTCTAAACGAGAAAAAAGGCGATATCCAAATTGAAAAAAGATGAGCTCGCCGCTTTCGCTTCGGCACACCTGACGTCGCATCATGAATAAATATTCTCGGCAATAAATAGTTGGAAGCGGAATTCGACGCGTCGAGAGAGAGGGTTGAGGATTGTGTGTGTGTGTGTGTGTGTGTGTGTGTGTGTGTGTGTGTGTGTGTGTGTGTGTGTGTGTATGTGTGTGTGTGTGCTATAGAAAACTGCGGTGGCGCATCGCACTTTTTGCAGTATACAGGGTGAATCGTTGTATGGGGCAAGCTCGATTACACCTATGCTGTTATTGATACCGGAACGGATCAAATGTCATTGCAAACAGGAGGTCGAAGTGTAATTCGTAAATCTATTTTTCAATTTGACCTATAGAGGGTGCGTCAGTTTTGCAGAGCAGCCTCCAACTAATTTTTTGAAATGGCTCCGTTTGATTTCACATTATTCAGACTCGCTCTCTTTCACGCTCTGCAATTTGCTTCAGCCCTTCAAGGGTTAAACTGCCCTTTTGGCCTCCAGTTTGCAATGACATTTGGTTCAGTTCGGTATATTATTATTAACGGTGTAGGTTCAATCGAGCATTCCCATATCGGTGACTCACTCCATATTTATGTACAAAATACATATCTAGACTAGGCATCCTTCCGGAAATTGGGACCCCAAATGGTGTCTATGACCCCAACAAGTAGTATATGAAGCACTACTTGGAGGGTTTGAGTTGTACATACAAGCACAAATATATAAACCGTTCGAGTCTTGGCGGTAACAGCGTGCCTACTGCCTACACCAAGCAGGATGAGCTATCAAAAACTGCCTCTCTCCGATCAAAATGCGTTATTAACCCAAAACATTTTCTCTGATGTAGGGGACAAGATATTCAATAGGTACACTAATATAGTTTCAAGTATCACGAGTAGGCATGTCTTCAGTAATTTTATCCGTGATCATATTATGCAATCTTAGTTTCGACTTTTAAAAGTGATATAATAAGCATAAAATTGAACAACATATTACCTAGGTATAGGTACAATGGATACAAGACCTTGTCACAAACGAACCACGAGGCCCGCCACAAAAAAACTACGAAACTCGTTACAAAATGCATGAATACCTACTTTTTGTTTCCATTGAATTTTACTCGGAATTTTATAAGGGCGCTTGATGTGACCTTGGAGGGGAAGCTTGACTGAGGAGGTTCATATTAGAACGGAAGAGAGATGGGTGCAGAACCGGTCTCACCTTGACATGATCCTGGCATTCTCGGCCTACCTGCGAGGCAGTGGGAAAATTCATCGTATTCCCCGTGACCGGTTAATGGCGTAGGGACATTCCGGAGTCGCATTTACCAGGTCGAAATTCCCACCGGAGTCTCGGTCGCCTCTCTACTCGCACAGCAAACTCGTTAATTTGCCGGCCTGGATCTGGGGAAAAATTCACGACCCCACGTATGCACTTTGCTGAAGACGAGCATAGTGAAACTGGCGTACCGCACTCCTGCGGTCCAGCCGGCATTTTTCGCAATTACTGCCCTGCAATTTGGGGTCTCTCGTCTGTCTCGCTGGGAATTAGGTCGCGTTCGTTGGCTCGAAAGTCTGCGGTTCACTGTTGGTCGCCTACGTTCAAAAGGCCTGTTACGAAGCCCCCAAACAGTGCGATGTTTCTCCTTCTCGAAAATAATAATTATCACACTGATGCTAGTTCTCAGGGCTCAGCTTCAGTTAGTTGAATTATACAGCGTGTGTCGTCAATGGGAAAATTAACTGACTAGGTAAGGCATTCCGAGCAGTCAAGCACTTTCCCTTGATGCGTGAATTTACTGGATGCCGCGTATAAACTGCTTCGTGATTGAAGCGACAGTTACTTAGCGACCAGGATTTCATTAGTGTTAATTGGGCAAATCCCTCAAGAGGTAGCACCACCTGAAAAACACTTGATTTTCAGATTGTGCAGAGAAGTTGCACAGGCGCTGTTTGTTCAGGTTTCATGGGAATAGGGTGCTTTTAATCGAGTTTGCCAGAGCTATATACAGAGTTGCCGAGGTAAAGATTCAGATTAGTTTTCAACGCTTGTGCGGTTCAATTCAATTATTTGATCCTGGTGCTCTCTGGCTCTACCTTTTGCCAATAACAACTTGGCAGTCAGACATCACCTGCCCTAGTTTGAATAATCATTATCTGCGAAACCTTGTTAGCTCATCGGCGTGGATTCAGGTAGCATAACAATCACGGGGTGGGTAATGAACCATGACAAAAAACGAGAAACAGTTCGTTAGGAGTTTCAATTAGGTAGGGATAGGTGTTTGCTCTAGAAGAAATCCTCAAAAGAAGAGTACCTATTATTTGTAAAATTGTAGTAAAATTAATGACAGCTAATTGTTCTTGTTATCTTGCTGTTTGTGTAATATAGGAACTAATTTTATCTACTTTAACCTGATATAAATAAAACAGCACCAAACTGACTGCTGTCAATCTTGTGAAACAATCAATCTAAAATATAGGCTGATTTTCTGATTTTTCTCACCCCGGGGTTGGAGAATGACATAGAAATCGAGGTTGGCAAAATGAAGTCGGGAATTCCCCATTCCCAAAATAGTAAGTAAGTAAGTAAGTAAGTATATATTTTTGCCAATAAGATACAAACTCAGGTATATGTGGCACGTCAGTCTTACAATTAAATGGATAAATACACACAAAAAATAACAGCAAACAAAGAAATAAATATAAATACAAAATATACATATGTACAACAATTGACAACAGCATATGGCCCGACAACTACTAAATAAATTTGCGCAAGTCATAGAATAGCCTGTCCTGAAGGTAATCCCTCAACCCACGCCTGAAGGCCGCCAAGCTGCCGATGGACCTAATTGACTCCGGGAGAGCGCCATAGGCCTTTATCATCCTGTATCTTGCGCTACGCTCAAAAAACGCCGTCGAGTGGGCCGGAATTCTGAGTGAGTGCGCGTGACGCGTCAGGACGCCGCAACCGTTGTAAATGTCTCTATTTGTGGAAAAAGAAGACAGTTTTTTCTGACAAACATACATAACCTGTAGATGTAGAGGGTGGCCAAGGGCATGATCCGCAGTGCAATGAACAAATGGCAATTGATTCCTTCCTCCAATAGGGGATCGTCACTTAAGTCATCAAGATGGCGGCCTATGGCGCGAATCAAGTATCCTGACAACCCCCACTTTCCTCATTTGACTCAGTGCTAATGCGAAATGCTTTCATTAAAATTCTACGCCATTTTGACGGAAACGTATGCTTGCAGACGCTTTCTCATGCCTTCAACTGTATACATATACCTGAAAAATTATTGAAGATTTCCCCATAACAAGACGTAGGACAATTATTTCAGGCTAACGTGCTGTGTACGTTTGAGGCACGGTTTAGTTCGCGCACGTCTCACTAGGTGGCCCTTGCGTCGAAGACTGTCACTCACTGTCGACTGAAAACTGATTTTTACACTTGAAAGCACTCCAGAACAGAGGAAAACTTTTTGCAACGTTAGACACTGGGCGCGTGAAGCTGCAAAATGACCGAATAAATGGTTGATGGTTTGATTGACAGCAGCGAAAAGTGACGGTTTTCATCGACACAAGTGCCACCTAGTGAGACGTGCTCGGACTAAACCGCGCCTCAAACGCGCACAACACGTTCACATAAAATAATTATTTTACGTCTTGTTATGGAGAAATCTTCAATATTTTTCCAGGTATATACAGATAAAACAAGAGCAAGCGTCTGCAAGCATATGTTTCCGTCAAAATGGCTTAGAATTTAAATGAAAGCATTTCGCATTAGCATTGAGTCATATGGGGAATCTGGCAGTTGACAAGAAACTCGATTTCGCGCCATTTCTCTCCAAAGTCACCACCTCGTGACGTCATGTGACGATGCCCTATTCAACGTACATACCTCGTAGGGAATAATGCTTCATTCGAACGGGCGACATTGGCGCTTCGCGTAATGAGTAATTTCCCGCCTCAATATGTAATATAATGTGATATTACACTATTACTATTACACACAGTGAACCTTCCAATTCAAGACTTTGCGATGAGGGGTGAGACTTCGACATGTTCAGTAACCATTATTCGCTTTGTTTCGTACTTCCTTGATGTTTATGCCGTTCAAATAATTCCAACCTGCACATGACATTCGGTAATAAATTCTCAGGCTTAGAATAAGCTATCTCAAGTACTTACTTATATCAAAATACAAAATGCAATTTCTGCTGGCAATAAATGCAAACTGCAGGGGTACAGCTTCGAAACCTCGTAGCAAGCGATTCACTTGGAATACAAGTAGGTAATTCGGATAGCTGGCATTACTATTTGATCGATCCCGACGCGAATCTGAACTTCTATTGAGACGATACCTAACAGCGAAGTTTAGAGATTTACTACAAGGCGTTATAGGAGTAGGTACTGCTTTATGGCAAATTATACGACAGGTTTGTGCAAAGAGTATCCATTCTATATACTTACAAAGAATTCTTTTCGCTGTCAAACTGCCTCAGTTTCCTCGCGAAAGTTTTATATCTATTTACCTTTCCATTAAGCGGTGAGCAGTACGTTTTACAGTTCCGGTATAGCAAGTGAACACGATAATGCTTGATATAAATGCCAGACTTTTTATACGACCATGTAGGACGGTATATAGACACTTTGTTCAAGATATAAATTTTGTCGTGCGATGATGTGATGTGCTTTGTCGGATTTAATTATGCTCGTGTGTTTTTCAATAGTCTTTTTTCCACCATATACCTTTTCATTACAAACCAGGATGAAAAGCGATAACAGTAATGATTGGAGTGATTTTGACCTTTGTGGACATAAGTAGAGGGTGCTTCGCGATTGATGTCAGGAAAGTAACCGTATATAGACTACTTAGTTAATTTTATCCCTATGAACTTCTTTCTCCAGGAATTTTACTTTCTCATGATTGCTGCAGTTCTGGTCCAGCTTCGTAACCATTGGATGGATTTCATTGGAATTCAACTTATGAGTTAATCATTCAGAATAACCTTGGCAAGTTACAGCCAAATACATCAACCCATTCGTAAATTATCCTTGAAGAACTGTGTCTCCTCTTTGAGGACGAATTTTCTGAAGTGAAACTTCTATTCTCGCGCCTAGATCACAACACACAACTAACGCAAAACCACACATGGGAGTGAATTCGCGGTACATGTAACGAGGGTGTGTAACGCGGAGGTGTAACGTTATAGTGTCAGGTCCTTGGGGTGACCAGTGTCTCGTCCGAGAAAATGGGAGTAAGCTGTTGCCGCGATCGATTCTATTACTTTACTACTTCTTTACACTGTGTTTTAAGGACAACAGCTTCCATCATAAACTAAAAGGACCCCGCACGTTTTCTATGAAAAAGTGGTTTCGGTGAATTTGGCTAAATTTTTTATATGTTGTAGATCTTGATTCAAGAAATATATTCCTGCAAAATTGGACCCCTCCTATGTACAGTTTTTCCCCTTCACCCCTAATAAGGCCAAAATTAGGAATAGTCTATAATTTTTTGAAATTCATGAAACGGGTTCAAATCGAACTCGTGATCATGGGAAAAATAATTAGAAAAATCCAAATTGTGAATTGGGGTAGTTATCAAGGGGGTTGGGGGTCGAAATTGGAAAAATAAATTGAAATTCCGAATTTTTTTATTCTTATAAAATCTGAACAAAATAATAATCGAGAAATAATTTTAGAAAATCTAAATCAGTTAATTGGGGGTTATTCTAAAGGGGGCTGGGGGTCAAAATCAAGGGAACGGAGTAACATTCCGAAACTTGCGATTCCCATTATTGGGAGAATAATTCAAAGAAATCTAAACCAATGAGTTCTGTTGTTATTGAGGAAGTAGAGGGTCGAAATCAAAACAAAAATAAAATACTGGATCTTACAGTTCATCTAGAAATTGATCTGAATATTGACTATTCCTTTTCCCACCCACCATAATATCTGCCTACAGCCTAGTCCTAGTCCTAGTCCAAATAAGAATTTGTCTCAGGCATTTCAAAATTCATTAAACTGGATCAAATTAGGTTGAAGAATGAAAAATATAAGTTGTGAATTGGAGTAATTATCGAGGGAGCGGGGGTCAAAATCGAGTGAAGAAATTAGCATTTCAGGAAAAGGGTAATGGAGAAATAATTCAAAAAATCTAAATCCATAAATTGAGATGGTTACCTACTCAGGGGACAGTGGTCAAAATCCAGAAAAATAAGGTATTCCGAAACTTTGAATTCATATACATATAGGGTCTTTCAATAAGAGTGATAGAACTTCAAATTGGAATTAAACAAATTATGTTGGGGTTAACGATATCTAATTGACTCTATGTGAAAGAACAGTTTTTAACATTATGTGTGGAAAATAACATCTAGTTAATGGCCTCCTCGACTTTGTCTAACGGCGTGCAGACAGGAAGTCCAATTTGTAATAACTTCAACTTTCTGGCAGATATCGGGCTATATTTCAGTAGTAACACGCACAATATTGTCCCTCATGGCTTCAATGGTTCTAGACTTATTTTTGTATACCAGGGACTTCACATACCCCCACAGAAAAAGTCCAGGGACGTAATATCGCAAGATCTCGCTGACCAATTGAAATCGCCGTTCCGCGAAATTGTTCTTCCTTGGAAGTTTTCGGCCAACAAGTCTAACAAGGTTTCTCCTGCTGTGTGGCACGTAGTGCCGTCTTGTTGAAAGAAGATGATTTTGTTAAGATATACTGAGTATTTATATCAAAAAATGACAGTAAAATCTTATCAAAGTTCTATCACTCTCAATGAAAAATCCTTAGTTAGAACTGAAAATTCAGATTTGAAAAAGTGAGCAAAAGTGATCTATTTTTGGAATCCAATTGAATCAACCAATGACCAAAAGCAGGATTGATGTTTATTTAAAAAAAGATAGTCCAGTCAGTTTTTTTGACACAAGCCCCGTCTCCCCCAGCCCTTATTGTGGTTGTGGGTAGGTATCATAATGGTTGTACCCAGGTATAACTAAGGAGGTAAGGGGTGAGGATGATCGAGAAGTGATGAACTCAGTCCTTATTCACATTGGTTGTATTATCATTTTGTCATTCGCCCAGATCTTCCTAGATAAACTGGGAGTTCCCCACTGATTTCTCAGTTATTTCGACCCTCTACCCACTCAATAACACTCGAATTCATTGGTTTAGATTTTTTAAAGCAATTTCCCCATTGCTCGTAAAATCATATATTATGGAAACCGAAAATTCCGGAATTTCACTGCGTTTTCTTGATTTCGACCCCCAGCCCCCTTTGGAATAACCCCCAATTAATTTATTTGAATTTTCCAAAATCATTTCTTGATCAATATCTTGTTCAGGTTCATAAGAATAAAAAAATTCGGAATTTCAATTTATTTTCTCAATTTCGACCCCCCAACCCTCTTGATAACTACCCCAATTCACAACTTGGATTTTTTCAATTATTTTTCCCATGATCACGAGTTTAATTTTAATCAGTTTCATGAATTTCAAAAAAATTGAGACTATTCCTAATTTTGGCCTTATTAGGGGGGTAGGGGAAAAACTGTTCATAGGAGGGGTCCAATTTTCCAGGAATATATTTCTTGAATTAAGATCTACAACATATAAAAAATTTAGCCAAGTTCACCGAAACCACTTTTTCATAGAAAACGTGCGGGGTCCTTCAATTTTATCGATGAATTCTAACTCAACGGAAGTGTCAATTACAACCGAAAATGATTAATTTATTTTCGTGATGCGTATCGCACACCTGTCGCCGACACTGGACTCCTCTACTTGGTGTGGCGCAGGGATGTTGTGCTGGTGACCCGACAGAAATGGTTCTCGACTTGGCTAAAAGTTATCATTGTGACCATTGCGTGGCGCTCTCATTCGCCGTCATTTTTCTTTTCTGTCATTTGTCTGCTTCATGATAATTCATGTTCACATGTGTGCAGACGATAACCGTTACATTTTTGAATCGAATCGAAGCAAAGTTCCGAGCTGTTTTCTTGTTAATTTTTGCGCTTTGTTGATTTGTTTATGTTATTTTTGTTTTGTTTTTGTTGAATTATTGTGGTTTTGTTTATGTTATTTCAATTAAAATTAATGCCAGATCGAGTTTTCCAAACGACATTCTTATACTTTGTGGAGATTATTAGATTTCCAGGCTGTGCCTGCCAGAACACAGTTTTCACCGTGCTGTAATATAACGGGGAAAATCGTACAGTAAGAAAATCCGTCACGATGTCACATTCGCATAATTATTTGTGGAGAATATTATTGATGAAAATACACACCTACCTACACACACCTAAAAACACATCGATACTGCATTTTGGAGTGCAGTAACGAGATTTTGCATGAGCATACTTTATACCGAGACAAGCGATTTGACCTGCAGCACTCGATATTTTGTCCTTTAGGGGGCCAATGGGGGCCCTCCAAATTTTCAAGATGCAAGAACTTTTGCATGACGATCATTGAGTATATCGTCATGTATGTCATAAGTGGAGCTTACGGGTCTATTGAAAATGTTTTCATCAATTGTCGTCGTGTCCGATTCATTCTTCACACTTGAAAAAAAAATGCTTTGGCAGAGGTCAAAAAAACTCTTTTTATTTTTTCTTCTATGCAAGAAGACGATACATTCATATGTTCTGTTGCGTTCCCAACTAAATCGCATTCCATAAACCTAATTATGAAGAAATTTTTCTTGTAATAGTATTTTTCAAAGAAGTGGTGACCTCTTATTCAGTACCTCTTTTCCAAGAGCATTTCTTTCTATGTCCCCAGTGGATATCACTCGTAATTTTTGCAGGAATGGAGACCTCGAACTCTTTTCTTGGTAGTTGCGAAGCGACATGACTATAAAACGCCCAAGGGAGCCCAAAAAGAATTCTTTTCTGCTGGGCCGTCCAACTTACGATATTTTGATTTAATAGTAGGAGAGACGCGAACCAATATTCAATCCAGGCTGCCGGCGCAGGCGACTTGGTTTCAACAGAAAATATTCTTCCATGCCGTGTTTTATTGTATTACAACAAAACGCAGAGTCGTTAGGTATAAGTAGGTATATTTTCCGGTAGAACTTATTCGCCTGGACTAGATCTCATTTATTTGCGCGTCTCCCCTACTACAAAATCAACATGCCAAAAATTTGACGGCCCAGCAGAAAAATAGTATATTATATAATAATATACCAAGGTTGAGAAGTGAGCTATTGAGCACCGTTTAAATCCCGAGCCGCGTAGCGGCGAGGGAGATACGTGCGAAGGCTATAATAACCTTCTCAAGCGCGGTTTATATTAGTATATTATATACCAAGGTTGAGAAAGTATTATTATAGCTGAAGCGCCAGTTTAGATCCCGAAGCGCAGCTAAGGGATATAAGGCGCTGAAGCTATAATAATTTTCTCGACCGTGGTTTATATAGAATTTTTTTTACTACTTGAAAATCGCCATCCTAGTCAAGGAACAGGTTAATAATGATGTACTTCACGGCTAGTAGTGAAAAATAGTATATTATATACCAAGGTTGAGAAAGTATTATTATAGCTGAAGCGCCAGTTTAGATCCCGAAGCGCAGCTGAGGGATATAAGGCGCTGAAGCTATAATAATTTTCTCGACCGTGGTTTATATAGTATTTTTTTTACTACTAGAAAATCGCCTTTCTAGTTCAGGAACAGGTTAATAATGATGTACTTTACGGCTAGTAGTGAAAAAACGATTTTTTTCACTACTAGCAAAGCAGATCCGATTTGTGGAGTTCCAAAATTTTAGAAAAAAGCTCTGCATTTATTGTAGATGTCAAGTACCAAGTAGACCTCGAGCATTTTGAAAGTTTTCAACTTCAAATACTATTCGCCGGGGTGATGATGACAATAAATGACGGTCGCGAGACACCTTTCGAATTGTGCGAGGCAGCAGATAAGGCCACCAATGACTTCTGCCAGCAAAATGAAAAACCAAAAACGATTTAGGTACATGAAAACGTATGCAACTTTCAAGAACTGGTCTCTTTTGAGAAAACTGCATCCTCTAACAATAACAGATTGTGAAAGATATGTGTGTTGATCGAGAAGTGAACACAGGTAATTGTGAATAATTCCAAAAAAAGTATATAATTTGAGGTTATATGTTGTACTGACCAACCGACCATTCGGCCTTTAGCTGATTTTTCACAAAACCAACCAAATTCACGTACACCACATCAAGCTCTGCATTAAATAAGACCCGGTCAAACATTTTCTCGACCTTTTCGTGTAAATGAGCTGCCGTTGTCCAAAATTTGATGAGATTCAAACGCTAAGTCGCCAAACGTCAATCACACGAAGCGGTTGATAATATGCACGGCCTGTTTGATTGTGTACGATAATCGGACGAAGCGGTTAATAATATGTCCGGCCTATCTGATTTTACAACACGTTGTGAAAATTCACTTCACGACCTCTAAACAGGTCAATAATGAGAAACTTCACAGCTAGTAGTGAAAAAAAAAGTTTTAGGGCTCTCTTGTGCGTTTTTAAGCGATGTAGCATGGAAATTACTGAGAAAAGAGTTCAAGCTTTTCATATCATAACATAACATTGAAAAAAATGGAGTTGAAAAAGGTGTACTGAAGAGGTCACCTCTTCTTTAGAAAATTATACTGCGACAAAATTGTCTTCATATTTGGGCTCACGGAACGCGATTTAGGGAACGCGACAAAACATGAATTTATCGTTTCCTTGCATAGCAGAAAAAATTAAAACAGTATTTTTGACCTCTACGAAAGAATTTTTTTTTCAAATGCGAAGAATGAATTGGACACGACGACATTTGATGAAAACATTTTCAATAGACCCGTAAGCTTCACTTATGACATACATGACGATACTCAATGATTGTTTTGTAAAAGTTCTTGCATCTTTAAAATTTGGAGGGCCCCCATTGGCCCCCTAAGGGACAAAATATCGAGTGCTGCGGGTCAAATCGCTTGTTTCGGTATAAAGTACGCCCATGTAAAATCTCGTTACTGCACTCTAAAATGCGGTATGCTTTTGCGTACCGCTCCCACTATTCATGTGACGAAGAATGAGAGTTCAGGCGCCGAGCGCAGCGAGAAAAGAAACAAAAGAAGTCTAATCGTGAAAAAATTCATGTCGAAAGTATTCTGCCCTTTGAGTGACTCATAATAATAACATTGATATTAATAAGATTAATAATAAGAAAAACAAGATGATACAAACCGTTAGGGAGCGGGTATATGAAAAGAACACCTCTTCGAACATTGTTTGCTGATTGATTCATATCTATATAAGTTTCACTTCTTCTGAGGGTGACTATGGTCACGCACCCACGTTTTTTTTATATCAGCTTGACATACATCAGTCAAGGATTCACATTTTCATAATAATATGATAGCCATAACAAACACTCAATTTACATGATTGTACTGGGCTGTTTCACCCTTTTTGACCTTTGGCTGCGATCGTCGTCACCCCCCCCCCCTTTACCCTGGACCTCTTACCTACGTTTTGCTTATACGTTGTCGTTTCACTCATACTCCGGATGCTAGTTGAAAGTACCTTGCACTTTTTGATGAGAAGATGCCACTTGGTGGAAATGTTCTTTGCATTGTACTCTTCCGTTCCAAAAAGGTAGCCATCAGCGCCATTCAAGTCGGCTGCGTTTACAGGGTGATACAGTAAAAAAAGTTGAAAAATTATATTCAGCTAACCGAAGCATGTGGAGACGTGTAATTCACCACATACAATAACTGTTTTATGCTTATGAAGTCACAGCAAACTGTTCCTGATTACCTTGAACCGTTTTTGACATGTAGGGGAAAAATAGAAGAAAAAAAAACAAAAATATTCTTTTTTCCATAAATAAGTGATTCTTCGGGATATTAACACAATACTTGGTATTTCTACAAAAAGTAATGTTAGAAATGATATGAGCTGTGTAGCCAATTTCTAAGCCAATATTTCCAGAAATACGATTGTTAACTTTTTTTTTCTCTTCAGCACCATCTTGAAACTGCCCTCTAAGGCATCGTTTAAAAAGTGATTGGTTATCATAATTATGGTAACATGTAACCATTGCATCGTAAAAACTACCTCCTCATCATAATTTCGTGACCTCTTCGGCGGGAAAGAATTGCCATTGACATATTTTTTTGCTCTTCAAAGTTTTAGTGCCCATGATGGCATTTGAAACATCTGGAATGGTGAAGTATGTTACGCATTATGAACCTTGATGTACTTCGAGGTAGCCTACCAAGTTTCACTTTTGATGAATTTTTTTTATATTATGATATAAATATATTATATATTATATATTTTTATATTATAAGCATAAAACAGTTAATGTATGTGGTAAACTACACGTCTCCACATGCTTAGGTTATTTTAATATAATTTTCCAACTTTTTTTCCTGTTTCACCCTGTATACGCCAACGGCATGGATGGTGCTGATGGCTACCTTTCTGAATCGGAAGAGTATGATGCAGTGAACATTTTCACCAAGTATCATCTTCTCATCAAAAAATGCAAGGTTCATTCCATTTTATGCAACTAGCATCCGGACTATCAGGCTGCTACTCTAGACAAGAACTGAACTTTGGGGATGAGGATTGAAGTGAAAAGTTGAACAGACACACGGATTGACAGCAAACAAAATGACCACAAATGAGTGAAAACACAACAGCAAGAAACATAACAAATCAATACAATAATAAAACAAATCAACAATTGAGAACAATAAATTAAAATAAATATGTCAAACTGTCAAGTCAAAGAAAAAGGAGAGTGGCGGATTCGGAAAAAGGCACTCAGCGGAAGAATCTGCCAAACAAACCCCTGAGTTAGGCCCAAAGAAAAGCAACTCTCAAATAGGTGAAAAATGAATGACAAGAAACTCACTTATAATTTCCGGTATTCACTGTTAGCAGAATTAGTAGAACAAAATCGTAGAAACAACAGGAGACATTGCATAATAACAATAACGCACAAAAATCATCAGTAGCAAAGCCGAATAATAGAACCAACAATTGCATAATAAAATCATCAACAATGCAAAATGTACAATGCATAAAAACCCAAAACAAAACATAATAGGGATGGTGTTATTGGGATCTCAAAAAAATACCTACACTGAATATGGGACTAACATAGCAGTGAGAATAAAAATATGAGAGTCACAAGAGACGGCGGACAATAATTGTCATAATTACCAAGTCATAATTGTAATTTACATGAAAATCAAATCATGACATCGACAAAAATCCGGCGTACAAATATTACAGTCAAGTAATTAAATAACAATCAAATCACACACAAAATTAATGAAATGGTCATGAAAATATTGACATAAAATTCAGTAAATTCACAAAATTCGTGGGACAACAAAAAGTGACATCAAAAATGAAAAAGTCGAACAGACTCATACAGGAAAAGTGACTTATCCATGTTCAAAGAAAATTCGATGATGAATAAAAAATATTCAAATAACCAATCGGATGATAAATTAGACCCGGACTTGTAGCATGAAACAATTCCTTTATACTCACTAGCGCTCGGACTTGAAACAAAGAAATCCCATACGCGCTATTTCCAGAATTTCCAATCTGTTCTTCGCGCGAGACACCAATGATGTCACCATCCGCGATACTTACGCCAAGTAGGTACCTGACTCGCAGTAAAACCCCGCAAACTCATCTTGAAATCCCCCATCAAGGCCGTTTGTCATCACAGCCGATCACAAGCACAGAGAAAATGCAACAAATTCTACGCGTGATATCAGACCAAGGCCGCAACCCGCAAAAATCCTTCTTTCACAGTCCGTTCTTTTGTTTTCAATTCCCGGAAACAAGCAAGGTGACGCCGGACGCAGATTTAAATTCATAGTTAGGCCATACGTATGCGAGAACAAAAATTTGACACACAAAAAAATAATGCAGCCAACCCGAAAACGAGTCAGAGTATAATTTTGATGACTAAAGTAGAAACGACCCACCTGTAATAATTATGACAGCACGTCGTTTTAGGAACGTCTGGCCTGCGAGCACACACAAAATCAAATCACCTGTTTGGCCCGTGATTTTTCCCTTGCGTCTCCGCATCGATAGATCCAAATATAGAAATAGTTTTTCCCGCGCGGAAGTATCAAATTCAGTCTCAAAATGTTACTAAGAAGTGCGTTTCATCACAGTACATGGGTTGATATTGCAACGAAGCGTTTCGGGAGCGGTGGGTCTTGTATGTACACGAAGTGCCCAGCCGTACATGAACACTATAGCACGACCATGCACATTCTAGAAGCTAAACACACTGTACACAACTACAACACTGATTGTAACAAACTATGCAGAAAAAGCTCCTCGGAAGCATAGTTGCTACCTTGTTCCGATGGCTTTCTTGTTTTCATTTTAGATACTCCAGTACTAAGCAACGTGTCAAAAAGCCCATCTGGCCCATTGCGGATTTGAACCCGGGACTTCCACATTTGAAAGCGGGGCCAAGCTCACCGTTCTACCGACTTAGTATGATATTGTAAGCGTGTATTTGTGCTTAAAATAATATATGGAAACAGATTTTTATGAAACTCTTGCGTATAATTATTAGACCCACCATACAGACATTGTGAATTTTACAAATCGCTATAGGTATCTGTATCTTTGGAATATTTTTCCCATCAAGCGCCATTAAGAAAATATATCGTGTATGAATATACAGGGTGTATCTCTATAAAATCTACCTCAAATGGTATTCGAGAAAAGACAGAGTTAAGTTAACCAATCAGAGACCTACACCTTTGAAGTGTGTTACCTCAACTTTGAGCTGTCAGGTTTCCTTTTACTATCAGTGAGCCGAACATTTATTGCAAAATGACAGGCAGCTGGTATTACTTTCGAAACTTAGCAACCGGTTGAATTTTGCAAATTTACCTCGAATTGACCCTCCGGGATTGGTGAATTCAAAAGACTCATGACTCCTTTATGCAAGCAGCAATAATTTTTTTCTTTCGTTTTCTGGGAACCGATTGTTGTCGTCACATGTCAGTGTTCCCTGGGGCGCGAGTTTTAAGACACCCTGTTATGTAGCATGCATTTACTTGTACACTAAGTATGTAGGTATTATTATTGTTATTCTGAAAAATGAAAATCTCTGATATCAATATCAATAATAGTTCGTGAATTCATAGAAGAAGCAACAGCATACATCCGAAATGTTCATCAAAACATGCGAGGATCTTTTCTGGAAATCCTATTTAATGTGAGCTCAAAACTCAAAGGAGGGAAGGGTCTTTGTTAGTTTGCTGATTGAACGTTTTATTATAAATAGTATTGCGCTATTCTGTGGTATGGCATTAAAGCATATGTCGCAGCAGCCTTAGCAAAAGATTTCTGAGAGCAGCTTTTCAATATTTGATGTTAGAACTCGCTAACTTCCCCACCCTCATTCCTATTACGTTCCATGTGATAAGAGCAATCATCATAAAACCATGCAGTTCCTATAAGTGAGTGTTTAGTAATGACTTCAATAAAATTTACTATGCTCCTATATTATTGCGGTTTCATCTAAGCGTTTCCCTCATCAATATTTTATTGAGAAATCTCATTCTATGGGCACGTAGTCATCAAGGATAATAGAGAGCTCCTGCTCTTTGTACATACTTGCATGAAACGCTTCTGTAATTGCAACTGAAGTTAGTAAATTTCTCAAAATACCTACCCAATTAAATCATTAATTGCTCGGGAAGTTTACCTCGGGCTTCATTATTTTCTATATACAGACCACGTCTAGCTGAGTAGATTTTACGAAAATTGGCCGCGTGAACACTAGCATTATTGTTTTCCGCGAACCCGAACTCCATCAAACTAGAACAGAGCGTTGAGAGCTAGGATGTTCATAACAAGCACCTACAAACATTTCATATTTCATCCACGTTCCAGGCACTGCGATGACATTTAAGTACCTAGGCGGCAAGAAATTGATGATGCTTCTTATGTACGGTACTCGAGAGAAGTTATTTTAGAATCGGGATTTGCCGCTGATGCAGAAAGGAGCAAAGCATTTTTTTTCCGTAATTTCGACTCAACACCTATAGCACGATATAGTATAAGACTGGTATTGTCGCGAACCGCCAAGGGACGGTCCAGGAACGTGGTAGTCGGTGTGCGAGAGAGATGCGAGAGAGACAGATTATAAGTAGACTACTGCGAGCGCCGAGCGCGAAAAACGCGTGGTGTGAAGACTGAAATATGTACCTCTAATTGGGAGAATAAGACATATTATACTTTGTTTCACGTGTAATAAGTTTGATAAAGCATCATTATTATCATCAATAAGTATTAAAAATCAAGGTGTAGGTACTCTTTTCGACGCTGATGTGAGAAGAACGATCCACGCTATTTAATTAACATATTTTTGTTGCTTATGTATCTTGTAACTATGTTTCTAAATTTTATTTTGTTTGGAGAAACTTTTCATAATTTCTTTTGTTTTCTTGTCGTAGTACTGCTTAATTCTCATGTAAATATAGAGAGAAACAACTTTGTGTGATGATGACATAGGTACGTATTTGCGATACAACTCGCAGGTAAATGCTGAGAAATTCAATTTTAAGCATTCAAAATCTGCAAGTGTTTTCTTGAACACATCAATAAGCGAGAATCTTTTCTAAATTTCCAAATAAATTAAACATAATCTTCAAACCTAGATGGTTCAGTGCTTTTGATTTTGAACTCGTAGAATGAGCCACAGTCGTGCTATTCTTATTATTAATTAGTTCCAACTTACTTGAGGGCCAAAAAAATAGGGTTCGATTATTATTATTCGAGGTATCGACAGGCTTTTCTTGCGAACTAATTACGGACGCTCTTATTTCGTCAAACGCTTTGGGTTCAATGGCTTTTTATTTTCGTTATATCTTATCGCGCTCTAACAAAAAGGAACCCCGAAAAACTACTTGGACATGGGTAGGTACTTACTAGTAAGGTATGGAAATCTAAAACGCTGCAACAAACCATCACCAGTCCCGCACAAACTTTGTTCAACAGAAGATTAAGAACGACCATATCTGTAAACAAAAAATATTGCTCCGACCAAATTGAACAATTATAATTAAATAAAATCCACTTTCACAAACAACCAACTTCAAACTGCCCAGCATTATAATGAAACAGCAAAAAGACCTTCTCCAGGCTCCAGGAAAATAAGATTTTGAGTAAAAACTTTGGGAGAGGAGAAAAATGGGTGAGAGCAGGGTTAGTAATTGGCTGAAGAAATGGGTAAAAAGCTAGTATATTGTAGAGGCGGAGACAACTGGTAGGAAGTTTATGAGAAACAAAAGTCATATCAATGAAATAAATCACAGAGAAATCAAAACTATTAGAAAAAGTAAAGCTGCACGTAATTATGAGTTACCATTTGAAAGGGGCGTTGTTACTAGACCTGGATGTGTGCCAAAATATACCTGTAAAACAATAACTTGTACATCCCTAACTATGATTTACCTCTGGATATCGATGCTGGTAGACCAGAGGAAAATATAATGTTAGTGATATTTAGTACTAAAAATATACAAGATGTTGAGGAGCCTAGTTCAACGGAGAATATTGTTACAATTAATCCTACTTCACCCGTAATTGCGAACAAGCCGGATGTCATTACTGATACTTAATAAGGATTTAGGCATTGTTGGGTGATGAAATACAAAAAATCTGAGATAGGTTGATAATAATCAGGAGTTTCTACCCCGACTTGATAGCCCGATTCCCGCTTATTCAATGCAGTACGGCGTGTGCTCTGGTCTACTATACCCCGTCTCTCTCGCGCAGACGGTCGCAGTCACGTACCACGAGCTTGGACCACTTCTCAGCGGCAACGGTAGTGGTGGTTACAATACCAGTCTAATAACAATGCTAATACTATATCGTGACCTATAGCCATTCTCATTTAGGTATCTGTGGTCCTGGAGGCGCAGATTCACCTATATTGGCGGTCATTGGCCGAGTTCATGCAACTAGTCCGATCGATAAAGCGCTCCTAGTTAAACAGCCAATTGAACAAGTGAGCTTGTATACTTGAAGACCTGCGCACTCGCCTGCGTACGAGCTGCGAGCAAAGCAAACCGCCTATATGAGAAGGTCTATACCTAACTTCTCAGTTTTCAGCTTTTCCAGGCAGTTTCGACCCTTTCGCAATTTCGATCATTTTCTGGTTATTCAAATTTTAAGACAGTAGCATGCAGAGCCATAGTACTTTTTTCAAGTAGGTACATGTTTACCAGAAATAGTAACCAAGTGCAATCTGGTATTTCAGTCCGTATTCGGTTACCTGCAGCAGATTCCAACTTGTAATCCTTATCGATGAGATTGATGAAAGGTGATAATAATGGGGTGGATACTTACCTATATTACCTATACAGCTGCCATCAGCTCAAATCAGCGATGTCTAGTCATCAGAGGGTTGAATGCAATCTGAAATGTCCAGAATTTGCCTATCTGATGATGAAACTGTACCAGACAAAGATCTCACGACTGCACCTACCTTCCGCAGCAAGAGCAAAAGTATCATTTGACTCATTTGAGTACTTATCTAAAAGCTACTGAGGAAGTGCGGATTTACTGCCGAGCGCTTTTCGGTTTGAATTAATTCCGGGAAGCTCTTCACTGAACGTAGCACACCGACCAGTGATTTTTCAATTTTTTTATTTCAGATTGAAGCTGTGAGCAGAGGTTTCCGGGAAAAGACTAATTTCAACCCCGTGCTAGCAGGAATTTACACTGCAGAATGAACTCCGCAGAATGAACTCCTGTTAATAGCGCGCGGAGCAACTCTTGCAAATTTTAAAGAGGCGGATTTTAACTGAATAAAGCTCACGTCTCACGTTTTACGCGTGGTGTCAAGTTTCATGCGGGAGCAGCTTGCGGAGCTGTGTTTTGTTTTCTGAAGGATACATCACCTTACACCCACCTTCACATCTACGTAAATTCGGAACTTTCATCCGGCGTCACAATAAAATATAACGAGCTCCTATTTGTACCAAACACACTTTAGATAATAAGGCCGGAAAATACTTTGAAAGCTTTAAGCAATATAACCAGGAAGAAATAAAAGCCCGCACGTGTTTCGCTCCTCATACCAACTTTCCCGGCCTCACCTTTCGTACCTATGGGGAATGCGAGCATGACACTTTACGGCGCCGAGACGTGGGCCCCCTGCTCCTTTTGCGTTAATAAATTAAACTTATGCAAATTATTTTTTGCTTTTTCTCGTGTTTGCACAAATACAAGATAGTCACTTAGACAGGTAGATTCACCTCTCAATTTCAGAGATTGTCCATGTTCATATTGTCTGGTAATCTCACCACGTTCCACAACCTTTCATTTGTTCCTTAATAACCGCGGGCGTGGGGAACCTTTGTGATCCTGACCTGACATAAAGATTTCGGACCATCCATGCAATTTTTTGTTCTCCCAGATTCACTGTGATAAACCGTCTGGGGAGAAAGGAGCAACTAGAGGAAGAGGGGAAGGGAAAGAAACCACGCACCGCACATAATGGTATTGTGTGGTGTACGCTGGAAGAAATAGTGCAAGGCAAAAAATTATTATCGTGGAATCCGGAGGAATTCCAGAATTCGTCCTCACCCTTAGGGATATGAAAATATCTGAAGAAGTGGATGTGATGTATTTCGTTACCCAAGAAAAGTCTACAAAAAGATGGAGTTAACGTAACTAGAGCCAATTTGCGCGAACATTATGCAATTGAAATAGGTCAAAATGACTTCTGTTACCTAATTTACGTCGAGATTACGTGAATTTGACCCAAACTTGGGAGCTTGGGAGCCCTCAGTCTTGACCTGAGGATTTTGATAACTTACTGAAATCTTGTTTGGGATAAGTGGGATGTATTCTCGCAATCGCATTGCAGAGGACGCAACATATAGCCCAGTAAACGTGGGTTTCTAGCAGAAACAAATTCGCCCAAAGCTGATTTTTGGTACAGAGTCCTTAGTATGGATGGGCGATATCGTGATCCGGGTATCAAAGATTGATAAGAAAAAATATCGATAATTATTGATATATCAAATATCGATAATTATCAAAATATTAAATACTATCGATAAATATCAAAGTATCAGAAATTGATAAATATCAAAATATCAAATATCAATAAATATCAAAGTATCAAAAATTGATAATTATAAAAATATCAATATAAAAATGAGGATATCAAGTGATAATATGAAAAAATATATCATCTATGTTCAATCTAGACTTACATGATAAGTGAAACTTACTTCTTCGGCGGTCTTTGGTCTTTATCTTTTGTTTAATGATATTTTAATGATATGATAACCATAGTCTATACTTTGATATATGTTAACGTTCATCGATATTTGATATTTTGATAACTATCAACATTTGATATCTTGATAATTATCCATATTTGATATTTTGGTAATTACCGATATTTGATATATCGATATGTTTTAAAATGATATCATTAGTTGATATATCGATATATTGATGAATTTATTGATATATCAATAGTTTTGCCCATCCCTAGTCCTTAGACCATGAGAACTTACCAGTCAATTATCTCAAAATTTCTCGCGTGTGCTTCATGGTCTTCCAGGTCTTCGGATGTTTTGAGTCACTGTTAATTGCAGTTCTCGCCTCTGGAATTTGCACCACGGCCGCAAAAATGATCGAATTAAGTCGTAGTTCCACGCATCATATCCCGCTGACACTATTTTAGCACAAAAAGTGTCAATCATTGTTAAAAGGGGGGTCGTGGGGGGTCGAAGCTCGGCCAGGTGGTTTATTCTGTTTCCCTGGCCATTTAGAACCGATCCCTCGACCGATCTCGACAAGTTTGGTATCTTTTCCCAAGAAATTCAATCTCCTGAACTCGAATCTGATGTGTAAATTTGAATAAAAACAAGCTCGAACAAGTTAACTTGAGAAAACTTGTTTTTTTGTTTGACAGTTTCGACAACTTTTTTCCAGCTGTTTAAGGTGTTTATCTTTGAAAATGTCCCAAGGGCCATTCCAGTGAAGTATATTCTTCACAAAAATCATCCACTCGATGAGTGATTTTGTTTCTTGAGAATGAAAAATCGATTTAAACCTGAGCCGGCCCTCTACTACTGACCAGAACACTACAGCGTGCACCTTCAAATGAAAGTAGCTCAAACTATTGAACAAATAATAACTTATATTTGAAAGTTACAACATATGTGCAAAATTGAATTCCCTATAACAAAAACAAAATCGCCATGAATTGCACTGCAGGGTTTTGAGTTATTCAGGGAGGGGGATAACTATGGTGTTCTGGTCACTTGTAGACGCCGCGCCAGGCTGACCAAGTTCAAATCGATTTTTTCATTTCGAGAAAAAAAAAACTATACATCAAGTGGATGATTTTCTAAAACAATATACTTCAATATGATGGCCCCTAGAACATTTTCAAAGATAAACACCTTCAACAGCTGAAAAAAAAGTCAAAACTGTCAAACAAAAAAACAAGTCTTTTAAGTTAATTTGTTCGAACTTATTTTTATCCAAATTTACACATCGGATTCGAATTCAGGACATTGAATTTATTCGGAAAATATACCAAGCTTGTCGGGATCGGCTATATATGGCCAGGAAAACAAAAGAAACCACCTAGCCGAGCTTCGCCCCCCCCCCACGACCCCCCTTCAACAATGATCGACACTTTTTGTGCTGAAATGGTATCAACGGGATTTGATTCGTAGAATTACGGCTTAATCGGATCATTTTTGCAGCCATGGTGCGAATTCCAGGCGAGTACTGCAATTTACAGCGACTCAAAACATCCGAAGACCTGGAGGACCATGAAGCACACGCGAGAAAGTCCGAGAAAGTTGACTAGTGAGTTCTCATGGTCTAAGGACTCACTGTACCAAAAATCAGCTTTGGGCGAGTTTGTTCCCGGTAGTTATGATATAAAGTCTAGATTGACTGGGCTAATGGGCAGGAGACCACTGTTACTTGAGGGACCACGTCAGGGGTCGAGCTCTTGTCATTCTTCTTGTCAGCCTATTAGCCCAGGCGCCAGGGACCAAAAATCAGCTCAATAAGGAAATAATTGTTTCCTGGCTGGAAACTAGCTTAAAACGATCTGTGTAGCTTAGATTTCGGCATACTGATTTCCCCCCTTTCGGAAATGTCGGCGTCATGTCGCCATCATCAACAAGAAGTGCACCAGCGTGGTTTTTGCCGAGTATATTGATTTTGGGCCATCTGACAGAAAAAGATGTAGAAAGTTATTTTGAAACCAATGAAATTCCCTACGGAATAGTATTTAAATGATCTTTCTGCGACCTATGGTTTTTGAGATAGAGCTTTTGGAAGCGAGAGGCATTGTCGTAAAAGCTCCATGGCCACTTGACTCGAAAAACTAAAATGTCGATGTGACAAAAAAATTTCAAAATGAGATTTCTCGAGAATCCTTCATGCTATAGTTGCGGTGATGGTCTTAAATTAAACTCTTTCTCTTGAACCGTTGATTACGAATATAGAAAAGTCAAAAACGTCACATTGTACATATACAGGGTGTACTTAGGGAATCAAATCAGATCAGAGAAATTTTACATATTTCTTCGATTTAGCCTATATGCGACACTCTAAGCACCTAACACGAGTCCAATATCAATATGGATTTGCTTTATAAGCTTCACTTAATACACGAAAGAAGTGGTCAGCTCACAGCTTTACTGTAAAATGTTTTGAAGGCCCTCTGAAATCATCAAAATATTAAAAATTTACAGTACCAAGGAATGCATATAACAGTATATCATATACCAAGGGACCAAAGTGGATTTTTAATTTGGGGGTTTGGACCCAAAGGGTCCTTAAGCAACAAACTTCACCCAAAGGATCAAAAATTCACTTTGGTTCCTTGGTATATACATAATATACTGTTACATACATTTCTTGCTACTGTAAATTTTGATGATTTCAGAGGGCCTTCAAAACATTTTACAGGAAGGCTGTGAGCTGACCACTTCTCAAGTGTATCAAGTGAAGCTTACAGAACAATGCATATTGATATTGGACTCGTGATAAGTGCTTAGAGTTTCGCATAGGATAAATCGAAGAAATATGTCAAATTTCCCTGTTCTGATTTGATTCCCGTAGTACACCCGGTATATGTACAATGTGACGTTTTTGACTTTTCAATATTCGTAATCTACGGTTCAAGAGGAAGAGTTTAAGACTATCACCGCAACTATAGCATGAGGAGTTCTCGAGTAATCTCATTTTGAATTTTTTTTTTGTCACATCGACATTTTAGTTTTTCGAGTCAAGTGGCCATGGAGCTTCCACGACAATGACTCTCGCTTCCAGAAGCTCTATCTCAAAGACCATAGGTCGCAAAAAATTGATTGAAAAATCAAACTGTAGGGAATTTCATAGGCTTCAAAATGACTCCTCACATCTTTTGCTGTCAGATGACCCAAAATTAAGATATTCGGCAAAAATCACGCTGGTGCACTTCTTGTTGATGATGGCGACATGACGCCGACATTTCCGAAAGGGGGGAAACTAGTATGTCAAAACCTAAGCTACACAGATCGTTTTAAGCTAGTTTTCAGCCAGGTAACAATTATTCCCTTATTGTTTTCCCTGGCGCCTGGGCTATATCCTAACCCAGCCCCTCGCCCAGCCCATTGTCAGTGTCATTTCAAAAGTGAAATTATTCAGAAAATTTGACATTTTTGTTAGCCCATATGTGCCTAACCCATTCTCAGTGTCATTTCAAAAGTCAGATGATTCATGACACTTGACTCTATTGACAAAACTTTCTATTTAGTGGACCTTAATATAGTCCCTAGAGATTCCCACCCACCCGAGCGCACTCTAGTGGGAGCGAAATCGTCCATGGCTCCCACTACTTCTTTCCTTACTCACATGAGAATGTAAAAATAAAATCTAAAGCTATCCACATCAATAATAGGGCTTGATTTTATGTATGGTGGAGCAAAACTGCACCGGTGCAAATTGTCAAATAAAATGACCTGCTGATTGGCTGTTGGCTGGAGCAGGTTTTTTTGAGTATTTATATTTGTATACATTCGGAACAAAAGGCATAGCCATAGTAAGATGTGGCAATAGCAAAATTGTGAATTTTTCTGCAAGGTAAGGTGAATTGGAGACTATTAAATAAATTTCAGCTTGCCTTTGTAGGGCTTAGTCGTCACTTGATGGCATTGGTTTTGCGAGATTTATTAGAAGAAACTTGAAATACCTATAATATTAGTTCAAGAAATGCCTCTATAGTCGTCGATGACTTTGATTAAGTAGGCGTACAAATTAACGAGACATGTGAAGCAGCATTCTGGTGAGGGATACCGCCTACTGAGGGGGCTAGATTTTCAACTACTACCCGGGTACCTACGCTCAAAAGGACACAATACCCACAGTAAGTGAGCACATAATTGCAGTGCTGTGAGTTGCAGAGGAGCCTTGACATCTTGAATGAGTGGTGCAATCGTAACCAGCTCTCTCTGAACATCGAGAAGTGTAACATCATGAGCTACCACAGAGTGACGTCGCCTGTGATTTTTGACTATAGCATCGGTGGCAGGGTTTTGGGCAGGCCTGCGATTGTGAGGGACTTGGGAGTCACTTTCGATCCCAAACTCACATTTGTTGATCATATGGAGTCCGTCGTCACGTCGTCGCTTAGGATGCTTGGGTTTGTTCTTCGGGGGTGCAGATTTATGACAAACATCATGACCTTCAGGACCCTATATTTCTCGTTTGTACGTACCCGCCTCGAATACGCCTCGATTGTGTGGGCTCCGGTGTACGATGTCCACATAACAGCACTTGAGAGGGAACAGAGAAGGTTTTTGAAAACATCCTCATTTATGTTGACGGGTACATATCCTGAGCGCGGCACGCCGCAGCAACATCTCTTGCGGCGCTTTAACGTGCAGTCACTGCTTTGTAGACGTCATATGCACTCCGTCTTGTTTCTTTTCGGTGTGGTCGGCGGTGACGTCGACTGTCCTGAGTTGCTCGGGCGTATTGGTCTTCGTGTGCCCAGGCCCTCTTCGCGCGCCTCTCAACTCTTTCACCTGCCTTTTGCGAGGACGAACGTCTTGGCGTCTTCACCTGTCCATCAGATGATCCGAAATTATTCTTACATCGAGAAGGAATGCGATATTCTCACCTCAGCTGTAATGCTCAATTCATCAGAGCCGTTTTCTCGAAAATTGATGGTATCGAGAACTGGATTGATTTTGTGTTTCCCCCTCCTTCTTCTCCCACCTCAGAAATGGGTCTCGACCTGTGAGGTGGAGTAACCAAATAATAATAATAATAATAATAATAATAATTTTCAACTAGTACATTACGTAACAAGTACCGGAAGTGATACATCACGCATGCGTGTGTGGGTTGATGCACGAGGCGCAGCCAAGTTGATCCTGCAGAAATTACAAGGTTGAAAATGAGACCTATACCCCTCGAGTTCTGAATCTCATCGGGCAAAAGGCGGGCAGCTACATTTTTGCAAAATTTTGCTTGTTTAGCAAACGTTCTCGACTTGATCCCTTACTCCAAAAAGCCACTGATGTGAAATAATGTCAAGGGTAGTAAAGGGTCTATCCCTTTTGCTGGGGATCGGGGATCGGGGGATCGGACTGGGGTTCGCTCTTTACTGTAGTCTAGCACAGCTGAAACCGGGAAGGTGAATGAAACTCGAGCATGCTAACATTATATAGGTTTATCAATTATTATAAAATAGTTCCGCACATCACACTACTTACTTGATAATTATAAACTTGGAATTGAGGGCACGACCTCAGTCCCTTGAACCGACAGTCTGCCTTCAACCTGCAGTACTTCTCACTACCACCGAACCAATAGAGTAATCATGATCGAATGCCGGTTGATGAATCAATGCCCCGTGTTCCAGTATGTTAGTCGAATCGTCCAATCAGGTCATTGACGCAAGTAGGTACCTGCACTACTTGTTTTTCGTGCAAATACCTTTTTCCTACGACACCATCCACGAAAACGTTACTTTCTGTACGGTATAGTGGGCGCGAAACTTGCCAATTGCAAACACTGTGCGCGAAAGTGAAAATATCGTTACTAGTGCCTTTTGCTTTCGCTTTTCAATGCCTACGTTGGATATGTCAAACATAGTTCCATGGCAAACGACCTTCCATTATCCAGCATTTGGGGGGGCGTCCCTTGGCCACATACTTTCCTGGGCACTGATGCTCCTTCGCCCTCAGTAGGTGGTCGTTGTTCAAAGTCGAGAATTTCCAGTAATCAATGAATAATAGAAATCAAATCGCGTGAGAATGTTGGCTGGATCCGTGACATTGAAATCAAGAGGCATCGAAATAATTTAGTTTTGGTAACTTGATAAATCTGAACAAAATATCAAAAAATCCCTAGCAACCGTCAATGTCGAGCAGCGTCGCCGGTTGTTGTGAAATTTCTCCAAATTGGAGGAACTTCATCTTGTTTCCGGTATTTTAGTTTAATTAACATAAAAATGGAATGGTGGCAATAGAACATTCGGAAATATACATTAGAAATAAGGATATCAGTAAGCAGTATCGGTAAGTGACGCCTTCTGACATAAGTATTTTGATATTTCGATCGTCAATGAGCAGATGACGGGCAGGGAAAATTGGTCGATCAAAGGAAAAATAGTGTACACAACTCGCAAGAAAGTCTTTTCTTGCATTCGTGTGATTACCGCACTCGCTAGCGCTCGTGCGCAATTTTCCACACTCATGCGAAAAGTATCACTTTCGTTGCTTGTTATGAATCATACTAGTTTGCATTATTCCATCGCGGAAATGACCTAGCGTCTGCCAATGATTGAACGATTCGGCAACTTACATATTGGGGTTCCACGTGCCGTTTCCGTTATAATATTCAAGGGATGAGCCTTTACCTAACCTAGGACCTTTATGTCATTATCAGGACAATATCAAGCCTCGTACATTTTCTAAGCAAGAGTTTGCAAAAACCCAGCTACCCGCCGCGCCGTTTAATCGGAGAAATTCATAGATCTCGGGATATAACCTATGATTAGCGGTTTGTTCCTCTGCGCCCTCTGGATCCGTCTTCATCATTTCAGCTTGTTCATGATGTTCCTCGCGATTCTTCCGGTTAATTAGCTCAGCTACGTGAGAACACCTAGGTATATTAGGAAGTTTTCATCAACGCGTATGTACGACATAACGTAATTTCCAACGTGAAAGCTGACGAGTTTGTCACATGCAATTCCTCAGTTATGGCGGAATTTCCACGTTCTGTGTTGCGTTACGTCGTACGTTCCGTAAGATCAGGGCCGATTCTGGCTCGTCGGCGGCCGCCCTTGTGCGAAAAATATTTGGCCGCCCGGCGCCCGTCAGCTGTAGCCCCGCAGCAATTTTCCAGCGGGGACATCCAGGTTCTCTAGAAATTGCGCCGCAGGCGATTTTTTTTTCACTTTGCGGGCATAAAACCGCCAAGGCCCCCCATTTTGAACAAAAACTATAAACCATTATAATCTAGTTTGCGCTGAGAATCAAGGTGCGTCCATGGCCATCCCACTTCAGCATACCCCTCGGTATACCCTATAGATTAGTTTTTAGGCACTTAGTTATACCAATTATTCATCGGTATATTGATTTTGTAGTTGAACGGAATCAGAAAAAGCTGTTTAAATAGGTGGTTGTTTATTGATAAGAGGGCAAAACCCAAAAAAATGTCATAATTATTGGTAAAATACCTATAATCTTGAACATACAACAACTTGCGAAATTCTGAAAACAAAAAAACTTGACAAATCTAATACATATTTGATGTATGAAAGGTAAGCACTAGGTCTGTGAACAGTAGGTACTAGGTATACCTATACCAAGGGCCGGTATTTCCGAGGGTGTTTCCATGCCCTCAAAAAGTTTTTAATAGGCTATTTGTCAAATAAACCCTGCGCAGAGCATAGAGCGCAAAGTTCATCAGCCAAACAGACTATCCAAAATGTTACCAAGAGATGAAAATTCTTGCCCTTCCTCAGATACTTATCTGAGAAAGAAGTCTAATATCTATAATAGTTGACGGAAGGCGGCCGCCTCGCCTCCATTCTTGACAAACTGTTGTATTTTTTCGGCACTAAAAATTCACAATTTACGCAGGGCGGCCGCCTTAGGTCTCGAAAATCATAATATCGGTTTCATTTTCAACACTCAATTTTTCGTTTAAAAAAATTGGGCGACCATTCGCCGCCCTTGAATTTTGGCCGCCCTTGTGCAGGGGCACTCCTAGCACACCACTCAGAATCGGCCCTGCGTAAGATCGCAAACTACTTACTACTATGTAGTCAAACTTGTTTCAGTTTTCATTTGAATACGAATTCAAAAGTATTTTATAACCTATTATGAAACTGCGACAAAAGAAATCTCAGCCTTCGTCATACAATACATTGTTATGTATAGTTCCTACCCACGTAGTCGTAGCTTAACTATACCCAGTGCATTCAGACACTCTTACGGTCATTAAATTTACTGCTGGCGCATCGCTGACACCACAACTACTGAACTGAGAATTAGGCAATTACGTCTCAAACCGTCCACGGCGAAGGCATTTTCTCGGATATTGGCGGTTAATGTAATCCTTGTGTACAATAAATGGATGATAAACCGCACCACGACTACTGCGCTTGAGGAGCAGCCAAGCAAAGGCAACCGTACACCAATATAGCCACTTTCGTGCTGCTTTATTGCGACGTTTTAAATGAAACGATGTATGATTTATCGTCCATCCGGATTCCGGACTCGACGATTTATTGCCAGAAAAGTATTCGTATTTTGTCGCAATGTGCAAATGTGGTAAAAATTCAAGGGAACATCCCAAAAAGGCAGCCACTCTAGCTTCGTTCACGTATTTGGATCCATGCACGAGAGAAAATATAAATATTTCTGATTTTTGAAGTGAAACTTCTATTCTCGCGCCTAGATCACAACACACCACTAACGCAAAACCACACATGGAACCATGAAATTGGTTCATAGCATCAATGGTTGTAACGAACGCCTGTAACGTTGTCTTGTCTGACCTTGGGGCGACCAGCGTCGTCCCAGGAAATAGAACAATAAGCTGTTGCGGCGTTCGCCGCGTTCGGTTCTATTTTTTACTAATCGCCGACACTGGACTGCTCTTCGTGTTGTCGTACTGTTGGCCCGACAGGAATGGTTCTCGACTTGGCTTGAATAGATTCGAGCGGATGTATTTTACTATAGGGATAGTAGCCCAGGCTTTTTAGCATTTAACATGAAACAAATTAATCCACGTGCAATCTTCACGGTATCGTACTCACTTAACCTTACTTAACAACATACTAAAAGTCCCCAACTTTCCTCCGTGTGCGTCATAATTTTTGAGGAAGGGGGTCAAAATTTTCATTAAAAAAATTCTAGGACAAGAGTAATCTAGTCAGTGGCTTCAAATTTATTATATTTGGATACATTGGGTCATAAGTGAGACTTATTGACAAACTAGATGTCTATGGTCCCCGTGAGGGGAGCTCGGGAGGAGGGCAATTGGTAACCAATGCAAGAAATTTGGTTTTCATTATTATTGAGACAATACTGGCATGTTGGGTATCGTTTCCCACTAAATCTGACCTTGCAAATCCGATTATGACATTTAAATTCTTTTAAAAAATCTTTTGAGCAATTTTCGGCAGAAAATGTGATTTTGGGACCAAAATAAAGCCGGTTTTTCAAGTTGGGTTATTTTTGCGTTTGATGCATTAATCATTTGGATTAAAGATCAGATGAATTATATGGACTTTTTTGCATTAAACTATCATATCATAAACGCGACGTAAGTGGTTACAAGGTGAGAAAAATAATTCATTGGAAAAAATGTCGAGGTCCTGAATGTCACTCAAAAATATCTCCGCGCAGTTGAAAAAAATGTATTGTAGCTGTAATATGGCTTTGATTTCATCTTTCAATGTTTCTTCTTGTAGCCAAAACAATTCTCTAGCTTCCGAAAAAAGAACACTCTACATCAAAATAATAATAATATAACAACAGCAACTTCCCCACGGGTATAGCCACATTTTTTAGTTTCAAGCTGGCTTACACCGAACATCAAACCAACTCGATTTTATTGTATTCAAGAAATGATAGTTATGTCGAATGCCTGATGTAAATGCGTGAAACAGTTGCAGTTATCGATCCTATTTGAAATTTCGAACATTGATGTATTCAACGTGAAACTATCGTAAATCAAAAATCCACAATTTTCAAGAGCAAATTATCATTTTTTTCAATCAAAAATGCTCACAATCTTTCCAAATCAGAGCTTCAACATCGTATTTACATATTAATAATGTATTGGAAGTCTAGCACAGCACAGGAAGATTTTTATAGCCATGCTCTGCAAAAAATATCAAATAAATATTATTATAATTTCAAGTTCACTCGTAGTCAAAAAAAAATACCATCTAGCTTATCATCCGTACTCTTATTCTCTCAATACAATACTCAAAGCTTATTTTGTCCAATATTAGTTTTGTTAAAATCTCATCTATTGATTTCCAAACAATAAATCGATAGTTACTTCGAATACCCACCGATAGTACCTATACCCACCTAAAATAATAGCAAAGTTATCTAGCACCTAAAGGGACTAAATACATAAGTTTATAAGAATAACAGATCGTCCTCAGGGTCATACTCAACAAGGTGGGGTAGATTCTCACATGTTGTGCCCGTACAGAACTTACACATCTGCGAACAAGACAAGGAAGATCGCCTGCATCTACATTTTAGAACGCAGTTCTTCTTGCAGTTGTAAGACACTATCTTCAAAAGAGTCTCCGAAGCTGGAGGAAGATGCGTCTCGAAAAAAGTGTCATTATCAAGAAATTAAGTCTGTTAGTGTCAAATTTTGGACAAAAGCTATCACATATCATTTACTTCGATTCATTATCTTTCATTCAAGACCAAGATAAGAGAAATCGATTGGGTGGTTGAGAACTAGGAGCATTTTCAAGCGGAAAGTGCATTTTGAGGTGTCTTCATTTTTGCCTGTCAAAAAAACAATGACGCACACGGGGGAAAGTTGGGGACTTTTTGTATGTTATACAGCAAAGTCTAGTGAACCCAAAACTGAAGAGATTGACCGGGTTTTAATTTGTTTCATGTTTTGCTGTTTTTTCGACTAAAAAGCCTGGGCTATAGGGAGGTATATTCAGGGCCGGGCTTAGCAGGCGTGCAGTGCGTTACGGCGCGCAAGCGATTACGGCAGGCAGCAAGTCATAGGGGCGGTAATATGGTAATTCCCGCATTTGGTGGGGCTCTCCACTGCCGGTGAGGGGGGCGACAATTTCTCGGTGGCACGCAGGCGGCAAATAGGCCAGGCCCGGCCCTGGGTATATTCTTCAACGGACGTTTACAATTCAAAAATAAAATCGAATGCCGCACACCCAAATGTAGACACAACTTATAAGCAGGGGAGCAGGGGTGGATGATTAAAGCCCAGAGGGGAAAAAGAGTTTTCGACAATTGAGGTTGAAACAGTTGCTTATTGTTCTAGATGTTAGCTGATTGTATAGTGATGATATCATACTAGTCTGATAATCACATTTTTATGTTTGGAAATTAATTTTTGACATTATCTTCGTTAATTTTTTGAATGGTTTGATTTGACTTGACCTCAATTAAATGTGACATTCTAAATATAAGTACGGTGGCAAGCACATAACTGGAAATACTCATATCAATTCTGTCAATATTTCAATTTAACCTACAACCTTATTTTGATTGGGAAAGATAATATCGTACAAACTCTAGAACCACGTAGTTACCTCAAATCACATTCACGAGGTACTCACCTACATACCTATGTAAATACCTATGTATTTTATTTTTTTTAAATCAAAATTAATACCGGATCGAGTTTTCCAAACGACATTCTTATACTTTGTGGAGATTATTAGATTGCGATGCTGTGCCTGCCAGAACACAGTTTCCACCGTGCTGTAATATAACGGGGAAAATCGTACAGTAAGAAAGTCCGTCACGATGTCACATTCGCATAATTATTTGTAGAGAATATTATTGATGAAAATAGATAATTATTGTATTAGGGGTATGAGTGAAACTTCATGTGACAGAGAATGGGAGTTCAAGCGCCGAGCGCAGCGAGAAAAGAAACACAAGAAGTCTAATCGTGAAAAAATCATGTCTAAAGTATTCTGCCCTTTGAGTGACTCATAATAATAATAATAATAATAAGATTGATAATAAGAAAAACAAGATGATACAAACCGTGAGGGAGCGGAGCGGGAGTACGAAAAAACACCTCTTCGAACGTTGTTTGCTGATTGATTCATATCCATAGAAGTTTCACTTCTTCCGAGGGTGACTAGGGTCACGCACCCACGTTTTTTTTCTTCAAATATTTGCTTCAATCAAGAATCTCAGTCTGGTGCCGTTAGGGTTTGGCAATAGCAGCAACACGTTCTCTCATGTTTCATTACTTGGGTCAAATATAATCATCAAAAACTCAATTCGATAATAATTTGGCTGGAGAAATTACTAGAGAATTGGAGATTTTTCTGATCTTCTGGCTACTTCTTAAGACCTATTCCTATTTCAAATGTGAAGAACTGATGAATTGTAATATTTTACTGATCTGAATATTCACATAATATGTATAAGACGCCGTTTCTCACATTGGAGGTTTATTGATTCATTTACTCATTCATTTATTTAGCGAATTTTCATATACAAAAAAGTATAGAAAACATCTAATGGACCGAGGACCAATTTCCGGAATGAAAGTAGACAGGAGCGGCGCCTTAGGTCTAGATGTCTGAATTTGGCCACCGTGCAGACGGTATGAGGCTTTGGTTCCTCTTTTTCTTAAGAAAAGTCATTCTCCACACATAATCTGCCGAAACCGCCACCACGCGACCTTCACATGTTGGAAACTATACCCCAGGGGAAATGCCAAAACTCGCTTTGACTCGGTTTTGGCTCTAAATGCATGCCGTGTACAATTTACTGTTTGGAATTTCACACATTGATGGTTCAGGGGATCGCATCCGTGGAACGCCAAGATCCGTGTGCAGTGACCTGACAAACCATTCGATCCTTGCAGTATAGGTAAAAGTTTCAAATTGTGAATCTGGTCAATTTTCGTCATTGCTTATTCTTTTATATTATTGTGTATATACCTAATCTCTTGTGGCTTTATCGCTGTCATAACTCATGCGCAAAAAAGAGCTACTATAGGTAGGCAAACAATATTGCGGCATGCTTTTTAGATTCTTACGAAAGACTTCAGGTATTCCAGGAAAAAAAATAACATGAGTCGCAAAGTTGGGGATTAAAGGCCAATCCTGGCCGGTGGCGAGTCCTTGAATGGGAACAGGGGCTCGTGACCTGCAGTTTGTTTTGCTTCGCTTTGCCATCCCCCCGTTTCCAGTAATATTGGGTCGATATTTCAAAACGGTTTGCAATAAATTATAACGGATTGTGAGCTGGGGATTGCTCTCCAATTTGGGAATCATAATGTGAGGTATGCGTATTTCGATTAGGCTTTATAAATTGGTCTTTGGCCATTACAAAGAAAACTTGATTGAACTTTTACTTGATTATGTAGAGCGTCTCGGCTATATTGTGAATATGTATTTGAGGAAAAAGAATAATAATATTCGTTCTCTGCACAATAACCAAGATAATCGAGTCCTTTGCGCATCAATTCTAATTTGAGATATGTTTGTACAGACATACATTGAAGCATTGAAAAGTAGAGTTGACTTATAGCATTTTCGAGTCGCCAGAGCCAAGCCGGTTCAGCTCTAAAATCGCTATAATTGATTGGCCAGGGATTTTTGGGAACCAATCAAATTCCATGATTTTCGAGCCAAGCCGGCTCAGCTCTAGCGACTCGAAAACGCTACCCAGTGGAATCATTTTGTATCAAAACTTTCTGTTCAAATTCAATTCAATTGAATTCATCATTCATTGATTCAAATTCTTCTGATCGAGCACTGATTTTATTTATTTGTTTCAATCAATTTTTGGCAAATAAGCCGCCAAACTATTACGATATACTGAGGGTTGTAAAATGCAGATCAAAACAAATGTTGTTGTAGTGATTGTAAAATATTACCTGGAGGATTTGGACTTTTTGGTTCTAGAGATAAATTTTCAAGACCGACACCTTGTATTCTTCTCCTTTCCTCAGCTTCATACTGAAGCGAGTACTAAAGCCTCCATTTTTCTTAATTTGGCCGAGATTTTGCATCGGTGTCTCTGGCGTCAAGTAACGAACGTCACAAAATTACTGAAACTGCATGCATACCAACTTTTTGGTCTTGATCGCAATCTTGCCTTACTCCATGTGTTACACCAAGCGAAAAAAAAGTGGAGTATTTCCTTTTTCTCCCCATTCTTTGAACGTGTCCAGTTGGTAGAGCAAAACAACACTACCGCTTTGTCCAAACGCTTCGGGGGCAGCCGGGGTCTCCTATTCGTAGCGTACACATGCTACCAGTTTACACTTGCCGAGAGCCACTCCTTGTCGTAATGTTTTGGGCTATCGCCGGCATTCACTAGCCAAATATCAAGATATTTTACATTTTTTGTAGTTTCAGGCAATTTTTTCTCCAATCAGGCCACCTCTGACACCAATAATGAAGAGTGATCGAATAAATTTCTCCTCGAAGTAGGCCTCGGTCTCCTTGCTGGCTACGTTTTTCCGCCAGATTTTCAGGGATCATAGGCGACTTGAGGAAAAATTCATTCGATCACTCGTTATAATACTTAATTGAGAGACAAATGTTTGAACTTTAAACACACTATTTGATACTTCGTGCTAGTAATTTACACATCAAAGCCATGCCGGATTGTCGGTCTCATTATATCCGCGTCGTGTATTCTAGCTGGAGCTACTTCCAGAAAGACCTCAAAGATTTTCGTCGATTTCATTATCGTTCAGTACATTCAAGCATTAGGAGCTCTAGGAAACAGCGAATTCTCCGGCAAGCTTTCGAACCACGGCTTCTCCGCGAATTCTGAAGGTGTTTGTCTTATTCGCACGTCTGGCCTCCAGCGACTTTCGTAACGATTGAGAAAAAAAATCAAATAGTTATGCTCTAGCCTAATCACCAATTGCCTTGAGTCCATCCGCTAGCTACTATTCTGTATTTTTTAAGAGGTCGAAAAGTTTTTTTTTTGAAACTTCTATCAGTTAAGGTTCACAGAATCAGATGTTTTTGGTGGCAACGGTCGAAAGCGATCGGTTACCTCGTGCACCCCCATAGGGCCAGCCCCCAGTTCATCGAATTTCAGTTCTGTAACTCGGAGGATCAATACAGAATTAGAGAAAGTTCAGAATGTCATGTAAGAACTACCGCAAAAGTTATCCACAATAAAGATACAGCCCTTCAAATTCCAAAAAGGCGATTTTCGTGAAGGTACAATTTCCATGATTTTCAACGGATTTTGCTTAAAATTTGGCTAGGCCCCTCTGTAACAAACATCTAGAATGGAGAATTTCATTTTCTGGATAAGTTGTCCAGTGGCGGAGCAACTGGAGATTTCGACATAATCCCGTCCTTCCTCATTTCTCAAGTCCCTGGTCCACTTTGAACTCTGAAACTTTCACTATTTATCAATACATTGTTCAGCTACGAGGATCCCAAAAACCATAAAATCAAGCTGGTTTCTGGGTTTGATGTTGAATATAGGAAAGGGGAATTTCCTCTTTTTTTTTAGCTGAATATTCTAGTATTCTTTTCATATCAATAATTCGTGTTTCAATTTTTTGATTTTTTTCCAGAACATCGTAGCTGGGAACATTGATTTTTCCTAATTTATAGAGATGAAATATATTCATGTACCTCTAGGGTTTATTTTGCACTGAATTTCCCATACCTACTTACCTAAAAGAGCTAATAAAAAAAAAACAACATTCAAGCAGCAAAACAAAACAATGTCGATAATCATCTCAGTATTGAATCTCAAGCTCACCTTTGCTTATAAAAAAAATGAGACCTAGACATTTATTTTGATTCAAATCTAGTAGTGCGGGTACTAAGGAAAAAAACTCTGCACTTGGTGATAAAATTTTGAAACTTGGCACACAATCATGCTCTTTGATATATTCTCAACAAACCTGGATGTAGAGCAGACTTGACAGGTAGCGTATACAGGGTGAAAAATAAAGTTGAAAAATTAAAGAATTCATCTAAAGAACCAAAAGCAAGAGTCTTGTAAATCACCACATTATGTGTAATCCAATGTTCATGAAGCTGCCCGAAACAGTTTTGGAATGCAAAATGGAATGTAAAAATGCTAGAAAAAACGACTTTTTGCCCATAAATCAGCAAATTTCGAGGATTTTGAGGTGCAACTTGGTATTTCTACCATATGTGACGTAAGAAATGCGGTAGTCAACTTTTTGTTGTCTTCATGGCGGCCATTTTGAATTTTCTTGTAACTGAATTTTGCGAAACGTGGTCGGCAATTGTAAAGAAGACTACATTGGACCATTACATACAGAAAAAGACATTCTGCAAGAGAAAGTAGTGATTTTTACGTAAATAAAATAGAGTTAAAATCTGTAAATCTATAGTTTTCCTTGGTTTTACACATTTTCAGTGTGGATGACGGGTGATGTGGTACTTGCAGAAGTGAAATACAACCAGAAATCCAAACCTTTACCTTTTCCAAGATCTCGTGCCAAAATTCACCAGAATAAATTTGAAAATTTCTTGTGAGCGACGTCTAATAAAATATTACCTACACTTTTTTAACAAAAATGAAAATCTCATAGTCCTCTTTACTCCATTGAGAAAGGTTCCTGTTTCAGAATGTCTTTTTCTGTATATAATGGTCCAATGTAGTCTCCTTCACGAATGCCGACCACGTTTTGAAATATTCAATCACAGGAAAATTCAAAATGGCCGCCGTGAAGACAATAAAAAGTGAACAATCGCATTTCTTGAAATAGGAGGCGTGGAAATTGGCTCCTGATCTTATTCCATTTCTAACGTCACACATTGTAGAAATACCTAGTTTTTCTAGCATTTTTACGTTTTTTAAAATATCTCAGAGAAGAAACAAGTTTTTTCAAAACTGTTTGGGGCAGCTCCATTAACATTAAATTACACCTAAATATGGTGATTTGCAAGACTCCAGCATTTTTGGTTCTTCAGATACAATTATTTGATTTTTCAACTTCATTTTTCACCCTGTATGCGCCACTTGTCAAGTCTGCCCCACATCCAGGTTTGTTGAGAATCATTCAAAGAACATGTGTGCCACGTTTTAAAACTTTATCATCAAGTGCAGAGTTTCACTTGAATTTGTCCCTTAGTACCCGGACTAAAGCACATTATCTCTCAACAGAAATAATTGGTGCCGATTTTTCAGAACGTATTCTTTTTTGCTTTATCGAAAATTCGCCGAAAAGAACGGAGATTTGCACAAGATGATTGAAAGATATTCGTCCGGCAGGACACGGATAAAGCGCAGAGCAAACGGATTTCGATTCCATTTTGCTTGCTAACGCCAACGCGCTTCTCTTCGGAACATAACAGACTCCACGTTCAACTCTGAATACAATTTGCCCATAAAAATTCGTCGAAGATAAAAACGATGCAAATATGCACACTTCTGGTGATATAGCATGGTTGGGAAGTCAATTTCATAAACTCTATGTGAATCGAGTCTTCTGAGAGATTGGATATCTAAATATTTGCAACTGAAATTTTATTCAGCCGTAAATTTTATTTTAAACCTACCTATCATACCTCGGAATCGCTATAAACTTCAATCAATTGCGTTTGTGACTAGCGCTGGAGCCGACCTCGGCCCTATACTCCTCGGTTGTTTACACTGTCATCGGGTATTGATATTACCGGATGCCATGTGAGTTTTCCGATTGGTCTCTTGAAACCAGCAACATATCGGATGTTAATTTAATTTCAGTATAAAATGAAAGGCTAGCGACTGACGAAAGGTAAATCTGCGTGGTTGTGTGTCACGCTCCAAATATTCAGTTCATTTGTGATTTCAGGGGTGGTGCCTGACTGGATTTCGGGTGATCAACAGAAACTGAAAATTTGCATGTTTGCGGGCCAGTTCAGTACTTGACAAATGTTTAATTTCGTCTTTATCTGGTCTGCTGCTAAGGATGACTTTAGTCTAGTGCGTAAGACAACCCCGGTTACTTTGCTGTCTCCATTCAAGCCAAAACCTTATTCTCGCTGAAATATAGGCCCAGATCTAGAGCAAACATCCAATCATAAACTCGTGCGTCTAAACTGCTGCGATGGATGGATAAAAAAATCCAGTTCATACTCCACTTTTTCAATACTTAATTCGAACTTCGAAGTCCAAAATTTGGTCTCCTGCAAATTCATATCGTTTTACGTATGTCAACAATAGTAGGTAAATAATTGAAGAATATAAGTTAAGTGTTTTCGCCAAATGAAACAATCAAGTGTTAGTTATGAGGTTTTAACATCGAATATTTAGATGGGGTGCATAGCAAGAGAGATGAACCACTGAGATTGCCTAAGTGCATCCAACATCTGTGAATAACTCTGCAGAAGTTCCCTGAAACCGAAGTCACTAACTCTATTCGGTATATATAGGCAAAGTTCGAGCACATAATTCACCGGTGCCTTTTCTTGAATAAACACTTCGTCACTTTGTAACCGGCAACTCGCAGACTGCAGTAATGTATCGTAATGGCTCATAAATGAGGCAATAAAACAAGTGTTTGATGTATTTAGATGCCCACTTACCTGTTTAATATCAAGCCCCATATTCTGATTTATGGGTAAATGTTTGGCGAGCGAACAACTCCGCGGAAAACAATGTCGCAACACGGGATTTTAATTTCCCACGAGGACGCATTAACGTGTCGCGGCTCCGAACGTAAATTTTCCTGCAAGTAAAAAGTTTCGAACATTATCCTAGCTGCAGCAGTCAATTAAGAATCTCTTCATTGCAGTGTGAGATGCATTTATATACGAAAGACATAGGTCGCCCCAACAACATCGAGGAAATATGGCTTGTTTTATAACGTAAACACCAGGAAAAGTTCCGCGAAATTCATTTAAGAAAACTTTGAGGTAGGTGTACGGTATACCGGGGCTTTGGACGTTATGCGCACTTTATGCAGTTTACCACCGTGCAAACTGTCACCTAAATTGACTTAGAAAGCAGCAACGGCTTTCAATTAACTTTCATTGAAATACACTAAAGTTTTCCTTTTGTAGCTTGTGTAGAAACTTTACTTTTGGGGAAAGTTAATTGAATTTAGATATTAATTCAGAGTTTGTGTGCCTCTCCTGAGAGCAGGCTCTCCAAAAAGTAAAGCTCCAAGTTGCAACCAGTCAACTTTCCAATAATTCAATATCAGAAATCAATGGCCAGAACTTCCAGTACCTATAGAGCTCCGGCAAAAGCCATGGTTCCATTTTTTTTTTGGTAAATCTTGTACTCGTATGTCTATGGTTTGGATTTCATATCGTACCTAGTTTTTAGGGTCCTCTGATGATTATAGGTTGTAACTCATTAAAATTTCTTTGCTGCAAAGCTTCACTCTTTTCTTACAAGTTGGCCACCCGATTTCATGAAAAAATTATGCTTAACCACTTCTACACAGTAAATTTTTTGTGGAAGAATTGAAGAGAAATAAATTTGACTGGAAAACCTCGTTTTTCGTAAATGGGGCCTTGCAATTGAAAAACTCAACGTGAGGTCACCACTACTGTATGGATGAAGTCGCCCTAAATGACGGGAAAACACGGGAGTTTGAGTAGTTTGACCAGTAACTGACAGTGACTGGGAACGTCAAGCACGAAACAGAGGTTATCCAAAATTCAAATCAAGACATAAAATGACGGACGCCGGTCGTTGAAGCGTCAATGCTGTCAAAATTGTCGAATTTGCCCCCAACGGTTGTGGCGCCCTCGGTGTGTAAAAGTGGCAGTGCAAGGCCCCATTGTTCACACACACTATACAGGGTGTTTTAGGAATGATGGCAAAAAATTCAACTGTGGGTAGATCTCGTCAAACTATCTGCATTTGAGTTATTTTAGACAAAACGTCACCAAGCTACAATTTTTTTAAATCCAAAAAAAGTGAACTTTGAAGGGCTGTATCTCTGTTTTTAGGCCGAACTTTGCAAAATGGTATATAGGTTTCCGTTATATTTTGACGCGATCTACCCACGGTTGATTTTTGCTATTATCGCTGAGACCCCTGTATAGATTTTAGGTGACGCCTGGACTGACAAAATGTTCTTTTGAGAGCAAAAATCATCTTTACACCTTCATCACTCTGTAGTCCGAAATTTTTTATCGTGCGTCAAATAACTTGACACGTGTGAATAAACTGTTTAGAGAAGTGGCTTCCGAGGTGACTCCTTAGTCTGTTGGGGTGTATACTTGAGGCATAGACCAAGTCCTCATCTTCCGACAGCTAAGCGCGAGCCAAACAGACCTCACATTCAAATATGGGACTGTGTCCCGTGCCAAGTACGACCACGGTGCTATGAAACATCGATTTTTCTATAAAATGGCCAATACTGATTTGCCACGATATCGTCCGTGTTCACACTGGGCAGCATTCAAAGAGTGTCGCTCTAGAGCTTCTTTTTCTGTGTGCCAATTTGGTTTTCTTTGAGCGATGAGCGTCTCAAAAGACTTGCAGCAATGTAATTGCGTCCGTGTGCATCCGGTAAATGAGATTTTGCAGTACGAGTGTGAAATATTCACAGACGAGGCGCCGCCAAGAACACTTTGTGACGAAAATAACATCTTCGCACATTCCGTTTTCGGATCGGCATCATGTTGTATCGATGCTCCCCGAAAATCGACCCAATTCACACGGTTCAATTTAAAATGCAAAAGGGTTCGGGAAAAAATAGGTTGAGTGCCTAAACGTGTTTTGATTATTGGTTTCCGGAGCTGTCCCGGAGCTTCTGCCTGAGTAGTTGAAAGTGTGTTTGTTTTAAATAAACTACCGATAAAGCCAATAAGGCTCCGCCAGCAGCAATCCGGAATAAGCTCTTGAGAGTCATCAATCATTCTTTATTAAATTTTTGCGTCGTGTCTCGTGTAAAAAGAACAAATGAACGCACATATATGGAAAAGTTCGTCTTGGCATAGCCTCCTGGCTTCACGAAAAAGAATTGAGTGACGAATTATTTCGATAACGCGGCATAATAGCAAATCCACGAGCAAAATATTGTCGTAGTGTTGAAAGTATAACGGGCTGTACCGCAGACAGGAGAGAGTCTAAGTATTTGTTTTCTTTTCCAGGACAGGGAAATCTTCCATAACATCGATTTGCCACTTCGCTGCTGCAAAGGTAAGCACCTTTGTTTGAGGTTTACTTCGCAGTATTTCAGAGAGGAGTTGCATCGGCTTTATAAGTCCGCATTCTATAAAGTCAGCGGTGCAGATATAAGGTGACAATTTATCTTTGTTCCTGAGTCAATAAATCTGGTGGCGCTTTGTCTACATTTCCCACAAAAATTGAATTCCAAGCTCTGTGAATTTAGTTATCTGATGGAACAAACCTCACTTTACCTATAGCATTTCTGGCTTAATGTGTCTTACCTTCATCCTTTATTGACTGAGAAATATGAACTAGATGGATATATTGTAAGCATAAATTCAAATTTGACAAAAAAAAAAGGTAACTTCAACAGATCCAAATCTTCAATACTACCTATACACAAATAACTCTTTTGAAGCGCCCTTGAAGCGCTTCACTTGTGTGGTGAAGGATTAACTTTCTATCTCTTTCTCCTGTAATTTTGAATGTTCTATCAAATTTGACCGGAGGCTAATTAAATGCCCCTTTGTAGGCGCCAGTCCAGTTAATTAAAATACCAACGGAAAACCGCTCGACATTTTTTGCAGGCAAGCACAAAAAAGCTCTTCCAGTCATGATGGTGCTGAAATTGACCAACACTGGTGGATAAGCACAAAAATTCACAAAGTGGGGAATTGACGAGCGTCGTAAAAACACTTGAAATTACCCAACAAATTCAAATCGCCCAAGAGCTCGTTGTACTTTCAGCTCTGGAATTATCTCATAATATCATAAAATTAAACCACTTATTATAATTACAATTGAGAAATCAATTCCTTTCAATTTGACGTAGGGTTGCCAGATCTCATATATTTGGTATGAGACTCATTCTAAGAGACTCATATATTTCAACAAGATCTCATACCTCATACCACAACATTGAATATATGAGCAAATCTCATATATTTTGAGCTATTATTAGCTTTTTCAGACATAATTTTGTTAATTTTATTATAATTTTTTTCGCTTTTTGCGCTGCAATCTAAGTATAGCATTCCTCAACTGGAATGCTAGTTGCTAGAAGTTAGAATGGACCTTCTTTATAGCGGTTCCATTTTGCTCGCAGCTTGTGCGCAGGTCCTCAAGTATACAAGCTCACTGGTTTAATTGGCTGTTCACCCGGGAGAGCTTTATCGATTGGGCTGGTTGAGGTTGGGGTTGGCGACGGCGCCAGTAAAGGTGAACCTGCGAGGACCCCAAGTGAATGAGAATGGCTATAGGCATTAGTTACTATCTTATTACGACTTTATTTTATCAGATTTTCGGATTGTATATTTTTTATTTGTCTTTTTTACGAAATGTTTATTGTGATGTGAATAGTCATAATAAAAAATAATTGACCTCACATATTTTTTGCTAATCTCATATATATTATTATTTCTGAAGTGTCTCACATAATTTATTATTCAAAAAAATCTGGCAATCTAATTTGACGTATCACAAAGTCGGTGGTGCCGTTTGAAATTGAAGTTGGGTTATGTCTTGCCAATGTTTGTTTTAGGTGTCTCCCCCTTTAATATAAAAATCGACTTTTTTTTTGATAAATCACTAGAAATTGGAAGTTCTTACTGACAGATACTTTCAAATGATCTCCTGGTATATAATACGGGGTTACTCTGTATTGTGGTACAAGGGAGAGAAAATAGTTTATCCAACAAGAGTAATCACAAAATTATCCTGAGTAATTATTTTATTGGAATTTGCTTCAGTTACAATTGAAAGTTCATCAATAACCCTCCAGGTTCATCCTATCAAATGAAGCATTATTTTTAATAATGAAGCCACTAGTCCGGCCGTTAATGCACAAATATCGCACCAACCTTGCAAAAAACTATCAAGAGATAAGACTCGAAACAAATCGTCATCATACAACTTTTAAGATATGGTTCCACTGTGGCGGTCAGTGCAGGCGCCGTATACAGGATGTTCAATAATGGTAAAATTCTAATTCGTGAATAAAACTAGTTGGGGCGGTCATCAAAGTCAACATGTTGATTCACAATGTAACGCTTGTTGAGATAAAATGAATCGCATCTCTATATCTTCAGCCGTTTCTGGAAAATCCCGAGAATAGTGGTCAGTTCCATGGGAATTGACATTTTCCAATGAATCAGTGATTTTTCAAGATCATCAACATCATCATCATCATCATCATCATCATCATCATCATCATGCTAAGCGCTACAACAGTCCAAAGTGGACCTTGGCTTCCTCTACAATCCGCCTCCATTCATCTCTCTTCTCTGCTACCGACTGATCAGAGATTTCTCAATATATTCAGATGAAATTTGGTAGTACTTTGAAGAATGAAGTCAAAAATGGAATGTCGTATGCTGCCACCGTCCCCGCCTGCCAGCTTCGAAAACAGGCTAAACATGACAGTCACTGTTTTTCTTTTCATGAAGAATCCATCTTGGATTCGCCCATCAATCAATAAGTAAGAGATCAATCGGTAGGTACTAGTAACAATGATCAGGAGCAATGATCTGAATGCAGCTATAAATATTTCCAGTGAGAAACTGAACTTAAACTAACCAAAAAGCTGGGCTGTTAGCCCCATTTTCACGAGTTTTACAGCACCTTGGCGCTCATCATGGACCGGAATTACATCGATGGTGTTAAAAACAATCATAAATTTTTTTCGAGGTAGAAGACAAAGTCATTTTGATAAAAGTTCGGGTCGTTTCTGAAATAGCCCTCAAATATCGTGAAAAAATGGTTAGTGACAATAGAATTACGTACTTTTTTGATACATTGGCTATCCTCTCGAATAATTGAACCAACTTTGCATTTTGGCGTAGGTCGTAGAGTATAGCCATTTCCCATTTGGCAGCATAGTAGTACATACCCGTGGTATGTACTACTATCGGTGGTTACTTGGTTACGTAGTGGTTACTTTTAAGAAGTGGTGCCACAATGGGCCACCACTTGCGAGGAGTATGAAGGATGCGTTTCCTACTTTCAAATGCAATTTCAAGGAATTCATCAAAATGGCCAGGATTATGGTCAATAGGGTCCTTGCACGATTTTTTCTTATTGCCTCCAATGATGCTTTGGTAGCAAAATAGCACCACAGACTGAACGGTTTTTCGAAAATCTTGATATATTATTTTATTTTGTAAATCTGAAACACAAAAACTGTTGGGCATGCAACTTCCATGCACCGATGTGTGAGCTGCGGGATGACGTCATCGTGCCCTGGGCTGGGGCTACTTGATTCTACGCTAACAGATTGCGACTACGAATTTTAAATGTTTGACATATCTCAATGTCACCGTCCCAGACGTCTGTGGGACTGACGCTCAATTCAAGTTTGAAAGCGCGCAGCACGAGCTTGGGGATGGCCCTGACACGTGAGCAAGTGCGACGGCGCTGTTCGCGGCTCCAGAATTGAAATAGGTCTGTAAAATAATTATTATTTCAATTTTCGCGGGGTTTCAGGGTGCAGGGCTGCAACCTTGCAAAAAAAAACCTTGCAAACGAGAAATAGAACTCTCGGGTTGACGTCATTGTGATCATACAAAGTCATTGTAGAGCGACCGCGTTTTTGGCGCGAAAAAAAAATCAAATTTTGATCTTTATTTAAAGGATGGACCAATTTTTTTTAATTTTTTTTTGGGGCGGAAATTATTGTGGATAACGTTCTGAATGATTTTATGAAGTAATCGTCTCAATATAAAATTCATGCAAGGACCCTATTGGAGAAAAGTTGCTAACTGGGAATAATTCTTTTTGCTTCAAAATTTTTGCCGACGACCATCATCATTGGTACCGATTGATTTTCCTCTTATTCAATGATGGGCAGCTTCAAGATGGCGCCCATGAGAATAAAAACAATTGACTGTCATATTTCCGGTGAACAAGAATGATGACAACACCATCACATTTCATTCTTGACTTCACTCTTCATGGGACTACCGAATTTCACCCGAATATCACGGAATTATTGGAAAATGTCACTTTCCATGAAACCGATCCCTAATTTCGGGATATTTCAGGAACGGCTGAACGTATTATTATGGAGACGCGGTTTATTTTATTTTAATAAGCAAAACATTGTCAAAATTGCTTCAGTTCAGTTCACAAGTTAGAACTCTATTGAACACCCTGTATAAGGCGTCTGCACCGACCGCCATCGTGGCACCGTTCACCGTTTCTCAAAAGTTGCTTAGGGGTCTAGTTGATATTTGTGAGAAGTCTCCTTGCTTGATCAATCTTTGTAAGGTTGTAGCCCTTGACGTCCGGACTACACGAGAAAATATGATGATTTTCACAAATGGAGAGCGACTGGGAAAGAGAGGTTTTTTCAAGCAAAGAACAGAATGACGCAAGCACAACTACAAAATTCTTAGAGCCAACTTGAAGATAAACCTGATTTACAACTCAAAAAATATCAGAATAGCTGAAACCCAGACGTCAAAGGAATTAAAAGAACCAGTGGTGGAACCACGAACACTCGACAGTTGTCGATCTCGACAATTTCCCCTTTCCTAGATGGTGAAGGGTGCAGAGGGGAGAGGAGAAATAAAGACGAAAGATGTAGAGCGGAAAGGAGAAATTGTCAAGCTCGACAACTGTCGAGTATTCGTGGTTCCACCCCAAGGTCAAGTAGATTCCCTGTAACGCTAAAAACGAAGATGAATCTGAGTTATAGCATCACATACAACAGAATGACGCACGTAGTGTGATTACGGGACGAAAAATTCTCTATTCAAAAACCCCCCTGTGGAGCAAATCCAAAGAAAGCGCAATCAATCTCAAGTCGGTTCGTTCGCTGAATCGTAGCATATGTGAAATAGATAAAGCACGTCTCGTGCCACACAAAGGAGACAGAGAACTACAGTTTTTGTATGAAATCAGAACCGTCTTATCCGGGGACCAGTAACGAGACAGTAGAGTAACCAGTACCGATAGAAGCAGAGCAGTCTGTCCTGCCGCGTCATGCTTCGGGAAATGAAAGTTTGAAGATATGCCCAAATCATTTTGCACCAGCTCTGGTATGTACGCTCACCTTTTTACCACAGAAATTGAACTGAATCGAATTAGTCTCTTCGTATGGTGTTTGTAGATTTGTAAATCATGATTGTTATTATTTCCATAACTACCATGATTTTGTACCGAACGATTACCACTAGAAACTACAGTTTGTATACATAATGTACCCTCTCTTTTTGACATGTAATGTCAACGTTTTAGCATAATTCCTCTACCCCTTCTGTACATTTTCTCTTATTATTTTATCAAATAGATTTTAATTTTTTCAATATTAATTTCTTAGACGGCCCACTAGTCGAGTGGGATGCATACCTGCTCGGCAAAGTGGAGCTCCGGGTTCGATTCCTGATAATGTGAGTCTGGTTGTTGTGTCGTGAAATGGATTTTTTTTCAACTGTAATTGATATTAACCTATGAGCGCGATAAGTGCCTATAAGGAGAAGAACTTTCTTTCCATTTAATATTTATTTCTTCCCTGGCAAAAAGAATCCACGCCGCCAAAAGGCCAGATAATTTCAGCAAAGTGATTCCCTTGATTTAAGAAGTACTAATGTCGCAGAATTATCCCGGTCTGTAGGACAATATCCCAAGATCACCCTCTTTCTATTGGTTTTTTCGTCAGTTTGCACTCGAAATTGCGATGGGGCAGAGAATTTCGACGAGCAAATCTTTTTATGTAAATTGAGATCAAATAAATTCGTAATTAAGTCAGGCTGTGACCTGCTGGTGAAACTCCGGGTATTTTGGCTATGGCACAGCCTGTCCAAATTACGAGTTTATATTTTAATCACACTATACAAAACGTAATTCATCACCCACGTCCGACATTAAAAAACGTTTTTTTCTTCTACATACTTCAAAATTAAAATTTATCGGTAACATTAGTGAAACTGTGTACGTTGTGTAGGTGTTGAAAGTACATCACCTAGGCACCTGTAATAAATTTCAAACTTACTACACCATCTCAAACTTCACCACTCGCATTCTCACAATAATGCTGAAGACATGAAATATACCCATAACTATTTGATTAAACATTCTTCTGGTAGGTAATTCACATTGTACTCTCATCCTTGAATATGAAATTTTCATCACATAGCCCGATTCATGTCTACACCTATTCTATTGTGATAAATTCTTCTGCTCTTCCTGCTGAAATTGCTATTATATAAGTACCCGTGCCAAGCTTTGGTATGTACAAAATGTACCTACTCGTAGATACAACATGCCAGATAACTGTTCTCCCAGTAAGATTAGATAAGTTACTCACCCGTTCCTGTCGGATGTAGGTCTCCAATAACCGGTGAGCTCCAGGTTTTACTCAAGTACCTATAGACTTCCATAATCATTTTTTTGTGAATAAGCGTCAACCACCACACTAATAATAGTATATTATTCAACAAGCGGGTAATGAGTGCTTCTTACTGATGAGGATGCAGTTTGCCGGCACGAGCCTTGGCGAGTGTCGTCAAGCATCCGAATGAGTAATAGGTCTTATTGAAAAATGCAGGCATGTATGCGCGTGATAATGCGTGCATTATTCAATAGGATTGGATAAAACTTTATTTTTGCTTCTGCTTTCGAGCAACCAGCTGAACTTAAATCGCTGAATTCGCTGATTTATATAACACAAGTTTGAAGGTAAGTATTTGCGAATATACGTGCCACAATGTTTACTGGCCCATCTTCTTGAAAATGACTTTGTTTTTTTGTTATTTCTTTGCCCCCACAATATCAGACAACCATAGGGCGCTACAAATTCCATCACATTTGAATTTATTGCATATTATACCTATAATACACAGTTGACGTTGCATACTGTATGCATGTTCAGGAGGTTCCATTATGTTCACGTCACGTTGTACCAAGCGTGTTTATAACAACGCAATATGCATGCTGCAGGTTTAAGCTGCTTGCTAAGACAAAAGGTATCCATCAGTTATTTTTTCAAATTCACGTTTCGCTTAGGTTCATACTTATTACTTTAGAAACTTGGTAGTTTCATATCCGACTGATGGAAGCTAAAAAACTAGACACTGTTTTGCACTTAGGTACCGACGCTCTTAAACTCTAATTGCTGAGTAAACTGAGTCCTATACGGCAGGTTAAAACCACCATCGCGAGCTTCGCTTTACACAAGTAAAAATTTCAAAGTTCCATCTTGATGCCTTTGCCTCTATAATAGGTACGTACCTATATTAAATTTGAACAGAATGTCGCAAATTTCAAAGTTCCACTCCACCCACGTTGTTCTAGCTCACCCGCCCGACCTATTTTGACCCCAAAGTTTTTGTCCTGTACCTACAAGCACGAATTTGAAATTTAAATTGGGATATAAAGAAAAGTTGGCGAGGAATTTTTGTAATAAATTAGAACTAGGCCGTATTTCATACTTTGCAGCGGATATAAATGCATACAGCATTAAAAGTTGTTGCACTTTACGGTCCACTTAACGTTCTTTTGGTGGGTAACTACGTGCAGTTAAAGTTCCCCGCTTTGTGTAAAATTGAAAATTACCAACTTCTCCGGGCCCAATTTCCGCTAGATTGATTTTCTCTTGGAATTTATGTTGTGCACCATCCTATAGAGAAGTGCATTCAGTGTTGTGTTCGATTTATTATTATTATTAAACTTGCCCACCACCTGATCGTGGCTTCAAAATGTGATACATAAGCACTTGAAGCACTTATTCGTGATGATCATTTAATAGATCATATAAAAATAAATAAATAGTCATCTGAGAAATACAGTCCATTATAGCGATACGCCACACAGCCGACACTTTCAGAACCAGCTCAACTGAGAGAGTTTGGTACATAGCTGTATACTGTATACGTCACCTACCATACAGCTGGTATGCGTATACGTATATACGTCCCAGCTAAAACAATCCAACGCGATTTTCTAAGAAAATATCAAGGCAACAAAAGAAGTTCAACTTGGGGGGAAGCCTGAACTTTTAACTTTCTTTTGAGGGGGCGCAGATACTTGTAGGTGCTCTAGTTTCTAAGAAAATGCAATTTGAATCTGGCGAGTCACAAGAATTCGAAAATTCAGGACCGACAAAACAAAATACTCGGATGAAAAAAAATCTCTTTCTCTGGGCTTTCCATTGATGTGTCGTCGATGTCTGTACCTGGCCCAATAAGCCAAAAATTCTGCCTCAAAGTCCAGCAAACACAATAATCGGAATTCATAGCGACGTCACCGATCTCACACTTGTTGATTTTCACATCAGCCAGTATTCATTGCTATGGAGAATCCAGGTATGTTGAGTGAAAAAGATTTAGTAACGGCTGGTGCTAAAATCAACAAGTGTGTGATCGGTGACGTCACGGATTCCGATTATTGTGTTAGCTGGACTTTGAGGCAGAATTTCTGGCTCATTGGTCCAGGTACAGACATCAGCGACACATCAATGAAAAGCCCGGAGAAATAGTTTTTTTTTCATCAGAAGTGTTTTGTTTTATCGGTCATGAGTTTTCGAATTCTTGTGACTCGTCTGTTTAAAATTGCATTTTCTTGGAAACTAGAGCACCTACAAGCATCGGCGCCCCCTCAGAAGGAATCTAAAAGATCAGGCTTCCCCCCAATTGATAATTTGTTGTTGCCTCGATTCTGTCAGGTGAAAATTTTTCTAAATTTCTCTTACATTTCTCAAATTTCAAGCCGGATTTGCAACACGGTCAATAACATACAGGGATTTTGAGGCTTTTTTTTATTGAAACACCTATTTCACATGGATTGAAATAGTAGCTTACGATACTAGTTCGCTGATATTAGATAAGTGGTTTTCAGACATGAAGTCGAAAGCAGAACAAGGGCGATTCCATCAGAGGAATCAATTCTAAGTGAGACACTCTGTACGTAGAATCACTCGATGATTCTGTTCGCGTGGTTCCTTTGTAATAGCTTATCGCGGTCGGGTTTTCCGGTTATTAACTTTGGTTTTCGGCCAGATCTCTGACTTTGCTACGCACAAGCACATTGCAACACAGCAAAGCCAAAGCTCTCCGCATTCCCCAAGATTTTAATCCCTGATAGTCCTGCAACTAGGAGAAATGTTACCGCGCTGCAGGCCATCGGAATCAATTGCAGCGTTACACAGCAGGACACGCTGAAAGGCTCCAATGGAGTTGCAATAACGTGATGTCCTCTGCTAATGCGGGCTTGATAATCTCAATGGCCATGCCATTAGTGGAATTAGCTTCGAATATTCAAGTTCTTGACGGTGGTCGCGGTATAATCCTGATCTTCGTGGAATACTTATTTTTTGTAAGCCGTCAGTAACATGTTCTCTTTACTCAGAGCATCAATCTTGCGGCTGCGGTCGTTTCTATTTTATGGAAAGCATCTTGATGATGCTGTTATTCAAAACTCCATCCTCGTCAGCAATAGGTAATTGATAACTTTGATTCTTTCATAATTAGAACTTTTTTGTCGGAAAAATTGTTTTTAAAAAAGTACAGACCATTTTATTCTTTCAGATACTCGCATCAGTATAATAGCCATTTTCTTTTTTTTTTCTTCATAAGGAGGCCTTCTCAATGTGTTCTAGCTTCTAGCCAATAGATTTTATAGTGAAGAACCGTGAAGCGAAATCTTGAATTGTTTTTGTTTTCTCAGAATATTGATTGAAATGCTCCGGCCTGCTGGTTCTCTCTCAACCCTGAATCCTTGAACTTGTCCCTATCTTTGATCCAGGGCTTGATAGCAACTATTTAGGCCCGCATCATTTGTGAAATTCAATTTAGTAATTAGTGACCTTTGAATATCTACAGCAAAGTCTCTTGGTCCGAAGAATGCTACTAAATCTTGATACAATATTTGTTTTGTTACGTATTATAGGTAAACATAATACAGCAATTCGGCCTGATTCTATAAGGGAATGGTTATGGTAATCACCGTGCTTACGATTAAATTGCTAGGGCAACGGGCCTTCCTATTGGATGTCGCCATAGCAATTTGATAGTAAGCACGGTGATTACCATAACCATCCCCTTATAGAATCTGGCCGATTGACTCAGAGATAGATCATGAATATTTTCACACAATAAAATTTCTTCAATATACGCTGCGGCGATATTGAACGCAAAAAAAACCCCTTTTCATCGCAAATATTCTTCCTCGCACGGATCAATATTACTGAGCAAACAACCTTCTATATTATATCAGCATAAATATTGATAGTCCTAGTGCATAGTCTTTTGTATCTCATCACTATCAGTCCTCAAGTTCAATATCTGTATTATGCATATAAAGGACCAGGGTAGCTATTCTTGAAAGTGTGGGAGAAACTCCCTGGGAGTAAAATACATTCCGCAGTACACTGATGTAGCAAAGTTGCCTAAAATCGTGTTTTTCAGGCAACTTTCTCTACAACAGTGTAGTACGGATTATATAAAACTCCCAGGGAGTTTCTCCCACACTTTCATGATTAGCTACCCTGCCAGAACTTTGAGAGCTTATGTACTGAGAGCTTGTACACTATACATACGTATTATATGCAACAGTAACAAATCCTTAAGGCGACTGAACTTGAATACTATGTTCGAATGCTAGGTATAGGTCAGAGTCATAGTGGATAAAAACAATCATAAACGGCAAACGGGAGTCAATTAAATGCACGCGGTGCTTCATTTCAACAATAATATTTTTTCATTGGGCAAATATATAATTACGTACCTATACTAACAGTACACCAAACAGATAATTAGTATTTACCTATAGCTATTAATAAATCAGCTGCAGGCAAAATAATACGCCCCCATCTATTGTAGGTATATTCATATTCTCCCACAATCATTTCATACATTCAATATACAATCATGCACTTATGGTGATCTATTCATACGACTCTACCCAGTTTTGGCACTTATTATAAACAAACTAGTTATTTTTCTGTTACATTAGGTAGGTACCTACATTGGGTTTATATTTGGCGCAAAATTCTCCAATTCAGTTACTTTTGATAAAGTAAATTTTATGTGGGGTGTAGACCGTGAGCTACATTTTGATTCGATCAGTGAATTGATAAGGTGGGGGAATAGTTGATTTTCACCAATATGAAAAATCGCTTGAAAAATCACTTTCATCTCTCGCCGGCCACCCACCGCCCACCAATAAAAATTAACGTGATAATTGTTATAACGAACAAAATGGAAACTGCTCTATGGACTTTAAAGACGTCAATAATGTACTCATCCATACCCATACAATTAACTTCATTATACGTTTCAGCGAAGGCACTCATCAGATTAGGCTGTAGCAACGAAAGTTTAATTAAAAAATTTCCATCGAACTAAAATTTCCCATCATCTCCGATTTTTCAGCCGGGCCCGATATACGCGCGGCCTAATTTAATTTATCATCTCTATACAGCAGATGTTTCCAGTTTACTCGTCTCGGCAATATTTTGCAAATTTCAGAACTGGACGGGTAGAGGAGCAGGTTTAGATTCAGATTCAGAATATAAAATCGGCTTTGTTCAGCAATCAGTCAAGTATTACTCGTTATTTTCCAAATGTCTAATATACCTCTATATCTTCTTTCAAATACAAAACACATTGAGCTTTTGGTTAGTGACAACAAAGCCATTCAAGAACTTCGTAATAATTATTACGTTACCTCTTCTATTTTCGACTGGACTCCAGTAGCAATAAAGTGATCATTATTAACATAACGCCAAAGCCCCACTGGAGTTTCTCTTTTGGGGTAGGTATGAATCAGAACGATTGATTTTATCGCTGGCAGTACCTACCCAATGTTCCAATATTCATGAATTCATGTTGACATTTACTTGATGGCTTTCGTCACTAACCTCCAATACAACGTGTTCTTTCCGTTATTATCAGTTTTTTCTCATTTTAGTAATAAATAACTACTCATAAGTGAAATTCATATCGACTTTTTTGTTTTGTTCGGCTTGTAACGTGCGAGTCCAGCCACATGTTATGCGTCCTTCTAATTAGCACCTAATACCTAATTTTACCTAGGCTGGTAAAACGCAAGAGTACTTTGTGACCACTTCTGAGACATTGTGTTCTAATTTGATTAGAGAGACATGACAACCATCAAATACCCGTAATAATTATAACGCGAGTTAACCTGCATGTGGGTGTATGTGTGTGTATGTGAGGTCTAGCCGCAGGTCTTAATAAGCACTCTGAAGCAATTTCCGTCCCTTGTATTAGTCCTCATTGTTCTATCGCATAGAGGCCATGTTTATTCACCTACATTTTTGGTGTTCTGTACAACAGGGGTGGAATTTAATGATATTCCGAAGCTTAGGACATCATGGCCGTTCATCATCGTATAATGGCACGTTTCATTATAGGCAACCATCAGGTTCTATAGTTTCATGTATACGACAATAAGCAAACATTGAGTCGACGAAGGCAAAGCTTTTTGCAATTGGACTTTTTGATTTGTTCTATCGGAAACGAGCAGAGCTAAGACCTCCCTCAGGTATATACTGCGGACTAAATCCTGGGTTTTAGTTCCTAAATTAACACAAGAACACGCGCTTTACAAGATTAACCCACGCACGCTAACCAAATAACGATTGGAACGGATCTATGCGAAACTTTCATCATCAAATCACTCGACAATTCAATGTTACACATACTGGTATGAGTGGGCCAGATAGTACCCACTACATAAAGAAAATGCCTGAATTTTCATGTATCAGAATTTGACAACCGTTTTTCCACAAACTAATATACCTATCGATGATGGATCAACGCTATGGAGCTGGATCATAACCACAGTTTATCATAAATCATAATAGGTGATATTATTTATCGAAACCTACTGAGAGCAACCTTAATAGCATCGGTAGGTATGGTGATAATAAATAGGAATAAAATTTTAAAAACAAGGCCTATACTGTTACGAATTGCAAAGCTCTCAAGCGAGCGAGCTTCTAGTATATTCGAGAGCATACGCGGAGGTATCCCACTGGGTATATTCGAGGCGGTGTTTCTGGAATGTTTGAAAAAGCTCAAAAAGACACATACTGCATAATTGGCCGAGGTGCGGTGCTCCGAGAGCAAACGGAACTCGATGGACTTCAGAAGAGCCCCAACGAGTGAACTGGCGGTCGATGGTAGAATTTACTGGAAGACGCGTGCAAAATTCTCGGATACACAACACGCGAGTTCTCGTGAATAAGACACAAAATTGTAGCCTATACCTTCATACAGCTATAATTTCCTCGATATTACATTAGAAAGGAGTCTTCAACGACAAAATTTCAATTTATTGTCCCAAACGAATTCATAATTGATAAACAGCTTTTGGAGAGTTTCATGCAAAACTGAAACAATATGAATGTTTTCATTATTCTCGTCTCGTCTCCACTTTTCACTTTTCGTTTACACAACACGACAATATTCATTTCATTAGAAAAGCTTTCACTCACACTGGCTTCGCTTGAATTATCATTTTTGGACTAAGAGAAAAATATACATGAACTGCGCAAAAATTCAAAGTGTCTCCTCTCAAAATTTAGCTTATTTTTAAATTGAGGTAACTCTAGTCACTTATATTCTCCCTTAATTTTGTTCGAACCGTTGGATAGCGCAATCCTTGAACTATCAGTTCCTATTTGGAAAAAAAGCAAAACAGAAGGCTCGACAGAATGTTCGCATGATTATTATGCAGGGTGTTGAATGAAACAGTAAAAAATTTCTGAACGTTCAATACATGCTCCCATTTGAGGGAAAACATTTTTTCTGAGACCTTTATCTACAGAATGATCTAAGAGTCAACTTTTTAATTTTGGAAAATAACTTTTATCCAGGTCAACCGATTCTAGAGCTCATGCTGGGGCTAAATCTCCAGGTAGAAAAATCTGAGGGTCAGAATCGACTTGTGTGGAACCAGGTTTTAATAATAAGGGAATGATTTCGCTGCGCCGTTCAACGCGTAGTTTTAAAACCCCCAAATGTATTTGCGAGGTCGAAGTATAAAAATGCAGCCGGATCTGAACGTGCATTTGAAAAACACATGGTCGCACTGCGTTTGAAGGGTTAAGGTGCGAACAAAAACGGGCACAACGAAGGGTTCCGATGATCAAAGGCCAATCACTTAAAATGTCAATGGGAGTAGGGGGGGGGGTTACTATTACAGAGTGATGCCGTGACCAGGATTGCTCAAAGGGGGGGGGGGTGTGGGAAGACGGCAGGATTTTTCAAAGGGGGGGGGGCTGTGGGAAGACGGAGGATTGTTCAAAAGGGGGAACGCTGTGAGTGCCGTGACCAGGATTGTTCAAAGAGGGGAGGGGGTGCTGTGGGAAGACGGCAGGATTGTTCAAGGGGGGGGGGGGGGCTGTGGGAACGTGACCGGACAATTCGTCCCGCGGACAATTCGTAGCGGACAATTCGTCGCGGACAATTCGTCCCGCGGACAATTCGTCCCGCGGACAATTCGTCTCGCGGACAATTCGTCCCGCGGACAATTCGTCTCACGGACAATTCGTCGCAAAATAATGTTTTGCACTTAAACAAGTCCCTTTGTCTTTTTTCGTTGCTTTTCGAACTTTAGTAAGCCCCCTTATTCCTTTTTGTAGTATTTGGAGCCCTACTGCGCACCCTGGTTTCTTCAAGTCTTTGGAGCTCTGCTTAGTCCCCTTGCATCATTCCGAGAATTTTTGCTAGTACATCAAGCTTTGGGAGCACCCACTGACGGGAGCACCAGTAAGCCCCCTTATACTTTCATGAGATATTTGGCCCCTATCGAGCCCCTTATCTTCTCTAGTGTAATTTTTGAGCTCTAATGAGTTCTCTTATGTTTTTCATTGCTTTCAGATTTCCATACGACCCCTTTTTGCAGTCTTGTGTTATCAAGAGCTTCACTGGGCCCCCTTATTCTATATTCAACGTAACTTGAAGCCCTGCTGAACGCCCTCGAATTTTTCATGAATTCCGGAGCAGCAAGCAGCGTTATGCCGCCATGGCATGTTGAAGCCCTATCGGGCCCCATTGTGCCTTCAAGTGTAGTTGGAGCCCCGTTGAGCCTCCTTATGTTTTCTCATGACTTTCGGAGTAGGTACCAGTAAGCCCCATTTCGCGTTATTTTGTTATACAGAGCTCCATGGGGCCCCCTTGTCTCTTCAATACCGTTTAAAGTTCTGTTGGGCCCCCTTGCACTTTTCCTATGGGCTTTTGGAGCAGTAGTAAGTCCCTTGTGCCTTTATGTTATATTCGACCCCTTATCCCTTGTTTCTTATATAAATATAATTTGGAGCCCTAATGAACCCCCTTAGAGCCCCTTGAGTCACCAATATCATTTGAAGCCCTACTGAGCCCCCTTGCATTTTTCCGTGACTTTCTGATTTTTATTGAGCCCTGCGTCATTTAGAGCCCTAAGGAGCCCCCTTGTGTGTTTTCGTGGCTTGTGCGCTCTTGCATTGCTGAAAGCCCCAGTGTACCTGGGTCTCTTGTGCCTTCATGTGATATACGGAGCCCTATCGGACCCCTTTGTGTCCGCAAGAGTATAGTTTGACGCCTAGTGAGCCCTCTTGTTTTTTGTCTGGCTATCAGAATTCCAGTAAGCCCCTTGTTGCCTTCTTGTGTTATTCGGAGCTCCATTGGGCCCCCTTATTTCCTCAACGTTTTTTGAAGCCCTGCTGAGCCCCCTTACATCTTTCCGTGACTTTCGGAGCAGTAGCAAGCACCTTCTGCCTTCAGGTGATATTCGGAGCCCTATCGGGCCCCATTGTGCAAGCAGATAAGCTTGATTATAAAGAGCTTAATTGGGCCCCCTTGTCGTATTTCCGTGGCTTTCGGAGCTCTATCGGGTCCCCTTGTACCCTTATGTGTAGTTTGGAGCCCTAAGCAGTCCATTTTTGTTTTTATTGGCTTTCAGTACTATGCAGTAAGTCCCCTTTTGCCTTTTCTCGTTATAAAGAGCCCCTTGTGTCACCAATATCAGATGAAGTTCTACGGAGCTCCCTTGCACTTTCCCGTGATTTCTGGATTTTCCATAGGCCCCTTCTGCCCTATGTTTCCATTGGAGCCCTAACGAGCCCCCTCATGTGTTTTCGTGGCTTTCAGAATTCCAGTAAGCCATCTTGTGCGCTTTTGCATTTCTGGAAGCCTTAGTGTAAGTCCCTTGTGCCTCCATGTGATATAAGGAGCCCTATCGGACCCTCTTGTGTCCGCAAGTGTAGTTTGGAGCCCTAGTCCTAGTTTGGAGCCCCCTTGGGTCCATAAGTATAGCTTGGAGTCCTAGTAAGTCCCCTTGTGTCCATAAGTATAGCTTGGAGCCCTAGTGAGCCCCCTTGTATTTTTCCATGACTATCAGAATTCTAGTAAGCCCCTGTTGCCGTCTTATGTCATCCGGAGCGTCAGTGGGCCCCTTTGTTTCTTCACACGTCTTTTGAAGCCGTGCTGAGCCCCCTTACATCTTTTCGTGGCTTCCGGAGCAGCAGTAAGCACCTTGTGCCTTCATGTGATATTCAGAGCCCTATCGAGCCCCCTTGTGTCTTCAAGTGTAGTATGGAGCCCTAATGAGCCCCCTTGTGTTTTTTCGTAGCTTCCGGAATTCCAGTGAGCCCCTTTTGCCTTCTGTTGTTATATAAAGCTCTTTGGGCTCCCTCGTGCCTTTATGTGATATGCGGAGCTCTATCGGACCCCCTTGTGCCGGTTAGTGTAGTTTGGAGTCCTAGTGAGCCCCTTTGGTTTTTTAATGGCTTCCAGAAACCCAGTCACCCCTCTTTTGCCTTTTTTGATTATACAGAGCTCCATTGGGCCCCCTTGTTGTATTTCCATGGTTTTTGGAGCTCTATCGGGTCCCCTTTGTACCCTTATGTGTAGTTTGGAGCCCCAATCAGTCCACTTGTGTTGGCTTTCAGAGTATCATACAGTGAGCCCCCTTTTGCCTTTTCTTGTTGTGAAGAGCCCCTCGGGCCCCCTTGTGTAACCAATATTATATGAAGTTCTACGGAGCCCCCTTGCATTTTCCCGTGATTTCCAGATTCTTGTTAAGCCCCTTGTGCCCTATGTGTCGTTAAGAGCCCTAATGAGTCCCATTATGTGTTTTCGTGACTTTCAGAATTCCAGTAAGCCATCTTGTGCGCTTTCACATTGCTGGAAGCCCTAGTGTAAGTCCCCTGTGCCTTCATGTGATATACGGAGCTTTATCGGGCCCCCTTGTGCCCGCAAAAGTAGTTTGGAGCCCTAGTGAGCCCCCTTGTGTCCATACGTGTAGCTTGGAACCCTAGTGAGCCCCCTCGTTCCCATGAGTGTAGTTTGGAGCCCTAGTGAGCCCCCTTATGTTCTTCAATGCGACTATCAGAATTCCAGTGAGCCTCCTGTTTCCTTCTTGTGTCATCCGTAGCTGCCGTGGGCCCCCTTGTTTCTTCAACGTCTTTTGAGCCCTGCATGCTGAGCCCCCTTACATCTTTCCGTGAATTTCGAAGCAGTAGTAAGCACCTTGTGCCTCTATGTGATATTCGGATCCCTCTGGAAGCTCCATAAGGCCCCCTTATGTTTTCAATATCGTTTGAAGCCTTGCTGAGCCCCGTTGCATTTTTCCGTGGCTTTCGGATCTCTGTCGGAGTCCCTTGTGTTTGCTCATGATTTTTAGATCTTTTTATTGAGCCCCCTTGTGTCTTCATGTGTAATATAACCCCCTTACCTTCCGAAGCCTTCACTTGCGACGAATTGTCCGCGGGACGATTTGTCCGTGAGACGAATTGTCCGCGGGACGAACTGTCCGCGGGACGAATTGTCCGCGGGACGAATTGTCCGCGACGAATTGTCCGCTACGAATTGTCCGCGGGACGAATTGTCCTAGCACCCTGTGGGAAGACGGAAAATTGTTCAAAGGGGGCAACGCTGTAAGAAGTCTGATGAAGAAGCCATGAGAAGCCAGGAGTGTTCAAGGATCAACTCGCTTTTTTTGTCGGATTGTCCACGGAGGATTGTTCAAAGGATGAGGCGGGCCGTGGGAGAAAGCCAGAAGTGTTCCAGAAAAAGTATTTTTCTATCAAGTTTTTTTTTTACATCGGGTTTTGTTCATGGAGATAGAAAGGATTGCTCAAGAAGATGAGAAGCCAGGATTGTCCACCGACGAGTTTTTTTTGTTGTAAATTCGGATTGTCCAAGGATTGTCCAAGGAGTAAGTAGTTTTTTTTAATCCGGATTGGTTCAAGATAGGCCAGCAGGTAGGCCAGCAGCTCAACTTACATTTTTCAACTTAACCGGCAACTTCATTCTGACCATTTTTTACCAACTTTATCCAAAAGTACATGTGAGAACATTCTAGCCAAAAGTTCGCCAAAATTCGCTTGGCGAAACATCCTCAAAAGGCCCCCTGAAGACGACCAGAAACCAAATTTATCGTGCGCCGCGACCATTTTTCCTTTTTTCCGGGTAGACTATGATAGGTATATGCCGATCACGTTTTAAATTCAGTAGAAATTAAAACGCGGTTGGCCATGTTCCCTAGGGTGTAACGGACGCTGACAGACCAAGTTACGTGAAAACGGGCGTTTTGTGGCGAAGTCCAGTGAGGTTAGGAAATTTTGACGTGAAATGCCAATTCTGGCGTCTCCTTGCATCATATTCCGCTACAGTATTGCCTTGGCTGTTATGACTGTTATCTTGTCAGAATGGCAGGTAAGTGACAGAGTGCCGAGCCGTTCTAGGTTTTAGACACTAGGCCTTCATTTCTGACCATACATTGGAACAGTTTTCTCAACCTAGTATACAGGGTGTCCGTTTTTCGAGGCTAAGCATGGGTATCTAGCTTATCTTGAGAGATACAAAATCGGTTAAATTAAGAAAAAGTTGCGCATTTTCATGACGATCAATGATCCAAGAAGAAATTTGACGTATCGATTTCAGTTTTTGAGATATCGTGAGAAAACAGGAATTTGAATTTTTGTTTTTATTTTTTATTCAAAAATGGTTGGAGGTGGCCTTTTCTAATCTACACATTGTTTAGACACTTTTTTAAGGGGAATTCAACGCTGCCAAAATCTTTATTCTAGCTTCCAAAACAACCGAGATACGACATTCAACTTTTTGCTCTAATGGGCGCCATATTGGATTTTGATATTTTTGAATACGGTCTTTTCTGGTTACAACGATGTGCCACATGTCACTGTTGAATAAATGTTCAACATTTACGTTTTTTCTATTGTCGGTGCTGATTTTGTTTCCAAAGCACTCTTTGAAAAATGAAAAAATAATTTTTTGCTCAAAAGCATGAATTGAACAGTGGCATGTGACACATCGTTGTAGCCAGAAAAAAATATTGTATTCAAAAATGTCAAAATCCAATATGGCGCCCATAAGAGAGAAAAAAGTTGAATGTCATATCTCGGTTGTTTTGGAAGCTTGAATGAAAATTTTGGCAACAATGAATTCCTCTCAGAAAAGTGCTTCCACAATGTCTTGATCAGAAAAGGCTACCTTCAACCATTTTTCAAATAAAAAATAAAAACAAAAAGTACAAATTTCTGTTTTTTCTCGATATCTCGAAAACTAAAACTGACAAGTCAAATATCTTTTTGGATCATTAATCTTCATGAAAATTCGCAGCTTTTTAGCGCATTTTCCATCTTGATGAAAATCGCTATTGCAACCGCTTTGTCCGTCTGTCCGTCCGTCCGTCCGTCCGTCCGTCCGTTCCTCGAACTCCTCTCAAACTAGACGACCTAGCTTTCTAATTTTTTCGCTGTTACATAGCTGCCACTCCCAAAGGAGGGCTAGGCTATATTGGATGTCCATATTCCGCCGCCAACATAGAGAAAACCGCCCCCGATAAACTTGAAATAACATAATATTGCACTTTCTACCAGACCTGATGCTCTAGTGTTCTCATTTTTTGAATAATACATAGTTGCCACTTATTAACGTAAGCCAAGAAACATTCCGTCTCCAATATGCGCCGCCGACATGAAAAAACTGTTAAAAACCGCCCCCAATCACTTTAAAATGAAAAACATAAACCCGAAGACATAGCGATCTGATTCTTTTGGTATATAAATAGCTGACTAAAAATGGGAAAGGATAGGCTACTTTTGGTTAGTCGCCGCCCCCAGGCTCCGCCTCCAAACGATAAAAAGTGCAACTTTCACAAATATTACTGATTGAGATGTTCCCTTCAACATTTAGGAACTGCCAACTCAAATTGTGCAACATTTGCTCAGCCGAACGCTGCCGCTCCCACACGCCGCCCCCAAAGTAAGAGATAAATGAAAAACATGAAGCCGAAGACATAGCGATCGAAGTTTTTCGCTATATGGATAGCTAACTAAAAGTGGAAAAAAATAGGCTACTTTTGATATGGCGCCGCCTCCAGCTTCCGCCCCCAAAAGAAAAAAAGTGCAACTTCCAACAATTCTCACTGATTTAGCTGATAATGTTACCTCGAACATTTAGAAACTCTTGACTCAAACTGTGCAAGAATTTCTTCGCCAAACTCTGCCGCCCCCACACGCCGCCCCCAAAGTGAGAGATAAATGTAAAACATGAACCTGAAGACATAGCGATCTAATTCTTTCACTATATTGATAGCTGACTGAAATTGGAAAAAAAATAGGCCACTTTTAATTAGCCGCCGCCTCCAGCTGCCGTCCCCAGCTGCCGCTTCCAAACAAAAAAAATGCAACTTTCACAATTTTCACTAATTGTCATATTTCCTTAGACATTTAGAAACTCCTAACTCAAACTGTGCAACAGTTACTTTGCCGAATGCTGCCACCCTCACACGCTGCCCTCAAAGTAAGAGATAAATGGGAAACATAAACCCGAAGACATAGCGATCTAATTCTTCCGCTATATGGATAGCCGACTAAAAATGGGAAAGAATAGACTACTGTTGATTAGTCGCCGCTCCCAGCTCCCGCCCTTAATCAAAAAAATATTGATGAGTGAAAGAATTCTCATTCAAATCTATTTCATTGGCAAGTACCCCATTCTGATAACAAAATATCACAATGAGTTTCGAATGAAGAAAGTGGGCAAGGAATGATGTTTCTCCTTCAACCAAATTTCTTTACGTTCACAATATGCCTCCTTGAGAAAATGCGCTACTTAGACTCACGCACGTGAAGGCATACTCACTTGTTTCTAATTTAACCGACTCTGTATCTCTAAAGATAAGCGAGATACCCATGGTTAGCCTCGAAAAACGGACAGCCTGTATAATATGATGGTATATTATGATTCACTATTTTATTCAAAAAAAACTGTTCACCAGTCGCCCATTTAAACTGGAGGAAGTCTACCAAAATCAAGACGTCTTGAGCGTTCATACAATCTTGCAACAGCGCTGTACTCGATTGACAATACGAATTCAAGGTCATCTGAGGAAATATTGATCCAACATTACAAATTTGAGCATCCCCAAATATCGCAGAATTGCCAACTTGGCGTGCAAAAATTACCGTTCTAGAGCTGAATTTAAAAGCTGATCGGCATATAGGAGAAAGTTTTCAGGCACGAAGTTGTAGAGGATCAAATTATCTACAAAAATATCCATGGCAGCATAGGCCGTGCGGGTTTTGACACCAGAGTTACACCACATGAAGCTGACACGGTGCCCGTTATAATGATAATAATTATGCTTTTTTGCTGTGGTCATAGATAAGGCCAAAACAAAGTTTCCTAGAAAAAAGGCCACTGGAAGAGTCGTGCAGGAACGCGAGGTGGCGGCCCCAAAGATGGATACCTTTGATCTTCTGGAATCGTTTGTATATCGGCTTGTTGTGATTCAATCAGAATAATTCTTTTATTACTCGAAATCACTCTTCAAGCTGAAATTTTTTTACCGTACTGTTTTTCTTCGTACACAATGATGGTGTCGTAATAAACAGCGCCAGCGCACCAATTGAAATGAGTCACCCAAAAATTTCAGTCGCATTCAAAGTGGCATAGCTCTTGAATAAGTGAACTATTTTGAATATTTTTTTATTTTCTGATTAGATCTCGTATCAAACCACAACATGTCAAGGGTCATTTTTTATACAGGTGCTTCGTATCAATTATACAGGGCGCTCAATCAGATACTCCAGAAATAGAGAATTTTTAAGAGCTCTCATTTCACAAAAAATGGTTTTTGGTTTTTTCAAAGTGTTTCAGGGGAGAGGTTGCTTCATTACTTCGGGGCGGTTTTTGAAATTTTGAGCCTTTCTCCCCCAATTACAGGGCGATCTCCAAAATCTAACTTTTTGGTTTTGCAGTAATAACTTTATTCGTCGTTGACCGATTTTGAAGCTTCTTGAAGCTAAAGGTTCAGGTCAGAAGGATAGAGGATCGGAATTGACTTCGAATGGAAATTCTGGGAAATGGATTGAATCAAAAGTGACTCAAACGACTAACTCTCTAGAGATCCGGTTTAGGGAAGGTATTATACAAAAATCAACTTGTCTTCAAACAAACCATTATTTCTGAACATTTCAAGGTATTTCTGATTTGTATGGACCAAAAATTGTCGGCAAGGAGCCCAAATCACAAATGGATGTTTTTAAAGAAAAATGGTGGACGTTTTTCAGCTAAAAATAGACGTAACCTAGGTTACGGAGATCAGAACTGGTGCCTTTCCCTTTGATTGTGAAGGAAACATTCGCCAATAACATGGCCAATAAGAACGTAACCTAGGTTGTGTGCATTTTCAGTCGAGGTAGGTCCATTATTATTATCTTCTGAAAAGTGAATTTGTAAATTGGGTCCCGCACAGACAATTTCCATCTCATAGAATCGAAAAATATTTTCAAAATGTTCGGAAAGAATAGTCTGTTTGAAGGCAAGTTGATTTTTGTTCACTTCTTTCCCTGAACCTGATTTCTAGGGTGCTTCATATTCAGGTCACCGTTGATTTAATCCCTTTTCCAGAATTTTCATCCAAAGTCAATGCCGATCCTCAATTCCTCTGACCTGAGCCTTCAGCTCCAACAAAAACGCTCATTTCCCAAAATCGGTCAACAACAAATAAACTTATTACTGCAAAACCACATGATCGCACTGCCTTCGAAGAGTTAAGATGCAAACAAAGAATGGGCACAACGAAGGGTTCCGACGATCAAAGGCCAATCACTTAAAATGTCAATGGGGGTAGAAAGGGGGGGGCGTACCATTACAGACTCAAGATGAATATTTCGAGTACAGAGTTGCATTAAAAAAAATCCAGATATCTGAATTCAGAGCGAAAATTTAGAAACCGCGCAGAGATATGATGTCTACTTTCATATTCCGCCTCAAGTGTTTAAATAGGGACAAAATGGTTCCACTGAAACAGAGCTCAAAAGGTTTGTATTATCGTGGTTTGTATACATTAGTACCTTGTTAGTCCGCGAATTAAGTAAAATACCGAAACGATCCGTACTATCAAAATATCTGGATTAGCGAAGAACTTTCATTCATATTTTATTGTAGAAGTTATGAAATAGACTCCAGTACGTCCAATGAAAATTTTACGTATTCGTCTTGTTACCTGAAACATTTGTTTCAGCAAGATCTGCGTGGGGAGTCAGAAAGTGAAATGAGTACATACATCTCTTCAGGCTATGAATAACTGCCATAATTATTGCTGGTTACAGTAGAAGAAAAGAGAATTTTTCTTGAGAGGAAAGCTCGATTCCTTTAAACTAGGTATGAATTCAATAATTTCACACCAGGAACATTTGCATTTGAGTTTTAATGGAATGTTGCTGGAAATTGGAAAAGTTATTTCCGGCGTGCACAATAGCACACTTTTGGCTTAGAGGTGAAATATTGGGCCCTATGGCGTGTATGAACAGGAAAAATTTGCGTTTGCTGAAATGTTTGAAATTCAAAGACTCGAGTTTTTATCCCAAGAATTTATTCCCTACTGTGGGCAACAAAAGTATTTTTCCCTCAGATGCTGAAGGTAAATCATAATTAATTCTGAATGAAGCAGATCCCGGAGCTGGGGTCATTTCAAGTTGCCCCAAACGCAAGACAATAAGGCTGCTGCTAAAGTGTTATTTATTAGAAGCCTTTTTTTATCGCTCGCTCTATTATTCCCCAAAGAGACGACCTGTTTCTTGATGAATCGTTGCATAATTAATTCATCATGATTATGAATGTTGAACGATGGAACTCAAAATTTCAAGCGTTTCCAATTTATAAAACTTTTTGTTGTGTAGAGGCCGTAGGTACACTACCTCGAGTCCAATGTAATAAGTACAATTGAAAACGCATGAGGTTACTTTAAGGGGCGAAAGTCCAAGAAAAATGCCACCGCCATCAACACAGCCTGCCTAATTAAGTTCGCGGCCTGATGCGCTCTTGCTCGTTTTGTTCGTTTTCCCGGAATCACGCGGAAATGGAGCATTTTCACCAATGCGTGTTGAATCGTTCGTTCAGAAATCCAAAGACAAAATGTCACTGAGAGTCCGTGTTAATGCTGATTGTCCTCGTACGTCTTTCTCACTTTTTTCGCAGTGGAACAATCGTACAACTCCTTCGCTTCGAAAACCATTTGTTCGTTCAACTGCGATTAGGCAGAAATATTTCTGATGTGTGCGACCCGTGCAAGTATGCATGGCGTATAATGTTCACTATAATAACGCGTAGGTAACTAGGCTGTGTTTCAGCCAATGAGATGCACGGATTCGGGGTACCAAGAGGATATCACAGCGACAATTCACCTCACTTCTTAAAATAGTAGGCCGTTCAAGTGTATAACCACCAAGGTCATTGGTGAAAACACCCCTCCAGAATGACCAACCTCATACATTCAAATAGTTTTCACTTTTTTAGGAAGATTTTCAGTGTTGTCCGGTTAATTGTCTCAACAAATACACCTCTAGGTTCGATATATTATCGCTTACATCTCGACTAACACTCGGATCCCCTCGTGAAAATCCTCGATGTAGCGATCCCAGTGAACACGGCGAGGTTGTATGTAACTCTTATGGAGTTCACATGCGGCAAATATAAAGCCATTGCGATGTTCCCAGCGAGGTCTCCAAGCAATCCCTGCGACCGCGAAATGTCCGCCCCAAATGCAATGAAACGAACTTCCCATAGAAGTAACATTGTGGAGGTTACTGGGAGATCTTATCAATACTTCCTGGGGAAGTAATTTTCATACGCCTATTAGAATCACGATGTGACTTCCCAAAGATTTCTAGTTTTTGACGTCCACAGTACCTCTCAGTAGTACTTTTCAGATAGGTACTTCGATATGTGGGACCTCGTGAGAAGTAATGTAATAAAAAATGTTTTTTGTATAACACATTTTATAACAACACATGACACATTAGCTACAAGTCTATTCAATACATAATTATTTCATTTGACTCTGAGATACAGAAATATAAAAATAGCTCAAATTAATTTGGCAGCTTTCCGCTCCCGACGTTGCTTGGAATGGCATAGCCATATTATTTGACAAAGATCTCAAAATCTCTTTTGAAATTGAGTGTGTATCCCGAACTGCACCTGAACAAACAAAAAATAAATAAATAATACAACATAATTACGGAAGCGTAGAAGGGCCATATGTGTTTTTTTTTTCGTATTATTGTCGTCATTTATTAAATGCCGACTTTTAATCTCAGCAAATAGTGAATGCCAACTTTCAAACCCAGCATTTATTAAATGCCGACTTCTAAACTCAGCATTTAGTTAATGCCGACTTCCTAAACTCAGCATTCATTAGATGCCGACTACTAAACTCAGCATTTATTAGATGCCGACTTCTAAACTCAGCATTTAATAAATGCCGACTTCCTAAACTCAGCATTCATTAGATGCCGACTTCTAAACTCAGCATTTATTAAATGCCGACTTCTAAACTCAGTCGGCATTTATTAAATGCTGAGTTTAGAAGTCGGCATCTAATAAATGCTGAGTTTAGGAAGTCGGCATTTAATAAATGCTGAGTTTAGAAGTCGGCATTTGATGAATGCTGGGTTTGAAAGTTGGCATTCACTATTTTCTGAGATTAAAAGTCGGCATTCAATAAATGACGACATAATTACGAAAAAAAAAACACATGGCCCTTCTACGCTTCCGTACATAATAGATATTTACGATACTAGTATTGACATTAATATAGCCAAATTCAAAAATTAGTGCTATTCCCGTTAGGAAATAGCACTGAAAGAAGCTAATAAAGTGTATACTCACCTAGAAGGATATTCACTCACCACTCAGGGCTTCTGATGATTAGTAGGTACTGCTCGATTTCGATATATTCATAATATTTCACTGCCAATAACTGAACTGCGAACAACATCCGTCATCATCCAAAGCCAAGAACGGAAAGAATGCCACGGCACTCGGAGTAGAAAAGCACCATCAACGGCCAATTCTCTCACTACGGCTTTTGAGCATCCCCCGGGCTGTCACAGAAGTACATCGCCAAGACTTCACATTGTGGTGAAAAAATGGCATTGCTAAATGCGCGTGCAATTACGAATAACATCTAAATGAACTCCTCCATGGGAAATCCAAATACACATTGTTTTGCGACGTCCATGGGTGCTTGCAATGTTGACAAAAATTGGACATAGGTTCTTGGACCTCCCAAAGCAAGCTGTGGGAAGTCGCTTTGAGAAGTCACTAATTTAACCTTTTATGGACATCGTAAAAATTCTCGGCTTCCGGAGAGACCTCCTCAGGCAAGCTATGCGAAATTATTTTGGGACTTCACAAATTTCACTTAAAATGGACATCACAAAACCTCTTATAGAGGTCCGTGTTCACTGGGATAATACACCTCACCTATCGGTGTATTACATACGATGATAAAAAACAATTGAATTTATCACCGATTTCGGCTTGTTTACCTCCTGTCAGATTGATTTCAGTTTGAGGTTAACGTTTATTTTGAATGTAAACTGTTGAAAATCCATGAAAAATACAAATGGGATACTAATGAAAGAGTTTGAAACGTGATTACTTACCCCAAAAGGGGGTTCTTGTACAAAATATATACAGATACAGCATTCGTCTGTGGTGTTGACGTGGACACAGGCATTCAGATCAGAGAAATGTCACATTGGGTGGATCCACATGGGATCTGCTCGTAACATGGAAAATCATGTCCATGCAATACGCTTTACTAACGATGGACGAATCTTTGAATTGCTATTTTGTGATGCATTTGAAATGTCTGATGTAATGGTGCTATTCTCTAAAAAATTACATTCCATAAAGGCTCTGTTACGTTGTTATTACCTAGGCAACAGCCAATGGGCGACACGAATTTTCACATAACAGAGCGTTTATGGAATGTTATTTCGTACAGAATAGCACTATAAGTATACAATTCAATTTTTTCAATTTGTTATACCGGGTGATCATTTGAAAACTATCCACCTGCAATAACTCCCGATTCCTAGTGAATATTTTCTCGAGCAAAAACAGGTCGATTTTTATATTGAGGGGGACATCCAAAACATATATTGGCAAATTTCTATATTCACCCCCCTCGCCCCCACTCACCCGAACTTTGAAATTTCAAATGACACTACCTACCTTGCGGTACATCAAATTGAAGGAAATTGAATTTTCTTTCAGAAAAAAATATTTCAAAAATTTTTAACCCCACCCCCTTTTCCCTAAAAATTTTCTGACTGTCCCATTTTATATTCTGGACCCCTCATTTTTTTCTCAATTTAGTCGGCGTCATCCTAGATAGCATCGAAGAAGAAAATTTTTGGTGGAAAAAGTGCTACCCAAATTCCCCCCTTTGCTCTCCCTCACCTCAACTCCCAAATTTAACTAAACACCACCTACTTTGTGATACATCAAATTAAAGGGAATTGAATTCTCTTTTCGAAAAGAATTTTTTTGAAATTTTCTACCCCTTGCCCAATAAATTGGCCATTTGGAGTATTCTAGGGGGGAGATGGGGGGCTTTGAAAATTGTGAAAAAATCTTTTTCAGGAAGAGAATTCAATTTTCTTCAATTTGATGTATTACAAAGTATGTATTGACATTTTAAATTTTTGAGGTCAGGTGGGGGGAGCGAAGAGGTAAATTTGGGTGGCACTTTTTTTATAGAAATTTTTCTCTTTCGATGCTGTGCAGGATGACGTTTAATGTATTGAAGGGAAATGGAGGTCAAGAATATCAACTTGGACACTCAGAGAATTTTAGGAAGAACAAAGGGTGGGGTTGAAAAATTTCAAAATATTTTTTTTTAGAAAGAGAATTTAATTCTCTTCAATTTGATGTATCGCAAGGTAGGTGGTGTCATTTGAAATTTCAAAGTTGGGGTGAGTGGGGGCGAGGGGGCTTGAGATATAAATTCTCCAATGTATGTTTTAGATGTCCCCCTTGATATAAAAATCGACCTGTTTTTGCTCAAAGACATTTGCACTAGGAATCGGGAGATATTGCAGGTGGATAGTTTTCAAATGATCACCCGGTATAGTCTTGTTGAATTTAACTCGTGGTATGATAATTAATTGATGATATTTTCTCATGGAATCGATGCTTCTCATTCAACTCCTGCTACGCACTGCTACCGCAGTGCTCCGCAGTCGTTGAATCTGCAGGCACGATTCCATTCGGAATTAATCATCGATGATAATCATACCACTTGTTATATTATCACTGAAAGCACCACGGGCGTTAGAAGTGTAAGGCCTACAGTCAATGGTACATCCCTCGGGCCTATAGTACGCTGTCGAACTAATAGTCCAGGAATTTTAGCTGTTTAAATCGCAAATAGCGAACAAAAATGAAAGCTAGCCGGATTTTTGTATATAAGCTCAGTTAAGCATATTGTTCAACATAGTGAAAGTCCTCAAGAATCCGGTGTGAGCTTCGGCCGTTGTGGCCTCGAGAAGAAGTTGAGGATCAGTTTTTCGTGTTTATCTCGTAAACGATGGCACTTGGGGGAAAAGCACTCGGAGCAAAATTGTTGGAAATTGTGTTGTCTACAAGAAAGGTCCTTACATATTTCATCATCAGTCCACTCCTTCTTTGTCAAAACACAAGAAAATCAAAATAGTCCAGATGCTCGATGCTGAAGACTGTATGGACCTTGAGTTTTATGATGGCGGAGTGCCACTTCATAGAGGTGTTGTTTGATCCACTCTCTTTTGATTGAAACTTGAAGCCAACAATACAAACTATGCCAGCGGCATATACAGGGTGAAATAAAAATAAAAAGTTGAACATTTGTACCTGAAGAACCAAAATAGGTGAAGACATGTAAATCGCCATCAATAATTCTGATTTCCTGGTCATGAAGTCGTCGCAAACTTGAATTAAATATCTTGAGCCATTCTTGAAATATCTTCAAAAGACTGAAGTTGTTACCTAACAAAAATTTTTTTTTGTCTATTTATCAGAAAAAAAGTTGACTGTGTTTTTTCTAAAAGTAGTTGGCCTAGAGAGGGTTTTTCACTGTTATTTCATTTTAAATGTAATTGATCATTGTTTCGATTCAAAACACCAAGTTTTGATTCAATATCTAGAGAATTACTGATATACGGAAAACTATTTTTTTCTCGTAATGACCTCAGTCTTCTGAAGATATTTCAGAAACGGGTCAACATATTTGATCCAAGTTTACGACGACTTCATGACCATGAAATTAGAAATATTTTTGGCGATTTACATGTCTTCACCTATTTTGGTTCTTGAGGTACATTTGTTCAACTTTTTATTTTTATTTCACCCTGTATATGCCACCGGCATAGTTGGTATTGATGGCATTAAGTCTCAATCAAAAGAGAATGGATCGAACAAGACCTCTACCAAGTGGCACCCTGCCATCATAAAACTCAAGGTCCGTAAGGTCTTCGACATCGACCATCTGGACTATTTAGCTTTTCTTGTGTTTTGACGAAGAAGGAGTGGACTGATGGTGGAATATGTAAGGACCTTTCTTATAGACAATAAAATTTTCAACAATTTCTTCCCGCGCACTTTCTTCCTAAGTGCCATTGTTCACGAGATATACGCGAAAAACTGATCCTCAACTTCTTCTCGAGGCCACAACGGCCGAAGCTCACACCGGATTCTTGAGGACTTTTACTATGTTGAACTACATGCTTAACTGAGCTTATATACAAAAATCCGGCTGGCTTTCATTTTTGTTCGCTATTTTTTCCATAATTCCTGGACTATAAGGCGTTTCCACGCTCATGCATCCAATGCACTGACTTGATGTATTATTTTGAGATACAAATACCTGAGCGCAGATTTTTTTCCACTAATGAATATCCAAGCTATATACAGGGTGTTGCATAAGAAAACCGACATAGCTTAAGGGTAGGTCCAGTTTTTCTAGGCAAATTAGGATCAGGCTTCGAAATTTTTCTATCGCTTTTTGTTTCGGAGTTACAGAGTGAATCATGTATTTTGTCGAATTTTTTGATGAACTATATCTTTCGAATGGCTTGATGGATTCGGATAAAATTTTATTATTCGTATATTCTCCTAATGATAGTTGATACATCGCACCATGGAGTAGTTCGGAAGTTTCAGGGTCGGACTCATTTTTTTTATTTTCAAAGTTTTTGTTAAAAAAGTCATATTTTCAAATACTTTTTTGGAAAATCAATATCAGATTCAGAAGCTACATAAAAATGTTACAAGAAACGTTATTTGATTTTTTCGACACACCTGAAGGCTGCCCAGAAAAAAAAATTCTTTTGAGATTTGGGTCGGCTGCGATCTAGTGAAAACTAGTCTAGTACTCATTTTTTCACTGATATTTCAGATGTTCATCCTCTAATTTACTTCTGTCACGGTTTTTTTTACTACATTAGTATCACTTGGTGCGGCAAAAAAGGTCAAAAATCCAGGACCGGATTCAAGTCCAGTGAACATTTCTAAAAATTCGATTTTTCAGTATTAAGTTCGAAACATACAGCATCAAATCAGAGTGAAGTGGATGGGAAATGTCCTCTTGTCTGCATGTGGAACCTCAAGTAACTTTAGAAAGCAGCTTGATAAATTTTTTTTTGTTGGTTTTGGGAATACAAAAAAAAAGTCTCGACAGTCTTCTAGTTCACTAGGGAGCACGGAAAATTCTCCTTAGCAACATCTAGAGAAGGGCAGGACCAAAATCAGGTTCATTTTTCAATCCCTTTACGTTGTATATCAACAAGTGTGCCTTTCAATAACGTGATGAATTTAAGGAAGAAAAGTAAGAAAACACTTCTGGCGATAGCGGAAGAGAACCCAAAACAAGCACAGGGAGATTGAGGGCCTGTGGGCCTGTGGGCAGTGAGCGTTTCTCACTGTAAAGTTTGGAGAATCTTAAATAAAGAGATACTACATCCCTACCATATTCAAAAGATACAGCGGCTGGAACCTCAAGATCACTCTCCTCGAATGCGTTTTGTCGGTGAATTCTCCAATATCCAAGAAACCTTCTCCAGATACTGTTCACCGATGGAGTGCAATTCACCAAAGATGGTGTGCTGAACACTGGAAACTCGCACTTGTGGTCCGCAACCAAAAAGCAAACTCACTCCCAACACAAGGTTTCTCTGGACGTTTGGTGAGAACTGGTCGACAATAGGTTGAAAGGACCTCATTTTTTTCAAAGGCATTTGACTGGGGCGGTCTATGAATTTCTTCGAAATGTCCTGCCGGCATGAACAAAATGTACGACACTACTTCGATGATCTTTATCCCAATAGATGGATTGGTCGAGGCTCGAGGCGGTCCCCATACGTGGCCAGCCAGGTCCCCGGACCTTACTCTCCTAGACAATTTTTTATGAGGCCACATGAAGCCCATGGTCTACCAAGACAAAATAACACGGTTGTAGAGCTGAGGCAGAAAAACGGGGCGGCTAATGAGATCAGACATAACAATAACATGATTAATTCAGAACAGCGGCCATTTCGAAAATCATTTACAATAATAAGGTCTCTCTCTTCTTGTTCCCTAGTGTTTAGTTAATTGATTTTTTCCGTTTTCTACACATAAAAACCACGTTTCTGAATTATTATTCCTGCTTCTTTTTATTTTGTCCGCGAAAAAATTTCGAAAATAATTTTTTGTATTCTTGAAATCAACAAAAGGAAAAATTGTTCAGCTGGTTCCTAAAGTGACCTAAGGTTCCACCTGCAGACAATCATCGTAACTTATGCTATAATTTTCAACTGAATACTGAAAAATCCGATTTTCAGAAATAATGTTCACTAGACCTGAATCCGGTCCTGGTCTTTTCTATATTTTGCCGTACCAAATAATACCGATGAAGAAAAGTGAAAAAACCGTGACAGCATCAAGTTATAGGATAAACATCTGGAAGATCCGTGGAAGAATGAGTGCTTGACTAGTTGTCACTAGATCGCAGCCGAACCAAATCTCAAAAGATATTTTTTTCTGGGCAAACTTTTAGTGTGCCGAAAAAATTGAATGCTGTTCCTTGTAGCATTTTTTTTGTAGTTTCTGAATCTGATATTGGTTTTTCAAAAAAACATTTAGAAAGATGACTTTTTTGACAAAAACTTTGAAAATAAAAAAAATAAGTCCGGCCCTGAAACTTTTCGGAACAAAAGACATCAGCAAGGGATATACAGGAGGTCCAAAGGTTATTCAACTGTATATGAGCCCCATATTGGTGTGCCTTATCCAAAATAATACAAAAGAATCAATCAAAACGTTGAAATCCACACTGTATAACAAAAAGTAACGATACAAAATGGAAGTAGTAAAGCATACCTGGTGCCAAAAATACAGCCTTTACATTTCTGGAAAAAAAAACAAAATTACTTGATTCATTCGAAAGTGATTAGTCCTCAAACTTGACTTTACAAATTTTATCCAGTCAAATGGGGAAAAGTAGAGATAAGTAACTGGCGGAGTTTCAGAAATGTGACAGGGATGTTCGCTAAGGTATACTAATAAACATACTAAAAATCCCCGCGTCTACCTGTTGTGCTTGAGCCGCCATCTTGGAAAAAGCGTAACAGGTAGAAGCGGGGATTTTTAGTATGTTTATAAGTATACCTTAGCGAACATCCCTGTCACATTTCTGAAACTCCGACAGTTACTTCTCTCTACTTTTCCCCATTTGACTGGATAAAATTTGTAAAGTCAAGTTTGAGGACTAATAACTTTAAAATAAATCAATTAATCTTGTTCTTTTTTCCAGAAATGTAAAGGCCGTCTTTTTGGCATCAGGTATGCTTCACTACCTCCATTTTGTATCGTTACTTTTTGTTATACAGGGTATATTTTAACATTTTGATTAATTCTTTCGTACTATTTTATTTAGGATAAGGCACATCAATATAGGGTTCATATACAGTTTAATAACTTTTGGATTTCCTGTATATCCTTTGCTGATGTCTTATGTTTCGGAATGTTTCCTTCAGAACCAATCGACAACACTTTTTGGACTTAGTTATTATTCTTTTAGTTTAATTCATATCGAGCATTCCAGAAGCTCGTGAAGGCACAATACTGGTAAAATCTTGTCTTACAATATGTAAATATCAAAACTGATTGATGTTCGATTGAAACCTTTACTCCGCCCTGTTGGAAATGTCAAACTCGAAAACCAAATTTTTGCTTAATTTAAAAAAAAATAAAAAAATATTTGCGCAATTTTTTTTTCATCTCCACTGTCACGTTTAGGTTTGATGTAGACTGCCAATATCTTCACAAATTTTGAAGACAATATCTCTAACCATAGGCAAAAAATCGCTCATTTTGCTATTTTTTTTTTGTTAATTTTATTTTATTAATATCAACAGATACGAGAAAAGAATCGGTATAAAACAATTTTTGCAGACAATTTTATAGCCTTGATTTTTTACCAAACTTAAATGAATATCTCTGATGATTAGCGGAATATAAGCAGAAAACTGGATCGAAGGACCATTTTTCCAAGATGGCGGCTCGAGCTCAATAGATAGAGTTGGGGACTTTTAGTATGTTTAACAGTCACGGATTTCTGAATATAGAGCTGGATAGCTAATACAACACATGCGTGTTGTCCGAACCCAGCTGGCCGCCATACTGTGCTAAAATGTTATTGGCTGACGGGCAACAAATCGGATTCAAAATATAAACCGCCGTCTTTTGTGCATTGGTGTTTACATTTGTTTCAAATATTAATTGTGAAATAATAATTACCTGAAACTGGACGAGTCCTATAGGGAGAAAGCTAAGATGCTTGTACTTTTGTTTCGTAGAATGATTCTTGGTTCTTGAATCCTTCCTATTATTCATTTTTCAATTATTGGATAGTGGTTATGATTTCATTGATGTTGTTCATTACAAATTGCAGCTCATTTTATTTCGGAATAGTTAACTACATACATGTTGGAAACGTAAGGTATTTGATGAATTGTTTCGAAGACAAAACGTAGAAACTCAAGCAAAAAACTAATGGCGTCTTCGACTGGCCAGAACGGAGCCAGTTCAGCTCGAGAATCGCTATCACTGATTGGGCAAGGATTTTCAAGAACCTATCGGATCCCCTGATTTTAGAGCCGAACTGGATCGGTTCTAGTGATTTTAAAACGCTACAAAACAACACAAACACGAGCCTGATTCATATAACAAAAATAAAATGAAAACAATTATTGAAGTATAACATAATTGTTTATTTGTGCTTAATAATAATTCCGACATAGCTTGGCTTGTTGATGCTTTCGGCATAGCTTGATCTGGTCATGATTCCGGCATAACTTGGCTTGTGGTTGTTGGAGCTTCCTGGATAGCTTGACTGCTTTCTGAAGCTACTGGAATGGGTCTCAGGTATACCGTGGTCTCAGGGTAGGCAAATCAAGTGAAGGAATTACATTGGGTTCCAGTTTCTTGAGCAATCCAATTCGCTCGAAGGCTTCATCCAAGAAATGATCTGAACAAACACGCTCTCATTGTTACGCTGCTGAATAAATGTTTGTTGATCCCTACTGATGGCCTGGAGCCACTCCACTTAGATCGTTTCGGAAACCTGAAATAATTCGTTTGTAATAAATGAAAAATCGGATAAAAACATCGAACTTACACATGATAGGTTATGCCGGTTTTGTTTTGTTTGTCGCTATTTTTGCAACTAGGCACAAAACAGGACGACATCAAGTCTTTTTCTTCAACAAATCACTGAAAAACGCCGAGAAAACTTCGCACAAAGAAACGGATAAACAAGAAAAACGTCAAAAAATGACAATAGATTGACATTTGGGTGACATTTGGTAATCAAAGTGACACTCAGGGATGACAATTATTCGCAGCTTTGCCAACCCACAAGCATTAAAGTTACTAAAAATTAGCACAGTATGGCGGCCAACACGCGTTCGACAAAAATGGTGGTGGGGGTATATTGTGATTGGCTATTCAGCTCTATATTCAGAAATCCGTGTTAACAGTACACCTTACCGGACATTACTGTCAAATTTCCAAAACTCCAACAGTTTTTTCCCTCAAACGGAAAAAAATGTTTTAATTTAACTGGCCTATGAGCTTGGTCGGTTTCCTCATGCAACACCCTGTATAGCGTTATGAACGGCCTGCTCACCCCTACCAACACATGTGGACCTACATTTTTATAAACAAAAACCTCAAAATTGCATATTATGTGAACAAAGAAAACCATATACACTTACCTAATTGAATTTGTTTGGGAAGCCAAGGGCTATCACAATACAGTCCCTTAAATTATTCACCAGTTCAGTGTGGGAAAATATTCATCTTTCGGCCGGCTTTCGCCAGGAATTAATCAAAGCCCGCTCGAATGTTCAAGTTCTGGCACTACTGGGCAATGTAGTCGAGTAGTATGGGCACCAGGGGATTTTCGGGACCGTTGTGTTTAACAAGCGGCAGTGGCGGTTGTTCTAAGGCCGGCCATGCAGAACATAATCCGCCCTGAGCACGAATATGTGTTTTACGGCCGATCCTGATACGATTGACAAGCTTTTGCCAGGCCCGGCTTATTCAATTTGTAAATTGGATAAACAGCATGAGGCTCGCAATTGTGATTCGGCGCCAAATGCGCCATTCACACTAACCGCTTCCCGTACCTATCACATGTGGCAGACCCGCTTGCAGGAATGGGGCAATAATTAAGCGATAGGTACCCCATAGCACAGACCCTGCCTTTTGTTAGTGGGCAAGCGGATATAGGCTCACCAGAGGAAGACTCGATTCCACAACAATCCACACGAGCCAGTCAGTCAGTGATAGAATTTAATTGGTGAAGTTGTGAATTTCATTGCCTAACGTCCCGAAGAGACGATTCGGGAATCGAATGGAGCTTGTATAATTCAGGATGTTGGCAGGTGGACTAAAAGTAAATGTTGGGTTGCCCTTGAAAGAGCTAAGCTGTTCAACTGGGAAGCTAATCCTTGTCTACCAGACACCCATCCATCATATTATAAGTAGTACTTATAATAGGTACGTCGCTGTTTCCAAGGACCTTTGTAACTATTGTTACTACATTTTTCCAACTTATACCCAAAACCAATTCACAATAAATATAAAAATAGCAATTATTTTGCAATAAAATTAGCAAAACATGTATCTGCAACAATTCCAGACACAATGTTCACATCCAGCAATCCCTAGCGAAGACTTTTTGTCGTGCAAAAGGCCTACCAAGCGGACGATGGTTCTTTTCCGTAAGATTTTTTAGTTATTATACATCTGTTGTGAAGAGGGTACCTGTTACTCAGTCAATGAGAATTCCAACAGCAAAAAACAGTCTCGGCTGAATTATTGAGCTGCATAAGAAACACAAGAACGTTTATTATAGCAAGACAAATATTATGTTAGAGATATAGCTGCACTTCTAGGTGAACATCAACTACTCAACTGATGCTGGTTGCTCTGGGAACTCTGGAAACGCTGGAACGTCCTCACTGAAATGGACGCTTCTTCTCCTTCTCAATGATCTGATTCGGCGGTATAGACGCTGGTACATCCAAGTCGTGATGAGAAACAGCAATAGAATGGCCGCAAAAGAAAGTACATACATATCATTGTCCGCCAGGGTTTTCACATGGGTATTTTCTTCGACCGTCATCTTCGGCAATTTTCGGTTCCATTGATGTCAAAATTCATGTTGCTGCCTACTTTCTTCTTTCTGCTTTCTGCCAAGTCTGCTTGTTTCACAGATGATCCATTTGCAGTTGGGAGCGAGGGTGATGATGCCTGTGGAAATCAAGCAGAAGCCCCAGAAAAATGTATCAACACGTCATTGTGAGAACTGATGACTGACACTGGAATTTTGCAGGTGTGAAAGTATCAAAAGCACCCGTATGTTGCTACGTAACAGCTTATAGGTATTAGAGTCCTGTCTATTTATATTGGCTTGATCACCCTCCAAGGCATCTGTCTGATGTGGACAAGACCTCGCTCAGACGCTGATTTTGTCAGAATCATTGACTTGCTATTCTAAATTGATCTACTTGTAGATGTGATGAGAACTTTTTATTTCAAAGAAAGCTAGCTGAGTTTGCAACTTCCAGTTCTTTGCACTGTGAATACACACGGCTGATGACTGCTAGCTCGTATGAGTGTTGTGTGGTGTGGTGTGGTGTGGTGTGATGTGAAGCAAAACTTGAAATCCCCACATCACCAGAAATTATCCTGTTATGAAGAACGGTTGATGACACTTAAAATCGGAATCCTTATTTTGTTCTTTTCTGCAGTAGCAGTAGTAATAGTAGGAGTAGTAGTAGTCCATTAAGTACCTATTCCAAATATATCGCCCTCGTAGTACAAGGTGCAACACCACTATAAATAGTGAATAAGGTATTTATGAGATGAGTATGAAAACCATATTCACCATCTACTTACTTCAACACGCTACCTAAACCTGTCTTGAAAACAAAATCTTGAAAAAAAAAACTGTTGATAATGTTAGTCATGATGAAGGTCAAGAGATCCCTTGAAGAGAATGGCATTGAGTGCGGAATCACCCTGTTTACGAGTTTATTGGTTTTGGACTAGGGGTGCGATATACAGTTCGTAATTTTTGCTGAGAAAATTGTTTTGTTCATACTCAATCACCTTACGACCTACGGCTTCATTACAAGCCCGTACTAACCCGTTCATACACTAAATTGAAGTTCCCAGCGTTTCCTCACCGGAAAAATTCCAAAGCCAATTCCTAAGAAAACTGCGGAAGCACGCAAGGTGAAATCGCTACCCAAATAAGCTTACCGACTCTGATTACGGACGTCCCGTCGAGAAAATACAATGTCCAAATGGATAAAGCTCGCGACCTCGACGTGAGAATTTGGGAGAAACCGGAGATTAAAGTTCGTTGGTCGCGCAGACCTATCGTGCCACGTTCGCCAGACAGAAAAGTGCGGATCGGCGAGCTTTATCCAGCAGATAATCACGTAATGTCGGAGCTTTAGATGTCATTTTGGGCGCATCTAAACGAAGGAATTTGCATGTCATGAACCTCAAGGACGAAGGGCTTATTTCGGTTCTAATAAAAAAAAGAACCAAACCGTTATGGTGTCCAGGGAGAATAACGGGGGCAGGAAATTGGATCAATTTCACTCGCGAATGGTATTCTGTATTTAGTACGGGCTTGGTATAGTTATAGTGGCCATCAAGAGGCAAGACATCTTAAACACGAAAAATAAATGAATTCAAAGAACAAAAAAGTTGAATATAGAACCATGAATTAGGCCTCTCAGAAGACTTGAGATTTACACATATAAGTAGAACATACTACTAATTCACTGTTCTGCAAATTGTATTCCGAGCTGAAAATAAGAAGATACAAAAGCTGAGTCTAGCGGATTTTTGCACAATTTCGATGCAGACTCACACTATGTGCAGCACGAATTCATTACAGTGTTTGACTCGCTTGTGAAAATTCCAGAATTTTTTTGTTCACGGTTTAACGAATCAATACGCGGAAGAATCAAGAATTGTTCTCGAATTGAATTCTTCTATGGTAAAAAAAAGTGGGAAGACGTGCAAGGACACGTAAAATCAACATTAACACGAACTCCCAGTGACAATTTGGCCTTCAGTTTTCTGCGAGGACGATCCGAGACGCGTTGGTGAGAACGCTCCATTTCCGCGTGATACCGGCAAAACGAACAAAACGATAAAAGCGCAGACTGCAAACTTAATTAAGCAGGCTGTGATGATGGCGGCGGCGTTTTCCTTGGACTTTCGACCCTCGAAGCAGCCCCAGAGCATCTGTCTTTTTAATTGTACTCATTACTTTCGACTTGAGGTATACCAACCTCACACACAACACTAATTTTTACAAATTGTGGACGCTTGAAATTTTGAGCGGACCTTCAACGTTCATAATTAATCAGTCATGTGCCGATCCATCAAGAATTAAGAAATGCAGGTCTTCCCTTCAGGGGCTAGCGCGCGATAAAAAATTCCTCTAATAAATAACACTTTCGTATCAACCTTTTCGTACGTTTGGGACGACCTGAGACGACCCTTTTTCCAGGATAGGCTTCGTTCCAAATTAATTATCATTTACATTACCTCCATCAAATTTCCTTATTCGGTATCATACTTATTTCACCTACCCTACCAGCTACCTACCTACCCACCCAAGCGAACGCCAATTTTTGCTGTTTATATACGCCTTAGACCCAATTTTATCTACAAACCATCAGTGGGCTATTGTGCAGACATAACTTCTCCGGTTCCCAGCAACATATTATTCAAACTCAAAAATGAGTTTAAATAAACTTTTCACCAGGGAGTGGGCAAAAGCAACGACAAGGGCGCGCAAATCCGCGAGTGACAGCTCCAAAGGTGACATTTTTTGAGCATAATGATATTAATGCTGGTTAGTGGTTATTGCATTCGGAGCTCTTGAAGATGAAAAGTACATCAATCACATCGTCCTAGCAACGTTACCAATTGATGGTCTGATTATTTCCTTCATGTGTCGTCCAACCAATCAACCACTGAGGTGACACGATTTGTGGCAAATCACAGCAGTTTTACACTAAATAGACAGTGAACACTTCTGGCTTTGCTGGAATTGAACGCGATTAAACTGCACCTAGCTTTCTTCAGAAGTACTTGTTTATTAGGATATTCGTATTTGATTGGATCAAGGCACCTTCATAGCGGTGAGATGTAGTCATATTGAAAGCCCACATATTTTTTTCACCGGTGGGTTCCATGGGTGGGAAATTCAAATGAGTTAACTTAATTTCCCAGTTATGAATTTATCGGAAAATAAGGTCGATTCGAGGGTGGATTTTGCGAGATAAGTTACCCTTACTTTCCCAGGTTCGAAACTCATTATACAGATTGATATTATTGATATTATCGACTGTATTACAACTTGTTCTTGTTACTAGGACATTCTCATTAGTGGGAGAAGAGTAGAAAGCATATGTATTGTCTAAAGCATTTTCCGTCCCAAAACCCATCGGAAAACATTGAATTACGATTTGTTGCTCAGGATCACTAACTGAACAATCGCATTCATGTTCGCTGACTAGACAAATTAGTTTTAAAAAAAATTCACTGCACTCATCAACAATAGTCTTTTTCAGAGAGCTGAGCTTGGTATATCAGAGTTTCCGGATATCTTTACAAAGAGAATTTAATGGGTTACCCTAACTGCATACCCCTACTATTCTGGATTTCTGGATTCCATTTGAGAAGTTGATGGAACATAGTTTCACCTGGCACGTAGGCCTGATAATTGGGCCCATTGGTACCCTTACCATTATCTCAGGTTGTAAGTAGGTGCATCAGGTATCTTACTTTACAATAATAGAATTTAAAAGGGGAGTGTGGACTTTTGGACTTCTGGTATTTTTCTAGAAAGGCCAACATTTGTTGTGTGATACCTGATGGTTTATTGAAGCGGTTTAAAAAAGTCAAAATAATTTGACGGAACGTCGACCTTCCTAGGAAAAGTTTTGAATTGTCCTCAATGCCCAATAACAAGACTTTTTAATATTATGGATGGATGAGCACAGACCAAGAAATTAGATGTACCTACTTCACATCCAAAAAGTTATAAGTTTTACGACTGCTACAGACCGACATTTTTCGTTCGTTCATCCTCAACGTCTCAATTTGCCGGAGAGTTGTCTCCCAACTTTTAGGACACTGGGTCGGCGACGATTTCCGGGAGCGTCTCATATTTTGTTTTGCTTGCGCTAAACCGGATCGTACTAAACTGAACGTCCCACTTTCTGCGAAACTGGGGTCGAAAAAGTTCAGCTTTAAAAAAGCAGCAACAATACTTGGATAAACGATAAACGGTCAAGGAATTGAGAATTAATCGTAAGTAGGTTCGAGTACCTGTGCGGTCCAAGGAATTTGTTTATTTCGAGTTAGCATATAGACGGTGTCATTGTCTGCAGGTGGCTATGATTGAATACGAATAGATGAGAGAAAGTTTTCACGAAATAAGTGAGAAGTTATACGCATTGTTTGGTACTCAATTAAAATTTAGGTTTTCGGATAGGTAAAAAAGAAACTTATCATACGAATGAGAAAAAGCATTACGATAAGAATTGCTCGGTGTGTTGTACGCCAGCATAGATGGTCGCGTTGTGCGCCGGTAGTTTATAATTTCTAAAGATTATTAATTTTCCGTTTTTACTTTAATTACCTATTACGCGCTGTGCGAACATTCTCCTCATTCCTTATTTGTGTGTGTGTACCTGTTAACCCCTTATACCCTTCGACGTCCGTGCACCACCAGAACATCCAAGAGCTCTTGCCTACACGAGAAGACGCCGGACGTCAAGGTGAGTCCTTTATTCTTTTTTTCGCACCTTCTTTTCGGGTGTATCCCCAACATAATTTTGGTCCTTCGAGCCGGATCCAGTTGTCCTTTGTACAAAACCGCTGTTCGACGCGTTTTACATTTCAATTTCATTCAAGTTTCTTTATCTTATACTTTTGTTTTTGCACTCTTGTGATTTCAATTCAGTACCGCGACGGTAGCGCACTCTGACCGGGGTTTAAACAAGCTAACGCGATTCGAGTCTTTACGTTTGCGTGAACGAGCTGTCAGCGGACAAACGGCTGTCACTTCCGCTGTCATTTGCGTTGACATTTACGTCGACAATTTTATTCATTGTTGTTGTCACTTTTCGAAGCCAGCACCATGCCTGCGACTCCTCCTCCTCCTTCCGCAGCTCTTGTTCAGGAGTCAAAGGCACTCATCGACAAGCGTGAACGATATTGGCAAAAGCTTCAAGTAACTCATGGTCTGATAGCGAAATTACCCGGCGGTGAAGATGTTTTTCGTGCACGTTGTCAGGATTTGCAGGAGTTGCGTGAACAGTTTGAATCGATTCAGGTCAAGATCGCGACCATTTCGGCAGCCCATGCGGATCTCAAAACTGACACCCAAAAGGTCGATATTGCGTTTGATGAGATGTACTATGCGGTCATTAGTAAATTCCGTAGTTTGCCTACTCTGACAGATCCATCGTTATCTGCACCTCCGCCGGTGGTTGCACCAAATCAGCTTCCGACCTTGCCCCGAATCGATATTTCCAAATTTTCCGGTGCCATTGAGGAGTTCGATTCCTTTATTGGATTGTACAACGCTCTCATCCACAATTCTGCCTTGTCCAACGTGCAGAAGTTTTTCTACTTGGTGTCTTGTTTGGACGGCGCTGCGTTGAGTTTAGTGAAAAGTGTTCGTTTCGCGGCGGTCAATTATGCACAGGCGTATACTTCTCTTGTAGATCGGTATACAAATAAACGTGTCGTGGCCTCATACTATTTGAACAAGATTTTTGATTGCTCCCCGATGAAGTCAGATTCATTAAGCAATTTGCGAAATGTACTCGACAATGTACATTCCAATATTGTCTCATTAAAAGCTCTCAATTTGAGAGATTTGGCGGATTTTTTGTTTTTACACATAACTCTGCGCTTGCTCGACGGCAAAACCCGTAATCTCTTTGAACAAAAACACATCTCCGTGCAATTTCCCACTTTTCAGAATTTGATTGATTTCTTGCTAAATCAATGTGCGGTTCAGGAATTGACAAAAGATGCTGGTCACTCCAGTTCGTCTTCGGTGCCGACGAAGCCACCGCGCAAAGCTTTTGTTAGCACGGAAGTTACCGCACAAAAAGAAGAAAACAAAGTCGTCCCAAAAGTATCTGCGAATCTTTCAATTGTTTGTCCACATTGTAAGGCTGCACATCAACTCATCAAGTGTCCGTCCTTTTTGCTCCTTTCTCCCTCGGAACGTCATGCAGTAGTACGTTCAGCTCACAGGTGCTTCGCGTGCTTCGGAAATCATTTGTTGCCTGCTTGCACTTCCCAGGGCAGATGTAAGCAATGTTCGTCTTCTAGGCACAACTCTCTTTTGCATTATGCGCCGTCTGTTTCGAGTATGCCGAACGAACTTGTACCTAAGCTCGATACGGATGCTAGCACTTCTATTCCTGGTGCCGAGAAGCGTACTGGCCCCAAACTAAATTGTAATTTCTCTTAAATTCAAAATCGTTCTCGCAGTGTTTTGCTTGGAACTGCGCAAGCACGTGTTCAAGACTTTCTTGGAAATTGGTACCCATGCAGATTAGTTGTTGATCCGGGAAGCCAACTTTGTTTTATTAGTAGCTCTCTTGCAAAATCATTGAATTTCACCCCAAAGAAATGCCCATATGACATCTCCGGAATTGGTGGTGCTCCACCCCTTCAGGTGAAGGGTGTAGTTTCTTGTAAGCTTGCTCCGCGGTTTCGGGCTGAAACTTCCATTGTTATTGATGCAGTGGTTCTCTCGTCAATCACTTCTACTCTGCCGACAGCTCCTCTGTCGGACGCAGTGCTCCAACGTTTTTCTGCGCTATCTTTAGCGGACCCTGCTTTTACGCATCCCTCGAATATTGACATTCTTTTAGGGGCTCAAGCATACCTCGATATCATGCCAGCTTCTTCGTCCATCATCAAGGGACACCCCTCAGCCATTTTCACCAATTTCGGTTGGGTTATTATGGGTTCCGTGGAAGATGGTGTTTCGTCTCCTTCAGTGTCATCATTGTTCGTATCAACCGCTCCGCCGCTGGACACTTTGATTCGGTCATTTTGGGAGACGGAAGAGATTGTAGGTCCGGTTCCTCTGTCACCCGATGAGCAGGAATGCGAGCAACTTTTTGCGCAATCGGTTTCGCGTAATTCCGCTGGGCGTTACGTTGTGTCTTTGCCCTTCAAAGGTGGAATCCGTCCCGATTTAGGCTCCACACGTGATGCTGCGCTTCAGAGATTTCGCAAGCTCGAAATCCGCTTTTCTCGAAACCCTGAATTTGCAAAACTGTATCGTGAGAATCTTCAAGATTATATTGATCAAGGTCACATGACTATTGCGTCTACACCTTCGTCGTATGTCCTACCGCATCACGGAGTTTTAAAGGAAAGCTCAACTACCGCTCTTCGTGTTGTTTTTAACCCTTCCGAAAAGAGTACGACTTCTAAAACTCGGAATAGTGCCCTTCATGTGGGACCGAAGCTTCATAGTGATATCGAAACCATCATCACGAATTTTCGTATGCATCAGATCGGTTTGACGTGCGACATAAAGCAAATGTATCGTGTGATTGCTTTATCTCCTGAAGATTGCTGTTATCAACACTTATTTTGGCGTTCTTCTCCTTCTGAAAAAGTTCAAGAATGGGAATTAAATCGTGTTACATTTGGCATGTCCTGCAGTCCCTTTCTAGCACAGCGGGTGCTGCAGCAGCTGATAACAGATGAAGGAAAAACTTATCCGCGTGCCGCAAAAGTTCTTGCCTCGTCTTCTTATGTGGATGATATCGTTTTTGGGGCACAATCAGTTTCTGACGCTATCTCGTTGCAACGGGAGTTGACAGATTTTTTACACTCAGCGTGTTTTGAATTGCGTAAGTGGGCGTGTTCGCATGACGATGTCGTTCGGGATCTTGACAGTTCACTGCGCGAATTTCCTACAGGCTCCATCCATGTCATAAAGGTTTTAGGCCTTTTTTGGGACCCGACTGCTGATTGTTTTTGTTATTCCGTCAAACCTGGCTCTGATGCACCCACAAAGCGAAACATTCTCTCTCAAATTGCGCGCATGTATGACGTCAACGGCTATTTGAGCCCAGTAATTTTTTATTTTAAATACCTGATGCAACTTTTGTGGTTAGCCAAGATCGATTGGGATCAAACTTTGCCTTCAGATCTCTACGATCTCTGGAAGACCATGCATGATGAATTGCCTTTGCTTTCGAACCTCAAGATTCCACGTTGCATTTTGGCCTCGGCGTATTCCAAGATCCAACTCATCGGTTTTGCTGACGCATCCAGCAAAGGAATGGCTGCTGTCCTCTACCTGCGAGTTACTTGTTCGTCTCAAGCTGTTTCTCATCTTCTGAAAGCGAAAACGCGCGTCGCTCCTCTCAAAACTCTAACAATACCGAGGCTTGAGTTAAGTGCTGCTGTGCTTCTTTCACGCCTTGTCAAATCTGTTCAAGCGCTGATTTTTTCCTTACAAATTCACGACATCATTTTATTTAGTGACTCCACCACGGCATTGATTTGGATTCGTACCCCTCCCCATTCGTTGAAGACGTTCGTCTCAAACCGCGTGGTCGAAATCCATGAAAATTGTTCTCCATGTACTTGGCGGTACATACCAACAGATTTAAATCCGGCGGACTGCGCAACTCGGGGATTAATACCGTCCCAATTATTGTCACATCCTCTCTGGTGGAACGGCCCTTCGTTTTTGACTCAACCCGAGTCCCTCTGGCCTTCCTCCTCCATTGCTGCGCCTAAGCCGATTCCTGAGCTTAAGGAACCGCAGGCTGCTTTGATTACTCGGGATGTCCCTACAAATCCGTTTTTTGATTTAATCTCTAAGTATTCGTCGTTGTTGAAGTTACAGAGAGTTTTTTCCTACGTTTTGCGTTTCATCAGAAATTGTCGTTCTGTTCGAGATGAAAGACAGCTTGGTCCTCTTCTGCCCTCCGAGTACACGAACGCTACGGTTCACTGCGTACGGTTGGTGCAGAATCATTATTTTCTCGACGATATCAAGGCTTTGAAGCAAGAAAAGCCCGTCAGCAACAAATTGAGAATGCTGTCTCCTTTTCTTTCACCCGAGGGTATTCTCATGGTGGGGGGTCGACTTCGGAATTCAGTGTTACCTAAAATCTCTCGTCACCCCTATTTGATACCCCGCCAAAGTCATTTTGCGGCCTTGATTGTGGATCACTGTCATTCAGTCACGTTACATGGAGGACCCACCCAGGCTGGTTTCATCGCTCATTCACAGGCAGTTTTGGATTTCCGGATTGCGCAATTTGATTCGCACTCGTATTTTCCGTTGTTTACGTTGTTATCGCTTAACGGCGCATCCGTCTCAACCGTTGATGGGTGATTTACCCCCTGCGCGGGTCACACCCGGGCGGTGCTTCAGCAATACTGGCCTTGACTTTGCTGGACCTTTCTTAATCAAGGAGAGTCCACGAAGAAACGCCAAATTGTTGAAGTGCTACGTGGCTCTATTTATTTGCATGGCTACGAAAGCCATTCATTTGGAATTGGTAAACTCGCTGTCTTCCGAATCTTGTTTGGCTGCGTTACATCGATTTTTTGCACGCCGTGGTCTTCCGGCTAACATTTTTAGCGACCAAGGACGGAATTTTAGGGGTGCCGCACGCCACTTAGATGAGGTGTTTTCTTTTTTCAAAAATTCCGAATCCGAAATCGCGGAGTCGCTAGCTGCACGACAAATCAAGTGGAATTTTAATCCACCCTATGCGCCCAATTTTGGTGGCCTTTGGGAGGCGGGGGTTAAATCGATGAAGCACCACCTCAAGAGAATCGTTGGAGAACAACATTTTACCCACGAGGAATTTACTACTGTGTTGTGCCGAATCGAGGCCATTCTCAATTCTCGCCCGTTGGGACCCCTATCGAGTTTACCAGACGATGGTTTCGATTGCCTGACGCCAGGGCATTTTTTATCGGGCGGTTGCTTACTATCGCCAGTGGAGGACGATCTGACGACGCACCCTCCAAATTTGTTGAATCGGTGGCAAATGGTTGCTCAAACTACCCAGCATTTCTGGCGAGCATGGTCCCGCGATTTTTTGCATTCGCTCACGCAACGACCGAAGTGGACGACTCCGACTCCGAATCTCCAGTTGGGAGATTTAGTGCTCCTCACTCGTCCCTCTGTTTCGCCGTTGTCTTGGCCGCTTGGAAGAGTGACACAACTTTTTCCGGGTGCGGACGGGGTTGTTCGCGTCATTGAAATTCGAACCGCTGACAGCATCTTCACGCGGCCAGTCACCAAAGTCATTCGCCTCCCATGGGTCTGACTTTGATCTCCTTTATTTTGGTTTTTCGTTTTCACATTTTTCAGTTTTGTTTCAATTTGGGTCAGAGTTTTCTTTTGTTTTCATTTAAGTTTTGATTAGCCTTTCCAGTCAAAATTTGCGTAATTTTGGGTGGAGGGTTATGTTTGGTACTCAATTAAAATTTAGGTTTTCGGATAGGTAAAAAAGAAACTTATCATACGAATGAGAAAAAGCATTACGATAAGAATTGCTCGGTGTGTTGTACGCCAGCATAGATGGTCGCGTTGTGCGCCGGTAGTTTATAATTTCTAAAGATTATTAATTTTCCGTTTTTACTTTAATTACCTATTACGCGCTGTGCGAACATTCTCCTCATTCCTTATTTGTGTGTGTGTGTACCTGTTAACCCCTTATACCCTTCGACGTCCGTGCACCACCAGAACATCCAAGAGCTCTTGCCTACACGAGAAGACGCCGGACGTCAAGGTGAGTCCTTTATTCTTTTTTTCGCACCTTCTTTTCGGGTGTATCCCCAACACGCATACTAAACTAAAACATAATATAGGCGTTCGGACAACACGAGCTCGCAATATTACTTAGTCGTAATTATTATTGTTGTCTGTGTCCTATTTCAAAGCACCTTCCACGTTACATTCAGTTTGTAATTTTGCTTAATTGCAACGTTGTTATGGTCAGTGGAAAACGCAGCTGGTAGTGTGTAGTCGACCAACTAGAGTACTTACGTATTATTTTACTTCCGTAACATAATGATATATATTTCCAAAAAGTTCCACATAATAAGGCCACAAACGCATTGCATATGCAACTAATTGGGATCTATATTCTGCGTACGGCAATAACTGATAAATTACCTATAGGTCAGTGAATTGTTACCTGTGTAACCGAGGGTATATATTATATACAAAATTGACAGCACAAATATGTAGGTCTGTGGACATAGGATATTTTAGGACTTTCGGTATAAGGTTGAGGGGTTAAAGTGGGAGCATTCCACCAATTTTCAGACTTACGTTATTTTTTTCCAAGTTTTGGTTGATTCTGATCTAAAATGCCTAGGCTATAGGTACAAAATGGATATCAACCACATTTGGTATATAGATACATCTAAAGCATCTACTAAGAACCAAGTTGAAAATGTGAAACTGCGGTGGAATCAGGTGAATGAATAAAAAAAAATAACTGGAAATGTTTTTGTCACACATTTGTTAATGTAAATGTTTATTTGTCACTGAATTGATCCAACAAACGAATATAATGGAAATCACGACCAAGTAACAGGCGAACAATGATATTCAACGGTCATGAATCATGGGACAAATTGAAAACAATAATAATACTGTTATAACTACATAATCATGATCATTTACCTCACGCAGCAAAGCTCGAAAAACTCATTATTTTTAGTGTTATGTGATATCCTTAACCCTTGGCATGTAAGAGCGCTAGGTTAATGATCATTAACCACGGAACAACATTTTGTTTTCTCCTTGCTGTCACCAAGTCTGCATTTTAAGCTCTCTAATAGTCTGATATGTCGAAGGTACCGAGAGTTCATAAATTAAATGGGTCAAGGGTGCCTGTGAATTCAAAAACGTCTGTCGAAACTAGCGTAATCCCTTTTGTAATAAATTTGTCAAACTTTGACAAGTTACGTCCCATATTACTGATCTATGATCTGCCATAAGTGATGCACGAGAATACTTCAAGTTCAAAAATACTCCTTGATCATGTAGGTTTTGTGCCCTGCCGTGGAAACCACATTTAAAATGTTCCGAAAACGAAAACTGCGACTGGTTTGACAAATTACGATAACCAAAAAATTACAGACATCAAATGAACGATGCTAGTTCCGACGGATGTTTTCAAAGTCACAGGCACCCTTGACCCATTTAATTAATGAACGCTCGGTATAAGTCTCCTCAGAAAATATTTCTTTGATTTTTTTTTCATTTCCTCCGCTGTTCTTGCATCTATGCTGACCAAATTTGGTGAACTAGTGTCTCATAGTGTAGGTATACAGGTGTCCTAGAAATGACATAAATTCTTCAGTACATTGTTTGTAGGAACGGGTCATCAGGGACTCCAAAAAAAAGTGTTTAAAAATGTTTGGTTGGATTCTTTCAGTTATATGGAGACTCAAAATGGAACCTATTTTTGCTAGTTACAGAGATATGTGAAAGATACTTATCATGCTGAATGAAGTTTGTCTAAATTGAAATTTTTTTAATGAAGTAAAAGTTTTTGTTCTATTCTGTTTTGAAAAATGTAAAAAAATTTGAATATGTGATTATTATTTTTCACATATATTCTCTTGATCCTTTGATGGTCCTTCTACGACGCGACGTGCTGGAGAGTTCACGCACCATTTCTAAAAACACCTGTAGATAAGAGAATACATTTTTGGCCACAATATAAGGACATAAAACGAAATAAAATGTAGTAGATGCCCTCCAAAATTCAAATAATGAAATAATTATCAGGTATTCATATCTTTCGTGAATATTCAGCTTAGGTACAAATTTTTATGCAATTTGGGATTGTATCTTTGAGACAATTCACCTCACTCCTTGAAATAGTAGGCCGTATAAGTGTATTACCACCAAGGTCATTGGTGAAAACACCCCTCCAGAATGACCAACCTTAAACATTCAGGTATATAGTTTTCACTTTTTCAAGGAGATTTTCAGTGTTGTTTGGTTAATTGTCTTAACAAATACACCTCTAGGTTCGATATATTGAAGCCACCCGCATTTGGCGGGCCGAAAATATTCCGGAGGAAAATAATCCAAAGCCGTGAAATCGAGGTATGAGAATGTGAATATTCAGAGTCAAGGCATCATTAAAAGATGTCGCTAGCTATTTATTTCATTCGTGTAAATCCCGCAAAGCTCTATAACATAATTTACTGGCCCATCATCGACATTCCATAACCGCTCCTGCTTGACGCCCGACGAAATGGTGAATCGGTGCATATGAAGAAAAGCACCCGCACATTGACCCAACTAGTTGCTGCCGTACTCCCGCTGTGTTGACACGTCGCGTCGTGCCTCCGCCCGCTGCCCGCCACCATCCGATTCACACGTGTTAGCACCGCCGGTCGCATTCTCCAGCGGCCTCTCGGATTACCTGAGCTGTCTATACACCGTTCGCGATCGTTTTGGATGCAATAAAATATTCCGAATTGCTGGGAATGGAGGATATCGCCGGAGATTGACCGTGGTACCTGGACCAATCCTCCTGGGCTGCCGTCCGCTCCCGACTTGTCGCGTCCGCTGCCGAGTGCTTCTGCGGGCCTGTTAGCGAAGAGTTTTAGTCCCCTTCGAGGAAGCTGAGTTAGAACCCGTTTATGTTGCGTCGCGACCCTCCTAGAGGCCGAAGCGTCGAAGCCCCAATGATGAGTCCCAGCCCACTTGGAAAATGACGAGTCGATTTCCCCCGGCTGATGTGTCTCAAAGGCCCCCTGGAGAAAGCCGAGTTGGAACCCTTCGGAGTCGTGTTTTGGTCCCCTTGGGGGCACGCTGAGTCGAGAACCCTCCAGGTTGAGTTTTGACCCTCCGAGAGACTGATGAGTTGCTTCCCCCGTTGAGTTGCAACCCGTCTCTAGGATGTCGAGTCAGAGCCCTTGGACGTTGAGTCTTGATCCGCCTCCAGGTGTCGAGTCAGAGCCCTCCGACGATGAGTTCCAGCCCTTTTGCCAGGTCGATGTGCCAAGACCCTTCCGGTGTTGAGTTTCGACCCTTCTCCAAGTCGCAGAGTTGGGACCCGTTGACGAAGAGTTTCGAACCCCCTCCAGGATGCTGAGTCGCGTTCCCTCCACGATGAGTTCTAGCCCACCTCGAGGATGTCGAGTTGAAACCCCTAAATGAACCAGGCCCGATAGAAATGAGGTCTCTCGTTTCGGTATCTCGTGTGGCGGAGTGATGACCTCGACGAGCGGGAGGTTAGTCTTGGTGAGTTGGGATAGTTGCTTACGGTTAGGCTTTGTCGGAAAAATGTATCGATGGGTCCTGGTAAGACTGGCTTTGTTCGCGGGGCCCGGTGTGGGGTAGCGTTTCTCGCGGAGGGTCTTTGTAGCTGGCGCAGTTCGGGGTGGGTCGTTGTAACTGGCGCATCTCGAAATGAACGCAGGTGAATAACTTTTTTGTTTGACATTTCGGATCTTATTTCGACGGAAATCCACCAAATTTCTGAACTGGACGAGAAATGGTTGATGCACATTCAACGATTGGTGGTTTTTAGATGAATCGGGCATGCTTTTATCCACCAAAACACAATGAAGCAAGTGAATCACTTGCGTTCATTTCGAGATGCGCCGGTTACGGCGACCTGTTTTGGGTTGCGCTGGTTACGGGGACCTTCTGCGAGAGGTGTTGCTTCGCATCGGGCTCTGCGAATGGGGCTGGTCTTGTTGGGACCCATCGGTATGATGGGGCTCACGCGTGCGTTCTGAATCTGCCTGCACGTGCTGGTATCTGCGCTACTGTCTGCCGTCAGGTACAGCCACTGGCAAGCCTCGTCCTTTGATGGATACCTTCATAGAAAGGTATTCGCGCTCTTGGGCCCTCTGGACTTGGCTTTGTGACTGCGGTACTCAGAGCACCGGACCTAGTGGGTTAGATCTGGAAACTCGCGGGTGAGCTTCCTCTGCGTTTCTGAAGCTCCTAGTTATTCGGAAAATGTAAATTTTGAGAACTACGTGAAAAATCAAGTAATTGGAAAAATAGAATCGCGTTTGTATCGGGGTTCGGACCCTGTCGTAGAGTCGCAATTGTTGATCGGATTGATGGACACCCCCCCCCCCCTCCTTGAAACTAATAATTTTGTTTTAGCGCCACGACAGTTCCGGATATTTCCATGTAGAGCCTGTCCCGGGAATGAAAACGTTCTTATTCGAAACTGATGAATTCAATCCGGTACCCAACGACGCCATCGTTCAGATAGGGACTTTGTAAAAATGAACTGTTATTAGGGCTCGATCAGGAATAGTGTAGACGGCGATTATTTCGTGTTAGGGTAAAGATTATTTCGACGCCTCTCCGCATCGGCTTTTCGACGAACACCCTGTATAGTAAATTCTCTGCGTTTTGTTTTTCCTGGCTGCGGCCTTCTCTCACAAATTGCTAAACAACAACGAACTAGCGCGTATACGGGGCGTGCTCAAAACGTTCTTCACATTAAATTAGTACCTTGACTAGAGTAATTGGTTCGCGTACACCATCGGTTCGAAAGTTTTTGGAAGGGCGAAATTTGGTTCAATATTTCCGGTTATAGGCACTTTCGATCACGGGAATCTTTCTGAGCGTTGGGGGCAATTCACGGCGAAAACAGGTTTAAAGCCCCCACAAAGGCCAGCCATATCCAATCCCTTCCAAACGGGCAAAAGAGAACCATAGCCCAAAAAGAGCGTTAGCCTTTGAAAAGAGGCTCCACAAAAAGGGGGCCACCGCACACACCGGCCCACAAATCTTAGATTGCATTCGTGGTCGAAGTCACTCTTCTCTTTGCAGTGTCTAGAAGCCGGGCCTAACCCTAACATAACCTCTAACACTAACATAAATGTTGGATCTGATGTAACCACAAAAGGAACTTTGAACCGCGAAAGCCAGTCAGAATTAAATGTCGGTCAAGGTGTAGAGTCAGGTGTTCGTCGGAGGGTTGGGGTGTTGGGACGTCTGAAATAATTAGGGGAAAGTTACCTCTTCGGTAATAGGTTAGATCTTTTAGATAATCTAGCCTGCGATGTGAAGGTAGGACTAGGTATAGGAGCGAGCCATTATTTTAACATTTTGAATTGTACATAGAAGTCAATAGATTGATGTTACGTTAAAATTTTATATTGTGTCTTATTGCGTTCAAACTCATAGTCAGACCTGTCTCAACAATCTCGAGAACTCTATAATCGAACAACAAGAAGAGAGGTACAACGGGATGTCGTCCTGATACTAGATGATCATCGGCCAAGCGGTTCCAAAAGCGGGAGAAGTGATTTAATTCAAATAAGTTGAATTAAATGCCAGTATAATGGGTTGCCTACCCATGCAGGGGTATGAGACGATAGCTGGGGTCGTTTCAATATTATCGCTTACATCTCGATTTACACTCGGATCTCCTCGTGAAAATCCTCGATGTAGCGATAATACACCTTACCTATCGGTGTATTACATACGACAATTCACCTCACTCCTTAAAATAGTAGGCCGTATAAGGGTATTACCACCCACTAAGAGGATTGGTGACAATTCACCTCAATCCTTAAAATAATAGGCCGTATAAGGCCGTATAAGTGTATCACCACCGAGGTCATTTAGCCCAGGCGCCAGGGAGCAAAAATCAGCTCAATAAGGAAATAATTGTTTCCTGGCTGGAAACTAGCTTAAAACGATCTGCGTGGCTTAGGTTTTGACATACTAATTTCCCCTCTTTCGGAAATGTCGGCGTCATGTCGCCATCATCAACAAGAAGTGCACCAGCGTGGTTTTTGCCGAATATCTTGATTTTGAGCCATCTGACAGCAAAAGATGTGAGAAGTCATTTTGAAACCAATGAAATTCCCTACGGAATAGTTTTCAAATGACTTTTCTGCAACCTATGGTTTTTGAGATAGAGCTTTTGGAAGCGAGAGGCATTGTCGTAAAAACTCCATGGCCACTTGACTCGAAAAACTAAAATGTCGATGTGACAAAAAAAAATTCACAATGAGATTTCTCGAGAATCCTTCACGCTATAGTTGCGGTGATGGTCTTAATCTCCTTCTCTTGAACCGTTGATTACGAATATAGAGAAGTCAAAAACGTCACATTGTACATATACAGGGTGTACTGAGAAAATTAAATCAGATCAGAGAAATTTCACATATTTCTTCGATTTAGCCTATATGCGACACTCTAAGCACCTAACACGAGTCCAATATCAATATGGATTTGCTCTATAAGCTTCACTTAATACACTAAAAAAGTGGTCAGCTCACAGCTTTACTGTAAAATGTTTTGAAGGCCCTCTGGAATCATCAAAATATCAAACATTTACAGTACCAAGGAATGTATATAACAGTATATTATATACCAAAGGACCAAAGTGAATTTTTAATTTGGGGATTTAGACCCAAAGGGCCCTCGAGCAACAAACTTCACCCAAGGGATCAAAAATCCACTTTGGTTCCTTGGTATATAATATACTGTTACATACATTTCTTGCTGCTGTAAATTTTGATGATTTCAGAGGGCCTTCAAAACATTTTACAGGAAGGCTGTGAGCTAACCACTTCTTAACTGTATCAAGTGAAGCTTACAGAGCAATGCATATTGATATTGGACTCGTCATAAGTGCTTAGAGTTTCGCATAGGCTAAATCGAAGAAATATGTCAAATTTCTCTGTTCTGATTTGATTCCCGTAGTACACCCTGTATATGTACAATGTGACGTTTTTGACTTTCCAATATTCGTAATCTACGGTTCAAGAGGAAGAGTTTAAGACCATCACCGCAACTATAGCATGAAGAATTCTCGAGTAATCTCATTTTGAATTTTTTTTTGTCACATCGACATTTTAGTTTTTCAAGTCAAGTGGCCATGGAGCTTTCATGACAATGACTCTCGCTTCCAGAAGCTCTATCTTAAAGACCATAGGTCGCAGAAAATTGATTGAAAAACCGAACTGTAGGGAATTTCATAGGCTTAAAAATGACTCCTTACATCTTTTGCTGTCAGATGACCCAAAATTAAGATATTCGGCAAAAACCACGCTGGTGCACTTCTTGTTGATGATGGCGACATGACGCCGACATTTCTGAAAGGGGGGAAACTAGTATGTCAAAACCTAAGCTACACAGATCGTTTAAAGCTAGTTTCCAGCCAGGAAACAATTATTTCCTTATTGTTTTCCCTGGCGCCTGGGCTAATTGGTGAAAACACCCCTCCAGAATGACCAACCTTACACATTCCAATAGTTTTCACTTTTTTAGGAAGATTTTCAGTGTTGTTCGGTTAATTGTCTTGACAAATACACCTGGAGGTTCGATATATTATCGCTTACATCTCGATTTACACTCGGATCTTCTCGTGAAAATCTTCGATGTAGCAATAATACACCTCACTTATCGGTGTAATACCTACATACAATAATACATATTGCTGAAGATACTGGTGAGAAAGACGCTGTCGTTCCTGCGGATACCATACCAGGAAATGAACAGTTATAGTATGCGCCTGCTGGCGCCGTGGGGAAGAAGGTCGATGGGAAAGCCATGAATTTCCCATTTTTTGCGAGTTTGGAAATTTGAATAAAAATCCATTGCTATACCTTGCCAAGCCAATATCCCATAGAGATTAGCAGTGCATCTGCACCGAGAAATATTGCGGACCATAAAATAATTATAATCGTTCGCTTCCAGGGATGCTGTAGTGCTTAGTAGAAATGGCTCTCTCGGCTCGTTATTTATTAAAACTCGTTCGGTCCGATAAGAAAATCTGCAATTAAATTTACGCCGTACCCTGTTGCAAATGTATGTGTGTGCTGCTGCGGTATTGTTCCCGGTGTACTCGTACTCTAGTAATTGCTTTCAGATAATGCCAGATCTTGAATTATTGTGGCCTCGGCCTGGCCTCATTTTACATAGCGTTTTTTGTCATGATTTAATTTTGCCGCTGTGCATGCTTCAACTGGAATACTGGAAAAGATGCCTTTTGTTTTCAGTGCTAGCCATTTGAAGCGCTGAAGCAAAGTTTTGCTGAATTTGGGAACGTTGCATTGTTGGTTGTCTACCGTTGGTACTTGTTTCCTCTCAAAGTTATGTACAAATAAATAATTGTCTCGGGGATTTCACCAACAGGACTGTTTCAGTGCTTTGAGATTCATTTTAAGTCTTATGAAAGCCTCAAAGACCAGTTGGAGTCATCATCGCTAGTGCCATGTAATGTAGAACTAACAGCTTTGAGCTTCATTTGTATTTTTGTGTCTTCCAAAAAATGATAGCTCATTTTCTAAACTCAGTACAAAGCAACGGTAATAATCAAACCACAAGTCAAGTGACCACGTCAGGGTTGGCAAAAACCCTTATGTTCAAAAAAAGTGGGTGGGTTTTTGGGTTTTTGTTGGGTTTTTGTGTTTTTTGTGGGTTTTTGGGTTATTGATGGGTTTTTGTTTGACGCCATCTATATTTTGTTGTGAAAATTGCCTATCTGTCAAATCAATGCACAGTTGCAACCGATGAACGACAGCGACAGGGCCTCTGTAAATCGTAAGCGAGTTTGTACGACAGCCACTTTCACGGCTCACCTGTATTCTTGGAAGTTAGTGCTGATAACTGTTACACAGAAACTTTCCTGGATCACCCTCTTCAAAACTCTTCTTAGGCCTAGAACTCGTTTGAGACGAGACAATATAGAGAGTAGGTACCTACTAAAAACTGAAAAAAACATTTCATGAGGATTTTTGTGTGGATTTTTGTGTGGGTTTTTGCGTGGGTTTTTGATAAAAATCCAATGTGGGTTTTTGTGTCAAAAACCCGGTGGGTTTTTCAAGTGGGTTTTATTCCGTGCCATCCCTGGACCACGTAGAAAGGCTACAAGTGAAATTCTCCAAAAGAATTCTCAAACTGCCTCTACACTGTCCCAACCATCTTGTTAGACTGAGTTGCAAGTTGTCAAACTTGAATAAATGAACATAATTATCTTCACTGAATGCCCGCTCGACAACAGCTTTAGACTGTCAAATGTTCACAGTTCAGTGGATATCACGGAGCTCAGTTTTGCCCTAAGAAACCTCAACCTTGCTCAACCCCACGGGGGCCACTGGTCTGGATCGCTACCTCGTCAACTGTCTCAAGCTGTCACCAGCAACGAGTGGTAGGAGAGGCTTACTCTTTTATGTACAATATTTCAGTTTCAGTATTGTTGTTTTGTGGTGCGTGTGATATTATGTGTTATATTTTCAATAGTAATATAACAAGTGCTTAGTGTTTTTTCAGTTGAATCGTTTTAACCCAAAAACAACTGTCAATCACGAGGAAAAAGTAGACCCGATATTATCTGACAAAAATCTCGAGACAAAGTCGAGGGATTTTGTCCAAGATAATATCGGGTCTACTTTTCGAGTGATTGATAGTTTGTTTGAGGAATTTAAAACATTTAACTCAAATAAAACACAAAGCACGAGTTGAATATAGCAGATTATCGCCCAAATAGACTACTAGTAGAAATAGTAGGCCCAATGTATCATTGTATTGAACTGTCAATTTCAAAGCATGCCTTGTGGAAAAAAAATCAATTTCAAGAGCTTAAAGGTGAAAATGTTTGTTTTTTCTTCTTTCTAATAACTGAATACACTTGTGAAGCCCACTACAAAATCAAGCTAATTCTACTTGACTAAATAATAATCATCTTGCCATGAGTGGTAGTTCACAACACAGTAGTTTCACATGGGCGGTAGACTGGTAGAGCTAAAAACTAAATGTCACTAACAGCTGTTGACAGCGCCTGAAAGAAGAGTGCACAGTCGCGGATTAAGGAAGGGGCCTCGTTGCTGGAAACAATGCTGAAACGAAGTCTAATAGGTTGTAAAATTGTATTTTACTAAGTGGAAGACCCTTTAAACGCACCAGTACTAAAATTTCAGTCCATACAAGTATAAATCCAGTCGTTTCAAATACATATTATTCGTGGGCCCAAAAATATTTCAATCCGGTGCTATTACCTAGTGTGCATTAATCACCTCCTAGTGTGCATTAATCGATAGCTTAAACCGAGTCACGTGGGTCTCATTCGGTTGTTCTGATTGGTTTAATTGGGTATGTGCAGGGGTGGATTTGACAATAGGCAAAATAGGCACGTGCCTAGGGCGGCAGATCCAAGGGGGCGGCTTCGACATCGTCTTCTTGGAAAAAAATGCGTGGTTTTATTTTTATTCTACGAAAATCGCGATCACATAATTTTTTTCTGTTCAATTTTTGTTAATTTGTGTCAACTATTGATGAAAAACCACCTATTATCAATAACAGCAGTTAGTGCTCTTAAGAATATAAACACAAACTAGTTCTCAGGAACACACCTCTCTAAGGGAAAGGGGCGGCCAATTCAGTCATGCCTAGGGCGCCACAAAAGCCAAGTCCGCCCCTGGGTATGTGGGCGATAATCAACAGTAATATCACAAGTGCAAAAAAAAATCCACAAAAATTAGCTCTACATTAAATATGAAGTTGTTGTAAATCACTTTTTTGAGTAATATCTTTAAAAAAAAAATTGTAGTTTAAGGGCAGGAGGACCTCGGTCGATAGCCTTTTGAACAACATAACAGTTGAATAAATATCATTTATTATTATTATTATTATCACAAGTGCTTAGATTTTCATGATAATTTTGGTCAGGCGATCGCGAGTGCTGATTGTAGCGATAAATGCCCGACTCCGTAGGAAGAGGGCATTTATCCAGGAACAATCAGCCCAAGGGAAACGCCTGGCCAAAATTATCTGGGAAAATCTCGAGCACGAGTGATATTTTCAAGATTATTACATAAGAGAAGTCCGAAGTGACAGCTGTCAGATTTAGTTGTTTACATGAATTTTATTCTGTTGCTATTGACAGTGGGATTTAGATAAGTGAATATTATCCTTGTAGGTCTAATAATCAAGGGCGTTGTATGTAATAATCAGGTATAAATATTGAATCGTGCTGTATGTACAATGTGCAGTTGGGAGCGAAATGATTCATGCGGCACCGCTAGGAAGTCGGCTGGATCTCAAAAAAGTTAGCTGCTTCGATTGTTCTTGAATGCCAGTTCTGATTAGGGATTGATCGTAATGTAATGTCGCCTGTTACGTCCATTTTGAGACAATAGAATCATTATGAATAATAATCAAGCCCGTTTTCGCCTAATATTTCTGCGCATATTATTCCGAAACAAGCAACCTTCGTGCATGTTTCGGTCCGCGTCCTTCAAAGTTTTGCAATATTAACAAAGTCGAATGTTTCACGCGTCGCGACGACGGTGCTAGCAGACTTCCCGAATTTACGATCCAACTTTTTGGCGGGCATGAAATATTTAATGCGGACCCACCACCTTGTGAGGTTTTAGAGCAGCAAGCCGAATAATAAACGAAACGTACATCGCGAAACAGAGAAGGCATCAGATATAAGCGGAGGGCCAAGCTGCAGGCTATGTAGCCGCTGATTTCGAATAATCACCCCGGAGGAGTTCACATCTTTTGCGGAAGCTCCGGCGTGTCCCGCACTCCCGCATCGCTCGGCGGTATGCGGCGGGGGCGGCTTGGGGCGGGCGGGAAGCTTTGAGACCGCCGCGGCTGCCGAGGGTCTTATCCGGAGAAATTTGCTTAATTTTAGCTTTTTCTCAAAGTAAAAATAATGCAAAGCAAAGAAAACCGGGGTGGAATCTGGGCGGAAGTGATTTAATTTAATATCGGTTATTTGTTCACGATGTAAATATTTTCCAAGCGGAGCTGTATCAAATTTCAACTTTCAGGCACACTGTGGAGAAACAAAGGACTTTTTTTGTGTAGATATCTTAGTCCTTTTGTCATGGTGGCAATAATAATATGGTGATAAACCTGTGGAATGAATGTGATGTTTTCAGCGTAACTGAAGGTACATTTCTATCGTGTGATCAAATTGATTCTTAATTTCGGCCGGCTGTGCCCTAGGCAAACGCGCTTCGCACCACCCCGAATTTGACCAGATCTGCCTAAAATTGATTGATGCTTGGGGCATCATTAGTACTCTGTGATCTGTGAAAAATTTTTGTTTATAACAGTAAAGTTGTTACCCAATAAATTGAGCGTTTTTCCCAAAAGTGTCAAAGACCGAAATGTTGAATTTCGTTGGCCATTCTCTGTTTGTTGTTGTTCCTCACTAACAATGAATTTTAACTGAAGCATATTTAGGAGGCAGGAGGCATCGATCTGAAGAGGCTCAATGTAACTGGCTGGAAAAATAAATGAAACGAAACGATTTTTTTTTTTCATCGAACCCATGATTTTGTACAATCTGTTCTGTATTTTCTATAACAATAAGTACTTTGTTTGATGAAGAAATAAATAACCAAAAAAACTAAAATAAAATTATATCTTGCATGATGCTTCTCCATAGAGAAGGGTCTCCTTTACCGTTCCATGTAATTGTGTGACAACATGGAATTTAATTTACACCTTTGTCAAAACGGGTGATAAGTCGTTAGGTTTGAAACGTTCAAGTCTACGCACTTCACCATAGTTATTCCACAAATCACTCGCGAGTCTGTTTGGGTGTTTACTTAATCTTTCGCAGTATTTTTCGCTATATCGGGCAATCTCGTCTCTGATTGACGAAATCTGCAGGTCATTCTCGATGATGGAATTTGAAACATACCACGGGGCATCAACTACTGCGCGCAGGACCTTGTTCTGGAAACGTTGGAGTATATGTCGAGACTAGAGCTTCAGGCCGTTCCCCACAGTTGTATTCCATATGTCCCAACTGGTTTCAAAATGGCTTTATAAACTAGAAGTCTGTTGTCAAGGGATAGTTGGGATCTTCGACCGATCATCCAATACAGTCTCCTCAGTTTTAGCCCGAGCTGCTTTCTTTTCGTAAATATGTGTTTTCGCCACGTAAAGCGTCTGTTTAGATGCATGCTTAGGTATCTCTTGCTTCTTCAGCTTGAGATAGTTTTTGATTGTTCATTGATACATGTGGACCAAGTCTCTACGCATTGTGAATGTAACGTGGACCGATTTTCCCTCATTGGCTCGCAGCCGCCATTTTGTTGGCCATTTTTTGATTTTGTGAAGATTGTTTTGAAAAAGTTTTGAGGCAATAGATGAATCGACGTGTGAAGCAAGAACTGCAGTGTCGTCTGCATATGTGGCTGTCATCGCTGTGCAAGTCCGCAGTGGAGGGATAGAGTACCGGTCCCAAAACGCTCCCCTGTGGTACCCCCGACTCAACATCATAAAGCTTGCTGTATTCCTCATGCGTTGTTGCACGAAGAACTGCCTCTCTGTTAGATAAGACTTCAACACTTCGTAGAATGTTTGAGGTAGATGCATTTTGAGTTTGTAAAGCAGACTTTTGTGCCATACTTTATCGAATGCTTGACTGATATCAAGAAAGGCGGCGGAACAAAACCGTTTTCTTTTTAAATCTTCATTTATTTTCTTAACAACTCTATGTATTTGTTCAATCGTCCCGTGTGTGTTTCTGAATCCAAACTGGTGTTGTTGTATGGGTTTATTTTTGTCTAGAACTGGCTTCAATCACTTAAGAAGTAGCTTCTCGAACACTTTCGACAGGGATGAAAGAAGACGTATCGGTCTGTACGATGCAACGTCTGGTGGATCTTTCCCTGGTTTAGGGAGCATGATTATTTGTAAGACCTTCCATTGCTTAGGGGAGTAGTAATGGACAGGGAGCTGGTGCCTCAAAACTTACGTCATAAGGTACATGATTTTTACCCTGTAGGTCTAATGTGCGTTGATAAGGTGGTTGAAAATTGCTTTGTCTTACATGTCAGACCGAGGGCTTTAGTGTGAGCCTGTCAATTTTAAAAAAAATGGCCAAAAATTTACGTCATAAGGTACATGAATCAAACCATTTGGATTTTGTGTGGGAACATCCCCTTGATCGAAAATCTGGTCGTGAGACAAAATTTTTGGGGGCTTTCGGTTCATAGACAAGTTTGAAATTTTCAAAAAAGGACCAAAATTTATCAACTCTTTCACAGGCGTTTTGTTGACTAGCCCACCAAGTGTGATATATATTTGTAATCGGGATGAAAAACGGAATCGATTTTTATGTTAAAATACAGGGTGTACGATTTGAGAAAAAAATTTCGATGTTGCACCCCGTAAGCGATGTACCATTGAACATTTTTGTGGACAGATTCGGAACCTGCGTGAAAAATCATGTGAGAGTCGTTTTTCATCCCTATAATGATGCCAAAAGAGAAGTCTCCAGGAGGAGGTAAATTTTGGCCTTTTTTGAAAATTTCAAACTTGTCTTACGGACCGAGAGCCCCCAAAAATTTTGTCTCATGACCCGATTTTTGATGAAGGGGATGCTCCCACACAAAAGCCCGTTGGTTTCATTCATGTACATTGTACCTTATGACATAAATTTTTGACATTTTTCGAAAATTGACAAGCCTATACCAGCCCAAAGCCCCCGGTCTGACACGTAAGACAAAGAAATTTTTAGCATTCTTATCAACGCACATTGGACCTACAGGGTTAAAATCATGTACCTTATGACGTATGTTTTGAGGCACCAGCTCCCTGTCCATTAAGTCTCAACACAGCATTGCATATTTGTTGTACGGCTTTTATTCCTGGTAATGGAAGTTCTTGTAATATTTTTCTTGTAACAAGGTCAAATGCTGGGGCCTTTGTCGGGTTGATCTCCTTCATTATTACAGCCCTCACTTCCTGATATAAGTGAAATTTCCGATTGGCAGTTCTAGTTGGTGTGGTGCAGTGAGAATTTCGCCTGTTTCTTGTCCTGTAGTATCAGTTGGTGCTGGTGAGAATGGAACAAAACACACCTGCCACCTTGCTTCTTACCCATCCGCTCGGTCTTATTCTCAGTGCGGGTATTTCTTGGTGTGGCCTTCTGATGTTCTTTGTCCTTTTCCAGAGCGAATAATTGGTGGCTTGTGATGCTGACGGTCTTGCAAGGTGTTCTTGAACTGATTGATTTTTGATGTTCAATAGTAACAATAGTAAACAGTTTTTGTTTATTCCCTCCCGTACGATAAAGTTGCCACTGTTTTCGTAGATCACGCTTTTCAGCGATCCTTTGCTTGATGGATCTACTTAACTAGTTTTCAAATATTTTCCACTCAGTATGTTTGCTGTAAAGTGAAGGTTTCTTTGTTTCCTCCACTATACCCGAGTGCATCGCCAATGCTACCCCTGAGTGATCAGATGATACTATATCATATTAGAAGGGTTGTATTGTGAAGAGTTTGGTGTCAATTTCTTCAACAAAAAAGAAGTCCAAAAGACGTTCATTGATATCCGTGTGCCAGTAGGTCGGTTCTCCTGTTGGAATATGTCTGATTGCATTCATGTTCATAGCACTAAGCAATGCTCGTCCTTTCGGTACTGTTACATTCGCTCCTCTCTGCATGCGTTTTTAGCATTGTAGTCTCCCCCTAAAATGGATTTGTTTCCAAGTAACTTGAAGAATTGATCGAAATGTTCTTTGAATCAAAACGAGAAAAAGGAAAAAAAAGGAAAAACACTAACTTACTGAATGATCCAGGTTTTAGAATCCAGACCTGAATGAGCCGCTTTTCTACGGCTGCAAGGCAAGGACCCGGTCTGGATTTCGTTGACGTTAAACGTTCTGGTTTGTCATTATGTTTTGGTGGACAGTTATACTGTAGAAACGATCAAGTTTCCAAAGTATCATCTAAACGAAACGAGAATGTAAGTATTTATTTATTTATTTATTTATTTATTTGTTATTTATTATATATTTACGTTGACGTGTACATCCAAATATCCTGGCTTGAGTACAAATAAATTCTATTCTATTCTATTCTAATGAAAAGATTTTCTTGCCACTAATTTCTGGGACACGGCATACCTACTGTACGCTCTAAAACATACCTCTTCTTAATCATTTTTTGCGATCATCTTTACTGGTACTTATACTCAATTAACTCTGACGCATGAATGATTCCACCTTCTTCGTCATTCGTATCACCGTTTTCCTTATGCTCCTGCCTGAGTGAACATTACCCTGCGCACTTCATTAATTAGACTGAATTTTAATTATTCTCCCGGAATTTAAATGCTCGGTAGTTCCACCCCGTTTCTACCATTCTACCCCATGTAAGAGGAATAAACACAATATGGCGCTGCTGTGAGTACGGGCTGAGGCGGGTCGGAAACGGCCTCAGATGGAAATGAATGATGAATTGAACCCGTCCAGGTACAAGCCCCGAATCACGCCGTTTGGTGTGCCTACACACCCTCCCATAGTATACCTATGGCCTGCACGTGCAAAACGGCTAAGTGAAAACAGAGAGTAATTTTACGCCGGTTGCGAGAGGAAAGCCGGCACAATTAAGTGCGAAATATAGTGCGGTTGCGGATTAATTTATTATTGTACAAATTATCTGCGGGTTTCTCCTCTGATACGACCGAATTATTATGCGATATTTTAATTGGAAATAATTGGGGTTGAGGCGAGATGAGAAAGCACACCGGGGTGGATTAAGCGTGGGGAAATTGAAATTGAGGAAAAACCGCGCTGGTCAGATGATACGTGCGGCGATTAATTCGACACCAACACCAACCTGAAACCTCCATAATGCGGTCCATCTGCAGGACCGGTCAGCTCAGATACGGGTATTCAAACAGTCCAGCTAGGAAGTCCAAAATAAATAAACCATGCACAATGTCGTAACTAAATAACTACTAAATATACTTAGTTATATGAGTCATCTGTGCTTTTTTAGTGCTTCATTGTACTTCAAAACGGTGCATCACACCTACAATTTGACGTTATGCTATTCACTATACCGGGTGATCATTTGAAAACTATCCACCTGCAATATCTCCCGATTCCTAGTGCAAATGTCTTTGAGCAAAAACAGGTCGATTTTTATATCGAAGGGGACATCTAAAATATACATTGGAGAGTTTATATCTTGAGCCCCCTCGCCCCCACTCACCCCAACTTTGGAATTTCAAACGACACCACCTACTTTGAGATACATCAAATTAAAGAGAATTAAATTCTCTTTCTGAAAAAAATATTTCGAAATTTTTCAACCCTACCCCCCGTTCTTCCTGAAATTCTCTGAGTGTCCAAGTTAATATTCTTGACCTCCATTTCCCTTTAATACAGTCAACGTCATCCGGCACAGCATCAAAAGAGAAAAAATTCTATAAAAAAAGTGCCACCCAAATTCACCCATTCGCTCCCCCCACCTGACCTCAAAAATCTAAAATGTCAATACTCACTTTGTAATACATCAAATTCAAGGGAATTGAATTCTCTTCATGGAAACGATTTTTTACAATTTTTAAAGCCCCCCATTTCCCTCCTAGAATACTCCAAATGACCAATTTATTGGGGAAGAGGTAGAAAATTCCAAAAGAATTCTTTTCAGATAGAGAATTCAATTCCCTTCAATTTGATGTATCACAAAGTAGGTGGTGTTTTGTTAAATTTGGGAGTTGAGTTGGGGGAGAGCAAAGGGGTGAATTTAGCACTTTTCCCACCGAAAATTTTCTTCTCCGATGCTATCTAGGATAACGCCGACTGAATTGAGGAAAAAATTAGGGGTCCAGAATATAAAATGGGACAGTCAGAGAATTTTTGGGGAAAAGGAGGTGGGGTTGAAAATTTTGGAAATATTTTTTCCAGAAAGAAAATCTAATTCTCTTCAATTTTGTGTATCGAAAGGTAGGTAGTGTCATTTGAAATTTCAAAGTTGGGGTGAGTGGGGGCGAGGGGGGTGAATATAGAAATTTGACAATGTATGCTTTGAATGTCCCTCTCGATATGAAAATCGACCTGTTTTTGCTTGAAGAAATTTTGACTAGGAATCGGGAGTTATTGCAGGTGAATAGTTTTCAAATGATCACCCGGTATATTTTCACGTAGTCCAGGTGATACGGAGAACTTCAAAAGTTCCTGAAGCTGAAGCTTCAAATCAGAATACTTGAGAATCAGAAATGACTTACGACAAGATTTCCAAAAAAAAAAGATAAATCAAAAGTGACCAACATGTGAATTCTTTCGAAATCGGGTTTGAGAAAAGACTTGAACAAATTAAACTCCATTTGTCTCCGAACAAACCATCTTTTCCAACATTTCAAGGTATTTCCCGTTTATTTGGGACAGAGGAGGCAGATAAAAATTTGTAAACCAGTTAGATATGTGAACTAGTTGGAAGGGATGAAGAAATAGGGGACATTTTGTCACCGTGTTAGGTACCTACCTCGGTACCTACACTCGCACCTGTTCTCGCAGATTTGATTTTATTATAAATAAATAACAACTATTTGCATCTATTTTGATTGTTTCGAGCTCTGAAAGCGGTAGCCCACAATGTTTCCGATTATTTCCCTTATAGCCCAGGCGCCAGGGAAAACAATAAGGAAATAATTGTTTCCTGGCTGGAAACTAGCTTAAAACGATCTGTGTAGATTAGATTTGGCTTAGATTTGGACATATCAGTTTCCCCCCTTTCGGAAATGTCGGCGTCATGTCGCCATCATCAACAAGAAGTGCACCAGCGTGGTTTTTGCCGAATATCTTAATTTTGGGTCATCTGACAGCAAAAAATGTAAGAAGTCATTTTGAAGCCTATGAAATTCCCTACAGTTTGGTTTTTCAATCAATTTTCTGCGACCTATGGTCTTTGAGATAGAGCTTCTGGAAGCGAGAGTCATTGTCGTGAAAGCTCCATGGCCACTTGACTCAAAAAACTAAAATGTCGATGTGACGAAAAAAATTTCAAAATGAGATTACTCGAGAATTCTGCATGCTATAGTTGCGGTGATGATCTTAAACTCTTCCACTTGAACCGTAGATTACGAATATTGAAAAGTCAAAAACGTCACATTGTACATATACAGGGTGTACTACGGGAGTCAAATCAGAACAGAGAAATTTGACATATGTCTTCGATTTAGCCTATGCGAAACTCTAAGCACTTATCACGAGTCCAATATCAATATGCATTGCTCTGTAATCTTCACTTGATACACTTAAGAAGTGGTCAGCTCACAGCCTCCCTATAAAATGTTTTGAAGGCCCTCTGAAATCATCAAAATTTACAGTAGCAAGAAATGTATGTAACAGTATATTATAAACCAAGGAACCAAAGTGGATTTTTGATCTCTTGGGTGAAGTTTGTTGCTCTAGGGCCCTTTGGGTCCAAATCCCCAAATAAAAATTTACTTTGGTTCCTTGGTATATAATATACTGTTATATACATTCCTTGATACTGTAAATTTTTAATATTTTGACGATTTCAGAGTGCCTTCAAAACATTTTACGGTAAAGCTGTGAGCTGACCACTTCTTTAGTGTATTAAGTGAAGCTTATAGAGCAAATCCATATTGGTATTGGACTCGTGTTAGGTGCTTGGAGTGTCGCATATAGGCCAAATCGAAGAATTATGTAAAATTTCTCTGATCTGATTTGATTCCCTCAGTACACCCTGTATACGTACAATGTGACGTTTTTGACTTTTATGTATTCGTAATCAACGGTTCAAGAGAAAGAGTTTAAGACCATCACCGCAACTATAGCATGAAGGATTCTCGAGGAATCTCATTTTGAATTTTTTTTGTCACATCGACATTTTATTTTTTTGAGTCAAGTAGCCATGGAGCTTTTACGACAATGCCTCTCGCTTCCAGAAGCTCTATCTCAAAAACCATAAGTCGCAGAAAGGTCATTTAAAAACTATTTCGTAGAGAATTTCATTGGTTTCAAAATGATTTCTCACATCTTTTGCTGTCAGATGGCCCAAAATCAAGATATTCGGCAAAAACCACGCTGGTGCATTTCTTGTTGATGATGGCGACATGACGCCGACATTTCCGAAAGGGGGGAAATTAGTATGTCAAAACCTAAGCCACATAGATCGTTTTAAGCTAGTTTCCAGCCAGGGAATAATTATTTCCTTATTGAGCTGATTTTTGCTCCCTGGCGCCTGGGCTATTAAAAATACAAGGGATTGGTGTCGAACATTGTTGTCTGATGGTTTCCAGTGAATCAAAAGACAATAGATGCCCATATGCCTAGGACTGATTCAAAATTAATGATAATATTGGTACGGCTCGTGCTAAACATGAACGGTCATACATACTATGTATTGATAATAATTGGAACTCCATTAGAACGTGATACTAATTAAACCTATAATAAAATTAATACATGCATTATCCTGAAATTCAACGAATTTCCTAGACCATGGACACACGCCATTGTTTGGATGGATGTGAATTTATATCAGGTATTATAAGAATTATAAATCCAATGTGATGCAATTTGAATAAGAGAACCAGTCATGATTGAATATAGGTATACTATATAATCAATTTCACGGCTTTCTGCATAAGAGCAAGCTATGGAAAAACTGTCTTGTATTGGTACGAATGATACGATGACAAGGGGATGCCAGCCAGTTGTCTACACGTGCAATTTTTGATGTGACACCTTGTCACCGAAAGTGAAAAATTTCAAGCTTAAGCCAGGAATCGTGAGTTTCTTTGGAGTGCTTTGCAGTCTCTACTGTTTGGTGGGTATCCGCCAAGGTTTTTAGGTTTTTGGCGGCTGCTAATGAATGATGTCGTCGAAGATCGGCAGGATATTACCCGGATAAAAAGGCCCACCGCCCAAAAGGCTACAGCTTCTGATGCACATCACTGGGGTAGTGAGTACCAGGTACCTACTTCAGCTCTTGCTCTACCTATTATACCTACTGCAACAGCAAGCAAGGTATGAAGACACATGCTGGCAGACAACACAGTGTACGTACCTACCTACTCACGCCCAAATTGTCTCGTCTCCGTACAATTCAACTCCATAAATTATTGTCCCACTATCCATATTGTCCATCCAAAGAATAAGTTCCCTCTTGTGCAGTGGGTTTTTCCTTTTTACATTCCATTTCTTCACGGCATCACGGACTTTCGGCATAATTTTCTCAGTGGCCGGCAAAAACCTAACAGCCTTGGCGAAGACTCACCAACCCAGTGAAGACAATGTCCCATATTGTCCACACTGAAATCACTCAAAATAAACTAACAATTCCTCGCATATTCTCGAAAATTTTCACTTTCGCGTACATGACTCCCCGAGACGGTGACAATGTCTCCGTCGACAATGCCAACAAGTCGTCAACGTGCCATTCGTACCAACGCAACCGATCTTTTCCATAGCTTGCTCTAATGCAGAAAGCCGTGAAATTGATTATACATGAAATCAGGTGTACGACACCAGAAACTGAAACACGAAACGTCTAAACATTTTTCACTTATTGGGGTATAAAAAACTGGTCCTGTTCTGCCAATCATAATCATGCTGTTTGAGTTTTGACGCCGATGGATGCCGCTCCTTGAAGTCGCAAGTTAGCAGTGTTAAACACGCAAACTTTCTCCATGAACTCTCGAAACTTTGAAGGATGTTTGTCGGGGAGTTTGATGATGACCGGAAGTCGAACCGGACATGTCCTACAAGCGGTTGATGGGAATGCGAGTATAGGGGCGGGAATTCTGCGGCTGGAAAGTTGTGACCTTTCCAGATGGCGCAACGTCCAACGGTCATCTGTATAATTATTAACTCCATGTTCCGAACGCCATCAACCCTCATACATATTGAGATAAAAAAACCTCGGCAAAAACAGTCCTGCGGGAACTGGTTTGCATAGTTTTTATTATTAGTTTTTCAGCTTTACCAATAAATTTGGTGTTGAGCCAACAAAACGGTTTTTAGAATTCGATCCTCATGTGAAAAAGGTCCAGATGGATTTACTTTCAACATTTTAGTATGTTATGGCTCTTGTGAACTTAACTGGAAAATATCATTGCGCCAACTCTCAGAAACCGATGGTTCACCTACCCCAGGTGAGGGAGGTTTAAATGTACATATATCGCCTTGAAATGGAATTTCATTGGATTGGAATTGAATTGGATTTTCGTAATGAAGTGCCTGTTCTAGCGGATGAATAGATCATGTTTTTGTGATGAGATGCTCCGTGGCCATATACATACGAGTACAACATACATTGCCATACACATAACATCGAACAAATTGGAGATATTCCATCTTCCGCTACTTCTACCCCTTCCGCTTTGGAATATTTGGATAATGACGAAAATACTCAACGTTGAATATCAGTATTAATACCGTATGATCAAAGCCTAGAGGAGTAGAGTTTTTGATCATACGGTATAACGAATCAAATAATTTTATCTCTTTTTTTGATATATCACGACAAAAATATCCCTTATCAATCTTTCAAGGAGTTTCTTACATTAAGTCTCTCATCCCCCACCCGTGAGAGAATGATTTTCAATCATAGGTATCTTTTCTGATTATGAACCAATTGAGGTGATATTTTAGCAAAAACCTTTAGAGAATAGATTATGACGTGTATCGGTTTCAGCCGAGGTTTTGGCGTAAAGGCTGAGGCGCCTCTTTCAACCCTTGTTTTGTGTACTCCACTGAACTTAACATTTCGCGATAACGATGGGCTTTTTATTTTTTGCTTGGAGTTAGCTTTTTGATCACAACTTTCTTTGAAAATTCCATCGTTTTTGCAAAACGCTCAAACCAGTGAAGGTCAGTTTTTAGGGGTGGGGGTGCGAGGTGAGACATTGAATGTAGGAGTAGAGTTACTCCCATCATCATCTTTTTTGAAAACATGTTTCTGTAGAGGACACTAATGAGTCGTTATTATTATTATTATCATTGAAGGAAAAAAGAGTTTTTCTCATAGAGTTGAAGAGTGACTATTCATTCTATTTCATTGGTTTATTTCCATCCACAGTACAAACAAGGTATAGGAAAATTTGTCATTGTTCAGCCAGTTATGGCAAAAGATAATAATTAATCAGGGTGTTCAGAATTAGGTACTGAGCTATATCCTTGGATTCATGCAGCTTTCAAAAATATGGAGTTTGCGTTAGGAACGAATTGCTTTTTGTCGCGGTGAATCTGATGGCAAAAACATGGTTTATAGTCATTTGCTGGAACAGGCGCACTTTATTACAAAAATCCTTCACAAGCAATACACATTCAACTCTTCTAGAGGGGTGAACTGTTGATTTCTTAGGGTTGGCGCACCCAAGGATATCTTCTGATCAGGTGCACCAGAGTTATAACCAGAACTACTAAGAGTTCAAGCAAATATTTTATGCAAATCAGCTTTGTTGTTCTGATTATGAGACTTCATTGACAGCGTCATGGTGAACCGCGAGTTAAAAACTTACGTGGAATGACAAAATAAACTGGCTATAAAGTAGCGCTAGGGCTCCGTCGCACGAATTTTCAGCCAGCTCCCGGTGATGTTGAGGCGTTTAAATTTCGGTTTCATGATTTGGTGCGTACACACGCCGGTGGGTCCCGAACGCCGAACATTTCTGCCAGATAAACATCAAAAGAACAGTTCATGTAAATTTTACACACGGAATAAAGTCATTCCGCGGGCGGAAACTGCGAAATCCGACGAGTATGGCAGTACGACAAATTGCCGAAAAGGGCCACCCACGGGGTGAAATTGCTCCGCAAACACTCTTGCGCGGCAATTTCGGGGTAACTTGTCGGGCCACTCTGCAGAAGGATGAGGAATCCTGCGGGGGAGTCGCAAATTGAAATGTGCCTGGCCTGGAGTTTTTATTTCAACGGTAATATTTTAATTTGGGGAGTGAGATTTAAAGTGGGGCTCAGCTTTGAATTAACAGCCAATTCTTGGTCAGATTGGGCCTTAAAGTCGTAGTTACCCGGTTACATGGCCATAATTGTCATACTGGAAAAGTATAACATCTCTTTGTCCATTAGTCGTACACATAACAAACTATAGAAAATATAGCCAAAATTATACCTATAATTATATAGACCCGCCATTCGGAGTCAAATTCAAGAAGACGTCAGTAGGTAAGTTTTTTGAAGTGGTAAGTGACATCGATTGTTGCAAATTTGAGTAGACCTGCATTGCCGGCTATTCCTATCTCACTACCAGTAAACCTAACTGAAATTTTAGAATTTGAGAAATATAACGGCGTGCTCAGAGACACAAAGTAATAGGGAATGATACGAAATAACGATGAGCTCACAGCGTGGGTACGATCGAAAGCTTTCTGGATTCATCGTGAAGCTGTTCAACTTTCTCACAAGAGAGCTTTTGCGATTAGACTAGCAAGAGATTCTGACATGATGGAATGAAGTAAGTAGTCGTAGACAAGACCCTTTGTCAACTTTGCGGAAGAAGGTTACTTGCAGTATATCCACCATATACCAGCTCGATCTTAAACTTGCATTCTAATGGGGAAAAGCCAAACCGGAAAGCTCCATAGACAAACTATCGCTATACCGTGCAGGGAATCCGCTTCGTGCACACAACAATACTTTTTGCGGTCACCTCAGATCGAGAGGGTGATGGAAGATGGAAGAATCGACCTTGACTATAATATGAGCAGAATGGGACAACGCACACTGTGGGCTGGATGGAACTTTTGACGAGGAAAAATACCGCGCGTTGAGGAGAAGAAGTTCCTTTATGAATTCTATATGGCGTGCCGCGCTATAATATGGATCAATGAGGAATTGAAGTGGGAAATCTTGTCGGAAGTGCGAGTTTTCTTTGTCCAAGTTTTTCAGTTCAGAAAAGCGACCTAGATCGCGTCCTTCGGCGAGAATTTGAATTATAGAAAATGCACCATATTTTCCATTAGAGCTAGTGCATTAACGAGGCTCGTAGGACTTGTCTGAATTAAAAATTCACACTTCCACAATTCTTATGCATCATAAGAGAAACTTTCAAGAACCTCAGATACTTTTATTGTTGAATGAAGTTTAGCACTGGGAAATCTATTCACCGTTATCCTGCAATTTTTAAAACTGTATAAAAATGACTGTTGCTTAATTCCTTCATCAACATGTCACGTACAATATTTAATTTGGTAGCGCTATAACATTCGATTATTTCTTGTGCCGTCAATATTGAATATTCAAACCCTACTAGCAAATTTATTGTTTGATCAAGGCGCTTCCTGTTGTAAAAATTTTATGAATCTCAGTTTGCCACCGATCTTGGGTCATCTTTCAAATTTTGGTCAGGTACTCAAATATAGTGACTAGATACAATAAACATACCGCATGTAATTCCGAACGGGTGCTCGTCACCTCTTGATACGCTTTCTTCATAAAATTATAAAATAGGTACAAGATTATTCGAAAGGCATAATCATAATATACATCATAGGGCTCATCAGTCTTCACCACATTTTTCGTTTTTTGATTTTTCACATTCTCAAAAAACAACGTCAAAAAAATAGCAACAAAGAATTGTTTTACCTCTCCCTAGTCTGGAAAAATTTGATACTCTATATTTCTTTTCAGTTACGTACCTACCCACCCATTCGCTGAGTTTTTTGACACTATAATTTACTCCATAGTTCTTTACAACACAGCCTTATTTGTAACTTTATGGATGTTTGAATGATGGATGTGTGTGAATGTCTTCCATTATAATTGATTGCTCGTTTACAGTTTATTTATACAGGAACCAAGTCACGTTATAGGCGCCGTGTTTTGCATAAAGATATAAAAGAACATAAATAATGCGATTTTATATTTTTTGAGTTCCCAACTTTTTCTTGGTAAAAAATCATGGTTTTCTTGACACGGCAGCACGACACTATACCTAGAAACCATAAAAAAAATCTCGTTGTCGCAGGAAAACATCGCTGCTTTTATCACATACACTATTACACACTGAGGAGCTTGTGGTGTGGTTAGTTAGCGCGTTCGACTGCCACTCCAGAGGTCGCGGGTTCGATCTCCGCCGGGGACGGATTTTCGGCCTCGAAAAACAAGCTCCTTGGTTTAGTTGGAATGCTTGCTAAATGCAAGACGCGCCGTGTGTCGCATAGCACGTAAAATACGAACGATGGTGCCGACCCCATGCGATGTTGGTGGTCGTTAAAAATCCCTACCCTGTGTTGGAACACACAGGGGTTCGGCAAAATTTCCGGTATAGTGGAGGAAAGCATTCACCGGCGTCGGTGTTAGGCCTCGTTGCGGAAATAGGCCGACGTTAAATAAAACGAATAAAAAAAAAAAAAAACTATTACACACTAACGATTCAGCATAAAAAAATAATTAGGTATTATTTTAAAACTGAATGTATGTTTGCACGTTGGCAGAATAAAACGGCGAAAAAGGCTGAGGAAATTTTTACAGCCCAGCGCAAAAATGCAAACAGGAATTCCTCGCGTAGTCATCTTCCCCATCCTAGTATTCCTAGTCACACTATTGCTGTGTAATATGCTCTCATGGATAGAACAAAAGAAAAATCCATTACTTCAGATTGCCGTACGTGACTTTACCTCGCCTTCGGTGCAGCTCACTCCTGGTGGTTTTATATTTTCGCTGCATTTTTATTAAACAAACCATGCTAAATGATGCTCAACCATACCCGATTTATTCCGTATTTCGAAATTTACATGAGAAAATGGAGATTCGCGGGAAGAGAGTCAATTCATGTGCGATGCTTCTCCAGCTCGATATATTTACAGGCCATTATCGTCATGCACCTGAGTTCTGAGCGCAACCATCAATTTACCTATATTTCAAAGCAATAATAGCTGTATACATCTACGGTCTGATTCTAGTAGATACGGGGGTATCTGCAAAATCACCATTTCACAGGGGACGGTTTTTTTTTTAGTTTTACTGTTAGAATTTCCTTGAGTGACAACAGTATTTGGGAGAATATTAATACTAATACTTGACTAATCGGAAATGGATGGTTGACAGATGAAAAAAGTCGGTTGTGTCACCCAAAACTGCCCTGACGAGTAGCAAGGAACGGATAAAAATTTTATCATGAGACGTCTCTTCGAGTGAGAAGTTAGAATCTGCCGGCTTCGATAAGCTAGGTCGGTTATTTATTTCAAAGTGGGAAACTCTCGGAAAACTTGGAGAATTTTGAGAGAAATTGTCTGAAAATGTTCAAGAACCACTTACGTGAAAAAAGTTGGTATGTATACTATAAATCAGTTCACGCGAGCAAAAAAGTTAGAAATTTGCAGTTTTTCACAAGGAACCAAATTATGTAGAAAGAAAAGTGAGTGAGACAGTCAGCCGCATTGGTACATGGATGAAGGTGAACCATCTGAAACCGGCATCACAGAAAGATTGAAAATAATTTGCAGGAAATTGTACATTTGAATTTTCCGGGAAAACCCCAAATCTTTTTCCAAATCATCTAATTGTGAAGATATTCAATTGCGGCTTTACTTTAAGCTCCATCATTCAAGTCCGGTTTCGATAACCCATGCAGGCCTGTTTTACATTTTCAACAAGGAAATTCCTGGGGAGTTGGAAAAAAAATTGTTGGAAAATGGGTTCAGGAGCCAGTTACCTCTTGTTTGAAAAAAATTGGTGAAAAATCTGTTCACGGGATAAAAAGTTGGAAAATTTGCTGTAGCGGAGCAGTAATTATTGAAAATTCATAAGAATCGTGCACTTTCTGCCAAGTCTTTGAAATTTGGTCTTAGCTATGGTCTAAAGGTTTTAGGAAACCATCGCAAGCAACTTGTGCGCGACCTCTGGTGGCCTGCTTGCGTTAAATCCAATATGGCCGCCATCTGTGCTGGCGTTTTCAATGCTTATGGCTTCTACGAGACATAAAATATGATTGAATAATATATTACCATAATACCAGTATAGTATATGGATATGAGAATAATATAAGAATATAAAGGGTGTCCCAGGTTGAACTGAAGCATTTCTTTTTTGAATAAAAGGCGCAGTTTTTGGAAAATCAGAGGTTTACCCATCTCATACCTACTAAAGTGGAAACATAAGGAAAACATAAGGATTAATTGAAAGACAATATCTGACCAATGTACTCCTTGGTTGTCTTTGCAAAGAGCTGTTTTTTTTTTAGTGAACAATTTTATTTCATTTTCGCAGATTCAAGGTTTATTTCTTTAATAAGTCTCCGAATATTGTCTTTGAGCTCCATGATCGTTTAGGGATAGTTGAGATAGACTCTCTCTTCAACATACCCCCATAAATATAGGAAACAACCTTATTATTGTGTAATTGTCTGCAAAAACGCCTAAACTACCAAAGGGTTCAGAATGGGTGAATTCTTATCAAACTCCAACAATAAACAAGACTTATTCAACTTCCTCTGCAAGAAAGGACCTCGCACGATTCTTATGGAAAATGGCTCCCGGTTAAATTCTCTGAATTTTTAATATGTTGTAGCTCATGAGATACTTATAAAATACCGTGAAGCCCTAATTCAAATAATGGACAGTTTTTTACCCACAGGGGGTTGAAGTTGGAGGTTTTGAAGGCTTCAAAATGATATTATGACGTTAATAGAAGCTTTTTATTTGGTTTTTCTTCAAGTTGTGTTTCATGCTAAATGTATTTATTTGACTGAAAAATATCAACCCCCTTCTCCACCCCCAACCCCTATCTACTATCATAAAATTCGAGATTACTCCCAAAAGCCATGCGGATGGCTTCTGTGATTTGAATTATGAATTTCGACATAAAAATTATTTTCCACCCCTAATATTGGGGTGCCGATTTCCCAATTTTCCTAGGTTAATTTTGCTGAACTTTTGGTATTGTGTACTTCTAATTCTGCTGACAAAAAGTTCTCATACCAAAACTTGCTTATTCCTATGAACAGTTTTTGTTCTGCAGGAGACTGAAGTTGAAGATTTGAGAGCATAAATATTAATGTTCTGATGTACAGCAAAAGCTGTGGTGCAAATTCAGTCAATGATGCAAAGAAGTTGATGGTTACCCAAGGCCTGAAGTCTTTTGAATCTATATCACCATCACAACATGCTTTATTTCAGCATAAAAAGCGAGCTCAGCTCACTACCGCATTGATTTGATAGGTGTCGCTGCCAAGGCCGCCTGGTGTCCCTGATTGCAGTAAATTTGGTTGGGAATGGGATGACAGAACCAATTATGGGTACCCTACTGGCTGATCTCCAGATGCAAGCCATGGATATTCTTTACTACTCAATTGTGGTTGTTTGATGTCATGCACAGGCAAATGTAAATGTTATCAAGCCAGGATTCGCTCAAGTTGAATATGCAGGTGTCAAGAAGGTTGCACAAACAGCTTACATAACACATGAAGTAACAAATATCATATCTTGATGTAAAGCTTGTCAGATTCTATCGTATTTGTGTCCACCGTTCATGTTTCTTTATATTTCGTAATCACACGGGATTTGTATGGAAAATTGTCTCTGCACCAATGCATCTTCGTGTCTAATCTGTCATATCAAAGCAGCTAATGACCTTGAAATTGATTTTTAAACACGAATAAGACCTGAGAAAAGGACATCTCGCATATTGAAACCTATAAAAAGTGGATTTACTCAAGATTTGGTGTCTAATAGAAGCTAGTAGAAGTACAGATGGCGGCCATATTGGATTTAACGCAAACAGGCCACTAGAGGTCACGCACAAGTTGCTTGCGATGGTTTCCCAAAACCTTAAGACCATACCTAAGACCATACCAAATTTCAAAGACTTGGCGCAAAGTGCACGATTCTTATGGATTCCCCCTAAGCTACTGTATTTCTAGAGATAAAAACTCGGGAACCGTGGGTCCGATTTCGAAAATTTTCCCTCCAAAAATTAATTTAACCTTCTCCCCAACTTTCATTCGCGGCATGTCGCTGCACCTAAAATGGATATTTCGTGGCGCTCACCCATAGACCGTGGGTTCCACCAAAATATTTAACCAGCTGATAGCTAACTCGAGATTTATTTTGATGGATTCTGACCAAATGATCAATATAAATTCAGGTTTCCCGCTGAGTAATTAACTAAAGGGTGTTATACTTGCGATTTAACGTATTTTCCAAAATGAATCTACCAACATTGACTAGAAAAAAATCCGTTTAATCTCGGTTTAGCTTAAACCGCTCTTAAATTTTTTGGTGGAACCCGTGGAGAGTAGGCTCACCGCATGTCAAAGTTTGCAGTGCTTTTTTTTCAAATTCACGGAATGTGCTAATTTCATTTTGAAAAAATTACCGTCGGAAACCTGAACCGTGCCGATTTTGGAAATGGGTCGAAATGACGCCCAATCCCATCTACTTTCGACGTCAGTTGGCATTTTTGCAAAAAAAGTCGATCCCCGAGCAGAAATAAATAAACTTTTAATGGATTCCTGCATCAACGCGAGTCGTTCTGGTCAAAACACAGGCGACAGCGACAGGCTATCTTGGGTGGCAACGGCTAGGAGGAATTGTGAAAATTCATAACGCTCGACTGGGAAATGGTGGTAAATTTCAACTGCAGACTTGCGTTGTTAACTCCATTAAGATACATCTAATTTTTGACAATTAATGCCCCGCCGCCATCTTGGCCGTCACATTGAAATTTCTTATTAGTGAAACGACTTTCATGGAGCTTGGAACTTACCCTTGTTTCGTATGATCATACTTATTTTCCAGTTGAATTTCAACATTCCGCCGCCATCTTGGCCGCCATATTAAAATATCTCATTAGCGGAACGATTTTCATGAAACTCAAGACCTCGCTTAGGACTTACTTTTGTCTAGTACGATCATTTTGATTTTCAAGACAAATTTCATGATTCTGTCGCTATTTTGGCCGCCACATTGAAATTTCTGCCCAAATAACGGAAGAACCCTAATTAACATCTTGCGTTCACTAATCCTTCAAAAAGGAAGTGCGCTACTGAGCCTCATGCCCATGAGGCATATTGGCGTGTTAACGTTTTCGCCAGTAAGCTTGCATTGAGCATCAGGCGCGACAGGTCAATCGAAACTTCCTAAAGTTTCGAAAGTTTAGGAATGGAAGTTTAGGTCAGTATCATGGAAGAACATGAGCGAATACTCACTTCATATAGGTACCGGCTAATCGATCCACTCTATATAAATAATATTCACCTAATTCGCAGAAGGAAGAAGGAAAAATGTCCAATGTTGGAGAAAATTATTTGGTGTTTCAGACAATAGACAGGTACGGAGTACGGACGTTCCGCGGAAGCTCTGGTTTTAATAAAACTCCGTAATTTTGGAGACGTCTGATAAATAAAAAAAACTGAACTATAAAGTCCAAACTGAATGATGCCGAAAATCGTAAAGTTGTGTTTGATGTAAGAATACGAGACCCGAGAGGCTGAGGGCAAAGCGGATTTCTACACGACGTCGTTTTTCTGTAATTTACCGACACAAAACGTGGAATTTTCAGTGTTCGCATATTGGCCGCATTTCATTTTGGCCGGGGCCAAAGAAAAGGCAATCACAAAACGCGATTATCCAGGATTACCTTTCATTCGATGACTTTTGCGCTTTGAAGAGCACTGACCTGTCCTCTACCGTGAAACATTATCCCCTTTGGGTTTCCATGAAATTAAATTACATCGCCGATAGCTAGGTCCGCATCCGAATAACGGTCCATTAACGATCGTTCGGCTTTTCCATTCCGCCCACTCGGTAATATTTTCTTAATAGAAAGTTCACTTTGTCATGTTATTGTCGACATCGGCATGTCATTTGCCGCCGGGTTCGTTTCGTTTTATTTTGGTAATTTTGACGTTAATTATCATCGTGTTCGTTCTCAGCCGGCGGCAACCTGGAATTTGATTGAACCTCTACCCTACCCTAGAATGCATCGTTGCTTTTAGTCACGTTGATGTTGATATGTAGTGACTGTTTCATATAAAATCTGCAGTGAAGAAATTATTATTGTTAGTGAAGTACTATAAGAAACCTAGTCGGTATAGCATAGTGAACTTGGCCCCGCTTTCAAATGTGGAAGTCCCGGGCTCAAATCAGCACTGGGCCAGAAGGACTATTATACGTGTTCCTCAGTACTGGGGCATCTACTATCCTGCGGTCATGCCCCGGGAGGAAAGATGGAACGAGAAAGCCATCGAAACAGAGCCCCACCAGTAAATCCCCTGCTGATCTGGAAATGGTAATGTACAGTGTTCCGCTGTTATCGTTACTGAAAAACCCTTACAAAAAAGCCTGCTAATATAGGCTGTCTGATTTCTACATGATTCTAGTGGGCTGCGATTCAGGCCGCGATTGGCCGATGGTGACCATAATTACCAGAAACACAGCCCACTAGAATCATGTTGGAATCAGACAGCCTTCTGAGTTTGCTTTTCTTTGTATGGACCTTTGACGTTTTTTGCAGGTCGACGGCATTTCAAGGTAGTTTCTTGACGTAACCTTTCAGTAACCTAATAAGTAATAATTGCTGAACACAAGTTCGGCTTTCAGGTAGTGGATTTTACCAATGGTGCGTATACGCACCATCCAACTTTATGCAGCTTTTTTTAGATTTTCATATAAATAATCAAATTTCATAAACGGCTTTATTATTGTACATCCTGTGTTATCATTATTCAGGCATCAAATTTTCATTTTATTCTATATGTTATTCACAAAATGGGATCATAGACGAGTTCGCAAGAACCTCGAATTTTTGATGATTTATGACCCAAATCTTGAGAAAACAAAAGTCTCAATTTTCAATAGTAAGCTGTTTGGAAGTAACGTTTGGAGCTTTGCAAAGGACTTCATCTAGATGAGATCTCTAAAATATTGATCGGGGCTTTCGAAAAAAAATCGAGAACCTAGTGGTGCGTATTGGTAAAATATGGGTTAATCACTTCGAAAACAACCGGGGAGTAAAAAACCCTCGAAAAAATCATGCATGAATGTTCAAAATCACTACCTTAGGAACATTTCAATTTAAAATAAGCAAATACGGCAGCTAATCGACCACAATTTGAAACAAGTGAGTATGCCTTCACGTGCGTGAGTCTCAGTAGCGCATTTTCTCGAAGAGGCATATTGTGGACGTAAAGAAATTTGGTTGAAGGAGAAACACCATTCCTTGCCCACTTTCTTCATTCGAAACTCATTGTGATATTTTGTTATCAGAATGGGGTACTTGCCAATGAAATAGATTTGAATGAAAATTCTTTCACTCATCAATATTTTTTTGTTCGAGGGCGGGAGCTGGGAGCGGCGACTAATCAACAGTAGTCTATTCTTTCCCATTTTCAGTCGGCTATCCAAATAACGGAAGAATTAGATCGCTATGTCTTCGGGTTTATGTTTTCCATTTATCTCTTACTTTGAGGGCAGCGTGTGGGGGTGGCAGAATTCGGCAAAGTAACTGTTGCACAGTTTGAGTTAGGAGTTTCTAAATGTTCAAGGATTTATGATAATCAGCGAAAATTGTGAAGGTTGCATTTTTTTTGTTTGGGGGCGGGAGCTGGAGGCGGCGACTAATCAAAAGTGGCCTATCTCCTCCCATTTTCAGTCAGCTATCTATATAGCGGAGCAATTAGATCGCTATGTCTCAAGGGTTATGTTTTACATTTATGTATCTCTTACTTTGGGGGCGGCGTGTGGGAGCGGCAGAGTTTGGCAAAGAAATTCCTCCACAGTTTGAGTTTGGAGTTTCTGAATGTTTGTGGTAACATTAAAATGTAAATCAGTGGAAATTATTGGAAGTTGCATTTTTCTTTTGGGGGTGGAAGGTGGAGGCGGCGCCATATCAAAAGTAGCCTATTCTTTCCCATTTTTACTTAGCTATTCACATAGCGAAAGAATTAGATCGTTATGTCTTCGGGTTTATGTTTTTCATTCATCTCTCACTTTGAGGGCAGCGTGTGGGGGCGGTAGCATTCGGCAAAGTAACAGTTGCACAGTTTGAGTTGAGAGTTTCTGAATGTAAGGGAAATATGACAATCAGTGAAAATTGTGAAAGTTGCATTTTTTTTTGTTTAGAGGCGGCAGCTGGAGGCGGCGGCTAATTAAAAAAGGGCCTATCTTGTTCCAATTCCAGTCAGCTATCAATATAGTGGAAGAATTAGATCGATATGTCTTCAGGTTCATGTTTTACATTCATCTCTCACTTTGGGGGCGGCGTGTGGGAGCGGCAGAGTTTGGCAAAGAAATTCTTGCACAGTTTGAGTCAAGAGTTTCTAAATGTTCGAGGTAACATTATCAGCTAAATCAGTGAAAATTTTTGAAAGTTGACCTTTTTTCTTTTGGGGGCAGAAGCTGGAGGCGGCGCCATATCAAAAGTAGCCTATCCTTTTCCATCGAGTTTTCCATTTTTAGTTAGCTATCTATGTAGCAAAAAACTTAGATCGTTATGTCTTCGGGTTCATGTTTTTCATTTTTCTCTTACTTTGGGGGCGGCGTGTGGGAGCGGCAGCCTTCGGCTGAGCAAATGTTGCATAATTTAAGTTGGCAGTTCCTAATGTTCAAAGGAACATCTCAATCAGTAACATTTGTGAAAGATGCACTTTTTATCGTTTGGGGGCAGAATCTGGGGGCGGCGACTAACCAAAAGTAGCCTATCCTTTCCCATTTTTAGTCAGCTATTTATATACCGAAAGAATCAGATCGCTATGTCTTCGGGTTTATGTTTTTCATTTTAAAGCGATTGGGGGCGGTTTTTAGCAGTTTTTTCATGTCGGCGGCGCATATTTAAGACGGAATGTTTCTTGGCTTACGTTTATAAGTGGCAACTATGTATTATTCAAAAAATGAGAACACCAGAGCATCAGGTCTGGTAGAAAGTGCAATATTATGTTATTTCAAGTTAATCGGGGGCGGTTTTCTCTATGTTGGCGGCGCAATATGAACATTCAATATAGCCTAGCCCTCCTTTGGGAGTGGCAGCTATGTAACAGAGAAAAAATTAGAAAGCTAGGTCGTCTAGTTTGGGAGGAGTTCGAGGAACGGACGGACGGACGGACGGACAAAGCGGTTGCAATAGCGATTTTCATCAACATGGAAAATGCGCTAAAAACCTATTGCGCTGGGCCTAAAATTCGCCCAAACCAGATAGTGTACAGCACTGCATTTTTTTATTTCAGGAAATGTGCAAGTTTCATTTTGAACAAATCACCGTCGGAAAACTGAAACCGTGTTATGTTTGAAAACAAGCCTACACGACCCCAATGCAATTTTTTTTTTATTGACTTTTAAAGATACATCAATCACCTGGATTATTAGTGTGCTGTTCGTATTCTATGATAAATGTATAATATAATACATGTTCTTTTCATTCACTTTCGATATCAGTTGGACTTTTTCGAAAAAAAAAGATGTAAAAGCAGGAAAGAACAAATTGAGTAGAATCTGCACCAAAACGCGGGTATTACTACTATTCCTAGTCAAAGCCATGGTGAGCGGCTGTCTCGTGTACTTACGGCCAGGAAAAATATGTTTTTGTGCAGAGGCATGCGGACAGCGTTGGTGGATATGATTTTTTACACGTAACGTAACGAATTTCCCTTGTTTCTTCTTCAAGATTGAAAAAGAATTATTCAAATGTATTGAAAAATTCAAAAGTTATCTACATCTCAATACCTACCTACTCTGCTATGTGAAAATCCTACAATAACAATTCTGAAGAACCAAGTGACATAAAGAAAGGCAAGCTGAGATCAATTACTGAAATTAGAAGCAAAAATAGGACAATTTTCCTGAGAGCCACGAAGCTTTTTCCGAATAAAATCATTGTAAAAATCGTCAGTAGTTGAAGCTTCATTCAAGTTTATCATTCGAGTCTGGTTCCGATAAGCTAGACCAGGTTTGAATTTTTTAGTGGGAAGGAAACCCTCGGAAAATTGAGAGAATTTGGACAAAAATTGTCGGAAAATGTTCAAAAACACCAGTAACGTTTCGTTTAAAAAAACGAAAATCTGATTACGGGTCGAAAAGTTGAAAATTTGCAATTATTCTAGGGTGGAAAACTCGAGATCCGTTAGTCCGATTTCAAAAATTTCCCCCTCAAAACTCAATTCAATCTTTCCCTGAACTATGTCTTGCAGCAAGTCTGATCCCCTAAGATAAATATTCAATGTGGCTTACCGCAGATCGAAATTCGCACTGCATTTTTTTCAATTCACGAAATGTGCAAGTTTCATTTTGAACAAATCACCGTTGGAAAATCGAGACCGTGTCGAGTTTGAAAATAGGCCTGCACGACGCCCAAATGCAATCTGCTTATGATATCAGTTGGAATTTTCCAAAAGAAAGTGATCTACGAGGAGAAAAGAGCATCTGAGTAGAGTTCTGCACCTAATGCGGGTATTCCTAGTCATAGTCAGGGTGAGCGGCCGTCTCGGGTAGTAACGGCCAGGAAAAACGCGTTTTTGTGTAGAGGCATGCAAACAACATTCAATGAATATGATTTTCCACACGTTTTGTAACCAATTGCTCATGCTTCTCCTTATATTGAAAAGGAATTATTGGAATATTTTCAAAAATAGAAAAGTTATCGACATTTCAAAACCTACCTACAACCAACCTGATGTGAGGGTTCAGGCCCAGTTATGAGCTTTCTCTCTTCTTGAAATCAATCACTTTAAAAACAGCCGGGGAGTGAAAAATCATGCATAAATGTTCAAAATTACTACCTTAGGAACATTTCGATTTGATATAAGCAAATACGGCATCTAATCGAGCAGCTAATCGACCACAATTTGAGAAAAACCTATTGCGCCGGGCCCAAAATTTGACCAAACCAGATAGTGTCCTTTCCGTATTCCTGGTTACTTTCAGCGCTTCTGTTACTTCCTAATGATGTATCACTCAACCCCAATTGTAATTCAAAATTTTCAAAGGGGCTGCCACCCTGGACTACGGGACGGTTGAATTAATAGCAGTTGAACGTCCCCCTTGAAAACAAAGTTGATCTGTCCGGGCTTATTTCGAAAAAATGAGGGCGAATGCCTGGGAATCTGTGTGTTTCGTTTTCAATGGGCCTGTTCTATCTACTGTTTGTAGATAGATGATAAAGACCGAGCTTGTTGCATAATTTTCACTGTTTATTTTCTTTACGGAGATAATCGTAAAGATAATTTCTATAGAAAAACATACATGCATAACCTCGACCCTGTTAAGAATAAGTTTAGTATGTTTCTTGCCAGCATAATCAGGATTACACCTTAGCAGTCTGTGCTGTGCCTTAGCTCATTCTTTGCAAAGACTCAATTGACTTGTCAAAATACCGTATGTTCGTTGAAATCATGAATTAGGGCAGGCTATGGAAGTAGAAACGTAGGTATGTCGTGAATTTATCAATAATCACTCAAATTTGATGTCAACATGATGAGCCGTCGTCATGGGATACATTTTGGACATACGTTTCGAAGTTCACAGCCTGCCCTAATTCATCATTTCAACGAACATACGGTATGATCTCCATACATCCAGTTTCTCTCGGCAGTTTAATTCAGTCAAAACAGTTACCAAAATTTTTTATTTTCGCATTCTCGAAAGAGTGCAGCAGCTCCCACAGGTATTATTTGTCGTTTCCTCGTTTCCGGGTGTACCTACTTACTGTTCTGCTACAATCATAATAAAAACAGCACAACTTAAGCAAATGTTTGTCAGGGCAACAAAGTTTATTTGTTGGCTTAGCTGAGTTCGCTACTGTTCCCAAGAACAAGCCCCAGCGTTCCAACGATTCGCCTCGCAGTTCACACCGGCTCGGCTCTGTTTAGCGCGGGCATTATCGGGCAAGATGTCGTGTGTCGGCGGGAATTTTATTTGGAGCTTCCAAACAGATGGCACGGATTCCGAGTACTACCGCGACGCGTGTGGAAACGGGAGTTTACTCAAGTCCAACATCAATCAGCAGAGTGTAGTGTGAATTAGAATCTTAATTTAGCACCTACCTCTATGGTACGACCAACACCTCAGTGCCGATGCCGGTCCCAGTCCTACTCCGACTGCTGCACAATGTTTGCTCTGTTTTCACATTGAATCGGCGGACGTAACAAGCGCCGCTCCGGTAAGCGCTCACATTATTTGCCCGTCTCCAGATTCTCTCGCAACTCCGAAAAGGTAATCCCGAGCCCGACCGTCGACCGAACATTGGTGCACCGTCCTCGTCCTCTTGGTCCGGGTACGGAGAAAGGGCGGTTGTGTAATATCGCACAAGTGCAATGTGCCGTGTTGATCCTGCAAAGAAGTCCGAAATTGTACACGGCATCGTTCTCACGTCGTTACGGTAATTCCGGAAGGCAATCGCGGATTCCGTAGTGTCAAGTCGGTGTGTTTTGTTTGTGCTTAAAGTGCAGAACGGAGGCGGCATGAGGTTCCAAAGCGCCATCTGACTTGTAAGTAGTTCAGCAGGAACAACAAACCCCGCCAAATAAAAACGAATGGCAGAGCCCAGGTTGCTGGGACGGGACTCTTTGAATGGCTTACCTAGACCTAATAATTACTTTGTTGCTGGTGATTCAATTCGTTGCGGCCTGCTTGCACTTTTTAAGCTCGCCAAAGGGTGAAAGGGTAGTGGCGGATTAACCCATTAGCGGTAAGTGGGTCGCTAACAACCCAAGGCAAAGGATCTTGTGGCATTGTGGTTCGCGCGTCCGACTGCCATGCTGTATGTCGTGGGTTGGATTCCCACTAACTTGTGGCGAGTCGAAATTCCGTCCCGAAAACAAATTCTTTGATGTAGTTTTGGATGTTCGCTAAATGCAAGGACGCGCCGTGTATCGATGTTGGTAGGTAGTCGTTGAAGATACCTACACTCTACACTCGGTTCAAACACGCAGGGGTTCGGCGAAATTTCCGGTATATTGAACGAAAGCGGGTTCATCACACTTAACCGACAAACTTGTGAACACTTTTTACAACCACAAAACAAACTGTGTTGCCTTCTACTTACGATGATTAGTCTTGACCAAGGGGGAAATTACGATCACACTTATAGGTTCTTTGCAGTTGAATTGTTTACGTCGTACTACTTTACTATGCGGTGTGCAGTGCCCATCTCAAGCCACTCACAACATTGCACAACATCGTTTTGTTGGTGTCATAAGTCACTGTACCCCGCACTTAATCTAATTTTTCACTGAAGTGATGTAGGCAACAAACAATACAACAACATCCAGAAACTGAACTTGTTCCTATTTGAACGTGTTGTTCGTTCTTAATTATTTTATTTTTGCATAAATTACTAGATAATCCGCAAATTTTATTTTGGATCATCATTCCACACGCCATTCTAAGTGATCTGCCTATTTTTTCGTTCCGATTTGTGTGTGTCGCTCAAGTGTCATGAACCCAGAAAAGCATTCACCGGCGTTGGCGATTGACCCTGGCCGCAGAAGTGGATCGGCGCTAAATGAATGAGAGCAAAACGAATCAACGCACTTCATCTTCATTTTCAGACAAAGAGCTCGTTTTTTTAAAATTCCAGTTTTTTAATGACTCCGTTACAGTTAAATCTTCCTATAGGTATTACTGTCCCAATTCACCACCCAACGAGGAGGGGGAGTATTGTAAATGCGCAAAAAAATTTTATATTATAAAAATGTGGCATTTGATGATACAAGCAAGCCATTTTGCATATTTGTTGTCTAAGCCCATTAGAAAAATTTGACCCGCAGTTCCTAAAAATTCATCCCTTAGGACTCGAGATTTGGGGAGGGGGAGGGAATACTATGAAAAAATACCTAACTTTTTCATCCAAACCTGCTGAGGCGTGTTTGGTGTCAAAACTATATAACTTAGACCTCTTCGATACAATGACAATGTCAACACTCTTGTGCGGTCACCGGAAGTCGAGTTAAGTCGTCATCTTAGAAAATTAGAGCTGGAGGTCAAAATTACAAGGTAAGCGTCAATTACCCATATGTTAAGTATATCGATTCTTAGGTTTTCGGGGTCACTGAAAACGTATGAAATGAAACAAAAACGACTGGGTACACCGTTTGCCCATAATATGATCTACCTATGGGCCCAGAAGTTAGGCAAGCGAGAAAAATCCTACAAATTTTCGAAAATAGAAGTGGAATAATAATGTGGAATGGCTCCAATCTGTACTTGGTGATGATGCTGTACCAGCTGTCCCATGTGAAATTCATGATGTTCACCTTTGAGCTGTCAAAAATCCAAAATGGCGCCCATTTAAAACACCCAGGGCAATAATTTATCGTGATTTTCTTTAGGGAGCTCCTACGTGTCACTAGCTAAGCACATGTTGTTCATCAGTGAACAACGAATAAGAAAGTCCCTTACACTATTGGTGGTTTCTTGCATCGTTTAAAAGATATCCGCCGCGAAACTGTTTCGGAACCGTTTTTGGACAATTAGTGTTGCCGTCTAGACAAGACAAGACAAGAGTTGCCCTACTCTTGTCTTGTCTTGAAATATCAAGACTATTTCAAAATTTCAAGACAAGACTCGAACTCTTGATGAAAATTTTTCAAGAGTCTATATAGACTCTTGAAATAAAATTACTATAAAACCTCCTCTTCCAATAAAAATACGTGACAGAAATATAGACATCTTTTAGCAAGGAAAACAGAGAATCTGTGAGGAGCAAGGGGCACCCATCTAATAGAGACTGCGCTCCAATAAAATATTCTATTTGGGTATACTCACGTTCAAATTTCAAAACAAAGACCCACTTTTATTGACAATGAAATTTATCATTTGTGTGAATGCTGAAAGAAAAAGTTGCCACCGCCACCCCTTACCTGCTAGTAGACGTATTTCTGAGAAAGGGTCTTTTACAAAATGACAAGATACGATTTTATTGCTGTAGGTTGATGTCTGAGTAAATATAGTCAACTACTGTCCAGTTGGAAGAGTTTTCAAAAAATCTGGCACCGCGAAAGGAAATAGAAACTTAGCTAACCGCAGTCTATCGGCTCAAATCGACTGAATAAGGAAGCCAAGAACAGTACCAGGTTGCCACATGAACGTCGAGAAACAGTCAACTAAAAAGAGTCACGGTCAAAAAGAAAGTCAATCAGTCAACTTCAATACTATTTGCTGTTTGGTGTTCGAAAGATTGCTGCTGCACGGTAGATGTGAATAATCGGGTTTGAGTAGAAACCGGACTTCCCGGAAATCGTGCGGACGTGATTCAATATTTTTGTCGAAGACTCACTTTGCTCAAGTTGTGGGAAGAACACCAGCTTAATCGGTACTTTGCCTTGGTACATTGAAATGATATCTGGCTGCAGCTGCATGTTGTCTGAATCATTTTTCTTTAATTGGCGAAAAATACTTTGTTTCGCAGCTATTGACCAAAAGCCCCATCGAGCGACCCAATTTCTTAAAATTTGCGATCTGAGAAGGCGCAGCTATTTTTTGGAGAAGTAGAAATGAAGATGTTGGAGCAGTCCTTGAAAATAAAAATCACTTAAACAAAACTTTCGCATGAGAACCGGAAAAGAAACAGTAGAGACATACAGAGTCTAAAAGAGATGGCATGTGAATATATCATTACAAGACATGCACAGAATTTGACATGGCATCTCTCTGGCAACGCTTTCCTATTCTCTGATGCAAAATTGATCAATTCATAGTGAACTGCCACTACAAACTAACAGGAAATCAAATTGTCTTCTGCTGGTATATAAAATTACAATATACATATAGAAAGATGCTGCATTGTGTTGTTTTGTTTTCTTGATTTTTAATCGTAACTAGTGAATATTCATGGACTGTAGGCTGCCTATCAGACACACCTGACAACAGTGGTCAATGCATAATGACATGGTGGCCTACTACCTAATGCGCAAGCGCAGAACAGATTTATCACTTCATTATTCTTCCAATTCGAGCTCCCAAATCTCCAGATTGTTTTCTAAAAAAAGTAGGGGCTTTTGAGACAAGATACCGTCTGTATTGATCTCGGTACTTTGGTTTCAACAAATAAAAAGAAAACAGTATAAAAACCCATTGCAATTATTTCTATTTCAAGTAAATATAGTTTTGAGTAGTATTTTGTCATAACTTTTACCCTTGCTGATTATGTTATTTTAAGTTGTCAATCAACTCTGCAAGAAATCCCCAAGCAAATCACACATTCAGTGGACAAGAAAAACCGTCAACAAAGAAGAATATATCTGATTTTTTTTTCATTTTTCTTTTCAAGAGTCTAATCAAGACTCTTGATCTTGACAGCCCTACTCTTGTCTTGTCTAGAAATTTCAAGACAAGAGTTTCTAGAGGTCTTGTCTAAGTCTTGACGCCTTTTCAAGACAAGAGTCTAGAAAGTCTAACTCTAGACGGCAACACTATGGACAATAGATTGAATACTTGAATAGAAGGAAGAACTTTGCATGTATAATTGGAATAACCGACCTAAAAATATTTGTTTTGTTTTATGTAGGCATGTTTTATGATTTAGATTGCGTGATCTGTCATTTCTGGTATATGGAGAGTCACAAATCCAAGATGTCCACCGTTGTAGGGTTATTCAGAAAATTTCATGCTTACTTTGTCTAAAAGCGGAGGGGGGGGGGCGGAAAAACTCAAAGATGGGGGGGGGGGGGGGGCGGAGAAACTTAAAGATGGAAGGTCTACAAACGATAGGTCTAATGCATTTGATCCAAAGCGCAAAATATCTAGAATACAAAAGATCCAAAACGCAAAATATCTAAATTAAGTACAAAAATTGACAGTAGGTACATAAGAGCTAAGATTCGAAAGATCTATAGCACAAGCCGTACAATGTAGAAAACGTCAAAAATATAAATGGTTTTGAGTTTCCTCCCTTTTCTTCAAATCCACCAGGTGAGCAAATTGCTTTTTTTGACTTACCAGTTGAGGAGTTGGCTTTTGACTCAAGTTGCGTCCTTCCCAAACCTACCAGAAGGAGTTGGTTTTTGACTTAGATTCCTTTTTTCCAGACCCAGCAGATGAAAATTGCTCAATGATTCAGGTTTCCTCTATCTTTTGAGGCCCTCTAAATAATGTCTAGACTCTAGAGTTGTCGACTAAGTCTTGCTTAGTAAGTTTGAACAAAAAGACCAAACTCGAGTCAAAAAGCAGCTCCTTATCTGGTGGACTGACCACAAACGGAGGAAACTCAAGCCAAAAGCATTTCCTGATCCAGTGGATCTGAAAAGAAGAAGGAAACTGGTGAACCTTTCCATGTTTGGTGCTTTGTATTTATATTGTGGACTTTTTGTATATTAGACATATTAGATTTACATCTTAGGTACTGTAACCATTTGCATTTTAGATATTTTATTAGACTTTTTGTAATTAGATCTTTTTTCCGCCACTCTATTTCCTCCTGTTTTCTGCAGCAGTGCAACATTATTGAATCAAACGGTAGCAGAGCGAGAGATTTTTCATTCGTTTTTATCATGTAGGTGTCATTTTTCAATTAAAATTACACGTCGATCTACTTTAGGTAGGTAGGTAGTTGGTTATATCTCTCAAATTATCAAAGGAATACAAATGTGAGGAACTCTTGAGAAACATATAAGTAATGTACAGGTGCGGTAGATATTTATTATTCATCCAAATCCAACAATAAAGTTGGTATGAAATTTTCAAACTTACAGAGGCCGATATCTTGGACTTATGACCCTCTATGCATAGACCAGGAATGACAAATCAGGCAAAATACATCATAAGACATGATTGCATGGAACAGACAAAATATATTTGGATCGGTTATTTCAGTTTTACATGCAAAGTTCTTCCTTATATTCAAGTATTCAATCTATTGTCTAAAAACGGTTCCGAAACAGTTTCGCGTCGGATATCTTTTAATCGATGCAAGATACCACCAATAGTGTAAGAAACTTTCTTAGTCATTGTTCACTGATGAACAACATGTGCTTAGCTAGTGACACGTAGGGGCTCCCTAAAGAAAATCACGATAAATTATTCCCCTGAGTGTTTTAAATGGGCGCCATTTTGGATTTTTGACAGCTCACAGGTAAACATCATGAATTTCACATAAAACAGCTGGTACAGCATCATCACCAAGTACAGATTGAAGCTATTTCACATCATTATTTCACTTCTATTTTCGAAAATTTGTAGGATTTTTCTCGCTTGCCTGACTTCTGGGTCCATAGGTAGACCATATGGGCGAACGGTGTACCCAATCGTTTTTGTTTCATTTCATACGTTCTCAGCGACCCCGAAAACCTAAGAATCGATACCCAACATATGGGTAATTGACGCTTACTTTGTTATTTTGACCTTCAGCTTTAATTTTCAAAGATGACGACTTAACTCGACTTCCGGTGACCGCACGAGAGTTTTGACATTGTCATTATATCGAGGAGGTTTGAGTTATATAGTTTTGACACTTAACACGCCTCAGTAGGTTTGGATGAAAAGGTTCGGTATTTTTTTATAGTATTCCCTCCCCCTCCCCAAATCTAGGATCCTAAGAGATGAATTTTTAGGAACTGCGGGTCAAATTTTTCTAATGGGTCTAGACAACAAATATGCAAAGTGGCTTGCTTGTATCATCAAATGCCACTTTTTTTGCTACCGCTAGCACTATAAAGCTACTGGAGCGTTGTGTGGGGGTGGGATTAACTGGACGTCCCCTCCGGATGACGGTTCAATTTGGCATGCTTCCAGAAGTCCGATTTTTTCGATTGAAACAAATCTGGACAAGAGGTAACGGTACGAGGATACCGAGGAGGATACAGTTAAATCGGGAAATGAATATTCATGAAAAAAACCGTCCTTGGCGGGCAATCGGTAGTTTTTGAGCCTGTGGAGGACCTTTGTCTAGAATATCAACGTAACAACACATTTTATGAAAATCCCTTCAATTCATGGAACATTTTGAACCAAGTTTTAATGCTCCATCGTGAAAGAAAATATCATCGTTCAGAATCGATGTCCCCACTCACCTTGTGGGAATGCGCGTAACCAATATTATAGTCTAGGAGCTAGCGACGGATTTTCCATCTCCTGATGACCGGAACGAACCTTTGGTAGCCGGGGCCTTTGGCCTTTATAGCTCTTCAAAGAAAAAAAAACAAATTGTACGTGTCCTTGATATTGGGCTCTTCTGAGACGTCAAACAATTACCCTAATAGCTCGATCAAATAAGTGCGAGCAGAATGTCCGCAGCAGCTAAGATGGATGCGAGGTTCAGCGAGCCATGTCCCAAACGGGCCCAGGTTCGAAACCCACCAAGTTCGATCTTTTTTCGAAAGAAAATCGTTCCTTTTCATTTTTTAAGCAATTTAAATTAGAAATACCGATTCCTTACTGGGTTCTTGACTTTTTTCCCATAATTCAGTGACGCCTTTTCAAATTTTTCTCCTTACTTTTCACACGGACTAGGTACTGAACCAGCGAACGTTATACTGAATTATCGGAAAAAAGTCAAGAATCCAGTAAGGAATCAGTATTTTGAATTTAGATTGCTTTGAAAATTAAAAGGAACGATTTTCTTTCGAAAAAAAATCAGACTTGGTGGGTCTCGAACCTGGGCCCGTTTTGGACATGGCTCGTTGGACCTCGCGCCCATTCTAGTTGCTGCGAACATTTCGCTCGCACTTGTTTAATCGAGCTATCAGGGTAATCGTTTGACGTCTCAAAATAGCCCGTTATAAAAGACACAATAATTTTTTAAAGAGCTATAACGTCCAAAGGCTCCGGCTACCATCCGGGAAAGGTTTGTTCTAGTCATCAGGAGGTGTAGGGGGATGTTTATTTCAACATTGTAGCTTTGTTGAAACGATATGAAAAGTCCGTCGCTAGGTCCCCGTCTATTACGAGAAAATACTAATCATTCATCTTCACGATCGAATAGTCAAGGTACCAGTTTTCATTCGCCGGTTCGAGGAATTTCGTTCTGGCCAGTGTGCTAGTTCTTTGAACAGTGTACTGAGCCACAGCTTTAGTGGAACCCGAGGTGGGACTCAACTCCACGCACACAGAGATAGCGCGATAGCGCCACTATTTTTAAATCCAATATCTGTCAGTAATTCCGAGGCTTGATTGGAAGAGAATGAAGCAATTAATTTAACTTGGTATGAATCTACATGCAATGCACTTCGCCATCAAGTATGCGAGCGTGCTAGCCCCCGGACGGACGTGGCGGAAACTTAATTGTTGCAACTAACTAACCATTTTCACAATCACACACACTCAAACACACATCAACGCGTAGAGCAAATTCGAATTCACCCGCTGAGGCTGGCTCGCGCTCTCCATTTGAGCAATCAGTAGCAGAAAATTCCCTCCCAACATGCAATTTGTTTTGGGTCTTGCTACTGTGGTTTTGCAATAATATCGACGAAGCCGCCGTCGCGGCGCTTTTATGCAGGCCTCACCGCGGATGGCTGCGCTGCGCTGCTTGCAACTTGCGCTTCCTTATTATTAAATTTGCATGGGAATTACCTATACGCGACGTCAAATGTTTACTGGGTAATACACTACATGCCCGCACGGTACGGACGTCCCGTCCAAATCTGATGTGTATTATTCAGTGAGGTACTTTAAGGCACCTGAAAAGGCACATAATGCGCCTTTTCAGACGAATGCATGCAGCCGCAGGTACCTATATGTATACGTAGGTATATAGGAAACCCCAAAATAGATTGCGCGTCCAAACTGTTCTGCCAGCACACACAAAGCTCTTGGGTGCATATGCAAAGTAAGCTTCCTGCGTGGGATCTCGAGGGATTCTTGGTTTCCACGGTTTCCCCTAAACAAAATCAGAGCTCTTCGCGAAAGCTCTCCTTCACATTATATGGATTTGACAGATGTATGCACTATTGTACAGAGCGCCCTAGAATAATTGTGCTGCCAGAGAAAATCGGGAGCATCTTTTTTTCGAAAATTACGTTGATTTGTTCAAAGTAGGTAACTTCTGACATTCGTACACCAAAGGCAAGATTTGTGTACTGCTGCGATAAGAACAAAGTGAAATAATCAATGTTTTGTAGGTGTAGGTACTGTACACAACCTTCGAAACAATTCACCACACATTTACATAACAAATTGAACTAAATAATTCATGAGTGCTTGATTTCGATGCGAAGCAAGTTTGTTTGACTTTTCAATATTTCATCATCGTACAACCCTGTTCGAAGAGCTTAAATATTTTTCACCATGCACATCATAATTTAATTTGTATAGGTAGAGGTAAACGCCTACGTATACTTATATACTTATGAATTGTAAGGCCAGGTACTTATTCGAATTAAGACATCTTCATTACGTATCGAGCATTAAAAAGTCGCTAATTGGAGACGAAATGATGCCATGATAAAAACGCGTTCTTTTTGATGATGACGACGAACATAAAGATCGATTATTATTTCGATTCAGTTTTAATGAACTGTAAAAGCTTTACGATTGCAACCACTTTCGTGCGGTCACCAGAAAACGCGCGATGTGACTTGAATAAAGCACGCAAAAATTTATTTGAAAACGTTATGTTGTTTTCTTTAGGCATTATAATGAATTTTTGATGTCGCCGCGAGTTGGGATTTTAATAAGTTTGCATTTTTGCGGCAATATTATATTAAAAACTCGCAATCCCTAAGCAAAGCGTTCTCATTAAAGTGTATTAACTTTGTTTTTACGATGTATTATTAAAATTCCCGACCGCATTCACTGTATGCTAAGGCATAACGAGTTTTTCATGAAAATTTGAAAACATGCGAATATTGTTAATGCGCTGGACCGGGCAAATACAAATATTAAACAAACGTCGTGCAGTTTCTGAGACAATGCAACAATTTTATTGAACAATAAATAATAGCAGTCATAAATGCGGCGGGGATATGATACAGCCAAGCAGAAAACTGGCGAATAAAACAGCTTATACCTACCTAATAGTACTAACTCTGCAGTATACACAGTGCAGTCGAGCGTTATTTCATTTACATATAAAATTACTGACGGAGCTTAGTTTGCTCTTACTTTGTTAGAACGAATCGGTTTTTCGTTTTCAAAAGCACACAGTAATGAAAACGCTATTAGTTTAACAATTGGAATCAGCCAACTAGGTGGTCCACTCGAAACTGGAGGTATTTTCACAACGGTAGTCGAAGTTGAATTTGCACACGTTTATTGAAATTTATTGTTAGGTCAACCAAATAATTTAAAATGAGAATTGATTCAAGTTAGAAGTGATAATATTTTACTCTGGACTCGGGACTCGATTATTCCATAACAGATTAGCTGTAATTTTCCCTGCTTCGGCCGAATTTGGTTCGGAAATGGCATGTCTTTCCTTCTTGGAGATTTTTTTTTTGTTGAGCATAATCGCCGTTGACTTGCAATTTTCTTATTCGAAGAATTGTTTATTTGCTGAGAATTGCCGCAGCACTGTCATTGGTGCCAAAACATTACACGTGCATGGAATATCATATCTGATCGGGCCCTATTTCGCCGATAACGCTTTGATGTTCTTGTTCTAAATTTTCGAATCGTTTGTGGATGGCAGTTCTCAAGAAATATGTTCGCATTTTTTTTTAAATAAAAATGAAACTTCTCACTGGAACATTCTTTACCTATTTGTAAATACACAAAAGCCGTTCAAATAAATAACACTTGAAGTACGTTTTCTATTTGCATTCTCTCCAACATCCACATGTACAATACTAACTTGTGAAAAATGAAGTAAACACCTGTTTCGAAAAAATCGTGGTTTGCCAGGCACAACTCTCACCGTGCTCTGATCTATCGGGGAAAATAGTACAGGGTGTTCACGATAAAATTCACCCCCCTCCAATAGATTCCCCTGTAAGATATTTCGAAAAACTGAAAACTTTCTCTTCACGATTTTTCCCAGGGACCTCAAATCGATCTTCTAAAAGTTTCTAATTGGTACCGTATACAGGGTGTGATATGTAACTTTTTTATTTCAAATACGACACCCTATATTTTATCACGTCATTTGATGAAGCCTTTCTTTCTGATTACAAAGATATATAACATTCGTGATTTATTTTCACAAGAAAGCTGTCAGAAAAATAATAAAATAGGTAGTCAAATAATTTTGTTTCGCGGCAAGATGGCTTTGGTTTCTACAGTTCCCTTAAAAAAAAGTTATCCTCGCAGCATTTTGTCTGCAGAACTCAACTCTGCATGGATAAATGGTCTAATTCGTTCCTAATACAAAGTGTCGCGTAATTTTTAATTTTTAATTCATTTGACTACCTATTTTATTATTTTTCTGACAGCTTTCTTGTGAAAATAAATCATGAATGTTATATATCTTTGTAATCAGAAAGAAAGGCTTCATCAAATGACGTAATAAAATATAGGGTGTCGTATTTGAAATAAAAAAGTTACATGTCACACCCTGTATACGGTACCAATATAAAACTTTTAAACGATTGATTCAAGATCCCTGGGAAAAATCGTTGGGAAAAAGTTTTTAGATTTCTGAAATATCTCAAAGGGGAACCTCCTAGAGGGGGGGTGAATTTTATCGTGAACACCCGGTACAGTAGGAAAATTCGTCACGATGTCACATTCGCATAATATGTATGGACGAACCTCATCCTCAAAGTATTATTATTATTATTATTATTATCCGCTCACCCGCACCGCAGGAAGATTTGTGATGGTGTGCCGGCTACGGGTAAGTGCCCACACAGCCATCATAATCGACCGATATTTGACCCGTGGAATCTTTCATGTCTACCTAAGTTGATAATTTTTCGTTATTGGCCAAGGTTGCTGATGAAAGTCCAAAACTAACTACTTATTCGATCCGATCTTGTAGCACGTTCTCCAGTTACAAGCAAAGTGCCTTACGTAGTCAGCCTTAGCAGTGAGATGTGGTTTCTTCATTTTCCCAAAAATCTTGTGATCCAAGTGGGGTGCACATCCACCATACTCTAAAGCGCCTCAAATAGTTTTTTTTCTTCTCTCTTCATTCTGTGTCATATGCTGCCTTGAAGCCAATGAACGTAACTCATATTCGTAGAAAGTAGTAATCATTTGCTTTAGCATGAAAATTTGGTCCGTTGTTGATCTTTTTTTTCAAAAAACTCGCTGATCCTTTCCTTTCAGTAACGTCTCTGCAAGTCCATTTCATCCGTCTAGTGTTTTATTATTGTTGCAAGTATCTTGTAGGTTACATCCAGTGAAGCAATTCCTCGGTGACTAATTTCATTCTGTTGTGTCAAAAAATTATAAATTGACAATATATTTGCTGGATTCCTTGACTCGGGCATTGTTTCTGATTCTTATTAGTGCGCACAGTGGGCCGATAGCTCAGATTAGCGTGGCGAAATACCTGGCGTTTCTGGGTATATGGGGGTCGAGGTTCGAATGCCACCACGGATAGATATATATTTTTTTTCTTCTGGAAGTTTTTTTTGAAGGTATTGTTATTTATTCTTGAAGTACTCATCATAACGTATGCACTCCTCAAATTTTACTCGATTATGATGAAAAATTGGAAAAATAAAGCAATAATAATGAGTAATGCAAAATTTTCGTGAAAAATTCATTTTCCCCAAAACCGCAAGTAGATGTAAATGGGAATGACATCATTAGAAAGAAGAACCTTTCTTCTATATAAAGTGGCTGTTCACTTTGTGTTTTTTTTTGTTTTTCATGTGATTTATTTATTTTTTCAAAGTTGTGGTTCAAATCTCAGTCCCTGCAACTTTTTTCTTTTCTTTCGAAGGTAACTGAGGAGTTATTTTAACTTATTCTCAAAGTAATCATCATAGTCCATAAACTTCCCTAAATCCACTCGGTTATCAAGGATCATAAGAAAATACAGCAACTTGAACAAATACAACAATGCATTGAAACACAACTTTGACAAAATAAATAAGTCACATGAAAAACAAAAAGAAACACAAAGTGAACAGTCACTTTACATAGTAGAAAGGTTTTTCTTTCTAATGATGCCATTCCCATTTGCATTTACTTGCGGTTTTGAATCATGGTTTTATCATTAAGAATTAAAAAAATAGCAAGAATAATGAGTAATGCAACTTTTCTTGAAAAATTCGTTTTTCCCAAAACCGCAAATAGATGTAAATGGGAATGACATCATTAGAAAGAAGAACCTTCATTCTATATAAAGTGGCTGTTCACTTTGTGTTTCTTTTTGTTTTTCATGTGATTTATTTATTTTTTCAAAGTTGTGTTTCAATGTATTGTTGTATTTGTTCAAGTTGCTGTATTTTTTTATGATTCTTGATAATCGAGTGGAACTAGGGAAGTTCATGGACTATGATGATTACTTCGCGTATGAGTTGGAATAACTCCCCATTTACCTCCAAAAGAAAAGAAAAAGAAAAAAAGTTGCAGGGACTGAGATTAGAACCACAAGTTTGAAAAAATAAATGAATCACATAAAAAACAAGAAGAAACACAAAGTGAACAGCCACTTTATATAAAAGAAAGGTTCTTCTTTTCAATGATGCTATTCCCATTTGCATCTACTTGCGGTTTTTGAAAAAAAGAATTTTTCAAGAAAAGTTGCATTACTCATTCTTCTCGCTATATTTTTTTATTTCTTCATGATAATCGAGTGAAATTTGAGGAGTGCATAAGTTATGATGGGAACTTTAAGAATAAATAACAACACCTCCAGAAAAATCTTCCAGAAACAAAAAAAAATATACCCGTGGTGGGATTCGAACCTCGACCCCCGTAAACCCAGCCGGGTATTTCGCCACGCTAATGTGAGCTATCGGTCCACTGTGGTGCGGAGAGGTTGACGGGATCAACCTTGCTTTTCATTCTGCTGGGATGAAACTTTGCAAGTGATGAGTACATATCCTCAGGTCACTTTCAAGAAGTGGTGCTCAGCTGGGACCCGTGACAGGGCCACGGTACAAGAGGTTGCCCTACCCGACAGGTGCGATTTCTTGAAATTCCTAAAAAGTCAGTTTGCGGTGGCAGGGCATTCAATATTTTGGTCAGAAATGATCCCTTGCCTTGTATGGATGTACTTTGTGATAATTTCAAGCCTCCCCGCACTAAAAATGTCGCAGATTGTCTGTTAATCAGGCGTAATTTAAAGAATTCAATGAACAGCTTACTAGTACGGACGTTGGGTGAACCAAGAACCCATTTCATTCCGATGCAAAACGCTTTTGCATGTGAGTAGGAGGTACCTACAGGTAACTTTTAAGAAGTGGTGCCCCGATGGGACCCGCAGCTGGCGTGCTTCGTAGGAGATCGAAGGTCCAACAAATTACCATTTTTGAAATCGTTGCTTTTTTATATTTTTTGAATTGGGCTACATAAATTTCGAGGTCGAGGAATACAATGCAGTAAGTTTTTAGAAAGTGTCATGCACCAGTGGCGTGCCAGACGGCTGCGAAGAGGCCGAGGTGCGACTTTTCTCAAAGTCTTCTGGTAAACCGTGACCAACACTTTTTTGACATGTTTGGTATTATTTCTGACCAAATCGCACATTCTGATTCCAAAAATAAGTACAAAATTCCGATAAAGACATGTTTAAATAGGTTTTATCAGGAGAAACATGACTTTTTTCATCCTCAAAATTAATGTTTTGTAATTCTAGTTCCATCATTGTCCAATGTATTTATAACTATGATTTAATCTTGGACAGTTGGTTTGGGCTATTTCACACTCAAATATCATTTGCTCAAACTTTTTCTCATTTTCGCAAAGTCACCGAGTGATTTTGTTTTTTGGGATGTATCATGTCAAACCTTGATTTGACGAACCGTGCTATTTCACAGGAAACATTAGCCTGGGACCAGAATGTAGCTTTGATTTGGCACTTTATCAATTTTAAGGCATGGAAATTGTTTCCTCTATCAAACTAAATATGAAAAACTGGAATCGGAGCCGTATTTTAGTCATGACCTTATTTTTCTTCTGATATTGCGAGTTTCTGAGATGAAATTTCTTCATGATGCACGTTTTCAAATAAAACAACCGTGTGACTCTGTAACAGCGATAGAAACTTCTAGTGTTACAAATTCTTCTACAGAGCAGTTCAATTGTACAATCTGTGTCAAAATTGTGATCGTGGGTATTCTGAACCTCGATCGAAATGGAGCTACAAAACGACGAATTCATAGGTCAGAACTTGCGTTTTTCGCGAAATTTATCTCGCTTCGTCGGAAGAAAAATCATGTAATAACTAAAATACGGGTCTGATTTCAGTTTTCTTCGTTTTGTTCGATGGAGAAAACTATTTTTATGCAATGGAACGGATAAAGTACCAAATCAAAGCTACACTATCGCCCTAGCACAATTTTTGCACGATTCATCAAATCAAACTTTGAAATGTTACATCGCAAGAAACAAAATAACTCCGTGACTTTGTGAAACAGGAAAAAAGTCAGCAAATGATATTTGGGACTGAAATAGCCCAAACCACCTGTCCAAGTGAAAATCATAGTTGAAAATACATTGGACAATGATGGAATTTGAACTACAAAACATCAATTTTGATGATAAGACAAATCATGTTTTTTTTGATAAAACCGGTCTAAACACGTCTCTATCAAAATTATATACTCATTTTTGAAATCAGAATGAGCAATTTGCTCGAAAAGATACCAAACATGTCAAAAAAAGTGTTAGTCACGGTTTACCATAAGACTTTGTGAAAAATCGCACCTCGACTCTTTCGCAGACGTCTGTTACGCCACTGGTGCAATACATCTCCTGGAAAATTATTGCATCGTGCTCCTTGACCTTGAAAATAGATAGTTCAATGACAAAAAGTATAAAAAAGCAACGATTTTAAAAATTGTAATTCCTTGGACCTTCGACCTCCTACGAAGCACGCCAGTCGCGGGTCCCATCGGAGCATCACTTCCTAAAAATTACCTGTAGGTACTTACTACTCACGTGCAAAAGCGTTATGCATCGGAATGAAATCCAAGGTTGGTTCCCCTAACGTAAGCTATTCATTGAATTCTGCAAATTACGCCTGATGAGTAGGCAGCCCGCGCCATCTTCGGCGCGGGGGACTTGAACTTGTCACAGACTATATTCAGGCAATCCAAGGGGTCATTTCTGACTAAAATCGTACAAGCCCTGTCACTGCAAATTGCATTTTAAAGAATTTCACGAAATCTCCCGTGTCTGGTAGGGCAACCTCTTGTACCGTGGCCCTGTCACGGGTCCCAACCGGGCACCACTTCTCAAAAGTGACCTGATGGTGTGTACTCATCACATGCAAAGTTTCATCCCAGCAGAATGAAAAGCAAGGTTCGACCTGAAATCGACCGTTAACGTCCGCACTATATATTTCTCCGATCAGATCTGTTATCTTCTTTTCCACAATTTCTCCTCTGTACTTCAGATTTTTTAAAAGAAGACCATTTCTTTCTGGACTCCTATTGTTCTTCATCGACTACAAAATCTTCTCTATTTATTTTCTTCAATGCTTTGTTCCAAAATGTTTTTGTCATGCAATACTTCTTCTTCAGCTAGAGATTTCCCTTCTTCTGGTTCTCCACTTTCTGGAATTTCCTTAAAATATTGATTCCATCTTTTTGCTTTCGCGTTTTCCCCGTCTTCAAGGTTTCTATCTGTAAATATATATCTCGAAAAATACCTGATCTTCTCTGAGGATTCAACCGAAAAGCCCAGAAAAGCACGCCTCCACATTTCTTTCTTTTTTACTTTCTGTATTTTGTGAAGTCTGTAACTCAAGATAATATAGAATTTTGTTTCCAAGTCAGATAGCCCAATTATGGATGTTTATCAAAAAGGTGGCATTCTTTTCAAATCTGAAGCAAGTATCACCTGTTAAGCCTTCTCAACTTTTAACACGATCAATTGACCTTGACAACACCAATGGCGGCGAAAGGGGAAGGAAATGCCACCTTTTCGATAGGAACCGTGATATTGACTTTTGAACGCCCGCCATTTTTTTGTGAGGCAGGATCTCAATTGTTTTCATAGGTTGAATAGCGAATCAAACAAAGATGAAAATGGCATTTTTTGACTTCCCATTGTATTTAAGAGAATTGGGCTTGTGCCCTTTGCGCCGCCCCTAGCATAAGGCACCAAAATGTGTCATTTTAAATTTAAAAATCGACCTGTCCGAGGTTTTTGTGGAATGTTTTTGGTTACTGAATTACTGAATTTAAACAGGTTGAAGTTTCCACCCTGGATAGTCCACTGTGGTTATTCAGTGCACGCCGGTGTTTTGTTTCTTTGTGCCTTTTGGTAAAATTTTGAAGACCGTTCGATGTCGTCACTTTCTGTATTTTTCCTTAAGTTCGACTTGTATCTGTTCTGGACTATTTTGCAGTGATTTAACTGCAATTGAAATTTGGCCCTTTGTCCACCCTACCAGCGATCAAAAATGCCTTTCTTTGGCCAATGAATTTCTAAAATGAATGTAAGTTTTGTACCAATACGTAATGTAATGTATCAACTTTTTTTTCCATGAAGCGCCGTCCAACCACCACAGTACCTATACATACGTATATATTTTCATTACACTCCCATACACAACTCACACTAGCTTGTGAATGTCCAGTTTATTCATCGTCCCTAATCTCTGTCCAGGCTATGATTATGATAACGCGATTGTGGTTTAAAGCATGCATATCTCAGATGAACCGTCATATTCCTGTACCCACCTTTCATTGCCGATATATTTTTCATCCCAACAGGGCCTTCAACCGAGGAGCTTGTGGTGTGGTGGTCAGCGCGGTCGACTACCACCCCAAAAGTCGCGAGTTCGTTCCTCGCCGGGGACGGATTTTCACCTTGAACCTTTGACAAGCTTCTTGGTTCAGTGTAGTTGTCACTGCATTTCAGTTTAAATAAATATCTGTATCTGTATCTCTATCTGTAGTTGGAATGCTTGCTAAATGCAAGTGTGTCGCATAGCACGTAAAATACGAACGATGGTGCCGACCCCATGCGATGTTGGTGGTCGTTGAAGATCCCTACCCTGTGTTGGAACACACAATGATTCAGCAAAATTTCCGTTACAGTGGAGGAAAGCATTAACCGGCGTCGGTGTTAGGCCTCGTTGCTGAAATAGGCCGACGTGAAATGAACGAATCAAAAAAAAAACGGCCCTCAAACCAAAACTTTGCCGGGGAATCGGAAATGTTGGTCCGCACCGGTCGTATTTTTTTATGCAAACCACGGGAGGTGGCTTTTGGTCGCAACGTGATCCGTACGCTTCAGTCGATCCTATGGGCACACATTTTCGCAGGAAATGGGCGTTTTCACTCAATAAATCACATCATAAAACAAACTTGCATAGCGCCAACCATTTTTTTCCAACAAAAGTGTCAATTCTCTCGTTTCTATTGGTCGGTTATTTTTCGTCTGTTCAAAAAGCACAATAATTTTGATGTACGACTCACTACTCACTTAAACAATCATCTTCGTCTCACGCATCGCTATACAAAATAATAATTAAATTTAAGCTTTCTCAAATTCAGGCTCACAATAAAATGGAAATTTACGACGTTTGCTTCTTACGTTTCAAATTAACTAACTGCCAGAAATACTTTCGTGTTTCGTGTATCACTCGAGCTCCAACGCGAAAAGTTAGGCTCGAACTTGGGAAAATCCATAATTACGAAACAAAACATTCTCAGTTTTATTGGCGGCCGCGCTTTTCTCTTTCATGCAGTGTTTACCTTTCCTCCTCTGTTCTGTTCTCTGTTGAATAAAAGAGTTTGGCGCGCTGTTCTTTATCGGTAAGTACCTGTTTACGCCGTTAAACTTCTCGCAGCCGCACACGGAAAAGTTATTCACCGCTCATTCATAAAATAGAACTATACACTAGTCGACACCTTGAGATTGAGCTTCTGCGAAAAAAGGAATCGGTAAAGCTTTCGAATTCGCCCCAGTGAGCTTCGAAAACAATCTGTACCACCATCATCCCCCTTATGTTTTGTTGTGATTTAAAACGATATGAGAAATTCTGTTTGCTCTCGCAACAGTCACAACTCCCCGAGGAGGCCCGGATTTCGATGGAATTTCGTTATTTTCCTTCTGTCTTTTTTCATTCAATCTAACGAAAGACTGGATATTTAGAACGTCGTTCTATTTTCGTCTCGGTGTAGCTCGCGAATAAATCTGGCAGGTGTGTAGTAAAGCAAGTTTTACGTACTGCAAAGGTCAAAGTCGCGCGAGTTTCACGAGATAGCACAATGATAGTAACTTTTGTTAGTTCAACCGTACACAAACAAATGACATGCAGACTCCCGTGAAATTAAATGCATCAGGCAGTGAAACTGTTTTTGTTTACCTTCATAATTCACACAGGCGATTAGTTGAAACCGTCACGTAAAATGATGGAAAATGCAAAATAACTACTACCGAATTGCATCATGAATGCATATTGTGTGAATCTGAACTGAGCAAAATTGGGAATGGAATTCGCATGTAGTCAAAATTGAATAAATTATTGCACTCTCGTAAACTTGATCAATGGCATTAGTCGGCATTCTACCCGCCCTCTAATTATTGCTAAAATTACTGTTGAAATGTTTTGTAAAATGGTAATGATGGATTCATGAATAATAGTGGAAAAGTTGCATGATACGGAAACTTGCTGCGGAGTTGACGAGAAGCTTTCATGTTACGGTGAAGTTACGGTCAAAAATTATATACGTAGGTAGTAGGTACTCCCTACTCGTAATACTAATTCGTGAAATGTCTCGTAAAATGTAACTTGCAACAAGTTTCTCTGAACAAATCAAGCTCGAAATCAAAGTTTGCCGTGAAACCAATTTGTAGCGTAACATTTCTTCATACGATCATCCCACGCCCCAGCATTTGAGGTAATTCAAAAAAGTTGCCGACATCGACAAAACAGATTTTTGTTGGTGTTGGTTTGGCACATTTCGAATCCTTTACATCAACACCAATGCCGCCCGGCCGATTCTGATGCCAAGAGCAAATGTTCACTTTACTCTGTAATGCTTTGGCATTTTTATTCGCTAGAATTCAGAGAAAAGTGTAAACCTGCCGCCATCGCCACTTAGACGTGGAAAATATCAACTAATGCATAGTTTCGATAAACAAACGCGAGAGTCGAAAATATTCAAATTTAAAATAAACTTTTAGTCATCGAACAAGTCGAAATTGGCTGTAAAATAATGTTCCAGTTTGAATTGGAAATTATTTCCGAGTAAAACTCTGTTCTATGAGTCTAGAAAATATGGGAAAGACAAGCAACTGAATAAGAGCCGCGCGTTTAATGAAATTTACGTCATATATAGTGAGCTACAGTGAGTCTGGTCGCTGGCTAGTATGTTGTCGGATCAGAATTTCAGGAGTCACAAGCAACTCAACCTGAAATTATGTTGGATGCCCGTTACTCGTTACATAAAGACTCCATAGATTTACTGAGGTTAATTATTAACTGTCTTGAATTGCATAGAAAAATAAACGTAATTTGAACGTAACATCATTATTGAATAATAACTGAGGCCCGTGTTCATAGTCAGATCTTAACTATAAGGTGATGGTCTTCAGACCATGCTTAATTGCTTATTCAGACAAAGGCTTGAACTAAGATGGTTTTATACATACATAATACATATAGTGTTCATAGTAATCATCTGGAGAATATTTTATAATATATTCAAATGAAATTACATCTTCTTGAAGTTGTGTTATTGGCTAATCAAAATTTAATTTGATTGAGGTAGTCTCAAGACATGAGATCTAACTATGGCTACGGCTTTAAGACCAGGATTATCATTGTTGGTGGGACTATGAATACCTGTATTTTTCTATAATTTTCATCGCTCACAATATTTTATCATACATTAGGTACTTATATGTTTTTTTTTCTCGTTCCAGGTATGTCAAGGACTTTTCTTCTCCTGAAGATACAAAACCCTGAAACGTAGCCTCGGGAGAAGATCAAAATCATCGTAAGTTCCAATTTTATCATATTTCTCTAAAAGGTAGTGTCTTTGAAATTGAGCATGTGCGCTCTGCGAGGACTACAGCTCAATTATGATTAATCAAGGACAATCTATGAGCCTCGTACCTGCCTATACGAAAGCGACTCAGTACCTACAAGCAGTCAATCATGACAACCCGAAGGCAATCGCCGAAAGTGATTTAGTACAATCTTACGCAGTTATTAAGAGTATGACGTCTGAGGGGTCAATACCAAGTTGCAAACTTCAAAACTTCAAAGCTTGCCAAATACAACGGTATGATTGGTTGTTGGTTGTTATATACCGTTGTTATGGCAACCTCAGTTATTGCGGTCTGAGCCCTCTGAGACCCAACTTGGTATCTAGCCGTTAGAGTTGCCGTAGGTAATTTAGAACAAATAAAATATTCAATTACCTAATCATCTTTGCTCTCTTTGGAGCATTAGGCGTTCACAGTGGCGGACAAAAGAAGGGAGGGCGGTGGGGGCGGTCCGCCCCGGTCCTCGAGGCCTCGATCATCTGATGGGCCCCCAATTCCTCTTGTTTGTAAAAAATACTGCAAAAAATTGGGATAAAATCCAAAAATTCCAATTTTTTCCTTAATGGTCATTTTCTCGCATATTATTTGAAAACAGTCAATATATTTTTCTTCCGTCTTTTTCTAGAACGGTACTCGAGTAGTGTTCAGTCAAATATCAACGTGGAAAATGATTATTGTTTACGCGTTTCAATGTAACACAAGTAAAAGAGAGAGACAATAAAGCAAAACAATGGGCGCATTATCGCTGGCTCACTTGACCAAAACGCAAAACAGCTGTACACCCGGTGACGGCTTCCTGACGGCCGCGATTGACAAATTGTCGTACGCTGAGACTTCCAGAGAGCGGGCGATGGCTAGACTCGGTATCGTGTGAAGATGGCGTCCTCGCTAGGGCGACAGAACTCGCCGGCGGTTTGGAAAATCTTGCACTCGAACCAAAAAGGCGGGCTCAGGAAGTTCCCTGTTGCGTAAATGCGACGATGTCGATAACGGTGACGTTGACGGTGACGTTTGACGGCTTGCTGGAAAAATCCCCAGACCTTGAAACGGGATGACAGAAAAATAGTGACGTTGGGAACTTGATCGTAGAAAAACCCGTTATGTAACAGAAAAACTGAGTTGTGGGTAAGAAAAAGTAACCTACAACAACCCACTCAACTCAGTATCGACTCCAACTCGAAGATATGACAAAAAAAAGAGGAACCAAATCAGACTTTACTTCCAGGTGACGGACGGTTTCGGTAATGCGCCAGGTGTGGTTGTACTTCTTTCGACAGTGAAACAATGCCTTTTTCGGGTCCAATACCCTATCTATAGCCAATTGGAGAAGAGCACGCGGTACTCGCTTGCCGGAGCGGCCACTACAAGATAACGAAATTCCCCAAACTACTAGAAAATCAACGGCAGGGCAGAACTAGAATGGCCTAATCGGTACAAGTATTAAAAAACAAACAGAAGCAGAAAACGACGTAACAAACAAAATTATCTCGCCTGCGCGCTGCATGCAGGTAGTAGGAATTCATATTCTCCCTAATTTTGAATATTCGAGTAGGTTTCAGCATTGAGTCAACATTTCAAATCTAATTCAACATCCAAAGCTGGAACCAAAAACTTCTTGTAGGTACTGGTGGTCAATGGCATAGCCAAGGGGGGCGAAGATGGACGAATGACCCCACTCCTCTACCTCCCAAGCGCCCACGGCACTTTCATCCAACACTAAACCGATAGGCCAAGAAGTCTGCCGGCCCTCTTCATATTTTTAATTTTCACTCCTTAGGGGCCTCATCTCACAATTCCGCCCAGGGCCCCCAACTCCTTCAGTTCGCCACTGGGCGTTCACTCAATCTCCGTTGGTTTCTATTTCTTATTGTTGTAATTTTGCAACTATACTGTTTTTTTTTCGGATTTCTGTTAGAGGTCAGGTCTACCCAGCTTTCTTTTGCCTTCCAGTACAATTGTATTCTACTGATTATCTTAACATGATGCTGGTAATCTCTTTCCTCAATGTGTGGCCTATCCATTTTCTTTCGGCAGATTCTTATATATACTGGTTCTTGTTGTATCTTTTTCCAAAGTTGCTTCTTCGTTGTCCTCTCAGCCCAGTTCACATATACCCAGCATTGTTCTTAAACATCGATTGACAATACTTGAATTTTTCGACTTTGGTGTCCACTGACTTTCTTGGTTTCTGATGCACCATGCAGTAGCAGTAGGAAACTTTTCACTTTAGTAAGTATAACTATTGAAAATGTGGATTTCAGTGTTGAGAGAAATGATATGTTTAGATTTACACACTTTCCTCAAGAAGTTGGATGCACCCCGGGCTTACATCAACAAACATTCAATGATGACGACTCAAATACAATTGCCAAAGGCGACTGAAGATAAAAATTCTGTTGTGACGATTCTGAGAGATAATCGCAGGAGGCGACTCAATTCAAGAACACGATAATCATGAGTATGCCGATTTGAAGACAATTATTGCCGGCGCCACGCCTTCTGTTTGGTCGCTTCAGTCACAGGTGTACGCGTATTGACCCGAACGTATTAGCAATAAAATTGAGTTCACACCCACGGTATACAAACTTATCTTGAAATTACTTTTGGGCTTAAGGCCCGGAGCAAACAACAAAAGAAGTTGTATTAGGACACTACAAAAAGATGACTTTCTATGCAATCCGAGGGCGAATTTTCTACAGTGGATACGGCAAAGCAAAACAATTGGTACTCAACCAGAGGTAGACATGTGTGTCCGTAGCCTTGTTGGAAGGCGTCCTCATCACCGGTATGTATACGTCTTCCAGGGATCCTTGACTCGGCCAAGTCGTGTTCCTCAGCCCGGCCGCGGAAAGCCCTCTTCTTGACTAGCTTGTCGGAAATCGGTATTGTGTTATCGACGTCAATCTCACCTGATTTATTGAAGGATGGCGTAGACAAGCAGTGCTGCGATAAAGATCGTGGCCTAGAGGTAGTGAAGCGTTGGCGAATTGACGCCGTCCACTTGCAGGCCGCGGGGTGGTGACATGGTGGCGAGTGGAGGTGAAGATAATACGGTGGTCGTACAGCACAGACGGCGGAGAAATGTTGGGACGCTCCATGAGACGGCGATGTAATCGCTGAGCAAAATGCCTCGACATAAAAACTATCTCACCAACCACATGCGCCATGAAAACCCCAGACAGGCGCCCAGCCATGACGGGCACAACAATGCTCCAAACTGGCCATTCTCGCTCTCCACGGCGTAATAAGGTGTTGGGCAAAAGTTCACAATCATACAAAACCAATGAAAATCCCATCTAGTAATTTAGAAAATGAGAAGCGTTATACTGCTCTCATACCTATAGCTACCAGAAACTGTAAGTTATCGTAACATTCAGGATTTATTTCCACCTCTCAATCCCTAAACTTCAAACCAGAGTTTCCGGAAGCGTATTTTAAACTCCACATCTGCGATTCATTTCCTGTGAAACTGGCACTATCTTTAAACGATTTTCGACACACCGCGCGTCCACGCTTATAACAATAAATTCGACTATAATCGAAACTATTGGCTCCCCGGCTATATGGCGTTTCATCCTCGCAATAAAGTGCGGGAACTCCACGGCTTCCCGCCCACCGATGGCGATGCCTGAGCTCTTTTTAATTACACTTTTTCGTAATTTATTGCCCCTGCGACGTGTGGAAATCCCATTGAAGAGAAAATATTTTTTCACTTCTCTGGATTTTAAATTATTGCGCGCCAATTTATCACTGGGGAGGGCATAATATAGGCTTCGGGAGGATATATAGGGTTCGATTGCATTTTTTGCTCTTCGCACCCAAACCAGATCGACGTGGTTAAACTGTGATAATGATTCTTATATGGACGCAGCATCGTTAGGGAGGATCCAACAGTTAATTTAGTGAGAGAGGCTGGAGGTCCATGAGCGTGGAAGTGAGGGTCTTCGCCATATCGTTCCGGTTTTATAACACACACAAGGAGGGAGTGCGTGCATTAGATGGGTACAAGAGAAAACCCAAAACGTACCATCTCTCTCGCAGACTCCGCTCTAAATTAAACTAATTATGCTTATAACGGACTTTGAGAAAAGTTTCCCAGTGTAGAAGGGTCACGGATTTCCGCAGCGGGAATGTTGAAAGGACGCGTTGCTTGGAAGTGAAAGTATTCACTAAGTCCAGATTAATGGACCAGGATACTAAAAGGGAGATCCTGTGATTTCGCCATTAAATTGTTTCATATTCCAAAGGCGCTTTCCCAGAACATTTTGTTTTCTCAATAATTATTGTTTGAAGTACCTAGCTAAACAAGACTTGTGTCGCATTTTGAATAAGTACTTAATACATGAATTTTATTGTATCAGAGGATCTAGAGGTAAAACGCTTGGAATAAGACACTGCTTAATCCCGACTCAGTTTAACTTTTTCCGCCACAAGATGGCTGCTAAGAGCGAATTGAAATGGGTAATGACAACCGAACTGTCAATGACACCAAAGTGATAACGACAATGACGGCCAATCATTGTCACATCATGACGCTCCTGGCAGACATTTTGTGGCGTGCAAATTTAAGTTAAATCGTGAATAGTTCATGGTGGACCCTATATTGGGTGTCGGTCTATGCAGCGAGAATGCGAGATTGATTAGAATTGTCATTTTAAAACTTTCGTTCTCCATTTTGAGGCTCTTGTTGAGAAAACAATATACCGACTACTAGAACCGACTGAATAGATTATAAAATCTATTGAAATGAAAATTAACATACTGCTGTTGGCTGTTGTTGAACAGTTCAGCAGTATTTCAAACTGTATCTAAAGTTTGGTACGTTTTCTGGTTATTGCGGAATTATTCCGCGTGCATTGAATTTACCTCTACTCCATTTGGTGACGGCCATTTCTGAATGGCTAACCACTTTAAAATAGTTTCTAATCACTTCTACATGTAGGCTTCGGTTGCAGGTCTCTTCTGTGTCAGCACAACAGGGATGCGGCATTTGGAATTCGAAAATATACTCCCCCATGAACAATTCTCTCATAGAATCTCTTGTCAATTTCAGTTTGTCTCAAGCTCAAGCCTTTCACAAGTAAATTGAATCTTTTCGTTATACAATTAAAATTGGATTAAACCATCAGTGGAAGAAAAGGGGGAGAAGCTCTGGATTTCTGGATTCTGGATTCATTGGGAAGAGTTGATGGAACATTGTTCCACCTGGCACGTAGGCCTCGCTATTAAGCATATTGTACCCCTGGTTTTGCTGTCGGTTTTCTTCCACACATTGCCGTACTGCCGGTTGCAAGCGTAGTGTATTCGGGGTGTTTGCTTATGACCACCCTACTACCCTACTATCGCTGAAACACCCTGTATACCGCTCTGAACTCGGAATGCGATATTTTTGAGACATCCTGTATGTATAGTTCATGAAACAACTCAAGATAAATGCAAAGTTTTGGGCTGAAGATACGCAGAGGTGCGAGAATTTACTCAGGGCTGAATTTCAAGCCAGTGACGCAACTTGCGCCACTCATTTACGGAATCAATAAGCCAATCATCGCGTCGGGTTGTGTTGTGTTACCATAGTGACCACTTACACTACACTTGCGCGGGCGTATCTCCAATTTGAAATTGCATCACTGCATCAACTCCGAAACATTCAAAAAAGACAAGTACCCCGTGTAGTTCAGCCTGAAAAGGTATATAAATAGAATACAAAGGATCTCTTCATGCGGAAGAATAATTATCGAGAATAATTGCCAAAGCAAATAATAAACTTATCTTGTCATCTTCTTCTGAATTTCATTTTACAAAAAACAATCAAAAAGAGTGAAGTAATGGAGACGTTCTGTTTGTTTGAAGCTCAACTGAATAATACATACCTCAAAATGATTGAAACGATTCGAACTCATTTAGTAACCACTCTACAGTCTACACGTGCCACTTGGAAATTTCTGTACTTGCAGTCTAACCACTCCACACGTGCCACTTGCCATTTGGAAATTTTTATACCCGCAGTCTGTATTTTGATGATTAATATACTCCAAACTGTGTCGTTTGCCGCTTTTATTTCGTTCTCGATTCCGAAACAGAGACAGGCCGGGGCCCATCCATCGTTTGGTGTGGTGTAAGAATTCGAACAATTTTACACCCATCGCAATATTTTAGCAAGTGACATTGCGACTCTATATAAAAGCGGTCCAGCCTGCGGATTTATTGGCATGTTTCCGTGGAAACCTTCCGCCATTTATCAGTCGGCGTGGAAAAATAGAAATTCGTCGAATTTCGGTCGGCAAGCGGACTCAATCCACCTGCGTGCTAACACCGTTTTTCTGCACTAGTCGCGGCGTTTGGTATTTTTACGAATTTATACGCTCGCAGCAAACGATTCCAGCCAGCGTGGCTTTTCCAATGCAAAACTGATGAAGTGGCACATTTTCCCGGATTTTATACGAGCACAGGAACCAGTGACAAGTTGCCATTTCCAGCTTTCCATGGAACGTTTCCGATGCGACCAAGCTCTGCACCCTGCACCTAAGGAAAACAAAAACTGGAGAATTGCATGATATATGCCAAGGAAGTACCTCGGGAAGTACATTTATTGCCCGAGCAAAAAAATGCTGCTCGTTTGGACTTTGGAAACACTCAGTTCAAATCAACAGGGCATTAGCATTTACTCGTATATTACTGACCGTTACAAATTACGAGAGCACAGTCATTTTTCTGGTTTATTGAGACAGTTGCTAGAAACTTGCTTTCGAAGGACTCGCATGCTTCCCAATCAAGACTCGCTGCACTCGTTTATGGGATATGCCTGTAGCTCTTTCTATCAAGTTTCACTTTTCTGATCAACTATTGAACTTCTCAAAGTATACCTTGTTAGTTTGTCGAATTTGATCCACACAGACTATATTTTTCAGTGGACCTGCATTCTGCAGTAATACAAACTATCTGCGATCCAGCTTATAATCATTATTCCCACCACAAAATCAAGATGGCTCTCAAATGCGGCATTTTATGGTGAAGATTGGTTGCCATTGTTATGTCACTTTGATGTCATTGGCATTTAGGTTGTCACTATTTTTTATTACAATTCGCTTTTAGCAGCCATCCACTTCTGGTCTGGTGACCAACTGTAAACACCTAAAAGTTTTCTGATCCGACTGAAAAAGTGGATTAGTAGAATACACTTTTGGTACCTTCCATCTTCCAAGAAAAATTGAACAGGCAGTAATTTTTCTCGCGAAAATTGGCACAACAGTTTTTAAACTGGCCGTGTAAAAAAATCCCCAATCTGAGTCACCGTAAAATGGGAAAATTGCATAACACATAATCAAAACAGCAATAAAACTAGCTAGTTGCTCTACTGTAGGGCCTGCGATGATGACTGATCTTTGCTAACTAACGTGATCTTGTTTGTGTATTCTTTGCAAGCATATCGGACATCAAAAAGCGGCTTGTTCTCAAAAACCTGTATACCGTACGGCGTACGTAACCCATAAATCATCGCATCCTAGCGCCACGACTTGGATAAATCCTTCGTCGCCGCAACGATATGAAACAGGTCGTTATTACATACTAGCAATTTTCCAGCTTGTTTTCTTTACACATACCCTACATTTTACATGGTACACCCACTAAACACAATGTGGATGACATTCGTCTCTTATGGTGTGTTGTGATAAAGTTTGTTGGCGCAACGGTGACGTAAAGAATACAAATAAACAGGGCATTTGCGTCAGTGCATCCCGAGCGAGCTCGAGGATATGGGAATGAGGGCCACGTCGTATTCTTTCTTGCTTAATTCCGCAAACAATTCAAATTTTATTTAGGTAACTATTCAGTTGATAATTCTCACCGAATGATGGAACGTCTCTCTTTTGGTTTCAAGAGCTGCAAATATTCGATGTTATCTTTCGACTAAATTGATTTCTTATTTAGTCAGGCTGTGGCCTGGTCGAATTCCGGGGTGTGAAGCGGCTTGCTTTTGAATAGGCCAAAGCCTGCCTAAATTACGAGGTTATTTTGTCACGCGATCGTTGATTTTTGCATGAAAATTACTTGGACATGGTAAAGTTCAACCCAGTCGCACAAATAAAGAGAGAAAATTGAACAAAATTCACAGTCCAGAACTTGTTCCAATAGTGGTTACTTAATTGCCGATGAATTTTCGAAATTATGGTGAATCTCTAGTTTTCTGCTACCAGCCATCTGTCCCACTGCCTACTGATACGTCTACATTGTGTTCCTCGGTTCCGAAAATATAAGGATGGGTGACATGGATGGAAAGAAAGTCTCTAAAGTCGGGTTCATACGAAGTGAGCGCTCGGAGCGGGTAAGTCTCTCATAATGAGTCACCATAATGGTAGCCCATGTGAGATGAATTATCGTAATGGCTCTTCCTTCGATCCCTCCATTGTGGCTGGTTTCTTCGCTGCTCACTTCTCCCGTGTTTATGTCTGCAAAACTACTCCAGATACGAGGTTGCCATCTTCGGCTGATTGCCAGACAACCATCGGGGTTGTGGAGTTGTTCAAAGAGGTCATTCTGAAAGCTCTTCCTACTTCATGACGGTTGTTTCTCGCTCGCTTCTCCTTTGATGTTTCTTTTTACTCGGTTCTCCGCTCCTCTATGTATACCCAGATTCTTGGAAAGTTACCAAGTTGTGCTCAATTTCTGGGAGTGGTGAGAGGGTTATTGCTGTGATCAGTTATGTCAACAAGGTTTTCGAAATAGCTTTTGCATGACGTTCTGGCACCTTACGTGCAGCCCAGGTTGGTGAGTCAGCAGCATGACTTTGTACGGGGTAGGTCCACAGTGACAATCTGATGTAGACAACTCAGACCATTTCTGAGTCTCTTGATGGGCGGTCTCAGTGTGATACAATGCATAAGATTTCACTAAGGCCATCGACAGTATAGACCGTAACATCCTTTCACGCAAGCTGGACGCTTTCAGGTTTTTCGCTCCATTGTTGGTCCTCTTCGAATCGTATCAGGGACGGTGCAAGCAATTTGTTTTTTGTTGCTGGTCATGACTCTTGAGAATTTCGATGTTTTCTCTGGTGTGTTCCAGGGCACTATTTTTGTCTCTCTCTTGTTTTACTTCTTTATCAACGATATCAGTGAGCTTTTCGACAGTTCCTTTTTTTTGTGTGCTGACGACCTCAACTCTTTGCTAAGGTAAGATCAATCAACGATTACTTGAGCCTAATGAGCCCCCCAAGATATCTCGATAGATTGAACGCATGATGTTCCGCCAATGACCTTGCTTCAAACTTGGATAAATACACCTGAGAAACATATACCAGGCAGAAGGGGCCGATCAAATCCGACTACACCATCCAGGGGCACGTTCGTGAACGGCCCGATTTGACTCGTGATTTGGGCGTGTTATCCGACACAATTTTCTCATTCTCTCAGCATTTAGAGAATACCTGTAGTGGTGATTCAAACAGGGTCCTGAGCTTTATTGTCAAGAATTTTGAAAACTTCGAAAAAAAATTGCACGCTTGTCCTATTGTACAGTGTACAGGGCACTGGTGCTATCCCCCCTGGATTATGCCTGCTGTGTTTGGTCTTCTCATATGCTACTCTACCAAGTACATCAATTAGATAGAGAGTGCCCAGACAAGATTCTTGAAGCATCTTTCCTTTGCCACTGATAAAACGTGGCTAGCCCCAAGATCTATTACTGAGAAGATTTGGTTTCATTGTTTGTTTTAACATGAATGAAAAGTTCCACAATCCACAAAACTTGGAAACAAATTTGTCAAAATCAATTAATCGTGATGATGAATTACGAACATTCGGATGCACTGTGTTATGGGAGTCCACATTTTCTGTTTTGACCCGTCTCGACCTTCCTCAACGCCAGTCAATGGGTCATCAGTGGCTGGCTAAGTTGGTCTGCTTGGCATTTGAGTGAAATCGAACTAGAAAAATCGATTTCAACATTGTTTTGAGTTCAATGACTGTAAAAATTGGCGATTGCAAAAATTATATTGTTTTTCAATTTTTTTTTCTGATTTTTTCATAACAAATTTCAAGCTTTTCATTTTTGCATGTTGAAAAATACAGTTTTTTGGCCACGCCCCTTTTTCCCAAAAATTTTCGTAAGAGCCTCTATGCTTGCTAGGCCACCCATGAGAATAATATATGCTCCCCTGAAAATTGCTCTTGCGCCCTCTATGAAAGCATCCTAGCTACGGGCCTGTATCACAGAACCTGTTGGTCTGTTGGTCAGTTAATTAATCTATTAATTATTGATAATGATGATAGTAGTACCCAAAGTTGAGCGTATCACTGTTGCCAACTATAAGGCCTACTTAGTTGTTTTCCAAAACTAAAAGTTGAGTAGTTAATTTCGCATCGAGCCGCTCGAGGACAATTTGACAGGATCCGTGCAAGAGCCATGTGGCTCTCCTACATAATTTAATTACACCCAGGACATAGTTTACCAAACTCCTCGGGACTATTGCGGCCGCAATTTACGTAAATGCATATTTATGCCCGCGGAGCCGAAAAACAAAACTTCGCATGAACCCCTCTGACCTAATTAAGTTTTTTTCTGCATCACCCGGCGAACTTCACCCGAAACACTGGGCCTGTGAAATTAACACACGCCCCAACAGGAGACTCTGGGTGCGGAAATTTCATCGATGTGTCATTTCCAATTTAAATCCGAGCTAAATCCTCGTTGTTTGTTGTTTTTTGTGCAACGGCGGCATCTGTTGTGCACACTCTGATGAAATTCTCTCGTGTTAATGTTACACGCCTGGTTCAAAACTCCCGACGCTAAGAACTCCTCTCAAGGATGAATTTGTTGTGTACGGCGTACCTACCCGGCGTTGTTATCCTGAAGCTTTAACCCGGTCTTGCATGAGCTGGCGCGAAGCGAAACGCGGGGAGTTTTTTCGCAGAGATGGATAATTATTATTTATCGGAGAAAGATCAATGGAGGAAATTGCTTCGAAGCGCGTAATTCACAATGATGGATAATTTGTTTTTCTTTGATGTTGAGAAGCGGCGGTATCTGCCGCCACCGCCGCCGCCGCCGCTGACGTTGTCGCTTAGTCGACCTCTGTAATTCATCACCAATCACCTCTTATTGAAGATAGCTATACCCACTTATAAAAAACTAGAACCGGTCGAACTTATGAGACATCAGCAAGTAAAAATCAGTTGGAAGTGACTACCTGCTTGCCGTCTTGTGTCCTCATTGGCTTAACTAGATCTGGAGCGCCCAATACTAGAGGTATCCCTCCCTTGTCCCTTGGCACTTAAGGGACAAATTTGGTGGTTCTTGTGATGTCACCCACTTTTCAACGATTTTGGCTGTGATCGTCGTTGCCCCCCTCTTTCCTACGGACCCTACGTCTCAATCCTCAGTCCTAGACGAGAACGCAAATTAGGGGAAGCTGCTGTAATTTTAGTGAGACATGGATAAATGGACTAACAAATGAAAGTTCAAATCAATTTGTCTCTTTTCTCGAAACACCTGACACCTGAGTGATGGATTCAAAAACAGACACCCAGGGAAAGAACTCGTCAAAGAAACCCCTGTGTATAGTCTGGTGTCTTCTCAACAAAGTTACGAAAGAACTTGTGTAGAGATCGTAAACATTTTTGTTGAAGCTCACTGGATCCCCCTTCCCCTTCCGCAATGCAAAGTTCCGCTTCGCCATGCAATAATAATTTTCGCTTTGCAATTCAGTTTACGCCACTCCATCACAAACACACATACAAAAGTGAAGAACGTTAGTAGACAATATACAAAAATACTACAATCAACCAGATTGTTCACAACCATCAACTGAAATATGTTGCGTCCCCAAAGTACACAAGATGCTGAAACAAAATCCCTAAACCCAGAAAATAACTTTGTCTCGCTAAAGTTGCAACCTACTCTACAATCATCGCACTGTGGAACGAGAGTGGTCGTGTGGTTGGACATCGTGTTCTAGTAATCCAAAGGCCGTGGGTTCGATCCCCGCCTGGGACCGTCTTATTTTTTTGTGTTTTCACTAACGTCTCACATTTTTTTCATAAATCTATGTCCATATGTCTTGAGTACAAGCTATAGTCTTTCATTTTCTTCGATTTTCATGCAATTACCATCAAGCGTAGAGATGTTACACACAAAATATAGCCCTGAAGAAGTGTCAAAAAACTCGAGTTCCGCACTTTTCCGCACCATAATGTATGCACCATTTCAATCTGGAAGACTTGCTCTTTAGCGTGGCATATCGTACTTTCCGGGGCAACTTGAGGCAATTCTGCAATTGATTATTGAAGTACTGATTCATTGCAGAAAAAAAAAATAAAAAAAAATGACTGTCGTCAGCGGCCAAACAGGTACCACAAACTTTGTGATTGAAGCATGCAGTTTGAGACATGTGTGGTACAACCCGCCTAGACCAATCGAGATCGGAGCAACCAGAGTCAAACACGCAGGGACCTCCTTGGTTTCCTGACCAAACTCAAACTTGATGGGTCTACTTCAACAATCAATTGCAGAAATGCCTCAAGTTGCCCCGGAAAATACGATGTGCCACGTTGAGGACCAAGTCTACCAGATTAAAATGGTGCATACGTTATGTTGCGGAAAAGTGCGGAACTCGAGTTTTCTGGCACTTCTTCAGGGCTATTTTCTGTGTGTAACATCTCTGTGCTTGACGGTAATTGCATGAAAATCAAAGAAAACAAAAGGCTATAGAATGTACTCAAGGTATATGGACTTAGATTTACGAAAAATATGCAAAAAGTTAGTAAAAACACAAAAAAATGTGACGATCCCAGCGGGGATCGAACCTAGGACCCTACGATTGCTAGAGCGCGATGTCCAACCACACGACCACTCTCGTTCCATTGTGCATCGGTCTAATAAACAAAGATTGGGCGGTTGCGTCTGCTCTACATTTACTATTCAAAAATACATAAAATACCAAACAGGACTTGAAATCATGGCAGATAATTTGAGGGTTCCAGAGCTACTTAGGCAGACTGGAAATAATGACAGATGGTTCGAGAGTTCAAGAGCAGCGAGAAAGACTTGAAATAATGGCGGAAGATTGAAGAATTTTTGAGCAATGAGGAAGATTCGAAATAATGGCAGATGATTTGAGAATTCCGGAGCTAATGATGAGGTTCGGGAATAATGACAGATGGTTTGCGAGTGTCTGAGCAAATAAGGAAAATTTGAGATGATGGCAGATGATTTGAGAGTTTTGGAGCAAATGAGGAAAATTGAAAATGATGGCAGATGGTTTGAGATTTTCTGGACGAATTGAGGAGACACCAAAGTGACAAGGGGTTTGAAGTTGATTTTGTCTTGCGGTATTTTGTAGTGCTGAAGTTCAAGCAACAGCAACGGCCTGTCACCTCATTTAATAGATCGAGTCACCGTCCTCGCCATTCCTGATTCCCGGTTCCACCCCTCTCCAGCAATTCCCTGTACCTCACAAAATAAATAAATACGTCCACGTCGGACGAGAGGGATGATGTCCCTTGTGTTCGACTTCCACATACTATTACAAAAATATGAAGGGTGTCTCAAAAGTAACGCCTCTATTTCCATTCTTAATAACTTTTGAAAAAGAATGGATATTCTATGTTGGTTTTATGAAAAGTATAATTGAACATTCAGGATTATGTATGGAACATGATATCGCTTATTTTGCCCACCACGCTCCCTCTGGAAGACCTCCGCACGTCGCACTGCAATTTTTATAACGTTTTCACACAAGCCTGGCTCTATATCAGTGACAGCAGTGCGTATGTTTTCCTTGAGGTGCTTAATGGTTTGAGGATCATGAGTGTAAACTTTGAACTTGAGGTAACCCCAGGACGGGGTCACTCCTTACACTGCTCGTGGAACAATGGATTTGATCAGAGCAATGTTTCCCAACCGTGTGATTTCAAAGAAGGGTGATCTGTACTGGCTCCCAACATCATGTGATATAACCCCATTGGACTTGTTCCTCTCAGGTTATTTCAAGTCCAAAGCTACACAAATGACCCTCAAACTCTTGAGCACCCCAAGAAAAACATACGCACTGACTGCTATCGCTGATATAGAGTCATGCTTGTGTGAAAATGTTATGAAAAATGAAGTGCCATGTGCGGAGGTCTGCCAGAGGGAGCGTGGTGGCCACCTAAGCGATATTTTGTTCCATACATAATTTTGAATGTTCAGCTATACTTTCCATAAAACCAACTGAGGATATTTATTTTATTTCAAAAGTTATTGAGAAAGAAAATAGGGGCGTTACTTCTGAGACACTCTTCACAAACTACGAAAATATTACTTGGTGTCGCAAAATTCACCAAGGCCCCTCCATCCTCTCTAGCGCAATTCACAATGAGCATCAACAAAATGAAATGCGGTCTGCTGTTCCGATTTTGAATAATGAGGCATGGCAGGCACAAAGTGACACTAATATAAATCAATAAATCAAACGGATCAAAATAATAACATAAAATCCCATGTAAAACAGTGAATCCCAAAAAACATTACAAACAAAACAGTGATGGTACGTTAAAGTAACCCAAATTGCAAGTGATCATCAACACAGTACAAACAATTCCAAAAACATGAGAACACCTTCGTCTTGTAAAACACCGCAAATTGAAACAAAATGGTAACCAGACAACCCTGTACAAATCTGAGAATGTTCGGGAAATGAATAAATCAATATAACAATAAATAAAACATACTTGTCTCATTGTAGGTACACAAATTACAGCACATTAAAATACTGTGGATTTCGACCACGTCTGATATTATTAGAGACTGGGTTTGATCTCCCCGCAGTCAGATCTGCACTCAGAAGCCTGTGGCTAACCCCGCGGCAGTTTTTGTGCCTCTTGCAGGTATAAAATCCGCCCGCCTCCGACACCCTCGGCAAACGACTTGGGGTTTAAAACTATACCAGATGCTGCTTTATTGGCGTGATTTGCGTGTATGCGATTCCGAGAAAGCGACGAATTTAAGCTTTATCAATATTTGTTCCTCTACAGACCTAGGGATCAAATTTGGTGGTTCTTCAGGTCAAAACGCTTAAATTGGTCCACTGATGATCTGAGTAGCCGTAAATGCAGGATTATTCGGCGTACCGCCAAGATCAGTAGGCCTTTGTTGAAATTTTCAAACATATCTTACGCCCGCGTTGGAGATGAAACTGGGGAGCTTGCCCGGCGACAGGTCGGGTATCACTAAACATAACCCAATTTCGCAAATTCATAATTTGCGTGAACAGGCAAAATGGTCTCGCTCCAGTTTCGTTTCACACAATGCGATGGCACTGTCGAGCGTCCGTCGAGAATTGGATTCCAAAAGCGAAGGCGCGAGGGAAGGAGTCAGGTAATGCACGAGAAAATATCATATTGACGAGGTGGAATTCCCATCAGCGGTTTTTTTGGTGTCTCTGAGCCGCGCGATTTCTCTTGACAGTTGACTGGTACTCCTACGACGTCTTATATACGTGATACTGAAGATCCACGCGAAGCTTCAGCACAGAGATTTTCGCCAACTACAAAAGCCTTTGGCTCACGTTTTTATTCGCTCTGTCTGATTAGCGAAAGTGCTAAGGTATGTCCTGCCGCTCGTCCTACCTATTCATTACAAAGCCTTTGTCTTTTATTATCTGGTTGCACAAAAGAGTGTCACGATGCGAAGCGTCGCCTGGAATAATTCTAAAGTTACCAGAGGAGATGATATTAAGCAGTTTTGATGGTTATACGGAGCTAGGTTGGAATAGACTAGGTTATCTCGAGCTTGATTACAATTTTTAATCTAATGCTCTCCATCACAGATCAAGTAGTTACACGAGTCTTTAATCTTGTCGCCAACGACCTAGCAATTTAATTTTACGCCGTCACCTAGTCGGGCAAATTCACTTTTCTCTCAGGATCATGTATATGGGAAGTCGAGTAACTTGTGCAACGATATACTCGTAACACGCGTCCTCTGCATCAGAATCGCGTATTTCATGAAAAGATTCGTTTAATCCAACTACCGTTGATACGTTACTCTGAAGGTCAGACAATAGTATCCTCTTCCCTACACAGCCTACACAGGAGAAAAAAAAGGGAAGGGGTGATTAGTCCCCTATAAGAACAAGAAGAACAGGTGGAGTTCAAGGTGGACTTCAATGAAGCACGCTCATTGCATAGAAAATTACGTTCACTCAAAGCAACATAAATGAAGTGCAAAATTAGTCTTTATGGTTCTTTTCTCGAAACACCTAACATGTGACTGACAGCATGAACAAAATAAACAAGATGAAAAAAATTTACAAAAACAATAAAAAAAAATTGAGGACAACACAACATAATATGTCAAACTGTTTAGGCAAAGAAAATGGAGAGTGACGGATTCGAAAAATAGGTCCTCAAGGGAAGAAGTCCGTCCAAGAAACCCCAGAGTCAAACTCAAAGAAAATGGGTTCTCAAATATGTTGTGACAATATGGAAAATTCACTGAGAATTTGCTCTCCCTACCTCAACGCAGCAAATAACGCAAAGTAACGCAACACAACGCAAAGTAACGCAAAGCAACGCAAAGCAACGCAAAACAAAAGGTCGCCGCACTCACACAGACACTCAAAAAAAAAACAACTGAAGAAATGTTAGTAGACAGGGCATAATAAACAATACACTACAATACAACTACAATAAAACAAAATACAACAACTACACAATGGGGGTAATCCTGTTGCGAACCTGTACTCGAGGCCACTGTAAGAGAATCTATCCCACAAAAGCTGACAATTGCCTCGTTACGCGAGTCGCAAGCGACTAAGTTGTAACCAATCGTCCGTATCTACCATGGCTGTCCCTGTCCCTCACTGGCAGGTAGTATCAAATCATCTCATAACAAACAAAGCAAGATAAATGAACATGACTCCCCAACAAGAAGTACCGTACAACTTGCTTGGACGGTAAAAGCCCTCTGACACATGGACAAAAGTAAACATTTTAAAAGTCAATTTTAGGTTGGGTAGAAGTGGTTGATAGTACAGGAACGACTTTCACGGTATTCAAGAAAATATTAGTGAAATAGGTACATCAAGGCTCGATCATACTCGCAAGCGCCATTTGCAAAGTGACAGTGAGTAATTATAATTGAACAAACAAAAGGGAAAATATTTGAGAACCGAAACAGACGGAGGAGCTCTGATTATTGACACAAAAATTATAACACATTAAAGATACTGCACTGACATTTCAATGGAGGTGACTACAAAACTGTACATAAAACTGAGAACATAATATATCGTAGATGATGACGTTCAACTAAAACTTGACACAAAAATCACAGTCAAGGGCACACATGAAAAACAAATTACACACAAAATTACTGATCTGACCATAGAACTACTGACATAAAATTCAAACAGACGAATTTAATGCAATGAACACCTCACACTGAATTATTCCAGTCAAAAGCAGCATGCGTGCCTTTAAAATGATCTGAGCGCATGTTTTCATAAAAAGGACGTAGGTACATTTAATTTATTTCGGCAGTGAATAGTCAATTGAAACCAAGTAGTGTCCAAAAAGAAAACGACAAACGAGTACACAAGTAATTCAAAAATACTACAAAAATTGATATTTACCTACAAAAGCACGCAAAGGGAACAACACCGAAACGCGACACATGTCTTCAAGAGGCCGTGTGCGTCTCCTCGCATGGTGGTTCTTTCTTCTCCGGACCCCATATCCACAAAACCATAAAATATGGCCCAACCCGCGCGCTGTGACCAATACAACACCATCGAACGGGTGACCGAAGAGGTGATTTTCCCTTCTCTCTTCGAACGCAGTGCGACCCCTGGCCTACGGGTTTACTAAAACACGTGCAAAGACATCGATGTTCGATGGTTCGACATTACAAACGAGAGAAATTTTTAAAACTAAATATTTCGTAGCCATGCATAGCGCTGATTTAATATACATTTTTATATGGTAAGAAAAGGTAAAATCTCAGAACACGTATTTCCTTAAGCCCTTCACTGTATAGGGACCAACTGGGGGCCAATCACCCAATACACTCCAAATCTTTCTCACTCAGCAAAAAGATGATAACTATAGTTAGATGTTACTGGATAGAATTCTGATGTGCCTGGTCAATTTTTTTCACAATGATAATTATCAACATCAGTTATACCCCAGTGAGAACCGCACTAGTTCTCATCCTTCTTGTCCATACCTCCCCGGATTAGGCTCAGGGAGCCCTGGCTGTCATAATAACTTGGACATGGCCAAATGTTTGGGCTTGTCGCCGGCTTGTTGTGCCAGTCCAGGCGAATTAGAATGCATCCCTGCCGACAGGCCGGCCTGACGCGTGAACTTTCTGCGGTCTTATCGCGATTTGTTTAGGTTGAATTTTAAGCAGGATAGTGCTAGACATACAAACTATTTTGAATAAACGGGCAAATATTGAGCTATATATACGTGTCGCGTACGACATGTAGACCCGCACCATCACACTGTAATACAGGTGAAATAGCGATATACTTAACCCCGGGATTAACTTGTTTCTCCTCGTAAATGCGGATTTAACAACGACGTGAGATGAAACTTGACCAGACCCTATAGAAACGAGTTTTCAAATGGACTCGTGCGGATGCGTAACTTGAGAAATCACATTGCAACACCCTTATGGTCTTTTTCTTTTTGCGCTCCTTTGTGCTCAAAATGAGACTCTTATCGCTCCGGATTTCGCCGACGAGATGAATTGGTCGTACTTTCAAAGATCTCCGAGAGAGCGGGTTTTGTAAACGGATTACGACGCTGAATGGTTTATTAATCGACACACTAATAAGTTTCACGGCAATAATTATTTTCATCACTGATTCGTGCTTGGGTTTTTTTTGCCAGTGAAGGCGGCATATAAAGAGGGCTTTTCGGCGTAGGTAGAGATATAGGTAGGTAATATTTGGTTTGCGTGTCTGGTAAGGACATCGGACTTATTTTTGTTTAAGAATAAAACGCGAGAGCTTCCTCCATACAACCAGGTTGAAATATCGTCGAGTACACATATTAATTTGTGAATTTCTTTCAAGCGACTGAGATTCAGACTGGGGAAAGACCTTTCGGGTCACCTAAAGCATATGCAGTCACACAATTTTATTTGCTTTAAATGGTGGTTTTGTTATGTTACCAATACTACAACTATTATAATACATAATACCTGAGTGTAGAGTTCCAAATTGGCTTGCTGTCGATTTAATGATGTCTTCTTTATGTATATGCTGCTGATAGCGGAGAACGAAAGCAGCGAGGATTCATTGAACACCTTTGAAATTTCTGCCATAGTGCTACTGTGCGTACCTACTAATTGTTAAATAGGTTTATTATCAATTATCAACTTATATTACCAACTGCGAGTTCACAAGGCCATAATCCAGAAATAACTTGGTACTTCGCCTCAAACAAAAAGTTGTCAACTGACAGCCTGACCTTGGTTACTTCATTTTTTTCATCAAGGAATGCTTCCTGGTTTTTCTGGAAGTTGAAGTGATGGTTGAGTAACGAATGTATTGAGCTGTTCCACCTTTTTTGACCTTTGGCTGCGATCAGACTGTCACTCTGTCAGTATAAAAAGCAAAAAAAGTGGAAAAGTGACGTATTCGCTAACAGGTACACATGGGAAGAACACGTCGAAGAAATCCCTGCGTATTTCCTGATTGAGTGCTGAAATATGTTACAAAATTATCTGAGCAACAACATGTGAGAATAAATCATCAAACAATGTAAATTGGTCATAAGTTTCCACATAATTCACGTAACAAATGGAAACTCGCTCGCTTACGCTTTGGAAAAATTTACGCTCGGACTTTACGCTTACGCTTCACAAAGCAACACACATAACAGAAGAAAAATTAGTGGACACATGCGACGTGTGACTCAACTAAATCAAGGCTCTGGGTTTCCACGCCAATAAAGTTCAGAGGATGCTGGAAAGATCCTACCCCATAGCACTGAAATTGTCCCCTTAGAGTTGGGACCAATCTATCACTAACCTGTACTGTTTCTTCCCAGGCTCCCGGCCCTCCTGAATCCCGTCTTTACAGAATGCTGACAAAACCCCAAAACAAACGAACATACCCCAAAACATGAACACTCACAACACCCACATACACACATAGATGAATGGTGAACTTGCATCAATCCTACGACAGCAAGGGAGTGACGGCCTTCACACGGCTTCCAGGGACGACGTACATGATAGAATGTTAAGGTTCAACAAGGCTCTGATGACAGACTTCGCTTGCCGCTTGCATGATTTGGAGTACCAATAAACACTGTCAAGACAACGTAACGTATGGTCCGAAAGTTTTGGAAAATTTCTCAACAGCTAATAACTTTTTTTGGATAGTTAACATACTGGAGATGGGCCATCATCTTTGATGGATTCCAGTTTCCTTCTGCCATGTTCGATTCTTCTCTGGACAACAGCAGGATCAATTTCAATGTACCGCAAGCTCGACCAATATAAGATTTTTGGTGAGTATTGAGCAGAATAGTTTACGACCAGGGCCAGGGATGGGAATTTGCAAACGGAGATCAAGTACGGCGTCGTATTTTTCAAAAACTTTAGAGCATTTCGCATTGGAAAAATTGATCCTGTTGTTGTCAAGCGAATGATGAAACATGGAACAAGAAGACTGAGATCTATCGGTCCATTATCAATATGTTGAATATGAATTTCTTATTGTTATATTATGATGTTAATTTTTGCAACATCAAGTCAAAAAGTAAAGACTATCCAGAAAAAGTTGTTAGCTTCAAACAATTTCCCAAAACTTTCGGACAATACGTTATGCACAAAAATGAGTGAAGAGGTGCATGACATATTTTTGTAACACAATTACAAACATATTAGTCAACAAAGACGGCTTGTTGAGGGGGCTGCGTGTTTGCTCGGCAAGCGGAGTTTCCGGGTTTGATTCTCGGGCAGCAGGTCTGGGTGTTGTGCTGTGTAAGCGGATTTTTCACTTGTAATATCTTGAATAAATGTGCAGCAACTCCTATGGCATGAGAAAATGCCGATAAGGAGAGAAACAGACCAAAACATATCAGTCAACAAAATTTCAGCATGAAATTCAGTAAGTTTGCGAAATTCGTGAGACAACAAGAATGACATTTGAGCAACACAGACACATACAGATGAATTCTTACGTTCAAATACAGAATCAAATGATTTGCGTGATAAAAAGGAAGGCTTGAGAAACAAATCAAATAATAATTTTGGCCCGGATTTGTAACAGAAAAAAACAATACCATACGCGCTCATTAATCTCAATATTTTACGATGCCCGCGCTCCTAAAGCGTCCGAGTGTTATATTTCGCTGATCTGCATTTGTTCAAACAAGCACGCTCGTGACCTCATCCATCCGCGCTCCCGACACAAATTAGTACCTTACTTACACTCTTACCGCCTGGAAACCCGTCAGGGCCGTTTGCAATCACAGCCGTTTGCGATCTCAGAAAAAGTGCATGAAATGATATGCGAAAACCTCCCTATCTCCGATTAAATCCACTTGAACAGTCCGTGCCTTTGCGATCAACTTCCGTAAACAAACAAAGCCATATCAGAAGCAGAAAAATCAGATTTTTGATTCATAACTCAGCCATACGTGCGTGTAAATGAAAATTGGAACACATGGGAATGGGAAAATAACCGCAGACAAACCAAAAGCATTTTTGACTATGATTTCAAAAAATAATGTGAAAAACTACCCACCTGTGATCAATTATTGCGGCACATTTTCCAGAAACATCTGGTCTTCGAGCACGCACAAAAGCAAGTCCGTCTTGACTTGCAAGGGTCCCCCAAAGTCCTGTCGCGCTTACGCACCGATAGATCAAAATATAGACATGTTTTCTCACGCGGAAGTAAAAATTAGCTAAAAGGACGTTCCATCACAGTATCGTGAAGACTAAGACAGCCGATAAACGACTAATCTACAGCACTGTCAAAAATTGTGGGTAAGTATGGTTAGTATAACAAATTCAATTATTTAAATATATCGTCAGTATAACGAATTATTCTATAACGCGGTCCCACTAGTTTGCATATACGCTGGACTCATGATTAGCGATTTTGCGCGACGGAGCGGAGCGATTTTATTGCCTGACCAGTCACGTTTATTATTGATGTCATGATGAATGAACGTGATTGGTCCAGGCAAATCGTACTGCTCCGCTGTGAGAATGCGCTGATCATAAATCCGGCGTAAGTCTACTTTTTCTTCCTCTCTGGTGCTCTGAAACTACAGTGGATGAATTATGACATAAAATTGCCAGAGAAAAACAGAAATTCATGAGTTAAAATCGCAATAATGGGAAATTACGATCCGACTATGCGATGCGCTGTTGCAGATAGGTAGGTTACCTATGTAAAAAGAATCACTACCTACGTTGATAGAGCCACAATATTTTCTTGTGTGTGCTTTGAAACAAAACCGAAGCTAGGTTAAGGTCGCACGACGTCTTAGAAACTGCATCAATGGGGACCCCGTTATCATAACATCCAACAAAGTTAGTATGAAACGCGGTTTATCAGCCCGGATGCTTATCTGTTCGGCAATGTATCCGCAACAGTTTCAAACTTACTATACGGCTATGATAAACAATATTTAGGTCTTATCGTAACTCGAATTCCGTATCGTCATATAACTCCCCAGATGTCGTCACCTCATTTCTTTTTCGCTAAATAGCAAGGGAATTCGGAGTGTTTATCATAAGGGTTTCTCCATTTCAGCAGGTAGCTGCTCTTTCAATCTTCCTATACTTGTTTGGAGTTAACCAAGAACTCGCGGCTTTACAAAATATCCCGACAACAAAAGCGAGCGCGCTCTACAACATGATACACCGAGAGAGCTTCATACCGACTTTTTTCTCTAGTTTTTTTTTTCGCATTGGAAAAACCAAGTGTAACTAGATCATGCTGTTGTAATGACATATTTCGTGGGGACACATCAAACGACCGGTCGCTATTTTCGAAACAAAGCGCGCCAGCAATTGGATACGAAACCGGAAGAGTCTTATTCATGACTGGCATTTTGACTGAGACGTTGCTGAAAACAAAACTTGACGAAGACGCGAGAAAATAGACAAAGAGATTAATAGTCTGCTATTTGCGTTGATATCGACCTGGGCCGATGCTTTTTGCAACACAGCTATATCAAGTTGACAAAGAAACTTCAACCACTCGATATTCTATCCGGGGGCGAGGTATCCAAACACGGGCAAGGACCTTTCATTTCCAAGGACGGATGCAAATGTTTACATTAAGCGTTTTACGGTAGACTTCTTCATCATCATCAGCGGATTATTGCCATCCAAACATTCCACTGTTGTGGCAGGAGCAGTAAAAGCGTCGCGTAAAGCTCGTGTTGATATTGGCTCCTGCCATTTCCCATAACGGGCCATATTTCGACTGCTTTTTATGGAGCCGTCATTACCATTAAGCCGTTCGCTCATTTTTTCAACGTCTGTCAACATTATGGGTTAATTGATCGCGGAATTTGCAGCAGTGCAGTATTTTGAGCTGTTTATCAATATTCGATCGCACGTTCCATTTCCCATAGAGTGGCACCCGAAACTTGGTTGTTTTTAGGTCGCTAATCCCAAAATAACAAAAATACCTTTTCACTGCATCGTCACTACTCAGCACTTAGCTATGCAGGTGCACCGTTCCATAAGAGCAAATAAAAAATGTGGTACCCTTGTTGTTTTGGTTGACTATCCACATCCAGCTTGTTATTCAAACTGATTATCCATCTTCAGTCCAAGTTTTCTTTCATATTGATTGATGGATCAATTACTGATATACCCGATTATGGGTGGAGGGACAGGGAGCCAAAGGACAAAGTTCCCACGGCTCCCATAACTTGCAGTTTTTTTGCAGATCTTGCAACTTGAGAATTGTTATACCTTGAATTCCGAAAAAATTGTTATACCTAATAACACCGCGCTTAAATATCGGAGTTTGGAGTTGTCTATTTACAATTATAATTCATAACTAGCTACTTAGGTACTTCCTGTGGCGATTGGCCTGGTTCAAAATAAAATAGGTATTCAAGTATGAAAGCGAGAGGGTTCGCATCTGGTGAGAATTGAGAAGTGGGGATGCAGGACTCGAGCGAAGAGTGAGGAAGCACGAGAGGGTGGTTGGTGTTGGAATGCCATAAAAAACGACGCCTTGTTTAGCGTTCCTGTTATTATTGTTATATTTTGTTGATGAAGTTGTTTATGGTTTAATGATTTCATATCTGGTGTGGAGCTCTCTTTTGAAGTCAAAGGCAAGTAAATCATTGATCTTATACCATTACCATAGTATCATGATCTGATCCATTTGAGGTAGCATGTGTTCAGAATTGTATTGGCACAAATTATTGTGAAGTCCGAGTCGCAGTCCGATTGAATGGTGTACCATCTTTATAAAGAATGGTCAGATGTTGTAACCCAATTATGTACATTCGAATGTCAGATTTTATCCAATTCCACGAAGAAAGTAACGTTGGTTTTTCCCACCTGTTGGGGTGCTTGCTTCCATTTGGCTCTGCTTTTCTTCTCTATCTGGTTAACCGTTTCAGATCAACTGAGCATTAGTCAGTGCGTTAAAATCTTAAGCTCAGAAGAATTCGAAGTGGGATTTAGACTTGCGAAGAAAGGGTCAAATCAGGTGCAGTATTGCGGAACGAAGAAGCATCCCCGCGTGATGCCAGGAGCGCACGAAACAGACGCTGTCTGCACAAAAAACGCGGAAAAATGGCACTATCAACTTTGGTTAAATAAAAGCAACAATTACCCGACAACAATGGGTAATCAACAGGTAGTTGCTGACGAGAGGACGGACTTGACGCGACCCGTCTGGAAAGATGCTCGCTCGCCAGAGAATTGTTCCGGAAACTGGCTACCAAACCCACGCGACGCGATAGTACCAAGAGCGGAAAATTTTCGGAGATTACGGAATTTAAAGCGCAAGAAATTCCCCAACAAAAAACCTGAAAAGCCAAGTATATCAAAGCTACCTGATACATGATCTGAGATAAAGTTCTCTCCCAACAAGTCTATTGAAAGGGCTTGAACAAACAAAGACTCAAAGGGTGAACTCATGACAATAATACTTGTAAACAAACCATCAACCTGGTATCTAGTTGAGAGTATGGTGTAAAACTGAGGACATTATGAAGATAATTGGGAACCGACAAAACTGGGAACCATTGCAATTGTGAACATTCCAATGCTAACTCTTCAGATTGATGACCCTTAACCAGGGGAACTCCATACATAATGAATTTGTCATGTTGTCAAAAGGTAATTGAACGTGTGTAAACTACTGCTGAAGAAGGCGATAATTCATTACAGAGATAAAGTTGTTTTGGTTACTGATTCAGCCTAATTAAGCGGTGAATAAATATCAGACGATAAGATTCACCGGAAGCAACACTCATGTTTGTCCATGCATCTTTCCAAATTAATGAAGGTCATTGTGATTTGAATTTTTTGTTTCTATGTAGAAAGAGGATTGATTTGGTCCTGTAGATAGAACCTGGTTTGTCAGCAAAAGAAACCGGTAAACTAATTGATAGGAAACAAAAAAGGTTCACATACACAACGTAGGGAGTCAGGGTGCCAATCGTTGAATTACCTATAAAAATTTGCAAAAAAAAAATTGAAATGACAAAACATCTCTCTGTTACTGTTTTTATCACGAAAGCTTTAGGAGAGTCTAGTATAGCTTCACGAGGAATGCGGCAAGTTTCCGGAAGGCTGCTCTGTCACTTATACGTAGAATTTTATCAAGTCAAGTAGCTTGACATTTTTGCCAACTACTTGACTTGACTTGATTTTTGAAAAAATTGATTCAAAATTGTCGGATCACCTTAAAAGTGTATTGAATAGAAGTGTAGCATTTAATTTTTTTAAATTATTAAGATATGGAATATTATTGTGTGAGGGTGTTTTAATATATTAGTAGGTTGCGTTTGGGTGAATGTGTGTCAAGTGGACACCATGTGTGCATGGTTGTTGCTGGTGCGAAAGCGAGAGGCCTACCAGAGGGGTAGATGGCGAGAGATTTATGTGGGATTTGGATGCATGTGTTTAGAAGGGAAGAGGTCGAGGAGTAGGTAGTTTTAAGATAGAATAAAGGAGAGAGGCGTGTGTCGCCGAAGCGAGAAGTCGTGTGTTGTACATTGAGAGTTTGATGATAATAAAAAGAGTTTTTGGAGAGAGAATTGCGTTAATTATTGAGAGCTAAAGCTGCGGTATCCTGACAATATAGAAATTGCAACAGCTCTCAGAAGTGGGATCGGTTCGGTATAATTGTGCTACTGGATTGATTCACGTGCGAGTGTTTGATGGTGCAAACGAGAAGCGCGAAGAAGTCTGCACCAGAGTCGGTGCTGAAGGAGTTTGACGGCGGCGACGAAGAAGCCATCATGAGTGAAGGTGATACGGAGAGCAACCCTGCGATGCCGGCGAGTTTCACCGTGGAGAGTTTGGCCGCAGTGTTGGGTCAAATAATGGCGAGCCAGGGAACGCCGCCACCGGCAGCAGTGACGCCGACACCTAGTGCGAACTTGTGTGTCATGCCGGACCTGACGAGAGGTACAGCGAGTTTCGACGGTACCTGCAAGGGTACAAAGGCGGAGACATGGCTGCAGGACTTGAAGTGCATGGCAGGCACTTATTCGTGGTCCGATGCGGTGCTTCTCGAGATCGCGCGGCAGCATCTACGAGGTGGAGCTTTGTCGTGGTACCAATACCACCGCGACACGATCCACACCCTGGCCGATTTCGAGGAGAAGTTCAGGAGGGACTATGGAGACGCTAGAACCAGAATGCAAAAGTTTCTGGCTATGCACGCCAGAGTGCAGAGAAGCGGCGAGTGCGTGGAAGATTATTTCTACAATAAAATGTGCATGTGCAATGAGCTGAAATTAGAATTTTCGGAAGCAAAAATGCTTGTGCTGGAGGGTTTGAGGATGCAGGAGACCGCGAGGATTCTACTTCCTCTTGCACATGGAGATGCTGAGGAGCTTTTGAGGGACCTCAAAAATGATGAAGAGATGCAAGTGCCTCGCAGACCAGAGCGCAACCGAGCAGAGCGCCAAGACCGGACGGCCCCGGCGATGAACAGGAGCGCGAGAGCTGGCCCGGACACGGAAGGGTTGCGGTGCTACAAATGCGGGTGCAGGGGTCATTATGCAAATTTTTGCCGCGGGGTCACAAAATGTTTTGCGTGTGGCGGAGACGGGCACATCTCCAGAGACTGTCCTGGGAACCAGCGAGAGCCACAAAGTGAACCAGGACCGTCGACAAGTCGAGTCAACGTTGTGGAGCTGCGTCACAGAGGGCAAGGTTCAAACGCGAAGTTTTTTAAAGACGCGAGTGTGAATGGAGAGGTGGTGGAGGCGTACATAGACTTTGGGAGCGAGGTGTGCGTCCTTCAAGAAGAGTGTGCGGTCAGATTGAGACTAATGTGTGACCTGGGGGACCGCATCGAGATTAGCAGGTATGGTGGCGGAAAGACAAAGACGATCGGCTCGTGCGAAGTTGAGCTGAAGATCGACGGGGTTTCGGCGATGACGGAAGCGTACATTGTACCAGCGGGTACCCAAGACATTCCGTTTATTGTGGGTCACCCCTTTACCGAGCAAGGCAACATCCAGGTGGTGAAGACAGCGGAAAGCCTTTGTTTTACCAAGCTGACGCCGAGGAAGAAAGTGATCGAAAGAGAGCGTTCAGCAGGGAGCGACGAAGATTCGACGGAGAGAACCGCGAATAAATTCACAGGGCGAATTGTTGTGAAGAATGAGTGTGAGCGAGAGAAAGAGAGAAAGAAGGTAGTAGAGAGGAATGAATCAAGAGCGAGACGAAGAGATATGAAGAATGAATGTGAGAAAGAGGCGGTGATGTATGCTGAAAGAGACGCTAAACGAAAACGGTGCTTCGGCAAATATTTTTGTTCAGGAGGTAAAAAGGGTTGGACGGCGAAGAAATGGAGAGTGAATGTGGGACAAAAATGTTATAAATGCCAGAAAACGGAACAACAACAGGAGAAAAACAAAGTGTATTATATAAGTCAAGGGCGCGGAAGACGTGAAAAGGACCCGGTCGTGGCTTCCAAAAGCCGACAGTGGACTGAGAGACAGAGTGATTTATTGCGGACACGGATGTTCGATGATGGACCATTTCAGAGTTATTGTGTGTATAGATAGTGTAAAATTTTGTAAATATTATGTACCGGAGTTCGAAATTATGTGAATATGAGTTTAATTTATTGTGAATTAATTTAGTTGTTTTTGTGTACCGTTGTTTTTTTTTTAATTTTTGAGTTGTATTTTTATGTGATTTTGTAATTTTGTTGTGAATAGTTGTATATTTTTGTGAGTTCCGAGGCCGGAACATTTGCAGGAAAGGCCGAATGTAGCATTTAATTTTTTTAAATTATTAAGATATGGAATATTATTGTGTGAGGGTGTTTTAATATATTAGTAGGTTGCGTTTGGGTGAATGTGTGTCAAGTGGACACCATGTGTGCATGGTTGTTGCTGGTGCGAAAGCGAGAGGCCTACCAGAGGGGTAGATGGCGAGAGATTTATGTGGGATTTGGATGCATGTGTTTAGAAGGGAAGAGGTCGAGGAGTAGGTAGTTTTAAGATAGAATAAAGGAGAGAGGCGTGTGTCGCCGAAGCGAGAAGTCGTGTGTTGTACCGGGTGTTTATAAATGATTGTGATCGCATCGCCTTTGGAATCCGCTTTCGATCACTATGATTGCGCCTGTTACTGCGTTTTTCGGCCTGACCCATGCCTGCCGCGATCACAGTTTTTTATAAACACCCCGTACATTGAGAGTTTGATGATAATAAAAAGAGTTTTTGGAGAGAGAATTGCGTTAATTATTGAGAGCTAAAGCTGCGGTATCCTGACAATATAGAAATTGCAACAGAAGTGTGAGAGAATCCTGGGAAATTGTGAAAAAAACTCTGTGTTCACATTTTGAAGTTATGGACCGACTTCAGACCATATAGAAGCTGAAGTTGGCGTGAGAGTTCAAAAGTTTATTTCGCATGGGACAAAAGCATGAAAGATGAAACGTAACTTGTCGCTTATATTTTTATCAATTCCGAAATTTTGTATTCCAGCATTGATATGATGGTAAATAAGAATGTAAAAAATATGGTATGGATGGACCTATATTACTTCACCCAATTTGCGCCATAAAATGCAGATGCTAGGGAACAAAACAGAATACAACCTCCAGGCTTGGGGAAGACTGAAAGATGGAAAAAGTTGAGACATTCATATCGTCATATCGACAGAACAGCAGCCGTAAACGGAGTGAATAAAAAAATGACGTCCCCTGCGCTCGCGGTCATGCTCCGTAAAATACTACTTCCAAAGTCGTTTCCTAAGATTTATTCGATCATTGGTGGGACCCCTTTTTTGTTATCTTCAACCGATTGAAATAAAACGCGTTCCGAAACGTATGAAGTGAAACGTCGTAAACTTGTCGGCCGATTTTGCAGAAAATGATTGATTTCTCACCCGCGCTGTGTTATTATAACCGCGCCAAACTCCAAAAGAATTTGACCGTAACGGAACACCAGTAGTTGATAGATGATTTTACCAAATAATAAAAAATATGATCGGGAGCGAAAAAGAGTAACAATAAAACTCTGATCCATTGCGTTGAATTTCGTTAGGTCGTATAAATAAAAGCTAAATATAACAGTCACTAATAATACCTGATCCCACTTCTGAAATGCGAGAGAATTTCTTTTGTTCTCATTTAATGCGATATAAAATTGCACGCCAGTGCTTCAAAGTCGGTTAAGTTGTCTACCTATCAGTAGCTATATCCTGTAGTTCCACTAGAAGGATATTGAACAGCAATCCTCGAAAGGACTTTGGACACAAGAAAGTGAATTTTACGACAACTGCCGGAAGTCTTGAAGCTCATGTAGGTGGGTACTTATTTGTAAGTAGGTATATATACGGCGAATAGGTATCGTAAACGCTCTACATTTTATTCCTTTGCAAAGTACCTATTACCCATCGACGATTTATTTATAGGTATCTCTCTGTAACTATTGACTATTAAGCATTTGCGGGGCTTAATTGCAATTTTCTAAACACTGTACTAGCTCTTTGCAGACAATCATTGCACCAGGCTGACTACTCTTTCTGCACTTTCACGAATGAAACATGAATCAGGCTGAGCTTCCTATGAACTCCAATGAAGCTTGTAGCTTAAAAGTTGATAACATTGAACTTTCCATAAAGTATAGCGTGCCTAAGTGAAAACGAACGTAAATTTGCTTGTATACGATCGAAATTTTTGGCCGAGTTTTACGACGGAGACGAAGCAATATATTAAAATGTGATAGAAGATAGAAAGTGGGTACTTGATTAAAATAAGGGAGCCCAAACTTTTAATCACGATAAGGCTGATGAGAATTTGCACTGGAGCATGAGTAAAATGCGAGGATACATTTAAAATTTATTGCGAGCTGCATGCAGTGGCGTTTTGTTCTTTCCTGCCCGCTCGCGCCATCATAAACTAAAAATGTCTTGCAGAGCAAGCAGATACAAGACACAAACTTTCCCACGATCCTGCAGTGACAGTGCGAACATGGTATATCCTTCGGGGTCTTCTCAGTTGTCCTTGAAATATTCATTTTTATGGCAAAATTGCAAAGACATGATGTGTGCCGTTGTTTTGTTTGCACGATGTCGGCTACGGCATTGTGTGTCCTAGGCTAACTAAACCTAGTTACATGACGGAGATGGACGGGAGGAACTACTAGGGGATGCAATTTTACTAGATAAATATTAGCTTGACATGGAAGACTACCTTTATATTTTACTACATCTGAGAAAGGATATAGCGGTTGCATACGAAAAACCACTTAAAACCGTTGTTCGACGCGCGCAAGAAAAATGTGATAAGTTTGTGACTCGGTTTGTGATTTACCAGGAATACCACGTTAGTTTCAGCATTGGTCGCCAGCTCAAGCTCTCACAGCACGCCACCTTTCGCTACTATACAGAATATAATTATGTATGTGTTTTATTCGCGCGCCGTAATCTCGAGCGAGTTTCGTAACGATATTTCGATTCAGGAGTCAGATTATAAACGTTATTTTACCAGAAACGAAAATGTGTAATTAGTGTTTCAAATTATGCTTTCGTTTTATAATGTCTGGGTTTACAGATATATGAGCCAGAACCTTAGCTTCACGTCATACTTATACGTGTAAATTGCAAACTGTCCACAATTTTCTCAATCGCCTACTTGCTAAGTTTTGCCTTGCTAACCAACTGTTGTTTAATTACGGGTAGCCAATTTCCTGCTGTTCATTTAGTAGTGACGCATCGATGCGGTGAATCAGAATGTATCAAGTGTTGTCGGATCAAAATCGTTATTTCACTTTTCAAATAAAATTGATTTACTCACCTTCCCTCCGTTAATTCCGATGACTGAATGTTGAACTAAGTCGGGAATTGACAGCAATTTTATTTGCTGGCGACAATAATGATCAATTATAGGCATTTCCATTGGCATCACAGCAATCATAGGCTTTTACATTGGCATCACAGCAGTGTTGCCGACTGTCCTGAATCGCCCGCCAGATTTGAACCAAATAATGTTAGGGGGACAACCAAACTACAGGGCGCTTGTGGAGTTCCAGTTTCTGCATTTTTTCCTCGGCTATCTTTTTGAGTTTGAATTTAAAACTCTTGTGTCAAGTTCAAAGTGATGTCCTTGATGCGCCTGCAGAGTAAGTTTTCGTGAAAAAATGTGTTTTTTTGTGAAAAAGCAAGCCAAACATGTTGGGTTACCTGCACAGGGTATTGGTGAAAATTGATCTTTTCCATCAAAATTGGACATGGAATTTGCCAGCAAACTTCACCCGAATGTTGGGGGTCTACATTCCCGGCATTGCGGGAGTTATATGCCTTGTGAGGGACTATGTATGTACCTCTTCCCAATCACCCAAATACCTGAGGCCCAGCTTTCACTGCCGTATCAAATAAACAAACAATAGTTTTTGTTTATATTTCATATTTTGAAAGTGCAAGAATGTCTTCACTTCGGTTGTAGCATAAAATGGACAGAGGCAAAACATTAAGGCAAGCTCAAAAGACAACAAACACGTAAATATAAATAAATTTTGCGCCTCTTAGGGCCATATAGCGGTACCTCGCATTTTCAATGGAACAAAGCTCTCCGACTACCACAACATCAGACGGCTGAACCGAAACTGCACAGACACGTCTTTCGCCCCTATTAGGGGCTCATCAGTGCTCAGGCATTCGGCTCAGCCATCCGATGCTGTGGCAGTCAGAGATCTCATGGTAATATACACCCTGAAGGACTTCTAATATGTGAGTCCTCCAAGCGGCGCAATCTATCAGAGGCATTCCGCAGGTGCTATATTTCAAGGCATCAGGCATGCGAGGGAATTAACAGAATTCCACGTGAAGCAATACCGTCGCCAAGATCATCGATGGTAGGTCTACACATTTATACTTAGGCCGAGTAGAGCAATGTTAAAAGACAACAAACAGGCAAATATAAATGAATATTGCGCCTCTCAGGGCCATATAGCGTGTTTGTTGTCTCTTTACATTACTCTACCCGGCTTGAGTATACATGTGTACACCTACCATCAATGCCTTTGGCGACGGTGTTGCTTCACGTGGAATTCTGTTAATTCCCTCGCATGCCTGATGCCTTGAAATATAGCATCTGCGAAATGCCTTTGATAGATGGCGCCGCTTGGAGGACTTACATATAAGAAGTCCTCTTCGGTTTATATTACCATGAGATCTCTGACTGCCACAGTATCGGATGGTTGAGCTCAATGCCTGCGCCTTGATGAGCTCCCAATAGAGGCGAAACACGTGTCTGTGCAGTTTCGGTTCAGCCGTCTGATGTTGTGGTAGTCGGAGAGCTTTGTTTCATTAAAAATGTGAGGTGCCCGCCATATGGCCCTTAGAGGCGCAATATTTATTCATATTTGCGTGTTTGTTGTCTTTTAACATTGCTTTACCCGGCTTGAGTACACATGTGTACACCTACCATCAATGCTCTTGGCGACGGTGTTGCTTCACGTGGAATTCTGCTAATTCCCTCGCATGCCTGATGCCTTGAAATATAGCATCTGCGGAATGCCTTTGATAGATGGCGTCGCTTCACGTGGAATTCTGCTAATTCCCTCGCATGCCTGATGCCTTGAAATATAGCATCTGCGGAATGCCTTTGATAGATGGCGTCGCTTGAAGGACCCACATATTAGGAGTCCTCTTGGGTGTATATTACCATGAGATCTCTGACTGCCACAGCATCGGATGGTTGAGCTGAATGCTTGCGCTTTGATGAGCCCCCAATAGGGGCGAAACACGTGTCTGTGCAGTTTCGTTCAGCCGTCTGATGTTGTGGTGTGGTAGTCGGAGAGCTTAGTTTCATGCAAGTCGAACAGCTGCTCGGTCACCAAAGGAAGCCCTCCTTGTGAGAAACTCCACACCTGATTCAACGATGTTCTATTTTCAACTTCAACTTGATAGTGCCAAGATACATTTCTTGAAAATACAAACTGTTTTCAAATTGTGTTCGACGGAGCAATTTTTCAGTCCGTGGATTTTCACATTTTTAGATTGCCAAAGGCCACAATTTTTGACACATAGGTACTTCCCGAATTTAGAGAGGCTTAGCAACAAATAACTTTGTGCAAATATCATAACTGGTATTACAGCAATTTATAGTGCGATTATGTGGGAAATAACAACCCATAAACGCTCTGTTATGTAACAAATCCCGTCAGCCATTGGCTGTTGCCTAGGTAATAACAGCCTAACAGAGCCTTTATGCAATGAAATTTTTTGGAGAATCACATCATTAGTTACTCAGCGTTATCGGTACAACCTCCGTATATTTTTTCAAGTGTATACCTTCCTTCCTTCCCCTTTTCCATTTCTTGGCACTTTGAGATACTTTCTGATGCTTCTCCCTTCCACGAGGCCAGCGTTTGAGCGAACACTTTCTGAGGTTATAATTTCAATCAGGTTGGCAACACTGACGAGCTCGTGACGTCATATGGAAATGTCTAGTTAGCTCCATGGTCAGCCCGACATCATTGGTCGAAGTTTTAGCATGAAACTTTTCTTGTGTACGGAACTTAATTAATTACACACAAAGCCTTTTTAATACAATAATTTCGCTTCCGCCACCCTCCAATTATGTCGTCATCATCATCGAATTATGCTAGTTGAGTACTACAAAGGCAAAACCAAACAAACAAGACGCAGAGTTTCATGAATTACTTAACAACGCCCGACGCATCCACTGCACTGCAGAAAACTAACTGGGTACCTAGTCATACCCACGAAACGAGTTGTTTTCACAGCTTCTCTAATTAGTCAACGTACAGTAGGTTACATTTCGGACCCTAATGAGGTACGGACAATTTAATTATTACTGTGTACAGATAACCAAAGCGGAACAATTTTTCGCGCTTCTTTCGAATATTCCACGAGCACAGATAACAGCTCCTTTTTTTTTCGCATGAAAGTACACAAACCCTTGATGAAGAAGCGAATGCTCTTTCCGTTTTCTTAAAACCGAGCCTAATTAATGAGCAAACCACACTGCATTCGGATTGGATAGCCAAGTTTTGGACGCTTTTGGCGGGTGCCGGTTTTTCTTTTTCGCGTGTTGTGCGTGGCGCCATAATTTGCCCAGCGTCATTATATTCACAAAAACTCCGCCCGGCGTAGGGAATTTAATGAAATTTAAGAATAATATCGTTACATTGTCTCTCTGTTTTCTCGGCGAAATAAATTAAAAGACGCGCCACGCGATACCAATCTCTGCTCGACGACATTTTTTTTTTTTATTTGAAGCTGCTCCAAGATTTGCGATTACTCAAGAAAAATTTACGGCGTCCCAGGCTCTAGCGTTTGGCTCTAAGCTTGGTGTTGGTTGACAAAACGTAATAAACGTGGTATTCTGTTCACGTTTCACTTGCAATCAAGTAGGCGAGGCCAGGGTGGCGCATTTCACTCTGTAAGGTCGGTCGTACACCCAGCACGCAACACACAGCGTCCAATTTGGCGCGATATTCGAAAGAAATGAAAGCCACTGTAAGTAGTCGTGTCGACTTGACTGTTCAAGACTCTGTCTGTATTACTTTGTTTACCTGCCTCACTGTCATTTTTATGCCCGTGACGGATGCTGTAAAACACGACGGGTGTACAACATTCGGCTGTAGAAAATTACTTAACGAACGTCCGTAGGACGCTCAGTGCTGTCTAGGCGATAACTTCTCAAAGTTTTAGGCGTAATTTGTTCTGCGGGATTTGAGAGTGTACCTGTCCAGTGCAAGTCAGGATAAAAAGAGATCATAAAGGAAGTCAGGCGCGGCTGTCTTATATGCATTGCTACTGCTTCTACTTACCCATTCGAAATAGGAAATTGGGATAAGTAAGACAGGACGAGGTCTCACTGGTCTTAGCGAGACACGCTTTTACAGCTCCTGGAAACAATTAATGCCATCACTGTGCTGAAGGAATTAATGCTATACTCATATAACATGTACCTACCTTGCACGTCGTGCAACATTTGGAAGTTTCATACGTTACTAAACTTCCAAGAAACTCACAACCTCTGTTGAAACTTCCGTGTGCAAATCAATGAAAAATGCTCCAGCATTTTTCGCAAACAAAGTATTGGTACTTCAAGTGATTTACCGGATATGAATGGAAGATTACGATTTATGAGCGCGCTTGGACGGGGCGGCGTGGAAATGCCGTCCATGGTTCCTGCGGGCCGTTTGCTGCACCTCGCAGTGCACTTCCGTCCCCTCATCGTATAACTAATGTGCATTAATACGGGAGCAAACGGCACATTTCGCTGCGGTTCGAGCCGTGTGACGTGATGCATTTATTTCACACATGACACGCTCTCGGCCGGTAATCCACTTACACCGTTCGTGCCCAGACGTGCATAGTGTCATCATCGTTCTTGTCCGTAGATGATGCATGCATGCCTTATGGCAATGGCTTCGAGCGATTTCTTCTTCGGAAGTTCGGGACTTTGCCGCCAGTTTAACTTCTTTGAATGTGCCGAAAAACCCCTTTCTCCAGTTGTGGAAGACTGAACCTACACTTCTGAGCAAAAGTTAAGGGCCACTTTTTCAAATGTGAATAACTCACAAACGCTTTTTTTGATTTTGACGAGTTTTCGCACAAAGGTGGTCTTATGTGTTGTAAAGACAAGTGTGAAGTGGCGCACTCACCAGTCCGTAGGTTTGTGGTAGAGAGGTCTTCGGCTGTTGCTTTGCAGAAATGCGTAATTTTTAGTGGAATCAAAGCATTGGATTTTGGACAAAATGGAGGTACATCCAATAAAAAACGTCTAGTTTGCTTTGTTACGATGTTCTTAAGCAAGTACCATGCTAAGTTTGTTCATTGACATCTTCCATTTTCAAATTTGGACCATCAATCTCTTCTTGTGGCTTAAACAATGTGTGAGGCACTACTCTGCTTGATTTTGGTTGCATACAGTTCAGTCGTGTATTTCTTGTGATTTTGCGTCAATGTCTCGTGATTTTGGCCACTCTTGAGCCTCAAAAACAATAAATCCTTTATGCAGACTGTTGCTAAAGAACGAAAACAAGAGAAAAAAGCTCACAAAAATGTCAAAATCTTGAGCACTGACAAGAAATAAGTCATAGTTTTCATCACATGCCGATAAAACACCACTACAGTGACCAAAGAAGAAATGGTGAATTTCTTCAGTTCTTTTGGGGAAAAGACATTTACGGGGTGTCGCCAAGAGACCAAGCGCAAAAACGATGAGTGACAACCTTGATTGATTATTATTTGCCATCAATATTCAAGAGTTTAAATCACTTCAACGCCATCAGGCTCTCTCGAATGCGAAGAAGTTGAAAAATTAACTTCAAGTTTGTTGCTCTGTACTGAGTGAACCCATAGACGGATATGGATGATGGCCATACTCAGAGATATGCATAAGCCTTGTGTTCAAGTGTAGAAACCACCAAGAGCATCTGACAACGCGAACATTTGAAAATCGGTGTTTGTTAAACCTCTGCAGTGTGAAAAACAGCTAAAATCGAATAAGTTCTCAATCGGGATTGTTCGTCTTTCGTAATTGTACAGGGACTGGTCAAAAACGACGAACGTAAAACACGTATCTCCCTGACAGGAAACGACTAGAGCGGTCGTGTATGATGTCGTCGTCGTCGTGGACAGCGGTTTCATGCAGATTGCATTCCACTCAGGATTCCGAATGGGGGTGGCTCTATCATGGTGTGAGTAGGAATATTTTTGATCAGTTCCTGTACAATTTACGAAAGACGACAGTTCCGATTGAGAACGTCATTTGATTTGAGCTGTTTTTCACACTGCAAAGGTTCAAACAAACATCGATTTTCAATTTTTGCGTCGCCAGATTCTCTTGGTGGTTTCTACATTTAAACACAAGGCTTATACACATCTCTGAGTATGACCATCATCCATATCCGTCCATGGGTTCACTCAGTGCAGAGCAACAAACTTGAAGTCAATTTTTCAACATCTTCGCATTCGAAAGGGCCTGATGGCGTTGAAGTGATTTAAACTCTTGAATATTGATGGCAAATAATCAATCAAGGTTGTCACTCATCGTTTTTGCGCTTGGCCTCTTGGCGACACCCCGTAAATGTCTTTCCCCCAAAACAACAGAAGAAATTCACCATTTCTTCTTTGGTCACTGTAGAGGTGTTTTATCGGCATGTGATGAAAATTATGACTTATTTCTTGCCAGTGCTCAAGATTTTGACATTTTTGTGAGCTTTTTTCTCTTGTTTTTGTTCTTTAGTAACAGTCTGCATAAAGGATTTATTGTTTTTGAGGCTCAAGAGTGCCCAAAATCACGAAACATTGACGCAAAATCACAAGAAATACACGACTGAACTGTATGCAACCAAAATCACGCAAAGTAGTGCCTCACACATTGTTTAAGCCATAAGAAGAGATTGATGGTCAAAATTTGAAGATGGAAGATGTCAATGAACAAACTTAGCATGGTACTTGCTTAAGAACATTGTAACAAAGCAAACTAGACGTTTTTTATTGGATGAATCTCCATTTTGTCCAAAATCCAATGCTTTGATTTCACTAAAAATTACGCATTTCTGCAAAGCAACAGTCGAAGACCTCTCTACCACAAACCTATGGATTGGTGAGTGCGCCACTCCACACTTGTCTTTACAAGACATAAGACCACCTCTGTGCGAAAATTCGTCAAAATCAAAAAAAGCGTTTGTGAGTTATTCACATTTGAAAAAGTGGCCCTTAACTTTTGCTCAGAAGTGTATTTTCTACCGTGAATTGCCCTTGAATTCTTGAGAGGAAATCGCGAATAAGGGTGTCTATTGTGATGGTACGCCCCCCTCCATCGTTCCCTTGACATTTCAGTTGTTTGGCCTGTGATCGTCTTAACCCTTCGTTGTGCCCGTTCTGCTCAGGAGGGTAACGACCCGAGGGGGAAGAAGATGGAGGTTGATGAAACACGCTCATTGCACAGGAAGTGAATAACATGTGACCGACAGAATAGGAAAAATGAACAAGATGGACAAAATGAACAAAAACAATAATTGAAAAACACAACAAAAAATGTCGAACTGTCAAGTCAAAGAAGAGGGAGAGTGACGGATTCGGAAAAAGAGCACTCAGTGGAAGAACTCGTCAAACAAACCCCTCAGTTTTGCCCGAGGAAGAAGACTCTCAAATATGTGACAAATGAATGACAAGAAATTCACTGATTTTTTACGGTATTCCGGTAAGATTGACATAATATGCAAACAGACAAGTTCAATTCGTGTAAAATCAGAGCACGGCGGCAAGACAAAAACTATCGTGCGTGTTAAAAAATAGCTCACAAAAGAAATAATGCTTATTGATGAGCGGGCGAGAAAAACGCACTTACAAGTGAATTCAGCAGTAAATTAACAAATGGAATCCAACAGTGGTCAAAAAAGGTGTCTAGCAAACCCACAAGTAATGAGCAGATAGTAAAAATCAATGTATCTACTTACAAAACTGCACAAAGAGAACAAACACATGTGGTGGCCCCTCAAGAAGCTGACCAAGTCTGCCTCATCGTTATTCTCGTGTTCCCCTTGAAACCAGGCGAAAGGCATACAAACTTCTCTTCGCTCTTCTTGGCTTAGTTTTTACGTGAAAATGCAATCGTTAGCACCATCATTCAATCATATCTTGATTTTGCAGTTCCATATGATTAGATTCTACTTACATTCAATGCTTTTCCTCGCTGATTTTCGAGGAGGATTGAATTTGGTAGGGTTTAGTCTGATATGGACTGAATATAACAATTTCTCAATCTCATCTACCACTTGATACGTTGATCGGGTGAATTCCCGGGAATAGCCTCCAACTAAAATGATCAAAGGAGAGCTCACCAGAGCATGATTGTGATTATGGTCACAAATGGCTCCTGCCTGCTTTGCTGGATCATTGAGGCTTAATTTCTCATTTCGCCCTTAATAGAAAACAATTATTCAGAAAGTCTAGAAGTTACAGGATTCCTCAGCTGATGCAGTGCCGGCTCCGTCTCGATTTATTCGTTCAAGTTAGTACGGGTGCAAAACCAAAGTTATCTAATTTGCTATATGTACTTGAAATTTTCGGTCCATTAACCGGCAAATTAGCAAAAGAGGAGTGACACGAGCCGCTACTGAGCACTGACGAGGGAGCCAGGCAAAGCCTCCGCCGGCTGCCTCTTGCTCCTGCCGCGTATTCTTGAACACAATAGGACGGCAGAGGAACTTTAAATTGATTTCTCGCCCTTGTCGCTTTCACATTCCGGCGTTTGGCAGCTCGGTAATCAAAGCACTTGACCGTGGAGCTGTGTTGCTAACAAACTCTTTATGTCCACTGTCGTTTCCAAATTAAACGTCCTTGTGGATGGCGGAGTAGACATCCTTAGCGCGGCGGCGGTAAATTTATTTATTTACCCCCAGCACGCCCACGCTGATGGCGGATAATGATTTATTTACATGTGCCCACAGCTCTAATTCACCAATTCACGCAAAACAAACACCGCCGAATTAGGCCGTCCATGGTACTGTGACTGACTATGGTATACTATTTTGGAGCAAATTCACATAATGCACATAGATACGCCTCTTAACGTATCTAGAACATGTTTTGTTTGCGAAGACCCTCAGAATTGATCCCCCGGTGAGAATTTCAAAAAGCTCTGTGGACTAATTTTTGATCATTTCGGAGATAATTTCCAAGAAATCACCCCAACAGAGTCCGGCCAGGGGTCCGGAAATGAAATGATGAATGTATAGAAGAGATGAAATCATTTCGTCTAATGCATTAATTTTTGAGAGCGGTCATCCGATTGTCCTTTTTTTGCGTGAATTTGGCACCGCCATTGAATATACCGTTGAAACGTCGAAATCACACTCGTCCATCTCCTTGTCATTTCACTTAGTTCTTAACTGTAAATTTGGCCCCTAATCAATGAGAAGCAGCCAAGTTCAAGTCGATTCATGTGGTAGTCAATACTGCTTGTCATTTTTTATGCAGTATGAACTATCACGTCGGAGATTGAATTTACCAGCATCTGATGAAAAACTGTCTTGGTCAAGCGTGGTCTTGGAATGGCAAAACTAGCCGTCTATTAACCTATTAACAGGGCCACCCTTGATCAAGATAATTGCTAATCTCACTGTAGTAATGCCCTTGGATGCTGTGTTGAGTTGTAAATAAAACCAACACCAGGTTGGCCTAAACGTGATCTTGTTGAAGATGGTGATGCTGATGATATATTGGATCAATCTTCTGCGGAGATTTTATGGTGCCTTATTACGTTCGTGAAACTGTCGAACTTTTGGTCGAACCTGTGGTTTTGCAGCTTCATCAGCCCTCAACTTTTCAGCCATCCGATAATTTCCTTTAGCATAGACAGTCGTTCGTGGCACTGGCTCTCCCAACAAACGCAAAACCTCGTGAAGTGATCGAGTAGCTACAAAATGTAAGGGGTGTCCGCGTGGGACTGTGGCAAAAGGCTTACGGGATCAACATTATGCCAACTCCCCCTCCTTCTTCTGACTCAACATTCACTCGCCTTTACACCAATCCTGTCGACAACCGACCCCCTCAGAAACCAGAGCAAAACACATTACCCGATGAATGTGCCAACGTCCTTCACCATGACCACTGACCAGCCAGTAGTAGAAGTTCTCAAGTAGTAAGTCAGCAAGTAGTAGAGTCGCTTGCTATCCCAACTTTCATGGTTGCGTATCAGGGGTCGTCTACGACGGTAAAATCACTTCTCGAAATCTTGGGCACAGCGCGGCTCACAGCATCTGACACAACGTTGTCGTTGCCTCTTGGTGGTTGTGTGTGAGAACAGCTGGAGCTCAGGCTCCAAGCTGAACTCCGCCACAAATAAAGGCCTATATATTATTATTGTTGCTGAAGAACGCTTCATCTGGCTTATGCTTCTGTCAGTTCTGTCAGACGATCATTAAAATCATACCTATCACTGAAAATCTGAGACAAGATTAATTATGAAAACAGGGATGAAAACAAGTATATTTGCAAGTATGCCCAAAATTTGGAACAAAAATTTTCACACGGTCATCAATCTCGTACTAGGTGAATGGGAGCAATCTGACTTGAATAAAATAAAATCAATAAAAAAAACGCTTTTCATCGTATTTTTCTGGCGTACTTGCAAGTATACTTGCCAGTACACTTGTTTTCATGACAGATCTTGTCCCAGATTTTCAGTGACAAGTATGAATTCAATGACCGTGTGATAGAGGCTTGATCGACCATTCTGGTCTTCCAGCGAACTCGACCACTACCGTCCTCTCATGGCGCTCCTTCTCTCCCTTCTTCCTTTGTAGGGACGTAGCTCCTCAGTGATCCAGGTTGCAATGTAACTGGTGTATTGTACTGAAAAAAAAACTGAGTTTCTCATCTTATTGTTCATATCGTGATAGAAGCACATTTATTCTTCCTCTGAAAAAATATTTCTTCCAATCCTTATGACGTCATTCGGTCAACCTCAGGTGCAAACCTGATGTTTTCTACTTGACAAGATTTTGACGCCTTTGATTTTCAAATGTAATTCGAGACTTAAGGTCTCTTGAGAGCTGTCAGCTATTGCTGTTTAAATCGTTGCTTCAACCAAACAAATTCGATAACAAATTTCTATTCTCTCACGTGGTGCCATCTTTCGCTCACTTGAGTCTCAACTCAATATCACTGGCTCACTCAAAGTTTTCTTAATTTTTGCGGGGCCTAAATGAACGCAAGAAAATCAAATAAACAATAATGTCAGCTTGACAATGGCTCTAGTATTCGATTTTTCCTCTCGCTGGCTCAGTCTTCGGTCTCAGCTAACTCCAGGTGGTATAACCTCCCAACCACAGGTTTCCCCTTTGCCTTTTGCGCTCCTGTAAGTGAAGAACTTCGTCGACCATCACACTACGTGACGCACCATTCTGTATGGGTCACCGAAGTTTTTCATCATTTTCATCATACTATACCTATCTACCCACCTATGATACATACACTCTCAATTTTCAGTAGAATGACTTTTTGGAGCAAAAATAAAGTGACAAGCTGGAGCGCCGGGAGAATACGAGAATACGGCAGATGGCCGCTGATAGTTTCGCTCCAAAACTTTGCAGGGCCATCAGCCGTAGTCGTAGTTCCCCAGCTTGTCACTTTATTTTTGCTCCAAAAAGTCAATTCTACTGAAAATAGATAGTGTATGGGATATACCTGCTGGTCTACTTTCTCTAGCTGCATTTCCTATGACAGCTGTCTCTTTTTGTCAACATCTGGGGTTATCCCTGACGTGACCATACGTCCTGTTTTGAACGCGACTGTCCCTTTTTTCGGTTCTCCATCCCGGTGTCCCCGGAAAAAGCCTCGGGACGCAAAATTGTCTCGTTTTCCCAAACCGCGACACAGATGCACCAGTATAGAAAGTCTTTTCTTTAATGAACAAATTGGGGACTCATGGAAAAACCCAGTTACAGGTTCCGGTCCTTATAGCAATAAAAAATACAATACAAATATTTAAAAAAACGTGCCAAAAACTTTATTCTTATCTAAAATCATCACCAGCTAGGTATATTGAAACCAATTTGTTCCTCTGACAAATATAAAAATGATGGCGTTTTCGACTGGCCAGAACGGAACCAGTTCGTCTCGAAAATCGCTGTCACTGATTGGGCAAGGATTTCTTCGAGAACCAATCGAATCCTCTGATTTTAGGACGGACTGGTTCGGTTCTAGTGACTCGAAAACGCTATAAATAACTGAACTGAACTGATTCGTGTTGCATAAATTTTCAACTTTGCAATAAATTGATAATTTTTGATAAATGAACAAAGCTTATCAACAATAATTGTTTTTTCAATTCATTGAGAACCCAGGCCGGTATTCATAAAGGAAACTCAAATTTGATCACGGTACTTGAGCTCGTCAAAATGTATGAGATTGGGATGGCCAATCCCATAAATTTTGGCGAGCAAGGGGTCTCTGGTGCCACTGAAAAAGTGAATTAGTGTAAGTAGAAGTCACTCTTCGTACCTTTATTCTGAAAACAGAAAATTCAAATTTGGCATTCGACCACTTTAAAGAGAAATGCATGGGCGATAATTCCGAATTTGCTAAAAATTAACAAAATTTTGAAAAAATTTATAGCTTTGCTCATCTTTTCAAAGAAGTCGCATGCCAGTTAAAATTTTCTATTATCAAAACAAAGGTGAGAAGGTTTTTCAATCCACCTTTCCAGTGGCATCGGAAACCCCCACAAGTAGCGAGATCAAAATAAAGTTTCCTCCATGAATCGGCCTTATCTACTAAATAACGGTCATAACCGATGTCCCCGTTTTGAGTCAAAAAATAAATGGTCACGTTAGTTATCCCTAACTCCGACAAAAGAAAAGGTTCTTAACCCTGTGCTTGCCCGTTTGAGATGGGTGGGTATGTACTATGTGCGAATGACCATAACACGACCATGATGCCACATTAGAAAAAAACTCAAAGAAGTTTCAGACTCCAAAAGGTAAACTGGATTTGCAGTAACCATTATCATCGATTGGGGCAAGGAGCTAATCTTGAATATCAACAGTCAATTTGGTGGTCTATTCTCTCACGGTTACGATCTCAAACGTTAATAAACGGGAATAAACGAAAGATCAAACCCCAAGATTCAATTCTGGGGCCGCTCCTTTACCTGATCTACACAAACGATCTCCCATCCATTGTCACCCAGGACATAGTGCAGTATGCTGACGATGCTTTCCTTATCTTCAGTGGAAAAGATTCAGATGCCGTTGATGTGGGTGTCTCTGAGACGATGGGCGCCTTGGAAAGGTGGTTCCAGAACAACAATTTAAAACTCAATGTTGGTAAAACTGAGGCGGTTGCCTTCTCCTCAAGAAGAGGGGGTAAACGTTCCATAAATGCCAATGGAAGAACTCTTGCCACGGTGGACAGTGTTTCGTTTCTGGGGGTGCGGCTGGACTCGCGGCTTGATTAGTCCACGACCACGTAGGTATTTTGTCTACGATATGTCCTAGAACTGTTACACATTGCGCGTGGTAAGCAGACTGGTGGGCGAGGAAGTGGCTTTTATGTCCTACCACGCATACATTCAGTCCCGAATTAGGTATGGCATAATTTTCTGGGGAAATTCATATCACTCTAAAAACATCTTTGTGTTGCAAAATAAATGTCTAAGGTCTATACCAAGAATGAAGCAAAGGGACAGCTGTAGAAGGGTTTTTGAGAAAAGAAATATCCTTACCCTGACCTGTCTATACCGGGTGATCATTTGAAAACTATCCACCAGCAATAACTCCCGATTCCTAGTGAAAATGTCTTCGAGCAAAAACAGGTCGATTTTTATATCGAGGGGGACATCTAAAACATACATGAACGATTTTCTATTTTTAGCCCCCTCGCCCCCACCTACCCCAACTTTGAAATTCCAAATGACACTACCTGTTTTGCGATACATTAAATTCAACAGAATCAAATTCTCTCTCTAAAAAAAATATTTCTCAAATTTTTAACCCCACCCCTCTTCCCCCCTAAATTCTCTGAGTTTCCAATTAAATATTCTTGACCTCTCAATTCTCTTCAATGCAGTCAACGTCATCCTGCACAGCATCGAAAGAGAAAATTTTCTACGGAAAAAGTGCCACCCAAATTCACCCCTTCGCTCCCCCCTCCTCACCTTAAACGTCTAAAATGAGAATACGTACTTTGTGATACATCATGTTGAGGGGAATTAAATTCTCTCCCTGGACACAATTTTTTCGAAATTTTTAAAAACCCCGTTTTCCTACTAAAATAAATGTCCAAATGTCCAGTTAAATGGGAAAGGGGTTGAAAATTTCAAAAAAATTGTTTTCAGAAAGAGAATTCAATTTCCTTTGATTTGATGTATCACAAAGTGGGTGGCATTTTGTTAAATTTCAAAGTTGAGGTTGGGGAGAGCAATGGGGTCAATTTGGGTGGCACTTTTTCTACCGAAAATTCGCTTCTTTGAAGCTATTCAGGATGATGCTGACTAAGCTGAAGAGAATTGAGGGGTCCAGAATATTGAAAGGGACACTCAGAGAATGTTTAGGGGAAAAGGGGGTAGAGTTAAGATTTTTGAAAATATCTTTTTCAAAAAGAGAATTTAATTTTCTTCAATTTGATGTATCGCAAGGTAGGTAGTGTCATTCGAAATTTTATTTCTGGGATGGGTGGGGGCAAGGGGGCTGAAGATAAAAATTTGACAATGCATGTTTTAGATGTCCTCCTCGATATAAAAATCGACCTGTTTTTGCTCGAAAAAATATTGACTAGGAATCGGGAGTTATTGCAGGTGGATAGTTTTCGAATGATCACCCGGTATATCTATGAATCGGTCGTGTTTGTTGTCATGAATGGGAACTTCTTTGAGAAATCCACAAGGGACCATAACTATGCTACCAGAAATAAAAATGACATAAGATCTGTAGTGCCTAAATATGCTTATATACAGAAGAGTGTTCATTTCTCGATTTCTAGGATTTTTAACAAATTGCCTTAGTCGATTAGAGCTCTGCTACTAAGAAAATTAAAAAGTACTCGAAAAAATCATTCTTGTCAAAAAGTCCTACTATTCTATCGGAGAATATTTTTCTGATGAGGCCTTTGAATTCTAGTCCAAGCTGTGATACAGTAAATGTTTTAGTGAATTATTGTTGTTATTGCTGAATGTTTCATGTAATGCTGTGATGTGTATTTTTTTTACGTATGTGTCAATATAATATGTTTTTTTTTTGTAACAATCATCATGCTTAGCATTAAGTCTCGACATCTTTTTTTTTTCCGACGGCTCTACACCTCTTAAGGTATAGATAGATATTTATAATGAAATACTCTGTGAATATTTTATTTTTGAGCGAATGAACAAATTTTATGTTATGTTAAAAATAAATTGGGCAAAAAGCGTAATTGGGTGAAGTTTTAACAGATAAATCGAAATCAAAGCTGTGCAAAGTCGGAATTCATACACCACCCAGACAATATTATTTACATTCCAGTGGTCAGTAGTGTTGCATAAAACAGACTATACACTCTTATTGGCACGTTCCCAAACATGTGTTTCCGTTGAGAATAAAATACGGAGTAAAGTACCTGTACTGACGCTTGATGCAGGTGGGCTGCAATGTTCAGTAAGTTTCTTGGGGGGTGGGATGGGTGAGATTGAACGCTGTGCCGCAGGCGGCGCTGGTGTGCCGCTGCTGCTCCTCAACCCGTTGGTGACCTTCCCCCGCCAGCCCCCAACGCATCATCACTTAATTATCGCTCCCATTACTCCACCATCGCCGCGGATAAATCACGGACAATGCCTGGGGCATTCCCAACATCCAATCGGCCATTTCCAGAACACGACCCCAATTTCCTAGTTATACCATCATTTATAACTCCTCTGGTAATGTGGCTCAAGCCGTTTGCATTCCTGATTACAAAGATAGAGAATCTAAAACTCATACCACCAGTGTTCCCGTATAGTTTGCCTTTTGTTCTTATTATATACACATTTCGGAAGTCTTTGTCTCAAACAAATAGTTTAATCTGAATAGTTGTGCTTTTCACCAATAAAAAATATTAAATGTACCTTTCTCTAATTCGAGATTACGGTGGCTCAATTTCTGGCCAATATTTGAAAAATGGAACACTATGGCCCGTATTCATATCCCACTTTTAAGCTAAAAGCGCTTTTAGTGCGATGCGCATTTAAGGACATTTCTCATATTTCAGTGTTCAAAAATACATTATTGCGATTGGGAGCGATTGTATGTACTTAATTGCAATTAATTTGCGAGTTAATTTGTATTTTTGAACACAAAAATATGAGAAATGCCCCTAAATGCGCCTCGCACTAAAAGCGCTTTTAGCTTAAAAGTGGGATATGAATACGGGCCTATGTTATAGCTCAGCTTTTGTGAAACGTGAAAACTGGTAGGTACAGCTGTATGGTTGGTATTCTGCAACCGCCGGTTAAAATCCTGTTCTGTTCAGTTTCAACTCAAACGATAAAAAATTCGTATTTTATAAACTAGAATAAGGCACCACAAGTGAAGCTTGCCTCAAGCATTCCTCCTCGTTGTGGTAGAATGGTTCCTGAGAGCTAAAAAGTGCTCGACTCATCTCAAAAAGAAATTGGCCAACTGGTTGTTGCATAACACCCAGATGATGAGCCTAGCCAGTCCCTCAGAAACATTGCGAAATAAAGAAAGCTATTGTCATCCTTCCGACACACTTCGCTCTGTCTGGATCGATGCCAGAAAATGTGAAAAATTCACCAGTGCCAATGAACTGTGATATTTATTTCACAACCATGTTAACCACCTCGTTTTTTGTTGGGCCAGGTGTTGATATGGGGAGCAATTAGCGGCGTTAATAAGTATTGTGACTTGCTCGCATCTGGAGTCAATTATTATTCAATGGATAAGAAGCTCTTTCATAGTTTTGCGTTGAGCATTGTGCTCTATTTTCGTATATCTGAGACATATTTGTAAGTACGTACCTATCGTACGATTCGTAGGTATGCTCAGCGATCAAGTGCTTTCTATAGTATCAAACAAACCAGGTTATTAAGTTTACAAACACAACATACACAGCGCTATACCACATATTATTTTAATTGGAGAACTCAATATTTTGTCGTTATTATAGAACAAGAGCGTCTAACTCACTTATGTAAATGCTGCTAAATACATTTAGTTTCACAACAAGATTCCGCGGAACTCATGCTCTACTCGGCAATTTTCAATTAGACACACTCCTCTCGATGCCTGTTGAATTAGATATGCTGATGACGAGTAACGAAATATAATTTCCATCATCTCGAACGTGAAAAACCGCGTCGCATGTATGACAAAAGTTTGTCAAATTAAATTCTTGAGATGTTTCGGTATGGAATGTGCGTGAAAAAGGTGAATAGCATCGGGAATTCTACAAGAAGGACGTGCCTGAAAAAGAAATTTCGACACCCCCTTCGAATGAACGATTCGATTCTTGGGTCCTGCGATGCGAGTACTACCCCACACTTAACCAAACACTTCCCATAATACACCTACGTTTTCAGTGATCTTAGGATTTGAATAAAATCTAAAAATACTTTCACGCGCGTATTATACAGCCGTGAAATTCTCCCTTTTTATTGCCTTGCGCCTTGCACACGTAAAAGGTGTAGTGCAATATTTGTAATCGCATCAAACGATTGATGTTCTACTTTCCGAAGCGAAAAGCCCTCTTTTTTGATAGGTAACATAAGTAGGTACCTATATCTGTGCTGTGTGGGTATATTTTCCATCCCTGGAAATGAATACAGCCAGTCGATATTTTTTATTAAGTATTAGCGTTTACTTTGAATACAATATATGCGTATAAGGTACTTACACTCGAAGTGGATTGGTCGTTCAAATCCCTATTCAATAAACTTACGTTTGAATCCACATAATGACTTTCCCGACCCCAGAAGGCTATCGACCAATTTCCAACGAAACTACAAGGTAATCGAAAATCAAATCAAATGTGGTTACATATATTATTTTCATATTATGATGGCACTTTCTATGAGATAAATTAATCATTCTACCTACAAAAATTGGAAGTGCGTCCTTTTAAAAAAATCACCCTATGCACCCACCCACCTGAACTATCACTAAGCATCCCTCAAACATATAAATGTAACTTATAATTAACATAACGTTGAGAATATTTAATTTAGAATAATTATTTTCCCAAATCTATGTACTCAATCCTTACTGTCATTTCGTTGGAAATAAATTTAAAATTTTTTAATTGAATTAAACAGAAGCCGGCCTTTATAGGACTGAAAGAAATCGCAGAAAGCGAGGTGATACTTTGTGCTAGTCTTATTTTGCTTTTCGATTGATCCTGACATCGTGGAAGCAAAAAGAGGTTTAATTGGCAAACAGGCAAAAGAACATCAGAATGCTTATACCGACTTTAAACGAAAAATGTTGATTTCAAAGCATTAAATTGAATGTTTGCCTAGGTACGAGTACAAGATGTGAAAAAAAAAATGTAAGCGCATCAAAAACACTTGTTTTTTTTGCTTGAGAAATTCTTTTGGGGTCTTTTTGCGTTTTGACATGAAAGGTCCGGAAATGCAACTAATTGGAGGTATCGTTATTTGTTCAGGTGAGCAAAGTTGATCCTACGTTTGTTTTTAATGTTTAGTATGATGCAGGCAAAAGTACACTGATGCAAAATTAACAGATACAAAATAATGATGTGCTGCAGAGTGTTCATGAATAATTTGACCTCATCCCTTTAGACTGCTTCCTTTTTGCGGCACTTCGAAAACATGAAAAACTGTTCTGCGACTTTACTTCCTTGAATAAGCCAAGTCATCACAGTACGTAGAATCGCGAAGATGTTAATGTTATAGTGTATTATTATGTGAAGTGTAATACAGCTATTAATAGCTATTAATAGCTAAATTAATAGCTATTAATAGCCATTACACTATAATGGTTATCAATGACTGTATCACACTTCACAATTTCTTGTACAATCTGCCAAAATAGTGTCAAAAAACAATGATCTTGATTGTTTAACTGACAGATTGTACAAGAAATTGTGTAGTGTAATACAGCTTTAAGATGTAAAATAATAGATACCTTTGGAGTCTCGAAAGACAGCCCATTGTATTATAGCTATTCTATTACTAGTGGGTCTGTCTCGGATTTGGGATTTTGTCGCCAGATGTCGCCTGGAGCAATTAGTTCGCAAAAATTATTATTGAAGCACATAGAAAAATGAAAATTTTTGTAGCCAAGTCATCAGCATCTATCACCATCAATAAGGTAAGCGCGACCAGCGTGATTCATGGCTAATTTGAGTCACCAAACGACAAGTGCTGAACCTGCCATCTGTACTTCCAAACGGTCCACAGCGACCGACAGTGAGCATATCGGTGAAGTTAAGCAGAGCGATATCTAATGGAAGTTACAATTTAGTCGACGATTTATCCGACTTGTAATTCAGTAGTACGGAGTAATAAATAGTGCTTTTTCAAATATTTGTCTTGTAATCATCCCAATGATGCAATGTTGTAAGAGTATCAAGTTTCAAGTGAGGAGTTCCATTCCATATGAACACACTTGCGGCAATGAAATGTTGAAATTATTCTTCATTCACCAAATGGATTCGTAAGCTTTTGAAACAGTACCTCTTGCTCACCGTTATAACCCTGTACAGCATAAAGTAGGTACGCCTCTTCTGTAAAAGTAATTATCAGGTATAGTATCAATGAATAATGGATAACTCCGTAAATATTTTGATTTCATACTCTTTTTTTTATATAAACTTTCCATATAATTCGTATATTATTCTGAGTACTAATTCAGACTTGTAATAAATATTTATTTAACTAATGGACGTTGCGCCGTTGTAATGAACCCGCTTGCCGCCGAAAATAAAGTGAAAATAACCAAAAAACCTTGCGGTGTAATGGAACTTCGTACAACTCCGTATTTTCCGAGCAAACACCGCACTACAACTTGTAAACAAAAACAACGCTCGATAATTTTTATAAAACTTTTGCATTAATTTTGAAGGTTAGTCTACGTCCGTGAGTTTCAAGGTATATTACCACCAATAAAAGTCACCGTGAATAATTTTCAAATCACTTTCATCCTCTGCCAATAATTTGCAAGACTTCTTCAACTTATTGAAGCAATAGACCTCTAGCTGCGGCTGTGGTATAGGTATAGGTTGGTATCGTGTTAGTGTGCCTTTATTCTGTGAAAAGTTAGAATTTTTCCAATTTTGAATTGTAGTTAGCTATGAAATTGAAAATGTATGTCCGCGATTTATTTGCAAACCACGTCCTGCGAGACGATTGGCCAGGCAACGCGGGAAAATGAATCAAGTCGCGGGCATACGTTTCCACTCTCACAGCTATCTGCTATATCCAATTCAAATAAAAAAAACGTATATTGTTGATGTTGTAACTTTCACTCAAAGCGACGTCGCAATGCAAGAAACAGATTTGAAGTCAGCCAATTTGAAGCTTAATATACACTGTAATTCTTTTGCTACCCAATAGGCAAAATAACTCGAGCAAAAGAAAGTAGGTTGTAGAACAGTAATGGCAGAGGCTGAAAAAGACTGCAGTGCAAACTTCAATCTGCGATGGTGGAGGCACCGTTCCCAGAACACGTTGATAATGCATCCGAAAGTGTTGGATTGTTTGAGAGTCGTCGCCGTCGCGATCAATGTGAAATTTGCTTGAAAACCGGTTCGAACTCCCAGAATAACAGTCGGAAGTATATGAGCACCGATGAGCCGGCCGACAGACCTGTATTCAATCCAAAGCGACAACAGCTAGTAGTAATCGGCGATATGTCCAAGCGCTAATCGTACTTGATGTGTATTTATAGTGGTACGCAGTAATGAACAATGTGTGTTTAAACGTCGTCTCAGTTATAAAAGAACCCAAACGCGACTTCCCTAACAATATTCGAAGAAAATGTTGTATTATTTTTCAGTGCGGAATTTGCGAAATCGAGCATGCGGTTTCAGAGTTTTCCTGATTTGAGAAAATGCATTGCTAGCACGTTTCTACCTGTGTAGTGCCAGTTGTACTTATCCGCTATATAGCCGATACCTCGCTGAGCTGGAATCTCGAAAGCAGGGCCGGAGTGCCAACAGTCTTATCCTCGGTCTTATATTTATAAACGTGAAAATCAATTGTGAATTCTGTTTCATCAATGCGGCGCTCCTAAGTAGTTTCTGGTACTACATTACTCAACACGGATCTAACCTATAGTTCTGTTCATGAAAACCGTTGCTTATCCTTGCGTGATTTATCGTAGGATTAAGTAAGTAGTAGAGTATTTCAAGGAGTGAACGGAAGCTGTTAATTAAGGAGATTATTCCAAGCATAGCCCGAAGCAAAGAAAATTGCAGATTCACCACTTATCTCGAGTCTTCCTTTTGTCCTCCGCGTCCTTAGACTTCTTGAGCTACTGTTATTATTATCATTATTGATTTTTACACTTGCTCCGAGTGTGCCGGAGATACGAATCTCTTCATGTTACCTTTTTAGTATGCAAATTCTTTATCTCTTGGCCGTTAATTACCAGCGGCACTATTTCGTACCTACAGTTTGTAGTGGCATCACTGACATTGCATGTGGTGGTAATATTTTGGAAGGGGGAGAGGATACTATCGCGACTTGATATGTCGAAGCTCAAAACATACTGGGCAATACAAAGCATAATATTGTGTTATTGGTCATCTGCGGAAGTGTTGAAAGTCGCAACTATAAAATCAAATTGTAAGCTACAGTCCATTCCGTGCGGCATGTCTTTTACAACCGTAGATGTATGGAATACCCACCTACCGGTGTAATGCCGGGGATCTGGACAGGTTTATGAGGCCATTCCTGGAATAACCACAGTGTAGGCACTACTTATGCGCCATTACGTGTTTTAGTACCATGTAGCGTTACCCACTGTTCCAATAAGGGTATGTATTTGCGATAAAAAGTTATGCTCCGCTAGATTCAACACGTTCGATGGCTGTCGTTTACAAAGTGCATAAGTAAATCTGCAAAGGTTGAGTTTCTTTGCATTATAGACTTTTTGTGATTGTCTTCAAGATCTATTTTGCGCAATTTCCTGCGACAATCAATCCAGGTTATGTTATTATTCGGCAAGTAACAAAGTTTACTAGTTGTGTCGCTGTTGCACATAAAGGTCAATTCAGGCAACCTCCAACAAATCTAGTGTAACCGGAAGCTGAAGTTGGTCAAGATTCAAGCTTATGCTTAACTTTTCTCCAACCGCATGCCATGCAAAGTTATAACTAAACTAAGAGGAAGGAACTGATACTTTAATTTCCAGGAAACAGGAAACATTACCCGATTATCACCCGACACTTGCACTGGATTGCCAATTCAACGAACTGGCGGCGCTGATGCAAAATTCACCACAGAAAACTGCATCTAGCAGAATACCTAACAAAAAGATTTGTTCTGGTTCTGGGGCAAGTGACGCGATTAATATGATGCAGGCTACACAGTACACATGGATGTTGCATTTATTAATTGGAACCCTGGAAGCTGAATGTTGACTTTGGCGGCATGTTTTATATCTCGCAAAGCTGGGTTCATGCCATGCAACAATAATGGTGAAAATATAATGAGAATTCTCGTGGGCCAATTCTGCAGCGAGGCGGATCGCGATGACCTATTCCATTGAATCCTTGTGGATCAAAAATTCATGGGTTGGTGTAGACCAAAAATATTTATTGTGTAAGTTTATTTCGTGGTGTGTATAATACAATGGTTTTTTGATACAAAGCCTGTCACCAGCTTCAGGCTTCAGGCAAATGAGCTATCCAAAAATGTTGCTGCATATGTGAGGCGTCCGCGATTGCTCTTTTTGACCAAACTAAGTTTGGTAAAGCCAGATGTCTTGTCTCGAAATGGTTTTTGAATTTTTTAGTTCAACAATGATAATATGAATTTTTTGTAAAAGTTGCATTTTAGACATCTTGAAAAAATAAAAAATTGGGGTTATATTTTCAAAACAACTTCCAACTGAAATTTTAGAATATCTTTCTGAACCAAAAAAAACATCTACATATTATTCAATTTGATATTGGTCCGTACGTCGAAAATTCCGATATTGATACGACGCAATAAGTGCGCCCTCTGATGGCGGATTTCAACCAAAATCACATAGGTTTATAAGACGCCTATACCATGGCCGTATACCAAATTTCAGCTCAATTGGATGTACCATTTGGGAGTTATCATGGACGATTACACAGAGTTAGACACACGGACAGGCAGACGGACCGACTTTGATCTGAAAATGGTCTAAATAAATCGATCAGATGAACCTTGAAAAAAAGTTATCCTTCGAAATTCGGAAACAAATTTTTTGCGCGTTCACAATATGTATTTTCCTTTTCATTCGAGAACGCGAACCGGGAAATTAAAACGGGTGTTTCTGGAGGCACAGCAGTTTTCAACAGTTCAAGCAACAAGCATGCAAATACAGGGTCTTTTTCCATGGATGTCATCATTTGAATGGCTTCTTACAGGTGAAGTAAGAGACTTATCAACAGGGGCATGGCAGCGTCTTGTAACTTATAGTTTCAAGTCTTGTTTGACACTACAACCACAGTTGTCAGCCATCAACTTTGTCTGCACGGTGCGACAGAACAAAATGTTGTGCTTGGCCATAGAAGGAAACAGTGTTAAAAAGTCGCTTTGTTTTCTCTTTGTAGGCATTCTCAAAGACCAGGTATTCACAGACGTAATCAGCGACATTCGTTATCTTGAGAAGAGAATACAAAATATCCGCAATGAAGTTACGTCCCGAGATTCTGTGACACCCGCCGAGCATTGCATATCTGATTAAATACTTCTTTGGGAAACGGCGGCCATCACCCTGAAGTTACACGAAGACAACTTTCACCGTATCAAAATTCAAATTCTAGGTTTGAATTTGTTACAAGTTTCAAGTGAATTGGTACAGCAATGGAGGAGAATTTTGAATTTCAAAATGAAGAAACAAAAAATTTGCAACTTCAAGGCTCTTGGCACCGTGTACACGAAGTTGATGACTGGCAACCATGGTTGTAGTGTCAAATAAAACTTGAAACTCTAGACTACAAGATGCGGCCATATCCCTGTCAAAAAGTTGCATACTTTGTTTACCCGAAGCTTCCGGAATAGTGACATTGCTAAAAAAAGACCCTGTATACAGCTGTATACAGGTTCTTATCATCAAAAATGCGACTTTATTGCCAACCGAAATGACTAAAATGCAACTTTTACAAAAAAAAAATCATGTCATCATTGTTGGACTTCTGATCTGGGAAATTCCGAAACCGTTTCGAGATAGGACATCAGGCTTCATAATTATATCGTTAGAATTTGAAGAAAAAAATTGTTCACAAAAATGCGGATCTAGTGAACTAAGCACAATTTTGCAATGCTTTATATTTCACCCTGTAACGAATGTAATTGAAATAAGTCAAAAAATCTTGCCAACCAAGAACACTTATCAACAAAACATTCTAGAACATTCCAGTACCTATGAAGTACCAATATATACATCACAATATTAAAATTTGTGCTGGAGAAACTCTTCATGGGAATAAAAAGCATTCTCAAGTGAAAGATTTTTGACCTCAGACTTGAACATCTTTGGTGGAAGCAACTTTAATCTGTCTGGTAGGACGTTGTAAAACTTTAACGCGAAACAAGAAGTGGCAGAATAAACATGCAGGGAAATGTTGAAATGCCATTTCTTATGATGGAGACTCTGCAGTCGTCTCTATAGCCTTTTTTGTCCAATATTCTAACGGCTCTCCTCTGTAGTCTGAGAACTCTATGCCACGATGCAGCTCATCCCCAGACTATCAGTGCATAGGACATTATTGAGTGGTACAAAGCAAAGTAGGCTATTCTCTGAGTCATCTGAGACACATTTGAGCTCAGTAATCGCAGCAGGTAAATGTTACTATTCAATTTCGCAGACAATACATTGATGTGCTCGTCGGAAGTTTATAATTGTCTTTGGGGTCACCCATTTTGAAAACAGGAACCACTAAAGCCACCTTCAAGCAGTCCGGAAAGTGACCCTCATCGATAGAAAAGTTAATCAGTTCAGTTAAAGGAACAGTGACAACATCCTTTATAGATTTCACCAGATCAACATTGAACCCATATATATCTCTACTATCCGTGTTCCTCAAGGAGGTAATAGTCTCCCTAACTTCAAAGAAAGTGACAGGCTCAAAAGAAAATTTCTCTTTACCACCATTAATCCCGGCCAAGAATGGGTCTACATTGCTTGCCGTTGTCGACAAATCAATAATTATATTCTTTGTGATGTTTATGAAATATTCGTTGACGATATTTGGATCCATCTCAAGACTAATAGTCGTTGAGCCAGGGGGCTCGAGTGGTTTCCACTCTGGGGACTTGACGTGTCATACCTTTTTGGATTCCCCACAACACCAGCATGAAAATAAGCCATGATACGTTTTTGTATCGAGTAGCTTAAGACCGCCATCTTGGAAAAACCGCGCCAAATATGTAGTTCTTGTGGTTTGTATTTTTTTTCGCATCAACGGCACCTCCAATTGGGAAAATGAAACTGAATAAAATTGAACAACAAAATTTACTATAAATATCGTTTAGCATCGTTTTTTGACAGGTCTCGTTACTCCAAATATGACAGTTCATAGTTTAGCTATGGCAAATTTCTTTATTTGACATTTTCGAGTATACCCAATCATATTTATACGAACCGAACTTCACGTCATTGTCTTTCTAGCTTACTCTACTAGGAATGCTGCTCTTAGCGGCATTTTGATGTCCGTCTGTCCGTCTGTCCATCGGTCTAACTGTCTGTCTCATCAATTAATTGCCCCTGAACGAGAAGACCTAGCGAAAATCGACTTCTTGTGTGTAACATGTAATCACCGTAGAATGGAATTGAGAGGAAAGAAATTTCTCAAACCGTCGCCATCTTGATCCGCAATGTCAAGTTTTCTCAAAAGTGATCCGATTTTCATGAATCTTGAAATACACTCATGTTTAATACGTGAAAGTATGATTTCAATGTTTTCTTTTTGATCCGACGCCATTTTGTCCGCCATGTTGAAATTGGTTTAAGTGGTCCGATTTTAATAAAAATTGGAATCTAGTCGTGTCTTGTGTCTGCATTGATGATATTTATGTTAGTTTCACGATCAGCGCCATATTGACGTGCCACATTGAAATTGTCACATTAATCTCCAGCTGTCACGCAAAATCAATTTATTCGGGTTTCCGATGTGACTGAAAAACTTGTTGATGGAAATCGGTTTTTGTTAGTTCTTTTCTACAAGAAGGAACTTCTACAATGAAAAATGTACGGAAAAAGCTATTGAATTTTCGAAATTTGCAGAAAAATTTGAAAATTTTTCAATTTTTCTTAGAAAATTCAGAAACCAGATAGCAACGCCTATACATATTTATTCAAGAAAATCGCATAACAAATTTGAACTTTCTATTTTCCAAAAAAAGGTACTAAAAATGGTTTCTACTGATTCATTTTTTCATGTTTACTGGAAAACCATTTTTGGTAACTCTTTTGAAAATAGAAAGTTCAAATTCAGTATGTGACTTTCTTGAATAAAGATGTATAGGCGTTGCTATCTGGTTCTCAAATTTTCAAAGAAAAAATCAAAAATTTCCAATTTTTTTTGCAAATTTCGAAAATTTAATAGCATTTTTCATATATATTTTTTTGAAGTTTCTACTTGTAGAAAAGAACTAACAAAAACCGATTTCCATCAACAAGTTTTCCTGTCACATCGGAATCCCCTTGTTCAGAAAATATTTGAATAAATTGATTTTGCGTGACAGCTGGAGATTAATTTCAATGTGGCACCGTCAATATGGCGCTGATCGTGAAACTAACATAAATATCATCAATGCAGACACAAGACACAACTAGATTCCAATTTTCATCAAAATCGGACCACTTTAACCAATTTCAACATTGCGGACAAAATGGCGTCGGATCAAAAAGAAAACATTAAAATAATACTTTCACTTATAAAACATGAGTGTATTTCAAGTTTCATGAAAATCGGATAACTTTTAAGAAAATTTGACATTGCGGATCAAGATGGCGACGGTTTGAGAAATTTCTTTATTCTCAATTCCATTCTCCGGTGACTACATGTTACACAGAAGGAGTCGATTTTTGCTAGGTCTTCTCGTTCAGGGGCAATTAATTGATGAGACAGACAGTTAGACCGATGGACAGACGGACATCAAAATGCCGCTAAGAGCAGCATTTCTAGTAAGTTAAGCTGGAAAGGCAATGACGTGAAGTTCGGTTCGTATAAATATGATTGGGTATACTCGAAAATGTCAAATAAAGAAATTTGCCATAGCTAAACTATGAACTGTCATATTTGGAGTAACGAGACCTGTCAAAAAACGATGCTAAACGATGTTTATAGTAAATTTTGTTGTTTAATTTTATTCAGTTTTATTTTCCCAATTGAAGGTGCCGTTGATGCGAAAAAAAAAAATACAAACAACAAGAACTACATATTTGGCGCGGTTTTTCCAAGATGGCGGTCTTGAGCTACTCGATACAGAAACGTATCATGGCTTATTTTCATGCTGGTGTTGTGAGGAATCCAAAAAGGTATGACACGTCAAGTCCCCAGGGTGGAAACCAAAATCGTGATTTTTGGCTCCTGGCTCATCGACTATAACATTTCCACCGTTCGCTCCTCTCTGTTCATTTATCAACTTTCACATGGCTTTACTAGTAAAATTATTCCCATGCATCTAAGACATGCATCTATTTTTCCCGAATTATTTGAAATGGCCCTCAAGCATTAATTTGTCCGTGCCTGCTACCTCAGTACCGTCGAAGCGTGTTTTCTCTGAAGCTGGGCAAATCAAAAATCAATGGAGAAATCGTCTGACCGGGAAAAACCTAGATTTGATAATATTTTTGAGCAGCATTTTTTTTTCTTTTTTATTGAATGATTTCGAGTTTCGACTGAAAATCAAATTGTTCAATTCATTCATTGCTGATTACATAGAACATGAAAAACTGATAATTATACATAGGTTCTATGATATCACGGGAAAGACAGACGGTTTTTTGTAAATTTGTTTCTTTTAATAAATTGCCAACGTTTCAACCTCGTGGCGAGGTCTTTCTCAAGGCGAGTAACTAAAAATAATACAATAAATAACTAAGAATACATCATAAAATTCGAGAACTCACAGGAATTGTAAAAATATAAGGCTCAGTGTAAAAGAAGGAATAAAAATAAAAAAATAAAACGTTGGCAATTTATTAAAAGAAACAAATTTACAAAAAACCGTCTGTCTTTCCCGTGATATCATAGAATTAAACAAGAAAAACAGACAAGAAGCAGGATCACCTGATAATTATACATAGGTATCACAAAATTTTCAATACAAGTAAAAATTCATCGATTCATTCGTTCATCAATTAATTCTGTTTCGCATCCAAAATAATTTAGTTTATCCTTTAAATCCACTTGCATATTGAAATCATCCATCCGTTTATTCGTTCATTCAATCATTTGTTTGTTCATTCATCCATCAGTTTGTTTATTCCTTCATTCATTTGTTCATCCGTTCGTTCATTTATTCGTCCATTCATTGATTCGTTCATTCATTTGTTCATTCGTTCATTCATTCGTTCGTTCGTTCGTTCGTTCGTTCGTTCGTTCGTTCGTTCGTTCGTTCGTTCGTTCGTTCGTTCGTTCATTCATTTATTCGTTCATTCATTCATTCGTTCAATCATTCATTTGAACGTGCTATCGAATCATTCTATTGCTGTATCCATTCGATAGTGCCCATCACTAAAAAAAACATCTTTTACAAAAAGAAGTTCACTGGCATAAAACCTTGGCCAGTAGCGCAACCAATATGTCTCCAAGCCTCAATCCCCAAATATACGAGTACCTAAAGATACGATTGCCTTCTCTGTTAGAAAGTACATTTCCCGGTGTCGGTGTAAAACTCGCTAAAAAAGTTCCCCTGCGGAAATTCCCACACTTGTTTTTCCATTGATGATGATCTCTCCCATGCACGGGTTCTATAAAAATGTATACAACTGTTCCAAATTGGTGCCATAAATAATGCAGAATTTACAACCCAGCGTAGTTTCTAAATTTAATCGTTCTCCCTAAACTAATGGACGTCCGAAACTATTTTGGTGTTTGATATAAATTATTTCAAGCACTCACTGCTGCAGAAGTTAAAGTGCCCTATTTCATCAATTTTTGCATGCCCACGTCCCCGCCGCGCCTGCTTTCATCTCATTTGATTTATTATTGTTTTTGCTTGGCTCTCAAGTTATACCCGGCATAAAAGTCAGGCGAGGCATAACGTTGAATTTTATTTGACTTAAAGTGATTTGTGAATTTTTAAATGAACCGTCATCCCATAGCTGGGTAATCCACGTTGTTTGGTTTGCTCTAAAAAAATAATTGGAATCGAACAGTACTGCTACCAGTACGTACTTCACTAGGATAGGTAGGTATCCAGCGAATTGTGTAAACTGTAGTTAATAAAGCGAATATTTGATGAATCAATCACATGCACATGCCCGCAGATGTACATTCAGTTTTGAATGATATTAATTTTTTATTCATCCCGATATAATAGTGCTTTTCTGCAAAAAATAACATTCCATAAAAGCTCTGTTATGTAAAAATTCGTGTCTGCCATTGATGCCTATAGATAATAACAGCGTGACAGAGCCTTTATGAAATGTAATTTTTTAGAGAATCGCACCATAAGCTCCCAGAATTGATTTTTTTCAACTGAGTTCATGTGGTTTGTTTCAGATGCTGACACTCGACCCTCATTCTGGCCGTTCTGCATAGTTGAGAGCGGTAAGTTGATGCGAAAACTCCGCGAAAATTGGCTAGGTTTAAAGCTCTCGTTGTCATCGCTTCCTGAACCAGCCAGCCAGCCATCAGTTGTGGGTTTTGTAACGCGAGCAGATTGACCCGACAGAATCAGAAATGACTTGTTGTGCAAACAAAAAGTGACGTTGTAATACAGCGCCATGTGCGCTGTTTAGTACAACGAACATAAATCATGCACTTCATGCCGCCGGCTGACACAACAAAATGAAAACAAAGCAAAATTCCAGAGGCGCTTTCGGCGGCCGCCGAAATGCATGTTGTGGCAATTTTGCATTTCCATTCGGCACGTTGTTGCACTTGATGCCACCGCAAAGCGTCGCCCGAAACCGAAAGAGGACCGATTTTCCTTGGCAAGCATCAGCTAAAAGCGCGCTCTTTGTTGCAGTGGTGCAGTAAGTAGTTGATTTGCACAGTTCGAGCTTTAAAAGCATCGTTATCTCACCTCGGAGGTTGCGGTTCGTTAAATTAAGCGTATATCGCACACGTTCCGGCTGTACTTTTCGAATTCAATTGCATTTTTACGGTACGTAAGCATTCCCTCTTAAGCGGCTGGGAATTGAACCACTGAGTTGAACGTGATTCCATGACTGGATCTTTCAACTGTTTTCAACAGCCCCTTTGCTTTATTTTTGATGAGGAGGATAGGTACTTGCACTCACTTTAAATCCGATTAAATCCTAAAACAATTATTATTGTTGAGTCCGGTCTTCGGTCCGGTCAAGACTTCGATGGCTTTCTGATTTTCGTTGTTGGAAAAGATCTTTGATTAGGACCCTGTCCCGGTGACTTCTGCATAAATTGACTCGATTAGGAGTTCATGTGAGGAACTTTGAGCACTTTAACGAGTTTTTCGCATTGTTGAGCGTTTTTCCCCGCATGTCCGCAATTTCCCGCATTTGTCCGCAACCGATTCCCGTATCATGTTTTGTAGCCAGGGACCGTGAGCTTTTTGATACTACTGCCGAGGACAGAAGCTGATTCCGTCTCTGCCCGCTGGAGACTGGGATTCGTACGGGCCGATGACCCGTACGAGTAGCATGACCCGATCACAATACAGTTCAGTCGGTGAAAGAACATGATCTCAGGGTAGCACTGATTCTCGATAAACGCTGACGAGTCACTGGCGACAAGCACAATTTCGAGTCGGGGGAGATAGGGGAGACAATTACCAAAGCATCGCAAATTTAGACGTACAATGAGGGCTCAAAAAATTACATAAATAAGACAAGTTAAACTCCACTGGAGCTGAGGGCTCACAGGTGAGTATACGTGCCTGAAGGACTAAATCGAAGCTAAGGATCTAACGGAGGCACAGTCTCAGCGGCAACTATAAAATCACTCAACTTTAAACTTCCCGCGCAGAATGAGGGGCTGCGATCCACCGATCTCCGTCAATCAGTCCGTCCAAGACACCACGGTCCTCCCAGACTACTCGGAGCAGGGCACGGATCCTCGCTGTCCTGTTAAGTTCTAGGGCGCCAGACACGACTACCTGCTGATCAAGTGGTTGATAGTGGCGTGCCACCACAGGAATTTGCCCGGTCTTGCGGTGGGGTACCGGGGGCCTCGGACAACATAAAAGGGAGAGAGACGCCAGTTAGTCGCTCACAACTGGGCTTTGGGAGAAACCGCCTTAGCGCACATCTGTCAGTGGTGACACTTCAGGGGTGCCAGCTGATTACTGTCTGATTGAAAGATAACAGCTGACAGCAGCTGACATGCGTGCGCTCAGGCTAATTTCTTTGAAGCTCACAAAAAAATGTGAAGGGAAAATTCTGACAGAAAAAGACTTTAAATGGTGTCGTGATGAAAACACAGAGGAGGCAGAGGAAAAAATTACATGCTAATGGCAAAAATTCAGCTACGAAAAGGCTTGCAGTCGAGGCAGGTTTTACACGACACACGCATCAGAAATATGCAAAACCACTCAACTGAAATGCGTGCGTTTTTGAGGTGGCGGCTTCTCAGCCTCGATCGAAGACGCGCTGCTCTGGTGACTTGAACTGTACTAAGCGGCGCTGTCTTCCCACAGGCCGCGACGGCATGGATGCAGCGTGTTACGGGGCGCAAAGCCAGCGTCCGACAGGAACGAGTAAAGCTGATGTTGGTGGTTTTTCCTTAGCGGCTGGCAGCGAAGGTTGTTGCGTCGGCTCGGCGAAGGCTCTTCCTTGGCTATGGCGATGCTACGATGCTACCGGTGGCATGTACGATGCCCGGTGCGTTGGGCTCAGCTTTCAGGAACGACGGGCACGTGGTCGGGAGCAAAAACGATTAGCATACCAGCGGGGTCAGGAACGACGCCACGTGATCGGGTGCGACCATCAGGAGCATACCAGCGGGGTCAGGAACGCTGCGATAATCAATCATGTACGGGGCCCATTCCCCAAAAAAGGTGCTTGCAGCTTACCCGAGTTTGGCGGTGCCAGGGGCAGTCTTGGCGTTGATTCTAGCCGTTCATTGTTGTAGCTACCACGTTTCGAAACCAAATGGCGGAACCTGCATGTCACGACAAGGACGCCACGCATGTGCCAAGCAGGTGTTCCACGGTTACGCCGCAAAAATCCCTGGTCTCACTGCAAGTGAGTCAGGTCCGGACTAAGCCAGAATTTCGAGGCGTAACAACATCTTTACAGGTCGTATGGATTCTCACTTCCGTCGGGAATAACCTGATTTCTTTTTTGATTACAAGGTACCAAATTACCATTGCTGTTGCCAGAGCTGTGCCAGAGCTTCGCGATGCCGCATTTTCTGTCTCAACCCTTGTTTAAGCGCAATCATTCCTGACAAGTACATAAGTAAACAAGAAACAAATGATAGGTGAATATGTAGATAAATGAACAAGAAACAAATAAATGGTGAATAATAGAGAAGTCGGGTTTGGTCATACTCCTTATAAGGAACTGAAAAGAAGTTTTTATACCTACCTAACGAATTTACCCCAAATGCCTTGTGGTTACACATCACAAACTCCACATATATGTACCTACATACAAAACAGAAAACAAATTAGTAAACAATACGGGCAAAAGTGCGGCTAGGTCCGACTCAGCGGTCCTTTCTTGTCGTCTTGTTCAAAATTGGAACCCCAGAACGTATATCGAAGAAGTAAATTTGGAGTCAGAGGTACTTCCGTGAAATCCCGATGGGATGGAGAAGGAATTCTCAAGAAGCCTATTTTTGATCAGGTACGCACATGAGATCAACCCACGCAGTTACCTGCCGGTGAGAATGCCAAACAGGACCGCCCATCGTACTGAACAGAGCGGGGTGAAAGCAAAAGAAGTGAGACCGGGTAGAAAAACACTTCTCAACTCCAAACACTCAAATTGAGTGCATCTACATTCGTTGCAACAAATGTAAACACGTATTCTCGTTAAATACAAGATACGTGACAATCACGGTTGAGCTTGTGAACGGACATTGTCGGTATTATTGAGGAATGAGAATTGCAATTACAATCATCGAGCACTTACACCGCTTTCATGCGTCATTCGAGTCCCAACATTCAACGAACGCACTCCTGGAGAGGTGGTTCCGTGATACCACCGAACATGTTTATAAATACTCATTTCCATCAAAACAGAACAGTCAATCACAAAACAAACTAGCAGCGGCAAAGAGGGATTGAGAACTAATGTTGCGATTCTCCAAAAAACAACACTCCACAAACGGTCATTTACACCAGGCAAACCAATAGACCACAGTATTTCTCACACAACAGACTGTCCAGAGAATGCCACCCTTCACAGAATCGCACCGTAAGTAGGGACAGCAACGAAACATGTGAAAAAAGAGATATCATAATTTACTTCCAAGTAAGAAAAAGTTAATGAATTCAACAAGGCAAATTCATAAAAAAAGGTGGACCCCCCGGACACGGTGAAGCTTGCGAGTCCTTCTTCCTCTCAAACATTCATGTATAACCCGACCATGAAATATGAATGAATCATAAGAAGTACTGTTCTCTACTTAGCGGCTGATTAGACGTAGCAGAGTTTGTTATTGTTGTCTTCTGGTTTGTTACATAACTTGTATACGTGCAAAATAAACCTTGAACACCTCATCACTGTTCAAGAACTACACTGTTGCATTGACCATCCACACCGTTTTGTTTCCCTCGGCTGTCACAAGACTGAATAAGCACGAATCACCACTTTTGTGATAATTGAATTCTGTAAACTGAGGCAACATTTTTGTGATACTAGTGGAGGGTCAGTCTTAACGTGAACACCCTGTACAATAATTATACGGACGAAATGTGTATCGAAATACCATGCATCATTTCATGGATGCTAAAATTACTGTGCAATAATCAATGAAAAACCCACCTTGGAACCGGTCAAGAAAGCCAAGCCTTTTCAGAGACATCACAATTCACGTATCGTCGTCACAACAACTGTCTTACTGTCTCCCCTCTCCCCGCTGCGCTGCCGTGCACATCCAGCGCCATCGCCCTCCTCCGTCAGCAAATTCTGCCAAGTTTCCTTCCACGACGGTATACCTACTTCAGGCGTACCAACGTACAAACAAAACAAAAGCGAAGGGAGAATACCACAATAAATATTTGAATAATCAACTTAGCTACTTACATTATTTCCTCACACCTTAGGGTAAAAAAGGAATAAAGATCATAATTATAATAAACTTACATCATTTAATAAAACACTTCGACACCTTCTAACGCAAACGAACTAGTTCGGGTTCATACCCGACACAACCGTACATCACCTTGTATGAATCAAAATAGAGCTTTTCCCTAACAATCAAAAAGTTTTATAAACTTGGATCATTCGTAAGCTAGTTTGTGGTTACTTTCCATTCAGGTCGATGGACGATGTCCTTCGCTTTTTGCACCAGGTGTGTCCCTGGACTTTTGCAATTCTTCATTTTCTATATAAACGTTTGGTTCAAAGCTCATTTGCGCTAGAAAGAATTGGACGAGGCTAGAATGTACGTACCTATTATGTGCATCTTCAAAGACCACAGCGGGTGCGCCGTTGAATCGGTTATACCAAGGCATGCCAGGTGTTATAATCCAATTTCCGACAATATCGCCCCTGATAGACCTGTCAAAAATTTATTTTAGAAGAAATAACTTTCACTCAATAAGGAAAGGAACGAAAAGTTAACATATCCTTGCATATCGTTAGAAATAATGGTTTTATTGAAAGTTGTCTGTTTTTTTTTTAATTCATTTTACTATATATTTGCTATGAATTCGTAGAATGATTTCAAAATTTCCTTTATCTTTCTTTTTGAGCCGTGCACCGAAAAAAGCTTGTTGGAATATTCGCCAAGCCTTCTGACTAGCAACCGATACTGGAATTAGCTGTAAAATACGTGAAGTAAATCACATGATTTCTCACTCGTGAATTACTTGTCATGTAATTTACGTGATTAGGTAGTTATTCATTTCATAAATTTGAAAGTGATATTTCATATGCGCTGCCTTAACAATTATTAGTAAAAAATTCATTTGAGAAGTACAAAGTGAAAAGTAGAAAAAAAAATCAACGAACATGTAAAATATAATCAACCTCATCAAAGGATTTTTATCATTAGCCCTAACATGATTACATGTAGCGAGTACATGGCCGGGCCTGGCCTATTTGCCGCCTGCGTGCCAGCGAAAAATTGCCGCCCTCCTCACCGACAGTGGAGACCCCCCTCCAAATGCGGGAATAGAAAGAAGCCTTTGAAATTCAGCTTTTTATTATATAATTATATTGCCTCCCCTAATGACTTGCCGCCTGCGTGCAGGCATGCACTGCACGACTGAGTAGCATTATTCAGAATTTAACTGGAAGCTCAGATGGGAAATACATACCCGTATATCTGGCCTTGCTCATGACATCACCTGTATAATAAATCCATCAAAAGCTCACCGTCTTCTTCATCTTCGTAATTCCCAAAGCGCCTTCTCTGCTGTGGTAATTGGCGAAGTGATGAAAATTGACAGGATTATCGGTGGACAATTTCACTCGACCGTGTACGAAAGTAACTTCCTGCCGTCAATTACCGCGTGAATTCAATTAACGAACTTTTGACAAATTGAAGGTTTCCCTTGCGACTGCACAGCAAAAAAAAACTCCAAAGCTCCGTGGGAATCGTCTGTTCGCCTCCGGTTTGTGATTTTTTTTTTCGATCGGCTTGAAATAGAGCTTAGTGCTTCGCGTCCTAGGTGCCGAGAAGCTTTTTGTCTGTTTGTTTGTTTTTCTTCTCAGACGACAGCCCGACTTCATTGTGCCAAAGTCATTAATTCAATAAACGGAATGTGTCGTCCTGGATGTCGACAAGGATAACAATCAGCGTTAACTACGAAATCCTAGTTTAATTAAGTGGCTTTGTTTTGCAAAACACCGCACCAGCCCTCTTCCTCACTCATATACTTTCGCCCATGTCGTAGATTAAATGTAAATCAAGCGAGGAAGCCCCGATGTTGTCGATTGTTTCCACTACTTTCCATCCACTCAGACGACGTGATGGTCGTCCGGGATTTAATTAACGCCCTCTGATACCGATTAATTAATTTTTCATGGAACGCACCCATCAGAGTCGATTTGGTGAAATTGAGTGAGGGGAGCGGATTCAAAATGAGGCTGTTTTGCTTTTACTTTTATTTAAAAATGGAACGAAGGTCTGCTTTTATACGCCACCCGAAAGCTCTGAAAACGTGTCAAATTAGCTTCAAAACAATTTCTGGTGCGAGCTTAATTTTCGGCGTAGCGTTACATTCCGGCAAAATACCGATTTCATATTGACAACTGGACATTCTCCACCAAATGCCAATAATGTATATTTTGATATACAGAGTTATCGAATGAATTTCTCCTCAATGGAGGCCTTGATCTCCTCGCTGGCCATGCCGCAATCAAATGCGACTTGGGGAGAAATTTATTCGATCACTCGTTATAGTAGGTTCACTCCTACCGTGATTCTAGTCGGCTGGGCAAATGTTATAGTTTAACATTGTAGATTTAACGTCCAACTGCCTAGTGTGCGTCTACGCGTCTGGTTCGAAAGATAGGTTATGTTGGTGTGCTGCTGTCAAAAATGAAAAAAAAAATTCATTCACAATGAGTTAGCAATCGATACATTTCTAACTTTCAAAAAGTCGAAAAGTGAATGATTCCTTACAGGTTGGAAAATAATGTCACTTTCGGACCACGGGCCGAAAGTGACGTATGAAGGGAGGTGATCTGATCTAAACAGCTTGCTGTCGCAGAGCGCGGAGTGTTGATGGATGCGTTGTTTGAAAAGGTTGCCTATGCCTACCTGATAAAACCGTTTCACGCGAAAAACTTGAAAAAAAGCCAATTATTTGCATTTAAACTGGATCATTGTGAATAAAGTCCTATACATACCACGGAGTAAAGCGTCATTACATCCTACGGGATCCTGTATCTCCTTGGCGCGCCTCGGTAATATATTGAATCCCTTGGCTGTAATGAGACGCTTCCCACCTCGGTATGTGGTATGTGGTATGTGGGAAGCGCCACTATTATGAATTGCAAGTATGGAGTGGATGTACTCCACCCGTCACAATTTTCGCAAATTTCTTGTTCCAGTACGATGTCCTGAGAAGTCTGACCGAAATAATTTCACCCATTGTTTTTGTAGTTTGCTCTTCAAACTTCCATCTCCCTTCCTCTTCCTACGGAACCATTCGTCGAAGTTTCTATCCTTGGAACTCTTAAAATGCACGAGTATAATGCACGGTATTTCTGATGGTATCATTCAAAATTGGAATCTCGTAAAGTTTTGAAGGACCCATTCCTATCAAGTTTATGTACCTATTTCCCGCATAGCGCTTGTCGCAAATCAGGGCACTGAAAGCCCTCTAACCGATAATGAAGTGGTGAATCCTTCGCAGCCACTGATCCTACACAAAGATCAACAATAGTTGTCGAGCCAGAGTTTGTCGAAATGAATACGCATCAGCTTTACCGCCTCTGTTTGGGAAAACTCTGTCTTATTCGCTTTCATTATTGTTTCTTCTGATACTTTGTTGCGTTATCTGGAAAAATTCTGTTCCAGTGTGCACTTTACTGGTGGTTTCTTCATCGTTTTTCTGACCAAAACAAACAGAGATTTTGAGAACCTGCTCATGACGCATGGAATCTGACGTTAACTGACATCATATGCGCGAAATGTTTTTGCGTAGTTTGGGACAACTGTCAGAACCATTCTCTATCTTAAATGGCGGCTTTACAGAACTTCGTATGTCGCCGGCGACAGTGTCGCTGGCCAATAGGATTCGATATGGCTGTATTCCCCTATTCTCCTCCGTATCATTCTCGCGACACGAGTTTCTGTCATCGTGTCGTTCAAATTATTTAACTACAGTTTGTTGTCGATCTCGCCAGATTTTAACGAAGGAGTACAGGAATGTCGCCGGCGACTTACGAAGTTCTGTGAAGCCGCCATTATTCTTAGAAGGGTCAATTATTATGACAGCGTCAAGCTTGAGCTCTCTAACATCAGTGCAACTAACTGCCAAGTTCTAGGGAGTTTTCAAATTTCAGATTTGAAACGTAGAAACAAAATCTCACAGTCAACTAATCATCACGGTAGGAGTAAACCTACTATAGTTAATTTGACCAATGGTCGCAAAGTATTCTTCCAACTACTATTCCGCCACACTTTACCATTGGGTTTTCACAATCAAGAATCCCACCTTTGAAATCTAAGTTTTTTTAAATAACGTTGACAATGATGTTTGAAATCATTATCCATAGATATAGAAAACGAGTAGCAAGTAGTCGAGTACTACCCCAATCTGTTGCATAATAATTTTCGAAGTGATGCTTGACAATTGACATGATTGTGAGTGAGGTAAAAGATAATAGGATAGGTACCTGGCAGCTTTTGGGACTTCGTAAAATCCCGATCTTAGGTTCCATTATCATGAAAGAATTTAAAAGAGTTTCTTGTGAAATTCATTATGTTCTCTTATCTTTTTCGATCATCTTTTATTATCTAATAATATATCATACGAATGGTTCAGTCGTAAATAAAGTCTAGAAAATCGGAGCATTATGCATCGAGAGAATAGCATATGCAGCGTGCAGCGAATCGTTGCATTTATGTCTGCATGTTCTCATAAAAACGTAGACTATAACGGAAATGTACACAATAGAAATATCGACGGAAATATAAATATTTGTTGGAATTTATTTTCCCATTTCCCTATAAATTCACATACCTATGTATGTTTTTTTCATGGAACATTGCTATCGTATTGGTTAGGGATGTCCGCGATTCAGCATAAATACATAATAACAGGAATGAAAACCACATTTTTGTAGGTCTAGCCCAGCAACTCTATTATCACATTTAAAAAAAAATCCAACAGAATACATATTATGAATGATGGAATGGTATTAGTTCTACCTGGAAGGATAAGTAATCTGCGTGCTTGTTTTGCAGTTCCTGTATGCCTGTATTGCTTTTTTTTGTTGTTCTATCAAAAAATGGTCGAACTTTTTATTGGATTGGATTGCTCAGCCAGTGGAAGTAATGAGATCAAGAGCTTCAAAATTGTATAGGTGTCCTAACACAACGGATGGCTCAAATTAAACGTGAAAAGGTAGTATATATCCCACTATACCTCGCAGTTTTGGGACTCATCACGAGTTTTCCATTCAAATTAAATTCATGCAAAACAGAGAAGTTTTTTGTGGCAAGTTCTGCATACAAGAAATTGATTGAATTTCAACGTGACAGGTCGGAAAGCCCGGCGTGAACTTCGTTCACCTGCCCCCCTCACACACAAGTATGAAAATTGATGACATCGTCCTACTATAATTAAGCAGTCCAAATTTAACACCTCGCGGGTTCATTACGAGTTCTCGGTCATTCATCACACCTATCTCGCTGGCTCAACAATTGCATTCTGCAGTGATTTATGATTTCTTCTATTATAACGATAAGTTCTGTGGTGGGTATTATTATTCACCTGTGTGTCAATTGCTGGTGCGGGGTCGTTTGTTATGCAAGAAGATAAAGTAGCTTGGTGTGGTAAATACCGGCGATAAATTCGAACTCCGGAAATAATGGTCTGCGTTCGAATGATGCATCGTGAGGGTTAAATGTATAATATCAATTATACTTCCGGGCTGGACTGTACACTGTACAGGACTGTTTGGGTGGTGAACCAGGGAACCAGCCACGAACATGGATTTTTATTAATTAGGACATGAACGTGGTCAGTTCATGCACATAGATTCACAAAATTTTAAATTGGAGTGGGACTCGTTCGGGCAAAGTGATCTACTCGTATTCAAATTATGGATTATAGCTGTTTGGAAGCCCGCATGCAAGTACAATTTGACGTAGAGCTCGATCAGTTTACAAACGGCGATATCATCAACTGAATATTAAATATTATTGGTAAGTAGCCATCGGTGATCGCTGAAACATTCAGGAGCATCTCGCATGTTTACAAGTATATATTCCTCACGAGCGCTGAAGGGTGGAGTTGAAATTCTTAGAATGAAAGTTTTGTTTACTCCAATTTCACTGACGATGACGATGCTTGTATAACTTGGTAATTGCTAAACGAGAATTCAACGCGGTTGATTCACTTCCACACAAGGGATTCTCGCTAATTTATAACAATCTGACATTCTCGTTCACTGGAAAGGAATCTTGAGACGTGCCTTACAATTTGGCACATCCCTCTTCTTCTGAATAAATCATCCAACCTGAATGAATGTCACATGTAAGTACACTGATAGGTTGTTGACCTAGTAAGTCGCAATACATTAGGAACACAAAAGACGTCTCACCCAACAACGTTACAAATTTGCACTGGGCTCTTTTATAATTGAAATCGCAAATGTAGACTCCACGCTATGTATTACTGCGTAGGTATATTGCTAATTTGGAATTCACAATCAAATATCTCACTTGATCGCTCTTGACTTTACGTTCGGTCACCTCCCGCGTGTTCCACATCTTCTTCGTCACGAAACTCAGCTGCTTGCCCACTTCCAGTTTGTGTTTCGTTGATACCCACAAACGGATTAAATCAACCTTTCAGTTAATTTGAATGAACCCCTTTTTGTCGTCTAGCCTATATTCAGTTGTACCGTATAATTTTCTCCTCTAGACAGGCTGTGGCCTGGCCAAAATCAACCTCGTTTGCCTGCCAATGACCAGCCCACAGCCTGCCTAGAGGAGGAAAGTTTCTGATCATACGGTTCTTAGAGACATATCTAGCTTCCTCTCATTCTTCTGCTCAGAGAGAGATCATCATTATTAACACATTGAGTCTTTGTATTCCGGAATAAAAACTGTCATTCTTTATTACCGGATAAAATAATTAACAGAAAAGTTGAGTGTCTGAATTTGATCAATTCACGTTCATCTGGTGATGTATTTCCAACTCACAAACTGATACATCAACTCTGTGTCGATTTGTATTACATTCACTAAGTCAGATGTGCAATTAGATGTAAGTCATCAAGTAACCTGGAAAATCATATTACTTTTCGATGTCTTGTAGATCTTTCTGAGCGACAAATTGGCTCCCTGGTAGGTCTCGAGCAGTTCAATTTGTTTAAAACAGAAACAGAAACAATGTGAGTTCTGGAGAAAGTCTACTTACTTTTTGATAATCTATCGGCTGACAAGTTAACGATTGAACACCGGATACCCTGTACACTTGAATAGAGATACATTTCACCCACATCTATCCAGTCTCCCCTTTCTTAGAGATTGACCTTCCCCATTTCCTTTATTAATCATTCTGAAGTTTTTTTTTTCATGTTCCATAAAAAATGTGTAGTTTCATAAGCTTTTTAGTACGGAAATGCTGCGGGATAATCTCCAACTGTTCTCCCACTTTTCACTTCTTCATTTAATTTTCCAGAAAACTTGCCCCAAAGTGCATTATATGGCGCGACAGAGAGCACAGGGTTGGGGCAGCGAGCGGAACAAAACTGCAGAGCTCTGCATCCCCGGGTCTTTTATCATTCGAATAATTAAGTGAATTATAATCGCACGTTCATGAACGTGATTTCGTATCCAGACGGACGTAAGTTACAGTTTCACATCACATCATAAAGGAAAAGTTTCAATGATGGACATGCTGGGTAAACTCCGGTGTAAATTTAATCTTCAGCCATATAGAGTACTTCCGCATATTTAACAAACCCATAATAGCACTATGTGTTTCATCTCTACTCCATTTCCTTACAGCACAAAAGGGTATATGTTCATTGAAATGTTGACGGGACAGAGAACTGAACTATTCACTGTAGAAAAAAATCTACCGACTAGCAATCATTATCGCCGTGATGAACAAACCGCAAAAATTGTACGCTCACAACCGGAGCTGTTCGTGATGAGAAAACTGAAAAACTCATCAGTTAGTGAAGCAGTACAACAGTATCGTAATATGAGGAAATTCATCCTCTCTTTTTTATTATCTACCCCATTATTTTGTGAAACTCGAGCTTTCCAACGTGGATGCGCTGCGAATTTGAACGATGTAGTACGTGGCCAAATTCATTGGGTATAAATTGAAAATTTACCAGAGACAATAGGAACAGGAACAAAAGTGGACTATACGTGAAATTTATGAAATGGTTCTAACACGCTAGTTGAATACCAATCGGCCTTCAAACACATTGTAGCAGTTCTGTTTGAAATTTGATTAAATACTTGTGAAACGTACACAGTCAAGCGAACAAGGGATGTTTTTTTTTGCGAAAAAAAACTTCGACACTTATTGAAATAGTACAACTGCAAAGTTAATGAAAAAAAAAACGCGTCCGTCCAATGAGTATAACTTTTTTACAAATTCTTACCCATGATTGTAGTAGATTCGGAAACAAACGGATTGAAAAGTTTAGAGGGAAACTGGGTGTTGTGCTGGATAGTATAGGTATTTCGGTGATTTATCGCCATTGGGCGTCAAGTGCAGCATTTATCCCAATGTCAATTCATTAGCAGTTTACTTCGAACTGTAATCGAACAAGAACGGATCGGTGTTTGAACTTGTTCGATGCGGTCTGCCGTCACCTGCAAATTGAAATTAATTGGCGAAATGTCTGGCTCAAGGCAAAGCGCTAGCAGAAGCGAAGACGGCCAAGTTCTCTATAGAGTCTATGCGAGTAGTCGAAGGAACGGCAATGCGGAGTTCCTGGAGGACCAAACTAATTATTGTGGAACATAATTGGAGAACAAGACGTCCCTCGGCATTTTATAGGCAGTGAACACGTCGAGCTTGAAACAAGATAGACATGATGATTATTACTGTTTAGGACATGTCGACTTGAATGTGACCACGATGACGAGCTGTATTCATTCTCTTTTCTTTGATACAAATAATTATCGTTCAGTAGGTATACAGGGTGATTCATGAGTCGCTTTACATAGGCTGATGGGGGATAGAGGACTTCAAGGCGAGTCAGGATCTACAGAAGAATTTTGTTTTCTCCATTGGTTACGAAAATACAGGGTGTTTTGTGTGTTTCGTATCAAACTTTGATCAGCGATATTTCTGAAACGGCTGGAGATATTTTGTTGGAATTTGCCAGTAATATTCCTCTGTTGGTTACAGGCCTACTTTGACGACGTTATAATCGTATCTAATACGCTCGAGAACAATGTCGAAATACTCTCTGTTTCGACTGAGATTGATTCTCGACTCCGAAAACCAGCTTTCAGAAAATCAAGTCGTGTCTAATATCAGCCCCAATCTTGTCTTGTCCGGAGTATAGCTTACCTTCCATCTTGGAGACAGATGCAAGTGACTTTGGTTTGGAAATCGTGTTGGTCCAGCCTTCACCAGAAGGTGCTGAAGCTATTCGCTGTATCAGTAGATCTCTGGAGAAGCGAGTCCTTCCCCTAATTGTTAATTCCAGACATTTGCTAGGGCGTCAAACTGACAAGTCGACTCATGAGTGGCCCTTACTTCATCGCAACCATGAATATAATTATGTATCGATGTTTCCTGCAGAAAGCATGGCATAAAAGCATCACCAGGGGCCCGTTTCATAAAAGTTCAAACGACAATTTACAAGTGTGTAGTCTTGGTAACCCATTGTTGCAACAATTTGTCGTCAAGGTTATACATTTGTATAACCTTGAATTGAATTGAATATTTAAGATGGCGTCGCAAGTTGATACTCCTGCATTTGCTACTCTTTTAAAACGCCTAAGCAAGGAAGATCTGATGTCGATAATCTTGTCAAAGGGTGTCGGCTTTGATTCTCCTACTGGAATGAGTGTGAGTTACTTCGATAAACTAAAAGCCCTTGTACAGGCCCACTTCGCCCACGCAGAGCCGATTGAGGTTAGATCTCCTCCACTTGAATCTTCCAGCGACGTAAGAGAAAACGTACTCTTGACGCAGATGGTCCAGCAGCTGCAGAACAGAGTCGAAGAACAGAAGTCCATGCTTCAGATTCTGCGAGGGAACTACTTGGATTCGCCGGCTGTGGGTGTATCCGGAAGTAACACCTCGGATATCGCGCCCGTCAATCGAGCCCCACTTGTCGAACTATCCAGACGTGTACCTATAACGAATGCGACTGTTGTCGCTGATCAATTGACGAAACGGTTCACTGCTCCCGATAAACAGCCGAAGAAAGCCGCAATTGTTGGGAATGGTGTGGTTGACACAGGTGCTGATCCGAGTGCCACCTTTGCCGCGGCTGCCCGCAGAGTCTGATTGTACGTGGGTAGGGTGGATAAAGCAACTAAAGCCTCTCAGATCGAACTCTACCCAAGGAAGAAATTCGAGGGTAGTCTATTTGTCGTCGAGCCTCTGCCTGTCCGTGATGATGCCGCCAGTGTGGCATTTAAGGTGGGAGCCGACACTGCTCTCAAGGAAGAATTATACAAGAGCTCGAACTGGCCCCCGAACGTTGTGATTAAAAGATTCACTTTCTTTCGTAACACCAGCGCCGGTGGCGCAGCAAAATTTTAACGAAGTCGACGGTGAACCTGCACCTAGAGTGAGACCCAGCTGTAACGTCAGTGCACTTGAGCACGGTGTATGCATATATTATCAAAACGTCCGAGGATTACGCACAAAAACCTCCACATTCTTTAACAACATTGCTGCCGCTCAACATGACATTGTGGCGGTGACTGAGACATGGGCCACTCCTGACATGGTTAACTCTGAGCTATTTCCAACACATTACACGGTTAATCGTAGTGACAGATCTGCTCCTGGCTTGTCGCGTGGTGGCGGTGTGTTGTTGGCCACTGTGAACACAATCAGAACCGTGGCTTTGGATCTGCAAAACATCAATAAATGTGTGCCTCTTATCAATGTTGTGGGTTCCAGATTGACTTTTTCTAATCATGTTATTGTTTATGTTTTTGTACTCTATAGATCGCCGTCGGTTTCTTTTGACCAGTATGCATTGTTTTTAGATTTGTTTACTTCTTTGGACTGCGTCTTTAGTGGCCGAGTGATTGTGATTGGCGATTTCAATGTTCCTTCATTTTCCACCCCAAATGAGGGTGATCGATTCTCCAGGCTTCTGAGTGACTCCCTGCATTTGTTGAACGCGAATCGGTACAGTCAGGTTTTAAACTCACATGGACGACTCCTGAACCTTGTCCTTGCTACGTTTGAATGCCATGTATTGAGGGAATATGACCCCATACTTGATGAAGATGCTCACCACCCGGCATTATCCGTTTCGTTTCTTATTCCAGGACGACCTCACTTGCTCCGCGACCGCTTGGATGATAAAGTGTACAATATCAAAAAGGCCAACTTTCCTCTTCTTTACGAAACCTTGTGCTCGACTGACCGGAGCAGTCTTTATGCCATTCAACATGATGTCGATTCGGCCTGTTCTGAGTTTTACAAAACTCTGGATTCTTTCAGAGAACGGTTCCATATTTCAGGCCGGCTAAGGGGAAAAGGTCACATCCAAAATGGTTTACCGGTGAGGTGGTGGGCCTGTTGCGCCGCAAGGAAAGGGCACATAAGATGTATAAAAAACACCGTACTTCATTCTATTTGGAGAAGTTTAAAAGCATTAGGACCTCCGCCAGGGCCATGATTCGGCGCGACTATCGGGACTTTATGCGGGAGACAGCTGCTCATATTACACTGGACCCTCGTAAATTCTGGTCCTTTGTTCGTGGTAAGAAGGGTGGGTCCAGTGTTCCTGGGTTCATGAGAGATTCTGGTGGGGTCGAGTATGATAATCCTGAGTCCATAGCTGAAGCTTTTGCTGAATATTTCAAAAGTGTTTACACCTTACCTACCTTCAACAGTCAAGTTTCGCTGTCTACTTCTGAGCGTGCGTCTCTGGATGGTATCACTGCTGGGCTGGTGTCTAGGGATGACGTTGTGGCGGCTGCCGGAGGGATTGGGAACAGTATGACTTCGGGTGAGGACATGGTGCCCGGTTTCCTGGTCCGCGACTGTGCTTGTGTCCTTGCCGATCCTTTGAGATTCATCTTCAATCTAATCCTGACTACCTTAGCGTACCCCAAGACTTGGAAACGGACCAAGGTCTGTCCGGTGTTGAAGAATGGCGATCCTTCAGTCCTTAACAACTACCGTCCAATATCGCTGATTTCCAACTTCGCCAAGATTTTTGACACTATCCCCTACAATCAAATCTATCCACAGGTAAAAAAACATATCTCTCCCTTCCAACACGGTTTCATGGAGGGAAGATCCACAATTACAAATCTGGCGTGTTTCTCGCAGTTCGTATCCGAGACTTTGGACTCCCGGGGCCAGGTTGACGTGGTGTATACGGACATTTCTAAAGCATTCGATCAATTAGATCTCAACTTATTGATGCACAAGCTAGACAGACTTGGGTTTTCACCACATCTGTTGCTCTTGTTTCGTTCTTACCTCTTTGACCGAGTTCAGCGTGTCACGTGTCACTTTACTAGTTCCAGTTCATATATATCAACTTCTGGGGTTGCTCAGGGGGCTAAGTGGGGTCCATTGTTGTTTTTAATTTACATCAACGATATAGACATGTCGATCGACTGTAACAAGTTACTGTTTGCTGACGATCTAAAGATATATTCCAGAGTCGATACGGTTCTTGATTGTGTCAGGCTTCAGCGATGCGTTGATTCCGTATCGGAGTGGTGTCGCCGGAACGGTTTGTCTTTGAATGTTGACAAATGCATGATTGCAACTTATACCAGGAAAGTTGACCCGATTTCTTTCGATTATGCGGTTGGTCCGGTGCTTCTTAGGCGTAGCGGGGTCACAAGAGATTTGGGTGTCGTTTTTGACAGCAGTTTTTCTTTCTCGAGTCACATTGACGACATTGTGTCCTCGTCGCTAAGGACACTTGGCTTTTTGTATCGCAACTGCAGGGAGCTTGGAAGTGTTTCGTGTCTGAAAGCTTTGTATTGCAGCTTTGTACGATCTAAGCTTGAGTACGCCTCTTTAATTTGGTACCCCCTCTACGTCACTCATATTGCCAGACTTGAGTCAGTCCAAAGAAGATTTTTAAAGTTTTTATCATTCATGCTAGATGGCACCTATCCTCCTCAAGGATTTGATCACAGCGCTCTGCTATCTAGACATGATTTTCATTCTCTTGAGGCAAGACATGCCATTTCTAATGCTAAATTTTGCTACAATTTAATTCAAAATGTAATTGACTGTCCGGAGCTTCTTGGGCGGATCAACTTTTTTGTTCCACGTTTGAACGCCAGATCAACAAGGTTGTTTTATTGTGATCCGCCCAAGAGCAATGCGCTTATCCGAAGCCCTATTTATAGCATGTGTAATGGTCTAAATTTGTTCTGCTCCGACTGTGATATTTTCTGTGATAATTTTTGTGATATTCGTCAGCACATTTTGTTGAAATTTATATCTTAGTCTTTTTTATGTTGTATACTTTCACCTGTGACTGTTCGGTTTTTAGCGCACATTTCCTGTATTTGGGCTTCAGGCCTGTTGGAAATAAACCTCTAATCTAATCTAATCTAATCTAATCTAATTTGTAATTTGTCATTTGTATGTAATGTGTCATGCCGTTTGTAGTTTTATGAGACGGGCCTCAGATCTAAACCATGAATAATAACAGAGTTCTATCCTTTGAACAAATTTACAGTTTCCTGTGAGCCGTCCCCAGATTCCAGCGACACAGTGTGTAATTTTTGAACTGCATTTTTGCGACATAAAATAGTGTCATTTTTTATGACAGAAACCAATGTCGTTCAGTCTCCTTCTCTCTAACCTCAATGATCGCAACATTTATTCCGTGTCACCTAGAAAGAGAAAAGTTTTTTTTTACAGGCTAAATTTTGTATATTTACCCACGTATCTTTGTTAGCGTGGTTTTGTTTTTGTCACTGTTTGAACATTCCTGGTCAGCAAAGTTATGTAAATTCGTTATTTATGATGCCCGTTGCGTTGGTTTTTGCGCGAAGTGTTTTTGGTCGTACTTGAAGAGCGGTTACAGCCATACAAGGTCAACCCACTCAGATACCAATCTATTGAGGTGAGTAATGCGCAGAAGAATTCACGCTGTTTTTTTTATGTGGAAAGCTCGGTGATCCTCAAGGTTGCAAGAAAATGTTCGCATGGGACGAGCTAAATCTTCTGCCACTTTCTCTGAACACCATTGAAGATGAAAATTCTCTCTTTCCAAGCCTGTGTAAGTGAACACATCACTTAAGAATCAAACGGTTCAGTACGAGCTTCGTTTCATACATTTTGTCTTTGGAGTTTGGCTCAATGGAAGTGGAACTTTGACAGTCTGCGTAAATTCAATATGAGAGATGTGACAGCTTTTTTGGCGGAAAATTAAACAAGACTCCGTATGGAATTTGATAGTAGAAACTGTACGGTTTTTCACACATATTATTTGAAACGTTGCAAGTGACCTCTAGTTGTTTTTCGACTTACAATAGGCATTTTGTCTCTCTATAGTCGAGCTTCTCCACTTTAGCTGAAATGCAAACGGGGAATAGTAGTGGGCGATTGATTAATTGCTATACATGAATTATAATTCATCCACTATAATCGCACTTGATTGATCGCTACCTGCGGTTGATGAAGCATTCTTAATTAATCAAAGCTAATCGAACGCCTGGTGCCCTTCCAGCGCAACACAGGCGACTCTGAAAAATTACGTAGCTTGTCGACCTAGAAAAGGCGTTGGGCGAGGGTGAAAAAAAAAAAAATTTACGAAGACGAAAAATAACATCTTAGTGAGGCCATTGTAACTGAATTATTGTTGGAGGATAGAAAACCAGTATGAATTCGACAGAGGTTTCCAGGAACGGTATGGAAATATTTGAGGAAATATTGCCAGATTCAGAGGAGAATCTACCTGATCAATCTCAGCGCCTCCCTCGAAAATGTTCTTGCAGCTTTTGGGGTTGGGGGGTCGCTGAGTCGTCAAATCCAAATTAAACCTGCGTATGTCGCTTTGCGCAATAATTCAAGAAATATCTAAGTGAGTTGACCTCCTCTTTGGCTGTTACCTGATTGAATACAAGCTTTTTCTAGACCGTCTCGGCCTTTAACGTCACACAGAACTTCTGCAATTGAAAATTCAGCCTGTATTGCATACAGCCACTAGAAACAGCTAGCAGCCCTCCTCCACTACATTGAATTGTAGGCCTATACTGAATTATCAGCGATCGGTGGGTTCTCAGGCGAAGTGTGACGACCGTATTTTCAGTTTCCAACCCTGTTCAAGTAGTTTCCATCACTGAAGGATCACCGAGTGCAGCATGAACCTTGTTTAATGTTTAATTTATTTTGTCCGCGGATTTTAGCTTTTTGGAAATTAAACTTTGATAGTCTGCTTGAGTTTAATAATTCAATATGAAAAATGTGAAAGCTTTTTGAATGGAAAATTGGATGAGATTTTGTATTAAATCAAATTTGTTGTATTAAAAACTGTACGTTTTTATGTACATGAGATTCGACCGTTGCAAGTGGGCTTGAAGAACTAAGAATAAATGCGTCCGAAAGAGAACTTATTAGATATAAAATTGATTGAAGACGATTGAAAACGAAACCAGAGTCAATAAGTAGGTATATCATGATTATATTATTATTGCAAATATAGAAGTCATACAACCTGGTTGTAATGAAGATATAAGAAAGAAAACTGGGACAACATAAGAACACATTAAAAGAAAATGAGATCTGGCAAAAATGGGATAAGGTAAGGGATGAAAAAGACACCGAAGAGGTGAGGAAAGAAAAGTGAGATGAGAGAAAAAGAGAACAAGAAAACCCAAACCAAGAAGAAAGTTGGATAGGCGGCAACATCCCTGTTGCCATCCAGTATAAAAAGAGGTCGACGGAAGAGTCAATTCTCGACCAGACCCATCGACATAACCACTTACTAGTGTCAATGTCAATTCTTATACGGAGTTTCATGCGCTAAGTGAAGAAAATTTTGCAAAATTCCGCCATGATGATTTTTGAGCCATTCAAAACAGTTCGAGTCAAAAAACAGGAAATAAAAATCGCTAGATTATTGTATGCTGTGAGAAAGAAGTTGTTGCTTGAAAAATGGGTATTCACCAGCTGGTCTTCTAGCTACAATTCGACTGTTGTTCCAGCACCCTTATTTTCGTATGAACCAGTTGATATATTTTTATACTAAATATGTGATATCGGTCCTTTAGTTCAATATAGGAAGCACATTAATATTGAAGGTAGATACACTACTGAGAGAGGATGTCTAGCTGTAGATTTACAGCGTGCAAAATGTGCCATATTGCAGCTGCAGCAAACTTGACGTATGGAGCAATATCATAACGACCCAATCTAGGAAGCTTGATGATGATATGTATAAACCAATTAAGTGCAATTAACTGATGCCTTTATGACTAATTAATTACTTCGCTCAAACAACTGTGTCAGTAATTCCATATTTAATGTAGTGATTAGCTAATTTTCAATTCCATTGTTCCGAATAACCTAACGTGTCAACTCCAAAACCACGTTTTATAACTTTCGAGCAAAAGAAAATAGTTTTAGGCATAGGTGGGCCTGATTAAGCTTCTTTGTATAGTTACAAAGATGAGAGTTTGTTAAGCGAATCTTTAAACTACAGTTCTCATGTTAATTCAACAATTAGAATCGTTGCATATCGGAACAATATGTCCTTGAGCCCTGCTCGTCGAGACTCCTCCTCTACCCTAACGCTGGGGTGTTAACTCCGTGATAATATGTCCATTAGTCCAAAATTTGGTGGCTCCAACCAACAGAAAAAAATTTAGCTATGAAATGCATATAGACAAACGGTGAACAATTTAGGTTGCTGGCGCTTGCACTCACCTCACGACGCAAAAAGAGAAACATTTAGAGAAACCGCATCACGTTCGCGACCTACTAACAAATTCATCCTACAGAAAAAACAACCCCTTCCGATTTGCGAGCACCCAGAGCTCTTTTTGACAGCGATCTTTTATCAATCAATAATTAGATAATTTGAGACTGACTGATTTTTTCATTGTGAACTAGGTCTTTTTTTTCAGGAATCGAGCTGGTCACCTGGAACGTTCGCAGTGAAATTCTATTAGCAAATGGGTTGAATACTCGCAGTCTATATTTCTACTAGCATTAGTAGCCCAGGCATATTAGGTTTCAACCCGCAACAAATTCCCACAAAGCTGAAATTTGGTATACGGGCCTTGTAAGACCTAAGGAATAACATATTAAAATACTCGGTGGCACACTCTTGTGCGTCATTGATTGTGGGGGAGGGGGCTAAATATTGCCATTTTAAATGCGTAAATGACACCCTGTAGCTTATATAAATGAAAAAATCATATTTAGATGCCTCGAGGCTTCACAATATTTGCTTGACGTTTGAATTGTTGATAAGTAGTTTGGGTTGCCTGGAAAAAAAAAAGAAGATCGGCAAAATTTATTTTGTTTTACTCTCAAAAACATCGAATTGATATCGGCAAGTGTGGTCCCGTTTCTAACTTAGCCTCTGATATCAAATATGCTGTTTAAAATTTAATTGAAACACGATTAAACAAGTTTTACTGAAAAAACGACGATTTTTGCCATCTGAAATTGTCGTTTTGTAATTTCGGTTTCCGGATAGTTAGAATCATCTCAATTGAGTATTTCCAACAGAATTCATTGTTCCTAACCATTTTATACCTGAAAACGATAAAAACAATGTGCCTGTATTCATTACAAGATCCGAAAATTGATCTGTTGTGAGAGTGATTATATGCCCAATTTTCTCCCGGAAATGCATACAATTTTTGCAGTTCTTTTTTTTACTGATGAATGATGTAGTGGTTCCACTGTTTTTGTGTGTAATACTCAGCGAAGTTCTTCCTCTGTCAGAAAATACCAAAAGCTATTGTATCTATCGGGCAATAGAAACCTAAAATCATCTTTTCTGTAACCGTTATTCCATTTTCAGAAAAAAAAGTAGATGTAAAACTTGTTTAATAAAAAATTGATGCTCTGACTTTGTAATATAAATAGGCGTAAGCAATTGATGCTGTTTTTGTCCAAGATAAACATGAATATAGGATTTGTCAGTAATTTTTATTTTTGACAGCTTCAGACAATGATGCCCCTAAAAGAATAAACCACAATTTTTTGTAGAGAATTCATTATTTTCGGGATGAGCACTGTGAATATCAACTGTTCACTCATCAGTCTCATCACTTGGGTCTGTTGCGAAGATGGGAAGAAGAACCTATTAACAATGCTCAGCTTTATTGGCGATCAAAAAATATTCTTACATGTTTCTCATTCAAAGATCCAGGTTATTCCACCTTGCGCGTACTATTCACGCCACTATCAAGCAGAAATGTTTCATGGCTAACGGAGTCCACTTCATAGGCAACAATATACCGTGTTCACTTTGAGACCCACCTTATATTGTTAAAATGATTGGTTCGTCCACAGGAACAGTTTTAGAGAAAAGTGTCTGGGTGAATTTTTTGATTAGATATTCAAAGCCCCAAAATCGTAGGAGGCACAGAAGTGTAAGTCCAAATATTTTGATATGTTCTTCCTTAGGGATCATACAAGTTATACAGGGTGTTTCAAAAAGTATGTGCCATACGTGAATGGCAGATGGAGGATGTCAAGGCGAGTTGAGGTCAAGAAGAGAAATTTTTTTTTGGCGATTGGTCTCGAAGATACAGGGTGCTTTGTTCTTTGGTCATAATTTACAATAAGCGATTTCTCTGGAGTGGTTTGATATAAACAAAATGAAATTCACCTGTCACATTCCTCTGCTGGTACTTGATCAAATGCCATAGCAAGTAGAAAAAAAATCAGGTCCGGACTTGAAAAAAAAAGTTCTTGAGTTTGCCTGTCAAAAAGTACATTTTTTGAGCGGATTTCGGAAAAAAACACTACCATATCTGGAAAGCTCAGAAAAAATGCTACAAGAGTGACTGTTCAATTTTTACGGCACACTTGAAATCATCCGGCAAAGAAATTGAAAAACAACTCATACCAGTGTTACTATTCAAAGTGAAATGTTTATTAGGCGCAATAATGGATACTATACGGTACGATCACTGCAGATTCTTTAGTTCTATCATATCTTTCACTAAGATTCGACATGTTCCACAAGGGAAGACATTTCAAAAAAAAATCTCGAGAAAACCAGAGCTCTTGCCAGAGTTGGACTGTTACAATTTCGTTCTTTTGTTTCATTCTAATCTATTTGGATATGCAGAGTTCACGGATTTTTGTTTACAACCTAGAAAAAAAATTGAAAAAAAAAGCTTTTGAGTTTGCCTGTCAGAAAGTACATTTTTTGAGCGGATTTTGAAAAGGAAACTACCATATCTGTGAAGTTTAGGAAACATTTTACAAAAATGACTTCAATTTTCACGGCACACTTGAAATTCTCCGGCAAAAAAATTGAGAAACAATTTTTATCACTGCTACTATTCCGAGTGAAGATTTTTACCAAGTGTAACAATGGATACAATTCGGTACGATCAATGATTCAGGAGCTGATAAACTCTGAAATAAACCAAAAAGTAAAAAAGACAAAACGTCTATTCGATAAATCAAACAATAATAAACGCTTAAATCAGGTTCTCGATGTGCCCTCCTCCAACTTCATTGCATTTTCTGTATTGCACCAACAAATGTCGTGTGGCTTTTCTGATTGTTTCTTCATCGGTTCAAGTCATTTTTGTAGAATGTTCCCTAAACTTCACAGATATGGTAGTTTCCTTTTCAAAATCCGCTCAAAAAATGTACTTTCTGACAGGCAAACTCGACACTTTTTTTTCAATTTTTTTCTAGGTTGTGAACAAAAATCCGTGAACTCTGCAAGGTCAAATGAATTTTAATAAAACAAAAGAACGAAATTGTAACAGTCCAACTCTGGCGAGAACTCTGGTTTTCTCGAGTTTTTTTTTTCAAATATCTTCCCTTGTGAGACATGTCGAGTCTTAGTGAAAGATATGATAGAACTGAGGAATCTGCAGTGATCGTACCGGATTGTATCCATTATTGCGCCTAATAAAAATTTCACTCCGAATAGTATTACTGGTATGAGTTGTTTCTCAATTTCTTTGCCGGATGATTTCAAGTGTGCCGTGAAAATTGAACAGTCACTCTTGTAGCATTTTTTCTGAGCTTTCCAGATATGGTATTGTTCTTTCCGAAATCCGCTCTAAAAATGTACTTTTTGTCAGGCAAAATCAAAAACTTTTTTTTTCAAGTCCGGACCTGATTTTTTCTCTACCTGCTATGGCATTTGATCAAGTACCAGCAGAGGTATGTGACAGGTGAATTTCATTTGTTCATATCAAATCACTCCAGAGATATCGCTTATTGTAAATTGTGACCAAAGAACAAAACATCCTGTATATTCGAGACCGATCGCCAAAAAAAATTTTCTCTTCTTGATCTCAACTCGCCTCGACATCCTCTATCTGCCATTCACGTATGGCACATACTTTTTGAAACACCCTGTATATCAATATTCAACTTTGTGCGACATTGCTTGAGGCTTTAAATTCTCACATGGTTTTTCCTGAAACATCCGGGCGACAAATTAACACTCAGCCGCCTCTCCCGCAGAGCTAACCAATCAGAAGAGTTACAAAGGCTCCCTCACAGACTCAAGCACTAACAACAAATTTCTTTTGTTTATTTGTAACATATCTTATATTGATCGGATACTCCGTTCACTTGCAGGAACAGCTTGGAGATTGGTATCTCTCTAATTCTTAGAACTTGACCTTTGAGGATGAAAATCAAAGGACGCACGAGGGTGTAAGTCCGAGTATTTTGATATGTTGTTCCGTAGGTCCAATAGAACATATATACCAAAATTCAGCTTTGAGGGAATTTGTTACGGGTTACCACGATTTTTCGACTAAAATGCCTGGCCTATAGGTTCGGTCGGTGTAAGGTCGGCTAAGATCAGGCTTTGTTAGAAGCATACACCACGGATCGCCCGAGATGGCTGACGTCAAAGGATTGTGTGAGCAATTCTCGGTCATTTCCACAGTGATTGTCTGTTCTGAAGACAATCCTTTGCAACATCAGAATAATGAATTTACCGTGAAACTCCGGAGGATGGAAAGCTACCCTCTGGCCATTTGAAAGACTTTAAGTCGCAGTCTCACTTACTAATCTGGCAACATGTAAAAACACACACACACAGAGAGATCGGAGAAATAATCAGATACATGCAATCAACCTTTGAAGTCGTGTGTCGTAGTGGAACCTAATCCCCTGAGATGACGCTAACTCACAGCAATTATTATGATTTATTGTGCTCACACTGCAAACTTGATTGCCAGAAACATTGAAAATGGCATCAGATCACTGCTACATTGTTGCAACAAAATCGAAAGCCTGGAACTATCCATTGCTGGCCGTTTTATCAAAAGGCCTAGAACGAGCCCTGACCACTCTAAATCCAAAAGCTCTTCCGTCATACCTTCGGCACAAGTTTCACCTCGCATTCAACCCACCCATGGTTGGAGATGTCATCAGCTTGAACTTCCTGCAACGAGATGTCGTCAAATGTATCTTCGATCCTGAACTTTTTCGTTTTATTCATGTTTTGATTACAATGTCCTAAAGACGTAAAGCGTTCTATTATTTTGAAGGAATGATCGTTGAATAAACTCTTGCACGTGCCCTGAAATGAACCACTCCCACCAGTGAGTCAGAGCCACACCGAGAGAGGGCGCCCTGACTTCTAACTCGCCGCTTCGGCCAAGATGAGCGGGCGAAGGAAATTGAAAAGTATAACTCGATATCATATAAAGTTGAAGCAGCCGAAGCTAAATACCCAGTAGTGTTTTTTGACAACTACTGTCGTGTTTTCACAATTCGTGAAACGTGATTCCTTTCTGTATTTCAGAAATTGGATTCTTGGAAATCGTTCTGTTCAACGCTTGAAACCGTTGGGTACGACGCTTCAAAAACGTTTGGTGAGGCGTTAACAAAAACTTTGAAGCGAGCGACATTAAACTGTTTAATCAACGTCATGGTTCAAAATCACGCTGATAGTTGCTGTGCACCAGCCAATATGGGATCGTCACTTGCGTCATCAAGATGGCGGCCTATGGCGCGAAATAGAGTATCCTGACAACCGCCACTTTCCCCATATGACTCAATGCTGATGCGAAATGCTTTAATTCAAATTCTACGCCATTTTGACGGAAACGTATGCTTGCAGACGCTTGCTCATGCTTGTATCTGTATATACATGGAAAATTATTGAAGATTTCTCCATAACAAGACATAGAATAATTATTTTAGGTAAACGTGTTGAGCGCGTTTGAAGCACGGTGTAGTTCGCGCACGTCTCACTAGGTTGCCCTTGTGTCGACGAAATCTGTCACTCACTGTCGACTGAAAACTGATTTTCATACTTGGAAGCACTTCAGAACACAGGAAAACTCTTTGCAACGTTAGACACTAGGCGCGACAAGCTGCAAAATGACCGAATAAATGGTTGACGGTTTGCTTGACAGCAGCGAAAAATGACAGCTTTCATCGACACAAGGGCCACTTAGTGAGACGTGCGCGAACTAAATCGCCCTCAAACGCGCACAACACGTTCACCTGAAATAATCATTCTACGTCTTGTTATGGAGAAATCTTCAATAATTTTTTATGTGTATACAGATAAAAGCATGAGCAAGCGTCTGTAAACATACGTTTTCGTCAAAATGGCGTAGAATTTAAGTGAAAGCATTTCGCATTAGCATTGAGTCATATGGGAAAGGTGGCGGTTGTCAGGGTACTTTATTTCGCGCCATCTCCCTCCAAGGTCACCACCTCGTGACGTCATGTGACGATACCCTTATGTGATGGCCAGTTGCTTAGTTACTATGAGAGTGATAGAGTTATCACGTTGATAAAAGTTTGGTGGAACCCGAGGTTTGATGTTCAACTAGTTCAAGCGTTTTCAAACGTTCGATTGAACTCTTTAGTTTGTTGGTCATTTGGTCGTTATCCAAATACTTGGGTATAGTTGAAATTGTTACAATGGATTACAAAAATTTTATAACGATAAATTTACGGTTCTAGTCGAGTTTAACGGCGTCGTTAAAGCAAATTACAGGTTTTTGCGCGTGTGTAAGTGTGGCCATTCTTAACCGGCCACACACACGAGAAGTGCTCTCAAAAAAATTTAATAAAACTTGCATAATGCCATGTTGCTCTGGCGCTTAATGGCGCCGTTATTATTTACAGTTAACGTGGAAACTTGTAATTTTTCGTGGTAATAAAAATGCCCATAATAGCTAATAGGATTCGGTTTTAGTTGCGGATAGTGCTGACCTGAACTTTCTTGTTATGGGCAGGTATATACCTACGTAAGGTATGAGTATCGAACTTGAGCTTTTTCTCATTTCCCGTAGCTCTTGCGTGTTTATGGGTTTTCATATTTAGACTTCAAAGTCACCCGTCCATTAGTAAAGTTAGACCAAACTACTTAGTTGCCATCAATCAGTATACCTATTACCTACTTACTGATGCAGATCTCTTTTGGACGTTACGAAATGAACCCTGATGGCAGACTTAAGGACTTATTCGCAAACGAAAGGTGTTCGCGCGCGTGTTCAAATACCTAATGTAGACGCTAGTTGATAAATTATAGCCGTGATTTAAAATGTAGTCACCTTAGTTAAAGTGGCAATTTTGACAGATTCTTAAGCGGGAAAGGTGAGATAGCCACAGAAGACTTTGATTTTGCTTTAACAACTCTGCAGCCCCATCTTTCATACATTCATCATATTGATACTAAATTCAAGAGACTGCAAATAAATTTATTACAGGGCATCAGGGTGGGTGCGTTAAGTTGGCCCCCTCATTTTCGAATCTCGAAAATTCGACTGCGGCATCGTAAAATGCTGGCAAGATGCTGGCGAATGCTGTATTATTTTCCAAAAATGCTCGGCCCGATTCGCCAAAAAAACAATTTTTATTTGGGGGGCCAACTTTACGGTAGCCCCCCCACTTTCGAGTTTTGAAAATTTCACGACGGCATCGTGAAATGCTTGCGAAATGCTGGCGAATGCTGTATCTTTTTTGAAAAATGCTGGGCCCAAATCGACACAAAAGCCCTTCGAATTTGGGGGGCCAGCTTAACGATAGCCCCCCACTTTCGAATTTTGGAAATTTCACGACGGCATCTTAAAATGCTCGCGAAATGCTGGCGAATGCTGTATTTTTTTCGAAAAATGCTGGGCCCAAATCGACACAAAAGCCCATCAAAGTTGGGGGGCCAGCTTAACGCTAGCCTCCCACTTTCGAATTTTGGAAATCTCACGACGGCATCTTAAAATGCTCGCGAAATGCTGGCGAATGCTGTATTTTTTTCGAAAAATGCTGGGCCCAAATCGACACAAAAGCCCATCAAAGTTGGGGGGCCAGCTTAACGCTAGCCTCCCACTTTCGAATTTTGGAAATCTCACGACGGCATCTTAAAATGCTCGCGAAATGCTGGCGAATGCTGTATTTTTTCGAAAGATGCTCAGCCCGATTCGCAAAAAAAAATTATTTGGGGGGCCAACTCAACGGTAGCCCCCCCACTATCGAATTTTGGAAATTTAACCACGGCATCTTGAAATGCCGGGGAATGCTGTATTTTTTTCAAAAAATGCTAGGCCTGAATCGACACAAAGGTCCTTTGGAGTTGGGGGGTCAACTTAAAGCTAGCCCCCCACTTTCGAATTCTGGGAATTTCACGACGGCATCGCAAAATGCTGGCGAATGCTGTATTTATTCCAAAATATGCTCTACCCTGTTCATCACGATTTCCCATCCTGTTATTCCTGTGCGATGTAGATAACGGTTAATGACTGTTTGAATCATGGTCTGCTTTCTAATCATTCAATAGCGATAAGCGCAAGTGAGGCACCACTACCAACTGGAAGTGAGGATACTCAGTTCAAATGGCGAAATTGAACCTAGACCTTCAATCTAAATGTTATATCAAATTGCTAATTTACTTGAAAGGACGGAGTCAAATTGGTAAAATAAGGCGTTGCGGAATCAACCGCTGTGGATTTATTCCTCCACATAAATTCACCATTCAGGTCTTTTTCGAAAGCTGCAAGGATGTACTTTGGTTTTAGCTCATTGAAATTTTCAAAATAAAAAAAAAAATTCAAAATTTGAATTCAAATTTCGAAATTCAAAAATTTCTTTGAATTTTGGTAATGTCTATGGGCTCAGACCAAAGTACATCCTTGTAGCTTTCCAACGAGCATCTGAATGGTAAGTTTCTGTCGAGGAATAAAACCACAGCGACTGATTCCGCAACTGGTATATTGGAAAGAGAATATCTGCTGAAATTAATTCAAACAAAAACGATTTTTTTACCATGGCTAGTTTCCAGTTCCCTCTTCAACATATCAAAAGTCCTCAACTCTGGGACTGCTACAAATTAGTATACAGGGTGAAAGTTTATTATTTTTCCTTATTTCCTTTCTTTCTCAAAAAACTTATGACTGAAAAAAACGGTTTTAGGCTAGTTTGATATGCCATAGTCTTCCAATAAACATATGAAAAATATACCACTCAGCAACTGCTGTGTATGAAGTTACAGGGTGAAAACTAGTTTTTATCTTCTTTTTTTTTTTCTTAGCGGAACTGATCTAGATTGGAGCTGGGTCCAGTTCTTTTGCAAGCTTATAATGTCATACTGAACATATAAAAAGGATATAGTCCGGATGCTAGTTGCATAAAATGGAATGAACCTTGCATTTTTTGATGAGAAGATGCTACTTGGTGGATATGTTCTTTGCATCATACTCTTCCGATTCAGAAAGGTAGCCATCGGCGCCATCCATGCCGGCGGCGTATACAAGGTGAAACAGAAAAAAAAAGTTGGAAAATTATATTTGAATAACCGAAGCATGTGCAGACGTGTAATTCACCACATACATTAACTGTTTTATGCTCATGAAGTCACAGCAAACCGTTCTTGATTACCTTGAACCGTCTTTAAAATGTAGGGGGAAAACAGAAAAAAAAACAAAAACACTCTTTTTCCATAAATGAGTGATTCTTAGAGATATTGACACAATACTTGGTATTTTTACAAAAAATGATGTTAGAAATGTTATGAGCTGGGTAGCCAGTTCCTAAGCCAACTATTTTCAGAAATACGACTGTCAATTTTTTTTTCCTCTTGAGCACCATCTTGAACCTGCCCTGTAAGGCATCGTCGAAAAAGTGATTGGTTATCATGATAATGTCAATATGTAATCATTGCATCGTAAAAACAACCTCCTCATCATAATTTAGTGACCTCTTCGGCGGGAAAGAATTGCCATTCACGTATTTTCTGGCTCTTCAAAGCTTTAGTGCCCATGATGGCATTTGCAACATCTGGAATGGTAAAATATGTTACGCATTATGAACGTTGATGTACTTAGAGGTAGCGTACTAAGTTTTGCCATTATCAATTGAGAGGTTTGTTCTTAAAAGCTGTTTGAACAAAATTTGTTCAATTTTGTTATGGGAAATGCAAAATTTTGGATCTTTCACCCTTATTTGATCTCTCGTTAAGGAAAGCCTGAAACCGAAAGTCTCCAAAATTTTCATGCTAATGGTTCACTGAGAACTGCTCTTCGATGTGTAGTTGTCAAAATCTGCATAGTTGCGTTCAGATTCCAGACAGAGAGCGACAAAGAAGTTCATGCAGTGAAAAAAGACACAACTTTTAATACAACGGAGAAATCCCGGAAATGTTCTTTTTAGATAGGCTTCCCGCAATAGACAGGTTCTGTAAGACTCTTAAGCGTGGGTGAAAGGCTTGAAACATTACTTGCTTAAGGCTCTAACAGTGTACCAAATTGCACATTTATGTTATAGAAAGCAAGGTCTCCAGACAGCTTTCAGTCTAGCTCTGGACTAGTTTTTTCTCGACTGTAATTTATGTCTTTTTTTACTGCATGAACTCCTTTGTCGCTCTCTGTCCGCAATATGAACGCAACTATGCAATTTCTGACAACTAAACATTGAAGAGCACTTCCCACTGAACCATTATCATAAAAAATTCGGAGACTTTCGGTTTCAGGCTATCCTCAGTGAGGGATCAAGTAAGGGTGAGGGACCCAATATTTTATATTTTTCATAAAAAAACGACACAAATTATGTTCAAACAGCTTTTAAGAACAAACCTCTCAATTGATGATAGTGAAACTTGGTCGACTACCTCAAAGTACATCAAGGTTCATAATGCGTAACATATTTCACAATTCCAGGTGTTGCAAATGCCATCATGGGCACTAAAGCTTTGAAGAGCCAAAAAATACGTGAATGACAATTCTTTCCCGCCGAAGAGGTCACTAAGTTATAATGAGGAGGTTGTTTTTGCGATGCAATGATTTTATGTTACCATTATCATAATAACCAGTCACCTTTTCAACGATGCCTCACAGGGCAGATTCAAGATGGTGCTCAAGAGAAAAAAAAAGTTGACAATCGTATTTCTGGAAATAGTTGGCTTAGAAATTGGCTACCCAGCTCATATCATTTCTAACATTACTTTTTGTAGAAATACCAAGTATTGTGTCAATATCTTAAAGAATCACTCATTTGTGGTGAAAAGAGTATTCTTGTTTTTTTTTCTGGTTTTCCCCTACATTCAAAAACCGGTTCAAGGTAATCAAGAACAGTTTGCTGTGACTTCATAAGCATAAAATTGTTAATGTATGTGGTGAGTTAAACGTCTCCACATGTTTCGGTTAATTGAATATAATTTTTCAACTTTTTTTTTCTGTATCACCCTGTATACGCCGCCGGCATGGATGGCGCTGATGGCTACCTTTCTGGATCGGAAAAGTACGATGCAAAGAACATTTCCACCGAGTGGCATCTTCTCATCAAAAAATGCAAGGTACTTTCAACTAGCATCCGGACTAATACATTTCTGCAACTGCTGCTTTTCATTTTACAGGGTGAAAAGTCATTTTCACGTTTCAATTTTTTTCTTGGTGAAATTGGCTCACACATCAATTTCGACTGATTCTTCTCTAAACCTGAAGTTTCTAGTCAAACATATCAAAATAATACATTTCTGCTACAGCTACGTTTTTTTTTTAAATTTAAATGTTTGGGTATATTCGGGTATATTGCATCAAAAATTCAAAAAATCTTGGAACGCAACCAAACATTTAAATTTGTTAATGAAAACGTGGCTGTAGCAGAAATATATTATTTCAATATGTTTGACTAGAAACCTCAAATTTACAGAAAAACCAGACGCAATTGTTGTGTGAGCCGATTTCATCAAGAAAAAAATTTAAACGTGAAAATGACTTTTCACCCTGTAAATTGAAAATCAGCAGATGCAGAGATGTGTCCTTTTCATATGTTCATTATGACATTATCAGCTTGCAAAAGAACTGGAACCGGCTTCCATCTAGATCAGTTCCACCAAGAAAAAAAATTGAAGTTGAAAAATAGTTTTCACCCTGTAATTTGATACGCAGCAGTTGCTGGGTGGTATATTTTTTATATGTTCATTGGAAGACTATGGCCTATCAAACTAGCCTGAAAACCTTTTTTTTCGGTCATCAGTTTTCCAAGAAAAAAGAAAGTAAAGAAAAATAATGAACTTTCACCCTGTATACTGATTTGTAGCAGTCCCAGAGTTGAGGACTTTTGATATGTTGAAGAATGGACTGTGAGCTTGCCATGGTACAAAAATCGTTTTTGTTTGAATTAATTCCAGCAATGCACCTATTTTTTTCTATTTCCAATATACTAAACGTCCTATTTTACCAATTCAACTCCATCCTTAATGCCGTATCAAGGCTAAAGGGGAGTGAAATTGAGTACCAAGTGTGCGACAGAGAGGAAATACATCAAAAGTAATCAAATGTTTTTGAGAAAACTATTGGTCCGATTTTGGATCTGAAAAAAGGGTAATACTTAAATTTAAATTCTATTTGATGCACTAGTCAAAAAAAATCTGCAAAAAAATTCGAAAAATTTTCTAGAATTTTTTTCAATTTCACAATTGATTATTAATTTTTTTGAACACACTACCAATCTGACTGACTCACATAACTGACGTAGCTCACGTGCCCCGTGACAGATAACGCACATCTGACTGACGTTGCCCCGATCAGCTGTTCAAGACGGAGCTGCGTGACGTCAGTGGAAGTGGTCTATTATGGTTGCTGATTACACTGCTGGGATTTTCTACGGGACTGAAGATACAAATCCACGCAATCACTGTGCCACACGATAGAAGTATTGTTTACCGCGGACTATAAAATATTGTACGATGATACCGGACGGGGAATGCTTGCGCTTGCACGTGGCGGCGCGCGATTAACTTCAAAGGGAAATTTTCAAAATTGATTTCGGTCGATACTAATAATGTTTTTTTGAATTTTGGAAAAAGGTTGATATACAATATTCACCACAGAATAAAGTGAATTTTGAAAACCTTCTAAAATTTGGAATACTTCTATCGTATGGCACAGTGATTGCGTGGATTAGACTGTATCTTCAGTCCCATAGAAAATCCCAGCAGTGTAATCAGCAACCATAATAGACCATTTCCACTGACGTCACGCAGCTCCGTCTTGAACAGCTGATCCGGGGCAACGTCAGTCAGATGTGCGTTATCTGTCACGGGGCACGTGAGCTACGTCAGTTATGTGCGTCAGTCAGATTGGGAGTGTGTTCAAAAAAATTAATATTCAATTGTGAAATTGAAAAAAAAAATCGAATTTTTTTTTTGAATCTTTTTGCAAATTTTTTTTGACTGGTGCATCAAATAGAACTGATATTTGAGTTTAACCCTTTTTTCAGATCCAAAATCGGACCAATAGTTTTCTCAAAAACATTTGATTACTTTTGATGAATTTTCCTCTCTGTCGCACACTTGGTACTCAATTTCAGTCCCCTTTAGCCTTAATACGGCATTAAGGATGGAGTTGAATTGATAAAATAGGACGTTGCGGAATCAGTCGCTGTGGTTTTATTCCTCGACAGAAACTTACCATTCAGATGCTCGTTGGAAAGCTACAAGGATGTACTTTGGTCTGATCCCATAGACATTTCCAAAATTCAAAGAAATTTTTGAATTTCGAAATTTGATAAATAAGTAAAAATCCATTGGTCTTGAAGTGGTGTTGTATAAAGTAGAAGGTATTATTATTTTTACGAACCGACAAAAACGTTTTTCAAAGACAAATACAAAATCAGTAACATCGAAATTATTGGACTTTTCATAGGAGCTCGCGGAACCATCTCAAAATTTTTCATTGACTTTATAAAAAAATCCTCTATTCAAAAAAATTTAATCAGACAAATTGTTTTAGAAACCTTGAAATATTCCGTTTTAATTTTAAAAAACCATTTATACACGAACTATACAAGATAAAACTCTTAAGGTCTACACCCTACTATACCCCGAGTATTTAAATATTTACCTTCGTTACTTATACTTTTTAAGTCATTAATATTATTATTGTTAATTATTCCTTGTTATACAGACCACAATTGGTGGTAGGATGTTGAATTTTTTCAATAAATATATGAAATAATCTTGAAACTACACCACAATTTTTCTATTTTTCTTTTACCAACCGGTTTCGCCTTTCGGCATCGTCAGGGTTTGTATAATATTTGAAATATTTTCTTTTTCGGAGAAAGTTGTAAAAGTTTTGACATTCGTATGTCAAAGAAAAATAGAAAAATTGTGGTGTAGTTTCAAGATTATTTCAATATATACTTACCTTCGAAATTTGAATTCGAATTTTGAATTTTTTTTCGATTTTGGAAATTTCAATGGGCTCAAACTAAAGTACATCCTTGTAGCTTTCGAAAGAGACCTGGATGGTGAATTTCTGTCGAGGAATAAACCCACAGCGATTGATTCCGCAACGCCTTATTTTACCAATTTGACTCCGCCCTTTTAAGTGAATTAACAATTTGATATAACATCTATTGATTGAAGGTCTAGGTTCAGTTTTGCCATTTGAACTGTCCATCCTCACTTTCAGTTGGTAGTGGGGCCTCACTTGCGCCTTGCGCTTATCGCTATTGAATGATTAGAAAGCAGACCATAATTCAAACAGTCATTAACCGTTTTCTAAACAGGACCGACTACATCGCATAGGAATAATAGGATGGGAAATCGTGATGAACAGGGTAGAGCATATTTTGGAATAAATACAGCATTCGCCAGCATTTCGCGAGCATTTCAAGATGCCGACGTGAGATTTCCAAAATTCGAAAGTGGGGGGCTATCGTTAAGCTGCCCCCCCAAATTCGAAGGACTTTTGTGTCGATTTGGGCCCAGCATTTTTTGAAAAAAATACAGCATTCGCCAGCATTTCGCGAGCATCTCAAGATGCCGACGTGAGATTTCCAAAATTCGAAAGTGGGGGGCTATCGTTAAGCTGGCCCCCCAAATTCGAAGAACTTTTGTGTCGATTTGGGCCCAGCATTTTTTGAAAAAAATACAGCATTCGCCAGCATTTCGCGAGCATCTCAAGATGCCGACGTGAGATTTCCAAAATTCGAAAGTGGGGGGCTATCGTTAAGCTGGCCCCCCAAATTCGAAGGACTTTTGTGTCGATTTGGGCCCAGCATTTTTTGAAAAAAATACAGCATTCGCCAGCATTTCGCGAGCATCTCAAGATGCCGACGTGAGATTTCCAAAATTCGAAAGTGGGGGGCTATCGTTAAGCTGGCCCCCCAAATTCGAAGAACTTTTGTGTCGATTTGGGCCCAGCATTTTTTGAAAAAAATACAGCATTCGCCAGCATTTCGCGAGCATCTCAAAATGCCGACGTGAGATTTCCAAAATTCGAAAGTGGGGGGCTATCGTTAAGCTGGCCCCCCAAATTCGAAGGACTTTTGTGTCGATTTGGGCCCAGCATTTTTTGAAAAAAATACAGCATTCGCCAGCATTTCGCGAGCATCTCAAGATGCCGACGTGAGATTTCCAAAATTCGAAAGTGGGGGGCTATCGTTAAGCTGGCCCCCCAAATTCGAAGAACTTTTGTGTCGATTTGGGCCCAGCATTTTTTGAAAAAAATACAGCATTCGCCAGCATTTCGCGAGCATCTCAAGATGCCGACGTGAGATTTCCAAAATTCGAAAGTGGGGGGCTATCGTTAAGCTGGCCCCCCAAATTCGAAGAACTTTTGTGTCGATTTGGGCCCAGCATTTTTTGAAAAAAATACAGCATTCGCCAGCATTTCGCGAGCATCTCAAAATGCCGACGTGAGATTTCCAAAATTCGAAAGTGGGGGGCTATCGTTAAGCTGGCCCCCCAAATTCGAAGGACTTTTGTGTCGATTTGGGCCCAGCATTTTTTGAAAAAAATACAGCATTCGCCAGCATTTCGCGAGCATCTCAAGATGCCGACGTGAGATTTCCAAAATTCGAAAGTGGGGGGCTATCGTTAAGCTGGCCCCCCAAATTCGAAGGGCTTTTGTGTCGATTTGGGCCCAGCATTTTTGAAAAAAAATACAGCATTCGCCAGCATCTTGCGAGCATTTTACGATGCCACAGTCGAATTTTCGAAATTCGAAAATGAGGGGGCCAACTTAACGCACCCCATCAGGGTGATACCTGAGGGCGTGCAAAATTATTTCGCGTTCTGCATGCCTCCATATTTTAAGCCACCGATCCGTTTTTAAATATTTACTTCCCTGGATGCTGTCACGTTTATCTATCTACTACTCCTACACGGTGCTATTCAGGTTCGACGCTATCTGGGGAGGTCTGTAAAAAACCCGAGAGAGCCCAGACCACCCTCATTCCCAACATTTCGGAGTTCGTGCTTTAGATAAAACCTGGATGATACGGAAAGGACCGCGGCAAACTTTTAGCTTTGGGTACGACATAAAAATTCGTGCAATCTAATTTCACAAACGTTTCTTTTAAAACAATATTCTCACAATTAAGTTTAAAAGAAACGTGAAACTTTTCAAAATTAAATTTGTTAGTCCCGCGAAGTTTGTATTGCCTCAGCCCTTTTTATTGACGGAACATTGTTATCAGTTTTGTTATGAAAGGGAAAATATCTTAGTGGCTTGCTGTGTAATGTTGCGGACTGCATGCACCCTAATCAATGTGTAAACTCCATAGTACGAATCATGTGCCAAGAATCCAGAACAAAGCCCTGGGAGTTTCAAATCTCAAAGCTGTGCAACAGGAGTTGCAATAAAAAGTGGCCCATATTTGCCCAACCACTTTCCGGTTGGGAATAATCGGATAATCGAGACTAATTCAATAAACTAACGCGGTTATTTTCTGCAGGCTATTCCGAACTGACGTGGATTAAAATTTATGAACACCGCGCTCCAGCGGGGCAGCAGCGAGGATACGCAAATTGAAATTAGATCGTATCAGAAGACAAATAAACCCGCGGTTGAAATTGAAAAGTACATAATATATCGCGATGATGACGACTTTTCAATTTGATTCGGGCATAGGTGCGGAATTTTTGTTTACCCTGGCAAGTATTTTCCAGAACCCTCATCGTGCGAGCACGTAATGGGAATTTTCTCCCGATAGAATTTAACGCCCGCACAGATGCCGAAGCAATACTCACCCGAAAAAAAAGATCACGTCGTAGATAAGCAAATAGAAACGGTGCAGAGCAAACTCTGGGTGAGTAGAATTAAAGGATATTATCTGGTGTTTTTACGCCCCTTCTGTGTACGGTCGCTTTCAATCTATACGTGCCTTTTTGTTGCTTGACGTGATCGAAAATTATTGAAGATACCTGCCACATTCTTTCTTTGTTCGATGATGAGAGAAAAAAGGCATCAGTATATCGGCGGCAGCTTTCATGCGGATTGGGAATTTCTTGGATTTCTAATTTATTCCTCGATGCATCCTGCAATCCTTTAGATGGGTACTATTTATAGGGGCGCGCAACTCTGCAATGCATGAGGTAGAAAAATTTCTATCGGGTCGTCTACGTAGTGATCAAACGCTCTCTGCTCTTTGCTATCGAACAGCACATCAGCTGTTCGTGTGTTTGCGGTCCTGAAAGACGCCTTTTGCTTTATTTTCCACATCCAGAAAGTAATGAAAAAGAAACTCAGAGTTCCATCTGCAGACACCTGCTGCAAGGCGTGATTAGATCTTTGCGGGGTTTTTTCCATTGAAGTTGAAACGTACACACAAATGAACCGCAAAATCATGTGCACAAATCAAATCATACGGTAGGGAAGTTTCATGCGATTTCTAAAACCTCGCAAGTATACTTTTTTCTAAGGCTCGGGTCCTCGTTCGGACCATCACTGCTACAGCAACAAATTAAGAAGTTTGTGAGTTGGTGAAGCGAAATAAAAAGGGAAAAGGGTCAGACTTGAGCACGTGTGCTGGAAATCCACTATGCTTGTTAGTTATATAGGGTCAGTTTTTCGTTTAAAAAAAAAAGCTAGAGCTAATACGTTCCGATAAATCACGCACACGTCTCGACACATCCAAGGGTTTCACGTCGTACAATCGCCGCGCGCCCTCTCGGACCCCGGTCCAAATCCAGCACTCGATGGAGGGCCCATTATATCCGATTTCCAAAAATAAAATCCAGGTCAGGATAAATCAAACAAAGGTAAACCGTCTGAGCGCCGCCGGATATTGGATAGTCGCATCTGAAAATTCAAATTCGATATACATATCAGACGCAATTTCCTTCACTTTAGTTCGATCAAGCAGAAGCATCAGCTCGGTTTGTATCGCTCAGTCTACCAGATGCATATTTTATTCGCGTATGCCTATAATATACCTACTCACGTTCGGAAACCCGCGCCAGTTTCGGTAATAACGTCCAGTATTTTTGGAGTTTAATTTCCAATACTTTCATTGTTAGTTGCCAAATTTCAGCTTGGCCTTTCTGAAATGAATTTGCTTCGGTTATCTACAGGGTGTGAGGTATACTGGTTATTTACAAACTTTAAGGGATGATTCTCCATCAAAAATAAAGTCGAATGGAAATAGAACAAAACTCATGATTCTAGAATGCTTCCTTAAAAAGATACAGGGTGTTGAAGTTGACTTTTTCAAATCGATTTTCCACAGTAACTTTTGAACGATTAACCGATTTTGATCAAATTTGCACCAAAGTCTACTTAAGTAAATGAGTAAGTCTCCATCAAATAATATCACCGCAATTTATCAAAAATTTCCAGGGGGGATAGATAATGGGGGCAGTCCCCTATTTGCTTTCTTTTCTCATCTCCCCTAATTATTTGTGAAACCGTTGATGTTTTCGGGTTCTTCGGAGAGCTTTGTTCCACTCTCAAGTTCGGTTAGCGTCATGCGAAGAGCCGCCCGAATTCACCTCTTTGCTTTTAGTCTAGGGGCTAGCGACGGATTTTTCATATCATTCCAACAAAGCTTTAATGTTGAATTAAACATCCCTCTACACCTCTTCATGACCAGAATGAACCTCTCCCGGCTGGTAGCCGGGGCGTTTGGCCGTTATAGCTCTTGGAAGAAAAAAGAAATTGTATGTGTCTTCTATAACGGGCTATTTTGAGACGTCCAACGATTACCCTGGTAGCTCGATTCAAGAAGTGCGGGCGTTATGTCCGCGGCAGCTAGAATGAGCGCAAGGTCCAGCAAGCCCGGGCTCAAGACCCACCAGATGCGACCTTTTTTCTGAAGAAAATCATTCCTCTTTATTCAAGTCCTCAATTTCAAAATACTGATAAATTATGGATTCTTAGCTTTTTCCGATGATTCAGTACGCTGCAAGCCCGCTGACTCGCGGACCGTGAAAATATAAGAGGTCAAACGTGCTACTGAATTATCGGAAAAAAGTTAAAAATCCAGTAAGGAATCAGTATTCTTTTATTAAGATTGCCTTAGATAGATAGATAGATAGATAGATAGATAGATAGATAGATTTATTTTATACTGGACATACAAAAGTTCGTACGTATTGTATACGTCATAAAAAAGTTGAAAGGTAAAAGGTAAAACTTAAAAATAGAATTGGATGATTTTCTTCAGAAAAAAGATCTGGTGGGTCTCGGACCCGGGCCCGTTTAGAACATGGCTCGCTGGACCTCGCGCCCACTCCAGCTGCTGCAGACATATCGCCCGCACTTTTTAAATCAAGCTATCAGGGTGATCGTTTGACATCTCAAAATAGTCCATTATTAAGAACACATACAATTTCTTTTTTTCTTTCAAGAGCTATAACGGCCAAAAGTCCCGGCTATCAGCCGGAAGAGGTTCATTCTGATCATCAGGAGGTATAGGGGGATGTTTAAATTAACACTGTAGCTTTGTTGGAATGATATGAAAAATCCGTCGCTAGCTCTCCGTCCATTGCCCCCACCCCAACTTTACAATTTAACAAGACGCCACCTACTTTGTGATATATCAAATTCAAGGGAGTTGAATTCTTTTCCAGAATTCCAGAGAATAGTTTATCAAAATTTTCTACACCTCCCTCATTAAATTGGACATTCGGAGTATTTTAGGAGGGAAAGGCGATTTTTGAAATTGATGAATTTCTCTTTAATTTGATGTATCACAAAGTAGGTAATATCATTTTAGATTCAGAAGTTGGGGTCGGGGGAGCGAAGGGGTGAATTTGGGTAGCACTTTCTCCACATAAAATTTTCTGTGCAAAATGATGTTGACTTCACTGGAAAGAATCTAGAGGTCAAGAATAATAAATTAGGAACTCAGAGAATGTTGGGAATATCTTTCTCAGAAAGAGAATTTAATTCTCTTCAATTAATATCCTAGTACATAAATTTCGTCTAATTCCACTCTAACACAATTTCTTTTCTAAATTGCAAGGCTTTTCCCGAAAAATGATCAATATTATTGACTTTTTAAACTGTTAGGTCTTTAAACAGACGTCGGTAAAAGTTGTGAGATTCCGCCTCATGTAATGAGTATGGGGACAGCCAAACATTTCTAGAATTCCCTATAATATTCAGTTATTTTTATGTGCGCATTATTCAAATTCACTGTTTTTTTTTCATCTATTGTTTTTATTTTGTGAGGAAAATAAAATCATGAGAAAAAGATACATCACAAAGTAGGTCGCTATTTGAAATCTCGGAGTTGAGGTGGGTGGGGGCTAGGGGGCTAAAGATAGAAATTTGCCGATGTATATTTTAGATGCCCCCTCGATATAAAAGTCGACCTATTTTTGGTCGAAGACATTATCACTAGGAATCGAGAGTTATTGCAGGTGGATAGTTTTCAAATGATCACCCGACACCCGGTAGACAGGGTGAGTCAGAAGTGTCGGATCACCTTGAAGGTGTATATGTCATTGAATTTTGAACTTATGGAAAGACAAAAGTTGGTCCTTCGATCGCTTCTATCTTCTTAATTTCAAAAGGTTTCACTAAACTGTTTATGGCAAAATGATCAGTACAAAAAACCAACCCCTGAATCTAGCAACTCTGTCACTTCCATTGATTGTAACTATAGGATTACAACCAATCATTTGCATCCACCGTCAATATTTGAAACTCGGGAATTTCGGAAAGCCCGTCACGATCACCCTAAACTAACCGCTGTGGGAACCAAACGACGGCTGGTTGGAATTTGTGAAAACCAGACGTCGGACTTTGGCGGGGTAATTTTTTTAAATTTTCGCAAACGAACCGCATTGCAAGTTGACAATGAGAAATTTACAAAATTTCTGCTGAATTTGAGGGGATTTTTCAAAAATTTTTAATCCATCCTAATTTGTTCCACGGAATCGACATATTGAATAATTCGCTCCAGATTTCTTGATACCTGTTTGCGGCGAAAACTCGGCTTTTTGGGCAGAATTTCGAGAAATCTGGTGTGAAATGCTGACCGGGGGGCTTCGGGGGCCGCGTGTCGTCTGGTGCGGGCCATTCGGTGGGGTGGGTCGGTGGGTCGGTGGGGTGTCGGTCGGTGGGGCTTTGCTTGAAATTTTGCCGAAAAATGCTGAAAAATCGAAATCGAATCGGCCATCTGACAGGAACGTTAATTGACGCTCTTGGTTTTGGGAAACTCAACACCTCGGGGCATTTGAACAGTGCTTTTGGAATGAAATTGACCATGTCAGCGTGCGAAATTGAACAATGGTCCCGAGGAGACTTTTGAGCGTCCATCAGATACAAAACACAACAGTCACCTCTAAATTCGACGGCAGTTTGATCAAATTACCCAGGCCGGGCCAGGCGTTGACGGCGTAATTTCACAAAAACAGGCACGTTGAGGAGCAAAACACGTCTGGGGGGTACTCACAATTTATTTGCAATTTTCAGCGGCTTCACATTTCGAGAAAGGGGCCTTTTCGGTCCTCCAGAGCACATTTCATGTCGTTTACAGGGGTTCCTTGTCGCGACTTGTTTTCTACGGAATCCATGATAATTCCATTGGACCTTCTGGCCAGACCTCCAGAAAGGGTCCGTGTTTTGATTTGCGTCCTTGTTTCGAAGTTGCTTTTCTCAAATTTCCCAAAATTTCACTACAAACATCGGCAATTACTCAGCGTCGCAGTTGCTCGGCAGTTTTTTGCTTTTCTCAGATACGTACGTTGCAATGATGTTGACAGTCATGGACGTTTTCGCCAGTAAATGTAATGATGAAAGCGAAAATCGTTAGATGACATTTTTCTATCATCATTCTAGGGCTGCATTTTGACCGGTCAAATAAGATTTGGTCAATTGATGGTCAATTGACGGTCAAATCGGTCAAATATTGAAAAACTACGCTGAAAACAGGTGCTACTATCATTCAACATTATTTATTGAAATTAGACAACAATTTGAATATTTTGTTGAGTAAGTACTAAATTTTACTCGATTTTTGATTTAATTTCAAATGAGATAAATTTGAATAAAAATAAATTTCAAGTTTAGTTTTTGATAATTATAGTTAGGTGGGTACGCGAACACCTCTAACTAACCAAGCTCAGGTACTCATACAAATATGCATGGTATGGTATAACATATTCCAAATATAAAACTAATATTTGGTTCTGTTTTTAGACTTTTATTGAATTCAAATTATTATTTCATTATTTTATATCAAGTATTTACGGGTAGGTATGCAAACGCCTGTAACTACCTCAGGTAACCTAATTTTTTGACTTCATTTTGTCTTTGTCTTAAGAGCAGAAGCAGTTGCACTGATGAGATTGAGTTGACTACTTGACTCTGTCTTAAGGACGGCATTTCCTAGTGTTTTTTCTTTGATCGTGAGTTTCATGAAAATCAGTGGAGTAAAAGACTTGAAAAAAAAGAAGAGTAATCTAAAATCTAGAATAAAAATTAATAGGTAGGTATTTAAAAATTTCAAAATTAGAAAAACTCGAAAAAAAAAATCAAAATTTTTATATTCTTTCCAAAAAAAAAGCTCCTCATTCTCTTGCCAGCCCAAATTTGAATAACTCATTATTTTGTTACATTTTTAGCTGCTCAGATTTGGCAGAAACTCACGCCACAAAAATCTATCTGTTTCTCTTTCGCTCTGCAGCTTATCCGCGGTATGTTTCAGCCATTTATTATGCTAGGGAATGCCGTCCTTGAAGCAGGAAAGAACTTTCCTAAAGTATGTGATGTTGTGTCATGTACACAAATCGTGCCAAACGAGTCCCGGGGTCTCGTATTTGACCGGTCAATTGACCAGAGTATTTGACAGGGTCAAATGACCGGTCAATTGACGGCTCATTTGACTGGTCAATTGACATCGTGCAACCCTATCATTACCACAAGATCCGGTTGGGATTTTAAACCTATGCCAACTTGAAATAGACAGTCTAAATGCATCCGTCAAATTCAGTTTTTTGACGTTTCAAGAGGCCGCCATATTGAACTCGAGCATTTTTCAACCTATCCGATTGGGATCTAGAACCTACACCCACTTGGGGTGGACAGCCGAGATGCATCTGTCGAATGTGATATTGTGACAGTTCTAGGGCCGTCATATTGAACTTTTGCAATTTCAAACCGATGCGATTGGGATTTTGCATCCATACCCAATCGATGTGTATCTATCAAAATTGACGTTTTGACGGTTCCAAGACCGCTGTATCGAACTTTTGCATTTTTCAACCGATCCGATTGGGATTTTGAATCTATGACAACTTGAAATAGGCAATCTGAATACATCCGTCAAATTTGTCGTTTTGACAGTTCCAATTCCATCGCCATATTGAACTCTCGCGTTTTTTAACCTTTCTGATTGGGATTCAGAACCTATACTTGCTTTGGTCAGGCAGTCGAGATGCATCTGTCAAATTTCGATTTTTGACGTTTCTAGAGGTCGCCATATTGAACTTTTTTATTTTAAACAGATTATAGGCGATAGAAAATAAGGACTACGCACCCTGGTGTGAGATCTATGAACCAACATAAACCCGCCTGGCGCCCGGAACGCACGGTGGTCACGATGGCTGTGGCGCGAAATTGATGCTTATTTGACATAAGTACGTCAAAAGTTGAAAAAAGTTCTGAAGTTTTTCCATACTCCGGAACATCGCTTTCCAGTAATTTCCTGAGATGACTACACAGCCACAAAGAAGAAATAGTCACTGGCACTCGGGAATGTAATCAAGAGGATTTTGAAATGGAAGCCAGTGCTAGTGATCCCCCCAAAATTCGAAATTGTGTTGAGAAATGTGCGGATACACCTCTACACCCTCTTGAAAAATTCATTCGAGAAAGAGAAGCCGTTTTAAATTAAAAAGTTTATTATTGTAGTTCACATTTTTGTACGTTGTAGTAACATCCCTGTACGTACCATGTAGATGCTCTAAAGAAGCCCTAATAAATTGGGGCGAAATATATCAGCTGATTAAGGGAAGGAATTTTTTCATTCTGATGAGGACGAAGGGGGGAAACCAGAAGGAAACAGGGAAAATTTCGGGGAGCCACTTGGGAACAGGATACGGGCTACAACGCTCTTTGAACCCAGAAATTTTACCCAAAAACTGAAAGCAAAACAAGATTAAAACATAACCTCACACCTTGGGTTCCTTTTACCTTCACCGACAAGCACACAGCACCCTTGTGGGTGGCAAAAGCTTTTATTTTTATGCCATTTTCGGGGAGGATGCTGCTTCGAAGGACATCCGCCAGCCAAGGACGACGTCCTAGACAAGAAATCCATCAAATCCAAGAGGTATTTTCCAACATGCCGGTCGTTTCAGCGCTCACATTATATTATTGACACCGACACCCTGGGCCTGGGACGTCCGCATTAGCCGTTAGATCCTTTAGGCAGAATCTCTTCGAGAACAGGGATTCTTGTTGATATTTTATCACGATGAAAACGAAGCGCGAGTTTTGAACTTAAAAAGTGTCAGTCGAGGTGACAGTTCATTTGAATTATAAATCCGAACCGTCAAGTTCAAGGTCAAATTGTCATCTGTAAAGTTGTTTCGGACAGTTCCGTAATTGGCCACCTGGCGCTGGGATCTTAAATTCATTCGCCTATAGTGAGATTTTGAACAAATACATGAACAATCGAAATGCATAGGTGTATCGAATTTGACATTTTGGCCGTTCAAAGCGCCGGCGCCGTATTAAACTCTTCTCAACCGATTTCATTGGGTTTTCAAACCTATACTTGGTTTAGAATGTTCAGATGAACAATTGGAACGTAACTGTAAAGTTTTGAATTTTGGACATCCGTACTTTTATTTCATCTCAATTCTCCTATACATATTCAAAAAAGCCCCTAAACAACACAGTTCTGCTTTTCTACTCACTGCACGGTGTCTTTCGCGGCAGCACCTTCTTTACGGTTCAAGTTTTCACAACACAAATCGTCGTTTCCAGTATTTCCAGTAGTTAGGTACCTACTTTGATCAAAGGGAGAAATACATATTTTATGATTAAAGTATAATGGTGTCTCAATTTTCCCCAACAACTCTTCACTGACCAGACACTAGGTACTCTCAGTGACATGCGTTTCGTTCACAAGAACGAGAACTCTACAAGTCGACGCAAAAATTGCAAAACACGCGAAAAACATTTTTTTGAATTCATATGTTATTCTCACACAATCAATTGCTCACGCCTCTTGGAAAACTTCATCTGATCAAGACACTATCGACGGACATGCATAAAAATTACTAAACTCGCCAAGGGAAAACCTGACATCTGCCTTAAACAACGAAAAATCAACATCATGTATACAATTCCCTTTCCACTTGTCCGGTGTCAGTGGAACAATATCTCCCTTGCTACTTTTCAACCAATGCTGTCACCCGTGCGACGGCTTGCCGGCGCCGGTGACAGCTAGTCAAAACAAACCTAATTCACATGTCGGTCATGTCCCGCTCATATCAGGTTCAAATATATAAATTGAAAAACAAGAAATTTAAACGTGTATGTACTTTCAGACCACGATGGTTGCAAATCCACAAATAAATGCTTTTGAACGTATCCATGTTTAACACACCATTATCAGGCACCACGGCAATGTGTACTTGTAGGTAAAAACCGACAGCGCTGTCAGGGAGGATGACGGGGTCAGGTACGTACCGGCACAGGGCGTGGATGTGTTGAACAGCCGTATCTGCATTCGGGGTGAAATTCGAAGTACGGGTTAACCCCGCGCTTGTCGGCCTTAGTACTTTGATGTACCAACTGTCAAACATCAACACACCACATTACGGCTCGGTAAGTCCGGCTGGTCTGGGAGGGGTGCAATCGCCCCAATAGCGAGGCCTACGTGCTAGGTGCAATCACGTTCCATCAACTCCCCCAATAAATCCAGAATCCAGTGAAATAATCTCAAAGGGTCCCCATACACCAACCGCAGTGCATGCGGGAGCAAGATCGTTCATACATCTCATTGAGCTTAGTTGATCCAACAAAAATAGTTATTCATGAAGCAAAGAGTTATCGCATCAACAAGAATTTATGTTGAGGCATTTTTCACTCGCAACATTTTTGTTGCCACAATACTGCCACAATACTGCCACAACTGTTTTCAAGCTCCTAGGGCAAATTATTTCTCTGAGTGAGTAACCCAAGACAGCATTTCTCCAGAGTATATACCTACTACTCTACTAATGGCTATAAATTGTAACTCCAACAGAAATAACAAGAAAGCAGGGTGCAGATAGGGTTACGCATTTTAGTACGAACGATGATGGATTATGAAGGATTACGGCGGCTTGAGCGTATAACAGATTTTCTAGCTAAGCCGGAAAATTACAAGCGACCGACGGTGCAATAATTATTATGCTTTCGATAACGCATCCGCCTAGGATTTTGATGGGCTCTTCTTCTTCCCTTCACGAGCATCCATTCATCTTCAAGATGTCATTGTATTTTTAAATAAAACGCGAGTTTTATAACAAGAGTCTAGAGTGCTGCTTGGGAAGAAATCGCTTGCAATTTTTGAGCTTTGGTTCCATGCGATAAGGCGAGAGTACAAACGGGTGATTACTTCTTATCTTACTTCCAGGAGACAGCGCCGGCCTACCGAAACTTTCACCCTGCATCAAGTATCACCCCTGCGTTTCCGACAAAGTTCAGAATCTAAATATTTGTCATAGTTATTGGATCAGTTCAGCAAATATATCACACAAAACTGATCCGATTTTGATATTACCTGCAGATTTTCGGGGCCGGGGGGAAAGGATAATGATTCTGCGAAAGCGATTATCGGGGTATAGGTATGTGGATGAGGGATAATTTGAAAATTTTCGACTCACCAGGTTTCAATAATTACGTTACATATTAAAGGATTTGAGAGCATCAGGCAAAGCTTTGTATACCCCGCCGCGGGGGAAGCGATGGATAAAGAAGAGGGCTGGGATTACCTAATTAAACATCAACGTAGCGCAGACCTTACATTTAGCTCCAGAGAATTTTCATTCCGTAAACATTGATTTGCACGAAGGGGAAAAACGTGTCAAAGAAAAAGAAAACTTGTTGCATTGAAATTTCGTCAGAGACAAGCTCCCTCCTACGAGCTGCCAAATTACGCATCAAGGGAACTCTTTCTTGTCGCGCCCTTATCGTTTCGCCCCCAGGGTCATTTTCTTGTTGCCTCTTCGTTTCCTTGATAGACATGATGATGCGAACGGCGGCTGTTTTGTTCCTCATCATCAGAAGTTGTATAGGTATCTCGGAATTATGTAACGAAAAGGCTAACACGTTTTTTGCACCCTGTCTCGATTTGCGCTTTCGCACTTTCGCCACTTATTCCACAAATAATAAGCTCTTTTTATGATTTTCGCAATGTGCTGCTCGCACTAATCTACGACGAGAACCGTGTCACGACCCCTTTGTCAAACTTTTCCATGGAAAATCTTTCCCTCTTGGAATTTTGTCCGCATACAAGAAGCGTCGGTAATAAATGGACTCCGAGATAAATTGACTGAAACGAAGCGGACGCACACATGAGGACGATTTAGTCAATATCCTGTGGGAATAACGCATTGGGGTCGGCATCAGAAAATTCGAGGACAAATCGTCGCCGTCTCTGAGCCAAACCGCCACTGCACACACGCGATCCATACAGGGTGCCCCAGTTTCAATCAATCAGACTTCGAGAAAAGATTTCTCTAGTCCTCATTTAGAAACAAGTGAATATCCCCTCACGTGCGTGCATGAGTCGCAATAGCGCATTTTCTCAGTGCGCTTTGAATTTCTTGATTCAAGCCATGTTATCGTATTTGATTCCCCGGTACAGTTTTCTTCACGAAATACCGTCAAACTCCATCTTCTCTTTGCCCCGACATTTTTTTCTCAGCGCTGAGGAAATGTAAAATCTCGTATACCACCACAATCAGCCTACCCCACCCGCGACGAACGACGAACCATCCTTAAGACGTGACTACACCAGCCTGTTGTTTTGACATGTACCAAGTACCTATTGTAAATTATTGCATATTGTTCAATAGCAGTATGAGTTACGATTGGCATTGAATTACACTTGTTTTAAGTCCCCAGAGTTTCAGATTTTCTGTAAAAAAAAGAACAGAAGTTCAAATATGTATAAAAGAAACGGAGAATCTAGATACCGGGAGAGTATCGATATTTGTACTGTAATTCAGCCTTAATTACCACAGATTTTCTTGACTGGTAAACAATTGATTGAAACCGGAAAAGTCTGATCTTAATCACAAAAATCTGCCTAAATGAAAAAAATCCGATTTCAATAAAAAATCGAATTTTTTGATTTTTTATTTTAATCACGATTTTTTCGTTTTTTAAGATGGCGGCGGTATCATGAAATTCAGGTTGAGAGTAAGAATGTTCATACAAGACAAGAATAAGTTCCACGTTTGATGTTAATCGTTCCACTAATAAGATATTCCTATTTGGCGGCCAAGATGGCGGCGGAATCAAGAAATTCAGCTTGAAAGTGAGAATGATCATAGGTGACAAGGGTAAGTTCCAAGTTTCATAAAAATCGTTCCAATAATAAGAAATTTCAATATGGCGTCCAAGAAGGTGGTGAAATCATGAAATTCAACTTGAAAATATGAATGATAATACGAGAGAAGGGTGAGTTCCAAGTTTTTTGGAAATCTTTCCACTAATAAGAAATTTCAATATGGCGGCCAAGATGGCGGCACAACCATAAAATCCAATCTGCTCAGTGCACCTTTGAGGACATAAGCTATCCATCGGAAAAAGCTCCAGAGCTCTAGCTTCATTCCTCGAAGAGAAGTTCAACTTCTTAGAAGTGTACCGGAAATCTTTATTTTTTGATAAATATATTGATAACTATGTACTCGTATGTATAAGTAAAATAAATCTCATTGGCCACCCTTGGGGACATAGCTATCCATCTGACGAAGTTCCAAGGCTCTAGCTTCATTCTCCGAGGAGTTCAACTTCTTAGAAGTGCACAGTAAATCTTTGTTTTTTGATAATAATAATAATAATAATAATAATAATAATGATAATAATAATAATAATAACAATAATAACTGAGTATAGGAAAAAGTATATTGGCCACCCTTGGGGACATCAGTTATCCATCAAAAAAAGCTTCAAGGCTCCAACTCAATTCCCCGAGGAGTACAACTTCTTACTTTTTACACGGACAGACGGACGGACAGACAGACAGACAAACCGGCCATATAAGCGTCATTTTCTTACGAAAATGCGCTGAAGATCAGCATAATGTTCGCCCTAAACATGAGAGCTCGTAACTGCGAAAATTGGAACAGCAAAATTTTTTTTTTCTACAAACATTGAAGCAGAGTAAAAGTAAGTACTCGACTCGAAATATTCACTTGTTGCGTATTTTGCGTACGGGTTCGATTATAACTTAGACGATCATTTTGGAACACACTGTTTAGTACTGCGTACTATAATAAATACACGCCAACAATTATTTACGCTTGTGAATATCGCTGGGACTATCGCTTCTCATCCGCTTGCTGTCTCTTTCAATTCATTACTGGTGCTGTGGGCGATTCATAGTGCTTATATAGGTCCCGACTAACTATCTCGGATGTTCCATGGATCATCCAGCAAATTCCAAAGTGACCCGGTCTATGGTTCCTACACGACTCCCGAATAATCACACACTTTTCGCATGCTCCCCGTGTGCTCTGGAGTGTCTGCACCTCCGCCAAAATGGACAGATGTTTCTTGATCGAGCGTTGAAGGTTTCATGTATTTCAAATTCAAAACCATCACGTAGGTATATGCTGGAAACGTCCAGAGCTCTGCACTTGTATCAACACCGCGATCTAATGGATGGAAGAATCTAGAGAGATCGCGTTTTTACCAGAATGCACGGAATCGCCGCTCGAAACAGTATCTTCAATATTCCTCCCTCAAAACTGGATATAAAAACTCTGGTATTCTTATACGGTGTACAAAGTGTGTTAGAAAATGTTTACTTACATAGCATTTTTCAGTTAGGTATGAAAAAAAAAATTTCTTTGTTTCTTGGTGACAACTCTGTTTTCAAAAAACAGCCATGTAATAAATTTCCTACGTCTCTCAAAATTATTAAACAGTTTATAATTTTTTCTGATTGAGGCAAAGATTTAGGGCTATTTGCCTTCTTAAAAAATGTTGGGTGATCCAAACAAGGTAAACAAACATTCAATATCACAAGTGCTTAGATTTCCACGATAATTTTGGTCAGGCGATCGCGAGTGCTGGTTTTAGCGATAAATGCCCGAATCCGTAGGAGGAGGGCATTTATCAAGGGACAACCAGCTCGAGGGGAACGACTGGCCAAAATTATCTGGGAAAATCTTGAGCATGAGCACGAGTGATATTTTGATGATTATTGCAAAAAAAGTCCGAAGTGACAGCTGTCAGATTTTGTTGTTTGGTTAAATGGTTTACATCCATTTTATTCCGTTGCTATTGACAAAGGGATTTAGATTTAAGTGAATACTATTTTTGTAGGTCTGATAATCAAGGGCGTTGTATGTAATAATCATTAGTAAATCAGCCGATCATCGTAGACAATTTTTTCAGTAATCTTGTGAAATTGACTATTTGACTGCACTAACGTGTCGCACCAGAAATGAGTGACAGAAATAATATATCTTCTGATTAATGCTGGAGGAGAACTCGTATAATCTGTTCCATCTTTCCATCTATTCATCCGAGGTCTCGCAAAATCTTTGTCACTAATAAGATTTGAATTCATACTTCTTCATGAGAAATGAGAAAATCTCACTAGATAAACACACGATTTCTCCTAGAAATTGTGAGACAAAAATCGATTTTTTGGTAAAAATATCAGCTACGACGTCTCACGTCTATGACGAGGATTTTTGGAAACTATTTCGATTTGGAAATGCTCACCAGTACCTTGCTGTTATAGGATAATAATATAACCGATACTAATTATCTACTTCGAATTATTGTAACTCAAAAATTCGAAAAATTCACTTCTCCGGAGCGACCCAATTGCACGCCACTGATAAGCCTGTCGAAATCAAAAGTATTTCCAGCAGATTACACCTGAGGCATGGATATACTAGATTTTGTTTTAATCGAATCTCTTGTTTTGAGTCTTGTCTTGAATAAGTTCTGAAAACAACAATAGTTTTTTGTGAACACACCCTGTATTATCTTTCTTAGGAAGCTAGTGGGAGCAAATACGAGTATTTTTCTGAATCACGTGAGCTAGGAGAATTTTTTCCCATGATCAATTAGGTAAAAATGGGACACCCCTTGTAGGTATAGGCATGGCGCACGGCGACATTGAAACCGATTGTTGTTTTTATTGGAGTTGTTTCGAGCAACTTTCAGCCGATTTTATCTCGCACTTGCGTGCTCAAGCACTCCATAATACTGTATTATTTATGTTTTTATTAATTACGGATCAAACATTCAAACATTGGAAAATTATTGCGGTTTCGTTCGGCCCTGCTCACATGGCCAGAAAATCGTGAAGGTACAAAACACAGGTCTATTACAGCTTTGAATGTTATACCGGCACGATACTGAAGCCGCACAGTGTCGATAATCATTGATAATTCCATAGAGAACAAAATGCTCGAGCTTGACGTAATTATTGCCCTTCGGATACTTAGCATAATATAGCTCAAGTTCAAGGCCTTGCGTGACATTTGCGTTTCATTGGAATTGGCAGTGATTAAGAGCTGTTTTTATAACTAATGTAAATTGTAACACTTCAAGATAATTTTATGATAATATTAATTATTATGAAAAATAATGTCGATGTGTTACTTTGTTGAATTGCATAAGAGCATTAGTGCTTACGAGCTTAGTACAAGCTTAGCGGTTCACGTACTTCGTGCTTATTATGGAAAGTGTGTATTGTGTTTGAATATACTCAGCCGCGTGTTTAACAAGACCCTCTAACTTTCAGTGGCGGCCATAATAACTAAAGACCAAATTTTCCGTGTCAAAGAGGAGTATGATCATCGGACTTGTGAGTTTGATGAGGAAGGTACTGAAGGGATAGGGACAGAAAAATTCTGAAATTTGGCCCACAGTTTTTTTTTCAGCAGTGCTAGGCATATATTCAAGTTTTAAGTGAAATTATTTTCCCGGAAAACCAATTCAACAGAATTTGAGAGATTTTTTAGCCACAATAACGGAATTTCAGGTCTTTATCGTGGGATTTTTGTGATTTTTTTGACAATTTGCTATTGGAAATGACTCAACACTATGGTATATATTTGTATCCAGAATTAAAGACCACATTGATTGCAATTGGAATATACAGGGTGTGACCTCGACAGAAATGTTTTTTTGCGACACCCTATAATATTATAGGTTGTGAAATATCATACAGGGTGTTTCAAGGATGATAGCAAAAAATTCCACTGTGGGTAGATCTCGTCAAAATATGATGAAAACCTATACCATTTTGCAAAGGTCCGGCCTAATGACAAAGATACAGCCCTCAAAAGTTCACTTTTCTTGAATTTCAAATACTTGTAACTCAGGAACGTTTCGACCAATTTAGCCTCAGTTTAGCACAAGCTGGTTTGTCATAATAATTATCTATCAACCTGCCAAATTTGAGAAGAATCGAATCATTGGCGTAGAAGTTCTGAGGGGTCATCTTAAATCAACTTTTCTTCGGATGCTTCTTAATTATTGAACCTCATAACTCCTACACCACTGGTTGGATTCTTTCCAAATTTGGCAGGTTAACCCTTAGATGCCCAAGCGGGGTAACCTGGGTCCCCCACATTCGGAAAATTGGCTGTAACTTTTTCGTATGTGGGAGTAGGCGATCCAATTCACAGCTATTTGTCAAATGGAATGTGGGCTTGAGTCTCAAGGTCAAAATTTGAAAATTTCAGCACAGGTGTAAAATAACTTGAACAAATAAAGTGAGTGAGCCCCCAAAGTACCCCACTTGGGTATCTATGTGATTTTGAAAATCTAGCATGCATAAGGGCCTGCGATACTTGCCGAAAAAAAAATTGCGATGCCCATCGGCAAAACATTACTGCTTTCATGTCTGTTGATTGTGCTATGAGAGAATAATCTATTTTTGGCTCATTTTTAGTCATATTCTCTCCTTTATAACTGGACAGTCAGTGTCTTGAGACTATTTCCGAATTTATAAAAATGTGTTTTAATTTCTTTTCAATATCTAGTAAAATCGTTCACAATAATAACGTCCAAGTGGTTATTATGAAGTTATCAAGTGTTTTGAATAATTTGGCAATATCTGGCACGTGAAATTTTTGAAAAATTGGCGGGGGACCCTAGTGACCCCTCTTGGGTCTCAACGTAGATTTGCGTGGCTTGGGTATCTAAGGGTTAATAGATAATTATGACAATCCAGCTTTTGCTGGATTAAAGCTGATTTTGTCAAAACGTTCCTAAGTTACAAATTTTTGAAATCCGAAAAAAGTGAACTTTGTAGGGGCTGTATCTTCGTTATTAGGCGGAACTTTGCAAAATGGTATATAGGTTTTCGTCATATTTTGACGAGATCTACCCACAGTTAAATTTTTTGCTATCATCCCTGAAACACCCTGTATAATGCATTCAGCTTTCATTCCAAACTAAACAGGCGCCATAGAATGCCAGTTTAGGTTATGCATTATTTTCTGGGGTTATCGCTTCACTTCAAAATCCACAACAGTGTTGCAAGTTCATTTTTGATTGAATTAATGTCTAAATGACATAGACTATCAACCGCTTGTCATTGTTCAAGCGCAGTGGAAGAGTTCTTGGTAATTTCACAGACGGAACAAACGACGTTGTACAGAGGGTGCCATACAAAATGAAAAGGGAAATTACAAAGGCTGTAATTGACAAAGAGAAAGTTGTGTCATGAAGCCGTGTTTCTTTTAGTCGATAGAGATCGATTTGGTACTGGCACCTACCAATAATAATAAAAGCGAAGTCCTTCGGATCGAAACGAATGAAACGATTGATGGCTGGCCTATGAATTGTTATTAAGTGTGTACTTTCAGGGACAAGGTACTTGAACTCGGTACATTTCAGACTGTGGAAAGTACTGAAGAAAGGAGTTTCAATGAATGTGTGTAGGCAGAATAATAGCTTTTACATCCTGCCGTACTTTGGCAAAGTGATGTATTCGCAAAAATTGCGATTTCAAGTTTTTGGATTAGTTCCACTAAGGTTTTTACTCTGTATCCAATGGTATTTTTCTTATAAAGTGAAACTTCTATTCATTCGCCTAGATCGGGAGGTACGAATTTTCCGGGGGAAAAAACAAAGCCAAGGCACCTGATAAAGGTAAAATCAATGATGATAATGTGTAACCCACGAGATCACAACATAGACAACTGAATCGGGGTGTCAAAAAAAACTTGACATACATACCGACACGGAAAAAAAATATATTTTTTTGACAGATCTTGACGTTTTAGCATGCGAATAAGATGGTTTTTTTTTTCGCGATTACCTCACTTTCAAAGTACTCTCGGTAATTTTTTTTTTTTTTTTTGGTGTGGCGAAGTTCAGCCGAGGCTAATCCACTTAACCACGAATATGAGCAATATAAATAATAATTATACAAGCGACTTATATTATAATAATTATACAATGAAACAAAAAGTTAAGAGGAATATTGTGACGCAAATAACATATTTCTGGACACCAACTTTTTTGGATGTTATTCCACTTATCTTGGTATGACGTTGTGTAATTTTGGGAAATCGATTTAAAAATCTGGATGCATCCATGCCAAAATACATATTGATGAATGTCAATTTTTTTTTGTTTTGCCTTTTAACTGGAATACAAGAACACGAATACAGCATGGCTTTATCTACAACCAGGTGCTTGGCTTAAATCGACGAATTATCAACTCTTTCTCCGCAGCACAGCATGCCTGTGAGAGGCCATGTCGTATAGAACCGAAAAACATAGCACCGAACGTCGTAGACCCGAAAGGCGTTGCACCGAACGTCGTAGGATCGAAAATGACATAATATTCTTACAGGAGCTCAAAAACGGTGGGGTTATTGAAGTTTTAAATAAGTCCGCATTGACCATGAAACACGTAATACACGAAACAAAATGCCTAAATAAATCAATCAAAAATGTAAAATTCAGGTTACCATCCATGGAGTGTCCAGATGTTACCATCAAAACAATTGAAAGAGGTAAATATTCGAAATGAGTTCGAAATATACATACATATAGGGTTTTGACTCTGGCTTTGATTGTATTTAGTCAGGGAGCAGGGTCCTCCTATGACGCTTCTAAAAATTAAAAGATAGCACTTTATAGGTTCACGGATAAAAAAATACACATCATATCCAAAATCAGTGATGATGTTGGAGAAATCATCGACCTCACGATTCAAAAACGTCTATACTTGTGGCATCGACCCGACTAACGAAAGAACATTGTATTGTATTCAAGTACCAGAGACAAGCTGCCCAGGCAACTTTTGGGTACCACTATTTCCAGTATGGTGCATTTCGGTCCTGCGACGTTCGGTGCTACGCCTTTCGGTCCTATGACGTTCGATGCAACGACTTTTGGTTCTAAGGCTGGCCACCTCTGTGAATACCAGAATACTTTTAGGTCCTTTAGGTAACATCAGAACCCTTTCCTCACTTTTTTCTCTGAAAGCTATATTGGACCTGCCAATTACCGCCTGCCACCCCCGAAAGCAAAACAAAAAATCCGGTTTTGTTCATACATAGCGCATACCCTCTTGTGAGCCCGGGGCTAAATTACTGAATTAAAAACGAACAAAGCTAATTGAAAAGTTAAATGTGCTTTAGTTTGTGCTGAAACGACGTCGTTTCCACGGCTGGCACAGCTTTCCTGGTGCCACGTCCTCTCGGAAACGGTTTATTGCGCACGGCGTAAGTAATAACATCGGGGAAAAACCGGGCACAAGAATGGGGACAAAATGTGTATCCATAATCACGAAACGGAACCTGATGCCGGCAGCGGTGGTGATGGTGGGAATAAATGAGTTTGTTATGGGCATGCACCGCACAATAGGGGGCAAACATAGGCGGAGCGCAAAGTTGGTTATGGTTAGTCCTCGCAATTATCCTTGCAGTTTTCGCATCAGACTTTTTTGTCCCCAGCTCGGTTGCATAACGGGGTAATTTCACTGCACTTCATGTTCAGCTTACCTCGAATATCGCCAACACGTCAACATGGAAGAAAAAGATAATAATATTGTTTGCCGAGATTGCTATGCAACTCGCTAGAGACCACGGCGTGCGAAAAGACACACACCTACACAATTGGCGGAGGAGCCGTACATCGAGGCCTTCCCTGAATATTCGTAAAGCCAATAAAATGACTGTTTTGCTGAACTGAGCTGAATAGAGCCGTCACTGATATGTAGGTATAGGTGGTATTCAAGGGGAATGGGAACGGACTATTCTTAGATACAGGGAGCTGGTGCCTCAAAACTTACGTCAGAAGGTACATGATTAAACCCTGTAGGTCTAATGTGCGTTGATAAGGTTGTTAAAAATTTCTTTGTCTTAATGTCAGACCGGGGGCTTCAGGCTGGTATAGGCTTGTCAATTTTCGAAAAATGTCAAAAATTCTTGTCATGAGGTACATGAATGAAACCAACGGGCTTTGTGTGGGAACATCCCCTTAATCAAAAATCGAGTCATACGACATTTTGGGGGCTCTCGGTCCATAAGACAAGTTTGAAATTTCCAAAAAAGGCCAAAAGTTCACCTCCTCCTGGAGACTTCTCCTTTGGCAAAGTTTTAGGAATGAAAAACGATCTCACATAATTTTTCGCGCAGGTTTCGAATCTCCCCACAAAATTTTTTAATGGTACATCGCTTACAGGGTGCAACATCGAAATTTTTTTCTCAAATCGTACCCCTGTATTTTAACATGGAAATCGATTCCGTTTTTCACCTGAATACAAATATATATCACACTTGGTGGGTTAGTCAACACAACGCCTGTGAAAAAATTGATAAATTTTGGTCCTTTTTTGAAAATTTCAAACTTGTCTAATGGACCGAAAGCCTCCAAAAATTTTGTCTTACGACCAGATTTTTGATCAAGGGGATGTTCTCACACAAAATCCAGTTGGTTTCATTCATGTACCTTATGACGTAAGTTTTTGGCCATTTTCTCAAAAATTGACAGGCTCATACCAGCCTAAAGCCCCCTGGTCTGACATGTAAGACGAAGCAATTTTTGCAACCTTATCAACGCACATTAGACCTACAGGGTTGAAATCATGTACCTTATGACGTAAGTTTTGAGGCACCAGCTCCCTGTCCAGTAGGTATACAGAAGCTAGTCATAAAAGATTGCTTAAGCATCGGGGATCATATAAGTGTAATTCAGACGTAGGTACATGTGAATATAAGAGCGACAATTTATGAACGTATACCTACCTTGTAAACTAGTTCTCAGATATAAATAGTGTGGGCTCAACATTTGTTATAAAAGTACCGAAAGCAAATTCGAAATGATATTATCCACTTGGAGTTTGTTGAGAAATTTTTGTTGACATTTTACATTGTGAAAACGATCTCTGAAGATTGTGAAATAGACAGAAATAATAATCCTACAAACATGTGTGGAATTTTTTGAATATCCTGTGCGTATTTCTGTGCGCATACCAGTTTATTTATTTATACCCGTGCGAAGACAATCCCTTCATCCCTTTTTGCCTTATTACTTATATCTGGCGGTGCTTTGCCTCCCCGGCTGTCTATATCCCGGTGAAGGATGATGAAATATAGCGTTCATTATTGTTTTTCCTCTTTCTCCCTTGCTTTCCGAGTCAGCGAGAAACAGGCTCCTTTAAAGCGTATTTACGCTATACTGATGCTGATACGCTAACAAAGCCACCGAACATGTTTCTACTTTCTTCTTCTTTGGACGAAAAACAAACATCACCGCGAACTTCGTAAATAACAGTGTCTGCAAGACTATCCTGGAATTGTTTACCACCCATACGGAAAAGACTGCGTACCTACCCCAAATGGTATTAGGAACATCACTTTGATCAGACTTGGGCTCGGCTGGAAGTTGTGTACATACCTCCGTAACGTACACTGTGGGAGAACCTTAAAGGAAGAAGTCTGAAACAAAGGGCACAAAGCATAGCACATGACGTCTGGAAATAAAATAAATGGAGAGTGGTGGAGATGGGAAACGACCACAAAGTTTCTGTCGATATGCTACTACCACTTGCGATCGCCGCACAGGCAACAAGTACAATTAACATCGAACTTTTCACAATAAGCAAAATTGAAGTCCAACCTTTTTCGATTACTAACGATACGATACGATAACCTAGCTACAGAAAGTTTCAAGTGATCAGTTTAGGATGTGCTTGTAGAGTAGCTGACCGTTCGGCAGCTTTAACAACTAAATGCGTATAGATCATGCAAAATTTTCCGAGTGAGTTTGTAAAATCTTACACAAGGAAACTGGCAGCGATACAGTATAAACAAGGCTATACCCACCTACTAGTGCATGTATACCTATAGTGAAGTTGAACGCCAACGTTTTGCATTGTGTATGGAAATTCCGCAACTTTGGAGTTCTATTTCGCTGAAATCTAGTGTACCTAGAGTATACATACACCAAGTAGAGTGAGTTGCGTTCCCTTTCCTTTGGTCTTTGATGCGGTTTTCCGAAACAGTCTCGTCCAAAGCCGCACGTTTCTGACCCACCACCAAAACACCAACAAAACACCATGTAGACGGTCCGGACCCCTTCATGAAAAATGCATCAAAGCTACGCGATTGCGTGTTAACGACCACAATGAAAGAACCGAAACAGCCTATTCATCACGGAGTACAGTCAGCCACAGTTTGGAGCCGTATGCTGACATGTGATGTCTACAACGACGACTTTAGCAGCTTCATATTCCACAGCTCAACTGTACCTAGAATTGAGCAGTGGTAGCACTCACAAAATATTCTGAATAACAATTAAGGGCGTGGAAAGACGTCTAGAGCCGTGCAGAATATAAACTCTGGTATCCGGAGTATGACCTTCGAGTTCATTGACCTCACTAATTTCGCCCCCCAAAATTCCGAGTGGGTCTTCCGCTTTCCGTTTATTGGTATAAATGTGGAGTTACAGCCAAATTATAGCTGCAATTATCTGCTTTAAGAAACTCATAATGTGTATGCTCCAAAGTCACCCCGAACGTACAACCGTTGGCAGACCAGCATCAGGATTCAGCTGGAATCATATACCATCCCCTATCCTATATGTTTCAGTTAGCACGCGAGTTGTTGAGAGGTGGAATTTTCCGCCGAACTGTAAAATTGTGAATCGAAAAGTCAGTTGCAATTCAATTGAATGAAACCCGAACACTATATAACAACTATATTCTAGCCTTAAAAGCCCGATCTCGCTCACTACAATATCTACATCGAAGGCCTTTCAAAATTTCTGGAAGAAGTAGATGGCAACGTGATAAGAAAGGTCTTGTGAATGCTTGAGTTAGTAGCGATCAGAATTTATTAGCAAAAAAAAGACACTGATCAAAATAAAATTCATTCGATTAAAACACACGTTCAATTCTTATATAATTTATATTACATTTCACCAAGATATTATTGTATAGGTATAATTTATTGGGCGCTGTTATTATATTTATGTGCCCACAAAATATTCAACTGATGAACTTTCAATTACTACCACACTTTTATACAGGGTGGCCCAACGAAAACAGAACAGAGGGGTTTTCGGGCATTTCACATCATTTTTTCGAAAAGAGCTCAGACAGGTCGATTTTCATATCAAGGGGGACATCTGAAACATACATTGGCGAATTTCTATCTCCAGCCCCCTCACCCCTACCCACCTCAACAAAAAAACACAAAAAAATTCCTCCCTCGATGCTGTGCAGGAAGACGTTGACTGTACTGAAGAGAATTAAGAGATCAAAAATATTACATTGGAAACTCTGGCAATTTCATGAAGAAAGGGGGTGGAGTTGAAAATTATGGAAATATTTTTTCAGAAAGAGAATTTAATTCTCTTCAATTTGATGTATCGCAAAGTGTGTGGTGTCATTTGAAATTTCGAAGTTGGGGCGGGTGGGGGTGAGGGGGCCAAAGATAGAAATCCACCAATGAATGTTTCAGATGTCCCCCTCAATATAAAAATCGACCTGTTCGAGTTTTTTTCAAAAAAATGAGGTGAAATGCCTGAAAACCCCTCTGTTCTGTTTTCGTTGGGCCACCCTGTATAGGTAACATTCGATTTAAAACAATTTTCCCTGCAAACTGTCGAAAGTATTATCCTGTATACAGGGTGGCCCAACGAAAACACAACAGAGGGGTTTTCGGACATTTCACCTCATTTTTTTGAAAAAAGCTCAGACAGGTCGATTTTCATATCGAGGGGGACATCTGGAACATACATTGGCAAATTTTTATCTTCAGCCCCCTCACCCCTACCCACCTCAACTTCAAAATTTCGAATGACACATCAAATTAAAGAGAATGAAATTACCTTTCTGAAAAAATATTTTCAAAACTTTCAACCCCACCCCCCATCTTCCTGAATTTCTCTGACTGTCCCATTTTTATTCTCGATCCTTCCATTCTCTTCGATTTAATCAGCGGCATCCTAAATAGCATCTAATAGAAAAAAAATTCGATGGAGAAAAGTGCTACCCAAATTCACCTTTTTCTCTCCTCCACCCCAACTTCAAAATTTACCAGACACCACCTACTTTGTGATACATCGAAATCAAGGGAATTGATTTCTCTTTCTGAAAACAATTTTTTTCAAATTTCCAACCCCTCCCCTGATAAATTGAACATTCTGAGTATTTTAGGGGGGAAATGGCTTTTTGAAAATTCTGAAAATATTTTATTCAGGAAGAGAATTCAATTCCTTTCAATTTGATGAATCACAAAGTAGGAAGTGTCATTTTAGATTTTGAAGTTGGGGTGGGGGAGTGAAGGGGTGAATTTGAGTGGCACTTTCCACACATAAAATTTTCTCCCTCAATGCTGTGCGGGATGACGTTGACTGTACTGAAGAGAATCAAGAGTTCAAGAATATTACATTGGAAACTCAGACAATTTTAGAAAGAAGGGGGGTGGGGTTGGAAGTTATATAAATATTTTATTGAGAAAGAGAATTTAATTCTCTTTAATTTGATGCATTGCAAGGTGGGTGGTGTCAATTGAAACTTCGAAGTTGGGGTGGGTGGGGGTGATGGGGCTGAAGATATTAATTCACCAATGTATGTTTCAGATGTCTCCCTTGGTATAAAAATTGACCTGTCCGAGCTTTTTTCAAAACAATAGGATGAAATGCCCGGAAACCCCTCTGTTCTGTTTTCGTTGGACCACACTGTATATTATTATTTTATACAAGTGTTCCCTCATTTTATAACAATACCAGTCTTTCGTAGACTCAATGCGTATATAGTCCAGCAAGGACTAGACTGACCTCAGACCACCACCGTGTATAAAATTCTTGGATCTGTAGGCGCCCCCTCCCCTCCTTTCTTCCCCACTCCCACCCTAAAGTCTCTCAATCTTGTACTTATTGATCATTTTTTTGTCAGTCAACTATCAAACTTACCGAAGTAGATACTGGAGGAGCATGCCGCGAAACACCAATAACACCCTAGGGGAGTAAGCCAATCTTCTGAATTTCTACTCCCGTCTTGAGAACGATTGGCTATTATCACTTAGGTAATGGGGAGTTTGCGTCCACACGTACGTACGACGTAACGTAACTTTCAACGTGAAAATTGGCGGCGAGTTTGTTATCTGCAATTCCTTAGTTACAGGGGAGTAACGTTGCGTTACGTCGTACGTTCAATGAAATCGCAAACTCCCTAATGCATAATTATATACCTACATAGAGAAACGAGCCTGTATACGGTGGGATCCCCTGGGATTTAGCCGATCTCACCTCTGAACCATGAATATTTTTCTTATTGGTATTTCCTTAAATCGTTGTATTTATGAGATGAAGGGTCAAAGTGGGAGCTCCTACACGTTTCTTATTTTCATTAAAAACAACATCGATGCGTTATTTCAACCAAAACATTTAAAACATAAACAAAATGCAAAACATTTCACAAAGCACGAGAGAAAGCTTTTGGCGGAGATTACAGACAGTAAACACCTGCCTAAATTCTTCATCAAAACAAATATTTTTCATAAGTATACAACACAAAAACATTTCGCATCCCGAATTCTCCCATTCCACACGACTTTGCAGGTGTGAATTCTTGATTTCCTGTTATTTACCCAAATAAATCTACTTTGAGAACACTCCATCCACCAAATTCTCATATTATTCAACTTAAAAAAAAATGAAGATCAGCCTGTTCATTTTGGGGAGCTATATATGATAGTGGGATTGAAATATGAACGTCCTCAAGTTTATGTGCGACTGTTTTATTTCGTGAGGTTGTGATTGTGGATCTCCGATTCATACAGTCAGACAAGCCAGATACCAATTTCAGGACACTACACTAGGTATTCCAGATCCAGATCGCACTTTAATGACAGATTTTCTCTTACTGCTTCAAGGAAAACGGCGTAAACTGGCAAAAAATACCTATTTACCTTTTATTCTTGAACAAATCGCGTCATGTCCACAGCCACAACAAATGTTCATCGCAAGCTGTTTTCATTTTCAACGTATTCAAATAAGGAGCAAAATAAACGCCCGAAAATGTCGCTTTGAAGGCAGTTGTTTGATAAACAGTCATTGGGTATGAAATGTGAATAATATTCATACAAAAACAGAATAATCAGCAAGCCACTTTGCTTCATAACCAGCAGACCATTAAAACTCAAAGGCTCAATTTCAAATTTTTGCATGGCTTCACAGCTAATTTTATTATTATTAGACGTAAAATATACCCAGAGCAGACGTGGGGGCTTCAAGTGTTTACATTATCAACTTCACGAGCATATCAATACCATCAAAAGTTGAAAACCTCAAGTTTGTGAATTTAATAGTGTTTGTCGAGCAGCTTTGTTATGGATAACTTTGAAGTTGCTTCGCCTGGACTTGTTGGTTGCGGTTAATGTTCTTGTGTAACGAACAAATCTGTAGGTGAATAAGAAACATCTATTAGGCAAGATTTGTCGCAAAGTGCAAACTTCAAAGGGAGCAATTAAGGCAATCGAAAATTAAAAAATTCTCATACAAACTTGTTGCTTTAAAAAAGTACATTAATAGCCCAGTCAAAAAAGGAAAGCTAGAAAGGAAAAACTGTTGGAGTTTTGGAAATTTGACAGTTATGTCCGGTAAGGTGTACTGATTAACATACTAAGTCCTCAACTGTACCCATTGAGCTCGAGCCGCCATCTTGGAAAAATGGTCCTCCGATCCAGTTTTCTGCTTATATTGCGCTAAACATTGGAGATATTCAATTAAGTTTAGTCAAAAATCCAGGTTATAGAATTGTCTACAAAAATTGTTCCATACCGATTTTTTTCTCGTATCTGTTAATAATAATAAAAGTAACTTAACAAAAAAATCAAAGAAATGAGCGATTTTTTGCCTATAGCTAAAGATATTGTCTTCAAAATTAGTGAAGATGTTGGCAGTCTACATCAAAGTTGAAAGTGACAGTTGGGATAGAAAAAAAATTGGGAAAATATTTTTTTATTTTTTTTCAAATCAAGCAAAAATTTGGTTTTCGAGTTTGACATTTCTAACAGGGCGGAGTAGAGGTTTCCATTGAATATCAATAAAAATGCTCGATATGAATTAAACTAAAAGAATAATAGCTAAGTCCAAGAAGTGTTGTCGATCGGTTCTCAAGAAAACATTCCGAATCAAAAGACATTAGCAAAGGATATACAAGAGGTCCAAAGGTTATCCAACTGTATATGAGTCCCATATTGATGTGCCTTATCCAAAATAGTACAAAAGAATCACTCAAAATGTTGAAATCCACCCTGTATAACAAAAAGTAACGATACAAAATGAAAGTTGTAGAGCATTACGGATGCCAAAAGTACGACCTTCACATTGCTGAAAAAAGAACAAGATTGATTCATTTATTTTTAAGTTATTGGTCCTGAAACTTGACTTTACAAATTTTAGCCAGTCAAATGGAGAAACGTAGAGAGAAGTAACTGTAGGAGTTCCAGAAATTTGACAGGGATGTTCGGTAAGGTGAACTTTCAAACATACTGAAAGTTCCCGCATCTATATGTTGCGCTTGAGCCGCCATCTTGGAAAATGGCAATAAACTTGATCGAAGGACCATTTTTGAGCACTATCGTTTTTCAATTTAGAGAAAATATTTGCAAGCTAGAGCCTAGCTGGGTTGTATGGTGTGTCATCCATAACACAGACGCGTTCCCCGAGAATCACACTTGGAGGAACTCCAGTGGTAGCGATAAAGATGCAAAAAAGGACACACGGTAGTTTGAAAGGGTATTAGGCGTGAGAAGAAATGGAATTCAGAGTGGGTTCCAGTTTGAGAATAAATTGTGAATAGATGTAAATTCGAAGTGTGTTTCTAAAGTTGATTTTAAGTTTGGAAGGAAAGTGGTGAACAAAAATTAAATGTAGGAAGGCAAAGGAATCAATGGGGTACTTGCCAATGGAATAGATTCAGCTGGAAATACTTTTGATTGCTAGTATAAGTGATAAGGGGACTCTACTGAGAATTTCACAAAAATCCAGTCGTTTTCTACAGAAAAAAACGAATTTGAAAAATCCTCCTGAAAGCTTCGCGCCAGGACAGGGATTTTTAGTGGGGTTGGTCTGACTGTGTGACAATGGAATAATCAAGAATGTCAGGGATGTCACTATGACACTGTCATTTTGAACATGCTATCGCAAAACCGGTTTCCTATCGAATTTTCTTACCGTGAGCATTTAGACAATAAAAGCGAACAATGTTTTGTAGAAACTGACTCCAGAAACCTCTTATAACACTGTCTCAGTCGAGATAATTTATTTCCAGGGGAAAATCTGGAGGATCACCAAATAGCACAGAAATAAGAGGCCGAAAATGAACAGTGAGCTTTTATAGGTTCATCATTAGCATACAATTCCGGATAGGTAATACTTTAGAGCTACAAGAGATCCATGTGAGGAGGACGCGATGGATCTCCAAATAAAATGTGGGGAGCAGGAACACTGATGTCCGAAATGAAGCCGAGGGTCAGCCAGGTCAGAGCACGGGTGACAAACATGCGAAAGGCTTTTAGGTGGACAGCACTGAAGACTAAAGAAAGAGACTAGTTAGGTTGAACAAGAAATGAACAAAACGAGTAGGTACTTACCGCGTAGATCAAAGCCTCGATCAAAGCAGTCAAAGGCAAAAAAAGGGCACAGGAAGAAATTACGGTCGGCGGTTTGACGTTGTCAGTCAGAATCAGATCTTGTTGTTGTTTGAAAACGGCACCTTGACGACGTTATATCATTTGCCAACCCAACGAGGAAAAAGAGCCCTTCTATGTTCTATATCTAATATATTTGTGACGTCACAAATATATTTTTAAAACACGCATTGCGGCCGCAATTTTGGGAATTTAGGAAAAAGAAAAAATACGGGTACATTATTTTTAACCATACTATCGATTAAGCCAATAAAAAAAATTAGGCAAGTACCCCATTCTTAGTGTGTCGCATTTGTTCTAAAGACGGCACTGTCCCGTTGTGACGAACTGGTTTTGGTCTCAACTCTTTTATTAGTGTCTCCAAGTACAAACTGAACTGACAAAAGACACCAACAGAATAATCATCATTACTGCAAAAAATTGACGAATTCTGACCTTTCTCTTATATACGCATGTGACGCCGCTATCACGTTTTTATTTGGCCCAGTTTTTTTCCGCAAACAGAGCCATTCCCAACGCAAACTATATTTCCAACGCATAACGGGCAAAATTCGGGGGAGGTTCGTTTGATGAATGTTCCGGTAGTGGCGGCGGCGACGGCGTCGGTGGCGTCGCCGCCTCTCCCTTTCGTCCTGTTCAACAGGTTTTCTCGGACCAGCGGCATCCCACCAGCGTCCCAGCAGCCAGCTCTCTATTGCACGGTGCGTTTTTCCTCGCCCCGGCGCCTAACTCAACCGACGGATATTACTTTTAAAGATATACATTTCCGCCAGCGGCATCGCGACGTAGTACCAAAACAAATTACGCCCTGGTTCGGTTCTGTATATCAGCTAGCTATAACGTGGCAACCAAACGCACCATCACCACCACCACCAACAACAAGAACCCCCCTCGCATCAGTGTTGAATTATTTAATTCTGGATTAGGGATTCCGGAATAAAATTATTATCTATACCGCCGGCGGTGCGTAAACAACTCCGGGCGATGAAATTTAATAAAACAATATCATTTAATTACCTGCCATTTCGCGAATTTCGCCGAACCCGTGCCTAATGTACGAGCCAGGGTAAATTTAATTAGTTGATTCGAATTGGGAGGGAGAGGGATCCGATGGGGACGACGGCATATTGCAGAGTTGGCACGCGGGCGGGCGTATGCGGTTTCTTGAAGTATTCGCGGTATGCGGACTTTCTCATCAGTACCTAAGTTGGTATCAAAGGGGAAGTCGTAATCATTGACACCCTCATTTTATGATGTCAATATTTTGGCTGATAATGGTATGGCTAGTGCCATAGACAAAATTGGAGGCCAATTTTGTCACTGTACGTCATTTTTGAAAAATCACTGAAATTATTCCTCCATTCCATATACCTTTTGTACACATTCTACATTATCGTTTATTTATTTTATATAATTTTGTAGTTTCTTTACAAATAAAAATGGTTTCAAAATAGGTAGTCACTTTACTATCATACAGAACGTACGACGTGACGTGACGAAAAACGTGAAAATTTATTGTTCGTAAGTAAGAAATTGTGAAGGTCAAACTTGTCAAGTTTGATTATTGTTACGAGCGGCAAGACTATCACCGTGCATTCTGGAGCACACCACGCCGTCTTTCTGGACTCTTTGAGTGTTCGCATAAGATCGCAGTGTACAAGTGCGAAGCTCTAGTGCATTCCAAAAAATACACAAAGCTTGGGACCGTTGAAATTCTCGTGGAGACTTCAACACAAGAGTAGGACACATCTTTCCATTTGGTGGAGGTGCCGGCTGCACAAGACGTTGGAATTTCACGCGAAAGCTGTATGATTTTTCGGGAGTCGCCTAGAAACCGTATGCCGGGGTCATTGTGGAATTTTCTGGAGGACCAATGAAAGATTCGAGAACACTAGTCGGAGGTATACAGGGTAAATAGAAAATGGACTTCCTCCCGTGTACGTCGTGAGAGGTGTTGACCGAGCACGGAAAAAATAGTAAAACAAAACTAGCTCACTTATCCTTCAAGTTATGAAGAGGTGATGAAGTTGAGAATTCAACTTCTTCACTTTGCATGATTTCGAAGCAACGCTTCGTTACTTACAAAGAATCACATGTTGGTAGTTCCCGAATTGAAATTTCTCTTGCAATTGAGATTTGAGTCGTATTTTTGAATTTCAAAATTTGTCTTTCACCTCAAAGGTGGTGTGAAAATACATTTGGCAAGTATGTTTGGTATGGTCTGGCAGGTTCTACGCTACGGAGTTCCCAGAGTAACTGAACTGAATGAGGTAGACCCCTCCCCCCACTAGCCTGCTTATCCCTAAACCTATTCCAAAAATGAAAACTGATTCTTGATAAAGGATTTTTGCTGAATTTTCCAATGTTGCCCATGAAGATTTCCTAAATTCATAATTTGCAGAGTGTCGCAAAAAAATTACCTTGTTTTATTACATTCATAATTATTCGAATAATGCAATGGGTGCAAACTTTTGTCCTCAATACAAATTTACAGGGTGGGTCCAGTTTTTGATAATTAATTCCCTCAATGCAAATATACAAGCTGGTCCAGTTTTTGATACCATAATTTCAAGAGATGATAGAGAATCAAAAATGAAGGGGACTCTCCTGGAGAAAAAAATTTCAAAGGTGCGAAATAACGGAGATATAGCCCCTCAAAGTTGGAAATAAGATATCGTTGTGTCAGCATAACTTTCAAACTGTCCAACTGATTTTAATTAAATTTGAACCAAAGTTCATTTAGGCAAGTTTCATCGAACGGTAATAACGCGTCCCATAAAAATTATCCAGGGGCGTTGATAATAGAGGGCACTCCTCTTTTTGCCCCCTAATTTTCCACCCCTTTAAAAATTCAAAAAAAAAGTCCATATTTTTGAGTTTTACGTTCAACTCATAAGAAAAAATCTGTTGTGGGGCGACACAAAACTTTCCCGGCGGTATCCAAGGACGTCAGTAATGATTTTGATCTAAGCGTCCCTTCGGGAAAGTGGGACTTGATGGAGAAGTTGATTGGAAACGTTCCAGTGAGTTGAGCGTTTAGCGAGCATCCTGCATCCATTGTCGGGCCGACAGATCAAAGTGACAGGCTCTTAGGTTTTCACGGTGATGAAATATTTCGAAAGGTAGAACTAGGAAGCTAACTGTTGTGATATCTCAAGAATGCAATGCTAGTTCGTTATTAAAATTTTTGTTCCTACTTTAGACATGATGATGAAATTACACAAACTTGACTGAGAACTTTCTGCATCTGTGTGTCAAATTTCAACTCTATATCTTCAATTTCAAGCTTGGGCAGACAAGCCCAGACCCAATGTGCCATCTGAGGGCTTCCAAACTCAATCATCTACCCAAAGTCTAATTAGGTCATTCCAGGCTGAACTTATGCTTTCGTACCTGATTTCGATTTAATCCGATCAACAATTTGGTAGTTATCGTGGCAGAACCGTTTAATTTGCGCGATCGCATTATGAAGTAGGTACAAGATGATGATATAATTCAAAAGATAGAACTAGAGGTAGTTAACTGTTGTGATATCTCAAGAATGCAATGCTAGTTCCACACAAGGAGGTTTACACAGTCCCAACAACACTTGAAGACACAATTAATCGGGGCGCACTGTTGCCTTTAATGATACAACCTTAATTATTGTTTGAAAAATAGCCGGTGAAAATCAGTTGCGGATTGAAAACCTGGGGTAGAGTTCTAATTAATTGCAATTCAGGGCCCCCAAGTGGTGACCTTAGAAATGAGACTTCGAACCCATCAAGAAGTTAGGTCCGAGCCACACCTGAAGGCACGATAGTTCCGAAAACTAAAAAAAAGGGGGGCTCAGTGGGGCTTAAAGAGACACCCGTAGACACCAAATCGGGGCGCACTGTTGCCTTTAATGATACAACCTTAATTATTGTTTGAAAAATAACCGGTGAAAATCAGTCGCGGATTGAAAACCTGGGGTAGAGTTCTAATTAATTGCAATTCAGGGCCCCCAAGTGGTGACCTTAGAAATGAGACTTCGAGCCCATCAAGAAGTTAGGTCCGAGCCACACCTGAAGGCACGATAGTTCCGAAAACTAAAAAAAAGGGGGGCTCAGTGGGGCTTAAAGAGACACCCGTAGACACCAGGAGCCTAAAGGGCCTCAACGAACCCAAGAAGACACAAGGCCGCAGTTTTGGCCTGAAACGGCAAAATCTGATGGACACAGATGGGGGCCCCATCAGGGTCTTAAACGGCAGACACCATGGGGATGGGGCCCTGGTACCGAATCAAATAAGGGAACTGCACACATTACAGTTTGTACATATACGTCAATGAAATGGGCATACTGAAGTTGCTAAAGCTACAGAAAACACAAGGGGGTTTACGGAGCCCCAAACAACACAAAGGATCGGTTCGCACTGTTGCCTCAAATGATGCAAGAAGATACTAAAGAAAACACCGAGAACCTGCCGAGAACAGCGTTCATGTTGTCACTTTGACATTGATACAATTCGTAACAAAAACGTAGTTACCTACCGGTTTGGTTGCCATGTTGCTAAAAAAATTGAATAGGCCAAAAATCGAGGAACAGGCAAGCCCGGCTGAATTCGGCCAGGCCAAACTTTGAAAATTCATAGCGCTCGGCTGGTGAATGATGGGGAACTCCAACTTCAGCATTAGCTTGATTCTTTGGTAATGTTGCTTCCTGCCGGGTTTGGTCAACATCTGTCGTATAGATTTTGAATATTTAAATAGCAAAGCTCCAGACTTTGATATTTTTAATAATTTGACAGATAACAGGTAGGGAAATACTTTCAACTGTTCTGAATACAGTTCTTCAAGGGCTTTCAAATGACATATTGCAAGTCAAGTCCCGTGAGATATAGCTTCTGTCATTTGCTGATAGTGACACTTCTGTTTGACAGATGACAGCCAAAAACTAATCCGGTCATTCCAGGGCAAAACCATGTCTGCATATCAAGTTTTAAATCGATCGGATAAACGGTTCGGCAGTTATCGTGGAAGATCACATACACACACACACACACACACACACACACACACACACCCACAGACAGACATCTTCTGGAAATGGTCTTAATCGACTTGGGGGACCTCAAAATGGATATATCCGGTGAAATCTCAAACAAAAATTTCTGCACCATTACAATACTTTCCCTTCATGTTGGTGGGGCCGGGAAAGTAAAAGTACTCTTGTGAAATTTTGATCGAAGATTCCGTTTTCGAGATATCTGGGTTTGAAACTTTCAAAAACATCTTGAAATCCTCACTTTCAAGAGCCTAAAAATTTTGTTCCCTGAAAACTTCTTGGGTGGTATGATTAAAAGAGTATTTACTTGAAGTACTTTCTACTTCAAGTAAATACTTCACTTAGTAGTAAGTGCTACGAATCCCGTAGCATTTACTTCACCTTTTACTTGATGAAAAACTAAAGTAAGAAGTTGAAGCTTTTACTTCATACTCCGCTTTATGTAATCGAGTAAATTATTAGAAGGTAATACTACAGCTTATGCTAATTTCGTGTAGTATTTACTTCACTCCGAAGTAAATACTATAGTATTGCTGAAGTTGATCAAGAAGCAACTTCGCATTTAAGATTTAATCCAAAAGTGGTCAAATGGTCATGTTTGTTAGTCTCGGAATAAACTGTAGAGGAGTTCGGTAAACAAGGGCGTTATGGAGGAGCGCAAAATATATAGAAAGTATCGAAAGAGAACGTCAGTTTTCTTTCATTTTCAACTTTCCAGCAGTGAAGAAGTAAATTGATGTTACTTGTCCAAAGCCAAAAGAAGGAATTGTGAAAAAAAAGTTATACTTAGATTCAACAAAGACAACGTTCAGGGGATGGCGGACATATTTTTGGGGACTCACGTCGAAAGAAGAGGGGGCAGCTCAAGGCAACAAATCCAAAATGGAGATTTTCCTCAGACGTTTAGGCAATCCCGGTTCTCAAGTTGGCTTCTACTTGAAGTAAAAGTAAATACTTCTTCTAATCATACCACCCCTTGTTTGTCAGCAAAAATGTTAGTTTATCAAATAAGTCATGATCTGTGATTTTGTTATTAAGATTGTATACAGGGTGTTTCAGCCATGGTAGCTGAAAATTTTACTGGTCATATCACTGTGGTGAAAATATGACGAAAACCTATTTACCATTTTGCGCAGGTTCAGCCAAATGACGAAGATACAGCCCTTCAAAGTTCACTTTTTTCGGATTTCGAAAATCTAGCTCAAGAACGGTTTTCAAACTCAAATATCTCAAAAACGAAGCCTCTAATTGAAATTTTGCAAGCGTATCTTTCTCTCCTGAATGGAACAGACCTAGAACAAAAAAAATGAACATTTTCCAAAAATTTTTCAAGTGGGTAAGAAAAATAGGGGTGCTCCCTATAAGCTACGCCCCTGGGTCATTTTGGTCAAACGCGTTATTATTTCTTGATAAAGACTCGCTTAAGTAAATCTACGTTCAAATTTGAGCAAAATAGGTTGAACGGTTCAAAAGTTAATTAAAAAATTAATAATTTATTATTAATATAATAACATTTTTATTTGATTAAATAATGAACTAAAGAATTTTTATCTTCACGCAAAGCACAGATCACTGGTCTATCCATGAAACCACTTTGCAGTTTGTACTTTGCTTCATTCTGTTTAGGCCAATAGCGTCCGAAGCGTCAATGGGCAAAGTGAAAAATCGCAAAACATTTTTATGAAGTAAGTAGTCTACTGGTGCCAAATTTTGCAACAGAAATGGTCCCGTCGGAACGGCCCTCAGACATCTTCTATAATCTACCTAAAAGATTATCAAAGATACCTATCTAGATCAACCGGTAGCTCAGAAGCTTGGCGCGGTGGAACACCAACCTGGAGATGGAGGTCCCAGGATCAAATCCGGCCGGCAGCAACACGTTTTTCTGAGCAAAAATATACTGCGACATGAAACGACCCAATAAAAAGTTACAAAATCCTGCAACCTAAAGAGGGTTGAGAAGGAGAAAATAACTTATCTTTTATTTTTTATTATAATCTACCTGGTACTTTTTATCCAATATAAAACATTTTGTGGACATGTACCATTGTGTCTGGTGCACACTAGAAAAAAACCCAGACACTTTGGTTGTAGTAAATTTTAGTCGTGCCGTACAATCGACCTTCAAGTCGGCCATGCAAGCCATACTTCAGTTGACTTAGTATTAGTGAGTAATTAAGTACCGAGAGTTCATAAATTGAATGGGTCAAGGGTACCTGTGTGTAATCCAAACTTCTTTTGTAAAAATTTGTCAAACTTTGACAAGAACGATGCTAGTTCCGACAGACGTTTTCAAACTCACAGGCACTCTTGACCCATTTAATTTATGAACTCTCGGTATATTTTGCCAATAAGATACAAATGAGTATATGTGGCACGTCATTATAAAGACATAAATAGGTATACAAAATCAAAAGTATAACGTTGAGTATAAGCAACAAAAAGCAAGAAAAGCAGCAAAAAATAAATAAAAACTCAGTTATTTACTACAAGTTGACCTATGACCTGTGACGAGAGCTTTTCGATCTCGTTGAAATAATCAAAGCCTTATTTTTAGGTTGATTCTCCACTTGACCAGATTATTTTACACGCGATGGTACGTATACGTTGTGCACGTAACGACGTAAAATAACTTTCACCTGAAAATAAAGGATTTTGCTCTAGTTATAAGTTAGATACTACTATTACAAGAGGAACAAGAGAAACTTCTCACATTGTGCCTCGTCGGATCCTCATGTGAGTTGGCTGACGGTGTCTGCTCCCTGCTAATTTTACTATTTCTGTTTTATCGTAATAGTTTCCCACGATATAAAATATAAATTATCACCTCGCATAAAACACGAGATATTCACTACCCCGCTAAATAGCGGGCCGTTTATATTTGTCCGAAACTAAATAATAGCACCGCCGTGATCATGTTGACTGAGTTGAGTTTATTGTTGCAGAACGAACATGAACATACATCACGAAGACGGATGATTTGCGCTGAAAGCTGAAAACTCCACGAGCGGGAGATGTGATTAAGGTAAAGTTCCCTTCACAGTTTTATTAATACACGACCTACCAAACCTACCCATCCCCAGTATCGACTTTCAAACTCTTATACATCAATTTCCAGCACAAGTTTTCTTCTCGGTCGTCGGTACCTCTATACCTGTAGAGAGAAAGTGATGATGCAAAATTGCGAGGGGGCGAACCGAAAGTGAAACTTTGTTTCTACATTTCGTGGCCGGGCGTGTCGCCGCAATTCCTAATCGAGTTGAAAGTTGACTGTGAAATACTGGAATTTAGAGAGTATCAGGCCGCGCTCTGAATATTTCCTACGCGGGGAAAATGAACTTTGAACTCAGCTGCTTGAAGGAAACGATGTGAGAGCTGCATCTCGAGAGGGTTTGCCAAAAACTTTTTGCTTTTAAGGAAATTAGTAATTTATGACCGGAAAGCATTCCCCGTATAAAGAAATGCATTATTGATTGAGATTCAACATCAAGCCGGGATTATTTTGGATCAAGCAATGTTTGATGCCAACCTTTTACGTACTGATAAACATAAATCACATTAGCTTTAGTACTTGGCAGTTTTGACTAATGGAGTGCAGCAGTCCTTAATGGATCATCTCCTATGAAACTCCCATCAATTCCAACTTTGCAGACTTTTCCATTTTCTCAATAATTCATCATAAGATCGGCTAAACGAAACAAAAGAGAAAAACTTCAATGGACAGCAACTTTTCCGGCGTCTGAGTTTAAAGTGTTTTACAAATGTTTCGGCGTTTTAAAATATTCATTTGGAATGGTTTCACGCTTTCTATCATCAAGCTTTATTTCACGCTGCACACTTTAGTGTACTTGTACAAGGCAATTGCAGATTGTTATCTCCGGAATTCCTCAGATGTGCTTCTATTGCGTCCTGTGAGATTTCTCGAGAAGTGCACCAAACCGTATTGCTACTTCGTGTACGCAAGACAGTTCACATGAATTGCCACAATAAAGTTCTGTGCTGATATTTTACTTGGTAAGACAAATTTCCAAGTTGAAATTGGATTTTTTGCTGTTCTGGAGTTCAGCACTTCCATGGTGCATTTTATCATGAAGTGCAATTATTGTTCCTGGAAAAGCGTTTGTAACAAATAGAAATGACGTTTGAATTTTCAGCGGTTTTTTAAACTGCGTATTGTAGTCCAGGAATTATAGAAAAAATAGCGAACAAAAATGAAAGCCAGCTGGATTTTTGTATATAAGCTCAGTCAAGCATGTTGTTCAACATAGTAAAAGTCCTCAAGAATCCGGTGTGAGCTTCGGCCGTTGTGGCCTCGAGAAGAAGTTGAGGATCAGTTTTTCGCGTATATCTCGTGAACAATGGCACTTAGGGAGAAAGTGCTCGGGAAGAAATTGTTAAAAATTTTATTGTCTATAAGAAAGGCCCTCACATATTTCACCATCAGTCCACTCCTTCTTCGTCAAAATACAAGAAAAGCTAAATAGTCCAGATGCTCGATGCCGCAGACCTTACGGACCTTGAGTTTTATGATGGCAGGGTGCCACTTGGTAGAGGTGTTGTTTGATCTATTTTCTTTTGATTGAAACTTAATGCCATCAATACCAACTATGCCGGTGGCATATACAGGGTGAAATAAAAATAAAAAGTTGAACAAATGTACCTCAAGAACCAAAATAGGTGAAGACATGTAAATCGCCAAAAATATTTCTAATTTCATGATCATGAAGTCGTCGTAAACTTGGATCAAATATGTTGACCCGTTTCTGAAATATCTTCAGAAGACTGAGGTCATTACGAGAAAAAAATAGTTTTCCGTATATCAGTATACGGAAATAATTCTTTAGATATTGAATCGAAACTTGGTGTTTTGAATCGAAACAATGATCAATTACATTTGAAATGAAATAACAGTGAAAAACCCTCTCCAGGCCAACTACTTTTAGAAAAAACATAGTCAACTTTTTTTCTGATAAGTAGACAAAAATTTTTTTTTGTTAGATAACAACTTCAGTCTTTTGAAGATATTTTAAAAACGGCTCAAGATATTTAATTCAAGTTTGCGACGACTTCATGACCATGAAATCAGAATTATTTATGGCGATTTACATGTCTTCACCTATTTTGGTTCTTGAGGTACAAATGTTCAACTTTTTATTTTTATTTCACCCTGTATATGCCGCCGGCATAGTTCGTATTGATGGCTTCAAGTTTTAATCAAAAGAGAGTGGATCAAACAACACCTCTACGAAGTGGCACTCCGCCATCATAAAACTCAAGGTCCATACAGTCTTCAGCATCGAGCATCTGGACTATTTTGATTTTCTTGTGTTTTGACGAAGAAGGAGTGGACTGGTGATGAAATATGTAAGGACCTTTCTTGTAGACAACACAATTTCCAACAATTTTGCTTTAAGTGCTTTTCCCCCAAGTGCCATCGTTTACCAGATAAACACCAAAAACTGATCCTCAACTTCTTCTCGAGGCCACAACGGCCGAAGCTCACACCGGATTCTTAAGGACTTTCACTATGTTGAACTACATGCTTAACTGAGCTCATATACAAAAATCCGGCTAGCTTTCATTTTTGTTCGCTATTTGCGATTTAAACAGCTAAAATTCCTGGACTATTGAGCTACAAAATATTTCTGACAATGTCATACTTTTCTTTTTAATTATGCATTTGTGATGGTGCGCTCCCCCCCTGACATGTTATTTGTTTTGCCTGTGATTGTCTTAACCCTTCGTTGTGCCTGCTTCTGTTCAGGAGTGAAACGACCCGAGGGGGAACAAGATGGAGTTCAATGAAACACGCTCATTACACAGAAAGTTACATTTACTCAAAGCAAAATTAGTGCAAAATTATACTTCTATGGTTTTTATCTCAAAACACCTAACACGTGATGAACAGAATGGACAGAATGAACAATATGGACAAAATGAACAAAAACAATTGAAGCGATTGAAAACAACACAACAAAATATGTCAAACTGTCAAGTCAAAGAAAAGGGAGAGAGACGGATTCGGAAGAAAGGCACTCAACGTGAGAATACGTCCAAGAAACCCCTGAGTATTTCCCGAAGCAAAGAACTCTCAAATAATATGTTGGACAAAATGACATAAAACTCACTGCTATTTCTCGTATTAGTGGGAAGAAAAATCAAGCAAAATTAGTAAACTTCCACAGACACTCAAAAAAAACCGAAGACACATTAATAGACAGGGCAGACTAAGACAATTCAAAACAATACAAAATACCACCAACAATGAAAAATGATGATTATTGTAAAAAGTTGAAATCTTGTCTCTTCACTTGTATAATATTTTAAGAAGAGACAAGATTTCAACTTTTCACAATAATTTACAAAGACTTCACATACATTATGGAGAACTTCATCAGAAGATTTAAAATGATGATGTTATTTGCGCACCCTATGCACACGAAGAGCTAAAAAAGAACCTTCACCAAATAGCTGACATGTTCCCCGCTAAGAGTTGACAACAATCTCGGCATATCCATCATTGCTGACCCTGACCAGACCCGACAGGTAATATCAAATTCATCTCATGGCAAATAAAGTAGAATATTGAACTTGACACCTCAACGAAACATGCCGTACAACCTGCTTGGACGGTAAAAACCCAGTGAAACGTGCAAAAACAAAACATTGAAAAACAGTCAAATTAGGTCGGGTGGAAGCGATCGATGGCGACAGGGGTGCGACTTGTCACGGTACTCGAGAAAATATTAGTCTCGCAACCAAGGCCCAATCATACTCAAGCGTTATTCAAAAATAGCAGTAAGTAAAGGGTGACTCAAATTGAGTTTTCACATGAGAAGACGCTGTATTTTTGACATGGTTTTAACAAAGTCATTAGTTTCAATAAGGAGGAGGGACGTTGTCCTATACCGATTATTATTAACAGTTGCGACTCTACGGAAGGGTCCGACCCTGGTTTTAACAAACGCGATTTTTATTTGCTTCAAATTATTGTTCGTTTTGCGATTCTCAACATTTAGCAACGCGTATTTAGAAGAATCGCCCAAAAGCTCCGTCCAAGTTCCAACCCAACCCCTGGACTGCTGGTACCCCCTAATGAGAAGTTGACGTCTACCCCCGTGTCGATCGTGGCTTTCTAGGACATTGCAAATCTCAATCGTAGGCCGTCTATCCCACCCCACAAGATCGCTCCTTTTCCACCGCGAGGTATCGTTTGTCAATCACAAGCATCCACTCCCGAAGCCCAGCTGAACTGAAGCAGGACAAGACTGCGGAAGCGAAAGGCCTGGACTCACTCCGAAGGAAGGCCCTGACTCGGCTCAGAAGAGCTCATTATCGGTGATAGATTACGAGTTTTCGATGCAGATTCCTCTTCCAACAGGCAGCGTTCTATGTGAATGGTTCCAACCCCATGGATATGAAATTATACAATATCTTCGAAGGCAAATGACGCACTTAGGCTTTCCTCGGTCTCTCGCGAAGATGCCCACACAGTCCATAAGCTCCTGCTCTGAAGGGGAGTGTGCACCGGTACAAAATTAAACTGTGGCGAGCGCGCGGCTCCCTATAATGAAAGTTAGATGTAGACCGGACAAATCGCATGTTTAATAATACCGTGACACGAATGGGAATTCCTTCGATGGCAGGCTGGGTTCTACCACGGAGGGCGATGAACATCTTGGTAATGAGACGTCGGAAGATGGTCGAGCGCATTTAATTCAGGGCGCAGAATATGTGGAACTCTCATTTAATGAGCGCGGGGCCCGGACGATTGCAACATTGGATTTCGATGGAGTGGAGGATACCGCACGCGACGACCATGTACGGGGGCCCGACCACGACAATGACGCACGTACAATGTACATAGGCCCGGTCTTGCGAGTGGAGTGTTGAGAGTTGAGTTTCGGAAGATTATAGCTAAACCGTTTTATACTACCTCTCGAAGTTTCTACGTGTAGATTACACCACTAGCGACATCTTTTGACCATGTGGTGAATTTGAATATCGCACGGTCAATTTCAATACATTTATTGATTTTTTCTCCGCGTGTTTTCGACCCGTACACGCGGTGCGCTTCATATGATACTGTGAAATATGTACATTACGCGGACATCGGTCAAAAAATGCCTTCTAAAGGCGTGAGTACCCTCACAAAAAAATAGTTTCAAGCAACAACAGTTCCAGTAAATTATATCCCGGTTTTCCTCCGGATTTAGCTTACATCGCTTATTATACAGGGTGGTGAAAATTTCGATGCTCACTATTGGTATCTTGGAAACGGTAAGAGATACGAAGTCGGTTGAATTAGAAAAAAGTTGCGCATTTTTATAACGATTGACAATCTGAAAAGAAACTTTGAATATTTTGATTGGTTTACGATTTATCACAAAAAAACTTAAAATTTTGATTTCAGAAATTATTTTTTATCTTTCCAACCATTCAAGCTTTTTCAATCAAACTTGGTAGTTTTATGTTTTTGATCACTCCAAGTCGATCAACGTTGGCAGAAATTTTCCAGGCCTTCTAGATGTCAAATTATGATAGTCAACTTTTGTTTTTCTTATGGCCGCCATATTAGATTTTTGCACTAATAGATAGAGGAAAAAATTTGCTCTCTGAATTAGTAACCAACATGTTTTTTCATGACATTTTTAGCGTCAAATTTTGAAATTTTCATAAATTATTGACAAAATCCGGAATGCTTTGGAAAACAATTGAAATATTATCAATTTTCCAGACCTTCTAGATGCAAATTTTGAAAGTCAATTTTTGTCTTTCTTATGGCCGCCATATTCGATTTTTGTACTAATAGATAGAGAAAAGAATCAGCTTTCTGAATAAGAAATCAACATATTTTTTTTAATGACATTATTAGCGTCAAATTTTGAAATTTTCATAAATTATTGACAAAATCGGGAATGCTTTGAAAAACAATTGAAATATTATCAATAGCAACAACAAAAAAAGATAGATTGTATTCAATTGACGTATCTAGGGGCTCGATACCAATTTGCAGGCGCGAAGTTGGAGACGGCGCGGCGTAACTTGCCAAATACAGAGCGGTCTGATTGGTTGGTATCCGCCGTTGCTATGGTAACGGCACTTACGGCGGTCTCAGCCCCAACTTGATATCGAGCCGTAACTTCTTAATCGTGTTTTGTGCTTGTTTGTACCGAGAGCTCATAAATTAAATGAGTCAAGGGTGCCTGTGAATTCAAAAAAGTCTGTCGAAACTAGGGGAATCCTTACTCCTTTTATGATAAATTTGTCAAACTTTAACAAGAACGATGCTAGTTCCGACAGACGTCTTTGAACTCACAGACACCCTTGACCCATTCAATTCATGAACTACCGGTACAAACAAGCACAAAACACGATTACGAAGTTAGATACGTCAATTGCACACCATCTGTCACTTTTTTGTTGTTCCTATTGATAATATTTCAATTGTTTTTCAAAGCATTCCCGATTTTGTTAATAATTTACGAAAATTTCAAAATTTGACGCTTGAAATGTCATAAAAAGAACATGTTGGTTACCAATTCGGAAAGCTAATTTTTTCTTCTATCTATTAGTGCAAGAATCCAATATGGCGGCCATTAGAAAAACAAAAGTTGACTATCATAATTTGACATCTAGAAGACCTGAAAAATTTCTGTCAACGTTGATCGACTCGGAGTGATCAAAAACGTAAAACTACCAAGTTTGATTGAAATAGCTTGAATGGTTGGAAAGATAAAAAATAATTTCTGGAATCAAAATTTTCAGTTTTTTCGTGATAAATCGTAAACCAATCAAAATATTCGAAGTTTTCTTTCGGATTGTCAATTGCCACAAAAATGCGCAACTTTTTTCTAATTCAACTGACCTCGTATCTTTTACCGTTTCCAAGATACCAATAGTGAGCATCGAAATTTTCACCACCCTGTATATTATGCTTAGCTTAGCTTTCTTAACATTATTTAGACTCCAGCGCCCTAAGCGCGCGCCAGTTACGACATTGCACACTTAGAGCTCACTTGCATTTATCATTGTATTTTTGTGAATAAAACATTTTTTTTGAAGATTCCCGAGAACGAACATTTAATTAGTATCAATTACAGTGATATAGAAAGAAATTTATTAACAACAAATTACATCTTTCCAACATTTTGGGTTGCTGTAAAACAAAGAATACAAAACAACATAATATATAAAACTCTAAAATAGTAAAATTAAAACTGGGTAAAATAAATTACTTTTTGTATAAGTGATTCCTCAAAATGTGAATGGAATTTTCCAAAGCGCTTGCTGCGATGATTTTTAATAATTTTAAAGGAAGGCCGAAAGAGTCCCAGAATTTTTTTAAAAAGGTGGTGATTGTTTCACGGTCCCCGACGAATATACCAATGACTTTTATTTCTTTTAGGCGGTGTGAGTTTTTGAAGAAGGGTATCATGGTAGAAGTTTTCATTTTGAACTCTCATCTTACGGCTGCTGCGATCACAATATGAATATTGAGGAGCAATCAGTAAACTCCCTTCATTTGTTGAGGAAAAATATTGTAAGTATGATTTCATTTTCTTCAGAAAAATAATATCTCAAGATTTTGGAAACTGGCAACTAGATATCACCTTGAAGATGATTTATCTGAGAAAATAATTCTTATAAAATATTGTAACGGATTTCGGGCTCGCCTAGCTTGATCACGCCACTCCCATTACTCTGAAACGATCCGCTCGAAGCGCTTCCGTCATTCTAAGGGCTCATTTACATAGACCTTAACCGTAATAGTAACAGCAACGCTAACCTTAGTGTAGAAGTTTGGACCTGTACATTTCATCAGTGAGGCAGACAACGCAATGAAGGCAGGTTGCTCGTCTCGGCGCCGACACCTGCTTTTGTTGTGTTCTTGGCCTCATGGATGAAGTGTGCAGGTCCAAACTTCTACACTAAGATTAGCATTGCTGTTACTGTTACGGTTAATAGCCCAGGTGCCAGAAAGCAAAAATCAGCTCAATAAGGAAATAATTGTTTCCTGGCTGGGAACTAGCTTGAAACGATCTGTGTGGCTTAGGTTTTGACATACTTATTTCCCCCCTTTCGGAAATGTCGGCGTCATGTCGCCATCATCAACAAGAAGTGCACCAGCGTGGTTTTTGCCGAATATCTTGATTTCAGGCCATCTGACAGCAAAAGATGTGGGGAGTCATTTGGAAACCAATGAAATTCCCTATGGAATAGTTTGTAAATGACCTTTCTGCGACCTATGGTTTTTGAGATAGAGCTTCTGGACGCGAGAGACATTGTCGTAAAAGCTCCATGGCCACTTGACTCAAAAAACTAAAATGTCGATGTGACAAAGAAATTTCAAAATGAGATTTCTCGAGAATCCTTCATGCTATAGTTGCGGTGATAGTCTTAAACTCTTTCTCTTGAACCGTTGATTACGAATATAGAAAAGTCAAAAACGTCACATTGTACATATACAGGGTGTACTGAGAGAATGAAATCAGATCAGAGAAATTTTACATATTTCTTCGATTTAGCCTATATGCGACACTCTAAGCACCTAACACGAGTTCAATATCAATATGGATTTGCTCTATAAGCTTCACTTAATACACTAAAGAAGTGGTCAGCTCACAGCTTCACTGTAAAATGTTTTGAAGGCCCTCTGAATTCATCAAAATATTAAAAATTCAGTACCAAGGAATGTATATAACAGTATATTATATACCAAGGGACCAAAGTGAATTTTTGATTTTGAGATTTGGGCCCAAAGGGCCCTCGAGCAACAAACTTCACCCAAGGGATCAAAAATTCACTTTGGTTCCTTGGTATATAATATACTGTTACATACATTTCTTGCTACTGTAAATTTTGATGATTTCAGAGGGCCTTCAAAACATTTTACAGGAAAGCTGTAAGCTGACCACTTCTTAAGTGTATCAAATGAAGCTTACAGAGCAATGCATATTGATATTGGACTCGTGATAAGTGCTTGGAGTTTCGCATAGGCTATATCGAAGAAATATGTCAAATTTTTCTGTTCTGATTTGATTCCCGTAGCACACCCTATATACACACATCAAAAGAATCTAGGGGACAAGCAAATTCAGACGATTCCTAAAATCATCATAACTTCTGATTCCTGTAAGCGATTTAATATCGGTCGTCCGTGTTCGATAGCCCAATCTTTCGTCTTCATGCCTTGATCACCTCAAATACGAACAGTGTTTCATAAGGTTGCTACAGGGTGATCAATGAAACAGTGTAAAATTGCCGAAAGTTCAGTACGAGCGCGATTTTCCAAAAAAAATATTTAATGCATTCCAATAGCACAGTTATGAAGATCAGTGTTTCAGCTTCAGTAACGTTTGTGAATTTCGAAAATCGAAGGTGAATTGCCAAAGATATCGATCATTTTGTGCCGCCATGTTGAACTTCCAAGAAAGGAGAAAGTGATCCGATTTCATTGAAACTTGGAACACGCTCATGTCTGGCTCAAGTAATTTAAATTTCAAGGTCAAATGTCACTTTCGATCACTTTCGAGCCGCTTTATTGAATTTTTCACATAATTGATTCAATTTGAATAAAACTTGAAACACACTAAAATCGAATCATTCACATAAAAGTTCAATGTGGAGGCTTGTTAGTGACCAAGGAAGATATTTGACCTTGGACTTCCAATTACTGAAACCAGATATGAGTGTAATCCAAGTTTCACTGAAATCGGATCATTTTTTTGAAATTTTAACATGCCGGCACAAAATGATCAATATCTTTGGCAATTTAGCTTCAATTTCTAAAATTAAAAAACGCTACTAAAGCTGAAATACCAGTCTTCAAAACTGTGCTATTGAAATGCATGAAATTTTTTTTTGGGAAATCGCGCTCGTACTGAAATTTTGGCAATTTTACACTGTTTCATTGACCACCCTGTAGAAACTTTATAAAACATTGTTCGTGTTCGACGTGATCAAGATATAAAAACGAAGGATTGGGCTATAGAACACTGAAAACAGTTATGAAATCGCTGACGGCAATCAAAAGTAAAGATGATTTTAGAAATCGTCTGAATTTGCTTGTCCCCTAGATTCTTTTGATGTGTGTATGTACAATGTGACGTTTTTGACTTTTCAATATTCGTAATCTACGGTTCAAGTGGAAGAGTTTCAGACCATCACCGCAACTATAGCATGAAGAATTCTCGAGTAATCTCATTTTGAAATTTTTTTGTCACATCGACATTTTAGTTTTTCGAGTCAAGTGGCCATGGAGCTCTCACGACAATGACTCTCGCTTCCAGAAGTTCTATCTCAAAGACCATGAGTCGCAGAGAATTGATTGAAAAACCAAACTGTAGGGAATTTCATAGGCTTCAAAATGACTTCTTACATCTTTTGCTGTCAGATGACCCAAAATTAAGATATTTGGCAAAAATCACGCTGGTGCACTTCTTGTTGATGATGGCGACATGACGCCGACATTTCCGAAAGGGGGGAAACTAGTATGTCAAAACCTAAGCTACACAGATCGTTTTAAGCTAGTCTCCAGCCAGGAAACAATTATTCAATTATTGTTTTCTCTGGCGCCTGGGCTATAAGGTCTCCAGTAAACGTCCGTGCTTGTTGTCAAACTGATACATGGAACCGTTCGAGTTATTCTCCACTAATTTTTTCACAGACATTGATAATGCAAATCAAATGTTGGGCAAAACTGGCTGGAAGCCTGATAATGATACGCAGATAAAATTGTCCACAAAAAAGAAAAGCATTATCTATTACTGGCTGTTGCATTTTACCATTCATGCACTGACTCGTTATTGAAGTAGTTGTCAACAACAAACCCTTCAAAGTAATATATTTCGAATGATGAAATACTCAAAGACGAAATGTAGAAACTCAAACGACGAGTCAGGAGAGTTTCCAGTTGGGTATAACTTTCGAATTGTCGGATGACACTAATTTTTGGCTTTGCTCACAGCTCGACAAGAGCCTTAAATTTTCATCACTTCTGTGGGTTTAGGTGCACTCACAGTGACAGACGTGCTGCCGCACTCCATCCCAAACGACAAAGTGATGTACGACAGGCGGCTTTTCAATTCATCAAGCGATAATTTTCAGATATGTGCGACAAGCGGAATGGCTGCTTGCAACCGCAGCGCTCAATGCCCGGAATGACACAGCGAATTATTCAATGTCAAGTATATAGGTACATTGCTCGAATTGCAAATTTGTAAGATACCGCATCTCTCCTCCACTTCAAAGGACGCCATATCTCTGAGGCTACATCCTATACAAGACGGTGTATAAAGAAACCAATCCTTCCGGTCCCTGTGTGTGCCCGCGTCATCCCATTCAGATATCCGCCAACGATATGGGAAAGCTGCTGCCGCAAAAGTTTTTTTCTTCTCATCACACGGTTCCGCGTGAAAAATGAAATGGCACGGAACATGCCATAAACGTAGGACTCGAAAAGGTCGGTTAGGAGCATAAGGTGGTGTAGTTTCGATAAAATCTGTCCTGTATAGATATAGAAATTGTATACGAGCGCGAGGTCCTGGAAAACGGGGAATAATGGGAAGACGAAGAGTGAGAATCCGAACGCCTTGATGACACGGTCTGCATGCTTCAAATGTCAAGGCAAGGAGCACATAGAGAATCCTCCACAATGGCGCAGGAGTTCCAAAGGCGGATGTGTATAAAGAGCGCGAGCGAACCGAGCGCGCGAAATGCAATTTGCAGTACACACTCCGGTTCGACCGACACTTTATTTGTTGCAATAAATTGCCAGTTCACAAACTACAGTAAACAACCCTCTCTTGCAGCTGACCACATTCAAGATCTTGAAGCCAACACCAAAACCGTAAAACGTGCAAATCCTGTCATTGTTATGTATAAGGACCGCATCGTTATTTAAATGGCGCTGTGTTGAGGTTTTAAATTATTATTAAAGTCTACGCCGAGCTTCGCAGCAGTGGAGGCAATAGAGGCTCTTTCTCAACATAAATTTTAACGCGCGACAAGTTTTCTCTTCTTGGTTGTTGATAATCGCCTAGGGTCTGTTTTAGCTTCCCCGTGCGTTCGTCTGCGATATTTTCGGCAGATTTCTCCAACTCTCTCTCCCGCGCACACCAACTTGGTCTTTTCCTGATGCTCGGTTTGGCTCCGAGGGAGCAGATAACAGCGGCTTACCGTATCGTTATTACATGAATGTACGAACTTGGCGAATACATACAGCTCTGGCCGGCCGCAATCGAGCTCTGGAACTTTGCATTATGCATCATAATGCAATATAGTTCGAAGTTTGTACAAGAGCTATTTAGCTATTCACGCGGGCGAAGTTGCACTTAATTAACCAGTGTACAGCTTGAGAATCGCAACTGATGAAAAAGTTGACTGTATGTAGCATTGCTGATTGCTGGTATGCTACGTGTGGTGGAATGGGAATTGACCTGGAATTTCGCTGCGCGGCTTCGCTAAATCGTTGTTCCGAGGCAACAAGAAGGATAACGCGAAGGATAATTGAATTAGTAGTGCACAACTCACTGATTGCTTAGCAGTTAAGTGGGGGGTGAAAAATCTTGCCGCGTTGTAGGCAATTTTTGTCATCTGCTTCCTTGATTGGAAACAGTTCGACGTGTTTCTCTGAGCGAAAACATTGAATTTAGTAACAGCTTTGCCTCTAATCATCGTGCAGACGAGACGGTGCTTTTTGTCTGAAACAAAATCTGTTGATGATAAAATAAACGTCCAATAATTGTAAACAACACTTCTAAATCTGTTTCGAATCCCAGCTTCCTCATCCTTGAATTTTATATCAATTTTTCTGTAAGTTGGTCATACTAGCCAAGTTGAAATTTTGACTAACTCTAGTCGTTACTAGGACTTTTTCACTCACCATACCTGAATTCACCATAGCAATGAGTACTGGCTGATGTTAAAGAATCAACAAGTGTGTGGTCGGTGACGTCATGATTCTGATTATTGTGTTTTGCTGGACTGTGAAGCAGAATACCTGGCTTACTGGGTCAGGTACAGACATCGGCGAGACATCAATGGAAAGCCTAGAGAAAGAGGATTTTTTTCATCTGAAGTATTTTGTTTAGTCGATCATGAATTTTCGAATTCTTGTGACTCGCTCGATTGAAATTGCATTTTCTTGGAAACTAGAGCACCTACAAGCAAAAGGAACCCCCCCAAAAGGAAGCTAAAAGGTCAGTCTTCCCCCAATCGCAGAACAATTTTTGTTGCCTTGATATTTTCTGAGAAAATTGCGCTGGATTGTTTTAGCTGGGACACCCTGTATTTATAAAAAATGAATGAGACTCCCAGAAATGGCGCATTAACTCTCCAGTACGTGGTAGAGGACCTTCCAGGGAACTCATGAAAAATATTAAAAAAACTCCTCCTTGACCACTCTTCGAGATATAATATAAGAGTTTGCATTTGAAAACTCAACTTTTTTATTTCTGTGATTTTTTTAAAACAGCAATATCTGTCTCATAGGGACAAAGCTCTTCTAACATTTTCTGGTGAAATAATCTTTAACAACTCCTGATTAACGGCTACAGCCAGTTTTGAATTTTGCAAATTCTCAATAAAATTGCCCAGAAAATGAATCTGGCATCATCGGTGAAACACAAATGAGTAGGTATACCTAGAATCTAACATTGAATAAATAAAAAAAATCGAATTAAGTCAATTTCTGACAATCAGATTAGTCAGTGTCATTTCCCATCATTCCTGCCTCGTTTTCACTTTTCCGCGAATAATGTACGGATGTGGCTAGCGAATATACTGATATGTTACTGATTTTGGGCGAATGTCGCGGCAATCACTTGCAGGCGGAACGCATTATTTACCCCAGCGATTCCGTCAAAGAAGAATCCCGATCGTAATGTGATAATGAGAACGGAAGACAGAGCCAGAAGAACCGGACAGGTAGCATTAGTATTATTACAAGCAGATCGCGGCCGCCCTCGTCACGTAAGGGTACCTGATGCTGAAGAGGACGTTTTGGAACTGCTTCAGAGTCAACCAAATCGAAAAGCTCACAAAGTTTTACTGGGACTACATGCACTACTTCTTCGAATACAAGTAGGTAGTTTCAAACTTCTATCGTCAAAGGATACTGTTCTGACGGATGTTGATATTCACACAGATTTGCAAAGATTCTTTTTTCGATTGTTCGTTCAAAACAAGTTAAAAGTGAAAAAAGTGTGGCGGTTTTTAAAGTGAGGTTTCTTTCTGAGACAGCCTCATCAACTCCCAAATAAAAATAAGAGAAACGTATTTTTATAAGTTAATTTTCTGAATGCGCGAAAGTTGTTGAAATTACGATGAGGTGCTATCGGTATCCATCAATGCCAGTAGGTACCAGTATCAGTACCACAAGGAAATGTTTAAATTGGCCCTGACAATGACCGTTTTTATGATGACCATGTTTATATTAGAACAATGGGGTGTTCCACGGATTTTGGGAAAGAATGAATTCAAATACTAGAGCCTTCGTAGAGCTCACTTGTTTTTTATTTGATTTTTTTGCGTTCATTTAGGCCCCGAAAAAAATGAAGAAAATTTCGCGTGACGTCACGCGCTTACTGGCACCAGAGTGCGTAACAGATGTTAAATGACGCCATACAATTTCTCGCTAGATATCGTACGGAATCGGGAACGCGATGAACTCCGAACATCCCATCGTGTCAGCCTGTCAACCTGACAAACAGCTGATGCAAAGAAAAAAGTGAAGTGTTACCGCAAGCAAGCTACAGCAGCATTCAGCAACACAGCAACACCAGCCACGCTGGGGCTGAAGTATGATGTATCCCCGACTGTATGATGAATTCCCAGCAATGTATTGGAGAGTTTATGCACCATTTCTGAGACACCCTGTAGAATATTAGCTCAACGCGGCCTGACTTGAGCTACTGTTTGGCGCTTGCTATCTCGTAAAGATTCAACTTCAAAAAGTAGGATTTTCTCAGAAGCCTCCATAGAGATTTCGCAGCTTTCCACTTTGCAAGACTCCTGGTCAGAATCGGAGGTTCTTCAACAAACCCAAGACAGGTCATGTGGTGAAGTTTTTCTTCTTGGTGTTTTCCTTTTTCTTCTTCTTGTTCTTCTTTTCCCGATGTGACGAAGGAACACGACGAAACTTGACAAAGCGTTCAGGTCCTCCAATCGACAAAAGTTGAGCAGGTGTCCAGATCGATGGCCCCTAATAAGACTAGCGTAACTCGTGAGACATGGTTAGAACTAGCGTATCTCTGCGTTTACCAAATGAACTAGCGTATCTCTGCGTTCACCAAATGAACTAGCGTATAGCCTGTGTAAATCTAATGGGAGGGACGCTAGTTCATTTGGTAAACGCAGAGATACGCTAGTTCATTTGGTAAGCGCAGAGATACACTAGTTCTAACCGTGTCTCACGAGTTACGCTAGTCTTATTAGGGGCCATCGAGATGTTGGTGGGAACAGTTTTGTAACTTCTTCTTCAGACATGCAATTTCTTCGGAACCAGACAAGAGACGGACGCCTCCAGATCGCATTTGGCTACGAATGGTTTGACATCCTGTCGACAACTTGTGGATGGGAACTCGTGTAGGTTACCATTGATTTCTGCTCCAGACAAGACGCTCCAGTAGAACCAGACAATGATGAAGTCCATAATTTGGTAAATGATGATGTTGACATCAAGCAAAACGTCTGCTTCAGCTGGTGCGTTCGGCTTGGCTGTTCGGGTGACTCCTTTTTACTCCGAACACTCCAAATAGTTCGGGTACGGCCAAATGGAGTGAAGAGAGTTAACTCGGTAGCGTTCGGGTTGCGTAGAGTGGAGTGCATCGAGCTCACTCTACGTGCACCATCTTTCCACGTGGGGCGGATGGAGCTTGGGATGGAGTTGTTTCTTTGAGAGGTTACGTTTTGCTGCGTTTCGTCATTTTTTAATGCTGTCGGCTGTCGCCGTCATCTCAACATGAGTAATGGCGGCTTTACAGAACTTCGTATGTTGCCGGCGACAGTGTCGCTGGCCAACATGATTCGATCTGCCTGTACTCCCTCCATAATTCCCGCGACACGAGTTGCTGTCGTCGTGTCGTTCAAATTATTCAACTACAGTCGAGAGGGGGACTGTCGCCGGCGACAAACGAAGTTCTCTAAAGCCGCCATAATAAATCAGAAGATGTGATCGTTCCGCAAGCGACGTACAGGGTGGTTTGTGAAACTAACGGCAACATTGTGCTGGCCGCAAAAGAAGACCTCTGTTGATTCTTGTAATTCAACCCGGCGCTTGTGTGGTGGGGTATAAAGCATCCAACCAAAATTTCATGTCGTTTTATTTCGATGTGTATACCAACTTCACTCCCCCGTTTCTCAGTACCTACCTTCAAGTAGGTACCTCTTCTCTCATTTCACTTTTCAGTTGCCATTCGGCTATCACAGCTCATACGTCGGCAGAAATTGCCTTAATGGTGACAGGCGACTGGGTGACAGGGAACGTTTGGCTGGTTCTTGCACCCTTCACTCCATAATCAGGTGACCCAAACTCTAACTTCACTCTACTCGTTCCACTCCAAACCAAGCCGAACGCACCAATCGTAAGACAAAATGTCAGTGACGTTTTTTGAAACTTTTTAGTGCAAACTGTTGCAGGATCAGGCAGCACGCTAGCGGTGCGGTTTTGATGTTATTCTCGTCTCATCAGATTTTTCCTTGTTCAGTGGTCAGACAGTAGTGTTGAACAAGATGGCGGCAATGTCATGCAGGCTAATAGTGGCGAAATTTTGCAAGATGGTAAGGCTGATGTTTGACTGACAAGGGCATGTCAGGTCAATGATGTGTCTGCGACAGAGCCGTTGTTGCTTGAACCATGTTTCGTGAAGAGGAAAAGTTTCGTTTGAGCACGCCATGCTGGTTCGGCAGAGATCTCCCGATGAGTGTCTCTGGACTCTTCTGAGTATGGTGAGAACAGGCACATCTTCTCGTCCGTCGTAATGTGGGAAATCCATTCCCAGGAGAATCAGTTCAACCTCAGGTACAAGCGTCCACAAGATTAAAGTTGTCATTCATGAAACAAAATAAGACTCAGTGGTAAATGGTTTACACAAAACAAAATATTTTAGTCTCGGTCCCTTTTATGAACACTTTTGGTCTGCATGGGCTGACAGAAAAAACAACTTCCCCTCTCAAGGCTTTGCCTCCTGAAGAACCCCAATTTGAGAAAAACAAAATTGATCCCATCGCTCGCCTTTCTAAACATTCCTGAGTTACAGAGAAGAACTCGCTCCTTGGACAATCCTGGCTTCTTCTGGCTTGAACAATCCTTCCTCCGTGAAACACAAAAAAAAGCTTGATGAACTGATGAACAAGCCTTTTTACTGGAACACTTCGGTTTCTCCCTACAGTGCCCTCCTCCATGAACAATCCTGCCGTCTTCCCACAGCCCCCTCCTCTTTTGAAAAATCCTGTCGTCTTTCCACAGCGCCCCCCTCCTTTGAACAATCTTGGTCATGGCACCACTCTGTGATTGTACAGTTGGAACGAAATGATTCATACGGCACCGTTAGAAAGTCGGCTGGATTTCAGAAATGTTAGCTGCTTGGATCGTTCTTGAATGCCAGTCTTGATTAGATATTGATCGTAATCAAATTTGGCATTCAAAAACGATCCAATCACCTAACATTTCTGAAATCCAGCCGACTTCCTACCGATACCGTATGAATCATTTTGCTCCCAACTGTAATCCTTCCCTCCCCTGACATTTTCTTTGTTTGGTCTGTGATCGTCTTAACCCTTCGTTGTGCCCGCTTTTGTTCAGAAGTTGAACGACCCGAGGGGGAAGAAGAAGGAGTTGAATGAAACATGCCCAGTGCACAGAGAGTCACATTTACTCAGAGCAAAATAAGTGCAAAATTATTAATGGTTCTTGTCTCAAAACACCTAAACACAGGACTGACATAATAGACAAAATGACACACAATAGACAAAATCAACAAAAACAATTGAAAACACAACAACAAAAGATGTCAAACGGTCAGTCAAAGAAAAAGGAGAGTGACGGATTCGGAAGATAGGCACTCAGTGGAAGAATTTGCCAAACAAGCCCCTGAGCTACGCCCAAAGACGAGGACTCAAGTATGTAACAAAATGAATGACAAAAACTCACTGATAATTTCCGGTATTCAATGTCAGTGAAATTAGTATAACAAAATCGCGGAAACATCAGTAGACAATGTGAATATTCAGGAAATAAATAAATGAATATAACAATGAATGAAACAGACTTGCCTTATTATCACACAAATTACAGGCACATTACCGTGGATTTGTACGACGGATATGCATCACCACCCGAGGTTCGGTTCGATCTCTTCGCATTTGTGCCCGGACGCTGGTAGGTAACCCCGCGGCCGACAGTTTTTGTCCTCTCGCAGATATAGAATCCGCCTGCTTCCGACACCCTCGGCGACACACTCGATGTTTTAAACTATACCATTTGTGTGTATCGGAATTTTCGAGAAGCGTCGAATTTTTAGCTTTATTAATGATAATGAAAAGTCCGTTCCCCTACAATGTCTACACTCCTCCACAAAAGAATCTGTAGCCCTCAAGACTTGAAGCATTCTTTGAAGTTTCAGCTCCATAACAGCTTTTGACTTGTCAAGACTTAATAATTGACTCCTTTCCCAGCTGATTACTGGACAAAGGAAGAGCTCATTCATATATTCCACAAGTATTTAGGCCTAGACAGAAAGACGGCTTATCGGCCTCGATCAGAGTACCGACTTAACAGTAATTCGAATCTGAGTTCTTACGAAATGAGAGCTATAAATCACTCAGGGCGCTATCATCTATTCATCATTTTCCATGTAGATGCAGTTCCATAAGAGCTTCTTCATACAAAGAACTCCCAAAAACAGATGCACCCAAATACATTCACTCAAACGAATTGTTCATGTCATTTCTTCCATAATCGTATTGAGCAATAGTTGAAGTTGAATTTTTTTTGCAGATGGCGCCGTCCAGCAAGCCCTATCAGCATGGTTGAGTCAAACCTCAGCTGCCCGCCCGAGCAGGCGGGCAACTTCAGCACCATCTTCGGCCAGACGGACGTGCCGGAATGGGAAGCTATCCTGACTATCGTCACCCTGACCTGCATCATCTTGCTGACCATCGTCGGCAACGTGCTGGTCATCCTCAGCGTGTTCACCTACAAGCCGTTGCGAATAGTTCAGAACTTCTTCATCGTGTCCCTGGCTGTGGCCGACCTCACCGTTGCCATCCTCGTAATGCCCCTCAACGTCATGTACTCGATCCTCGGCCGCTGGGTCTTCGGCATCCACATCTGCAAAATGTGGCTGACTTCGGACGTGCTCTGCTGCACCGCTTCCATCCTCAACTTGTGTGCCATCGCCCTGGACCGCTTCTGGGCCATCACAGATCCCATCAACTACGCCCAAAAGCGGACGCTGAAACGAGTCCTGCTGATGATCGGCGGCGTCTGGGTGCTGTCGCTCCTCATAAGCAGCCCCCCGCTGATCGGCTGGAATGACTGGCCGGAACCCGAAGTGTTCCTCATCGTGCAAGAGTGTAAATTAACAGAAAGACAAGGTTACGTTGTGTACTCCTCATCGGGAAGCTTCTTCATTCCGCTGCTTATAATGATAACTGTATACTTGAAGATATTTACTGCAACCAGACGGAGGTTACGGGAACGAGCGCAGGCTTCCAAGATCAACGCGATTTCCAAAAACCAATCGATGTTGTGCAACAACAAAGAAGTGCAGCAAGACCGCGAAAGCGTCAGCAGCGAGACAAATCACAACGAACACCCTGACGCTGACGTCAAAAAAGAAAAGAAAAAGAAGAAACCGAAAAAGGGGAAAAAAAGCGAAGACAACCTCCACCCGAATAATTCGCACCTCAAGCCAATACTCGTTCACGAAGACTCGCTGACTGACAATCCGGAAACGTCTTCGATCTCGCGGCGCAACTCGAACCCGTGTACTTCCGAAAACAACCACAAGGAGTCGGCAACTGCACTGACAACGGTCTCGAATTCACCGCAATCAAAAGCCAGTGTCAATACCACCAAAGTTGTAATAAGCGAGCCGACAATAGTGGCAATGAAAAAGCCGGGGGTGGTGTATCAGTTCATCGAAGAAAAGCAGAGGATCTCGCTTTCGAAAGAAAGGCGAGCAGCCAGAACTCTTGGTATTATAATGGGTGTGTTCGTGGTGTGTTGGTTGCCGTTCTTCCTGATGTACGTCATAATTCCGTTTTGTGAGGGGTGCTGTCCCACCAAACGGTTGATAAACTTCATCACATGGCTCGGGTACATCAACTCAGTGCTCAACCCGATCATTTACACTATCTTCAACTTGGATTTCCGGCGAGCATTCAGAAAACTGCTGGGACTCAGGCCGTAGTGCTAATAAACCCAAAGACTAGCAAATAACAATACTCTATAATATCCGTCGACAACTAATTGATAAATTCCCGTGTTTTTATATCGAAGACTGAATTTTAAACTAAGGGATCTCCGTTACGGTACTAGCTCTGCATCGTCCATTTCTTCCATTAGTCTAATTGAGCTTGCTTTGAATTTGTCATGTTTCAGTGAGAAACCTTGACTTGAACTGCATTAGATTTGGCGATTAGTATACTTGAAAAACAGTTACTGTTTCAGGCAGCAATATACCAAACTACCCTATGCATATCCGGTCAAGTACATGCCAAAGAGATTCAGCTATGTAAAAATGTATGCAATTACATTTTACCTGCTGAAGCTAAGTAATGGACGTGACCGACCCTTGTACGAAAACTTGACTAGAAGCTACAATTTCCAGTTACTTGATGTAGATTTGTATGTACCAAAACAACAAAAAACTTGTAATTGTAGAGCATTCCATGCTAAAAATATATGTGTTACCATCGAAATACTAACGGTTTGCTAAATCCGTCCCGAAGCATTCGAGCCCAATGCTTCACGACCGATTCGGCAAAGACTTACGCTTATTATAACTTAAATAATAAATAATAAATATTATAAAGAAAATTGTTATTGTACATTGTTGCCGTCTTCTGAAAAAAAGAAATTGTAAATTTGCTTAAAGAATGAAAATTTGTACATATTTATCGGTAGTTTCTCTCTCATCAGTAAAGTGATAACGTAGCAACAACCATAATGAGTGTGATATTTACAAGGAACTTCAAGAGACGTTCTAGAGTTTATTTATAACGTACCTACATAAAGAAATGTTGTGTGATTGCTCTTATGCTCCCCTCATCTAGCAAGCGCGTTGTTAATAATATCTTCTGATTGTGTTATTTTTGCACAAGGCATCTACTTTTACTAATAACGTTAATTTATTTATTCAGATTTTATAAGCGAGTTTAGATTTTTTTCGTATGTTGATGTGTAAACAATTTTGAACTTGAATAAATGAGAGTTTTTTTTATTTCGTTTCACTTTTTCATGACAGGTGGGTGCCGATGCAAATTGGCCGACCGACAGCCGAATTTGAGAGATTATACTTTGGAAATTGGAAAAGTTCCAAAAGCATGCACATAAACAGGTGCAATTTCAATTTTTTTGCTTAAGGCTGGGTGCGTGCATAAATTTTTTAGGCTCCAATTTTCTCTCCATTTTCCTGGTTAACAAAACATGGAATCTAAGTAGGTAGGTATGCCGGAAATTCGAAAAAGAACCGGAAATTTGCCATCAATATTTGATCAGTGTAGGTGGTCTGGGACTTCTGCGTTATCCAATATCAGGGATTACTCTGGTGGAAAAAGCTGGTTGAGCACTGGTCTGCGATTGGGGAATTTCTAAGTTTTATGCCGGTCCTATCCGAAGAATCTCATTAAACTTCGGTTAGACTTATGGGGATTTTTTTAAGAGGGAAAGTGAAATATTTATGCAGTTAATTAGTTGGCTTGAAAATAACCAGCGGGAGAATAAGTGTGAAGTTAATAAGCTTGCGGTGTAGGCTTCCGAAACTTTTTTTCGTATTAATTCAATTATGGAAATGTTACCCGGAACAAAAAATTAAGTGGAATTACCAGAGTGCGAAGGGTATTCCACTGGAATGACTACCTAATGGAAAAAGGCAACTAACTAACTTGGCAGAGCCTGAAAAAAACAACAAGGTGAGTATAATTAGCGGGTGGAGAGTACACCGTTTCTGTTTTGCATACCCAAAGCTAAACAAACTTTTCAAATGAATAACTTCACAATTTCCCTTACATGTCAAAAGTAGGTGGATGGTACCTACCTACACACCTCCTTTTGTTTTCATTTTTGTTTGAAAGTTCATAGATTTCGAAATCAAACAAATGCTGTAGTTTTCACGGGCGTGATTCTCGGTAGCGCATTTTACTATTGTTTTATTAAATAAATTCCTGATTCAGGCAAGCTGTGTCCTACTCAAAAATAGCTTCACATTCCAAAGTTTGATCAGGCCTACCTGAATTACAAATTTATTTCATCACACTATACAGGATGCTTCAGCGATGAAAGCAAAGAATTCAACCGTGAGTAGATCTCGTCAAAATTCGATAAAAACCTGTGTACCATTTTGCAAAGTTCGGCCTAATGACAAAGATCCAACCCTTGGAAGTCCACTTTTTTTCGGATTTCTAAAATTTGTAACTCAAGAACGTTTCGACAAAATTAGCTTAAATTCAGCATAAGCTGGTTTATCAACATCATCCATCAACTTGTCAAACTGTGAAAGAATCCAATCCAATTATTGACCATCGTAACTGCTACGCCTCTGGCTGGATCCTTTCAAAATTTGGCAGATCGGTTAAGATAGTTTCGACAACCAACTCTATGATTTTAAGTTAATTTCGTGAAATCTTTCCTATCCATTGAATGAATTATCCATAGAATGGATTATCCTTTGAAATCCAAAAAAGTGAACTTTGAAGGACTGTATTTTCGTCATTAGGCCAAACTTTGCAAAATTGCATATAGGTTTTCGTCATATTTTGACGAGGTCTACCCACAGTTAAATTTTTTACTATCATCGCTGAAACACCCTGTATTACCTACATTGTATTGGAGTGAAAATTGAAAAAAAAAAATCAGTTATTGACGTAGTCGATCAAAAAGCTAACAATGATTTTTTTCTCACTAAAATAGGTAGGGGACGAACACACTGCAAAAAACACCATGAAATTCCGATGAAAATCATAAGAGAGACGTCCCCGACTAATCAGATTCATCACGTTTTTTTTGCAGAAATCTCACTCTTTTTTTCATTGTTAGGGAAAAGCAATTATAGTACCTTTAGGTACACTATTGAAGCATTCATTCTCAAGATAAATATCCCTTGGTGAAATATTGGTTTTAACATTTTCCAGTTGCATTGTTTTGTCAATGGCATATTTACCTACATGATGAAAAACACGTAGGTTTTTCTTGGTAATGATAGAAATGTCGCTGTTGGCACGTCGAAAATAGTTTACAAAGAAAGATTGGTGCGACACCTGTTCACTCGCCTTTTTACGAAATGAATTTCTCAAGTATTACAAACTCCGCTGTGTTACAGGGTGCCTCAAAATATGACTAGCGCCTGCCGGCTTCAGGAACGCTAAAAAATGTTGGAGGTAATTTTCTGTTGACTTGGAGGATTGATGGTGAAATCAAGGTGGCTTCTTACCTATTGAATTGTCAATCTTACGAACGATTGATCGGTGAAACTTGTTATCAAATCATTAGGTGATTTCCTTTTAAAACAAAACTCACTGACCTGATCTGAGTTAGAGAGAGAAAGAGCGAGAAATCACATGCGCGAAAGTGAGATACCACTAACAACTTAGGTCAGAATACTTAGTTCAGGTTGTAAAAGGAAAGCACCTATTGTTCCCACGCCATGTTTGTCATCAATGAAAAAATGTGATGTGTACTCGCATATCCTTCGACGAAACTCACATTTTCCCAGTAAATCGAGCAGTAAACTGTCAAGTAAAATACCTAAATGCAGGTGTCAGATCAACTTTTCAGGATTCCGCGTATTTATCGTAGGAATAGCAATAGCATATTGTAATGAAGTGCACGGAAATCCATAGATTACATTTTTTGTGATTTCAAAAAAATCGACAAGGTTTCCCTCTCGGTTTCCCTCATTGCTGGATATCACTTTTTAGAATGACAAATACTCACAAACGAAATGCCTCTTAAATGGGGAAACCTGATAATGGTTTTTTGCAAATTTCTCCAAAACTTGCTAAGATAAAATAACGAAATTTGGTTTGACCACTACATGTTATAAGCCTGAGGTAATGACTAATGCTGAGCAAAATTTCCAAATTACATTAGGGACGTCGAGCAAAATTTCCAAATTACATTAGGGACGTCTAACAAAGGGGGAACGGGGGATGAATTTAGCTCCATTTTTTTTTGTTCATGAATTTCTCTGGATTTTGATCAGAAAATCTGGAAAATCAAAGTTTGTTATGGAAGTAAGGTCCTTTTGTACTATTTCGATTGGACGTATCGTTTTCGAGATTAAGTAATTTTAAAGAAAAGTTTATCACCTGAAATTCTCCTCAAATTTCCAAATTCCGATCACAAAAATCACAGCAATAACACCAACTGTGTTTTTTTGGACCAAAAACAGGAAGAAATGTTCCAATAAAGGTGGGTTGAAAATGCTCCTTAGGGAACTCAGAGCTCCTTGGAACGGCAACTTGCCGAGATAAAATTTATCGCGCTCTAGGGGCTCTAGGTGTCCTAGGGAGGATTTCCAACGCATTTTCATTGGGAGGTTCCTTCTTGTTTTTGTCTAAGAAAACACAGTTAGTGTTATTGCTCTGATTCCTGTACTCGGAATTTGGAAATTTTTCAGGAGAATTTCAGGTAAAGTTTTCTTTGAAGTGGTTTATCTCGAGAGCGGTGCATCAAATTGAAATAGTACAGAAGAACCTTTTTTCCATAAAAAACTTTGATTTTCTGGATTTTCATATCAAAATTCAGCAGAAGTTACGAGCAAAAAAAATGGAGCTAAATTCATCCCCCCTCCCCCTTTGTTGGACGTCCCTGATGAAATGTGAAAAACTTCTTCACAACAATACTTCAGGCTTATAACATGTAGTGATCAAATCAAATTTCGTCATTTTATCTTGGCAAGTTTTGGAGAAATTTGCAAAAAAACCATCATCAGGTTTCCCCCTTCAAGGGGCTCTAGCTCCGTTAGGGGGCTTTATTCGACCCATGTTTATTGGATCTTTTCTTCCTATTTTTTGACGTAGAATAAGCTGGTCAATTATTGCGGTCTAAATTTGGAACAACTTGTATGTCATAACTCGTTGATTTTTGTACTTTGTCACGCTTTTTTCAGCTACCAGCTACCTCAAAATATAGGTGTTGATATTGTCGGAGATGGTCGTGGGGCTATTGACGCCTAGAATCGCATGGTGTTGATCGGAGCTCAGAAGTCACAATAATGGTATAGGTGATGTTGGTCTTCCAGATAAGTACCAAATACGTTGATCTTTTTCAGAAGTGTTGGGTTCACCATGCAAGGTAAGCGGTTATAGCTCGTCTTAGCTTATTAGGATGTTAGGTACTGTACTGTGTATACGGTTGTGTATTGTTACGAATTTCGCGTACGGGTTCGAGTGTAATTGAGACGATCGTTTTAAAACACACACTGTTTATTACTCCGTACTACAATAAATACACGCCAACAATTATCCACTTGGAATTATCGCTGTGATTACAACTCGCTTTTAATTCGCTCGCTACCACTTCGCATTCCAATTCAATACTGGTCGTGAGACGACAATTGATGCCTTATACATATAGGTCCGACCAATTCATATCGAATGTTCCATGCATTCGCCAGCAGTTCCCATAGTAATCCGGCATATGGATTCTAGACCACTCCTGAATAATCACACACCTTTCGCGTGCTTCCCGTGAGCTCCGGAATGTCTGCACCTCCGCCAAAATGAACAGATGTGCCTTGATCGAGCGTTGAAGGTTCCCAATGCCAAGCCATCGCGTATACTCCTGGAAACGTTCAAAGCACCGCTCTTGTATCTACCTACACCGCTACATTACATGATGGGTGGAAGAATCCAGAAAGATCGCGTGTTTACACGAATGCACGGGATCGCCGCTCGTAACAATATGAAACACATTGTTTACCGATATCTCAACCTGATGGGCGTATAAATGTTTGGATTTTGTTGTAGCCTACAAGCTCACGTAGTACTTGCCAGCTCTCAGGATTCCGAGAACAGATTTGATCCACGACATCATTATCCTATCCAAAAATTCCTGAGCTTGTGCTCGGCTAAAAACATTCATTTTTTGTCATTACACCACACCCCGTGCCGGCCATACATTTTGCTAATGTTGTTGCAGGACAGAAACACTGTTGAATTCTCAACAGTTGTTTCAACACTGAATTGTCCAAGTCAAAAACACCTAATTTGATGCAAAGCTGAATTAATTATAACATAATAAGCAATAATGGCTGGTTTTTATTTTAATTCCCATTCAATTTTAAAATTTTATTATAAAATGGTTGTGACGCTAAGTTAGTCACGCTTCAATTCAGTGGAGTTATCGCTATTATGCATGTTTTGTGGTCGTAGACCAATTGCAGTCCTATGTCAGATTGAATCAGAATTTCGCAAGATAAGTTCAAATGATTCTCCACCTGTATAAGTGCTTTGAATTGGCTTCCTAATTGGAGTTATCAGGGCAACGAAAACCGCGAGGAAGTCTCCCACACAAACCTAAACAGCCAAACAACTTGAAGTTATCTAATATAGGGGGTTCGAACGATGGGCGAAGGTTCAATTCGAACCGGCCTATTAAAAGGCTTTTTAACAATCAAAGACCCAAAGGGTTAACTGATGAATGTAACAACTGTAGGCAAACCACCAACCTATTGGGTCATATGCATAAAAACGAAGTATATGCTCACACTCAAGGAATTTAATACATAACTCTTTACAGAGGAACTTCAATAATAATGAATTTGCCACGTTGTTCAAAATGTAATTAAATGTGTGTAAACCATTGTTGATGGAGAGGGTGTTTTATTACAGAAATTGAATTGTGTTGATTCTCAGCTAAGCCTCATTAATCGGGGTAATTATGGTATCTACCGAGAACAAAAATAACGTTCTCATATTTACTCAAATTAAATGAAGTCCGTTGTGGTGTAAAATGATTGTATCTGTGTATGGAAATGGTTTAAATTGCTCCTCGCTCATATAGAGCCTGGGGGTCGAATTAAAAGAAAGGGTTGAATATTTTCCAGGTAATAACAGGGGTTACAGTTATTATTATAACGTATGTAGATCACGGGTTCTGATCAGTACAATATGTTTATTTTGATATCCCTGTTGTTACCTACAATTCCAATGTGCGATGGTACCCAGACAAACACATAAAGTTACTGTGACGCTGTCGAAAGCTGGGATTGGATTCGCTGATGAGCTGAAGCGTTTTGGGTGTTCTCTACTGGGTAAGGCTTTCAAATGCTGCTAGTGAATCAGGCATTCTTCTATACATATAGGTGTCTGAGAGATTGAGATAGGCCGTATAACTCGGCATAGGGATGTTTTCCATGTTTAGATTTTTTAGTACATCTGTAACCTTTGGAACCCGGCCCGTAGCGCGGGGGACTCCGTCTTTGGAAGCAATTCCAGAGATGGTGGGTTCGAATCCTGCCTGGGCCAGGTGAAAATTTTCATGCGCTCTCTAGTACCTTGGCGTGTACCACCGCGCGGTCACGTCAAGGAGAAAAGGGTGAAACGAGGTGGACACCGAAAAAAAGGCGCTAATAACCTCGTTGTTGATGCGTCCATAAAATGGTGGGTGGTGTGCGAATCACCCGGCACCGCTCTCAGAATTCCAAGGTCAAATGTCACTTTCGATCACTTCCGAGCCGCTATATTGAACTTTTTACATAAATGATTCGATTTGAATAAAACTTTGAAACAAACTAGAATCGAGTCATTTACATAAAAGTTCAATGTGGCGGCTTGAAAGTGACCGAAAAAGACATTTGACTTTGAAATTCCAATTACTTTAAACCAGACGTGAGTATGATCCAAGTTTTAATGAAATCGGATCACTTTCTTGGAAGTTCAACATGGCGGCACAAAATGATCAATGTCTTTGGCAAATCACCTTCGATTCCCAAAATGCAAAAACGTTACTGAAGCTGAAACACCAGTCTTCATAACTGTGCTATTGGAATGTATAAAAAAATTTGTTTGGGAAATCCTCGGGGATATCGCGCTCGTACTGAACTTTTGGCAATTTTACACTGTTCCATTGATCACCCTGTAGAAACTTTATGAAACATTGTTTGTATTTAACGGAATCAAGGCATGGAAACAAAGAATTGGGCTATCGAACACTGAAAACCGATATGAAATCGCTGACGGCAGTCAAAATTTATGATGATTTTGGAAATCGTCTGAATTTGCTTGTCCCCTAGATTCTTTTGATGTGTGTAATATCCTATTTTTTTTTTGTGTGCGTGACAATTATCGAACTGCGAGCTGGTTGCAATTTCAACCGAATAAATGAAATGAAATGCAGCGTTTACTTCGAAAGTTCCGCGGAAGTCCCCGTTCCCGCCGAACACCAGAAGCACAAGGATGGTGCGTTGGAAAAGTCAACAGAATTACGTTCAGCTCAATTGTCGTCGCTGATGGAATCGTATTTGTTAAACACAAGCGACTCGAACGCAAAGCAAAAAATTCAATTAAACGTTATTTCTCCTCCTACAAAACGTCTAAGCGCCCTCTTGATGCGTGTTGTATTTGGTAACACTCCAAAGACGTTATTAAATTTTCGGCAATTGTGCGCCGTTGGAGTGGAGGAGCCTCTGCCGTCATGTTTCATCCGAGGAAATCTACAATGTAATTAACCTCGAACGCGGTTTATGCCGTGATTATCATCATTAATAAGCTTCAAGTTGCCTGTGGTAGGTGCCCAACTCGCTGGCACCTTGCTTGGCACCTTGCGCTCGGAGGAGAAGTTCGGGCCAAGTTTGCACGTCGGAAGTGTCACGCAATAGCGTCAATCGTTCAAAGTGCAATCAGTTCTGCAGCACACAATATCAAATAGAAGGAAGGTAGGTAGGTACCTACTCTGTTACACGCGGACCCGTGTTCCATTCATTATAGCCACTTCACATATAGGTGATGATTACTTTCTTAATCATTGCTTCGCCTACGGCTCATGTTGCAAAACTTCATGCTGGTGAAGAAATAGGTTCATAGGTATTTAATAGGTGCCTGAAAAAACTGGACCTACCCCTAGACTATGTCCATTTGATGGTGAAACACCCTGTATACTAGTATCGTATTTTTGAGAACATTCCAGCAACGCCTGGTGGCCCTGGCAGTCCGTTTGCGTATATTCGGGCAAGCTTTCGAGCGAAGCACCTCCGCTTATTGTGCAGATGTGCCTTGTTCGCGCATCTAGATCTCCAGATTCCTCCAGCCTCCTGAAACTGCACCGTCTCGAATATAATCACTAATCAGCATAAACCTCCGCGTTTATTCCCCAATGCGAATGTAGTCGTCCTGAGCTGGCATCATGCCGGTCTTTGTCGAATCCAAGTTTCCATTGTGATTGTGCCACTGCGTTCGGAAAGTGCCGACAGAATTATTATCAATTCACTCCTTCTCCCGGAATAACAGCATTATTATTTTAGGAGACAGTGCCACGCAATTTGCATCGAACACATCGAGACGGTGCGTCTGTTCGATGGTGCAGAAACGTAAACATTGCCGCCTTGTATCCTCGTGTCTTTCAAGATTCCACCGCACCCGCCATCCAGCCAAAGGATGCTGGCCGATGTTTGGTCTAGGGTGCGGCAGTGATAAACTTTTCGCTTCCGACGTGTCGATTAATTGCCTTTGTTTTCTTCATGGCTTTGTCAAATTTGAGGCTATAAAAACAGCACTCTCAGTTCCCACGGCTTTTCTATTTTCTCGCCCAGAGACAAGTATAGATTTCCACCCTTATATCCCCACATTCTTTTTAATTCGAGGAGAATAAGGCCGAAATTTATGTAGCGTTCAGGAGACGCCAAGAACAAAACGGCCTTAGGCTTAAGGGTGTCACTACGATCAGCACAAGAGAAATAAGTCTTCGTCATCAAACATTTTCTATTAATTCCGTCCGAGTAGAACAGCACAAGCGTCATTTCAATACAGATATCTACACAAAGAGGTTCACTGTCACCATAGGTATAGTGTTGAATTTAAAAGTTCAAAAAGTTGAATGACAGACGGTGCTAAATTCGAAATAAGAATCAAAAAGAAAATTTGCAAATTATCTAGTAGTTTTAGGAAAAAAATCTAAGTTACGGTGTGAATTGCGGTATTATGTGGATAAGATACCAGTGCCCGATTGCCCAAAGGTGGTATAAAAATCTCAGTTCGGTACTAAACACGGAATCAAAGTTTGAAAGTGGAATAAAATGCAAACCCAGCTACTTCAAGGGAAAATTTCTGTGAGACTACAAAATATGGCTCCAAGCGATCATTAGGATACCAAAACACAGGTAAGACAGCCTTCATTTAGGCTTGTAGAACACATCTTGCCGGAACGGTCAAAATCTTTTCTTTGTAATAAAAAATAGGCGACAAGTGCGTGTTACCCCAACTTTGTTTCTGTATACAAATAATCGCTTGGAGTCATATTTTGTATTTCCATCATAACCTCACCTTTAAGTAACTTTTTTTTCGCTGATTTTTTCCACAGATCTTGACGTTTTCGCATACTCCCTATTCAAGAAACGGAGAATAATTTTCTATCCAATCCTATTGAATAATGCACGCATTATCACTCGCATACATGCCTGCATTATTCAATAAGACTGGAAATAAAGCATAGTATTCTACTCGCGGGTAATGGCTATTACTCATTCGGATGCTTTACGACACTCGCCAAGGCTCGTGTCGGCAAAGTGGGTCCTCATGAGTAAGAAGCAGTCATTACTCGCTTGTTGAATAATATACTATTATTTCATTTTGGCGATTTTTTTTTGATGATCTTGATGTTTCAGCATAAGGGAACTACAAAAAACAAAAAAAATGACCAACTTTTTTTCGCGGAAAATTTTTCACGGCGGATCTTGACGTTTTAGCATCCAATAGACAAATAAAAATTTTTGCTTCTAGAATTTTCTCCCGTTTTTTGGACTCTCCGTATTATGCAGAAATGGCAAGATCTTTTGATAGAAATTTTCGCGAAAAAAAAAAAAGTTTTCATTTGTGTTTTGTTGTGTATGCTAGAACGTCGAGGTCTGTAAAAAAAAGTTTCCGGAAAAAAGTTAGAATTTTGTATTCGTTTTTTGGACTTCCCATATGCTGAAACGCCGAGATCAATCTGTCGTGCTTTCTTTTGTGAGCTATTTTTAAACACGCACGAGAGTTTTTGTCTTGCCGCCGTGCTCAGATTCTACACGGATTGAACATGTCTGTTGTTTGCATATCATGTCAATATTTTTATGATTATCCAATTAGTTTTGTGGGTAATTTGATTGTCATGTACTCACTTGACTTAAATAATTTTTGTGCGTCGTATTTTTGTCTGTCATGATTTTTTTTGTGGTCATTGTCCGCCGTCTTTTGTGACTTTCATATTTTTATGTCATGTTTTTATTCACACTGCTATTTTTGTAAGATATTCGGTGTAGGTATTTCTCAGGATTCTACTAATACCACTTCTATTTTCTTGTTTTGGGTTTTGATGCGTTGTTGATGATTTTATTATGCATTGTTGGTTTTATTATGCACTGTTTACTGATGTTTCTAAATTTGTCTACTGATATTTCTACGATTTGTTATTATTGTATTTTTGGTAATTGTACTTATTTGTTCCATAATAATAGCTTACAATACCGGAGATTATGAGTGAGTTTTTGACATTCAGTTTGTCACATATGTGCGAGTCTTCTTCTTTCGGCATGACTTAGGGGTTTCTCTGGCGGAATTCTTCCACTGAGTGTCCATTGTTCGAATCCGTCACTCGCTTTTTCTGTGACTTGACAGTTTGACATGATTATTCTGTTGTTGTGTTTTCATCAATTGTTTCCGTTGATTTTGTCCACTGGGTGTCATTTTCTATATTTTGTCAGCCACATGCTAGGTGTTTTGTGGAAAAGAACCATATAAACAGATCAAATACAGGGTGATTCATGAGTGCCCTTACATAGGCTAATGGGAGATAGAAGACTTCGAGGCGAGTCAGGATCCACTGAGGAAATTTTGTTTTCTCCATTGGTTACGAAGATACAGGGTGTTTTGTGTGTTTCGTGTGAAACTTTGATCAGCGATATTTCTGAAACGGCTGAAGATATTGTGTTGAAATTTACCAGTAATATTTCTCTGCTGGAACTTATCCAGAAGTCATACCGGGTGAGTCAAAATCCAGGGCCGGAATTGAAAAAATGTGCCCTTTTCTTATTTGATCAAAAAGTACATTTTCTGACCGCTTTTCTGGAAAACTGTTATCGGATTCGAAAAGCTAAGGAAAAATGCTTCAAGAATCACTCTTCAATTTAGATGGCACACCTAGACCGTTTCGACAAAAAAATTAAAAGTAATATTTGTGGGTAAGTTTCCATTTTTGACCGGACATAATTGACTCATTGTTTGATTGAATTCATTGAAATTCATTTTTTAGCTTGTCTCTGTGGAACAGAAGGGCTTGGTAGTGAGAAAAATTCCATAGCCGGAAATTTTTTTCTGACGATCAAATCGAGTCAAATTTTGGTTTCGCTCTCGATTTTGTCATAAAAAAAATTGTCGGCTTTGAAATTTTTTTTCAACCAAGCCCTTCTATTCAACAGAGACAAGCCAAAAAATGAATTTTAATAAATTCGATCAAACAATGAGTCGATTATGTTCGGTCGAAAATGGGAACTCACCCACAAATTTTACTTTGATTTTATTGTCGAAACGGTTTAGGTGTGCCATCTCAATTGAAGAGTGATTCTTGAAGCATTTTTTCTTAGCTTTTTGAATCCGATAGCAGTTTTTTAGAAAAGCGGTCAGAAAATGTACTTTTTGATGAAACAAAAAAGGGGCACCTTTTTCTAGCCCGGCCCTGGATTTTGACTCACCCGGTATGGCTTCAGGATAAGTTTCAACAGAGAAATATTACTGGTGAATTTCAACAAAATACCTTTGGCCGTTTCAGAAATATCGCTTATCAAAGTTTCATACGAAACACACAAAACACCCTGTATCTTCGTAACCATCGGAGAAAATAAAATTTCTTCAGTGGATCCTGACTCGCCTCGAAGTCCTCTATCTCCCATTAGCCTATGTAAGGTCACTCATGAATCACCCTGTATTGAAGTGGTCCACCCCAAAAACTCTCTCAGGTTCAAATGAGGATATCGTGACGAAAAATGAACCGATTTTAAAAACAATGGTGTTAGTGATTCAAGCGTTTCTCTGACTGCAAGCTTCTTATTTGGATATCGTGTTTACTGATATACTGTATGATATACTGGGTGACAAAAGAAGGAGTGCAAAGTGGTTAATTTTTAAGCGTGCGTAACTTTTGGAAAAACAATTTTAGAGTTTTTCTAGATATGGTTTTGGAGACCTCGCAGCAGTGGCTCGAAACGGTTTTTGACATTTTATCGCCTTCTGTTTCTTGTACAGGGTGTTCACGAATAAATTATACCCCCTCCCTGAATACTTCCTCTTGAACATAATTTCAAAAACAGAAACGATTCTTCCATGATTTTTCCCGTAGTATAGGTTTCGAATCTGTTCACTATATTTTTCTGAGACATTTTGCTTACAGGGTGTAACATCGAAAATTTTTCTCAGATTGTACACTCTGTATTTTAATATTGGAATCGGTTCCATTTTTCATCTTGATTATTATTATATATCAGACTTGATAGGTTATTCAGAAAAACACCTTTTGAAAAAATTGTTGAAGTTTCAAAAAATATGGAAAAATCTTTTTTTCAAAAATTTGTCGGTTCAAGGTAAGTTTAGTGAAAGTTTAAAACTTGAAACAAATTTATCCACCCAAATTAATAGACAAATGATTGAAATTCACTGAGTCACTTTTGAAAAAAATCTTTTTTCGAAATTTTCAAAAACTTCATCAATTTTTTTACACGTGTTTTGTTGACTTACCTATTAAGTGTGATATATATTTATAATCACGATGGAAAGCGGAATCAATTCCCATATTGAAATAAAGGGTGTTCAATTGAAGAAAAATTTTCGATGTAAGCGATATACCACAGAAAATGTTTGACAACGGATTAAAAGTCCACAGAAAAAATTGTATCGGAATCGTTTTCAATTTTTTTTTTCATTCTATTCAAGCTTCTCAGCTACATGGCTATTGGCGCTTTCTAAATAAAGATTTATACAAGTTCAAAAAGATACAAGTTGACTATTGGAGGTACGGTGTAGTTCACACTTCAGGATAGAGTTCAGTGTCCTTCAGGAATTCTATAAGTTTCAGCGCTTCTTCCTCTGCGAGTATGGTCTGGAGTTCAGCTGATAGTTTGTGTGTTCTTCTTTTTTGTTGGAACTTAGCACATTCTTCTAGGATGTGCTTGACTGTCAGTTGTTGTCTGCAATGTTCACATATTGGTAGTTCTTCTCGTCTGAGGATGTTACTATGGGTGATGTCGTTTAAAAAATTTGTAACTCAGGAACGTTTCGGCAAATTTAGCCTCAATTCAGCAAAAGCTGGTTTGTCATAATTATCTATCACCGTGTCAAATTTGTAAAGAATCCAATTAGTGGTGTAGGAGTTATGGGGGTCAATAATTTAGAAGCATCCGAAGAAAAGTCAACTTGAGATGACCCCTCATAACTTCTACGCCACTGTTTTGAATCTTTTGAAATTTGGCAGGTTGATAGATAATTACAACAGACCGGCTCACGCTGAATTAAATCCGAATTTGTCAAAACGTTCCTGAGTTAAAAATTTTTGAAATCCGAAAAAAGTGAACTTTGGAGAACTGTATCTTTGTCATTAGGCCAAACTCTGCAAAATGGTATATAGGTTTTCGTCATATTTTGACGAGGTCTACCTACAGTTGAATTTTTTGCTATCATCCCTGAAACACCCTGTATAGGGATATGTGCCAATCGATTTGTGGACCATCAAGGAATGTGAAAAATTATGGTGGAACAGTGGGATCTGCTGCAGGCACATATGGTGGAGGCGCCAAAATGAGTCCCGCTCGTTAACAAAAAAAATGCATGTACCTTGTTCATTTCACAACGGATCTTGACATTTGTTACGTCAATCTGTAAAGGAAAGAATCCTTTTGGTATCCCAAACCATTTTTTGAGAAAAATATCCTCTGAAGCTGTCAAAGTTTTTGGATCTTTTTGATATTTGGCATTTTGATAGATTCTGGTTTCGCCCTCTCGATTTTTCACCTTTCAACTTTCAATTTCCATCCGTAGCGCCTCGATATCGAAAAAATGGCGGCCGAAGAACACATTTTGACAAAATCTCGAATTTAGTCAATGTGAGATCAAAAATTATTCAATTATCTGTCATTTGACATCTCGACCATCTCTATGCGACTTGCGGTGCTCGAGATATAGCTTCTGGAAGCATTGAACTTCGGCATTCCAACACCACGCCTACTTTGCTTCACCCACATGTCACAACCAAGTTGACTGTCGACAGCTCTTCGCTAGTGATTACAGTTACAGATGGAAGAATGAGGCAAATAAATTCCGACAAGTAAGCAGCATTGAGGCAGATTTTTGACTGATTTAAAAAAAATATACTCGCGAGACAATGAGCAAAGAATCAAGAAGGCCCTGCCATAGTTTCCGTGAAGGTTTGTGGAGCTATTACAATTGATTTGTATTATTCCACCATAATTTTTCACATTCCTTGATGGTCCAAAAATCGATTGGCACATATCCCTATACAGGGTGGTCCATCCTAGCGTAATTATCCCATAGCGGTCTCACTCTTCAAGATAGAGAAAAAGATGTAAGGAAGAAGTTATATGGTTTGATGAGACCTATAAATTAAAATTATTTTCAGCTATACAGGGTGTCCCATTTTGACGGGATCAACAAAACGTCAATTTTTTTAAATGGAACACCCTATATTTTTTTGCATTTTCGGATTCAGCTTCTTCAACTGTCCTATGCCTGTATTTTTGTTTTTCAATTGTGTGGCAGTGCTACCAACTAAAAATTAAAAACTGAAAAAAATCGCATTTCCACAGTTATCTTGAAAAAATCGTAGCGGCCTTGCTTTTTAAAACTAAGAGATGAAACTTGACATGATGATAGTCAAGTCATAGACCAATATACCAATGTCAAAAATTTGCGATTTCTTGATACCGGGCGTTCACAAAAAAAAATCAAACTTTATAATTTTCAAAGTCTCATAACTCATTTATTTCAAATAGCATGCCCCCCTAATTTTATAACGTTATCTGATAGCTTTTTTTTATCCTCTTTCATTTTTACTTGGGGTACCCTCCCCTCAACTTCTTTTTTTTTTGAGATAATCGGAAATTTTCACAAAATTTGTGATTTTTTAATTTTTTTTCACAAATTGAGTTGGCCGTGATGAATGACAGACAAGCCAAATAGTACGCAACGCTCAATTAGTCAGTCTGAATATTGTCGAACAAGAGAAAATGGCTTCAACGCAGAAAAAAACAAATTGGGATCCTGGATATCGGGATCATTACCAGAACATCATATCAATCATTTTCTCTCGCGTTAAGTCATTTTTCTTTGTTCGACAATATTCAGACTGACTAACTGAGAGTTGCGTACTATTTGGCTTGTCTGTCATTCATCACGGCCAACTCAATTTGTGAAAAAAAAATAAAAAATCACAAATTTTGTGAAAATTTCCGATTATCTCGAAAAAAATGAAGTTTAAGGGTAGGGTATCCCAAGTAAAAAAGAAAGAGGATAAAAAAAGCTATCAGATGACGTTATAAAATTAGGGGCATGCTATTTGAAAAAAATGAGTTATGAGACTTTGAAAATTATGAAGTTTGATTTTTTTTTGTGAACTGTATCAAGAAATCGCAATTTTTTGACATTGGGATATTGGTCTTTGACTTGACTATCACCATGTCAAGTTTCATTTCTTAGTTTTGAAAAGCAAGGCCGCTACGATTTTTTCAAGATAACTGTGGAAATGCGATTTTTTTCAGTTTTTAATTTTCAGTTGGTAGCACTGCCACACAATTGGAAAACAAAAATACAGGCATAAGACAGTTGAAAAAGCTAAATCCGAAAATGCAAAAAAATATAGGGTGTCCCATTTAAAAAAATTGACGTTTTGTTGATCCCGTCAAAATGGGACACCTTGTATAGCTGAAAATAATTTTAGGTTGTAGGTCTCATTAAACCATATAACTTCTTTCTTACATCTTTTTCTCTATCTTGAACGGTAAGACCGCTATGGGATAGTTACGCTAGAATGGACCACCCTGTATAGTGTATAGCCTCACGAAGCTGCACATGGCAAGACTTTTTGCGACCCTATGCCCCCATACTAATAAAAGAATTATTTTGCACTTATTTTGCTTTGAGTGACTGTAACTTTCTGTGCAATGAGCGTGTTTCATTGAACTCCTTCTTCTTCACCCTCGAGTCGTTCCACTCATGAACAAAAACGGACCTAAGGTTTAAGACGATCACCGACAGGCCAAATAAATGTAATGTCAGGGGGGGGGTCGTTATATCACAGATTGAGCGTTTTATACCTTCTAAGTTTAAACCTCAAATCAGGGTCATGTGGAAAAGCTATAATACTTTTATGGCAATTCTGAAAAAAAATCGCCCATTTGATTTTGAAGGTGATGAAGATGTTCCATTTGTCAGCACAGAAAAAATGGTGGCGTATAAACACTGCTCCTGTTGGAAAATTGAGCCGTTCTTATTCCTGTTTGTAAGCACACTGATAACTGCCACGTTCAATCTGGGGGTGCCGAATAAATTATGTATAAACTGTAAGCGATGGTACATCCACCAAAGCAATTAGGTACGGGATAATAGACAGCCGGAGGAAGACTGACGTCCGGAAGTTGACTTTCGAAGCTGCCACTGTTGTTGCATTTAGTTTTGCAGAAACAGGAAGACGTTTCAGAACACAAAAGCTCCCTTGACAACAGAAAACTCGGCGTCGACGGCAGCGAATCGTTCGCTTGGTTCGTTGTGAATTAACAATTATGAATGAGCAACAATGGGGAATGGTGGCGGTAATGGTAATTGTGAGGGCGGCTTAGGTGTGGCGAATAATTTGCGTTTGCAGCGGCAGCAAAATTCTGACGTTACCTACACCCACAATTAGTTCGCTTCCAACTAAGGTAGAAGTTACCTACTAAAGTAAAATACATTTTGTTGGTCTTTTTTTGTATCACCCGAAGTTGAGTAGCTTTTCCAGGTTCAACACAACAACGACTATGCATTTATTCATGCGCTTCATTATGGGAGTCGATGCCAGGCGAGAAGCGTCATAGTGAAACTCGAGGTAAAACTGAAATAAATTTCCATTAAAACTATGATGATGTATGGATGTGCGTGATGATGCAGGGACAAATTTCATTCCGCTAGAAATTCCGAAATGATTACATGGTTTCACGCAGACTCTGTTCCTGATAAAAACCGTCTTGCTGAAGCGTGAATTCCATCAAATTCGAGCAATGAACCGTCACATAGCTCAAAGTGTGTGTGAGAGGGGAGAAAACAGTTTTGAAAAGTATATAACCAAATGGGAAAGCTCAATGGTAGGATTGATTCAAAAGTTTGAAAGCACATTATAATGGACATAGTCACTATGTCGGCAGAAAAAATGTATCGAAGAGAAATGCAGAATAGAACAGAATTAATTTCATCCTTTATAGAATTAGAACACCAGGTATTTCGAAAGAATCCGGCTGGTCTGGGAGAGTGGTATATACCTACCTAATTGGCCTTCGTACCCCTTGGAATTGTGTTCCATCAACTCCCCCCATGAAATCCAGAATCCAGAACGCATTTCAAGACCTCTGTTATGATTCTCTTCTTTTTTAAGCCATGTCTTGGTACAAACTACCTCCAAAACTAAGATTATAAGAATTTCAGGAACGAAATGCAGTTTCAAGGGTGACTACAACTCGTTTATTTTAGGTGAGCAGAGAGTAGCGATATCTCGTAAGATCAGGGTGTTCTTGGAATTATGAATTAGAACTAGCCGTGAAAATGGGAACGTATATCCCATATACTTTCTATTTTCAGAAGAAAGATTTTTTGGAGCAAAAATAAAGTGACAAGCTGGGGAGCTACGGCTACGGCTGATGGCACCTGAGGCAAAGTTTTGGAGCTAAACTATCAGTGGCCATCGGACGTATTCTCCCAGCGCTCCAGCTTGTCACTTTATTTTTACTCCAAAAAATCATTCCACCGAAAATAGAAAGTGTATGGGATATATGTCTGCGATTTGATTCATGTCCCCGCGCTGCCTACCTGATTGCCTCGTGCGAGAGCGCAATTTGATTCAAGTCTCGGACGCGATACGTTTTTACTTTCATAGCTTACTGCAATTCACAACTTCAAAAAACAATTGGTATGATAGGATAAGTATACGATGGTACACAGGGTCATAAAAGAAGGGGGATATCATCCGTACCATTACACCAAAGTCCAAGCGTTGCTACCAAATGATTTTGCACGCAGGACTCGGTACTGTAACTGGCTGTTGGCACAAGCGGAAAATGATGCAACATTCCTCCTCCTCTGGACAAATGAAGCAAATTTCAGCAGAGACGGTTGCTTTAATTCACGTTACTCTCATTACTATTAATTGGAAAATCCCCATGTATTCCACCAGCATCACCACCAGCACCGTTTTAATGTGAACGTTTGGGCTGGGATCATAGGTAGCCATGTGCTAGGACCCTTCATAATTCCAAATCGCCTAAATGGGGACAATTTTTTACATTTTCTACGTAACCAAGTTCAGGATAGTTTGATGGAGCTTCCTTTAGCTGTGGTTCGGCAGATGTGGTTCCAGTTAGATGGTGCACCCGCTCATTTTGCAGCACCCGTGAGAGCTTGGCTAGATGAAGAGTTTCCGAACAGGTGGATAGGCCGAAATGGACCGGTACTGTGGCCTCCACGATCACCGGATTCAACGCCCCTGGACTTTTTCTTATGGGGACATATTAAAGCTGTTGTTTACAGAACGTCAGTGGAAAATGAACAAGACTCAAGAAACCGCATACAGATTGCTGCCCAAATGATCAGTGTTGAGATGTTGCAACGGGTCAAAGAGAATATCATGAAAAGGGCACAGTAGTGCATAATGGCACAAGGAGAAAATTTTGAACAACTTCTTTGAACTGTAAAATAATAAAAGTTCTTTTTTCACTTTTGAGTTTTCTCTCGTTTCAGAATCATCAAAACCACTTACTCTTCGCCATGACTCACGACAAGATCGTACCTACACCTTATTTCCAGGAAATGTCAAAATGTCCTTAGGTAATAAGTTGTCTAAAGGTAAAAGTTTCCATAACAACAGTGAACGTGGATATTTTATTTACCATACATGAAGCCGGCCGCCGGCAAATTAGATAGGTGCTATGTTGCCAAATTGCACCAACTTCTTTATGCCTATAGCTCAAAGAATAGAGCAGCTTCATTTTTTTCAGCATTTTTCCCTGATCCCTTGACATGTCAGCAACAACGTGTTATACATATTGTACGGGACTTCTGTAACACCCTGTATAGGGCACATACCTACCATTTGCATCCACGAGTAAACTTCCCACGGTAACTCATTTACCCTCTACTGGTTGAATAATGGTCTATGCAGTGACTATCTCATATTTATGTGAATCAAGTAGGTACGGCAATATTAATCAGCTGAAGATCGCGCACATGTGCATTGTAGTAGGTTTATGTATATTCTAATGCTTATGAGAAGATGGATGTATTGTTGTTTGCAGTTCCGGATGCATGTCAGCGTATCCAATTACAATGGTTCAATTAGATACGTAATTTTGCTGCAAAGCACGCGTCATATCAATCAAGGCTCTGTAAAAAAGCTCTCTATGCGTTGAATTAAACAAAACGTGGAAAACTGACCAAATGCGGGTTCTGAATAATAAATGTAAGAGTAAACGATCAAATTGTGCTTATGGCGAGTTATTGCTCAACAGTGATATGAGTATTGCCGGTTGGTGATGGCTAATCACGAACAAAAAATCGACTGTGTCAGCTCAGAACTTTCCGACGGATAACAAAGAACGGATGGAAATTGTTGTATGAGACGTCTCTTGGGGTGGAAAGCTGGAGTTTTAGCGAAAGATTGAGATAAACTAGAAGTATCTTTCATAATGATTGAACAAAAAATTGGAAAGTTTTACAAGAGGAAAAACCACAAAGCTTTTCCCAAATAATCTCATCGTGGAAGTCATCTATCAGGGTCCATTTTAATCTTCATCATTCAAGTCAGGTCTTAATGAGACAGGTTCTGCATTGTCAAGTGGAAAACTCTCGAGAATTTCGGAGAATTTTGAGGGAAATTGTCGGGAAATGTTCAAGAGCAAATTGGTGGGATCTGTTGACGGGATAAAAAATTATAAATTTGCAGTTTTTTTCAGGCAGAAGAATTCAAAATCCGTTGTTCCGATTTCAACAATTTTCTCCTCAAAATATTACTAGTAACTAGTAGCAACTGTGTACCTGAAATAAATATTTCGTTGGGCTTACCGCAAGTCGTAGTTTACACTGCGTTTTTTTTTTAAATAATAATTTAATTTAAGAGATAATTTATTAATATAAATTGAAAAGTAGGAAACGTGTATATTTTATAGAGGAATTCCTGCCCCATCGAGAAATTCATCTCTTGCTGACCTCCATCTTTTCCTTGTTGCTTCCCGCTTTTGGTTCCAATCCATTGGATAAATTTCATAAATAAACAGATTTATTACCAACAGGCGAACCCAGTAAAGGAAATGTATTTACACAAAAAATGCAGGTGAAAGTCGCAACAAGTATTGAAATTTACATAATATACAATCAATCAGAATAAAACATGAATACCCATATGTGGAAGCGGTACACACCTAAAAACACATCGATACCGCATTTTGTAGTGCAGTAACGAGATTTTGCATGAACGTACTTTATACCAAGACAAGCGATTTGACCCGCAGCACTCGATATTTTGTCCCTTAGGGGGCCAGTGGGGGCCCCCCAAATTTTCAAGATGCAAGAACTTTCACAAAATGACCATAAGGTATCGTCATGTATGTCATAAGTGAAGCTTACGGGTCTATTGAAAATGTTTTCATCAATTGTCGTCGTGTCCGATTCATTCTTCACACTCGGAAAAAAAAATCTTTGGCAGAGGTCAAAAAAACAGTTTTTATTTTTTCTTCTATGCAAGGAGACGATAAATTCATATGTTATGTTGCGTTCCCAACTAAATCGCATAGCCTAAACTTAATTATGAAGAAATTTTTTTTTTAATGGTATTTTTCAAAAAAGTGGTGATCTCTTCAGTACCTCTTTTCCAAGAGCATTTCTTTCTATGTCTCCACTGGATATCACTTGTAATTTTTGTAGGAATGGAGACCTCGAACTCTTTTCTTGGTAGTTGCGAAGCAACATGACTCTAAAACGCTCAAGGGAGCCCAAAAAGAATTTTTTTCTGCTGTGCCGTCCAACTTACGATATTTTGATTTTATAGTAGGAGAGACGCGATCCAATATTCAATCCAGGCTGCAGGCCCAGGCGACTTGGTTTCAACATAAAATATTCTTTCATGCCGTGTTTTACTGCAGTACAACAAAACGCAGAGTCGTAAGGTATGAGTAGGTATATTTTCCGGTAGAACTTATTTGCCTGGACTAGATCTCATTTATTTGCGCGTCTCCCCTACAACAAAATTAACATGCCAAAAATTTGACGGCCCAGCAGAAAAAAAAAGTTTTAGGGCTCTATTGTGCGTTTTGAAGCCATGTTGCATAGAAATTACCAAGAAAAGAGTTCAAGCTTCTCATATCTGCAAAAATTGAGAGTCTTATCCAGTAGGAACATTGAAAAATATGCTGTTGAAAAAGGTATACTGAAGAGGTCACCTCTTCTTGGGAAAATGATATTGCGAAAAAATTGTCTTCATATATGGGCTTACGGAACGCGATTTAGTTGGGAACGCAACAAAACATATGAATTTATCGTCTCCTTGTATGGAAGAAAAAATTAAAACAGTTTTTTTGACCTCTGCCAAAAATTTTTTTTTTTCAACTGTGAAGAATGAATCGGACACGACGACAATTGTTGAAAACATTTTCAATAGACCCGTAAGCTTCACTTGTGACATACATGACGATACTCAATGATCATCATATGAAAGTTCATGCATCTTGAAAATTTGGAGGGCCCCCCATTGGCCCCCTAAGGGACAAAATATTGAGTGCTGCGGGTCAAATTGCTTGTCTTGGTATAAATTTCGTTCATGCAAAATCTCGTTACTGCACTCCAAAATGCGGTATGCTTTTGCGTACCGCTCCCACTAAAAGAAGAAGTTTGAAAATGCAGGCTGGAGTATCAAAATGGATATCGCAGCCAGGCGGCAACTTATTAAATGTATCACAAATAAAAAAAAAATGGACATCTGTATAGTAGACTGGTGCTGGGCCGTCCACAATAAAATGTAGGCTGCCGCCTTGAAGAGACGCGTGGGACGGAAAATTTCAGTCTCTCTAGTAGGGGAGAACAATCAAGATGTGAGTTGCAGAATTTGGATAAAAATGTTATAGCGATCCGTTTAGTTCGGTTTTTCAGAGAGCTGACGCCAAGTTCCCTGAGCAGCACGCCGTGGTCATAGCCCCTGGGGGGACAAACTCCGTTCTTTTTCAAACTTGACCATTCCAGGAATCTGCTCTGTACAGACTCTAGTAAAACTTCATGACGTTGGTAAATCGGATGCCACACTACACTAGTATGCCGTACTCCAACTGACTGCGTACCAACGAATAGTAAAGTGTCAGAAGGGCAGGAATGTTGAAGTCTCTGCAGTTTCTGTAAATAAAACCCAGTGTTTTTGTAGCAGATGCAACACAGCTTTCAGTCTGTCTGTGAAAATTTAGCTCACTGTCGGAAATCACCCTCAGGTCCACCACCTCACTACGTCTCCCGAACGCGACTCCACCGAGGGCATAGGGAAAAACTAAGTGTTTGTTTTTTACTTTTTTCTTGTATATACAATACGCTACACTCACGTTATATTCAGATGTAGGTCATTACGACTGCACCACTCATTGATTGACACTATCGACGTCACTCTGGAGTCGGTAGCAGTCAACGATGGACTCAACTGAGTTGAAAAGTTTTAAGTCGTCTGCAAATAATAGATATTGACATTTGAGATCAGAAATGATGTCGTTGATGAAGATTGAGGGTAAGAGGGGGCCTAAGTTTACTCCCTGAGGAACACCGGATGTGGGAACAAACGATCTGGAAACATATCCCATGAACTCGACAAACTTCTGCCTATTGAACAGATAAGAATGAAAGAGGCTAGTAAGACGCCTAGATAGACCTAATTTTCTCAATTTCTGTAACAGAACGTTATGATCAATTTGGTCGAATGCCTTGCGGAAATCTGTGTACACAGCATCCACCTGTTCGCCATGGTCAAGGACACCAATTATGTACTGAGCAAGATATGCCAAATTAGTGGTTGTTGATCTTCCTGGTATGAAACCGTGCTGGTTTATAGAAATGGAACTCTTGACGTGGTGATACAGGTGACAGGTGACTGTGAATAATCATTTCGAATATCTTGGAGAAGTTGCTCAAAATTGATATAGGTCTATATAATTAATAATAAAAGACTTGTTGCCTTTTTTAAAAATCGGACAAACTTTGCCCTTTTTCCATGTAGTAGGAAAAACTGCAGATTTCAAAATGAGGTTGAATATACAGGGTGTTTCAGTTTTAACCGATCAAACTTTGGGATGAAATTCTCCTCATCCTTCTGATTCAGAAAAATATAACATATGTGCCTCTCACTCGCTTCCTAAGAAAGATACAGGGAGTCAAAATTGACGTCTTTCGATATTTAAAAATTTATAACTCGAGAACTATCAAACCAAATCAGCTTACATTTAGCATAGACTGGTTTGTTGGAATCATCTACCCTTTTGTCAAATTTTGAACGAATCCAACTAGTGGCGTAGAAGCTATGGGAGGTCATTATTTTGGAAGCATCTGTAGAACCTTGATAAACAATGACCCCCCATAACTCCTACGCCACTGATTGGATTCTTTCAAAATTTGGCAGGTAGGTAGATGGTTCCGATAAACCAGCCTATGCTGAGTTTCAGCTACTATGGTCGAACGGTTCTCAAGTTACAAAATTTTGAAAACCGAAAAAAATTAACTTTGACACCCTGTATCTTTCTTAGGAAACGAGTGAAAGGCATGTATGTTATAATTTTCTGAATCAGGAGAATGAAGAGAATTTTATCCCAAAGTTTGCTCGATTAAAACTGAAACACCCTGTATAATAAAGAGGAGCCACAAAGGAAGAAGCACAGTCTTTTATCAAGAAACCCGGAACTGCATCAACCGTCGACGTCTGTTTGTCTTTAGATTTCTTTATAGCGTTTAAGATATCGGACTCAGAAATGTGATGAATGTTCAGCACATCCAAGTCATCCTCAGTAGCCTCGAAATCATGTTGTAGAGAGGGCTGGTATACGCTGCCAAAATATGAGGCAAAAGCATCTGCAATTTCTTGGGGAGCTCGAAGTTCGTGGTTCCCATCCAACATCACACCAGGTGTCCTAGTTTGCCCCTTGCGGTTATTGATAAATTCATAGAATGTTCGCGGTTCCCTATTGAGTTTTTGTCAGGCACGGAGCTGAAGGGGGACCTGGGTGGGCCATGCCCACCCCAAAATTTTTGTTCCTACCCTGGTGCCCACCCAGATCATTCCAACATTTTTATGCCGACACCAGTACCTATCACAAAAATAAATAAATAAATAATACTTATATGAAAGAATAAGTTGAAAAAACCAATTTCCAAGCGCGAAGCCACGAAGTTGTATGCATGATTGTATAGGTATTTTGTGTAATAAATAATTCACAATCTTCGACATCTCGTTTTACCATAACCGGAAGTTTGGAGAACACAAAAATTGTCATGTTAAATGTATCAACTTTTCAACAATCAAATCCCAGACAAACTTATTGGTGACAAGTCATGATGCAGCCCATTTGACTTTAGTTAAAAAGGACAGAAATTATGTGTAGATCAGATTTAGGAAGAAGATAAATATTTCGATAAATAGGTAGGTAAGTACCTACTGTTATTGGTGGAAAAAATTGAAATAATAATTATTGGTACCTACCCACACTTGAAAAATTTAAAACAAAAACTCCTTAGGTACATAATTTTTTCAATAAAAAATTGAGAAATCAAAATGTTTTTGGTGTTATTATTAGCATCATTATTATTATAATGATTATTATTATTGTGAAAATTTTAGCCTGCGGCACTATTACTTGTTGTGCCCACCACAAATTTATTGGGCCCAAGCCTGGCCCACCTGATATTGAAAGTCTAGCTCCGTGCCTGGTTCTTGTTCAATTTTGGTCATGTATTTTTTATAACTAATATCAATTAATCTCTTCAACTCAGTTGTAATCTCAGAAAATCGCTGACGATAATGTTGTGGAGTGATATTTATTTCGTTTCTTATGAATGCGATATTTTTTATTTATTAAAGAAATTGTTCTACCAGTAAACCACTGCGAGTAATACTTGTGGCCCCGATGAGGATTGCGTTTTTTTGGAGGAACGTATTGTCAAATTTTGAATGATTAAATCGCAAAGTTTTGACCTTTATTAAGTTGAACAATATTATTGATGATCTTCAAATTCGCTGGTTATTACTGATTATTACATACAACGCCTTTGATTATTGGACCTACTGATATTCACTCATCTAAACCTCACTGTCAATGGCAACGGAATAAAATTGATGTAAACAACAAAGTCTGACAGCTGTCACTTCGGACTTCTTCTTTGTAATAATCATCAAAATATCACCCGTGCTCGAGATCTCCTCAGATAGTTTTGGCCAAGCGTTTCCCTCGGGCTGATTGTCCCTAGATAAATGCCCTCTTCCTGCGGAGTCGGGCATTTATCGCTACAACCAGCACTCGCGATCGCCTGGCCAAAATTATCGTGGAAATCTAAGCACTTGTGAGATTACTGTTGATTATTTCAGTCAATAATTACTGTTTAGTAATTGATGGCTTATTCATTGGGTTGAGACACAACGTAGAGTCATTCCTGTGAGGTAGAGTGCGTAGTCGATCTGAGAGTCTGAAGAACCCTCAGTGTAAGCAAAAGTTATCAAAAAAAGAAAGCAATAATTTCTTTATCAACACGAGCCAATTAATTCCAAGGGGTAGGTTTGTATCACCACAGTACTTATGGTTGAGCGTCTTTATCTACTAATAAAAAAAAAATGGTGGCAGGTTTTTATGCCAATCGCCAAGCTATAGGTATTCATCACAGTTTATGTAGAAAATTCATGAATTCAAAATTAAAATTTTTCTGTCAGCAGGAAAAAGAGAGCCAGCCAAGCGTAAACTTTTTGTCCTGTGGAAAATACAATATCCACAAAATTACAAGTTACGCACAATGAAACAGGATTTCAAACGGCAAAGCTGTGAAGCTCACGTACATGCGATATTATTCAAAAAGCGGGTATACCATTTGCAGATGGCCGAATTTTGCACGAGTCGCGAATCAAATGATTTTTATACCTGTACTTTAACGCGGTTTGAAAATCTTGCATCACAAACTGAAAACTGGCTCCAAGCGGAGACCTTTCTTAAAAATTCACTCAACTCAGTGTCGAATGCAATCCAAAAAGATTAAGAAAGAGGACCCCCGCCCTACAGATGACGGACGGTTTCTTTGGTAGGTCTCTGTGTGGTAAAGCTTCTTCAGCCGGCAAAATGCCTAATTCGGTTTTCCACTTCCCTGAATGTTCTACGTCGCAAAACTTAGTCCAAATAAACGCTTGGTTTTGAATTCAATCAAAACAATACAAAATCCTCTTAACTGGCACACGTGAAGCCAGTTCTAGCTAAAAAGAAATCAAGTCCTCAAATCCCCTACCTTTATCAAATTTTGCCGTTCGGCGCGGTAGCCCACGGATTATCTACAGCCAATCAAAAAACGCCGCGAAGGATTTTCTGTCTGGACCACAGATGTCAGGACTGCCACTTCAGTATAACGAAACTCCCACGGACTAGGAGACAAAACGGCTGTGCCGAATTGGACTAGACCAATCGGTCAAATTACCAAAAAGTAGACCAAGGCAAAAAACGACGTAACAGTGGCCCGGTCGGTCCTATGATTTAGATTTTTCACTTCTCAAAAAAATTTATCAATAATTGAAATATGTAGGTACCTACATCTTCTATGTTTTTTCCAAATATTGTATTGAGAAATCAATATGCAACTCGAGTAGTCGAAATACCTACAAAAAATGATTCTTGTGTAAGATTCTATTATCCTTTTCTACTCATCAAATTCTCAAGAGGCAGGAAAAGACTCTAAGCTACGATCTCATTTTCTCATGTTGCCTACATTTGTTTGTGGATTTCATTTCTATTAAAAGCTGCTTTTGATAAATAACGAGATAAATAATTATTCGAATTCTGTATTATACAAGGGAAGTAGGTCTGCCATTATGAATATTTTAATTAAGGGCACATTCTGGCTGTCAGTGTTAGGTATGTGAGCACCCACTGCTGCTCCGCTATTCGCTTCATGCTTGCTTTAATTACAAAATAATTTCTTGTGATCTCGGGATCTGTTGCTGCTGGTTCATGGTAATTGGCTGGTGCAGCCTTTGTGCTCAAGCGCTTTCTGCAATAATTGTGCCTGCATTTGTCTTGAATAATGACACAGGGTGTCCCAAAAAAATGTGATTGTCGTTTATTTGGAAGTCTTCTTGAGAAAAGATGAAGTACCATCTATGCCTTTTTTCAAACTGGAGCTTCGTTGCCGAGTTATATAGCCCTTAAAAGCTAGTCTGCAACTCGTTACTCCGTAATTTTTGAACTGCTTGACTGATTTTGTTCAAACTTTGCACATGTGAAGATGACCTTTTATCCGATGTTAATAACTTTTGTCAAAAATATCCAGCAGCGTCAATACGGCAAAAGGAGTCGCCACTTTTCACTACCCCATTTCCTATGTCCTATGTCACTACCTACGTCACTGGATGGTTTGACAAAAGTTATCCTATTCCACATGTGTGAAATTTAGACAAAAACGATTAAAAAAAACTTCACATTTGGAAAACTATATAACTCAGAAACGACACTCTAGTTAGAAAAACGGTATGAATGGTACTTGATCTCTTTCTTTTTGTGAAGGGAGCCTCCAGTATAAAGGGGTCATACTGCTCAACATATTCGTAAAACAAAGGCGTATATTGAAATGGCACAGGCCAGGGTGAAGTCTAGACTTCTCAGAATGACATTAAAATAAAGATGCCTCATAGCTATTCTGTGGCCTCACCTCACAAGGCAAGGCTAGCCCAGCTCTAAACTTTTGCAGTCTCCAGATTTCACTGCTCACAACATCACGTAATTTAGAGAAAATAGAAACGACCACCGGCTATGAAGAGTTCCCCAATTTCACAGTATGGAACTATTGGCAAACTGGCTGTTCCAGTATGCTGCTCCAAGCTTGAGTCAGCATGTCACCACCAGGCTAGGCGCTTAGAAGTCTTGAGCTACGACTTGCCCTAGAATGTTCTTGGAATTGGGTGAGAACTTATTACTTCTGGACATAGCTCTCGATGATATTCCGAATCCTTGAAAATTTCGGGGACATCGCCGATTCCTGATGCTCCTGCGATACTGAAATGAATAAAGCGAAGAAAGAGAGCCGCCGTAACATAATTATCTGCAATCTGAATTGTTCGCCGACATGATAGCGGGCAACACAAAGCACCTTAACCTAGTCTTGCAGTGTCTTCTTACATCGTTCGCTCCTCTTTTGTAGGGGTGAGAGCTAATAGCCCGGAAAGAATTTTACACGAGCCGTTGAAGTCATTATACGATAGTGGAAGCTAAGGATTCCTGAACTGGTACGGAGAGCTCAAACCAAGTATCTGCAACAGCTTTCAGAGCACATAAGTACTTGTTTCACTCTGCTCTGATGTAGAAGACGTTTTCCGTTAGATCGACCTTTCCAAGCGCAGCAATCGTCGAAATTTCGCCTCCTCGGAAATAAACTGAAGCGGAAAAGCGGAAGAGCGGGGCTGCACTTCCCCCAATGAGTTCAGAACTTCATTTCGATGTGATCCATTTAGGCCGGGGAGTCGGTACCTTGGCATGTACCTATTATAAATAAATTACTTATAGCTGCTGTGCAAAGTACAGTGCCAATAGGTATGCATATTTTCCAGTGAAATTTCAATTTGAGTCTAAACCAAACGGATATTATGTTCACCCGACATTTTGCTGCTTGATCGAAAATCGATCAGCGAAATGTTTTTCGCATGCATTGAAGAGTTTTTCCCACGTCTCGTTCAATCCAGAATGCAAGAAAATGGATTAAATTCAGATCGTGGATAATCCCGTTGACTTTGAGGAAACGGTTACCAGAGGACTGAGCCGACTGAGAATTTCTTTGCCTGCTGATATCCTCAATCGAGTTGAAACATCATGTAGAATACGTACGGGAGGAGCGCCTCAAAGTACGTGTTCCCCAAGAGTACGTAGTGGAGTTTTACGATGTTGCAGTCGGCTCAGAACAAAATGTTTGGTGTCAAGAGCTCTTTGAGATAAGGTTGAGATGTCAGGTAGTTTTCATCCTGCCAACTTTTTCTTCAAAAATAGTGGCAAATCATTTGATCTCCATCGAATTTGTTCGACACTGGGACGTTTACGAAGAAATTTATTTCATTTTGTAGGTGATAAGATGTGATAAATTCACTTTTTCTATTTTGCGTTCATAATATTGTTACGATATTTCGCATACGGGTTCGAATATAATTGAGACGATTGTTAAACACACACTGTTTATTTCTGCGTACTACAAAAATACACGCCAACAATTATCTACTTGGAATATCGCTGTGATTATCGCTCGCTTATCCGCTCGCTCTTCCAATTCAATACTGCCGCGAGCTGCCGGCTGATGCCTTATATAAGGCCTCCGAATAATGTTCCCGAACTTTCTGTCCACTTCCAGCAAATTCCATAGAGGCCCGGCATATGCAATTTCTAGACCATTCCTGGATAATCACACACGTTACCCGTATAATTCTGGAGCGGCGCCTCCGCCAAAATGGACAGATGTGCCCTGATCAGGCATTCGAGTCTCCATTGAGTTTCACATACACGAACGCTCTGAAATGCACTAGATTGCTCCAGACTTCTACACTGCGATCTAATGGATGGAAGGATCCAGAAAGGTCTCGTAACAATATAGTAGTATACGTACGATACGAGTTGGCTGTTACATAAGTGGTTTTCAGACACGAAGCCGAAATTTGCAGAACGAGGGCGCAGCCCGAGTTCTGTGAAAGGCTGACCGTGGGTTCCACAAAACAATTAATACGAGATTAGTTGATTTACAATTTTTGTTTGTCAATTTGTAGCTGACTGATCAATGGAAATGATGTTTTGTCTCTCAATAAGGGAAAGATGATGGGTCTAGAACAGATTTCAGACATTTTTTCCCAGTAATCACCTAGCATTCAGCAGAAAAAAGTTCAGTTAATCTGCCATCAGTCTTGATCGCTGATCATTTTTTTTTGTGGAACTGACGGTGTTACTGAGTGTCGAAAAATATCTTGTGTAACAAGCCACGAGTGTTGTACAACATTTCACGTGATTGTTCCAGTGCAAATTGTGAAAATGTTGTAGTTTTTGAGGTTATTTTGAAAAGTGTCAAATTAAGTACATAAACTGATGTGAAATCCATATACAGCTTACATATATTAACTCTGAAGTGAGCGGTATAACTCTGGCTCGTGGGAAAAGCAACGAAATATTAAAATTAACAAGGTTTACCAGCGAAATTTTCCAGAGATCAGAAATTCATGAAAATATACAGATGACAATCATGTTACATCAACAACAACGTTCATACTCCATACTCTTCCCTTGCCGCGTTCTTGATTGCGCAGGTGCTTTCTCTTGTATGGACGCAGAGGTATATATTTCACATTTTTCTATCGAAAAAAAAGCATGAAATAGTTGCAAAATAGATTTTTTTTTATATAACACACATTTTATAAGACCTATATTGTCACACGCGTCCATTAAATCACTCGTCGCTTCGCTCCTCGTGCTTCAAAATGACGCGTGTGACAATACCTACGATGTCTTATAAAACTTGTATCATAATATACCTACAATTTTCATCATCAAGGTAGGTTTTTAGGCTATGCAAAAATATAATACCGTATGTAAGTTAAAATCATGAATCAGGGCAGGCTATAAAAGTAGAAACGTATGTCGTGAATTTATTAATAATCACTCAAATTTGATGTCAACATGATGAGCCGTCGTCATGGAATACATTTTGGACATACGTTTCGAAGTTCAAAGCCTACTCTAATTCATCATTTTAACGAGCATACGGTACCTACAAAATAGGCTGAATCGTTTCATGAACTCTTTGTTTCCAACAGAATACAGAACATGACGTGGAACCAAAGATTACGCATACGCCCCTCAAGAGGCGTACGCATATGTATGATCAGTCTCGAGGCTTTTTCAATTAGAGTGAGCTACGGAAATTGATATTTCCAATGCTTCTCCAATATAAATGTCATATTTCATAGCTTTCGCTGACAAAGAAAGCTGTGAAATTGATAATACTCTTTTCTACCTGTTTATTCTCAAGATCGCTTCTACTGATTGGGGTTGCCTTTAACTAAATACTTGGGGTAAAAAATTTTTCTCTGTGACACTTACCAACATTATTATTTGTCTTGTTTTTTCTAATGCTTATATTTTTTCTCGTATTTTTCAATGTTCTCTCTGTTGCACATGTGTCTCCAAGAATTTTTCACTCAGCCCCATATATTTTTTTCATAAAAGCGATAATCAAGGTTTCTTTACATTAGTTAGTGGTATGGTAGAATAGACAATGTATGTCATCATGCAAAAAAAAATTGAATATTCAGATTACAACTTTATGGCGAATGGAAAATCAAGTGCGTATACTCTTAGGCGCGCCTCCCCTACCTATATCTAAACTTGTAGGTAGATAGAACACCAGAAGTACAATATATCAAATAAAATTCTTTCGCATAATACAACTCAACATCAGAATGAATTTCTTTGCGGTGCAAAATCGATTCTTTTCTGATGAAAAAGCTCTAATTTTGCCATGCAGTCGAATTTTGGTTGGGTTTTCACCTGAAACGGCGATGACCTTCTTGCCTTTGTGAATCCCAAAATTATCCAAGGTCTTGCCGGTATACACGGAGTCCTCGTCAGGACCTATGTATAGAATACACTTTTAACCTAAGCAGCCTAAACTATTATCGCAAACGAGATTATGTCCTTCGATAGCGTATAATAATCATCCGGATATTAAATGAAGCCGATTTATTTCCAACTTCATAAATTTTATCGCAGCATAGGAATAAACCGGCCCAAGTTTAGCCCTGCCCATTCAGCCCATTATTCAAATTGAACCGTAATTGCTGTTATGAACAGGTAATAATGGGAACCGATGTGGAGTCGGATTTAAATAACAATAATTATTAATTATTGTTCGTTATTTTATGACCATAACAACAATTTATTATTATTGATCCCATTAAAACGAGTTCGCGACCATCAATCCAGAGTTTTATGTCAAAGGCCGTAACCCATAACCAGTGATTTCAAAACCAGAAATGAGGCAAATATTTCATTGACTTTGGTTTGACAATGAACACTTTTTGATACTGAAAGAAGTTCGAAGAATAGTATATTATTATACGAGTTTAATACGACGAATTTTGTCACATGACTGTTTTAGGGGCCCGACAAACGCCAGTGAGGAAGGTCCCAAAGAAAAAAGTGTGACGAAACGTCTTATTAAACGAGTGTAATATACTACTTTATCTATTTTGCCGCAAATATTTGGAAGAAATTGTAAAATTCTAGAGGTAGAAATGCCTTTCAGTGTCATAAAAGTCAAGCGCTAGTACGACTACGTCTTGTTATATTAAATGAGTATAATTTCACGAGCGGCGATTCTGGAGAACGCGCGATCTTTCTAGACTCTTCCCATTAGATCGCAGTGTACAAGTGCGGAATCTCTAGTGCATTCCAGAACATGCGTGTAGGCTTTGGCCCGTGGATCCGAATCGAGACTTCAGTAGTGGGCTAAGACACATTCTGTCTTTTTTTGGCGGAGGTGCCGGCTTCACCGCAAGTTGGGATTGCACGCGAAAGATGTAAGAATATTCGGGAGTCGCCTAGAAACCATATTTTATTTTATTTTTATCGACTTATTCAACCACGCGACCTGCCGTGTCACTGTGGAATTGCTGGAGGACCTATGGAACATTCGAGAATAATTATTCGGAACTATATAAGGCACCGATTCTCGGCTTACGAGTAGTATTGAATTGGAAATGATCGAGTGCGATAGAAGCGAAGTAGTAACAGCGATATTCCCAAGTAAATAATTGTTGGCGTGTATTTATTGTATAGTACGCAGTAATGAACAGTGTGTATTTTGGAACGATCGTCTGAATTATAAACGATCTCGTACGCGAACTACGTAACAATAATATTATTTCATCTACATTTTTTCAATAATCGCTTAGAAATTGGAATTTCTGGCTGCTAAAAATAGGAACGCTCCGCAGATGACACTTTTAGTGCGCGCACTGAGAGCGAAAATCGGGATGAACCTTGCAAATGGTGATGAAAGCATAAAATTTGGTACACGTACTCAGAATGAGCCCCTTTTTCAGATAAGCAGCCACGCCGAATTTTCACCGAAAGAGGGCTCGGGGGACTCCTGAAAGTTCAAGGTGCTAAGACTCCCACTAAACCTCTCATCAGTTCGTTTTATTGATTAAAAAGGAGAGTTATGAATATATCGTAAACATTGACGGCGTTTATTGCCTTGTCCCGGGAATTTTCCATTATGAAAAAAAAAGTTCTTCGGCAGATCACAAAATTTGGTTTTATTCTATTTTCACCTACAAAAAATAATAAGGAGATGTGCAACACGTTGATTCCCACAAACTCGTATCCTCTGAATTCGTTTGTGGAGCCAAAATTTTGATGGTGTATCTTCATGAAGAGGGGCATTCCAAAGAGTGAGCTATTTTCAAAACTAAGTTCAAACAGAATTTTTTCAATGTTCTGAATCGAAATCACTGAATTCCTCCCAGCAAAACATACCCTAAACATTCTTTGGAAGTATCGCGTGCAATTGAACGTGGAGTAAGTCCTGAAACACCATCAGAACTTTTCTTCTGTGATGCTGCGCTCCACTCTCGACCGGGGCAATGGGGTTCCTACATAGCATGCGCGGAGTGTATATACGTTATTTCAATATTATGATACAATTTCAATCATGAAAAATTTGACTGAACCGAGAAAATACCCCGCATCGTGTATACACTTCGCGCATTCTGTGTAGTGACCTCATTGTCCCGGTCGAGAGTGGAGCGCAGCATCACAGAAGAAAAATTCTGATGGTCTTTCAGGACTTACTTCACATTCAATCGCACGCGGTACTTCCAAAGAACAGTTCAGGGTATGTTTTGCTGGGAGGAATTCAGTAATTTTGATTAGAACATTGAAAAAATTCTGTTTGAACTTAGTGTTGAAAATAGCTTACTCTTTGGAATGCCCCTCTTCAAGAAGATACACCATCAAAATTTTGACTCCACAAACGAATTTAGAGGATACAAATTTGTGGGACTCATTGTGTTGATCATGTCCTGATCAATTTTTTGGAGGTGAAAATAAAATAGAACCAATTTGTGTGATCTGCCGAAGAATTTTTTTTTTCATAATGAAAAATATCCGGGACAAGGCAATAAACGTTTAGCCCGGGCGCCAGGGAAAACAATTAGGAAATCATTGTTTCCTGGCTGGAAACCAGCTTGAAACGATCTGTGTAGCTTAGGTTTTGACATACTAGTTTCCCCCCTTTCGGAAATGTCGGCGTCATGTTGCCATCATCAAGAAGAAGTGCACCAGCGTGGTTTTTGCCGAATATCTTAATTTTAGGTCATCTGACAGCAAAAGATGTGAGGAGTCATTTTGAAGCCTATAAAATTCCCCACAGTTTGGTTTTTTAATCAATTTTCTGCGACCTATGGTCTTTGAGATAGAGCTTCTGGAAGCGAGAGTCATTAACGCCGACATTTCCGAAAGGGGGGAAATTAGTGAGTCAAAACCAAATTCTCACCGTGGGTTCCACAAAACAGATAATACGAGATTAGTTGATTCGCGATTTTTGTTTGTCAATTTGTAGCTGACTGATCAATGGAAATGCTGGTTTATCCCTCAATAATGAAAAGATGATGGGTCTAGTGCAGATTTCAGGCATTTTTTGTGGGTAATTGCCTGGAATTTCCCAGAACAAAAGTTCAATTAATCTGCAATCAGCCTTGATCGCTGATCATCTTTTCTGTGGAACTGACCGTCAGTTCCACAAAAAAGATGATCAGCGATCAAGGCTGATTGCAGATTAACTGAACTTTTTTCTGATGAATACTAGGCGATCACCTACAAAAAATGCCTGAAATCTGTACTAGACCCATATTCTATTCATTATTAAGGGATAAACCAGCATTTCCATCGTTCAGTCAGCTACAAATTGACAAATAAAAATCGCGAATCAACTAATCTCGTATTATCTATTTTGTGGAACCCACGGTAAGCCACACAGATCGTTTTAAGCTAGTTTCCAGCCAGGAAACAATTATTTCCTTATTGAGCCGATTTTTGCTCCCTGGCGCCTGGGCTAGTTGTCAATGTTCACGATATATTCATAAGTTTCCTTTTTATTGATAAAACGAACTGATAAGTGGTTTGATGGGAGTCCTAGCACCTTCAACTTTCAGGAGCCCCCCGAGCCCTCTTCCGGTGAAAATACGGCGTGAAAGAGGGGCCCATTCTGAGTATGTGTACCGAATTTCATGCTTTCATCGCCATTTGCAAGGTTCATTCACCTAGTGCCCCCACTCTTTTAGTCCGGGGGCATAGGGTCAGAAAAGGCTTGGCCGTGTGCAACTTCATGAAGATATATAGAGCTTTGTCCTGATCGATTCTTGGGCGATCAAGGACCATGAAAAATTATGGTGAAATATTAACATCTGCTGCAGGCAAATATGGTGGAGGCGCCATAATGGGCTTCATCTGGCAATAAGAAACTGGCTGTAGATCGTTTGTTTTTCAACGGATTTGATTATCTGGAAAGTCATTTTGTAGACAAAAAAATTCTCTTTATCTACAAGCGTTAAATAATACCCGTCACTTTTAGCACGTCGTCATGGGCGACGTGAAAAAATGATGATTCTGCGCATTCCTGTCATATTTTCAATAAATTCTGACATTCACCAAACATTTCAAAGACCATTGTAGATAAAATCCTGTACGATACACGCGTTAAAAGTGTCTTATTTTGTTCGCGGGGTTGCTCTACTCGCTAATGCTCGTTTCGCAAGCGTCCCCGCTCACAAAATAATACCTGTCACTTTTAACACTCGTATCGTAAATAGCTATTCTATTTCGTACCTAAATTTTTAAACGTCATTTCGGCAAACTGTCCAAATTGTCTGCATAAGATATGCTAAATTCCGGCCTTTTTAGAAGGTTATCCAATATTTCTGAAACTTGGCAGAATTAGGTATAGATCTTGATGTGCCCTTTTCGAATTCCACTTTTCCATTTCGTATCTTTGACATATTAGCGGCCATATTGAAAAGATGGCGCCCAAAAAACAGTTTTATGTCAATATCTTCATTTCAGTCATTGTAAGGTGGAAGCGTTTGTAAGCGAATGGAAGCCTATCCAATTATCTACAATTTGACACTTTACTCGTGTACGTGCTACTTCCGGTTCCTGAGTTATGGCTTCTAGAACTCCCTGAAGCAGCAACTTTTGTCATCCAATCAGCATGGCAAGTTGATCTTAGCTCCACGTGGCAGTCAAATTAACCATGAATAATGATAGGTTGTCAACCAGAGACCATAATTATCCAGAAAATCGATCATGGTAACGGTTGTTGTGCAACTACAGGGTGAACTCTGAGGGAAAATTGACTTTAAAAAGGTATAGCTTGAGAACCGTAAGTCGCACATAGGTGATTCAGATGTCAAATTTTAGAGAATTCATTGGACCTCCACTTTGATATTAATTCTTAAATTTTATGATAAATTTTCTGGAAATTTTATGACGAATTTTCCAAAATTTTTCCGAAAATGTTTTTTTGGGCGCATAATTTTCAAAATTATGGCCAGAACGGCAGAGATACAAAGTGAAAAAATAAATATTCCAAATAATAACCCAAAATTTCATTATAACAATGAGTTTCGAATGTATCTGATACCCTTCAAATGCTATATTACTTTTATTCTTCTTTCTAGAGTCAGTTTGCCTCCACAGTTCACCCTGTAATTGCGCAATTAACATCACCATGATCCATTTTCTAATTTTTTATTATCTATGGTCAATAGCCAAGAGCTATTGTACAGTTAATTTGCCTACTACATGACGGCCGTATCAATTTAACATGCTGATTGATTGCAGAAAGTTGATGCTTCCGCAAGTTTTGAGAAGTCCCTAACTCAAGAACCGTAAGGCGCACAAGAATGATTGATATGTCAAATTGTATAGACTTGAATGGGCTTTTCTCCGCATATAAACGTTTCAATCTTGAGTCAGACGAATTCAAGATATTGACAAAAACTGTTTTTTGGGCGCCATCTTTTCAATATGGCGGCCAAAACGGCAAAGATACGTAGTGGAAAAGTAGAAATTTGAAAAGGGCATCTGAAGATCTATAATACTGCCAAGTTTCAAGAATATCGGATAACCTTGAAAAAAGGCCGGAATTTAGCATATCTTATAAAGACAATTTTGACAGTTTCCCGAAAAAACGTTTGTAAATTCAAGTATGAAATGAAAAGAAAATTCCTTTGTCTAAAAATGACGAAATCCGTTGAAAAACAAACGAGCTACAGCCAGTTTTTTGTTACCAGATGTAGCCCATTTTGGCGCCTCCACCATATTTGGCTGCAGTGGATGCCAATATTTCACCATAATTTTTCATGGTCCTTGATCCCCCAGGAATCGATTAAGACATAGCTCTATATATCTTCGCGAAGCTGCACACGGCACGACCTATGCCCCCATACTATTTAGAAGTGACGCTCGCCCACCTTCTATTGTCAATAAATTGTTCCTATTGGTTGAGAAACAGTTCAATAATATTCTTCATAAGTGCACTGTTCTCGATCTAATAATGAATCCATCAGTACGACAAAGTAGATAATAGTGGCGGGGTTAACGGCCAAAAATGGAATGATCTGTGCATTTTGTGATCAAAGCATGAAATTTGGCATACGTGTTCAGAAGACCCTCCTTTGCAATTCCAGATGTGGCGCCACGCTAGATTTCGCACCAGAGGCACTGTATTGCGGTTAATATACCTGCTAGGGGTAAATTCTGCAAAAATGGTTCCTGGCCGGTCTCTGGTACCGCAATCGGTATTTTTTAGTTCTGTTTAGTTAAAACTGCATGTAGAAATGAGTGAGGAGTGCATTTTCACAAGCAAACTTCCAAATGCTGCCTTTATACGTTGTTTTAATACATTTTAAGGCCAACTTTGTTTTAGTACAGGAAACATGGTGAAAAAATCGCCAAAACCTCGGTAAAAATATGAACGTCCTGAAAATTTGATATTCTGTTCAGAATTAAGTGTCCTACTACATATCTAAAATTGCCACAAATCGCACCCCGAGGCTTCGAGTTATTGGAGGGGGGGTAAAAAATTGCAACTCAAAATTGAAGGTATCAAACCCGATGGACCCGTCAATCCAATGGATGCAAATACGTCATAGTTCGACGCATCACATCCCGTTGATACAATTTTGGCACAAAAAGTGTCGATCATTGTTGAAGGGGGGTCGCGGGGGAGGGCGAAACTCAGCTGGGTGACTCTTTTTCTTCCTGGGCCATGAAGAATCGATCACGACAAGATTGGTATCTTTTCCGACTAAATTCAATGTCCTGAACTTGAATCCGATGTATACATTTGGACAAAAACAAGTTCAAACAAGTTAACTTGAGAAAACCTGTTTTTTCTTTGACAATTTTCACAAAACTTTTTTTCACTGTTAGAGGCATTCATCCTTGGAAATAGTTCAGAGGCCATTAGATTGAACTGTATTCTTCACGAAAATCATTCATTTGATCTGTTACTTTGTTTTTCGACATAGAAAAAATCGATTTGAACTTTAGTCGGCACAGCCCGTCGTCTACTACTGACCAGAACACTACACCATGCATCTTTAAATGAAAATAGCCCAAGCTATCTGGAAAATTATAACTCATCTTTGAAAGTTTGAGGATCTGTGCAGAACTGAATTTCCTATAACATAAACAAAATCGTCATAAATCGCACTGCAGGGTATTGAGTTATTACTTGAAGATGCATGCTGTAGTGTTCTGGTCATTAGTAGACGCCGGGCAGTGCCGACTAAAGTTCAAATCGGTTTTTCCTACCTCGAAAAACAAAGTGACAGATCTAATGGATGATTTTCGTGAAGAATACAGTTAAGTCTAATGGCCTCTGAGCTATTTCCAAAGATGAATACCTCTTACAGTAAAAAAAAGTTTTGTGAAAATTGTCAAAGAAAAAACAGGTTTTCTCAAGTTAACTTGTTCGAACTTGTTTTTATCCAAATTTACCCATCGGATTCAAGTTCAGGACATTGAATTTAGTCGGAAAAGATACCAATCTTGTCGTGATCGATTCTTCATGGCCCAGGAAGAAAAAGAGCCACCCAGCCAAGTTCCGCCCTTCCCCACGACCCCCCTTCAACAATGATCGACACTTTTTGTGCCAAAATTGTATCAACTGGTTGTGATGCGTCGAACTACGACATATTTGCATCCATTGGATTGACGGGTTCCATCGGGTTCCATACCTTTCATTTTGAGTTGCAATTTTTTACCCCCCCTCCAATAACTCAAAGCCTCGGGGTGCGATTTTTGACAATTTCAGATATGTAGTAGGGCACATAATTCTGGACAGAATATCAAATTTTCAGGACGTTCATATCTTTGCCGAGGTTTTGGCAATTTTTTCACCATGTTTCTTGTACTAAAACAAAGTTGGCCTTAAAATGTATTAAAACAACGTATAAAGGCAGCATTTGGGACTTTGCTTGTGAAAATGTACTCCTCACTCATTTTTACATGTAGTTTCAACTAAACAGAACTAAGAAATACCGCTGCGGTACCAGAGACCGGCCAGGAACAATTTTTGCAGAATTTACCCCTAGCAGGTATATTAACCGCAATACAGTATCTCTGGCGCAAAATTTTGCGTGGCGCCACATCTGGAATTGCGAAGAAGGGTCTTCTGAACAAGTATGCCAAATTTCATGCTTTGATCACAAAATGCACAGACCATTCCGCTAACCCCCCCACTATAATATAGCCCAGGCGCCAGGGAAAACAATAAGGAAATAATTGTTTTCTGGCTGGAAACTAGCTTAAATCGATCTGTGTAGCTTAGGTTTTGACATACTAGTTTCCCCCCTTTAGGAAATGTCGGCGTCATGTCGCCATCATCAACAAGAAGTGCACCAGCGTGGTTTTTGCCAAATATCTTAATTTTGGGTCATCTGACAGCAAAAGATGTAAGGAGTCATTTTGTAGCCTATGAAATTCCCTACAGTTTAGTTCTTCAATCTTTTTTCTGCGACCTATGGTCTTTGAGATAGAGCTTCTGGAAGCGAGAGTCATTGTCCTGAAAGCTCCATGGCCACTTGACTCGAAAAACTAAAATGTCGATGTGACAAAAAAAATTCAAAATGAGATTACTCGAGAACTCTTCATGCTATAGTTGCGGTGATAGTCTTAAACTCTTCCTCTTGAACCGTAGATTACGAATATTGAAAAGTCAAAAACGTCACATTGTAAATATACAGGGTGTACCACGGGAATCAAATCAGAACAGAGAAATTTGACATATTTCTTCAATTTAGCCTATGCGAAACTCTAAGCACTTATCACGAGTCCAATATCAATATGCATTGCTCTGTAAGCTTCACTTGATACACTCAAGGAGTGGTCAGCTCACAGCCTTCCTGTAAAATGTTTTGAAGGCCCTCTGAAATCATCAAAATTTACAGTAGCAAGAAATGTATGTAACAGTATATTATATACCAAGGAACTAAAGTGAATTTTTGATTCTTTGGGTAAAGTTTATTGCTCGAGGGCCCTTTAGGTCCAAATCCCCGAATTAAAAATTCACTTTGGTCCCTTGGTATATAATATACTGTTATATACATTCCTTGGTACTGTAAATTTTGATGATTTCAGAGGGCCTTCAAAACATTTTACAGTAAAGCTGTGAGCTGACCACTTCTTTCGTGTATTGAGTGAAGCTTATAGAGCAAATCCATATTGATATTGGACTCGTGTTAGGTGCTTAGAGTGTCGCATATAGGCTAAATCGAAGAAATATGTAAAATTAATAATAGTATATTGTACTTACTACTAGTTCAATAAGACGTAGTGTCACGCTCCTTCCATCCATTCAGAACCAGTCGTGTGACAATAGTATGACGTAGAACGGGGTACGGATCGAGAGTGTAGATGCGATGGCATTAAATCAGTTTGTAGAAATTTCTCACGTATGAATTGAACGGCTAGCGCCCTCCTTTTTTGAACGACCGAGACAAAGCCTCAGCTTTTTTTATCGACCTACATGATTTTTTTTTTATTTTTCTCGTCTTTTTTTGCCGCACACTACGTTCAGTTGGCTTCATAAGTAACTATAATCACTATAAAACAAGCGTGTAATGATTGCTATCGCAAAAGAGGCTGCAGCTCCCTTATTATTCGCGTAAAGCATCCAAATGAGTAATGGCTATTCCATCACACGAGGGTAGAATACTATGCCTTATGCAACTAGTGAAGTATTGTAAAATGTGCACGATATTGACCTTCGGTTTCACCAAAATTTTACAAGCGGATTCAGTTTATCACGGTGATAGTTGTTTTGCACCAGTCAATAGCATGCCCAGTTGCTTAGTTACTATGAGAGTGATAAAGTTAATTCGTTCATAAAAATTTGGTGGAACCGAAGGTGTGTTAAGTGTTATTATGAATACACATTATTCAGTACCCAATTGAATACAAACAATAAAGTAATGCTATGAATCGTTGGGTTTGCATCGGCTTTGTCATCATCCCAGATGAATTTTCCGAAAGAAGCGTCACTCGAACGACCCTAAATGACCGTGATGAAAACCAGCCCACTTAAACGTTTGCTGTTAATCCGATTTGGCGCTCTGAACGGACGCGACAGGGTTACCCGAATTTATTAAAATAAAACGTATAAAGCATGCAAATTACCATAATTCGTTTGCAAGTCATATTAGGGCGATTATAAAAATAAAATTCGCGCATTTCAGCTGGCGCTCAGGGCCTGTCCTTCTTAATCTGGCGGTCCTATCTCCCTCTGAATTTATTCATTCAAATCCCCACGTCAGTTCAAACATCACTGAAAGGACTCGCCGCCCCGTACCAATACGGAGCTCGAACGAAATTCATTTCAGCTCTCCGATTTCGACGCCAGAATGTTTCACAGAAAAAGAATGGAACTGGTAAAAAAAAAACTTTGATAAATAATGATTCCAAATTATTGCGAGACCTCTCGCTGTGCTTCGAACTGTGTAAAAATGAAAATCGACGCTTCGGTGTTGGCTGGTGCTCGCGTTCTGTACGGGTAGTTCATGACAAGCCAAATTCCAAATGCAGCCCTACATTGCGGCCGAGAAATATCAAATATTACGAAACGAAGCTGACAGGTGTGGCAAGGCAATTTTCTTATGCGGAGCCGCATTTTGGCACAATGAACAAAACGAAAACATTTCCAGTTTATTTCGCTATAGGTATACCTACTACTCGTATTTACCCCCAATGCACATGTTACATGCAGAAAACTTTTATTGCAATTTGCAAAGCAAAGACACAGAGAAATATGAGAAAAGACGAGGTGAGCTAGATACGAGGTTAGATATACCTACCTAGAACCCATGCCTAAAAATAGGTAGAAGATATTATTTATGAAGGGTGATTCAAAATGAGTTTCCACATGAGGGGGCTATTGTATTTTTGACATTTTGAAGTATTTTATCTATAGCACGACGTTCACTCCTACCGTGATTCTAGTCGGCTGTGAGATTTTGTTTCTGAACTACTCAACAACTGGAATGGAGTTATCGAAAATTTTGCCCTTTTCCAAAATGACGTAACTTTGGATTGACAAGATTTTGAATTTGTTTTCGCAGTTTTTTAGATTCATCTTTCAGCAATCCATCCCATTGACGAGATTTTTTTTTTATTTTGATTACTCTTTTTACAGGGTGGAATATGAGGCATTGCAAATTTGTGCTAAGTTCCACCGATCCCCGTTTCTGTGAGTTTTTTTTTTAATTCTAATGAATTATTCATGAAGCCTTATGTTTTACCTTGGAACGGTTCTTTACTCTCCAGATCAACAAGTCAAGTTCAACAATGACGAAATGATTTTTTCTACGATATGATTTTCACTTTTTAGACCCCGCCACCCAGCACCCAGCGAGGAGGGGAAGTATTGTGAACGTGCTAAAAATTGTTCTCGAGATTTCGACGGATATATTTGTTCTGAGGTCCCCGACGACAAGATTTCAGTTTCCCGACGGTAATTTTTTCAAAATGGAATTTGCACATTCCGTGAATTTGAAAAAACTGCAGTGCAAACTTCGACATGCGGTGAGCCCATATGAGCCCAACGAAATATTCATTTCAGGTGCAGACATGCTAGGAATAAAATGTGAAAAAAGATTGCATACATTTTTGGAGAATTTTTTTTTGAAATTGGACCCATGGCTCTTGAGTTTTCCTTTCTGGAAAAACTGCAAAATTTCCAACTGAACCTTGGCTTAGGTTTTCGTGACCGGACTTGAATGATGGAGCTTAAAGTGGAGCCCTAATTAACGATTTTTACGATAAGATGATTTGAAAAAAGATTTGAGGCTTTCCCGAAAAATTCAAATTTGTCTGACAAAATTTTCAGTTTTCTGCAAATCATTCTACTTCCTGTATTTTATATATCGGAATTCTCGAAAACCATTTTTAGCCCGTTCACAATACTTCCCCTCTTCACTGGGTGGTGGGTCGGGAAGGTAAAAAAATCATATCGTCATTGTTGAACTACTGATCTACAGGGTGTCCACGGTTTAGTGCTCTAACTGTAGGGTTGTATTCTTTGGCCAAATGCAAGAAAATTTTTCTCATAATTTTTTTTTTTAGGCTACCAACACACAAAAGCTTTCTTTACGTCCTTTTTGACGTCCCAGAAGTGTCTTTTTTTTCAAACGTCATTGAATGACGTCTTTAGTGACTCGATAGACATGGTTAAAGTTTGACATTTTTGCCAGAGGCAGCGAAAGTACTTTGTCTGCCGTTGCCAGCGGCAGGAAAAGTCTTCCAGCGGCAGACAAAGTCTTGTGCTGCCGCTCAAAAGTTATCAAGTGAAATTTCCGATTTCAAGAATTTCCAACGTTTATTAATTTAATTATTAATTGAAAAATAAAATATACAGTTATTCATAGCAGCATTTTAAAAGTTGAAGTAAGACGGAATCATCGCAGACGCTACATCGGTGCTCAATACGGCGTTTCTTCTGCTTTCGTTTGTGACGCTGCTGCTGGCTGCTGGCCATGGCCATGGTGAGGAGGCATCGGCATTGCAGACTGCAGCAGCTACTGCTACCTCGGCTTCGACTTCTTTTTTTTGCGACAGAATCTTCAGTGCTATATCATTTTTGTTTGCCAGGGAATCCTTGATGTAGCTTCCAGCTACTCTGCTGGAACGCCATCCTCCGTGCAGGCCAGGAGTGCATTCTCCGAGAAATTGGTCACATTTTTCTTTTCGCATCAGTGAATGAATCTTTGATGAGCAGCGTGATACACACTGCTCGATTTCGTTGGGAGCAAGTCGTTCATGACTGCTTGGGCGGCTTCGGCAACTTCTGGCGGTGTGCCTCTCATCGATTCATAATCACCCGAGTTGGACATAGTCAGACTCAGAACTGTAGAAAATAACCCAACGGTAATTAAAGATATGAGTGAATGAATTAGAAAAATACTCACGAATCAGCCGTGAAAACACCTAAAGCAAAAAATTGTTTGTTGTTGTTTATGGTGTCATATACTACCAATGATACCATAGTAACAGTTTCCAAAGCTAACTGAAAATCGACTCAACGCAACGGTTTACTAGACTCTAGCACTCGCTCTAGCACTAGGCTATTGAAAAAATTGATTGCAGTCCTTAAAACCCTTTCAATTTCACGGTTTTTGGCGTTTGAAGAAAAAATAGTATGTTTCATTCGGAGTAGAAGTGACTTTTTGTGGCTCGTTTGTAGTTGCCGGACTCACTTCGTTCGTCCGGAAAACCTACAGACACGCCACAAAAAGTGTCACTTCTACACTACTCTTTATAAAACAATATACAATTTTTTTTGTACGCTAATGTCAATATTTCCCTTTTCGGCCGCTAAACCTCATTTGTTCTACTGTGTGTGCTTTCCACGCACACCCCGGCTGGATGGACACCGGAGGAGTGTGGGACTTGGCATGCGTCTTTCGCTAAACCCCTACCCACTAAACCACCTCCTCAAAGACCTCGTGGTTATCTGTCCCCTGGAACTGCGCTAGCAATATTTCGGGGGGCGGTTGGTCTTCATTTCTCTCCTCGTTTCTGGAATTATCTCCGTTGTTGCGTCTGTCTTTCTCGTTCATCCATCTCCTTCTTGCTCATCACTTCCCCAATCATCTTAGACACCTCGTTCCAGCTCTCTTCGTCCCTTATCATAGTGGTTATCAGGTTACCTACCGTAAGCCTTACTCCCAGTTTACTTCACAATCCTTCTCGTTGTTCCTTTCAACCAATACAACCAAACATAGTGTTCCGCCGTATCTACATTCTTACAGTAGTAGAGTAGTACCTAGCACTTATCGCTGTCCGCTCTTTTGATTCTATGTAGAAACTCCTGGAAACAGCCGTGTCCAGTCAGAATATGGGTAACATAATAGTCCAAGTCGCCAAACTTTCTGCCGATCCACTTGTCGATATTCAGTATAAGCCTCTTCGTCCACTGTGTCTTATTCTCCAGTTTGTTCCACTGTTCCTGCCAGACAGTCTCCATCTCACTCCTTATTCCAAATTTTGTCATTTCTCTATGATGCAGCATCGCTCGGCGCGCCTCGGTAATAACAATAATAATATATTGAATCTGTTGGCTGTGATGAGACGCTTTCCACCTCGGTATGTAATATATTCACTATTTCCTATTCTTGCAAGAAAATGAGTACAGTTGATGTGACGCTCTATTTTTCATTTTTGTTTTGTTTAGGGGTTTCAATAACGTTTCGTAATCAGAAGGCCAGAACAATCAGGGCATGATGGATCAGGGTTACCTAAATAGTGAAAACCTTGATCATACCTTGAGGAAATTTCCGGGGTAGTTACGACGGAACCTCGTCACAAACTATTTTCCAAGTTCGCCACTCCACTAAATTACAATCTCATTGTAATGCAATAACCTTGTTATGATAATCAACGGCAGCTGCAGTTATAGTAAGCAAGTTCGTTGCATGTTTGCAATTTCTATTGGACGGAAAGTTTCAGTTATGTACCTATGCTATAATGTTGTGCTTACATAATAATCGCCCGGCTTATTGTCAATTGCAGGACGGCGGAAACGGTTTAATTCCGAGTCCCGGGCGCTTTTGTCCGCTATAATCGTAGAGCAGAAAGTAGGTATTCTCGTAGAATACCGCTTTTAATTTTCCCGACTCGCCACTATTTTTACTACAACTGCCACTGCTACCACAGGCTAGGCATTGCAATTGAAGAATACTGACGTATCTCCTCTCCAATAATAAAATTGAACCAGGGATTTTTGTTACGGCGAAAGCTGTCTTCAAGCTCCACTTTTGTAGGTATGCAACTGTTGTGAACTGGTTTAGGTCTGAATCTGTTGCAGCTCAATTTCGAATCTGAAAAGATCTGAGCCGCAACAGATTACGACCTACACAGGCAACCAAATTCTCTTTCTAGCAAAAAGGAAGCTCGAACTTCAAGGTCGGCAGAACAAGGAATTTTGAATTACGAGGAAGCTCTACTGTGGGCTTTTGATTAATGTGCCAGTAATCTCTGTAAAGTATACCAGCGATTTTGTTTTGTCCACTGTCCAACAAACGCAATAATCACGTTTTCCACAAACACTTGTAGATTCGAGCAGTTTAGCATTCTACAAACACAAATACAAAATACAAAACCTTTATTGTTTCTAATAGGTAGGTACAATCCCAAATAACAATGAGATGAGATGAACTGGCAAGTGGGTACTTTTTATAATTAAGAGACAAACGCTTAAACACACAAACGCATACTACAATTATTGCGCTTGGGAATATCGCTGGTGCTACTTGCTTTCTATCTGTTCGCTACCGCTTTTCGATCCAATACTGCCCATAGGCCGAGGATCAGTGCCTTATACAGGGTGGTGAAAATTTCGATGCTCACCATTGGTATCTTGGAAACGGTAAGAGATACGAGGTCGGTTAAATTAGAAAAAAGTTGCGCATTTTTGTGGCGATTGAGAATCTGAAAAGAAACTTCGAATATTCTGATTGGTTAACGATTTATCACGAAAAAACTAAAAATTTTGATTTCAGAAATTATTTTCCATCTTTCCAACCATTGAAGCTATTTCAATCAAACTTGGTAGTTTTATGTTTTTGATCACTCCGAGTCGATCAACGTTGGCAGAAATTTTCCAGGCCTTCTAGATGTCAAATTATGAGAGTCAACTTTTGTTTTTCTCATGGCCGCCATATTGGACTTTTGTACCAATAGATAGAGAAAAAAATTAGCTTTCCGAATTAGTAACCAACATGTTCATTTTATGACATTTTTAGCGTCAAATTTTGAAATTTTCGTAAATTATTGACAAAATCGGGAATGCTTTGGAAAACAATTGAAATATTATCAAAAGCAACAACAGGAAAAAGACAGATTGTGTTCAATTGACGTATCTAAGGGCTCGATACCAAGTTGCAGGCGCGAAGGTTGGGACGGCGTAACTCGCCAAATACAGCGTGGTCTGATTGGTTGGTATCCGCCGTTGCTATGGTAACGGCACTTACGGCGGTCTGAGCCCCAACTTGGTATCGAGCCGTAACTTCTTAATCGTGTTTTGTGCTTGTTTGTACCGAGAGCTCACAAATCAAATAAGTCAAGGGTTCTTGTAAATTCGAAAACGTCTGTCGAAACTAGGGTAATCCTTACTCCTTTTCTAGTAAATTTGTCAAACTTCAACAAGAACGATGCTAGTTCCGACAGACGTTTTTGAGCTCACAGACACCCTTGTCCCATTCAATTTATGAACTACCGGTACAAACAAGCACAAAACACGATTAAGAAGTTAGATACGTCAATTGCACACAATCTGTCACTTTTTTGTTGTTGCTACTGATAATATTACAATTGTTTTTCAAAGCATTCCCGATTTTGTCAATAATTTACGAAAATTTCAAAATTTGAGGCCTCAAATGTCATAAAAAGAACATGTTGGCTACTAATTCGGAGAGCTAATTTTTTTCTCTATCTATTTGTGCAAAAATCCAATATGGCGGCCATAAGAAAAACAAAAGTTGACTATCATAATTTGACATCTAGAAGGCCTGGAAAATTTCTGTCAACGTTGATCGACTCAGAGTGATCAAAAACATAAAACTACCAAGTTGGATTGAAATCGCTTGAATGGTTGGAAAGATAAAAAATAATTTCTGAAATCAAAATTTTCAGTTTTTTCGTGATAAATCGTGAACCAATCAAAATATTCAAAGTTTCTTTTCAGATTGTCAATCGCCACAAAAATGCGCAACTTTTTTCTAATTCAACCGACCTCGTATCTCTTACCGTTTCCAAAATACCAATGGTGAGCATCGAAATTTTCACCACCCTGTATACCTCCAACTATCAATCTCGAACCTTTCATCGGTCCTCCAGCAAATTCCACAGTGACCCGGCATACGGTTTCTGGGCGACTTCCAAAAAATACTAACCAACGTGCTGTAAATCCGGCACTCCCAACAAAAATAGACAGATGTGTACTACTCGGCCGTTGAGGTCGCCACGTAAATAAAATTTGCTAAGTCATCGCGTATTTTTTGTAAATGTCCATACAGAGCTTCGCACTTGTAGGTACACTGCGTTCTAATGGAAAGAGTCTAGAAAGATCAGGTGTGCTCCAGCATGCACGGGAATCGCCGCTCGTAACAATAATAATAATACTCACATTTAGTCGCCGAGACACGAAAAGTCATATTTTCCGCGACTCACAAATCTGCTCGTTTCCGACCTACACAAACATCACAAAAAATTCCCTCAGACGTTCTGGTAATCTCCTGAAATGCTCCACTGCATCAGGAGCGACAGGAGCCATCACGTGTGGCGAAACTATTTCCCTTAGGTGGATATACCTACCCTCGTACTTACCTAGCTACGTGATTTTCCCAGTCATTCGCGGATGATTTACGGAATAAATTTCTCGGCTGCACGGACCACATTTTGCCCGTTGTAAAATGAATTCCTATTCTAATAATAATCTCGTGATCCGGATGATTTAGTGCGCTTCATGTGAAAATAGGAGGCCCAAATGCGTTCTCTTATATGATTTACATTACGCGGGAGGGACGTAAGATGGTCGGGGTGGGTATGGCAAAATTAATTTATCACTTGTCTATTCCGATGTTGGTTCGCATTAGGTAAACCGCGGAGCCCCGGCTTTTGCTGCATACCGATATTATATAATTTTCAAGTTTCCGTTTCCCGTGAAGAAGTCGCTGAAGGAAGTAATAAAAGGCCGCATCCAATTTCAGATTTCAGTCTTTTATTTATGTTCAGCGGCTGCTTTCCGCATATCTATTATAATAATACTTTTCCAGTTTCAGTGTTATCCTGGAAGTTCATAATATACGGCTAGTTATGCAGGTGCTTTATGCTTATTGTTTAAGAACTTACCAAAGATTAAGGAAATAAATACTGTTCTTTGAGTTAGCGCCACAGGTAACTTCAGTTTACTTTTAGTTGAGTTTCAATAATTTCACGCTGAATACCATGACTTGACCTGATATAGCATGATATTCCTGTGCAGTCTGTTCTGTCTGTTCCAAAGAGTTTACTGAAATCTTATTATTGTCTCGAAGCTCTCGGCCAGAAAGAACAAGTGCTGGTGTTCCCCCTGTGGTGTCGTGAATGGCAGCGCGATACGCCATCAGGAAAATTGGCAGATGACGATTCCAGTCTCGCTCATGCTCGTCGACGACCTTTGACAGGTGCTGCTCCATCGTCCGGTTAAACCGTTCAACCATTCCGTCGGACCGTGGGTGAAGGAGCGTCGTCCTGGTCCTCTGTATTCCGAGAAGAGCACAGATACCTTGCAACACGTTGGACTCGAAGTTTCGTCTCTGGTCTGAGTGTAGCTCTAGAGGTACTCCAAAGCGGCTAATCAGATTGTCTACCAGCACCCTTGCCAACGTAGAAGCCTCTTGGTTGGGTAGGGCGTACGCTTCCGACCACTTGCTGAAGTAGTCTATGGCAACCAGGATGTATTTGTTGCCATCTTCCGTTGTCAGGAATGGGCCAGCCACATCGATCGCGATGCGTTCAAAAGGCGCTCCAACATTGTAGGTCTTCAGCTCCCCTCGGCTGCGAGTTCTTACTTCTTTGCTGGCCGCACAAACCTCGCACTGGCGACACCATGTTTTCACGTCGTTCCGGCAGTTCACCCAGTAGAACCGTTCGCGCACCTTGGCCAACGTCTTGTTTTAAAAAAAAAAGTTTGTTTTCCTCCTCATCGGCATTTATACGCCATAGGAGTTGCTGCATTTATTTATGTTCAGTATTACAAGTGAAAAATCCGTTTGTACAGCACGACACCCAGACCTGATATGCCCGGGAATCGAACCCGGGAGCTCAGCTTGCCTTGTCGTCTTGTTCACCCCAAGGTGTCCTCCAGGGACGCCATCGTGCATCTCCTTTAGGACCTCTTTCACTCTCTTCTTGGGAAGCATCAATTGAACCAGACTCTCTTTAGCAACCCGTTCTCTACTCTCAGAGAATTCCACTGAGCCCAAAGAGCCTTGAATTCGAGCCCTTCACCAGATATCTCGGCTCATTCCGGTCTGTTCTGGCCAAGTTCTTTCATTTCAGCAAGCGTACCGATGGCTAAGTCCTCACGCTGCTCCTTCTTGAGCTCAGCCGTAGTCCAATTTCTCGGGGTTTCGACAACGATTGCCTTGATTTCGACGTTCCCATTCTGTTGGTCTACCCTCTTGCAGTGCTTACAGTCCTCGTTGCATGGTTTTCGAGAAAGAGCATCCGCGTTGCCATAACTTCTTCCAGGGCGGTGGTGGACCTTGAAGTCATATTGTTGCAGGTTTTTGATCCACCGTGCCAACTGTTCCTCGGGATTCTTTAACTGCAGTAGCCATTTCAAGGCAGCGTGGTCAGTCCTCACCAAAAATTTCCGGCCATAGAGGTACTGGTGAAAAAGATCGACAGCTTTCACTATGGCCAGTAGCTCCCTATGCGTCATGCAGTAGTTTCTTTCAGGCTTGGACAACACCTTGCTGTAGTGATCCACTACTCGCTCTTGGCCCTGCTGGTGTTGTGACAGCACTGCTCCAATTCCGCTGTTGCTGGCATCAGTGTCCAGGATGTACTGTCCTTGAGGAAGAGGGCATGCCAGAATAGGACTCGAGCACAATGCAATCTTGAGTCTTGAATGAGTTTCCGCACTCCTTGGTCCACAGGAATGGCGTACGGTCTTCAGTCAGTTTGTGTAAGAGCTTGGCAATGTCAGCGAGCTTTTCCACAAATCGTCTGTAGTAGGTGTTAAGCCCAAGAAACTTCTGACTTCATGCTGATTTCTTGGTCGTGGCCATTCTCGGACAGCATCCAGTTTCGCTGGATCGGTTTCGATTCCCTCCGACGACACAACGTGCCTCAAAAATTTGACTTGCTTCTGGAAGAGCACGTATTTCTTTGGGTTGATCTTGGGGGAAAACGTCGACTTGCCTCCCGGAGGGTCTTTAGGTGCTCCTCGAAGGTTCGACCCGATGACCATCACGTCCTCGAGGTAGACTAGGCAAGTTTCCCATGTAAGACCTCGCAAGACGCACTCCATTAGACGTTCAAACGTGGCCGGTGCGTTGCAAAGTCCAAACGGCATCACAGTAAACTGATAAAGGCCGCTCCCGGCGGAGAACGCCGTCTTTTCTTTGTCGTCGTTGTGGAGTCTTACTTGCTAGTAACCACTTTTCAGGTCAAGCGTCGGAAACCATCTCGATCCAGACAGCGTGCTCAAAGTATCGTCAATCTGAGAAAGTGGATAGCTGTCTTTCTTTGTCATATCATTGAGTTTGCGGTAGTCCACGCAAAATAGTGTACTACCGTCTTTCTTCGTGACCAAAACAACCGGTGAAGACCATGGGCTCGTCGATTCTTCGATCACGCCTTCATCCAACATGTTTTTCAATAGCTTCGACACCTCCTATTGCTTCGCCAATGGTAGGCGCCGGGAAGCCTGTCGGATCGGTGCGGCGTTCTCAGTGTTGATCCGATGTTGGATCACGCTGGTCCTCCCGGTAGGATTACCTTCCATCGCAAAGGCTGCAGCTTCTTCCTGGATGAATTGCGTCGCAAGCTCCTTCTCCTTGCCACTCAGATGTTTCCAGTCAGGCGAGAACATCTCCACTAGCTTTTTCTCCAAGAGCTTGGAAGTCGCAGCCTTTGTGGATATGTCTTTGCAGCGTGAGATCCACTCTACGGGTTCACACTTGCCCAGGGTCTCTCTTTCCTTGATTGTTTTGCACGTCTTGTTCGGGTTAATGACTTTGATCGGGATTTTTCTCTTGTCCATGTTAATCAATGTCTTAGCCATGATGCAGCTGGCAGCTGTGTCGGGCTCAGCAATGCCGGCGACATGTCCTCCAGGTTGTCCGTTCAGTGTTGCCTATAAGATTTTCTCGGAGTTGGCGGCTACACGAACGGTTCCAGCCGGAAGTAGCTGGTATTAGTTTTCCTGATAGCGTCTATCAGGGCTGGGAGTTCTCCGTCCCGGTGTGGAACGGTCACTTGAACTCGACCTTTGCCTGCAGTCCCGAAACAGATGTCCCGGTCTTTCACAGCCGAAACAACGTGGTCTTCCTCCAGCTTGTGGCTCGCCTTGGGGTCTGTTACGAGACATGGCGCTAAGAAGTCCCTCAAACATCTCCTTCACCGATTTCTCGGAAACATGTGATGCTCCAGATTCGTCAAAGCTCACCTCTCTAAGACGATGAGGGCGCAAAGCATCTTTGGCTGCCTCGATTCGAATAGCTTGGATGAGTACGTCGCTGATGTTGGCTGGATTGCTGATGATGACCATCTGACGCAGATCTGGATCTCTTAGTCCGCCCACGAAGGTTTCTTTCGCGATGTCTTCCAAAACATCCGCTGGATGCGCTGGATAAGCTAGGTGAACCAGCTTCAGGACTTCGGATTCGAATTCCTGAAGGCTTTCTCCGCTCTTTTGTGTCCTGACCTCCAGTTGGGTTTGATGGATCTGCCGCACATGATTGTCCCCATAACGGAGCTCCAGGAGCCTAGTCAGCTTGGCAAAGTCCTCCTGCTCACTCTCAGAGATCGTCTAGAACAGCTCCAATGCAGGGCCTCTGAGTGCCAGGACTAAAGCTGTAGCTCTCTCATCGTCACTCCATCCGTTTGCTTTGGTAGCGGCATCGGACTGCCTCTTATAGGTAGTCTATGGGCTTTCCCCATCAAAGTTTGGCAGCTTCACACGTTGGGCACCCGCTGAACTAACCATCGCAGCACTGGCGGCGGTTTTCTGAACCATTTGCTTCAGCCTCGTCATGTTGGCTTCCATCGCAGCCATTTTCTCTTCTGACTTGTTCACACTGTCGTCGAAATACCGCGTCTGTTGTTCCACAACGGCTAATATTTCTTCCCTTTCCTCCAGGCGTTTCCTTTCCTGTTCTTCTAGCAGGTTTCTCAATTCGTGTTCCTGTCCTTCTAGAAGATTTTTCAATCCTTTTTCCTGTCCCTCTAGAAGACTCTTCAACTCTTCTTGCCTGGCGTTCCGTCTTTTGTCCCTTCATCATCGCCATGATGCTCGCCAAAGCGTCTTCGACTCCTGTCTTCGACATGCTTCTCGTCTCCGGCATTCACCAAATCACGAATGTTCCGAACGTCCTGTAGTCGCAGGCCGAATTTCTCTCAATTATACCGCTTTCTGACACCAAATGTTACGATATCTCGCGTACGGGTTCGAATATAATTGAGACGAACTTTTAAAACACACACTGTTTACTTCTGCGTACTACTACAATGAATACACGCCAACAGTTATCTTCTTGAACTATCGCTGTGATTATCGCTCGCTTATCCGCTCGCTGTCTCTTCCAATTGAGCTGCCGGCTGATGCATTATACAGGGTGGTCCGACTTTAATGTCATTAAATTCAAGGATCGATAGAGAATGAAAAATGAAGGGGACTTTCTCCACAAAACATATTTGAGAAATGCCTAATAACTGAGATATAGCCCTCCAAAGTTGGAAATAAAGAATCGTTTTTTTCGCATAACTTTTGAACCGTTCAACCGATTTGATTATAAATAAAACCAAAGGTTCACTGAAATTATCCCCTGTCGAACAATCATAACATGTTCCGTAAAAAAGTTTCAGGGGCTTAGACATTAGGGGGTGACCCTACTTTTCCTCCCCTATTTTTCACCTCCCTAGTTATTTTTGGAAACTGTTCATAATTTTGAATTCTACGTTCAATTTTGAAGAGAAAATCACTGTTGCAAAATTTTGATTAGAGGCTTCGTTTAGGAGATATTTGGGTTTGAAACTTTGGGAAACATCCCGAAATCGCCACTTTCAAAGGTCTAAAAATTAAAATCCAAAGAAACTCATGATTTCTCAGCTGAAATAGGTTTTCTAGAATTTCTAAGTTGATAAACAACCATTTTTTCCAAAACACGGGAAATTTTTAGGGAAAAAACAATTTGGGTCCTGGAAAGTGGCGATTTCGGGATGTTTTCCAAAGTTTCAAACTCGAATATCTCCTAAACGAAGTCTCTAATCAAAATTTTGCAAGAGTGACTTTTTCTTCTAAATTGAACGTAGAATTCAAAATTATAAACAGTTTTCAAAAATAACTGGTAAGTGAGAAATAGGGAGGGGGGAGTAGGAACACCCCCTGATATCTACGCTCCTGAAACTTTTTTATGAAACATGTTATGATTGTTCGACAGGGGATAACTTCAGTGAATCTTTGGTTTTATTTTGAATGAAATCGGTTGAACGGTTCAAAAGTTATGCGGAAAAAACGATTATTTATTTCCAACTTTGAAGGGCTGTATCTCTGTTGTTAGGCATTTCTCAAATATGTTTTCTGGAGAAAGTCCCCTTCATTTTTCATTTTCTATTGATCCTTAAATTTAATGACAAAACGGGGACCACCCTGTATAAGGCCTCCGAATAGCGTTCCCGAACTGTCTGTCTACTTCCAGCAAATTCCATAGTGGCCCGGCATATGCGGTTTCTAAACCATTCCTGAATAATCACACACATTACCCGTTTAATTCTGCCGGGTTCTGGAACGGTGCTTCCGCCAAAATGTACAGATGTTTCTCGATCGAGCATTGAAGTCTCCCCCTTCGGTTTCACGTAAACGCGCGCTCTGGAATGCACCAGAACTTTCACACTACGATCTGATGGATGAAAGAATCCAGAAAGATCGCGTGTTTACCAATATGCACGGGATCGCCGCTCGTAACAATATACATACAGGTGTCCCGTTTTTCAACGCTCACTATTGGTATCTCGGAAACGGTGAGATACAAAGTCGTTGAATTACAAAAAAGCTGCGCAATTCCATGACTAATGACATGAATTTGAAAATTGGTATCCTGACATGTTCGAAAGTCCATGATCGACTGGCGTCAATAATTCTTTCCTGCACTTACTAGTTTTTGAGATATGATAGTTGACTTTATTTTTTCTTATGGAGACTATATTATTGATCCAGCCCATGAAATTCATCTTTTCTTTCTCTTTCTCTTTACAAAGGTATAAAACACTTGTAGCGTTTTTGTCAAAATAACCATTTCTGGGGCAAATATATCTAGTTACCGGCACGATCGCCATGCTCTCGTGGCGTTATTATGCCACGACAGTTTCAATTCGATTTTTTTTACACGAGTTTAACATTGTACCGAAAGCACACAGGGATCGGAGGGGAATTTTCATATTATATAGCCGAGACCGTTTAGGGTCGATTTTGCGTTATACTTTCAGCTTGTCATCAGCTTATTCACGCTTCCATTGATATATCATCCTATACACCCTGGCTAAATAAAAAAAAAAAAATCAGTTTCACAACCCAGACTCCAATCTCGTCGGAAATCGAACTCCAAAGTCTCGCGTCAAAGGCGTGTGCAGTGCACTACCGTCTCGACCACAGACCCGTCCACTTTGCTTCCTCAATACTTCACATGAATAATTATGTAAGTGCAGACGTACCCATTAGTATTATCGATTTCAGTAATCAACATTTCCATATGCAAAGGTATTCAATTAACAGGTATAGGTACCTATATCCTATATCTGCTGCAATGAGACAGTTTATTGCCATTTGGCAGTTCTCTTCGCATAATCGCAAGCTTGAGCTCATATGACATATTTCTTTTCACCGAGACATCGCTGCACGACGACGGCGTGATGGACGCCGAGCTGTTCGATCTTGAGCGTTGTGTGATCGCGATTCTGTGGCAACTGGGACAGCTAGGGGATGGGTGTGTTCTCGTTGCATGCGGCCCTGATTTTCATGCCAAAGAAGTAGTCCTGGGATGGGCCTATGAGTTTTCACTATCAATAGTCGCTTATTCTAAGCGATAGTCGCTGAGCATATAGGAAACTTACATGTAGTACCTGTTCAAGGTCAGGTAGAGAGCGACTGTCGACAAAGGACACGAAGTCCCACCTCTGAATTGTGCTTGAATTGAATGGTTCAATCATGATCTGATAAAGGAAACTAAGTACAAAGACAAGGGAAGACTTCGATTCAAGAGAACGCAATCTCAAAGTGACCTGAGAGAGTTTCAAAGGGTCAGGCAGGACTTTTCTAAACAGTGATACACGAAGGGGTCACAGACTTTATTCAAGAAATGTTGAGACTTACATCAGGCAGGATCCAAAACAATTCTGGTCATTTTTTTTTTTTTTTTTTTCTTCAAGCTGGGTGCCAGTTCAGCAAATATTTGCTATGTCATGGCATTGTTACTAGCGTTCAAAAATGGCCCAACAATAACTTGCCCTAAGGAACCTTAGGTTTATTCGCTCTCATCTTCGACGTACAGGTCCTGCGGTAGCTTTCTTTTCAGCCGGCTGTGTATGTTCCTTCGTCCTAACCCGTGTTGGACCGCGCTGTCGCACAGTTCGATGCCTCTTAAAAAGTTCTTTGTCATTTTGCCTAGGAATGTTTCAATGTCCAGCATGTTCAGATCTTCATGGATTTGACGATTCCTCACGAACCACGGCGCCCTGACAGAAACTCTCAGGACTTTGTTTTGAAAGGTCTGCAATTTTTTCTTATTTGTCATTGATGTATTACTCCATACTCCGCATCCGTATGAGAACAGAGGACGGAGTAAGGACTTATAAAGTAATAGCGAGCATTCGACATTTAGTGGGGACTTCTTATTCATCAGAGGGTAAAGTTTGGCTAGCCTCGCATTGCACTGGTTTAACTTCTGGTTGATGTGGAAACTCCATGTTAATTTCGTGTCGAGAAACAACCCCAGATACTTTACAGGATCTTTTTTTCATTCGATATCTCGGCCATTTATGGTTAGATTGGGTGTGTCTTGGATTCTTCTCAGTGAGAAAACTTTTGCTTCGCATTTTGTTGGATTCAACGCTATACACCATTTTTTGAACCACTGGCCAAGAATATCAATGGAGTTTTGAAGATTATCAGCAGCAGTTTGTTGTACCTCGCTTTGGCAGATAATAGCAGTGTCGTCTGCAAACATCGCCAATGTGGATCTTGTTGGTTGTGGTATATCGTGCATATATATGTTGAACAATATTGGGCCGAGGATACTGCCTTGACGTACACCTGCTGCTATCTTTTTCAAGACCGAAAGAGTTCTGTTGATTCTAACAGCGAAAGTTCGGCCCTCCAAAAACGAGAATATTAAACCTGCCAAGTACGAGGGTAGCCCTATCCTCAACAACTTATATTTTAGTCCCTCAATCCACACCCTGTCGAATGCTTGCGCTATGTCCATAAATGCGATTGTTGTGAATTGTTTCCTTTCAAAACCGGTCTCGACAGTCTCTGCGATGCGCAACAATTGGTGACTAGTGGAGTGAGCTTTTCTAAAACCGAACTGGAAATTCGGCAAAATGTTTTCGCTGTCAATGAAACATTCAAGACGTAAATGTATTACTTTTTCCAAAAGCTTAGACAGAGTTGGTAGCAGACTAATTGGTCTGTAGCTTTTCACGTCCTTTTTACTTTTTCCAGGCTTGTGGAAAAGCAGGATGTGAGCTTGCTCCCATGCTGATGGAAAGTAAGACCTGAGCATACAGGCATTGAACACAGATGCTATATGGGACAACGCGGTCTCGGTAAGATGGCGCAAAACAACATTAGGGATAAGATCGTGACCCGGGCTTTTTTTCAGCGGCAGTTTATTAATGATGAGTTTCAATTCCTCTGGTGTTGTTGGTTCAGGTAATTCAGAAACGACTGGAATGTGTGACTCGACATGTCTTTGGATAAATTGAGTATAATTCCTGTTGCCGTCATCAATATTGGGCCGGAAATTTTTTTCTAGGTGGTTCGCAAAAACTGCACATTTTTCGAAATCAGAGGTATAAGTTTGATTGTTCTCTACTATTGGTGACATTGTTTGACGTTCGTTCAGTATGCGTTTTGTTGCTTGCCACATTAAGGCGGGTACTCATCAGCGCGCTGTATCTGCAACGTGCAATGCAACGTGTAATGCAACATGCAACATGCAACAGATACTGCAACACATTCAGGTGTGTGTGTGTAGGTATGCGTTGACGAACATGCCGCAACACTCTGCGATCGCACAACATGCCGCCAAGCTGTTTTCATCGCATTTGGCCGTCGATTTTCGGGTCGCCCCTGTTAGAAAAACGCTGCCGAAATACTACCGCTCGAGAAAAGTGTATTTCTAAAGACTTTCTGATGCAGTTTGATCTCCAGTTCAAACAAATGTACTTAGTTAACAGTTCGGATTTATTATTTCTGATAATGTTTTGATCCTAAGATATCGATTGGAAACATTGTGAAGATATTTCAAGAAATACCAGTATTAACAATATTATTTCATAAATAAACAGAGCGCATAAAAATTAGTCAGGAACGATGCACAACTTAAAACTTGTCAGTTCATCTTTACATGGAGAAGAAATCTGTTGTGGACGACACAAAACTTTCCCGACTGGTATCCAGGAACCTACGGAGATTTTAGTTTCAGTCGTTCCTTCGGATGGGCACTTGGAGTTTGAGAGATAGTAAGATTCAAGCAAAATTTGCAGGAAACTGAACATTTTGTCAAAAAGTATTTTGAATTTCCGGGAAAAACTCGAAGCCTTCTCCAGTTCCATTGTAAAAGTCGTCAATTAGAGGCTTCCTTTTGAGCTCTCTCATTTAAGTCAGCCCTCGGCGATGAGCTGGTTTTAAATTTTTAACTGGAAAACTTCCGGAAAATTGGGAAAAGAAATTGTTCAAAAACGTTCAAGAACCAGTTACCTTTTGTTTGAAAAAAAAAATTGTAAATCTGTGCATTGGATGAAAGTTGTAAATTTGCAGTTTTTCGAGAGTGGAAAAATCGAGAACCGTTGGTTCGATTTCAAAAATTATTTTGATATTTTCTCCAATTATGCCCCGCAGCAAGTCTGCACCTAAAATGGATATTTCGTGGAGCTTACCGCATGTCGAGATTTGCTCTGCAGTTTTTTGGAGATTGCGGAATGTGTAAGTTCCATTTTTAAAAAATCACCGTCCGAAAGTCAGTACTGCGTCGCATTCGAAAACGAGCCTACACGACGCCCAAAATCGATGCTCAAGCAAGAAAGAGCGTCTGACCGAAGTCCTGCATCAAACGCGGGTCGTTCTGGTCAAAACCAGGGTGGGTGGCCGTCTCTGGTGGTAACGGCCAGGAGAAAATTAAAAAAATTGTAACGCCCGACTAGAAAATGGTGGAAAACTCGAACTGCAGTCTTAGTTTGGTTCTTATGTTGTGTTGCTTCTAGTCAAAGTTGGTTCCATCCATCGGATAGATTCTGAATAATTGAATGGTGAACTTTTAAACTATGACATTTATTAATCATTGACAAGTGACAGTTAGAGAGATATTTCAAACTGTACTAAACACAGCTTTTTCAGGGCTTTCACACGACATATTGCAAGTCAAGTTTCGTGAGATAAACTTTCTGTCATTTTTGATAGTGACACATCAGTTTGACAGATGATAGATGACAGAAGCTAATCAGCTTATTTGACAGCAAGATCCTGTCTGTATACCAAATTTCAAGTCAATCGGGTTAACGGTTTAGCAGCTGTCGTGTCAGAACGGTTTCCTGCATCATCACATAACTTTCCCTTCCGAGTGAGGGGACGGGTCGGGAAAGTAAAATACTGAAAATAGGTTATGGTAACCAGGTGAAGAAATTGATGTTATCTATTTGTGAAAAGAATAGCACAGGCATAAAACAACAACTGAATATCGCCCCTACGTGCGTGAGTCGCAATAGCGCATTTTCTTAGTGCAGATCTGTCAATGATGGAAATGAAGTCCAGTTTGAAGATGAGAATGTTCATACGACACAAGAGTTGGTTCCACGTTTCATGACAATCGTTCTTTATAAGAAATTTCAGTATGGCGACCAAGATGGCGGCGCAACCATGAAATCCAATCTGTTCACTGGCCACCTCTGAAGACCTAAGCTATCCATCGGAAAAAGTTCTAGTTACAAGATTCTGACTTCATTACCCGGAGAGAAAGTCAATTTCTCAAAAGTTTATATGAGAAATCTTCGTGTTTTGATATTACTATGACCCTATTTATGGATAAAAAATAATGCTCTTTGGTTATCCTTGGGAACCTCAGCTATCCATCGGAAAAAGTTTCAAGGCTCTAGCTTTATTCCCCGAGGAGGAGCACAACTTCTTAATTTCTACACGGACAGACGGACAGACAGACCGACAAACCGGCCATATAAGCGTCATTTTCTTACGAAAATGCGCTTAAAAATAAAGTCAGTATTCACAATAGATTTATATGGTCATTTTACTATACAGGATGTTCATTTGAAAAGTGGTCACCCTTGGTTTCTTGCCGCCAAAATTCTTTACAGGAAAACGCCGAAACCAGTAGATTTAGGTTTCAAGGGGGACATCTACAACACATACTGTGAAATTTTTATCTTCAACTCCTTCGCCCTCACCTCACCCTACTTTATAATTTCAACTGGCATCACCTATCTTGTGACACATCAAATTGAAGGGAATAAGATTTTCTTTCTTCGAAACATATTTTTAATGTCTTAAAACCGCCCCCGAACCCTTGTGAAAATCCTCTATTTTGTTAATGAAAGGAAGCTTTTCCCCCTATAAACTTTCGATTCTTGAGAAATAGACTTCCCAGCAGAAACAGGTCGATTTTTATTTTAAAAAGGTCATATGACACAGATGGCAAACTTTTCATCATCAACCCCTTCCCCACTTTATCCTACTTTGAAATTTCAAATAGCATTACTTATTTTGTGATGCATCAAATTGAGGGCAATAAAATTGTCTTTCCGTCAAAATTATTCCAATCTTTTTTTAAATCACCCATTTGAAGTAAGATAAGGTGGGGGCGAAGGGGTTGAGGATGAACATTTGCACATACGAGTTTTACATGACCCAATTGGAATAAAGATCGACCTGTTTCTGCTCAAAAATCTATTTCTCAAGAATCGGGAGTTTATAGGGGTAACTCATGTTCCTTTCATTATTAAAGAGAAATTTTTATAAGAGTTGGGGGGTGGTTTATAATAATTGAATATATGTTTGACGGAAAGAGAATTGTATTGGCTTCAGTTTGATGTATCTCACAAGATAAGTAATGCTGTTCGAAATTTTAAACTATGGGGTGAGGGCGAAGGGGTTGAAGATAAAAAAGTTGGCAGTATGTGTCCTACATGTCCCCCTCGAACCAAAAATCGACCTGTTTCGGTGTTTTCTTGTGAAAAATTCTGGCGGCGAGAAATCAGGGGTAATAACTTTCCAAATGAACACCCTGTAGGAATACTTAGTGATATTAAACGATGGGTTGGTATGAAGTTGTTGTGTCCTCAATCTCAACAACTTGACCCGTAGAGGTTTTTCTTCTTCCCCTTCTGAAACGATCGTAATCGTGAGAAGCTTCAACAACAACTGTGCAATTGTGCAAAAAAGTCACTGCTTATTCAACGAACGCCGTATTTTGCGAATGGTTTGAGTGTACCGTAGTCAAATGCCACAGCACTCACAGCAGCTCAATAATAATCACAAATTAAAATCGTAAAGCTGAGTTTTTTATTCTTCTTTTCTATATGAAGAGAGAATTGACATCATTTTTTTGTTGCAACTAGTGGCCGGTGTGTCAAGCCCTGCGGGTATTTCAGCCCAAGCGTCTTCCTTCAACGGCTTCTTGAAGTAGTTGGAATGTTTCGGGCTCCATATTAATGGGAAACTTTTATATAAATTAAATTATACCACCGCCTTCCCTTCCGGCCACTCTGCCATGACGTTGTGCGATGGTCACTTCGTATTGACTACGACTTTGGTATGAATGTCTTTGTTTTATTTTGGCACAAAAAACGTTTTTGTGTTCGCGGCATTTATCGACAGGCGGTCGGATCGCGGCGAACGTTGCAGCTTGGGCTCGCGGCAGGCTCGCGAACAGCGTACACACTATGGAATTTGTTGCAGTATCAGTTGCATTACGGCGGTCGGCTCGCGGCGAATGATACAAGGTAGGTTCGCGCGCGCCGTCCACACTATGGAATCTTGGTACAGTAACAGTTGCATTACACGTTGCAGTTGCAGTTGCAGATACAGCGCGCTGATGAGTACCCGCCTTTAGAGGATCGCTAGGTTGTAAATCTGACACATGTTTCTTATAGGACTCTATTCTTATATTATCCAGTTCCCACTTGATTCGATGCCCCAGGTTATTTACTTTTCGCTTGACATTAACGCATCGTGTTCTAAGCCATTCACGCCGCAGTTTGTTTTTTTCCTAAATAAGTCTTATAATAAATTTTGGAGTGTAATGCGCGTGGCTTTTGCTGCTCCGTTTGTTGTTGTTACGGACTATTGAGTTGCGAACACTGTTTGTAATCCACGTGGTCAGTTTTGCAACCGCTCTGTCAATCTCTGTGGGGGTGGTCAAGTTTCCAGGATGTTTTATTTGGATATCAAGCTTCTCCTGGAATTTTTTCCAGTCGACGTATCCATCTATGAGTTTAGGGAACGGTGGAGAATATTGTAAGGTGTTACTAAATGAAATGATTACCGGGAGGTGATCGGAGTCAAGTTCGGTTATTACATTTTGAAAGATTTGTTCACGGAAGTTCTTCAACAGGACTATATCAAGTATGTCTGTTTGGCGATTGGACTGATAAGGTATGTATGTGTGTTCATCAGGGGCGAGCACCTGGAAAGCATTCCTCGTAGAGATGTCGTATAGTTTCAGTTTGAAATTTGCGGGGTGATCCTTGCCGCAGTTGCTGCACTTCGGCGGCGCCTCGGGACTTTTTTTGCAGTCGGTGTATAAATGGTTACCGTCGCATTTCACGCATCGTGGCTCTAAATGGCAATAATTTTTTGTGTGGCCAAATCTTTGACATCTGAAACACTGTGGAATACCATTGGTTTTTCGTCTAGGTTCTACTGTGATTACCGAGTGGAAAAGTCTGTCAAGTTTGTAAATATTTTTAGATTCTTCACTGTTAGGTAGCTCTATCACAAACATGGGAAGAGGTTTTCTCTTGTAAGAAAGAAGACGGGTCACTTTATTCACATCGTATTTGAGGGATTTCAATTCGTTTTCAATTTCGGTTTCATTCAGAGAAAGGGAACGTTTTTCAGGACAACTGATAACGGTTTATCTTTTGATTGTTGGTAGGTGTGGTATTTTAATTTGTTTTCATGGTAAAATTTTGTGAGTTTTCTATAATCTTCTTCGTTAGTGAGATTGATACGCAAATGAACATCATTGTATACCGTAGAAAACTCTTTTTCTACAATTTTTGAGATATCTTTAATGATTTCTTTATGGTTGTTCGCTTCGTGCAGGAATATTGGTGGAATTTTAACTTTTTCAGTGTTGTTATCGTTATCACCGCTCAAGGATGATTGCTGCTGAGATTCATCTACCTGGCTATTTAGTACATAATATTTGTTTTTACTAAGAAGAGATTTCTCGTCCCATGTATAGCGTTTGAATAGACTTTCGTCTTTTAGTGGTGATATCTCGTCAGCTCCCCGTTTTCGTGATAGTTGATCTGGATCTTGTGGGGGGTCCGTTTTTAGTGACATTGCTGCCTACCGCCCCAAAAATGGGAGGCAGCAATGATAATATCAATTATGAACGTACTTACTTTGACGTGAAGTATGTTGATGAGAATAAAATTATTGAAGATGTATTGCGGTTTTTCTTCTTTATTTACACTGATAAGGCACTGTCCGTTCGATCGACCGAACACATTCGCTACCAGCACGCGACTCTGGTCATTTGTGAAATCCAAGAAGGGGGGTCATAGCATCCCAACAGTCATGAAGTTTGTGGAGGGCTCAACTTCTAACTTGCAGCAGGTAATCGAATCGTTTGCTGACTGCTTTCCTGAGCCTTTTGCTGCCTCCAGTAGCGGTTCTTTTAGTAGACGGGCCTCGCCTGATCATTCCCTAAATTACCTATATATGAAACAAATAGGTCAAGATGACATAATAATACGTGCTATTGCAAAGTTGGAAAATAGTTGCACAATAGATCCGGATCTCATATCCGCTCTTCTAATCAGAGATTGCCGCTGGATTCTTGCCAGTCCTTTGAAGACCATTTTCAATTATTTGATCCTCGAAACCTCCCATTTTCCCTGGATCTGGAAAACTTTTCGTCTGTGTCCAATATTTAAGAAGGGTAACAGAGCGAAGGTCACGAACTACAAACCCATTGCTCTTTTGAACAATTTTTTCGAGGTGTTTGAAACGATTTCGCATGGTCTCATATCTATATAGTCATGGTATGTCCAGTTTTGTGCACTTTTGAGTAAATGCCATTTGGTACAAATACTTTCCAGACAATTCTGAGAGCTTTAATCTGTCGAGGTACGAGAAATTGTCCCTTGGGGTCACTCTGAGAGGGTTCAAAGTTGGGCCTCAAAACGTTAAAGAAAAATGATATTGTTCGGCACTGATCCAATTTTTCAACATCAAATGAGATCATTTTGAGTCTTCTGAAGTTGACAATAATTGTTGGTTAGAAAAAAACCAAAAGGGGGGCAAGGGAAAGGCGATTTTTGAAAAATATCATGTACTTTGAAGTCTGAAGAGTAGATACTCCTACCAAATAGCATTGCTTCACTCAAAAGTGCACAAAATTATAGTGTACCGACTATAATCTCACTCCATTACTGTTCATCAGCATGGTTTCATGAAAGCTCGTTCCATTGTGATCAATCTTGCAAACTTCATCCAATGAGAAAATTGATGGTGGACAACAGGTTGATGCCATATACACTGACTTTTCGAAGGCATTTGACAAACTGGACCACGGCATCTTACTCCGCAGATTGAGTTCGTATGGACTTTCTGACTCACTAGTACCTATCGTTGCTTCGCTCTTATCTTTGTAAAAGGTCAATACGTCTACCTCAAGGGCTTAAGATCCCGCAGGTTCTCACAGGCTTCCGGAGTTTTTTTTTGAAACACTGAAAACCTAAGGTATATGTTCGTTTTGTTCGGTCCAGTTGAATACGCCTCTCTGGTCTGAAGTCCGATTTATGACTTGTCCATCAATGATTTGGATAGAGTTTAGAGGAGACGTGTGAAGGCGGCTTGTTTTATACTGGACAACCGATACCCTTCACGTGGTTTCCCTCAGGAGATCATGATAGAGCGATTCAATTTGTCATCTTTGAAGTCTCGAAAAGGGTGTTTCACTCAATCCATCTTCTCTTAGGACTGTTTAGCAACGGGTTGGATTGCCCTGATTTTCTTGGCGCTGTGAGTCTTGGTGTTACCTGGCTTTTCTTCGAGTCACACAAATTATTCCACCTTCTCACAGATAGAACCAATATTCTGGTGGCATCAGATGATTGTCAAATACTCTTCTCATGAGAGCGAGGTCGATCTCTTCAACTGTTCTCTATCCGACATAAAAACGAAGGTTCTTACCTAAGTATGTTCCCCGCTCCCTCCTTAGATTTGTGTCTGGTATCCCTCATCCTTCAACTGGCCTCTTCACCTGTTGGGTGCAGTACAATAATAAACGAATTAATAAATAATCGCGGCACTTCCATCATTTCTCTAGTAGGAAGAAACATTTGACGTCTGGCATATCTGCAATGTAGAATAGAATGTGATTCACTACTGGACCACCTGTTCAAGCTTCTTCATTCGACTTCTATCTCTTACGTGCGACACTTTTTTGAAAGTATCATTTCACCACTTAGGTAATAATACCTACTATACGTTGTTTCAGATTGATTGCTATCTCAGTAGGCATTGGAAGTATATGGTAAAAGTCGCTTTAGCTTTGTCTAGTTCTAAAACGTTTATTGTTTTAACGTCAGTGTGACATGTCAATCAAAATCAACCGCGAAGTTTTTTACTGTCGTCCAAACTGTCATGTTTCTGTCCACAGATAGCTTTTGGAAAGAAAATCGTAATAAGCACCTATCGACGCAAGTTTTAAGAATCTGTACGTGTTACTTATACAGTCACTGTTGTTCCTGTTACGTTATACCTACTGTTACTGTTGTGTTGTTTCTTCATTGGTTTTGATTACCTGATAATTTTCACGCCATGTGTGGGGATCCAGTTCGTTTATCTGCGAGAGAACGTGAAATACTTTGACGCTGTTACGAAGAATTCTTCAGAGATTCCAATAATGCAGCTGCCAGCATTCAGCGCGTTACTTTGATCTTTAGTAACGTACTGCACGGTCAAACGCATACTGGCAAAAAGAAGCCAAGGTTGGTCACTACTTACAACCAAAAAGTGGCCGTGGATCCCTGAGCCCAGTCGAGAAAAAAATCAGCCAGGCGCCCGTTCTCAATCAAAAGAGTAGATACAGTACAGTCTATTGTGCCATATCCTACCAGATTTCGTGCTTCTGTCTTCACTAAAAGGCTCAGTTAAAGTAGAACAGCGTAACGCTTTAGAAGCAGATCTTCCTTGATATCTGATCCCTCTCAAGGCCATGGAGTTTGCTTTACTGCTTTACTATCTACCTGTGTGATATGTGCACAATGTTGATCGAGACTGTGCCTGTGGCAAGAACGAAATCTGCTGACTCCCCAAGTGCCTATTTTTTTTAGTCCTGAGATCGGAAACAGAGACGGTTCGACATCAAAACTGCATGTATCTTTCTTCAAGTGCACCTTGAATGGGGTGCCGCACGTGATACTCGATAAAAAACTGAAGAAATACTTTCTGACTGAAAGGAGTGAAAGATCTGACTTATAACCTGAAAATAAATAATGAAGTATCCATGAGATTTACACTTTTGATTTGACGTTTCTTGTAACTAAATCTAAAGCTGCATTTAGATTTTCATGACCTACTGGGATAGCAATATTTCTGAAACAACGTATACTTACTTATTATTAACATATCAGGGAAAGCACGAAAAGGGTTTAAATATCGGGGTGTAAGCAGGGCTGGGCGGTATTTCAAATACAAGTATTTGAAATACGTATTTGAAATACATTTGAGTATTTTGTATTTTGTATTTAAATACATTTGATTGAGAAGTATTTGTATTTTGTATTTTGGAATAGTTCAGGCAGATAGTATTTTGTATTTTGTATTCAAAATACATTTTTTGGGAAAGTATTTTGATTTTCAAAATACAAAATACAAAATACATTTGTTTCCCACGCTTTGTAGTCTGTTTGGGCTGAGATTGTTTTGGTAATATTATACTTTACCCCATTTCCATTTCTTGCTTTCGCACACTATCTGGGATCGATGATAAGTTCGATTACTTTTTTTACGTTTTACTGGTGGGTGCATCCTGTCAGCCACGAGAGATTTCATGTCGGATGTCGGACAATATTTTGGAAAAGCTGGTTGTCCTTAAAGGAAGCAACATTTGTGATTTTGAAAAATTGTTAAATGAAGTTGAAAATAGGTTTGAATATTAAGTTTTCTTTACTTCATGTTTGTTTTATTTGTCTTTTTATAGTTCATAATAATTCACTTATTGTTGCGACTGAATTATTGGAATACCTGCATTTCCCGTTTTTTCAACAAAATTGTTAAAATACGTATGTATTTTGTATTTTGTATTTTGAAATACCTTGGTTGTATTTTGTATTTTAGAATTTCTTAGTTTTCCAAAATACGTATTTTGTATTTTGTATTTTGAAGACATTTCAAGAGGTAGTTTGTATTTTGTATTTCGACTATCTTGGATCGTGTATTTTGTATTTTGTATTTAAATACATTTTTTTAAGTATTTTGCCCAGCCCTGGGTGTAAGTACCTACACCTACTTACTTCTGCCTATATCGAAAATGAATTTTTGATGTTCATTATTATTCCACTAAGGAGAAAGAAAAAATCCTCTATTGGTAAAGTTTGAAACAACTGGAAATAGATTCTACTAAATTATTAGCACACGACCGCGAATAATAATCCCGAAGAGACTAATCCTAATAAAATAACGGTGGAACGCGATGGCAAGCAAACTCTGACGCACGATTGGTTGCAGATGATGCTTTGTGGGATTGAACATGGCCGGTGTGCATATGCAAATTTTTTCAATTTAATTAAGTGGAATATATGAATGTGCAGCATCAGCATTCGCATAGAAACCATTTCACCTGGTCAGTCTCATTTTCCTAATTAGTTCAATCAATCCAGAAACCCTTGGGACAAAAAAATACCGGACGACAGTTGAAAAATGAGCCACGCAAAGTATCAACCTACCTAGTGGTACCTCGTACCTCTATCTCTGTTCGACTAGACTTTCCAGTTGAACATAACTACACAAAAAAATAGTTTTCAGATATGATCTATCACTTATCAGATATCAATTCAAGTGAATAAAGTTGCGTAAGGTCTGATTTTTTGAAGGAGCCTACTTATTTGAATAAGTACAGGTGGATCACTGAGAAATAAATCTTCCAAAACCCAACCGAACGAACGATATTCTGAAACTGCCTACTCAAGATGCATCCTTTCAATCATTAACTCGCTCCAGCAAAGGACCTCCTCGTAAATTCACGAAAGACCATTACTTACACTTACTATTAAAAATCACCCGCACGTGCGCATTTTATTGGATTTATTGGTAGGAGCAGTGTAGGTTTAGGTGTGTACTTACTGGTACGGCAAGATATTTTCAGCTTTGCATGATTTAGACACTCACCGAATCATTTTTAACCCACATACTCACATACCGGGTGTGGAATCATACAAATCTTGATGTTTTTTTTTCAAAACTCACATCACTCACGTAAGAACTGAGAAATCGCTCTAATTAAAATTAATCACCTGACAAGAGCTGTTCCGAGTACAATGAAAAACTACTCGAGTACTGAATACAAGTACTCTCGTATAAAAGTACTCAAGTACCAAGTACAAGTATCGAGTCGCTGTACTCAAGTACTCAATGAGTACAAAGTACCGCGAGTACATGTTAGTTACGAAATGTTGGGAGTAACGGTGGGGAAATGGGGCTATTAAGACTCAAGGGGCGAATTTAGAAGCACTAATGCAAAACTATGTACTAGCCCGCCTATCATTGCCTTCATTAAATACCTTTTGATATTTGCCTCATGTTCTTGTTACCAATACAATATAAAAGTTGCTAACAAGTCTGGCTAGTATTTTATTTTGCTTTGCATTAGCTTCATGTTCGGATTCTCTTTTTGAGAAATCTTGGTAGGTGGTTCCTTTGTTTGTAGAAAAATGTAGTTCCAGTATCACGCAAAGAAACAAAATAATTATCTAGCTCTGAGCCCACGCGAAGAGTGGAAGAGAAAGCTCAAGCTCAAGTTACCTACCCACCTACCTTGATGCTTTGCTCCTTCCTGCTGAAGTGCTGAACTTTGGGAACTTTGGATGCTGCCACTCACTGGCTGATGATGACTGACTTGAGTCTTGAGTCTGTGGTGCAGCGTGGCGGGTTGCCGTGATTGGACAAGTCTGAGCTTGCATAAAAATGTACTCGTTGCGTGAGACAATGTATTCGAGTACAAAGAAAAGTACTCGAGTTCTTTCAAAGTACTCGAGTACACGTCAAGTACAAGTATAAGTACATTCGAAATAAAGTACTTGGGACTGAATACCAAATACACTGAAAGTACTTGGAGTACAGTGTTTGAGTACTTGTACTCGAGTACCGCACAGCTCTGCCTGACAACAAAATAATTCTAGTGGGTAACTAAATATACTCATCGATTGAACCTCATACCGTATGATCAAAAACTTTTCTACTTGCGGTAGGCTGTGGCCCGGTCATTGGCAGGCAAATGAGGCTGATTTTGGCCAGGCCACAGCCTACCGCAAGGAGAAAAGTTTTTGACCATACGGTACTTCGTTTTACTGAAATGGTTTTGAGCCATATTGTAGTTTGGCAATTGTAGTTACAAATAATATCAATCATCAAATAACTTCCGTCACGAAATGAAGATTACATCCTGACAATATCTAGAAACTACTTCGTATTTATTTATCACGACCTAGTTGAAAATTTCACGGCTCAGAATTAATTGTAGGTTAACAATTACTATGATCGACAAATCATCAAGATTCCTCGCGTTCTCACTGGTATAGGTACGATTCAATAAAAAAACTGCTGGAAGCATTTCTGACTGCGGAATTAAGAAACTAGGTGCGGGAGGAATTCGCACGTTGCACAATAAAAAGCATTCCGCACGCCGGAGATGGGACAATATATAAGATCCATGGGCAATATAGACTGACGTGACTTAAAGTTCAACGCACATCATGAAAAAGAACGAAATGCCATCAGTTCTACGGCATAATCCATGCAGACATGCTATTGTTTATGTATGTTTATGGAACATTTGGGAGCTCTATATATTCCAAAGCTGATACTCTTCAGTTGGGTGATGATGTGCAAGAAAAATCGACTTGGATATAGGGGTATAGCCTCGGCAAAATGGATAAGTATTGCCTAGTGCGCGATTTTATGCCCCTCTAAAATCGAAAAGGGTGGTGCTTTAGGCGAACCACGGATTTTACCGTCGTAAAAATAAAAGGAAAACATCGCTGAAAATTTCTGTTGTTATGGTATAGCTTTGGGTATCTCATTGGGTTATCTCGTATAGGTATAATTCGAACAAATATTAGCTGTGGCTCTTTGCTCAGTTTGGTGTTATCTGGTGTTATTCTGGGGGTGGATTTGCATAGTTGCTTTACCTAACGAGAAAGGGCGATAGGTATCCACCATCTCTTATTAATTAAGGAGGTTGTTTGTTGTTGGCGTTGGCCATACTCAATACATCAAAACTGGAACATGTGATTGAGTCTATACTATAAAGAATAAGGATTAAGAGAAAGATTGATTCAATGAGGAATTAAGTAGGGCAAGCGATAGAGGGTGTTTTGTCGTAAAAGGGAGTTTCTCATTCCTCGAGTTTGTAATTGAGACTCAAGTAACAGCCACAATATTTCTGAACTCAAATACTACCTCGTTTCTTCAGCATTGATTGACAGAAAGGGTGTGGGGTATCAGTTCTGAGGTTTCTAGGGTCTTGGAACTCATTTTTGAAAGTAAAAATGTTATCAGAATAGGATTGGAGGAGCTGGTCAAAATATAAACTCTTTTGATCAATGCACCCAGCATCATCATAACATCAGGCTTGGGGACTTTTCTTCATAAATCAACTATGCAGATCACGATGTCGCTATTGCAAAAGCGATGCGACAACCGTGAGTCGAATTAAAGTTGGCATATTCAAGAAAAACATGATATTTCCATCTAATAACAATGGTCATCAAATTGAACGTGCAAAGTATCTTTTTTTTAAGTCTCTGGGTTCATGAGTTCACGTTTTTACATGCTATCTGTTTTTAAATGAATTTGGAGGGAGAGGGAGAGAACAAAAAATGAATTTTTTTTTATCAAGCACTTGAGATGCTTTTGAATCTAATTGCTGACGTTGTAGCATGGATTGGATATGTGTGTCACGATTTTGCAACTGTGTGACAACCGGAAGTAAAGTTATGGCCGTCATCATATGAATTTGAATACGAGTAGTATCTCGTTTCTTTGGCATTGATCGACAGCGGTGGTGTTGTGTATCATTTTTGAGGTTTTTAGGGTCTTGGAATTCATCTTTGATAATAAAAATGGGGTTGAGACAAAATTGAAGAATATCCTTGAAACACGTGTTTTCAAGCCAATTTTAACTCGACTCACGGTTGTCGCATCGCTTTCGCAATAGCGGCATCGTGATTTGCATAGTTGATTAGTGAAGAAAATTGCCCAAGCATGATGTTATGATGGTGCTGGGTGCTTTGATAAAAAAGTCCATATTTTGACCAGCTTCTCCAATCATGGTCTGATCACATTTTTACTTTCAAAAATGAGTTCCGAGACCTTGGGAACCTCAGAAATGATACCTCACACCCCTTCTGTCGATCAATGCCAAAGAAACAAGATTGTGTTTGAATTCAGATATGGTGGCTGTTACTTGACTCCCGGTTGACGCGCCGCTCTGACAGTGGCGGAATCGCATTCTACATATCAAATTTATGCTATAACATCACCAGAGCCGATTCAGTGGCAATTCGGAGTGCATTAGAAAAAAACGATTGATATTTCGTTTCCTCCCCCTTCCCTCAAATGTAATTAAAAACAAATTTTGTCTGAAGAATCACACTCGCAGACCCTGAAAACATTGGAAATGACACATCACACGTCCACTTCGGATACCATCGCCATCCAGTTCAAGAAAGAACCCAAGTTCAACATGCGGAGGTGATACTGGGACTCCCAGCAACAGTAGCGTCTTGCAGTGACAAAATCATGATCTAGACATTTGTTTGATCAGAAAACGTCCCCTGTCATAGTTCTGTAGCGGTATTCGATGCTTAAAAAATAAGGTTGTCTTTTGGTTGGCCCCCTTGAAATTTCGCCCCCCCCCCCCTCGGCGACTAATCGATTAGTGGAGAGGGTCAAATTGTTCATTTTGGTTTAAGGAATAATTGTGCCAAATCTGTTGCTCTTATCACCATTTGCAGTATTATTTCGTCTACACCCGTCTTAAGTAGATCCGCAAGAAAACGGCCACACTGCAGCTGCTGAGACCTTTATATTTCGTTCCGCTCTACCCATACTTTTCTTATTTTACGGACGTCTGCATTAAATATTTCCTTGGATCTCCCATAGTAAAACACTTACGTTATTGTGTAATATCTGTTCTGTTCCATGCATGTGTTGTGGTTTGGCTATATAAGTACAGCCGCATGGCCGAGAAATATATAAAGTGGATTTTATATGCAACGTTTCCTCAACTTTACGTACAATGTCAGAATAACGGCAGGACGCTTTCTGGTAGTTGCAACATGGTGAGCTGGCAGCTAAATTGTCGAACATGGGGCGGAGGTGCATCGGGTGGACGCAGCATTTCCGGAAACCACTGTATCACCTAGCGAGGGCAATGAAAGCTCGCCGCTCTACGAGAATGGCAGTTTCCGTCTGTAACTTTTAAAGCTGAGCTCCGATTAAATCTATATCAATGTTTGCTATAAATCCGGTTTTCCAAAGCGCGATGCCTTCGTCGTTTTTCAGTTCTAGCTTATGTAGGCACTTTCAGTATTTGATCGTAAAAAATATGTAGATATAGATTTGTCTTCGTGTTCATAAAGTTTCTCCTCATACATTATTGTGTTCTCGAAGTTGAGTCATTTCCTTCGACAAGTTGTTGCACGTCACAGGATTAGGGCAAAATAGTGAAAAATTGTCTGTCGTAAATGAGATATGAAAAAAATACCTCAAATGATATTAGAGAAAAAAGTCTGAGGTTGGATAATCGGAGATCTGCTCCTCGAAGGTAAACATTCCAACATAAATCCTCATGAAATTTCATGGTGTAGAGGTTATAGCGTAGCGAATGCACAGAGTTAGTAAGTGATCAAATGGAGAAAACTACGTTTTACCACAATTTATAGTGTAAATTTTCATTTGCTTCAACGTGGGAGTTGAGATACAGTTTTCCAGAGCAGTAGCGGCACCTAAGATTTCTTGTAGGTAAATACCTTGAGGTTGCTGATTGAGAAACGTTTTCCACTTTTCCGGGCAGAAATGACTGGCAGGCTGATATTATTTTTGGAACCTAATACCCGGTCATATTTTGTTAATTTTATAGTAAACATGGGGAGTTGCCCCACGGAATTGGTGAATTGAAAAGCCTTATGGTAACTGTGTATTCAAGTAGCAGTAGGTGAATTATTCTTTTGATTTCTCTGCCAACCTATTGTCGTCTGCACATGATGCCAGATTTCTCTGGGGTGCGAGTTATTGAACACGCTATATAAAATTGCTGCTTCCAACCGTTTTTGAACTATAAGGCTAATTTTGTTTATTAATATCGAGTCATCAAGTATACGAAACGTCTTTCTTGTCATCATCCATAGTTCGAGCACAAGAACTTTGTCAGCTCTCCGTGCAAGAACTAAACGACGTTACCAAGGTTGACGTTAACAAGTGAAGCCACGCGCATTTGGCGGGCCGAAAATAATTCGGAGGAAAATAATTCAAAGCCATGAAATCGAGGTATTAGTATGTGAATATTCGGAGTCATGGCATCATTAAAAGATGTCGCTAGCTATTTAATTCATTCGTGTAAATCCCGCGAAGCTCTACAACATAATTTACTGGCTCCTCATCGACATTCAATAACCGACTCTGCTCGACGTCCGATGAAATGGTGAGTTGGTGCATATGGAGTAAAACACCCGCACTTCAACCAAGCCAGTATCCGCCGTGTCGTACTCCTGCTGTTAGAGCACTCCTCGCCGCCCGCCATCATCCGATATTCACGTGTTGGCACCCGGTGTCCCAGCGCGGTGGATCAAATTACCTTTCTGAATTTCTACAACTATACACCGTTCGCGATCGTTCTGGATGCAATAAAATATTTCGAATTGCTGGGAATGGAGGATATCGCCGGAGATTGACCGTGGTACCTGGACCGATCCTCCTGGGCTGCCGTCCGCTCCCGACTTGTCGCGTCCGCTGCCGAGTGCTTCTGCGGGCCTGTTAGCGAAGAGTTTTAGTCCCCTTGGAGGAAGCTGAGTTAGAACCCGTTTATGTTGCGTCGCGACCCTCCTAGAGGCCGAAGCGTCGAAGCCCCAATGATGAGCCCCAGCCCACTTGGAAAATGACGAGTCGATTCCCCGGCTGATGTGTCTCAAAGGCCCCCTGGAGAAAGTCGAGTTGGAACCCTTTGGAGACGTGTTTTGGTCCCCTTGGAGGCACGTTGAGTCGAGAACCCTCCAGGTTGAGTTTTGACCCTCCCAGAGACTGATGAGTTGCTTCCCCCGTTGATTCGCAACCCGTCTCTGGGATGTCGTGTCAGAGCCCTTGGACGTTGAGTCTTGATCCGCCTTCAGGTGTAGAGTCAGAACCCTCCGACGACGAGTTCCAGCCCTTCGCCAGGTCGATGTGCCAAGGCCCTTCCGGTGTTGAGTTTCGACCCTTCTTCAAGTCGTAGAGTTGGGACCCGTTGACGGAGTGTTTCGAACCCCCTCCAGGATGCTGAGTCGCGTTCCCTCGACGATGAGTTCTAGCCTACCTCGGAAACCCCTAAATGAACCAGGCCCGATAGAAATGAGGTTTCTCGTTTCGGTATCTCGTGTGGCGGAGTGATGACCTCGACGAGCGGAGGGTTAGTCTTGGTGAGTTGGGATGGTTGCTTACGGTTAGGCTTTGTCGTGAAAAATGTATGATGGGGCTCACGCGTGCGTTCTGAATCTGCCTGCACGTGCTGGTATCTGCGCTACTGTCTGCCGTCAGGTACAGCCACTGGCAAGCCTCGTCCTTTGATGGATACCTTCATAGAAAGGTATTCGCGCTCTTGGGCCCTCTGGACTTGGCTTTGTGACTGCGGTACTCAGAGCACCGGACCTAGTGGGTTAGATCTGGAAACTCGCGGGTGAGCTTCCTCTGCGTTTCTGAAGCTCCTAGTTATTCGGAAAATGTAAATTTTGAGAACTACGTGAAAAATCAAGTAATTGGAAAAATAGAATCGCGTTTGTATCGGGGTTCGGACCCTGCCGTAGAGTCGCAATTGTTGATCGGATTGATGGACCCCCCCCCCCTCCTTGAAACTGATGATTTTGTTTTAGCGCCACGACCGTTCCTGATATTTCCATGTAGAGTTGTCCCGGGAATGGAAACGTTCTTATTCGAAACTGATGAATTCAATCCGGTACCCAACGACGTCACCGTTCAGATAGGGACTTTGTAAAAATGAATTGTTATTAGGGCTCGATCAGGAATAGTGTAGACGGCGATTATTTCGCGTTAGGGCAAAGATTATTTCGACGCCTCTCCGCATCGGCTTTTCGGCGAACACCCTGTATAGTCAATTCTCTGCGTTTTGTTTCTCCTGGCTGCGGCCTTCTCTCACATATTGCTAAACAACAACGAACTAGCGCGTATACGGGGCGTGCTCAAAACGTTCTCCAAATCAAATTTGTACCTTGACTAAAGTAATTGTTTCGCGCTCACCATCGGTTCGAAAGTTTTTGGAAGGGCGAAATTTGGTTCAACATTTCCGGTTATAGACACGCGCGACCGCGGGAATCTTTCTAAGCGTTGGGGGCGACTCACGGTGAAAAAAGGGAATAGGCCTCCACAAAGGCAGCCATATCCAATCCTTTCCAAACGGGCAAAAGAGACCATGGCCCAAAAAGAAGCAACAGCCTTTTTTGAATGCCACAATAAAGTGGGCTACCATACACACACCGGCCCACAAATCTTGGATAGCACTCGTGGTCGAAGTCACTCTTCTCTTTTCAGTGTCTAGAAGCCGGGCCTAACCCTAACATAACCTCTAACACTAACATAAGTGTTGGATCTGATTTAACCACAAAAAGAACTTTGAACCGCGAAAACCAGTCAGAATTAAATGTCGGTCAAGGTGTAGAGTCAGGTGTTCGTCGGAGGGTTGGGGTGTTGGGACGTCTGAAATAATTAGGAGAAAGTTATCTCTTCGGGAATAGGTTCGATCTTTTAGATAATTTAGCCCGCGATGTGAAGGTAGGACTAGGTATAGGAGCGAGCCATTATTTAAACATTTTGAATTGTACATAGAAGTCAATAGATTGATGTTATGTTAAAATTTTCTGTGTCTTATTGTGTTCAAACTCGTAGTCAGACCTGTCTCAACAATCTCGAGAGCTCTTTAATCGAACAACAAGAAGAGAGGCACAACGGGATGTCGTCCTGATACTAGATGATCATCGGCCAAGCGGTTCCAAAAGCGGGAAAAGTGATTTAATTCAAATAAGTTGGATTAAATGGCAGTATAATGGGTTGCCTACCCATTCAGGGGTACAAGACGATAGCTGGGGTCGTTCCACAAGCTAGCCCTATTCCATGAAAACATTCTTATGGTTGTCGTTGAGGAGCAAACATAATACCAACTAAAGTATGAAATATTTGTTCGACCACGTTTCACTGCTTCAGATACCTATAACGTTATTTTCTTCGAATAAACCAGGTACTAATTAAAATATTTATGAAAGCCAGAGGAAAAACCCATAGAGTTGAAATTGATACAGAGAAGTTTTCTGGGCGGTAAATTTCAATTAAAACGCCAGTGTGACATCTCTCGCCTATGTCGACATAATGGCATGGCGTTATTGGATAGGTGCCATTTCGTGAGGCAGTGTACAAAGAGGCAATTTCGATTCTAATCGGGATTAATCTTGTTAATTCAGAGGTTTCAACTATCCAGCTGGCGCTTCTCTAGCTAATCCAGTTTTGGGATGGATGAGCATAATAACCTTCCTAATACGTGCCTACGTATTTTGACTGTTGTTGCAGAACAGAAAAGTACAGCAGTAGTAATCTTTCGAAATCAGTGCAGCTGATAATGATACATAATTCTTTGGAAGTACCGAAAATGTATCAGAAAAAAAATGCCGGGGTGCATCTATAAAAATAATCAGGTAGCGCAACTTTTTTGTATAAAAATAGCCCGGTGACTACTCTCAGATGCCCACGAGAATAATAATCAGAGAATAAAAAGAAAAGAAAAAAGAAGCCTTAATTGTCCTGCTGTTCATCTTTGCACAGTTTTTTGTCTGCCAGAACTTTTCTTTCATTCCTAAGTGACCGAGAAAATTTCATAGATATTGATCCACGTTAAACGAGCGTAACGGAGAGTAAGAGTAAGGGACACGAAGATCCTTTATACCGCGTCAAATTGGAGTTTTATGCTGAATGTGCGCTTTTTCCGGGCGATCGTCCGAATCCGGCGATTTAATTACTCGTATAACGGTATACCTATACCTTATTCTGTGGTGCCACGAACGATTCGTGCAGCAGCTGAGCTCAAAGCCAAGAAAATAAAAATAGAACAGAGCACATTTCCAATTAGTCCTTTTCGGAGTTTACCTCGATCACATAACTAATCCAATCTGGGACATTCAGGAAAGGGTTTGGAGTTTGGTCACCTGAAGTTGAAATTTTCGTCGCGTTCATGGAAGGGGTTTAATTGAGAACTTGAATTAAAGATATCACTCTGGGTGAGCCGGTTCACAGAGGGCTAACTACCCCGAGTGTCAGTCGTGCTCCAATTGGATGTGTCGTTGGCTCGTTGGTGCTTATTTCATTGTAGTATTTCGATATTAGCTGGAGACCCGATTTAGGATGAGACACAAACCTATACAATTGGCGGAGGAGCCGTATCCGTGTCATGACGTGCTGATATTCGCAAAACTCGCCTTTCTTACAGCCAGCCAGTTTCACCAAGGATTAACGAGCGGATTAACTTTATCACGCTGATAGTTGCTATGCATCAGCCAATAGCATGGCCAGTTGCTCAGTTACTATGAGAGTGATAAAATTGATTCGTTCATAAAGGTTTGGTGGAACAGGAGGTTGGAGCTTTCACTTTTGAATTTAGCAACTAAGTTTGGGATGTGCCAGAGGATTAGGCATTTCCATTGACGTCATAGCAGTGTTGCCATTAAATATTTGGAATTGCCGGCATAATTCAAACCAAATAATATTAGGGGGGCACCCGAAGTACAGGGCGCTTATGGAGTTCCAGTTCCGGCATTTTTCTCGGTTATCTTTTTTGATTCGAGCTTGAAACTTTCATAATAATTAATAAGTTCAAAACAATGTCCTCGATGCGCGTGCAAAATAAGTTCTTGTGGAAAAGTGTGCTATTTGTGAATAAGCAAGCCAAACATGTTATGGTACCTTCACCTGGGTATTGCGGTAAAAATTCATATTATCCGACGAGATTAAGCATGGACTACGCCAACAAACTTCACCAGAAACTTGGGGTTTACATCCCTGGCATGTTTTGTGCTTGTGAGGGACATGTTGTATTCCCCAAAAATTCACCCTGTATATTCACTCATTTTCAAATTGATAGTGGGTGATCATTCGCAAAAAAATTTGACTTGAAGTTTAGGGAAAGATCAGTTACAAAGCAGGCGGATAGACGGACAGATACACAAAACAGACATCGAAGCGCCAGAAATGGCGTATTTCCTAAGAAAATGCGTTGAAAACTAATTATTACAGCCGGCTCGATTCTTACGTGAAAGTCAAATCCCTGGCGTCTTGTCCCAATCATCTTTTGATTTCACATTCTCCCGATATTCTCACACGATGCGATTTCATTGCACTCTGTGGTTTTTTTGTACATTTTCTAGGCACGCTATATCCAGTAAAGCTTCAATATTGCTTTATTTGAGCATAGTTCTGCATATTTCGATAATTTCCAAGCGCATTAAAATTCCATAAACAGGTGTCTCAAACTTGATGGGGAAATATGAAGTTGATTTCTTTTAAGTCCTGTGGAGTAATTGTTTCAAAATTCAAATTTTATATAAAGCCTCTTCTCCCCCTTCCCATTTTCAGAGCGATAATGTCAAATTACAGCCAATTCTTTGGACTCGTTCACAAATCATTGGAGACAACGTCACGCAGGCTCAAAGTATTGTTTAAATAATACACAAAGTGAAGTAACATTCCGCGGGGTTATTCCATGGATATGTGACCCGTCAGTATGAACAACTCACGTTATCTCTGTGCCTTGAAAAACATACAGGGTGATCAAAAAAATGTTGGTCCACCTTGAGGGTGCGTAATATGGAGTAAGGTGTAGTAAGGTGTTGAAAAGTTGTTAGAAATATCTGTCTTTTAATTTTGAAGTTATGGAGGGACAAAAGTTAGTCCTTCGATTGCTTTTATTTTCGTTGTTCCAAAAGGTTTCAGTGAAATGTTTAAGGAAAAGAAATAAGTACAGAGGATCAACCTCTGAATCTGTATCAAATTTCTGTTTTCTATACAGGGTGAATCATAAACTTCAAAAATTTAGTTAAAAAAAAACAAAAGCAAAAGAATTCTGTTGACATGAATTTGGTTTTCATAGTTTTATTATGCTCTACCGAGTGGGCCAAAAAAAAACGGTGCTCGGAATTTTTCCTTCAAAAAATTCTTATTCCGCCACCGATTTCATTAAACTTCTCAGCATTGGATAGCCAATTGGATAGGCTATCATTTCCGTATTTCAAAATGGCCGACTCATCAAAATTCAAGATCACAGAAACAATTGAAAATAGGCCTTTTTTTGTTCTCGTTGCTTTTTATTGAAAGTTACCAGAAAGTCAAAACCAATGATGTATTATGAAGGCATAGACCTTTTTTGTCAATTCAAGACCACAACCAATAAAACCGCGTCATCCGCTAAAGAGCTATTGCGAGTTGAAGCGAAGCCGACTTTCGGTTTTTTTCATTTCCGCAGAATTGACCCAAATTCAGGTGTCCTGCCCGCCAATCCGCCGTATGCTTATTTCTTAACCGATTTTTTCAAAATTAGTATCAATGGCTAGGCAAATAGACAGGCTACTTTGTTCATATGCGAAAATGATCAACCTGTCAGAATCCAAGATGGCGGAAGGCGGAAGCAATTGAAAATAGAATTTCTTTTGTCCTCATTGCTTTTCAATAAAAATCAGCAGAAAGTCAAAGCCAATAATTATTATGAAGGAATAGACGTTCCTCGACAATTCAAGACCGCAACCAATCAAATCGAGTCATCTGCTGATGAGCTACGGCCAGTTCAAGCGAAGCCTACTTTCCGTTTTTTCATCCCAACAAGGACGAATAAGGTCCATTTTCAATAAACTGCTCGTCAAAAGTTAAGCATAGACCCCAATTTGCACCAATTTCAAGTGAGGATTTCTTTGGGGAAGGATATCTGATTTGAAAAAAAATGTATGGTGCTTGGTAGAGCTTTTCTTCAGGTACAAGACGCTATGTCAATTCACGTCACCATTGACTTTGTCCATGATATACAGGATGCCAAAGAAGGAGTGTCAAAAGTGTTAATTTTTGAAGTCGTGGAACTTTTCAAGAAAAAATTCCGGATTTTTTTTCTCTTGAGTTTTAGAAAGCGGATATCAATATCTCGAAACGGTTTTTGACTTTTGATCGTATTTTATTTTTTCAAAGAGCTCTTGATTTGTTTGTGAAATTTAGATTTTTTGATGCAGAATTTGCTACAGCAGTTGCTTTTTCTTGAAAATTCACAGAAACGTACGTGGTTGCTGGATGAATTATAGCATTAGAAAATTGACCTCATGGACCTCCAGAAGAGGTCATCCTCTGGACCTCTTCAGGGGAGATGCCCAATGAAGCATGCTGCGACATCACTTTGACACTTATCTATTGAACCCAACATGGATAAAAATGCAACACTTGTAACCATACGTTGCATCAAAATTACCATGGTCACCAAGTAGTCCCATCATGGGTGATTTTGTTACTGCCCAAGTCACTGGAAATTTTCAGAAGTGATATCTCCTAGACGAGTAGAGATAGAGCCATCATTCTTTTTTTGATTTCAATCGGACACATTATTGGTCATTCAAGCACGATGTGCAAATTTTTCACGTTTATACTTTTTCAGTGGCGGGGAGAAATTTTGACGTTTGTCATCTCAGATTTTTTTTTTGTACTTGTCATCATCGAAATGTCAACATGAATGTAATCTACCACTTTCACATCAGTAGTGAAAACAAAAGACCAACGAAGGTTTTCTCAGGAAACCTGGAGTGTGAGGAAGAAAAACACCGAACGCAAACTTGAAATTCATCAGCTGAAACTGACAGTATACATTCATGTTGACATTTCAATGATGACAAGTACAAGAAAAAAAATCTGACATGACAAACGTCAAAATTACCCCCCACCACTGAAAAAGTATGAACGTGAAAAATTTGCACATCATGCTCGAATGATCAATAATGTGTCCGATTGAAATAAAAAAAAAAGGATTATGGCTCTATCTCTTCTCGTCTAGGAGATATCACTTATGAAAATTTCCAGTGACTTGAGGAGTAACAAAATCACCCATGATGGGACTGATTGGTAACCATGGTAATTTTGATGCAACGTATGGTTACAAGTCTTGCATTTTTATCCATGTTGGGTTCAATAAGTGTCAAAGTGATGTCGCAGCATGCGTCATTGGGCATCTCCCCTGAAGAGGTCCAGAGGATGACCTCTTCTGGAGGTCCATGAGGTCAGTTTTCTCATGGTATAATTCATTCAGCAACTGTGTACGTTTCTGTGAGTTTTCAAGAAAAAGCAACTGCTCTAGCAAATTCTGCATCAAAAAATCTAAATTTCACAAAAAAATCAAGAACTCCTTGAAAAAACAAAATACGATCAAAAGTCAAAAACCCTTTTCGAAATATTGATATTCGCTTTCTAAAACTCAAGAGAAAAAAAATCCGGAATTTTTTCTAAAAAAGTTCCACGACTTCAAAAATTACCACTTTTGACACTCCTTCTTTGGCATCCTGTATATCATGGACAAAGTCAATGGTGCCGTAAGTCGACATAGCGTCTTGCAGCTGAAGAAAAGTTCTACCAGCCACCATAAATTTTTTTCAAATCGGATATTTTTTGCCCAATATATCCATGCTTGAAATGGGAGCAAATTTTGCTCTATGCTTAACTTTTGACGAGCAGTTTAGTTTCCGCCATTTTGAATTTTGACATGTTGGCCATGTTTTCACATGAAAATGGCAGCCTGTCCATTTGGCTAGCCATTGATGTCAAATTAGGAAAAATCGGTTATGAAATAAGGATATGGCGGGCAGGATTCCTAAATTTGGGTCATTTATGCGGGAATAAGAAACCAGTAGGTTGGCTTCGCTTAAACTCGCCGTAGCTCCTAAGCAGATGACTTGATTTGATTGGTTGTGGTCTTGAATTGTCAAAGAATGTCTATTCCTTCATAATAATTATTGGTTTCGACTTTCTGCTAATTTTTATCAAAAAGCAACGAGGACAAAATAAATTCTATTTTATATTGCTTCCGTCATCTTGGATTTTGACATGCACGTCATTTTCCCATATCAAAAAGATAACCTGTCCAATTGGCTAGCCATTGATACCAAATTTGAGTGAACCGGTTGAGAAATGACCAAATGGCGGATGGGTGGGCAGGATTCCTAAATTTGGATCAATTATGCGGAAATGAAAAAAAGCGGAATATAGGCTTTGCTTCAACTCGCAATAGCTTGTCAGCAGATGACCTGATTTCACTGGTTGTGGTCTTGAATCGACAAGAGAGGTCTATTCCTTCATAACACATCAGGTATTGGTTTTGACTTTCTGGTAACTCTTAATAAAATGCAACGGGAACAAAAGAATGCCTATTTTCAATTGGCTAGCCAATGCTGAAAAGTTCGATAAAGTGGGTGGCGAAATAATAATTTTAGAAGAGAAAATTCCGAGCACGGTTTTTTATGGCCCACCCGGTACATAAGTGGTTAGAGGAGCACCGTGACTGTTCGCAGACATTTTTAGAGAATAATACTTTCCAGGATTCATGACTCACAATATACCGGATGATCATTTGAAAACTATCCACCTGTTATATCTCCGGATTCCTAGTGCAAATGTCTTTGAGCAAAAACAGGTCGATTTTTATATCAAGGGGGACATCTAAAACATACATCGGAGAATTTATATCTTAAGCCCCCTCGCCCCCATTCATCCCAACTTTGCAATTTTGATCGAAACTACCTACCTTGCGATACATCAAATTATAGAAAATTGAATTTTCTTTCTAAAAATATTTTGGAAATTTTCAACCCCACCCCCTGTTCTTCCTAAAATTCTCTGAGTTTTCAAAATAATATTCTTGATCTCCATTTCCTTACAATACAGTCAACGTCATCCTGCACAGCATCAGAAGAGAACATTTTCAAAAAAAAGTGCTACCCAAATTCACCCCGTCGCTCCCCCCACCAGACCTGAAGAATTTAAAATGCCAATACCCACTTTCTAATACATCAAATTGAATTCTCTTCATGAAAAAGATTTTTTCACAATTTTTAAAGCCCCCATTTTCCCTCTAGAATACTCCAAATGGCCAATTTATTGGAGGAGGGGTATAAAATTTCAAAAAAATTATTTTTGGAAAGAGAATTCAATTCCCTTCAATTTGATCGCCGACTAAATTGAGAAAAAATGAGGGGTCCAGAATATAAAATGGGACAGTCAGAGAATTTTTAGGGAAAAAGGGGTTGAGTTAAAAATTTTAGAAATATTTTTTTCAGAAAGAAAATTTAATTCTCTTCAGTTTGATGTATCGCAAGGTAGGTAATGTCATTTGAAATTTCAAAGTTGGGGTGAGTGGAGGCGAGGGGGGTGAATATAGAAATTTGCCAATGTATGTTTTAGATGTCCTCCCCCCCCGATATCAAAATCGACCTGTTTTTGCTCGGAGAAATATTCACTAGGAACCGGGAGTTATTGCAGGTGGATAGTTTTCAAATGATCACCCGGTACACAAAACTTATATAGAAAACATAAATCAATCACAGAATCTAGGGATTTATTGTACTCATCGTTTTTCCATAAACGGTTTATTGAAATCTTCTGAAACAACAAGAATAGAAGCGATCGAATGGCCAACTTTTGTCCCTCCATAACTTCGAAATTTTTCTAGCAACTTTTCAGCACTCTACTACACCTCCATATTACGCACCTTCAAAGGTGGTGTGACACTTTTGAATCACCCTGTATGAAGTCGATGGTCTTCTTGGGTTAGCGAGCCATATCGCTAACGTTTTTTTTTTCGTTCAATTAACTTTGGCTCATTCCCGCAACGAGGTCTAACACCGATGCCGGTAAATAATTATCTACAATCCTTGAGATTTTTCCGAACCCTTGTGTGTTCCAAACACAAAGTTGGGAGTTTCAACGAGCACCAACATCGCATGAGGTCGGCACCGTCGTTCACATTTTACCTGCTATGCATGTGCACCTTGGTTTGGTAGTCGGACGCGCTGATCACCACACCACAAGCTCCTTCTGAAACAGGGTTGAAGTTGTAATTGGGTGCAGGACAACCTTTGGGCTTTCCCGCAAGTAATCTCGTGCGGCTTTTTTCACGAATCATTTATGAAAAACAATAAAGAAGTCAAACAAGTCAAACTCTGAAGAGCTTTTGTATCTTTTATTCTTTTATGGAACCAATTTTTTCAAACCAACTTGACAAATAGTGACGACATGACTACGGTCACTTTTTCCGCGACGCTCAAGTATTAGGGCTTTTCACTGCATACAAATCCGCTCTCTAGCAATAAAATAGTCATTCGTTAGTTCGTCACATTTAAACATCAAAACTGAATTATTTCTAATTCTACCCTACCTAATGATGCAAAACTCGTTACTTTTATTCTGATGATGATGATGATACACAGGTATAAATGAGTGGATATACCTACTCTACAACACTGTATTAGTCTCTCGCAATACCAACTTGTTTGGTGTGAAATATCCCATCAAATAACTGAGGCAATTGGGATTTGACAAAAACTGCCAATAACTTGTGCGATTTGCCATTTAAGATTTAGAGTAAAACTGGTTGCTCCCATGAAGTGCATTCTTATGAAGATGAATTAAAGTTCGCTGAATTTATGAACCGTGAATTTTCATGGGTCATTATTTAGGTATTACCACGGAATTGCTTCCAGCAAGTCTAGTTGAGAAAGAAATCGCTTTTGAAATTCGCGATATATTAAATGCTAATAAAAATCTACATGGTGTACGTTTGTAAGTTCAATAATTCCAGTTTAGCTATTAGTTTGGATTATTTATTGTTTGACCCATTATTAATCACCAGTCCTGTTTTGAATAATTCTGTGATGAGGGGCACACTCCTGGTGGGGAACTGGGGGTATGTTACACAAAAAACCATTTCATGAATATTCAATTGAAATAAGTAAGATGACAATTTGATTATTAGGCTAACCTTGGGTTGCACCAGGAAAATAACCCGCAATTAACGCTAATACGAGATTGAATTGATTTCAATCTGGCCAATCCTAGTAAGTGACTACGGAAAATGTAGAAAATCTTTAGCTAATCAATCATTGGATCATTTTCTTCTGTGAAACTAGAATTTCTATTATTCACCAACGAGTAGTGACCGAAAGAAATTTCACTAAACTCATGGTACAATAATTAAGTGAGTGTTGGTGCAACCCCAGGGTAAGACTTCTGGCCAAGTCCCTTGGGGCCAAATTTCAAGTCCGAGTTGCAACCCGCGCAGCGTGGCGCAAGTAGTCACGTGATCCAATAATGGCATGCTCATTGGCACAGAGGGATCACGTGACTACTTGCGCCATGCTGCGCAAGTTGCAACTTGGACTTGAAATTTAGCCCTTAGTAGAGTATTGTATCGAACAATATGTTTAACTAGAACTTTTTGACAATTTCTCAAACAGCAACAAAAGTTTCAAACTCCTCCGGTTCCACCAAACTTTTATCGACGTGATGACTTTATCACTCTCATAGTAACTAAGCAACTGGACATTCTATTGGCTCGTGCACAGCAACTATCAGCGTGATAGATTTAATCTGCTCGTATAAAATTTGGTGGAACCGGAGAATAGTTAGTTACTTTAACCGGATCTGTGATCCTTACTTCAACTTTGTTACGTTCAAGGGAAATATGACACATCTCTCTGCTCATGCCCAGTATTAAAATGTCCGTTTGACCGTCACGTCCGTTGGATTTCAACCAGAGGTTGACCAAAATCTGAGCCAATAAAACTTCAGCCTTAGTTTGAGGGAAAATTTTAGCCTCGATTTTAGCGCTGCCATTAGCTCAGAAATCCATGTCAACCTCCGGTTGATATCCAACCAGCGGTTCACGGATAGATTCACCTTAGTATTTCAATCATTGGCAGTCTAGGCAAGGCACTCGGATATTATTGTTTTCTATAAATTGCGCTAAATATGCGATAACAATCTATCATCCATCACGTTTACGCAATGTTTTAAACTGGTACTAAAGTAACTCATGAAACCAATTTCCTGGATTTTTGGACGGAAATCAGGGCAAATATAGAAACTCCAGTTTTTATCTGAGTACCAAGTCTCGAGTAAACGTGTATTATTTCGAAACGCCATCTGGGTATGTTACATCTTCTGAGTAGTATCATTTTCGGTGTTATTATGATCGATCGGTCTCATCCTGGCCCAAATTGCGTCCGTCACGCTCATCTTTCCACTCCATTTTTGGCAAAAATACGTCGGACCACTTATGCCGCAACAAACAATCCTAATTAAAATTCTTTTGTTTTATTTCACACCTTGTAATAATACACTAAACATGTCTAGGATGACATATCACCGATGGCGATGATGGATTAGTCATGACCCTGGTTTTGCAAAGTTGCAACGCATGATATCCGTAGGTATACCAACGTCCTAAATATACTATACCTATCTATCTAGGTAACCCAACAACGAAATGCAAGACGATGAGACGAAAGATCGAAGCTTCGTTGATATTCGCGGTCCGCCTGATGCCATTTCTGTTCGAATTAGGGCCGAGTCCTTGAACATGGCGGCATTCAGAGGGCCTGACGATGCGGATCCTCCAGGGACCGCGGGGATATCGAGCGCCCCTCACATACTTAATGCAATGGTATTCCATTGCCCGGTAATCTAGAACATCCTTGAGAAGCCTTTTCACATACCAAAGATGCGTGCAATTAGCGGATCGAAAGATCCGCTCCAGGCGGGTCCATCAAAACTCAATTAACAACAGCGCCTAGCAAGAGCTCGGCGCACGTTCTCCGGTCTCGCGTTCGAATGCCGGTGAGATCGGCATTATTTAAAGAAAAACGTGGTCGAAGAGTGTGACCGAACTCGGACGGGTGCGGCGCAGTAAGCCCAAAACCCCTCTAATTCAATTAAAACGTTCAAAACCGCCAACACTCATGCTATACAAACTGATGACAAGGTAATTGGTGACTTGAAATCCGATGCTAGAACAAACCGAATTAATACCCACCCACATAATATGATCCGCAGGCCTAATAAGAGGCTTATTAGAGGCGTTAACGAGGATTGTTCTTGAAAATGCACGAAGTGGGTGGAGGTGTTTTTTTACCCAAGGTCTTCCATATAAGCCACAACATCCAAAAAGTTCTAAGGCCCGTATTCATATCCCCCTTTGAGTGTTGAAAGCGGTTTTAAAGATGCGCCTCTAACATTTCCGTATTCATACGTGGTTTTAGCGCGCCTCTATCATCACTTTAAACAGGCGTCTCTAAAGTCGTCTTAAAAGGGGATGTTTAGAGACGCGTCTATTCATATGTCTCTTTTACGTGTCTTTAGGCGACTTTGGATGGTCTCACGCATGCGTCAAGTTAGATGGGATCCAAATGTGCCAACAGGCGTGTTTTGAGTCCATTTAACCTACAAGCTGTGCCGTGTGTTCTTGGGAAGTGTGACGAAAATCACATTTTCTTTCTAAAATATTGATTTAATTGAATTAATGAAGCATGTCGCCGAAATGCGGGAAGTGCGCAATGCTCTTGATGTCCGCCCCGAAACCGCCAACTCTTCCTATTTGTTTTTTCATGACCGCGCGCCATCTTGGCGTTGCTGGACCTGTCCTCGATTACGACTTGTTCACCGACACAATGTCTGATTTTTTTTCTCCGCTAAAATTCTTAGCGCGCTTTCAGTCATACTTCTTTACTATTTACTGTACTGAAGACGGGGACGACTTACACAAAACAGTCGAAACAGGTGTTCACTTCTTAAGTTAATAGATCCAGGCCGCTATTCTTGAAAATGTGGAAGAAACTCCCTGAAAGTTTCATGCGAGGTTTTATGCAATCCGCAGTATATCAATGGAGCAAGAGTTGCCAGCGCTTCCGTTTTGCCAGGGGGATCTGCTTGGGGTTAATCATTAGACAAAGAAAACAGATCCAGCTGGGCCGTGATTGGTGCTATGTATGTACTTTCTCTATCTAGTGATCTACCCGAAGCGGCTCCCGGCGCAAAACGAAAGCGGCTTCGGGTTCTTGCCTTCCTGCGTCTACCTTCGGGTAGGTAGTTTTGAGTACATTTTACAACGTTGCCAAATCAACACCCCCTTCAGTTAGATGGGCCCTAACAGGACGTAAAAGGTGGCCTATGAATACGATCGCTTTTATCAGGTAGCCGAGCAATTTTTGTTAGAGGCATGCTAAATGTGGCTTAAAAATGGGATATGAATACAGGCCCAAGACATCAACATCCATCTGGGTAAGTTGACAGTTGACAATACAATATGACGAGACTAAATACGGTCCAAATTGACGTAGCGAGCTGATTTTTTGTTAATTGTAGCTTTTGACGCGTGTAGTGCAAAAATATACGGCACATTTACATACGTGCAGGATTTTCCAAGTATTCCTGGGAAAACCTTGAACTTTCCTGCCAAAATACTGCGATTTGTGAAAATGAAGGTAGAACGGTGATTCTTTTCGCCAGTGGCTCGTTTCCACCCATAAATATCAATACCACACGTTGATAATGTAAAATTCCAGTTTTTCCTAGGGGCTTTTGAATGAACCTGAATTTGAAACAGATAACTGACACTTTTTCCTGGCAATTACGACTTTTTTCAGTCAATAGGGTCCTTGCATGAATTTTATATTGAGACAATTACTCCATAAAATCATTCAAAACGTTATCCACAATAATTTCCGCCCAAAAAATTTTTCAAAAAAATTTGTCCATTCTTTATGGAGATCACAGTTTGAATTTTGTTTTTCGCGTCAAAAACGCAATCGCTTCTACAATGACCTTGTATGACCACGATGACGTCAACCCAAGAGTTCCATTTTTTGTTTGCAAGTTTTTTTCTTTGAGAGGTTGCAGCCCTGCGCCCTAAAATCCCGCGAAAATTCAAATCTTCATTTTTTTGCAGACCTATTTCAATTTTGGAGCAGTGAACAGCGCCGTCGCCCTTGCTCACGTGTCAGGGCCATCCCCAAGCTCGTGCTGCAATTTTTCAACCTGAATTGAGCGTCAGCCCCACAGACGTCTGAGACGGTGACAGTAAGATATGTCAAACATTTAAAATTCTTAGTCGCAATCTGTTAGTGTAGAATCAAGTAGCTGCAGCCCGGGGCACGATGACGTCATCCCGCAGCTGACACATCGGTGCATGGAAGTTGCATGCCTAACAGTTTTTGTGTTTTGAATTCACAAAATAAAATAATATATCAAGATTTTCGAAAAACCGTTCAGTCTGTGGTGCTCTTTGGATACCAAAGCATCATTGCAGGCAATGAAAAAAAAATCGTGTAAGGACCCCATTGCCACTTTTTTCTGTCAATTGCGACTTTTTTCTGTCAATTGCCATTTTTTTCTATCAATAGACTTTTTTCTGACAATTGCGATTTTTTTTTGGCGATTGCGACTTTCTTCTGTCAATTGCCACTTTTTTCTGGTAATAGGGTGATTGCATGAGATGCGTTCACAGTAGGCAGCGCAAGGATCGACAGTTATGTTTTGACGTTTGTTAGCGAATTGCATTGGGGCACATAACAGGGCCGCTATTTTTGAATCGTGTGAGAAAAGTCCCTGGGAGTAAAATACATTCCGCAGTACACTGATGTAGCGAATGTTGCCTAAAATCGTGTTTTTTTAGGCAACTTACGCTACAGAAGTGTAGTACGGATTATATTAAACTCCCAGGGACTTTTCTCACACGATTCAAAAATAGCGACCCAGGTGTAAGGCATTGTTAGAAATGATTAGAAATCACAATCTCGATCTTGTAAACGCCGAATAAACCAGTATGTGAACAAAACACGTAAAAATGATAGTATTTAGTGAGGTTAGCAGGTTAGTCCGGTTGACGTTGACCCCGACATGGATGAAACTTGACAGATGACAATGACACTATTGACATCTTGCCATAAACTCCCTCTACATGCAATCACCCTATTGCGACTCTTTCCTGTCAACTAAAACTTTTTTCTGTCAATTGACACTTTATTCCGGCAATTGCGACTTTTTCCTGTCACTTGCGACTTTTTAGCACATTTCGATAAAAAATGAAATGATGTTGGTATGATGGTATGGCCCGTCTATCTTTCTATCTGTCTGTCCGTCTGTTTGTCTGGCCATGTAGAAATTAAGAAGTTCTACTTCTCCTTGGGGAATGAAGCTAGAGCCTTGGAATTCATGATGGTGGCGCCATCTTGATCGCCAAATTAACATTTCTTATTAGTGGAATGATTTTCCTGAAACTTGGAGCTTACCCTTGCTTCGTATGATCATTCTTATTTTCAAGCTGAATTTCATGATCCACTAGAGCGGATTCAGAGCGAATGAATCTGAAGCGGATTCATACGAGACAATAAGAGTACCTACGTTTCACGTTTCATGACAATCGTTCCAATAATAAGAAATTTGAATATGGCGGCCAAGATGGCGGCGTAATCATGGAACTAAGCTTGAAAGTAAGAATGTTCATATGAGATAAGAGTAAGTTTCATGTTTCAGGAAAATCGCTCCACCGATAAGAAATCTTAATATGGCGTCCAAGATAGCTGCGCCACTATGAAATCCAGTCTGCCCACTGGCAACCCTTGAGAACCCAAGCTATAAATCGGAAAAAGTTTGAAACGACCCCAGCTATCGTCTTGTACCCCTGAATGGGTAGGCAACCCATTATACTGACATTTAATTCAACTTATTTGAATTAAATCACTTTTCCCGCTTTTGGGACCGCTTGGCCGATGATCATCTAGTATCAGGACGACATCCCGTTGTGCCTCTCTTCTTGTTGTTCGATTATAGAGCTCTCGAGATTGTTGAGATAGGTCTGACTACGAGTTTGAACACAATAAGACACAGTATAAAATTTTAACATAACATCCATCTATTGACTTCTATGTACAATTCAAAATGTTTAAATAATGGCTCGCTCCTATACCTAGTCCTACCTTCACATCGCAGGCTAAATTATCTAAATGATCTAACCTATTCACGAAAAGATAACTTTCCCCTAATTATTTCAGACGTCCCAACACCCCAACCCTCCGACGAACACCTGACTCTACACCTTGACCGACATTTAATTCTGACTGGCTTTCGCGGTTCAAAGTTCCTTTTGTGGTTAAATCAGATCCAACATTTATGTTAGTGTTAAAGGTTATGTTAGGGTTAGGCCCGGCTTCTAGACACTGCAAAGAGAAGAGTGACTTCGAACACGAATGCAATCTAAGATTTGTGGGCCGGTGTGTGCGGTGGCCCCCTTTTTGTGGAGCCTCTTTTCAAAGGCTAACGCTCTTTTTGGGCTATGGTTCTCTTTTGCCCGTTTGGAAGGGATTGGATATGGCTGGCCTTTGTGGGGGCTTTAAACCTGTTTTCGCCGTGAATTGCCCCCAACGCTCAGAAAGATTCCCGTGATCGAAAGTGCCTATAACCGGAAATGTTGAACCAAATTTCGCCCTTCCAAAAACTTTCGAACCGATGGTGTACGCGAAACAATTACTCATAGGCCAGGCGGTATGTCGGTAAAATCATTACAATCTGGAAAAAACTCCGACCAAAGCTTTCATGGTGTCAAACTCTTCGTAAGGTCAGCAGGTATCTACCCGTGAGTTTCCGCCCAAAAACGAGTTGTGCTGATTCCTCCACATCTGCCCAAAGGTAAAAGATGTCTTGAAGGTGCAAAAAGACCTGTTAAGCCCCCGCACTTTTCCATTTTATTTGCCTCAATGCAAACATACAACTCTTACGCAAACATTGGAAGCATTTGTCATCATCTCTGTGCCAGTCTTACTGTTGAAAAAAAAGATTTCTTTGTGCAGGTCAGATAAATCACATTTGATTGTTTTTCCACACAAGAAAACGATGGAGCAACATGAATTTCAGATGTTTTCTACTAACTCGTACCCTCTGAACCCATTTATGGTGTTAAAATTTCAATAACAGCATTTTTGAAGATGTTGCCCGCTAAGAAGTGAATAATTTTCACCCGCCTGTTCAGCAGCAATTTTCTCAATTTTACCAAACATTGTTTGCAAAAATTTTATGAGGAATGGAAAGCTCAAACTCTTATCTAACTATATCATGCCTGGCTTAATCGCGGCACGCACTTGAAAGTCTAAAAAACTTATTTCTTTTCGAACGGTCCTATTCCACCCGCGTGCGGCCGTGCCTACTTGACATAGATCGAACTGTTTACACCCGGTTTACACGAGCTTAGAAATGTACTCTATTCCAGCTTTAAAACACGACCATTATTATTAAGACTTTGTACATTGATTTATGAAGAAATTATACATTATTACTTTCCCGGCCCACCCACGAACACGGAGGGAAAGTATTGTAATCGTGCAGAAAAAAAGTTTCGAGATTTCACCGGATATATCCGTTTTGAGGTCCTCCAAGACGATTAAGACCATTTTCAGAATGATGTCTGTCTGTGTGTGTGTGTGTATGTGTGTGTGTATGTGTGTCTGTCTGTGATCTTCCACGATAACTGCCGTAACGTTGACTGGATCGACTTGATATTTGGTATACAAACATGGTTGTTTCCTGAAAAGAGCCCATTAGTTTTTGGCTGTCATCTGTCAAACCCAACTGTCACTATCATCAAATGTCAGAAGCTATATCTCACGGAACTCAACTTGCAATATGTCATTTGAAAGCCCTTGAAAAACTGTATTCAGAACAGTTGGAAACATTGCTCTATCTGTCATCTGTCAAATAATAAAAAATGTTAAAGTTCAAAACTTTACCAATTGATTATTCAAAATCTATCCGATGGATTGGAACCAGATTTGGCAGGAAGCAACACAACAAAAGAGTCAAATTAAGGCCGCAGTTGCAGTTTTCCACCATTCTCCAGTTGAGCGTAATGAATTTTCGAAATTTCTCCTGGCCGTTGCCACTCAGGAGGGGCTCTCGCCGGTGTTTCGACCAGCACGACTCGCTTTTGTAGCAGGACTCCACTCAAAAATTTATTCCTGCTCGGGGATCGACTTTTTTTTGGAAATTTCAACTGATATCGAAAGTAGATTGTATTGAGCGTCGTGCAGGTCTATTTTCAGAGTTGACACGGTGTCGGTTTCCCGACTGTAATTTTTTCAAAATGAAATTTGCACATTCTGTGAATTTGAGAAAAACGCAATGCAAACTTCTACATGCGGTAAGCCCCACGAAATATCAATTTTAGGTGCAGACATGCTGTGAATAAAAGTTAGAGAAAAGATTGAGCTAATTTTTGAAGGAAAAAGTTTCGAAATCGGATCAACAGTTGCCGAGTTTTCCTCTCTGGAAAAACTGCAAATTTTCCAACTTTTTATTCCGTGAACAGATTTCTTGGAATGTTTCTTTTAGAGAATAGATAACTGGTTCTTGAACATTTTCCAATAATTTCTCTCCAATTTCCCGGGAATTTTCCTCCTGAAAATATAAAACCACTCATGCGATCGTACAAATTAAGCGGTTCTGTCACGATAATTACCGAATTATTGATCCGATCAAATCGAAATCAGGTACGGAGGCCTAAGTTCAGCCTGGAATGTTCTGATTAGACTTTGGGTGGATGATTTTGATCGGAAGCCCTCAGGTGGCACATTGGGTCTGGGTTTGTCTGCCCAAGCTCTAAATTGAAAATATAGAGTTGAAATTTGACACAAAGATGCAGTGAAAGTTTTCAATCAAGTTTTTGTAATTTCATCATCATATCTGAAGTAGGAACAAAAATTTCAATAAGGAACCAGCATTGCATTTTTGAGATATCACAACAGTTAGCTACCTAGTTCTACCTTTTGGATCATTTCATCACCTTGGAAAACTGACCTAACCTGTCATTTTTTCTGTCCGCTCAACAATGGATGCAGGATGCTCGCTAAACGCTCGACTAAATAGAATTTTTTCATCAATTTCCAAATCGAATCGCCCCCTCCCGAAGGGACACTTCGATCAAAATCATTACTGACGTCTCTGGATACCGCCGGGAAAGTTTTGTGTCGCCCCACAACAGATTTTTTATCAATAATGGTCGTGTTTTAAAGCTGGAAGAGACTACATTTCCAAGCTTTTGTAATCAGCTCGGTCTATGTCAAGTAGGCACGGCCGCACGCGGATAAAATAGAACCGCTCGAAAAGAACACCGTTTCCTTCACTTTCAAAAAGCGTGCCGCGGTTAAGCCAGACATAATATCATTAGAAAAGAGTTCCAGCTTGTCATTCCTTCTAAAATTTTCGAAAACGGTGTTTGGTAAAATTGAAAAAATTGCTGCTGAACAGGCGGGTAAAAATTATCCACTTCTTAGCGGGCAACATCTTCAAAAATGCTGCTATTGAAATTTTAACACCATAAATGAGTTTAGTGGGTACGAGTTAGTAGAAAACATCCAAAATACATGTTGCTCCATCGTTTTCTTGTGTGGAAAAACAATCAAATGTGATTTATATGTACCGCACAAAGAAATCTTTTTTTTAAACAGTAAGACTGTCACAGAGATGATGACAAATGCTTCCAATGTTGGCGTAAGAGTTGTACGTTTGCATTGAGGCGAATAAAATGAAAAAGTATGGGGGTTCAACAGGTCTTTTTGCACCTTCAAGACATCTTTCACCTTTGGGCGGATGTGGAGGAATCAGCACAACTCGTTTTTGGGCGGAAACTCAGTGGTGGATACCTACTGACCTTACGAAGAGTTTGACGCCATAAAAGCTTTGGTCGGAATTTTTTCTATCCAGAATGACCTACCGCCTGGCCTATCAAGTCAAGGTACTAATTTCATGGGCGCCCGCAGGATTTTTGTCAGGGGGGGGCAAAAAGCTTTAGTTAGAGAACGTCACATACCTACCTGGCCTAATTCGCGAAGTCCTTTAGATTAGCGCCGCAGGTGAATTTTTTTTCGAATAATAATAATAATGGTGATAATAATTATTGTGCGAAAAATAAGGAAATATATTTGAAAATTAAACTTAACTTTAGAGAAATTTATTGAAATTTGTAATTTTGTACAAAATGTATTAAAATGTACTCCAAAATAGCCAGGTCAATAGTTACACTCGTTCATTATCTTGAAAAAACCCCTAGTGTTTTAAACCAGAGGTTTAGAGAATTTCAATTATTGCCATGATTGATATAGAGGTCCATTGTTACACTCGTTCATTATGTTAAAAGAAACCCCTGGTGTTTTAAACCAGAGGCAGAGGTTCAGAAAATTTCAAGTATTGCTATGATTGATATTGTTAGGTCAACATAATCATTCACCCTATATTGGGCAGTGGAGCTGGTAGCTGGAATGCACAAATTGCAGATCGTTACCTACCTACCTACCTATCTACCTATTTTATGACTTTACGGGTAGCTATCTAATTTAGGTAGAAGCCTAATGAAATTTCGAATTGCTCTAACAATTCAAGAAAATGTAAATTACTTTCTCAAAGTTTTTTCTTTCAAAAATGAATTTTTTTTTTCCTTTCTCAAAAAAAAATTTTTTTCGTAAGGACGAATTTATTCAGCTGCTCCGGAGCCAGGGGGGGGCAAGTGCCCCCCCTTGCCCCCCCCTCCGGGCGCCCATGACTAATTTAATGTGGAGAACGTTTTGAGCACGCCCCGTATACGCGCTAGTTCGTTGTTGTTTCGCAATTTGTGAGAGAAGGCCGCAGCCAGGAGAGACAAAACGCAGAGAATAGACTATACAGGGTGTTCGTCGAAAAGCCGATGCGGAGAGGCGTCGAAATAATCTTTGCCCTAACACGAAATAATCGCCGTCTACACTATTCCTGATCGAGCCCTAATAACAGTTCATTTTTACAAAGTCCCTATCTGAACGATGGCGTCGTTGGGTACCGGATTGAATTCATCAGTTTCGAATAAGAACGTTTTCATTCCCGGTACAGGCTCTACATGGAAATATCCGGAACTGTCGTGGCGCTAAAACAAAATTATCAGTTTCAAGGAGAGGGGGGGGGGGGGTGGTGTCCATCAATCCGATCAACAATTGCGACTCTACGTCAGGGTCCGAACCCCGATACAAACGCGATTCTATTTTTCCAATTACTTGATTTTTCACGTAGTTCTCAAAATTTACATTTTCCGAATAACTAGGAGCTTCAGAAACGCAGAGGAAGCTCACCCGCGAGTTTCCAGATCTAACCCACTAGGTCCGGTGCTCTGAGTACCGCAGTCACAAAGCCCAGTCCAGAGGGCCCAAGAGCGCGAATACCTTTCTATGAAGGTATCCAACAAAGGACGAGGCTTGAAAGTGGCTGTACCTGACGGCAGACAGTAGCGCAGACACCAGCACGTGCAGGCAGATTCAGAACGCACGCGTGACCTCCATCATACATTTTTCCGACAAAGCCTAACCGTAAGCAACTATCCCAACTCACCAAGACTAACCTCCCGCTCGTCGAGGTCATCACTCCGCCACACGAGATACCGAAACGAGAGACCTCATTTCTATCGAGCCTGGATCATTTAGGGGTTTTAACTCGACATCCTCGAGGTGGGCTAGAACTCACCGTCGAGGGAACGCGACTCAGCATCCTGGAGGGGGTTCGAAACACTTCGTCAACGGGTCCCAACTCTACGACTTGGAGAAGGGTCGAAACTCAACACCGGAAGGGCCTTGGCACATCGACCTGGAAAAAGGGCTGGAGCTCGTCGTCGGAGGGCTCTGACTCGACACCTGGAGGCGGATCAAGACTCAACGTCCAAGGGCTCTGACACGACATCCTAGAGAAGGGTTGCAACTCAACGGGGGAAGCAACTCATCAGTCTCTCGGAGGGTCAAAACTCAACCTGGAGGGTTCTCGACTCAGCGTGCCCCCAAGGGGATCAAAACACGACTCCGAAGGGTTCCAACTCGACTTTCTCCAGGGGGCCTTTGAGACACATCAGCCGGGGGGAATCGACTCGTCATTTTCCAAGTGAGCTGGGGCTCATCGGCGACGTGGCTGGCCAGCGGGTGGCGGGTGACCGAGCGCGGACCACGGGGCTCCGATGCAGCAGGAGCAGGAGTGCGCCAGCACTCTAGCCGGTTGTTGGAGCGCGGGTGCGTTACTTAATGCGCACTTCTTTTCACCATTTCATCGGACGCCGTGCAGGAACTGATATTGAATGTCGATGAGGGGCCAGTAAATTATGTTGTAGAGCTTTGCGGGATTTACACGAGTGAATTAAATAACTAGCGACATCTTTTAATGATGCCTTGACTCAGAATATTCACATTCTTATACCTCGATTTCACGGCTTTGAATTATTTTCCTCCGGATTATTTTTGGCCCGCCAAATGCGGGTGGCTTCAAGTTCTAAGGCTCTAGCTTCATTCCCCGAGGAGGAGTACAACTTCTCAACTTCTACACGGACAGACAGACAGACGAACGAACAGACAGATAGACGGACGGACAGACAGACAGACAAAGCGGCCATATCAGCATAATTTTTCTATCGAAATGTGCCAAAAAGTCGCAATTGACAGAAAAAAGTCGCAGTTGCCAGAAAAAAGTGGCAATTGACAGAAAAAAGTCGCAATTGCCAGAATAAAGTGGCAATTGACAGAAAAAAGTCGCAATTACAAATAAATATTTTCCATGTCATGCCTTCGTATATGGGAACTCCTGAGTATCAAAACAAATTATCACTAATATGCGCACCGTAACAGAAGTACCTAGCATAAGAAGACGGCGCCCCAACACAAAAATGTAAGTCGGAGACTCTGCTAATATTTTATGTTGCTCACCTTTTTTATTTTTTCCATTATGTATTATGTTGTACATCAATTTTCTTAGAATGTGATATTATGGTTCACACCTCGGTTCACATTTTGAATAAAATTTTGAAGGCGAATTCTTCTGATAAAAAACTTTCTCACTCAAAGGAAGCTGTGGTCCTGGTCATGGCAGGTAAATGAGGCTGGCCAGGCCACAGCCTTCCTTGAGTAAGAAGGTGTTTGGTCATACGGTACTTATCCCAGTATAAAAAAAAATGGTTCGACAATTCACTTCACTCCTTAAAATAGTAGGTCGTATAAGTGTATTACCACCAAGGTCATTGGTGAAAACACCCCTCCAGAATGGCCAATCTCAAACATTCGAGTAGTTTTCTTTTTTTTTTAGGAAGATTTTCAGTGTTGTTCGGTTAATTGTCTTAACAAATACACCTCTAGGTTCGATATATTATCGCTTTATATCTCGATTTACACTCGGATTCCGTCGTGAAAATCCTCGATGTAGCGATAATACACCTCACCTATCGGTGTATTACATACGACAATTCACCTCACTCCTTGAAATAGTAGGCCGTTCAAGTGTATTATCACCAAGGTCATTGGTGAAAACACCCCTCCAGAATGGCCAACCTCAAACATTCAAATAGTTTTCACCTTTTAAGGAAGATTTTCAGTGTTGTTCGGTTAATTGTCTTAACAAATACACCTCTAGGTTCGATATATTATCGCTTACATCTCGATTTACACTCGAATCCCCTCGTGAAAATCCTTGATGTAGCGATAATACACCTCACCTATCGGTGTATTACATACGACAATATTCCTTCATTCTCACCCCGTATACGCATCGTAACCATCCCGTAAAAACAGAATGACACCTCTAGCTCCATATGTTTCAAAGTTAGCTTTTGCAGAAAAATCCAGGTTTGTACAGGGGCCCCTAAAAAAAACTGGAATTTCATATTTTCCACGTGTGGTATTAATATTTATGGGTGAAACAAGCCATCGGTAAAAATAATCACCGCTCTACCTCCATTTTCACAAATCGCAGTATTTTGGGCATGCACTGCAACGCAATGAAACAGTCTAGGAAGATCGCGTTTTTATCAAAATGCACGGGAGTCGCCGCTCGTAACATTAATAATAATTTATTGTTTGATCTTAAAAATTACCATCAAGCTGTGTTTAGACTATCATGATTTATCATAATGAGAAGTCATATCGAGTCATACAGTCAATATTTTCGTGTTAACACTACATGATTTTACTTATGACTGAAGACAGAGCTGTTCCGAGTACAATGAAAATTGAAAAAGTACTCGAGTTCTGAATACCTAGCACTCTCGTATAAAAGTACTCAAGTCCCAAGTACAAGCCGCGTTGTACTCAAGTACCCATATGAGTCCAAAGTCCCGTGAGTACAATCATGTTCAGGAAACTTCAAGGTTTTTCCAGGAATACCTTAAAAATCCTGCACGTATGTAAATGTGCCGTATATTTTTTGCATTGTACGAGTCGAAAGCTACAAATTAAAAAGAAATCAGCGCGCTACGTCAATTTGGACCGATTTTAGTATATCTCCAGGAAAACTTGAGGTTTATCCAGGATTTCCTGGATATCTTACCTATCCCACTAGGGAGGCGTGTGAGTTTTTTTTTTCTGGAGCTCCTGAAAGGTATTCGAAAAAGTTGCAACAGATCCCGCTTAGTAGTTCTAAATGTCCGGGTCAAAATCTTCTTTGCCTGGACTAGTACCTACATGTATTAGGATTTCCAGAAAAACCTTAGAAAACTGTTCTGCCATTGTCTCTTTTGAGTGAACTGAAGAAGAATAATCTTACCGCTTGAACTGCATTCCAATTCACAATTACTGTTAGCAATTTATCCACAATTCAACCACCTCCACCCAGAGTTTGTTCGTGTTGCCATTTCTTCATGTCCAATTCATCGAAGCTTTCTTCAAAAATTAAATCACTGGGACATATTCGTAGTTGACCGGTCGGGGCGTTAGTACCACTGGCTGTTGTCACACTAGAAGTATGGGACAATCTTGAGGTCGGCAGTACATTCTTCTTGCTTTTTCTTTGGGCGTAGCTCAAAATTTACATCAAATACCTTTTGCTGAAGATTCTTGAAAAAAAAGTTGAAAAATGAATCATAATTCTTGAGAATGGGCTGATCTCTTTTGGTAATGTTGGACGCTAACACGCAACAATGGTACCTATACAGGGAGTAGAGCTGTTAAATTTTGTTAATGACCCCAGCACAGATGCTTTAGTAACAACATTTAAGTAATAATTCAACAATATTAACATTAAATACCTACCTAATTAGACAGACAAACTTGTGTATTTTGTGGGATTTCACCTTATTTTACCATATTAAAATGTATAATTATTATAAGCCACGCAAAGTTTTAAAAAATTCCCCTTTTAACGAAACAGGCACAAAAATGCGAACTTGTGTTAACCCATGGTCGGGCAGTTTTGATACGGTCACATTTGGGACTTTCGACGTAAATGGGTCGAGCGACGAGATTTTATTACTTTAAACGAGGGTGCCTTTGCCGTCTGCATGCACAGGAGAGTAAAAACTAGGGAGAAAGACGTGTGTCGTTTCTCGAAGAGGCTGTGTGGTGCGTGTGTTTTGTAGGTGAATATTAATTTTTGCTGTATTTTTAAATTACTTGTGTATTCGTTTGTCGTTTTCTCTTTGAACACTACTTGGTTTCAATTGATTATTCACTGCCGAATTAAATTAAATGTACGTCCTTTTTATGGAAACATGCGCTCAGATCATTTTTAAAGGCACGCGTGCCGCTTTTGACTGGAATAATTTAATGTGAGGTGTTTCTTGCATTTACTTTGTCTGTTTGAATTTTATGTCATAATTCTATGGTCAGATTAGTAATTTTTGTATGTAATTTGTTTTTCCTGTGTGCACTTGACTGTAATTTTATGTCAAATTTTAGCTGAACGTCAGTATCTGTGATATTTTTATGTTGTCATTTTTATGTACAGTTTTGTAGTCAACTTTTTTTTTATGTCAGTACTGTACCTTTGATGTGTCATAATCTTTGTGTCAATATTCAGAACCCTCCGTCTGTCCCGGTTCTCAAATATTTCCCCTTTTGTTCAAGTACTCACTGGGTTTTGCAAATGGCGCTTGCGAGTGTGATCGGGCCTTGATGTACCTATTTTACTAATATTTTCTTGAATACCGTGAAAGTCGTTCCTGTACTATCAACCACTTCTACCCAACCTAAAATTGACTTTTACAATGTTTACTTTTGTCTATGTGTCAGAGGGCTTTTACCGTCCAAGCAGGTTGTACGGTACTTTTTGTTGGGGAGTCTTGTTTATTTATTTTGCTTTGTTTGTGATGAGATGATTTGATGCTACCTGCCAGGGTAAGGGACAGGGACAGCCATGGTAGATACGGACGATTGGTTACAACTTAGTCGCTTGCGACTCGCGTAACGAGGCAAATGTCAGATTTTGTGGGATAGGTTCTCTTACAGTGTCCTCGAGTACAGGTTCGCAACAGGATTTCCCCCATTGTGTAGTTGTTGTATTTTGTAGTTGTATTGTAGTGTTTTGTTTATATTATGCCCTGTCTACTAACGTGTCTTCAGTTGTTGTTTTTTTTTGTGTGTTTGTGTGAGTGTGGCGACCTTTTGTTTTGCGTTATTATGCGTTGCTTTGCGTTGCTTTGCGTTGCTTTGCGTTGCTTTGCGTTGCTTTGCGTTACTTTGCGTTGTGTTGCGTTGCTTTGCGTTGCTTTGCGTTGCTTTGCGTTGCTTGGCGTTACTTTACGTTGTGTTGCGTTACTTTGCATTATTTGCTGCGTTGCGGTAGGAAGAGCAAAGTCTCAGTGAGTTTTACATTTTGTCACAACCTGTTTGAGAACCCTTTTCTTTGAGCTTAACTCAGTGGTTTCTTCGACTGGGTTCTTCCACATGAGTGCTCTTTTTCCGAATCCGTCACTCTCCATTTTCTTTGACTTGACAGTTTGTTATATTTTGTTGTGTTGTTTTTCAATTGTTTTATTATTTTGTTCGTATTGTCCATTTTGTTCATTTTGTCCATTTTGTACATTTTGCCCATTCTGTCAGTCTCACGTTAGGTGTTTTGAGAAAAGAATCATAAAAGACTAATTTTGCACTTTGCACTGATTTGTTTTGAGTAAATGTAATTTTTTTCTGTGCAATGAGCGTGTTTCATTGAAGTCCACCTTGAACTCCACCTTCTTCCCCCTCGGGTCGTTCACCTCATGAACAAAAGCGGATCAAAGGGTTAAGATGCGAACAAAAACGGGTACAACGTAGGATTCCGATGATCAGAGGCCAAACACGTGAAAATGTCAATGGGGGGTGCCGGGGGCGTACCATTACAATTTGTAGAAATCTTAGTTCGGCGCTATGAAGCGAATGATACCTATTGGTTTCTTTTTTTATTATGTCCCTGTAAAAATTTAAAACGACGATAAATCAATAGGATGGCGAGCAGACGCAATTAAATTTTTGGCGAAAATGTCTCGACATTGTTTTGGACACAGATCGGTTATATAACTGCGATGTATCGGATAATTCGTGTGTGGAAAAAAAAAGAAGTTTGCATCAGACTAATTGCAATTTGCGTTATAAATCTTTCACCACATACCGCGCACCGGCATTTGAATCTGGTCGAGAGAGTTCTTCGTCCGATGCTGTTCTCTCAGGAGGCATAAATCACCTGTTCTACAATTTCACCGTAATTAACTCATTTGAGCGTATTAGCAATTGCGCAAGTCGAGTCAAGAATTCGTTTTTGTACAAGCAGAATATGCCGCATGTAGGTAACCTGTCGTGGGAGTCGTGCAGGCAAAGAAGTTATAAGCGAGGCAGGAGATGCTCTTTTTAGCTTAGTATACCTACGAGTAGAAACTGTTGTATACTCCGGGCTAGGTCAAGTGAAATACAAACGCGAAGAAATCAGATATAGGCACTTGCTTCATAATATTTTTTATTGTAGATACCTAACCAACAAATCACAATGCCCAAACTCTCACGTAATCAACTTGGAAAGCAGCTTGGTCGGTATCAAGAGCCCATGTTGGCAGCCACTGGTTGCGTCCATTCCAGAAATCGGTCGATGCTTTTCCTCCGCTGTTACTCCAAGGTTTTCCTCCAGGATTAGTCGCGTCATCAGGGAAATAACTATTGATACCGCCACATGCCAAGTTGAGAAGAATGTAGAATTCTTGATCGAACGGCGCCATCTTGCTGGCTCCCTTCCACGGATTGTCGTAGGTGGAGCCATCCAGATTCCCAAGTTCCCAGAACCCACCCTCCGGTGGAGTGATTCTGCCGTATTCTTCGTCATCAATGGCGAAGCTCATGTAATCTGGAGTCCATTCCACCTGATACCTGTGGAAATCTGTGTCGAATCCGGCGTCATTGCTCTTTTCCCAGTGCGTCAGTTCGTATTTGTTCTGGTCCCACCTTGGTCCCCAATGGAGGGTCGAACTCGACAACTTGGTTCCAATGTTCTGCCCATTAGCGTTGATCAGCTCCTTGTTGCCTCTGCCTTCCATGATGTCGACCTCACCGGACTGTGGCCAAGAAGAGTATTTGTTGTCACGTGGCAGCATCCAGATTGCTTGAATTTAAAGAATCTCAGGAATGATTCGAATGCAGTGCAAAAAAATATTTACCAGGCCAAAGCCAATCACCAGCTGGAAGCTTGGCGCTGATTTCCATTTTACCATAAGCAAAAGAGAAAGAGTACAACGTACGAATACGGGCGCTCTTGATGGGATTCAAAGCACTATCTGCGGTACCTTGCCTCGAACATCCGTACCATTGCGGATTTGTGCATCTTTAAGATTACAATGAACAAAAAATTTCACATTTTGAATAGGGTACAGAATAGCTCACTCATCAGCTGGAGCTCCTCCGTTGATGTCTAGATTAGCAGTAAACAAATAGTCTTCGCCTTCGTCATCTGCTACAAGAGTAGGTTTAATGAAAAGTTTGCCATCTTGAGCGTAGCTATTGCTTCGGGAGTTCAAGTACCATTCAAATTCCCAGTTCTGAAATTTGACAAGAGGAAGCAGTGAAATGGTAACGATATCTGTTTTCTATTGAACGAAGTAGAAGGCATACTTACACCACCTCCACCCAGAGTTTGTTCGTGTTGCCATTTCCTCATGTCCAATTCATCGAAGTTTTCTTCAAAAATCAAATCACCGGGGCATAGTTGACCGGTCGGGGCGTGAGTACCGCTGGCTGTTGTCACACTGGGAGTAGGACAATCCTGAAGTCTCGACAGGGCCGTACCAAATAAAACGAAAAATGTCAAAATCACTGTTTTGTATTGTAACATCTTGCTGGATAATGCAAGACGCTTTGCTTTCCTCCGGTGATCACGACCGCTTTTATATTGGCAGAGGGCTCGGTTATCTTCCAGAAAATTACAAAATTTAACACGAGTCATCCTTCACAATCGTGATTAGGAAGTGCTCATCAACATTTTTTTTGGCAAGTACTTGCACCTATCTGTCACGATCTGAGGATTAAAATTGTTCTGTTGTTGTACCTACTAATCCTGCTATCGACGCAAAAAAAAACTCCCGATTTAAGCATGTAAAATTTTGAAAATTTAATTTTACAGATCGTGCGACAGTTGACAGTGCTGCAAGCGTACAGTGTGAGAGGCATCAAAATCTCATACAGATGTGGGTACAGTTCTGACGGTACGGCCAGGTTGATTCTTTCCTCGAAACAATGGTATATCTTGTTAATTTTTATTTTCAGTTGGATGAGTTTTTGAATAAAGAATAAAGTAACAGGCTGGGGGCGGCTACGGCTGCGGCTGATGACACCAGCAAAGTTTTGGAGCGAAACTATCAGCGGCCATCAGCCATATAATAATAATAATGAAAATATTTGATGTCGAAAATGTCGAAATTCAGCTTGGAGTTCAGCTGTTTTTCCATTCAACCCCTAATACCTCTACATTTTTAAAATTTCCTCCCAGCGCTCCAGCTTGCCACTTTAATTTTGCTCCAAAAAGTCATTCTACTGGAAATAAAAAGTGAAAGGGATATTATAAAAACCTAAATTTAAAATCTCGACGACACGTCTCCAGAGAATATAATTTTTCTCCATCCTGGATGTTCCTCGGGATGTTCTGTATAGAAATCAAGCTCAGGATTCAAATGAGTGGTCTTTTCAGCAACTCTAGTTTTTCAAGTTTCAATCACATCATGCCAAGTACTAGTTTAGGTGGTTCAGCACCTGTTACATAGATTGAATGAAAAAAAGGGAAATAAATCAAATTTCAAAGTTCAACTCCGAAAAATTATCGTCTTGTACGAGTAGTGTTTCTGAGTCGTTTTACTCTTAAGGCAAATAATTGGAAAGGAGGTGTGGGTACTAGATACTTCGGATTCTGGTGGATCATTCCAGGCAGGTAAAGAAAGACAAAAGTAAAATAGAAGCGATCGGTGACTTTTGCTTTCTCCTCGAACCTGTTGTTTTTGTTTTCAAGTTTGCCAAGATAAGCCAAATGCATAACGTGAAGTGGTGATCGATTAGATCTTTCATGGTGATCATGATCATGTATGAAGAATAATTACTTCAGATGATTAATCAGGAATAATCATTCCAAGTGCACTCTCCAAATCCATGAAAAATATTCTCACTAAAAAACTAGTGCCTTCAAAATATGACCTGATATTTTCACTTCTTTATTTATCGATCGCAAGATTAGAATGATACGAGTGAAAGATAATTGTGATGAATGTTTATATTTAGAATCAAGTACTTAGGTACCCATATTTCAAACAAAAATTTATTTTGACGCCAGCAAATCTTTTCAGGGATCAACACATTGGCACATTGCTCACTTTGATTGATTAGTGTATAGTGTATACAGACCAGTGTACCGCATATCATCCTCTCATTCCTTCTCTTGTTAGGCAAACTTTTACTCCTCGTCGAAAGACGCCATCTAGTGTTCAAAATAGTCACTTATTTTCAAGCCTTCAATTACGTCTCGGAGTTGCGGAGGCTATTGTGTCAGCTTTTCACCTCGCATGGAATAATTCAAAAATGAGACTTATATGCCGATCACGTTTTAAATTCAGTATAAATTAAAACACAGTTGGCCATGTTCCCTAGAGTGTAACGGACGCTGACAGACCAAGTTCCGTGAAAACGGGCTTTTTGTGGCGAAGTCCAGTGAGGTTAGGAAATTTTGACATGAAATGCCAATTCTGTCGTCTCCTTGCATCATATTCCGCTACAGTGTTGTCTTGGCTGTTATGACTGTTATCTTGTCAGAATGGCAGGTAAGTGACAGAGTGCCGAGCCGTTTACGCCCAACCTGAATTACAGCTGAAGAACTCCATACTGCAGATTGCGAGGTGAAAAAACACTGGAAGGACATATGGGACACTGAAGCTGCAGTCCAAAACAGAGCATACATACAATCTTGCAACAGCGCTGTACTTGATTGACAGTACGAATTTAAGGTCGTCTGGGGAAAAACTGATCCAACATTACAAATTTGAACATCCCCAAATATCGCAGAATTGCCAACTTGGCGTGCAAAAATTACCGTTCTAGTGCTGAATTTAAAAGCTGATCGGCATATATATAAGCTCATATGCATAAAAGCGGAGTAGGTAAATGCTCATGCTCAAGTTTCAGAGGAGTTGCTAAGGAAAATTTGCTCAGCAACATAGGAAAAAGGTGGTCGGCGAAGTTGTAGATATACTTATTAACAATTTTTTATTATGATTTTATTTTTTTGCCGAACCAGTCAAACTGTACCGTGTTCCTGTACTATTCGAAACCGGTAGAGTTGAAAAAGTGCGAACAGAAAATGTACTTTTTCGCGAAAGCAGTAGCAATGAGAGTACCTAATTTTTTTCGAAGGATCGAGCGGCGCTCTTTGTTGGAATAGTACCGGAAAAATACACCTGAGAAACGTGCTAGGCGCCCGATTTTGAACTGAAAGGCAGCGGCAGCAGCGTCGCGTCGTCAGGCAAAAATGTTCCACATATGAAAATAATTCAGTTTATAGTTTGAAATTGGTTATATCGGATTAAAGCCTCTGCTATGCGAAAATGTCAACCCGGCAATTTCGTATCAACTGCAAATTGAATTTCTGCTGCGAGCAAGGGCAGAAATAAATGCCAACTTAAATGATTCACAGCCCTAATTGGCTTCCGGCACATTTCAACATTTTGATCCGCACTTTTTACATATTTTCTAGTGCTACGTGCGACTTGGTAGGTATAGTCGTGGGTACAACTTCATATACCTACTCGTATTAAATGCATCAAAGTTTTATCAAGTCGTGAACAACTCATCTTGATGCGATGGCTGTTTTGGAATGACTCAGAGCAGATCACTACATACCTATATAGCGAAGAAGCAAGTGAATTCCGTTGGACTCCAACATTTGATTGCAAATACATACGCTCAATTAGTGATGACGTCAAAAGTTGGGCTTTGTACGAAAACAATCTCTGCTAGGTTGGCAGCACTTACTGTCACTCCTGATTGCCACCCTCTACCCCTTCCCACATCCTCCACTGCGGCTGTCAAACAAAATGTAAAATGTCTTTAGCCAGCATTCCCACCCTTGAAGGCCTTTTTGGTTACGAAACACCCTACAGGAAGGTCGTTGTATTTATTGATCTGCAAATATTCCATTAGCTGTCACTTTGACAAGAAGTGTTGCCAACCTACGTGTTCGTTGTTTTCATACAAAACCCACGTTTTGACGTCGCACTAATTGAACGTATTTGGGAATTCTCAAGCCGAAGCCTTCAAGTAGATTTTTGAAGTATCACGTTTTACGAAATGAAACGATTATGATGATATAAATAATCAAGATTGGTTTTCCTCGAAGGCAATGATTGATTGTGATCTGGATTTTCACCTGAAAGATCTATATCCCCGCATTATAGTGGATGTATTGGCTCTCAATCAACATTGAAGTACTGTAAGATAATGATGCGCTTTTACATTATTTACGTAAAAATAACATGTGTGGTACTAGAAACATTTCGTGCTACTTATTAACTTATGCCACCGTGGTCTTCGAGAAGCAACAAGGAAAGCAAATAAAAATAATACTGTCCAATCTTCACAGTTCAAAATTCCTAGAACCACTAAAAATCTTGAGAACAATCAAATTGTCATTTCGGATAGATTTTGAATGACTGATAAGTGACGGAGTTTAAAAATTTGACTAGACGACAGATGGAGAAATACTTTCAACAATTTTGAGTTCAGTTTTTCAATGGCTTTTAAATGAAATGTTATAAAACAAGTTTAGTGAGTTATGATTTCTGTCATTTTTTGATAGTGACATTTCCGTTCGACAGATGACAACCAAAAACCGATGGGCTCATTTGACAGCGAAACCATCTTGTCTGCATACAGAATTTCAAGTCGATAGGATCAACGTTGCTGCTTTATCATAGCTGATTACCGACACACAGCCAAAGACATTATTCAGAAAATGGTCTCAATCATTTTGGGAAACAATGAATCAAAATGAATATGTATATCAGTTCTCATCTGAAAAATGTTTTCAGCGCATTCACAGTACTTTCCCTTCTCGTTGATTGATGGGTCAGGAAAGTGGAAATTCAAGAGAACAAACATTTAGGGTTGAAAAAAATCTTCCGGCATTTTGTAGCTTTTATTCTAATATCATGAACTTGACGAACTTACATATTTTTGAGCTTTTACAGCAAATAGCAATGGTTAGGAGAATTCTTTTATACCTTTGTATACTAATTTTCAAGTTATAGAAGCCCGTATCATTGGGGTGACTATACTAAGTACTCGTATATTTAATTTTTCTTGACAACACACTGGCTTCCTCGTCCAGCTTAATCGCGTAGATTTCAAGAATAACACGCATTTCTTGCCCCTGGTCAACTAGCAAGGTAAGACCAGCCGAAGACATGATTTCGCCATCATCGGGGGTTGAATAGGCTATGCCGGCGGTGAATCCTCGTTGTCTGCCGAAATTGTAGGTCGAAATTTGAGTGATGTTGTAGCCTACCATCATCATCATGTAGTTGATTTCGTCCGTGCCCGGTTGGTTGACCAAAATCTCGTGGCTGACCAACTCGCCGAGGTTGCCGCCGTCGGTGATGTTTCCGCACGTGAGGTCACCCCAGTTCGAAACGCCATCATCCGGAGCATCCTTATTTTGGTCGCACTCCCAGTTTTGCTCCGCAATCACACCAATAACTAGTACGCAACCAAGGGCTAAACGGAGAACTTGTGAATTCATCTTGCTGCAATGTCTTCTTTGGACTGAATCAGTTTGAGTCTGAGCAGGTTTTTATAGCAAGAAAGTGAGTAGGTATAGATTTTGCTGGATTTTAGGAATTGACTGTTACCTACTCAGCTTAAAGATTTTGAAGTGCTTTCGAGTAAGACCAAAGACCCTACCGACCGTTCCTCTTGAAAGTTCCACGAAATGAATTATAGGTTTTCTCCGATGGCCATGATACAAATCTGGATTTATTTTGTATCTGATGGATTGATATCTGACAAAATATTTAATGGATTTATATCAAATTCATTGTATCCTTATATCAAAGCGTTATGAAATCCCTTATGAGATAAGAATACCTGTAACATGTAAGTAATACTAGGATCTTTCATATCTAATATGTTATTGAGTCGTATTTAGGAACCAAGTGTCGTGAAATGTCCAGAATCCTTCGAATATTCAAAAATCTTGGAAATTGTTCAAAATATCGTACTTAAACTAATGACTTTTCCTCCCTCGGACTTTCCTTTGCGTCTCATTGGCATGAAGGCAGGCAGCATAAAATAGCAAAATCGGTACTAGGTTCTGAACATTTCAGCAGTATTTGAACAGTGTTCGCAAACCAGGATCAGAAGTATCGCCAATCAATAATTGAGAAATATACGAAATAAACTAAGCAACTATCATGCGATTGAACTAAGTTAATTTGGAGAAGCTTGTGGTGTGGGTTTGGTGATCAGCACGTCCGATTGCCACGCCAGATAGTCCTAGCGGTACACGTAAAAATGGCTCTAATTGTGACAAAAGTGTAAAATTTGATGTGTAGACTCCTTAAAGCATTAAAAAGGTTTTTAGAAGGGGAGCCAAGAAAAATTTTGATTTTAATTTTTTAATTTTTTGTGACGTCATTTTTTTTCTTTTTTTTTCATTTTTGCAACTATCCAAAATTTTTGACTTTTACTTTTGTATTATGGTGGGTTATTGCTTAATCCAAAAAACGAAAGAAAAAATTTGCGAAAAAAATTGATGGAGCTGAAATGATGGCGTTTTTTGTAAAAATCAATTTTTTCCATTTTTTTCGAAAAATATTGTGAATATGTAAGAAATTAGAACAGGCAATTATCCCTCAAAAGAAGCCCTATCAGAAGTTATAGAAGTGTTTCTCCAAATTCCAAGCCGTTTTCGAGATATTTAGAAATATGTTATTTCTTGCGACTGTTTTTTCGTATCAGCTCCTATTTCATCAAACACATAACAGGGTTCTTTTTTCTTAAAAATATACTTCAGAACGATCAGACCGAAGGATTCTAAGGAGTTCATTGTGAATTGTAATTTTTCCAGTGACGTAGATCATAGAAATTCGAACCAGTTCTACCCTCTCGCCGTACTTTCTACACCACTCGATTATTTGGAAAATATATGACATTTTGGCATTATGATCATCCAAGATCACCTAACATGACACTTCATTTGAAAAGCACGCAATTTTTTTGCTGATCAGATCGACTGCGAAACATTGCATCTTGTATCATCTCCTCGATCATCTCCATCATGACTGTTTTAGATAAATTTTAGTTGATTGTCCCCCCCAGAGTTTTTGAACAGGATTTCGTAACAGGTGGCTTGTGATGATCATCTTGTCGAATAAAATATAAATATTAACAAACAAAAAGGTAGGTATGTTCCTATGTTCCAAACCGCAATAATTACAAAATAAACAGGTCAGCAATTGAAGTGGGCCACCCAAAATTTTTATTCCCTTTCAAATATAAATATCAGCTGAAAGACGCAACTGATTTCAAAACGGTTAACGACATCTAATAGAGTGATCCTTACTCTACAATGTTTGATGTTAGCTTTTTCTATTGTCGGCAATATACATGATATACAGGGTGAAAACGGGAGCTATACGGAAATGGTTAAGTTTAAATCATGGGTAACTATTGTGAAAATGACATCAGACTTTTTGTGACTTCATATTTAGAAAGCTCGACTCATTGTCTCGAAACGGTTTTTTGAATTCTCGTCTATCTCTTTCAGTTACAGGGTGGTCTGAAGAAATTTGGTTTTGCACTGATGATGAGATTCCTTGTTATCCAATTTTCAAAATATAGACGGCAAATTGAAGCTTATTCTTAGATGGAGCCTGAAAATCATATTCGACTCAAAAAAACATTCGAAACAATGGACTCTACCACAGGTAACCCAAATATGAAGTAGGTACACTCGGGATCTGGTTTGGATGGAAACTATGTATATGACAAAATCAACCGCTTTTCAAACGAACGGTTCACTTCAAACATTTCGACGTAGTTTTCGCTTGTATCAGTCAAGAATGGTCGGTGATGGAACCGAATTCACAACCGCATGATTACGGAAAGGATACAAGCGAAAAGTACATCGAATGTTCAAGTGAACGGTTCGTTTGGAAAGCGGTTGTTTTTGTCAAAAAATTGAATCCAAAACAGATCCCGAGCGTACTTCATATTTGGATTATCTTTGGTGAAGTCCATTGTTTCGAATGTTTGTTTTGAGTCGATTTTGACTTTCAGACTCCATTTCCCGAAGAATAAGTTTGAATTCGCTGTTCATATTTTGAAAATCGGAGAACAAGAAAGTCCATTATCAGTGCAAAACCAAAAAAATATTCTAGAATCACCCTGTAATTGGAAGAGACAGACGGGAATTTGAAAAACCGTTCCGAGACATTGATTCGAGCTTTCCAAATATGAAGTCACAAAAAGTCTGATATCATTTTTAGAATAGTTGCACATGATACAAAATTGACCATTTCAGTACATCTTCTGTTCTCACCCTGTATATCACATACATTGCCGACAATAAAAAAAGCTGACACCACACATCGTAAGTAAACAAAGAATCACTCTATCAGACATTGTAAACCGTCTTGAAATCGGTTGCTTCTTTCCGCTGATATTTATATTTGAAAAAGAACAAAATTTTTGGATGACTCACTTCAATTGCTGACCTGTTTAGATGCGATGATATGTATGCCTTCGACGTTACTGATGGCCACTCAACCAACTTTACTGTTGATGAAGTGAATAATTTTCAGTTTGGGGGAACAATAAACTATAATGTATCTAAAACAGTCATGATGGAGATAATCGAGGAGGTGATACAAAATGTAATATTTAGCAGTCGATCTGATCAGCGGAAAAATTGTGTGCTCAAGATCGTCGCGTCGATCTCATCTTGTTTTCAAAAGAAGTGCCATACTAGGTGATCTTGGATGATCATGATGCCAATTGGTCATATATTTTTTAAATAATCGAGTGGTGTAGAAAGTACGGTGGGAGGGTAGAAATGGTTCGAATTTTCATGATCTACGCCACTGGAAAAATTACAATTTACAATAAACCTTTAAGAAATCTTCGGTCTGATCATTCCTAAGTATATTTCCAAGAAAAAAAGAACCCTGTGATGTGTTTGATGTAATAAGAGCTAATACGAAGAAACAATTGCAAGAAATAACATTTTTCCAAATATCTTGAAAATGACTCGGAATTTTAAGAAACACTTCCGAAACTTCTGATAGGGCTTTTCATAAGGAATAACTGCCATCTTCTATTTTTTACATATTCACAATATTTTTCGAAAAAAATGTAAAAGTTTGATTTTTACAAAAAACGTCATCATTTCAGTTCAGTCAATTTTTTTCGCAAATTTTTCCCTTCGTTTCTTGGATTGAGCAATTACTCACCATAATACAATAACAAAAGTGAAAAATCTCGGAAAGTTCCAAAAATAAAAAAAATATTTAAAAAAATGACGTCACAAAAAATTGAAAATTCAAAATCAAAATTTTTCTTGGCTCCCCTTCTAAAAACCTTTTAAATGCTTTTAGGAGTCCACACACCAAATTTCACACTTTTGTCACAATTAGAGCCATTTTTATGGAATTTTGCTTATACCGCTAGGACTAAGAGGTCGAAGGTTCGATCCCTGCCGTGGGCGGTCGGATTTTCGTCTCAAAAACAAGCTCCTTGATTCAGTTGGAAGGCTTGTTAAATGCAATGTTGTCGCATAGCACGTGAAATACGAACGATGGTGCCGACCCCATGCGATGTTGGTGGTCGTAAAAAATCTTTACTCCATGCTGAAACACACAGAGGTTCAGCAAAATTTCCATTATAGTGGAGGAGAGCATTCACTGATGGTCTCGTTGCGGAAATAGGCCGACGTTGAATAAACAAATAAAAGAAAAAGATAAGTTGAGGTGGCCGTAATATTGATCAAATAACAAGTTTTTTTTCGACAGTCATATAGGTTAATTGAGAAGTACCCAAGCGATTACTCTTGGGGTAGGCTCGTTGGAGAGCTACGAAAAATTCCCATATATCAGCAGCCACCAAATTTTGAGTAAAAAAAAATGGAATGTTGTACTTCTTTGGAATTCAGAATTTGTGGGATGGTGATACCTATCTACATCTTTTTTTGTACATCTCCAATGAGGCTACTTCAAGAGTAATCGCTTGGATGCTTCTCAAGCTATAACTCTCAAAAAACATGTTATTTGATCAATATTGCGGCCACCTTAAAAAATACCTATATGTACATTTGGTTGAAAAAAAGGAAATTGAAAGAATGAAATTTATCTACAATAGTAGGTTAGATATTATCAATGTATAAAAACGTCTGGATTAAAAAAAAAAGGTTGTGCCACCCCAAAACTTTCCCGGAAGTATCCAGAGACGTCAGTAATAATTTTGATTAAAGCGTCCCTTCGGGAAGGGGTGGTTTGTACAGTTTGGAGCGAAATGATTCATACGGCACCGCTAGGGAGTCGGCTGGATTTCAGAAATGTTAGCTGCTTGGATCGTTCTTGAATGCCAGTTTTGATCACGATCAATCTCTAATCAAAACTGGCATCCAAGAACAATCCAAGCAGCTAACATTTCTGAAATCCAGCCGATTTCCTAGCGGTGCCGTATGAATCATTCCGCTCCCAACTGTACATACTTGGAAATTAATGAGAAAAGTCTGCGGAGTTGACTGGACTAACTCAGGGGACCGATAGGGCTTTAGATTTTACTTATTTTCACCTCAATTTTTTCTTAGACGCTGAGCCGCTGCCGACAGAAATAGTATGCGTCTGCTTTAGCCTCAGATGGCAGAAGCAGACTCAAGAGGCACACAATAAGATATTTGAAAGTTACAAAACAAGGAAAGTAGGAGCCCCATCAGGGCTTCGGATGACGGAAAGACTGGAAGACACCATGGGGTTCTGGTACCAAACCACACAAGAGAGTCGCATACGTCAAAGGATACTGGAGTCACGAAAGCTACAACGAGGCTTAAAGAAACACAATGAGAGGGTTATCGAAGCTCCAAACGACACTTAAATCACAATGAATCGGGGCCAGCAGCCGCCAGCTGTTGCGTCAAACCTCACAAATAGACACAAAAGGGGGTACACAAGTTCATGGGGTACACCTATATCTGTAACATCATGTGACCGTCAGTTTGACGTAGATACCCATAAAATTTGTCAGGCTGATATAACAAAGCTCACCTCACAGGTTTGGTATCCAAGAGAATGAAATGGGCCAAAGGCAAGTTAAGGGCAAGTCCCGCTGAATCGGCCAGGAAAAAGTTTGAAAATTAAATGCTGGAAAACTCCAACTCCAGCATTAATTTGATTCTTTTGTTGTGTTGCTTCCAGCCAAATTTGGTCCAAATCCATCAGACAGATTTTAATAATTAAATGTTAAAATTTTATATTTCGATATTTTTTATTCTCTGACAGATGATAGATGAAGGAATGCTCTAAACTATTTTGAATACAGTTTTTCACGGGCATTCCAATGACATATCGCAAGTTGAATTCCGAGAGATGTGACTTCTGTCGTTTTTGATTTTGACACTTTCGTTTGACCATATCTGAATACAAATTTCAAGTCGATTGGATGAACGGTTCGACATCAGCTATCGTGGAAGATTACAAACACACACAGACAGACGGACAGACATCATTCTGGAAACGGTCTTGATCGTCTTGGGGGACCTCAAAATGGATATATCCGTCGAAATCTCGAAACTCTTTTTCTGCACGATTTCAATACTTTCGCTTCCATGTTGGCCGGGAAAATAATTGAAGAAAAATTCTTGAATTAGAGGAGTTCTATCAAGTATGGAGAGGTGAAGTTGAAGATTCAACTTCTTCAATCTGTATGATTTTCAGGCGGAGCATTATTATTTGTGGAGACTAACAAATCATAAGTATAGTTTCCGAATAAAAATTTCTCTTGCAGTTGTGATTTGAGTCATCTTTTTCAGTTTCAAAACTCGTTTTTCACCCCAAAGATCCTGTGAAGGTTCATTAGGCAAGGATGTTCCAATCACTTTATACTTTATGGTCTGCAAGATTTCAAAGCATTGTTATCATTTTTTGGCAGTAGATGTACTAAGTAGAACACAACGTAGAACAGGCCAGGCAGTTTGTAAAGAGTTTCAATGGTAACAAAGCAAGAATAATGGTATTGTAATCAACCTCTTGTGAAGGTGCCAGGTGGGTACTTATGCGATGCTGCTAGATTGCACTGATCTGTTTTTGTCAGTAACTTGCAAATATCAGAGTCGAGAATTTTTTTCCACAATTTTTTTCCTGTGCTCCGTAAACGAACTCTACATGTAACATTCTCGAGAGGAAATGCGCATTTTTTTGATCACCCTGTATATAAGTAGCAATGTGACCGGACAATTCGTCCCGCGGACAATTCGTAGCGGACAATTCGTCGCGGACAATTCGTCCCGCGGACAATTCGTCTCACGGACAATTCGTCGCAAAATAATGTTTTGCCCTTTGTCTTAACTTTAACAAGTCCCTTTGTCTTTCCTTGTTGCTTTTCGAACTTTAGTAAGCCCCCTTATTCTTTTTTGTAGTATTTGGAGCCCTACTGCGCAACCTGGTTTCTTCATGTCTTGGGAGCTCTGCTTACTCCCCTTTCATCATTCCGAGAATTTTTGCTAGTACACCAAGCTTTGGGAGCACCAATAAGCCCCCTTATACTTTCATGAGATATTTGGCCCCTATCGAGCCCCTCATCTTCTCTAGTGTAATTTTTGAGCTCTAATGAGTCCTCTTATGTTTTTCATTGCTTTCAGATTTCCATAAGGCAATTTTTTGCAGTCTTGTGTTATCAAGAACTTCACTGGGCCCCCTTATTCTATATTCAACGTAACTTGAAGCCCTGCTGAGCCCCCTTGAATTTTCCATGAATTCCGGAGCAGCAAGCAGCGTTATGCCGTCATGGCATGTTGAAGCCCTATCGGGCCCCTTCAGGTGTAGTTGGAGGCCCGTTGAGCCTCCTTATGTTTTTTCATGACTTTCGGAGTAGGTACCAGTGAGCCCCATTTCGCGTTATTTTGTTATACAGAGCTCCATGGGGCCCCCTTGTCTCTTCTTGCATTTTTCCTATAGGCTTTTGGAGCAGTAGTAAGTCCCTTGTGCCTTTATGTTATATTCGACCCCTAATCCCTTGTTTCTTCAAATATAATTTGGAGCCCTGATGAACCTCCTTAGAGCCCCTTGAGCCCCCTTGTGTCATCAATATCATTTGAAGCCCTACTAAGCCCCTTTGCATTTTTCCGTGACTTTCTGATTTTTATTGAGCCCTGCGTCATTTGGAGCCCTAAAGAGCTCCCTTGTGTGTTTTCGTGGCTTGTGCGTTCTTGCATTGCTGGAAGCCCTAGTGTAAGTCCCTTGTGCCTTCATGTGATATACGGAGCCCTATCGGACCCCCTTGTGTCCGCAAGTGTATAGTTTGGCGCCTAGTGAGCCCTTTTGTTTTTTGTCTGGCTATCAGAATTCCAGTAAGCCCACTTGTTGCCTTCTTGTGTTATTCGAAGCCCCATTGGGCCCCCTTGTTTCCTCAACGTCTTTTGAAGCCCTGCTGAGCCTCCTTACATCTTTCCGCGACTTTCGGAGCAGTAGCAAGCACCTTCTGCCTTCAGGAAATATTCGGAGCCCTATCGGGCCCCATTGTGCAAGCAGGTAAGCTTGATTATAAAGAGCTTCATTGGGCCCCCTTGTCGTATTTTCGTGGCTTTCGGAGCTCTATCGGGTCCCCTTGTGTAGTTTGGAGCCCTAATCAGTCCATTTTTGTTTTTATTGGATTTCAGTACTATGCAGTGAGTCGATCCCCTTTTGCCTTTTCTCGTTATAAAGAGCCCCTTGTGTCACCAATATCAGATGAAGTTCTACGGAGCTTCCTTGCACTTTCCCGTGATTTCTGGATTTTTCATTCTGCCCTTCTGCCTTATGTGTCCACTGGAGCCCTAACGAGCCCCCTCATGTGTTTCCGTGGCTTTCAGAATTCCAGTAAGCCATCTTGTGCGCTTTTGCATTTCTGGAAACCCTAGTGTAAGTCCCTTGTGCCTCCATGTAATATACGGAGCCCTATCGGACCCTCTTGTGTCCGCAAGTGTAGTTTGGAGCCCTAGTGAGCCCCCTTGGGTCCATAAGTATAGCTTGGAGGCCTAGTGAGCCCCCTTGTGTCCATAAGTATAGCTTGGAGCCCTAGTGAGCCCCCTTGTGTTTTTCCATGACTATCAGAAGTCCAGTGAGCCCCTTGTTGCCGTCTTATGTCATCCAGAGCGTCAGTGGGCCCCCTTGTTTCTTCAATACGTCTTTTGAAGCCGTGCTGAGCCCCCTTACATCTTTCCGTGGCTTCCGGAGCAGCAGTAAGCACCTTGTGTCTTCATGTGATATTCAGAGCCCTATCGAGCCCCCTTGTGTCTTCAAGTGTAGTATGGAGCCCTGATAAGCCGCATTGTGTTTTTTCGTAGCTTCCGGAATTCCAGTGAGCCCCTTTTGCCTTCTGTTGTTATATAAAGCTCCTTGGGCTCCCTTGTGCTTTTCTGTGATATGCGGAGCCCTATCGGACCCCCTTGTGCCGGTTAGTGTAGTTTAGAGTCCTAGTGTGCCTCTTTTGCTTTTTATGGCTTCCAGAAACCCAGTCACCCCCCTTTTGCCTTTTTTGATTATACAGAGCTTCATTTATCCCTAACTTTAATTTATCATAACTTCTCCCTTGTTGTATTTTCATGGCTTTGGAGCTCTATCGGGTCCCCTTTGTACCCTTATGTATAGTTTGGAGCCCCAACCAGTCCACTTGTGTTGGCTTTTAGAGTATCATACAGTAAGCCCCCTTTTGCCTTTTCTTGTTGTGAAGAGCCCCCTGGGCCCCCTTGTGTAACCAATATTATATGAATATCTACGGAGCCTCCTTGCATTTTCCCGTGATTTCCGGATATTTGTTAGGCCCCTTGTGCCCTATGTGTCGTTAAGAGCCCTAATGAGCCCCATTATGTGTTTTCGTGGCTTTCAGAATTCCAGTAAGCCATCTTGTGCGCTTTTACATTGCTGGAAGCCCTAGTGTAAGTCCCTTGTGCCTTCATGTGATATACGGAGCGCTATCGGGCCCCCTTGTGCCCGCAAGAGTAGTTTGGAGCCCTAGAGAGCCCCCTTGTGTCCATACGTGTAGCTTGGAACCCTAGTGAGCCCCCTCGTTTCCATGAGTGTAGCTTGGAGCCCCAGTGAGCCCCCTCATGTTCTTCAATGCGACTATCAGAATTCCAGTGAGCCTCCTGTTGCCTTCTTGTGTCATCTGTAGCTGCCGTGAGCCCCCTTGTTTCTTCAACGTCTTTTGAAGCCCTGCATGTTGAGCCCCCTTACATCGTTCCGTGGCTTTTGAAGCAGTAGTAAGCACCTTATGCCTCTATGTGATATTCGGAGTCCTCTCGAAGCTCCATAAGGCCCCCTTGTGTTTTCAATATCGTTTGAAGCCTTGCTGAGCCCCGTTGCATTTTTTCGTGCCGTTCGGATCTCTGTCTGAACCCCTTGCATTTGCTTATGATTTTCAGATCCTTTTATTGAACCCCCTTGTGTCTTCATGTGTAATATAACCCCCTTACCTTCCGAAGCCATCACTTGCGACGAATTGTCCGTGAGACGAATTGTCCGCGGGACGAACTGTCCGCGGGACGAATTGTCCGCGACGAATTGTCCGCTACGAATTGTCCGCGGGACGAATTGTCCTAGTAGTGCAGTAAAGATAGTCAAAAAAGACCCCAAACCTTGAAAAAATTAATTCATGAAATTTTATAGCAGATATCATTTCAGAATTTCATTCTCTACCACATACTCAAAATCCCCGGAAATCCCAGTTGAGCATTTTTCTTGCGGCGCTGTCGAAGTATATATATCATGTTTGCTGCAACTAGTCCGGAAATGGTATTCTTGTTTTTGTCACACTAGAACTACATTGATGGCTTAGGACTGTTGGTATATACTGCAGGGCATGACCAGACCTTCGTTTGAACCTCTAACTCGTATTTCACGAAAAAAAAAAACACGGAAGTCGCTTTAATTCCTAATTAACAGTGTTGATTGAAGATAATCCGAGAGTTAGTAACCAAGTTTATTAAAATCTGTTTGATTTGCGACAGAGGCATGAAATTTGGTATGGGTGGTCTTCATGGTCTTCTTTCCAAATGTAAGCATGACGCCTCGCCATATTTTGGTTAGGGGGGCCTAAGGACCCCCTTGAAAATTTGAAGTCTCAGGAACTCTCACAAACCACCGGTAAATATCGTCACACATTTCAAAAAGTAATAATTTGACTCTACACCAAACGTTGACAAGAGACACAACAGTTGTCGCCATGTACGCATTGTTCTTCGTGTTAAAAAAAAAAAATTCTTTTGGGTGTCAGAAAAAAACACAGTTTTTGATGATTTTTCAATCTAAGAAACGGTGAGTTGATCTGCTGTGTATCATTATTCACTAATTTGTATTTGCCGAAGCTATTCATGAAGTTTGTTTTTTGATACTGTCATTCTAGGGATGACAGCTCCCTGAGAAATGAGCCAATTCAAGTGTGAAGTTCAACAGCGGTTTTCAATTGTTCCCAATCAATATGATCGACAATTTATATTTTGGATAGATAGCTGGAGCTGTTCTGTAACCTAATTTCATATGACTATACGAGGAACCAAGCGCAAAAGCATAGGAAATTTTTTTTTCGCGTCGCTCACCATCATGAAATTTGTGCTCCTAGGGTGTGTTGAAAATATTTCTATACCGTGTATTCACTCGAACTGAGTGCTTTGAAGTATTCCACGCCTCAATCCTCATTCTTTGTGCCTTCTACTTGACAACTGCAGATCGTACTGACGTTTGTCTATACTCTTTAGTCTGTATTTGCTGTTGTTTCGTCAAAGTAGCATGAAATTTGGTGCAATTCTAACAGTGATAGGTGGCGGTTAAAAAAAAAAATCGGGGCTTTCGCGCATCACTCCTCATCTAGTTATACTCAATAAAATTATAAAACAGTTGAAGCTATCCACCCAATAATAAATTGTCATTCATATCAATTGGTAACATTGAAAAAAACGCTGCTGAACTAAGCACTTGAATTGGCTGGTTTCATCTGGAATTGTTGCTTCTAGATGTCAATATGAAGAAATTGACTTCATCAATGGCTTCGGCGAATACGATTGGTGGATAATGATATGCGGAAGATGACTTTATCCCTCTATTGCATGAAAAAATTATAAGAACACGATTTTTTTTTTACATTCCAAAGAATTTTTTTTTCATTATGAAGAACATTGCGTACATGGTGATAACTGGTGTGTCTCTTGTTGAGATTTAACGTAGAGTCGAATGATCATTTTTTGAGATGCGTGACAATTATTTTAATTGTGGTTTGCATGAGTTTCTGCAACTTCAATTTTCAAGGCGGTCCCTAAGCCCCCCTAATCAAAATATGGCGAGACGCCATGTCTACATTTGAAAAGGAGACCATGAAGACCACTCATACCAAATTTCATGTCTTTATCACAAAAAGAACAGATTTTATTAAGTTTGGTCACTAATCCCCGAACTACACTTGATTACCACTGGTAATTGCAGATTAAAGCGAGTTACGTGTTTTCTTTTGCGGGAAATAGGATTTCAGCGGTTTAAATGACGTTCTGGTCATGCCCTGAAGTATATACCAACAGCTCTGAACCAACAATATAGCTCTAATGTGACAAAAGCGAGGATACAATTTTCGGACTTGTTGCAGCAAACATGATATACTTTGACAGCGCCGCAAGAAAAATGCTCCAATGGGATTTTCGGGGATTTTAAGTACATGGTAGAGGATGAAATTCTGAATCGATAACAGCTTTAAAATTTCATGAATTAATTTTTTCAACCCCAAAACCTATCTTTACTGCACTATAGCACCAAGTAGCAATATCCCCCCAGGCAACACACTTTCGTTTAATAAACTTTTTTTTTTGTCAGAAACTGAAGAAATATACGGTAGATGGTAAACGTATAATCAATGTCAGAATGTCCGCGACTTGACCCAATATATTGGCCAATTGTTCGGTGTAATTTATACGTTTTTATCATCTATGTAAACTACCAACAATAAACGTATAAATGCAACCTTTATTCGATGTCAGAACGTTGCCAGCTTATACCAAAATAATTTGTGTAATTTATTAGGGGAGGTAGAGGATACCACCAAGACACAAGAAGGTATCCACGAATGATTAGAAGTAGGTGTTTAGGACTCCTTTACCTTGAGAAAGATAGTTTGGATGGGTGCAGCGGATCATTTGTCTATGGCTTCTACGCTACCATTTGAAATCTCTATGAGTTGCCGGAGGTAGGGATGGCAACGATATATCGATATATAAGAAATATCGATATATTCCTTGCAATCTATCGATATATTTATATCGTTTTTTCGTTCCAATATATCGATACAAATATCGATATATTTCTGGATATATTAGTTGCAGCGGTACGCTTTTTGATTCTGCATTTTGTGATACTGCAATGAAATTTGACATATGCAGACTACATAAAATTTCAAGTAATTTGACCCGCAGCACTCAAAAATTTGTCCATTAGGGGGGCGACTGGGGGCCCCTTAAAATTTCAAGATGTCTGAATTTTTCCCTTGCGCTATTCAGTACCGCCTTATCTACCGTACAGAACCTTAACAACTTTGTTCTTGACCATCATGACATTTTTCGTCATGTCAATTCCATTCTTCTTATAGAAAAAAAATAATTTCTTTGCCTGGTCAACAAATCGAAAAATAATTTTTTTTTGGACCATCAATTGATTGTTAAGTAGTTTTTGTGCGATCATCGATGAATCCGCATCCCCTTGATTCATTTATGAAAAGAAAAATTTTGCAGTGCTATTTTTCAACAAAGGAGTGACTTCAACTTACCATTATTTTCAACATTACCTTTTTCAATGTTTTACCTCGGTAAGTATGATTATTGTTATACTAATATACAGCTTGAAGTTCTCTTCAACGATGTGGATGATGAAACTGCCTCAGATTCCACCTGGAAGCCGTACAGAATAATTTTTCTGCAAGGCCGTCAAATTTGGCATTTCTGATTTTCTAGCGGGAGCGGCCAAAATGTCAATACACACCACTCCGCCCAAGAGCACCGGTTTGCTCTAGCGGAAAACGATATTCACGCCTAACAATTTTGCATTTTGTGATACTAAAATGAGAGATGGTGCGAAAGTACCGCAACCGGTGCTCTTGGGCGGAGTGGTGTGTATTGACATTTTGGCCGCTCCCGGTAGAAAATCAAAAATGCCAAATTTGACGGCCTTGCAGAAAAATTAATATGTACGGCTTCCAGGTGGAATCTGAGGCCGTTTCATCATCCAAACCGTTGAAGAAAACTTCAAGCTATATATTAGTACAATAATAATCATATTTTTAGGGATAAAACATTGAAATAGGTAATGTTGAAAATAATGATAAGTTGAGGTCACCCCTTCGTTGAAGAATAGAACAGCAAAACTTTTGTTTTCGTAAATGAATCAAGGGGATGCGGATTCATCGATGATCACACAAAAACGACTCAACAATCTATTTGTGGTCCAAAAAAATATATATTTCTCGACTTGATGACCAGACAAAGAAATAATTTTTTTCTGTAAGAAGAATGGAATGGACATGACGAAAAATGTTATGATGGTCAAGAACAAAGTTGTTTAGGTCCTGTACGGTAGATAGGGCGGTACTGAATGGTGCATGGTGAAAACACTGACATCTTGAAATTTGGAGGGGCCCCCAGTCGCCCCCTAATGGACAAATTTTTGAGTGCTGCGGGTCAAATCACTTGAAATTCTACGTAGTTGGCATATGCCAAATTTCATTGCAGTATCACAAAATGCAGAATCAGAGTCATTTTGCTAGCGTACCGCTGCAACTATATCGGAAACTGTCCGACTCGACTTTGTCACGCTTCTCGTACGTAAATTATTGAATATTCGAGGCTGAGCTGTGACTGTGTTAAAATATAGGAAACTACGCTTCGCAGTACTTGGCGAATTTTGCAGATGACACTGATGCGGTGACCAAGTTTGGAAGTCTTGATCCCTTCGGAATTTTCTATACACCCGAGGATACAGAGCTGTGCGGTACTCGAGTACAAGTACTCAAACACTGTACTCCACGTACTTTCAGTGTACTTGGTACTCAGTCCCAAGTACTTTATTTGGAATGTACTTATACTTGTACTTGACGTGTACTCGAGTACTTTGGAAGTACTCGAGTACTTTTCTTTGTACTCGAATACATTGTCTTACGCAACGAATACATTTTTATGCAAGCTCAGACTTGTCAAATCACGGCGACGCACCACGCTGCACCCTGCATCACAGACTCAAGACTCAAGTCAGTCATAATCAGCCAGTGAGTGGCAACATCCAAAGTTCCAAACTTCAGCACTTCAGCAGGAAAGAGCAAAGCATCAAGGTAGGCTGGTGGGAAACTTAAGCTTGAGTCTCGGCTTGAGCTTTCTCTTCCACCCTTCGTGTGGATTCAGAGCTAGATAGTGATTTTTCGTAATCGTTTCATAGATACATAACGCGCAAAGTGTAAAACATAATCAAAAATATAAGTTTTGCAGTTTATGTACCTAGATTGACATTTGTCAAAGTAGTGTCAAAATTCACAAGAAATTCGTGTTTTCTCTCAATTTGAGCAACGATTACGAAAAACGTTGTTCGACACACGAGCGCTAAGCTTTTTCAGACCCTCAGCCCCTTTTGCAGCATTCGGCTACGCCTCATGATGGCAAACATGGCTTCGGGCCTGAATACGCGCTCTTGTATCGAAAAATACTATTGTTTTTTTGCGTGATACTGGAACTAAATTTTTCTACCAACAAGGGAACCATTTACCAAAATTTCTCAAAAAGAGAATTCGAAAATAAAGCTAATGCAAAGCAAAATAAGATACTAGCCAGCCTTGTTAGCAGTTTTTATATTTGAACATGAACATGAGGCAAATATCGAGGCAGATATCAATAGGTATTCAATGAAGGCAATAGGCCGGCTAGTACTTAGTTTTGCATTAGTGATTCTAAATTCACCTCTTGAGTCTCAATAGCCCCATTTCTCCACCGTTACTCCCAAAATTTCGTAACTAACATGTACTCGCGGTACTTTGTACTCATTGGGTACAGCGACTCGATACTTGTGCTTGGTACTTGAGTACTTTTATACGAGAGTACTTGTATTCAGTACTCGAGTACTTTTTCATTGTACTCGGAAGAGCCCTGGCTGCATATCGATAATGGCAGCGGTCCATGACGGCCTATAGGAGATTACAAGTGCATGGATATTTTTTTGATTCTTTGATATATGCGAAACTTGGCCCCCAAAAAATTATTATGTTGGACCCATTTTTTCGTAATTTTTCGAAAAACCAAGGTGTATTTTGAACTTTAACTTGGGCTAGAAGACTCAGTTTTCACTGCACTATAACATGACATAAAAGGCCTGGTAAGAACCGGAATCAATTTTTTTACAGTAATTTCTGTAAGTCATATCATGTGCTTTTAGTTTGATCATTATGTTAAAAATAAAAAAAAGGATCTGAAAACCACTAAGGATGTAGATGGCGGATAAAATTCAATGCTGAGGCAGTTACTCCAAAGTTGAATTCGATGGAGTTGGGTGAACGAGCAGTGGGCAGAACTTCGTTATGTCCACCTGAACTCCGCTCCATGTGAGTGACTTTTTTCTGAATAAAGACATTTAATATTATCATTTCTTAATCATCGATATCGGAATCATGAATCGGGGAATCATAAGATTTAAATGAACGAAAATCAAAAGTAACGAGTGATCGAATGAGTTTCTCCTCAAGTCGCCCATGATTCCTGAAAATCTGGCGGAAAAACATGGCTACCAAGGAGACCGAGGCCTACTTTTAGGAGAAATTTATCCGATCAGTACTTAACAGATACTAACAAAGAATAATTTATTGCAGTACCTTTTCGAAGTGTCCTATATAGCAAATAACCCTATATAGCGCAGGGTTAGTCCCTGCGTGGAGTTGAGTGGAAGAACAGAGGGCAATAAGGTTTATTCAAATTTTGTCCACCTGAACTACGCTCCACCGGTGCACTTCTTTTTTTGAATAAAAACATTTTATTATTATTACTATTATTATTATTATTATATTCTTCTCAATAGGTACATAATTTTTCCTTTTTTGGCAAGTGCATCACAGCACTACGGATCATATCTGGCTGATTTCTGATTCACTCAGTCGCCGCAATAGCTCTTTGCCTCAACTCAGCCACTGTATTATCATCTTATTGATAAACAAGATTTTTTATGTGACCCCAAAGGAAATAATCCAAGGGGGTCAAGTCTACTACGAGAAGAATGGAGAATGGAGGTTAGTTTGAAAATTACAATGTACGACATTATGATCAAACAATAAAGCACATGATTTGATTTACAGGTATTACTGTAAAAGAACTGATTCCGGTTCTGTGTTTTTTCACCACTTGGACAAATGCTGTATTATTATGTTTGGAAAATCGAAGTAGTCAAGTTAGAACAATTGTATGAAACTATTTTTTTCAATTATGCCTTACTGAGAATGAATGTTTTGGAAAAATCGTGAGTCATCAAGCGTTTCCTCAAAACAGCGAATTAGTGGAAAACTGTTCAAGTAGCGTTACTTGTAGTATTTTTCATGCAGAATCCGAATCTTATGTCACTTTTAAAAAAAACTTTTATTATTATCATTATTATTCGTTTATTGTATATTTGAGAATACATGATTCCCATGACAGTGGGTCAGGTGGGATACAGCCATAATTTTGAACAGCACAGGTACAATGTAATCTCCATTGATGAAGATATAAAAAAAAAAACAAGACAAACAATATCAAAAACAAACACTACTCATTTCTGCTAAAAGCCCTCAACTGCAAGACACCCACAGTGTAATTAAAAATTTTTCTACCTGAAGCCTTAGTGAGATTGTCTAGGGCTATAAGCAGTTTTCTGAAAGTTCTCAAATTAGGTGGGAGAGAACACCTTATGCAGCGGTAAATGGGACATTCAAAAAACATGTGCTCCAGGGTCTCTTTTTTATTCATGTTACAGATGGAACAAATTTCTTCTTCAAGGATTTGATAGCAGACACCCCGGTGCACAAGCTTGATGTAGCCCCTACCAAACATTCTCAACTGGGCGAGTATTCTGACCACAGCCATTGGAAACCCCAAATGCAGGTACTCGGGTGAACCCCTCGCGAGCGAAAAATCCCTGTACATGTAAGAAAATGTGGAATTTCTTACGACATTGATGTCTAATGAGTACAAACGTTCTCCGAAACCAGACAGAATCTCTTTTTGGCGTAAGCAAAGTTGACCAAAGCTGAGGGCACCCCACATCTCGCCCTCATTCATGCACTCAAGAAACGATCGAACCTGGGCGACCCAGTTATACCTTGGCGTGTCAGAGTTGAGTGTTAGAAGTCTGTTGAAACACATCTTGGGATAGCGACTTTCAGGCATTTGGAGCAATTTTGATATCCAAGACAAACACATTTTAAAAATAAACAGTGAGATCCTGTCTGTGCCAGCCTCCAATCTCACCATGCAATCCGGGGTGTTCCTGGCCAATAGTAGGATTTGAAGAAGCCAACCTGGATCCTCTCGAGTAGATCAGCGTATCTAGGGCCCCACACTGCAATGCAGTGTGACAGCGAATTGACGATCAAGGACTCGAACAGCTTCAACCGAGATGTCCAGGACTTCATCTTAGTTCGCGCCATCAACGAAATAATGGTTCCGAATGAACCCTTACACCTGGCAGTCATAGATTTGGACATTTCAAGAAAGAGGGCCGATGATGTGAATACTACTCCTAAATAAGTGTACTTTCCCACCACCTCCATCTGTTCACCACCATAGCAAAATTTCAGATCCGAGCGCAATCGATGCCCTCCCCTGCTAAAACACATAATTTTTGATTTCTTCGTGTTCACAACGAGTTTGTTGAGTCTACTGTAATCTTCAAGAATAGACAGTTTGCGAGCCAGATCAATGGGGGAGTCGCTCAGAATGACCAAATCATCAGCATATAGAAGGAGACACAGGTCGTTTACATTATCAATGTTCAAACCAAAAGCACCTCTCTGGCGGAAAAAGTCTTCGAGATCGGCAACAAATAAACTGAACAAAAGGGGACTAAGCGACTCGCCCTGCAAAACACCTTCTGTCACGGAAAAATAGTTCGTGTACCCACCGTCGGCTGCCACACTCGCCGAGGCGTTATCGTAAAGCGTCTTGATTATCCTTATCAATTTTGCGCTCATCCCCGAAGCATATAGCTTCCGCCAGAGAATAATATGGTCGACAGAGTCAAAGGCTCGTTGAAAGTCAATGAAAGCCGCATAAACTTTTCGCTTTTTTAGTCGAAGCTGAATCTGAATGATGGCATTTAGAGTGAAAACGTTATCGATACAGCCCCGACCTGCCCTAAAGCCAGACTGGCACTCCGGAATCAGCGCGCTTTCCTCAACCCATGTATTGAGACGCTGCAAAAGAATCTGAGTAAACAACTTTGTTAGGCAATTTACAAGAGCTATCCCTCGATAATTAGCCGGGTCATTCATAGGACCCTTCTTGTGTATCATGCAAAGCGAAATTTGACTCCAACTCTTCGGCAGAGTCTCAAGGTCTAGTATTTTGTTGAACAAGCACTGCATGTACAGTAGCCAATTTTCCGGAAGATTTTTGAAAAACTCATATGGCACACCGTTTACACCAGGAGACTTACCATTCTTACTCCTGGAGAGCACAGAAACTATCTCGGCGTACGTAACCTGCGAGTCTAAGAAGGGGTGCCCGGCATCAAAAAAAGTACTAGAGAAATTGACCCTCGGTTTATTTATGTTGCTATAGAAAACTTCCCAATCCTCAACAGATATCGCCGATTCGCGGGGAGGCACCGACCGAAACCTTCTCAGAGTTCTCCAAAACAGGACAGAGTCGCCAGCGTTACTGAGATCGTCCGCGAGCTGGGTCTCGTACAAATGCTTTTTACCCCTTGTGACCATCCTGAATGCCTTTCTTGATTTCAAATAGGAACTCAAAAAAGGTTCGGCGAATTCATTTTTACGGCAGATTTTCAAATCAAACTTAACCTGTTTTCTGGCATGACAGCACTCCGCGTCAAACCAAGGTTTAGAAATTCGGTGTCGCTTACCCCGGGCGCCACGCCACGCCACCATACCCGAGAACTGAGCCGCCTCTATTATCGCTAGCAAAAAATTCTCATATGACTTTTCAACGGTGTCAGATGGTCGAACCCTGGGGGATGTCATCATCGCGGAAGCAAACGACTCACCTCGCTCACCACACCACGAGTAATGCCATCGGCCAGCACTTCCTCCGCCAGCCTGCACTTCAGTCTCCGCAGAATATCTGTTCCCATGCAAAAATAACTCCAGTCTTAGCGGGAAATGATCGGAGTAGAATATGTCATTCAAGACTTCAAGGTCTTTGATGATATCAAGATTACGAGTGGAGCACCATACATAGTCAACAGTGCTTTTACCTATCGTGCTGCAAAAAGTGTACACACCTGGATTGTCGCTCAAGGTCCGACCGTTCAGCAGGGAGAATGAATTTTCGTACATGAAATCAAGCAAGCTGCGACCGCGCTCGTTGATGACAACGTCTAGACTCTGTCTGGCCTCGAATAAGTTGCAATCAATCAGGGCCTCGGGAGGCACTTCACCAAGCTGGCCTAACCTGCAGTTGAAGTCGCCCCCTATGATACAGGCTTCACCTACGTAAACTTCATCAATCTCATCAAGTACAGCACGGAAAGAATCGAACAAATAATTAATATCTAAAGAAGGTTTGAAGTACAGAAACAAAAGTACAAAACTGAAATTCCCTCCCCTGATTCGACAAGCTATCCACCAGGGTGTAGTATTTATAACTTGTACGGAGTATTTCTTCTTCACAAATATCAATATACCCCCACTTGCACGACCCCTTGTTTTGTCTTTAATAGCCGGCGAGCACAAAACACCGAATTCCGAAAGAAAATGAGGTGACACTTTAATTTCCGATGTGAGCCAGGTTTCACAAAGACATAAAACTTCGAAATGACAATCCTCGTGTAGAACAAAGTTTTCCAAGTTGCCGTAGCCTTGCGAATTCCAAAACACCACACGAAAATTCGTCACTAATTTCTTGGTTTTGGGCACCTAACTTCCACTCCGGTCGAGGCTCGGGTCTTCTGGTCACAAACCGTAGTTAATCTGCTTGGATCCCATGTTTTCCCATCTTCTTTTGAAGGAAGGACAGCTCGGATCCCGGGCAGCGTGTCTTCTTTCTTCAAATCGGCTTCTTCTACAGTTGGGGCAGTCTAAAATCGATTTCCGGCAGTCCTTGGCTTCGTGTTCATCGCCGCATTTATTACAGCAGGGAGTGGCTTTGCAGTGTTTAGAAATATGTCCAAAGGAGCTGCAGCGGAAGCACACAGACAAGCTGACATATTCCTGGACGTACAAACGCATTAGGTCGAACACAATTGTTTCTTTCTTGACAAAGAACTTGAATATATCTGGAGAAGCTTGGAATATCCAGTTTTCTTTAGAGGTGTTACAGCATGTTCTCTTGGTGATGAATTTGAGATTTGTCTCCAACGCTTCCACATCCAACTGTTGAACTATGTCGTCGTTTTGCTGAATTAAGATGTCAATGAATTCTTTTTCACTGTATCCTTTCTCCACTCCAGTAATTGTAAACATGGGATCAGACGAAACCAGGTCTTTTGTTTGGATTCCATCTTGACTCCGCAAAATTTCCAACAGTTTATCTTTTTGATTATTGTCGTGAGCCTCCAAGACAACCGCACCACTTGTCGTTTGTCTTATGTTCCGCAGTCCTCCGCCTATATCTTTGTTGTTGATAGTTTTCTTGATAGCATCCCATTTTTCTTTAGTCTGTGACTGCTCCTGATTTTCTGTTGTCGTTATGATTATCTCGTGGCGTGGTTTTGTTTTTGGTGGTGTCTGCCAAGGCTCATCCTTTGTAGAGCCATGTCTTGAAGTTGAGGTTCCCTCTTCATGCGGTCTGTTCACCATTTCAGCGTAGGTGTTTGGTAAGTTCTGAAGATTTTGTTGTTGCCCCTGTTGCTGTTGTCGCTGTTTTTGTTGTTGCTGCTGTTTATGTTGGTGTTGTTGTCCGGCTACCAAATGCAGAATCCGTGCTTGTTGCTGTTTGCTTCTTTCTCGCAATGTAGCGTTCTCCTTTTCAACTTTGTTCCTCAGCTGACTTATCTTGATAATATTTTCATAGATCACTGTGTTCTGAGAAAAAATGTCATTTCTCATCTGTACAGTCGGCTGCGTTTGTTCTTCTTGTGTGGTGACGATTTTTTGAATGTTCCTGACCGCGGTCAAGACTTTTATACAAGGTGACTTTTCATAAAAACTTGAGAGTAAAAAAATTTCAGTCCGGGCCTGCACTTTCTAAATTGATTGAAGTGGTGCTATAACGAGCCTGAGCATAAGAACGCACATGCCAAATTTCAACCAATTATATTGATCCAATCGAAAGATATGACTATAGAAAGTTTTCGACCAAAACCATAAATCACCCTGTAACTCCGAAACGGAAGGCCTTAGGAAAATTCCGAAGCCAGAACCTGAACCGGCTTGAAAAACTGGATATACCTTTGAGCTATGTCAGTTCACTCGCCGGACACCTGTATAGGCCTCCGAATAGTGTTCCCGAACTTTCCATCTCTTCCAGCAATTTTCATAGTGGCCCGGCATATGCGGTTTCTAGACGACTCCTGAATAATCACACACCTTTCTCGAGCTTTCCGTGTATTTTGGAATCTGCACCTCCGCCAAAATTGACAAATGTGTCTTGATCGAGCGTTGAAGGTTCTTCAGAACCACCGCTCGTAACAGGATCATCAAGCTTATAGATTTCTGTCAGACATGCCTCGATTACGTATCAACGAAAAAACAAGAATTATCACAAGTCTGGAAGAAGATTCAGGCGATTGAATTAAGGATCTGTTAGGGTTTCTTCTGTTAGTCATGGCACCTATCTACCTAGAAAGGAAAGTGATCACTTACCACCAAGGCGACCCGACCCAGTATACTTTCTGGGAAACGCAAAAGCAGACAAATGAGAGAATGAAGATGGATCAGTGTGTTTAAACAGTCTGTGAACTGAACTGATAACTTTTTGTCGAAGCTAAAGTGGTAAAGTATCCTTCTCCAACAGTTACAAGATGATTATCCTATACTTTATTATAAATAAGAATGAGATTATTATGGTTATCGTCTGAAACTTTTGAGAGCGGATTTAACGGTTTATGGACTACTTCACCGCGTTCGTTTTCGCAAAAAAGCACTTGACACTTACCGCGAATCCTTGTGTTTATTTATATTCTCTGTAAACACGCGAGTAAATAAAATATAAAACTTATGAAAAGTTACTGTTCAATTAGTGATAAAAACGGCAGACGTTACACAAATTATTAAAACTTTGAAATAACAATAGTCCGGACGCTAAGGTCAAAATTTAGGGGGCACTCTTCACTTTTATAACAAGCAATGCCACTTGGCATACCTGTTGCCGGGACCATGTTTGACCGATTAAGATCAGGAGCCAAAGTTGTTAGTGATGCAGGCGCCGTATACAGGGTGTCGTATAGAAAAAAAGTTAAACATTCGTATATCATTAACCAAACCAGGTGGATTCACGTGAATAGGCACATATATCCACAATATATTACCCTTCAAGAAAGAGTCAGCAGTTCTGGAAAATCTTGAGTGGTTCCTGGAATATTCCGAAAAAACTGAATTTTCTTCGGAATATTTTATTTCCCGGTAAATCAGTGAATTTTCAAGATATCGAAGTGCAACTTGGTAGGCTTACGGTGAGTATTGTCATCAATCAAAAACAATCAGGAGCCAAATGCAAGGCCTGCTATTTCCAGAAGTAAGACAGTCAACTTTTTTTTTCTTCGCGACCGCCATCTTGGTTCTCCGTTTCACTCAACAGTTGGAAAAGTGACAGTCGAATGTGAGAAAGTTGGCATCCAGTCACCCCATCACAAAAAAGATAGCCTTGAAGCAAGGTAAGGGTGTCCTCGTCGAGAAAACATTGTCACCCAAGGTTTTCATGGTAATACGCATTTGCAGCGCCTGTGATGGCTAGTGAGAAATTTGATAGAGCAAAATGAGTATTTTGTCACAATACTACATCCATTTTGAAACGAAATAACAAAATTCATCATCATCGGTCCAAAGGTAAACTTTTGGTGGTTTGCTGAACCAAATATGTGGTGCTTTTTGGTGGAAAATGCAAAAAAATCGGGCAGTCAATTACATGTTATCCCTCACTAAGAGAAGGCTATCGCAAAAACTGAAACCAATCAACGCTGCAATGTTTTGTAAGATTGAAACCTATATTCTTGAGCCAATAAATGTTAGACAGATGCGTCCGGTTGCCAGAGAGAAGACATGGAAGGCGTGCATGCAGAAAAAAATTCAAAGTTCTTATTCACATATTTTATTCAGAAACCCACCAAAAGTTGATGAATAACAATATTACATCCATTTTGGAGTTTAGTACCAAAATTCGTCATTATCGGTCCAGAGACAAAATTTTGGTAGCTTTCTGAAAATAATACGTGGCTCGAAACTTGGAAAAAACTTTCTGCATGCAAGTCTTTTATGTCTTCTCTCTAACAACTGGACGCATGTGTCTAACATTTTATGGCTCAAGAGTATAGGCATTGTGTATAGGGTTGACTCTCCCAAAACATTTCAGCGTTGATTAGTTTCAGTTTTATCAATAGCCTTCTCTTAGTGAGGGACACACGATAATAGTTGCTCGATTTTTTTTGCATTTCTCAAAAAAAAGCGCCATTTATTTTGTTCAGCAAGCCATCAAAAGTTAACCTTTGGACCGATCATCATGAATTTTGATAATTATCCTCAAAATAAATGTAGAATTGTAACAAAGAACTCACTCTGCTCTTTCAGATCTCTGATCAGCCATAACAGGCGCTGCAAATACGTATTATCATGAAAACCTTGGGTAACACTGTTTTCTTGACGAAAGACCCTTATCTTGCTTCAAGGCTATCCTTTTTATAATGGGGTGACTGGATGCCAACTATCTTACATTCGGCGGTACCTTTTTTAACTGTTGAGTGAAACGGAGATTCAAAATGGCGGTCGCAAAGAAAAAAAAGTTGACTGTCTTATTTGTGGGAATAGCAGGCCTTGCATTCGGCTCCTGATTGTTTTTGACTCATGACAATATTGGCAATAAAACTGCCAAGTTGCACTTCGATATCTTGGAAATTCACTGATTTACCGAGAAAAAAAAATTCTGAAGAAGATTCAGTTTCTCCTGAATTTTTCAGAAACCGCTCAGGATTTTTCAAAACCGTTGACTCTTCCTTGATGAGTAATATATTGTGAATGTATGTGCCTATTTACGTGAATCCATCTGGTTTGGTTAATGATATACGAATTTTTGACTATTTTTCTATACGACACCCTGTATACGACGCCTGCATTGCTTGCGACATTGGCTCCTGATCTTAATCGGTCAAACATGGTCTCGGCAACAGGTATGCCAAGTGGCATTGCTTGTTATAAAAGTGAAGGGTATCATACCTTAACATCCGGACTACAAGTGCGCTTAATATTCTTGAAACTGTGTAAGGAAAGTTGCTTTTGCTCATGAAGTCACTGGGTGAAGATGGCCTACTAGTGTGTATCTTGCGTCATCTTAACCAGCTCGCATACTTAATAATTAAAAAAAAAAACATGAGCTTTTGCATAGAAGCTTGATGGCTCTATAGGAAATGCTGATGTCCTATGATGAATGATTCATTATTATTTCACATCTCGCAACCCCTACTGTTCCGCCCGATTTATATTACAGCATTTCAAAAATTTGGAAATCGGTCAAGGATTGTCACAAAGAAAAATGTCGATCGTAAAACAAGCGCGTCCCACACACACCATCATCGTCGTGAAGTTTGCGGAGTAATAATTCGGTGGGATTTCGCTTTATTAATCGCCATCAATTTGTAAACATGTGCGGTCGTACGCTGCGAGAGGTGCGTTAATTAATTACTGGATTCTGAAGCACTTCAACGCTGATTTAGACACGCATTACGAAAACGTTAATGATAGGTCAAAGCGTGAGCACTCGTCGAATTACCTTGTCGAACGCACTTGAAAAAAGAAACGACGTACACAGAGCCAATTTAGGAACTTTGTTATCATGAAATTGATGATTATGCGGCTGGTTCATGCCGAAAAAGGTAAAAATTTGATTATAATAAGTTTAATAATAACTTATCGATACTGCAAGCTCGACTTGGCGAGCAAAGAGCACTTCAGGCAGCGTCCCCGAAAATTTGCGATTGCAGCAAATCTCTGATTTCATCATGTTCATTCTCAATTAAAATAAAATTATCATTTTTCAAAGCACATATACATAAGGAAGCTGTTAGTGTCGGAGGAGTCTGAATTAGCTTTAGCACAGCGGATTACCCGTGTTAATTTACTGATCGTTTGGTGCAAATTATTGTTTTAATTGCCTTTAATTTTCATCGGTAATAGCAGGATGTTGCCAGGATGAGATATTGGTGAACTTGACATTTTAGTCCGCGAGCACTCCGATTAAATGCCTAATAATGACTTTGTCTGATGGTATAGGTGCGTGCCATCAGCAAACTTCCTTGTTTTTACCTTATTCTTGATAAACGCCTCAGATTCCAATTAAAACCTATGACGTTCTTGTTGAGCTATTCCATATTTTTTGCTTGGCTCCCAAACTCCAAACCGTATATAGCTCACGTTCTGCACTAATATCTCCGCGTTTCCGTTACACAAGGGTTAGGTATTACGCGTAAAGGTCAAACATCATCCATTACGACCATCTATCATCGCTGATTGCTTCCAGACAATGTAACATTGACTCGTGGAATGTAATGTTGCGAAGATAGTCGGCAAGAAGTTTGGGGTTTGCTCACTCAACCCTCAACGCGTTGTTTGTCGCACCGACATCCAGCAGGTGTGCGTGCGTTATGATCAATGTTCGCGTTCCGCAGGATTCCGTCGAATCGTTCCGTTTGCTGAACATTAATTATCCCGAGAGACTGTGTGTGTGGTGTGCTCACCAGTTCAGACGTCTGGCAAATCAATTACCTATGCCGCTGACGATGGTAAAAACTATGTCGGGACCGCAATCGGCTTAGGAGGACATTGTTGTGTTTGGACACTGTTTTCGCTTCGCTCGACATCAGACGCGTCTTTTGGGGGAGAGCTTCGGGGCCGATATACACTCGCAATCGAGAGATTGATGATTCTCGGGTTAGTTTAAACAAGGGTCCGGGGGTTCGAGAGAAATCCCTCGAAAATGTATAAAGGCTTTTTGTTTTGATACCTGGCAAGAGTTCAATTTAGCAACTCTGGTGTTTTACGTGCCAGAGCTAGTCGAGGTTATTTGGACGGAGGGATTAATCTAATGAATTTTGCCCGTGCACCGCGCATTCATCAGCGGTCTACTCTGGCGAGCATTTCACTTTTTTGGATCAAACTTGATGGAACTAATGCAGTTCCACTATTTTTGCAGCTAGTTTTCCACTTGTTCTACAGCTCGACTTGAAAAAAGATGTGCTTTCTGTCCCGGTTTTTCTGAAACACTTCCACGAGTTCAACGTCTATAACTGACTATACCTACTTTCTTCAGAATTTTTCAACTTCACCGGCGACAGAATGGCAAGGCTATATAATTTGCAGAAACTATTGCCCTGCTATGATCAGCTGCTTCTTCCTTCTTCAGTCTTCAGTAGGCTCTTCTGTTCGTTAATAATCTTGATTTTAAGTTGAAACAAGAACAGAATTGCGTTATTGGGCGCATCCACCATTTTGCCAGGTTTGTGGCTTGACCGGCTATCGAGATCACCGCATCCTTCGAATCTGCGAAATTTGTTGGTGAAGCTTGCAGAGCCATTATACTTATACAGCACTTACAAGATGAAGATGACATTATATTTCAATCAAGCTGCAAACTTGCAAAATTAACGAATGGTATTAGTCGATGAGCCAGGAGCACAAAAATCACGATTTTGGTTTCCACCCTGGGGACTTGACGTGTCATAGGTACCTTTTTGAATTCCTCACAACACCAGCATGAAAATAAGCTATAATACGTTTTTGTATCGAGTAGCTTAAGACCGCCATCTTGAAAAAACCGCGCCAAGCCAAATATGTAGTTCTTGTGGTTCGTATTTTTTTTCGCATCAACGGCACCTCCAATTGAAAAAATGAGATTAAATAAAATTAAACAACAAAATTTACTATAATTATCGTTTAGCACTGCTTTTTGACAGGTCTCGTTACACCAAATATGACAATTCATAGTTTACCTATGCAGATTTCTTCATTTAACATTTTCGAGTACACCCAATGATATTTATACAAACCGAACTTCACGTCATTGTCTTTCTAGCGTACTTTACTAGAAATGCTGCTCTCAGCGGCATTTTCATGTCCGTCTGTTCGTCTGTCCATCGGTCTAACTGTCTGTCTTATCAATTAATTGCTCCTGAACGAGAAAACCTATCGAAAATCGACTTCTTGTGTTGAAACGCCCCTAACTCTTTAGCTTATGCGCCTGGCTGGGTAGGCAACCCAACATACTCCAATTTGATTTAACCTATTTGAATTAAATCACTTTTCCCGCTCTTGGGACAGCTTGGCCGATGATCGTCTAGTATCAGGACACCATCTCGTTGTGCTTCCTTCTTGTGGTTCGAGGATAGAGCTCCTGGGTGTGTTGAGATCTAATTAACCTCTAGTTTGAACGCAGTAAGACACAAACATTAGTTGTAACATAAAATTCTTATATTGACTTCTATTCACATGTCAAAGTATTTAAATAAATGCTCGTTCCTATACCTAACCCTACCTCAACGCTGGTAACTGAGATAGCTAAGTTTTCTAGAGTGGTTCCCTGAGAGATGAGTTTCCCCTAATAATTATTCCAAAGCCGTCACACATCAATACTCCGATGAACACCTGATTCTACACCTTGACCAACATTTAAACTTTGTTTGGGGCGTGGTTCGAAATTCTTATCGTGGCTTCATCAGACTGAACATTTAAGTTAGTGTCATAGGTTATGTTAGGGTTAGGCCCAGCGTCTAGACACCAAAAAAGGGGTGAGTGACTTTTGCGACCGATGGGAAATCCCCCCTCTCTTTTCTGTTGTTTTCCCTGTTCCCTACAATCTAAGTTCGTGGGCCGGTGTGTGCGGGGCTCCTCCTATTATGAATCTCTTTTCAAAGGCTGCGTCTCTTATCTCTGGACTATTTTTTTTGCTGGCTTCTTTTTAGGCTATGGTAATCTTTTGCCCGTTTTGGAAGGGATTGGATATGGCTTGTGCCTTTGTGGAGAACTGGACCTATTTTCACCTTGAATTGCCCTTGAAGCTAAAAAGGATCTCACGATCGCGAGTGTCTATAGCCGGAAATGTAAAACCAAATTTCACCCTTCCAAAAACTTCGGAACCAATGGTATACGCGAACAATTACTCAAGTCAAGGTACAAACTCTCATGTGAAGACCCTGTTGATTGAACCTTGTTTTGTTTTGTGTAGTAAAGTGAACCCCATTGTTGCTAAAAACCTACAAAAGTGCTCACCAATGAACTAACGCGAAAAGGCCTCGAAACAACTATTTTTCCCTATAAATAAATATCAGATCGCTAACCAACTATTGAGCCGTAACAATTCATTATAGGTACAAATTTATCGAAGCGTTGCGTCGTCGAATATCCAGGTACCGTCTAGGTGAAACTTCTCTCCATAACATTAGTCATTAATGATTCTCTTGTTCTTAATCATTCAACCAACATGGAAGAAATCTAAATAATTACAGTTGCACGCTAGAACAAAGTCAAATTAGTTTCACGGAAGGGGGGGGGGGTCGTTGTCCGAAACCAATTATTATTAACAATTGCGACTCTACGGAAGGGTCCGAACCCTGGTTTCAACAAAAGCGATTCTAGTTACTTGAAATTATTGTTCGTTTCACGATTCTCCAAACTCAGCAGCGCGGATTCAAAAGTGTCGCCCAAAGCTCCGTCGAAGTCCCAACTTCAACTCCTGGACTGCGGGTACCACCTAATGAGAAGTTGAAGTCCACCCCCGTGTCGATCGTGGCTTTCTAGGGCATTGCAAATCTCAATCGTAGGCCGTCTACCTCACCTCACAAGATCGCTCCTTTTCCACCACGAGGTACCGTTTGTCAATCACAAGCATCCGATTCTCGAGCCAACTAAACTAAAGGCGGTCAGGCCCACTTGTCTGAAGGGGCACCTACACATCCTACTGATGGTCAGGCCCACTTGGCCAAGGGGCACCTACACGATCCAACTGATGGTCAGGCCCACCTGGTGAGAAGGGGGCACCTACACATCTAATTGGCGGTCAGGTCCACTTGGTGCAAGGGGCACCTACACATCGAATAGGCGGTCAGGCCCACTTGTCTGAAGGGGCACCTACGCAGCCGATAGGGCCTTCTCGACGACGGATTACGAGGGCTCGATGCAGGTTCCTCTTCCAACAGGCAGCGTTCTGTGTGAAGGGTTTCAACCCCATGGATATAAAATTATACAATCTCTTCGAAGGCAAATGACGCACTCAGGTTTACCTCGGTTACTCGGCGATACCCACACGGTCCAACGGCTCTTGCTTTAGCCTAAAAACCCCCTGGTAGAAGACGTCTCCCAACGCCATGCAAAGTGTGAACGTTGCGCGATTTTGACTCCTAAATAATTTCAGTGCAGTGTGGCTATCTATATCGTCAGAGATTCTAACTTTCACACGACACGCGAGCAAAATGTGCAATTCCGGTATTTAGGAACCATCGGATGAGCAATCCAGCACAAGTGGTGCGACGACTGCGACGTCGGAGCTCCGCGTTCAGGTGTCCGAGAGTAAGTTGAGAATTTGCAGCGCAGAACACGAAAGGCGAGTGCATATGGGTCGGGGTGGCTGAGATTAACTGCTAGATATCGCTAAATTGTTTTGTACCATGCGATCAACAAAATTCGGATTGAAGTAGGCTGTGACCTGGTCAAATTTCAGGGTGTCAAGCTGCTTTCGGCCAGAGCACAGCCTACCCCAATTCCGAATTTTGTTGATCGCATGGTACTACCTCTCGAACTTTCTACGTGAATATTGCACCAGGAGCGACATCTTTTAACCATGTGGTGAATTTGAATATCGCACGCTTGATTTCCAATCCACTTACTGATTCTTTTTCCGCGTGTTTTCGACCCGTACAAACGGGACGCTTCAGTGTGTAACGTGTATTCACCGGAGAATTAAATCAGGAAAAAAAATTGTCTAAACCGTCGCTATCTTGATCCGCAATGTCAAACTTTCCCAAAAGTGATTCGATTTTCATGAAACTTGGAATACACTCATGTTTTATATTGAGAAGTATAGTTTTAATGTTTTTTTTTTGATTTGCCGTCATTTTGTCCGCCATGTTGGAATTGGTTAAAGCGGTCCGATCTTGATGAGAATTGGAACCTAGTCGTGTCTTGTGTATGCATTGATGGTTTTCATGTGAGTTCCACGATTTGCCCCATATTGACGTGCCACATGGAACTTAATCTCCAGCTGTCACAAAATCAATTTATTTAAATATTTCCTGAACAAGGGGTTCCCGATGTGACTGAAAAACTTATTGATGGAAATCGGTTCTTGTTAGGTCTTTTCTACAAGGAGAAACTCCTCCAAAGAAGAATGTAGGAATATGGCTAATAAATTTAAAAAAAAAATCGAATTTTTCTTTAAAAATTTGGAAACCAGATAGCAACGCCTATACATATTCATTCAAGAAAGTCTTATACCAAATTTGAACTTTCTACTTTCAAAAAAAGGTACTAAAAATAGGTTCTACTGATTAATTTTTTCATGTTTACTGGAAAACTATTTCTGGTACTTTTTTTAAAAATAGAAAGTTCAAATTTGGTAGCGACTTTCTTGAATAAAGATGTATAGGCATTGCTATCTAGTTTTCAAATTTTCAAAGAAAAAATCTGAAATTTTCATTTTTTTGCAAATTTCGAAAATTTAATAGCTCTATTCTTCGTACTTTTTTGAAGAAGTTTCTACTTGTGGGAAAGAACTAACAAAAACCGATTTCCATCAACAAGTTATTTAGTCACATCGGAAACCCCTTGCTCAGTAAATATTTGAATAAATTGATTTTGTTACAGCTGAAGATTCAATTTCCATGTGGCACGTCAATATGGCGCTAATCGTGAAACTAACACAAAAACCATCAATGCATACACAAGACACGACTTGGTTCCAGTTTTCATCAAAATCGGGCCATTTGAACCAATTCCCACATAGCGGACAAAATGGCGGCGGATCAAAAAGAGAACATTAAAATCATACTTTAACATATAAAACATGAGTGTATTCAAGTTCAATGAAAATCGGATCACTTTTGAGAAAATTTGACATTGCAGATCAAGATGGCGACGATGTGAGAAACTTTTTTTTCTTAATTTCATTCTCCAGTGACTACATGTTACACACAAGAAGTCGATTTTTGCTAGGTCTTTTGTTTCAGGGGCGAATAATTGATAAGACAGATAGTTGAACCGATGGACAGACGGACAGACGGACATTAGAATGCCGCTAAGAGCAACATTTCTAGTGAAGTACGCTAGAAAGGCAATGACGTGAGGCTCGGTTTGTATAAATATCATCGGGTGTACTCGAAAATGTAAAATAAAGAAATTTTGCCATAGCTGAACTATGAACTGTCATATTTAGAGTAACGAGACCTATCAAAAAACGGTGCTAAACGATATTTATAGTAAATTTTGTTGTTTGATTTTATTCAGTTTCATTTTTCCAATTAGGAAGTTGCAAGTTTTTCAAAAATGACTGGAAGTACTTATTTGCTTCCTGTAATTTTAAGCATACTATTGTGCACTCTCTATGTAAAATCACACACAATTTTTTTTCTCTGATTAAAATCAATTTGAAAATCCAGAAAAATTTCAAAAAAATCACGTGACCGCAAACGCATTTCTATTGGTGTGATGTATGGCGGTCGAAGGATCCTCTGATTGGTCGTCCCTTCCATTGCCCCGTCCGCACTAAGCCCACTGACATTGACATAAAACATAACCTAGAAGGTTTTCTTGCAAGGTCGTCAACATTGTTAGCTAGTGTCTGTGTTTATTGTACACTTACCTTTCAGCTTTCAGGTTTTTTATTTCTGCACTTACTAAGTCAGGATGCTTTGCGAAGAAGGCAATCATACTTATGGCACTTACTCTTAGTAAGTTATCCGACTGGCCTTGGACTCTTGGACAAATCCGACATCAGTCATTTTTCGACGATTTGTAAAGGAACGTGGTAATATCTAAGATGGTAGGTATTTTTGTGGAAAACGAAACAAACACTGTGATAATTCTGATTTTATAGTAATATGATAGTAACACACACGAAAAAGCAACAGAACATGTGTTTGTGAGAACCAGTGTAACCAACTTGACTGGTGAAAACAACGATCTCCCCAGGAGATTTCGACCAATAGGAAAGAACGTCAGCACCACCAAGCGCGCCAATAATTTAGTCCGTTTCAATGTGCAGAATTGAGCGCCGAATTCTATAATTTTTCTAAGCAATGATTATGGGACCAATTTTTTTTTGTAATTTGATAAGCTTAATTTTTGGATGCTCTATCCATTGCCGACCACAAAAAAAAAACATGCAACTTCCTACTTGGAGGTGCCGTTGATGCGAAAAAAAATATCAACCACAAGAACTACATATTTGGCGCGGTTTTTCCAAGATGGCGGTCTTAAGGGGTTTCTGTTGCGACTAGAAAAGTTTTTGACGGGAATCGGTTTTTTTTTCGTCAAGTAGAAACTCTTCCAAAAAGGAAATGTTTGGGCATTGCTATCAAATTTTGGCAATTTCCAAAAATTTTCGAAAATTTTTGATTTTGATTTTCGAAAATTCAAAAATCAGATAGCATCGACAATGCATCTTCATTCAAGGAAGTCGCATGCCAAATTTGAACTTTTTATTTTGAAAAAAAAGGTACCAAAAATGATTTCTACTAATTCATTTTTTCATCTCTAGTAGAAATCATTTTTGGTACCTTTTTTTTTAATAAAAAATTCAAATTTGGCATGCGACCTCCTTGAAGAAAGATAAATTCTCGATGCTATCTGGTTTTTGAATTTTCAAAAATCAAAATCAAAACTTTTCAAAATTTTTTGGAAATTTTCAAAATTTGATAGCAATGCCTGTACATTTTCTTTTTAAAAGAGTTTCTACTTGACGAAAAAATAAAATGAAACCGATTCCCGTCAACAACTTTTTTAGTCGCATCAGAAACCCCTAAGCGACTCGATACGAAAACGTATTATAGCTTATTTTCATGCTGGTGTTGTGGGGAATCCAAAAAGGTATGACACGTCAAGTCCCCAAGGTGGAAATCACTCGAGTCCCTTGGCTCAACGACTATATGGAATTACGCGTTACGCCGATACAAACAACTTCCATCATAAAGAAAAGTGGGCGAAGTAGCTTTTGGTCGATCGTATAGTCAAGGGAGTGGTCCTCTCCAAAATTTCTCCTGGATTCAAATGAAAATTGCCACAAAAAAAGCTCTTCGTGGTCTTGGCTTTGGAACACGAAAAGCTAGATTCTGAAAAATCTGACGCTCCGCTTATTGAAAGGGCTCTTTTCTCTTGCGGCTGAAATAGTCCGGGGGTTGGTGACCAAAATTCAATACGATTTGTTCATTTTATATAATGAGTCATAAAAATTGGTATGAGTAGTCTTCGCGAGAAAGGTCTAAGACTGTTGAGAATTTTTTCTAATTTTCCTAATTTTTGCTCTTTGGCGCCTGTATACTCAATATTATATATTCTATACTTGTTCAAGTATCGATTTGAAACATCGATATCTTTCAATTACGAGAGATTTCGTTGCATCGCTGTTCCATCACAACACATGCTATTCTGCTACATCGATCATGGATTTGAAGAAAAATATGGTGCCAAATGCCAATTCATATGATGATACTTAAGTCAGAAAATTTTATGTAAGTGTGTGGCGCCAGAACATAAAAACTCTAGCCATCATCGGATTCTTTATATCCTGAAACAATATGGATCATTATGAGCCATATGTTATGGCCAGAGGGAATCGTGCCTAGATTTACTGCATAATACGGCCTGGTTTTATGAGATTTCCAACGTTAAATATGGGAAGAGAAAGTCGGAAAATATATTATTTGAGAAGAACTATTTTACGTGCTAATATTAAAGCCGGCGCCCGGTGCAAGTTACCGAGGGGCAAATTGCTCAAAATTCATAGTTTTCCTCTGGGTTGTGCCATTCCCTATATCACACACGTTATGAATTTGTTTCCAGCAAAGATCATGCTGGAGTGCTCCAAGCTATATTTTCCATTGAAAAGCCGACATTCTATTCACATCAAAGCATAGAATAATTAACTTGCAGATTTAGTATGAAAATACTGAGATAATAATTATTATTGTAGGTAGTGCTTGAGCTATTTTGTACATATGAGCTGACTGTTGAAGAGGCAGTAAAATTTACAGTAATTAAATTTTCAAGGGTATCATTTTGTTTCGAATTTAGAGAAATAACTATCACCCTAATCACCCTCACCCTAAACTAATCGGTAAGAGAACCAAACGACAGCTGGTTGAAATTTGTGAAAACCAGACGACGGATTTTGACGGGGTATTTTTTTTTTAATTTTCGCAAACGAACCGCAATACAAGTTGACGATGGGAAATTTCCAAAATTTCTGCTGAATTTGAGGGGATTTTTTAAAAATTCATAATTCATTCCAATTTTTTCCATCAGGGAATTGACGTTTGAATAATTCGTTTCAGCCTCTTGGAAGGGTTTCGCGGCGAAAATTCGACTTTTCGGGGAGAATTTCGAGAAATTTGGTATGAAATGACGACCGGGGAGTTTCGGGGACCTATAGTGTCGTCCGGTGCCGGCCATTTGGCGGGGCTTTTCTTGAAATTTTGCCGAAAAATGTTGAGAAATCGAAGCACGGGCCGGCCAATCTTCTGACAGAAACGTCAATTCTCGATTTCTCTCGATTTCGAAAAGCAACACACACAACACCTCGGCATTTGAACAGTGTTTTTGAAATGGACGTAGTGGTCAGTAGACCTTTGGCCGTTTGCCAGGCAACTCAAACACAAGGCTCCCTTCAAATTAAACGAGATATGGATCAAAATTCCCAGGCCGCCTCTGGTATTGGAGGAGTAATTTGATCAACACAGAGGAACTAAGGAAGCGGAATGGATGTAAGAGGTACTCACGATAAATATACACTGGGCCAGATTTTAGCGGTTCATGCACATTTGCAAAGAAAAAGGTCTCTTTCGTTCTTCAGAAGCGAATTCCTTGGCGAGTGCACACCTTTTTTGACGCGAGTTGTTTGATGGTAATTCCAGGATGATCTGCCGCAGGCTTTCGGCTGTACCACCACAAACGGTTCACCTTTCCGTCTGAAAACTTTTGCAGCGCTTCGATCGCCTATTTTTACTAATTTTTGATGGAAATACGGCGTCATTTCTGCCGGTTCGATGTAAACAATGCAAATGTCAAATATGTGGCGTTTGGCGTTGGCCGCGTTGGCGTGAAGTTGCTGCCGAATGGAATGGTTATGAATCGGCAGTCAACTTCATCTTTGATTGGAAATAAAAGATTCGGAAAAATCACAAGTTTCACCATAATATAGAGGAAAGCGTCTACAATCAAGCTCCAGTTTTCTTTCGTCTTCACTTATAATCATCATCAAATCTGTTCAAAATTCGTTTGAAAAATGGCCCAGACACGATTCGTTCATAATCGACCTTTCTCGTGCAAGCCAGACCTTTCGCGTCAATCGCGTCATGTAAAGCAGATCCAGAGGTGACCTGATACAATATCTCGTAGGATTTTTAATAATTCGGAGCTAAACAGATGATTTTTCGTTTTTTATGAGCGTTCACCATTTTGTTTCCAATTTCCAGAAAAACGACTTGGGAATTTCTTCACATCTCCATCTCTTCCGACTATCGATTTTCAACAGTCAGATTTGGAATGTTGACGTTTCGGGGGGCGGAATTGAGTGAAATTTTTTTGGCAGCTGACAGGAGCACCATTTTGTTTGTACTTATTAACCAATCGATATGCAATTTCAAATTCACATATATCTACTTGTGACCGAAACTCATTTCCATTAGTTGAATTTGACATTTTAACGTTTCCGAAGCCGAAATTGATTGATTTGTTTTTGACATATGCACATATGAGACGGCCGCTATCTACTTTTGCATTTTTTTGATGTATCGACATGAAATTATCCCTATTTGATGAATATGAAACAGTTAAATTGGACATTTTGACAGTTTCAAGGCCGCCATATTCAACTTTTGCATTTTTCAACAGATCTGATTGGGATTTTCAACTTACACCTGATTTGGGTAGGCAATCGAGATGCATCTGTCAAATTTCGATTGTTGAGGTTTCAAAAGGCTGCCATATTTCACTTTTGCACTTCTCAATTGATTGGATTGGGATTTTTAATTCATAGCTGCTTTGGGTAGGCAATCGAGATGCATTTGTCAGATTTCGATTTTTGACGTTTCAAATGGCCGTCATATTGAACTTTTGCATTTTTCAACCGATTGGATTGGGATTTTCAACTTATAGCTGCTTTGGGTAGGCCATCGAGATGCATTAGGCAAACTTCGATTTTTGACGTTTCAAATGGCCGCCATATTGAATTTTTTGATTTTTCAACCGATCGGATTGGTATTTTCAACTTGTACCTGCTTTGGGTAGGCAATTGAGATGCATTTGTCAAGTTTCGATTTTTGACGTTTCAAAAAGCTGCCATATTGAAGTTTTTTGCATTTTCCAACCGATCAGATTGGAATTCTCAACCTGTACTTGCTTTGGCTAGGCAATCGAGATGCATCAGTCATATTTTGATTTTTGACGTCCTAGAAGACCGCCATATTGAACTTTTGCATTTTTCATTTGATCCGCCGATTGAGATTTTCAACCTATACCTCAAAATGCGTCTGTCAAACTTTGATTTTTGACGTTTCAAGAGACCGTCATATAGGCGCTCTGCACATTTTAAATCTCCCGCCCGTTTCAGCACCCTAATGCGGCAGTCACGAACATATTTGTGAGGAAAATTGTCAATATTGAGATTTATTAATTGTTGAAATTGACATTTGCAAGTGATTGTTGTTGTGGAAACATATAACTTCCTGCAGCAAAAGTACAAAAAAATCACAACTTTTGGCGCTGAAGCAAATCCGCGAAGTGCCTATTGCACTTTTCCATTTTGCAACCAATCTTATTGAAATTCCAAGCCTATTTGCGATTTTAACTACCGATGGGGGCGCTGTAAACAAGATGGAGGATTGTAAGTTTTCCTGTCACCTGTCATCGTGCGTTGTATAACGGTTGCATTACTTGTGGTATTTGAATTAATTATTATTATCAATCGCTATTCAGAAAAAGTTCATTTTTTTGAGTAACTTGATCACCTATACAAGAATCCTTACAATTCGTGAGATCGTCACTGGTTATTTGACAGAAGCGACAGAACTAAGATACTTACAAACTCACTTCGCAATTTTAGCCGCCAGAGGGCGTCTAGATTTTTGAAATCGCGAGATAAGACGACAATCAAGATGCATCAGTCAAATTTAGCATTTTGACATTTCCAATGCCGCCATATCAAACTTTTGTATTTCTCACCAGATTCCATTGAGATTTTAAACAAATGAGTACTTATAGTCAAGATGAACAATCGAAATGCATTTGTCAAATTCAACATTTTGCACATACTTTAATTCAATCTCAATTTTTCCTACACATATTTAAAAAGGCTCCTAAATAACACAAATACACGGTTCTTTTTTTCTTTCCACTATACAGTGTCTTCCACGGCAGAGCCTTCTTCACGGCTCAAGTTTCAATAACACACATCGTCGCTTTCCTTTTCAAAATTGTGGTACTTCCTTAATGTTTCCAGTATTTTTAGTAGTTACCTTGAACAAAAGTAGAAATACATATTAATAAACAAACTAGTGGTGTATCGATTCTTCCTTACAACTCTTCACTGACCAGACAGTACTCACTGACATGCGTTTCGTTCACAATAGAACCCTACAAGTCGAGGCAGAAATTTCAAAACACGCGAAAAACAGACATATTTTCGAATTCATGTTACTCTTACACAGTCAGTTGCTTACGCCTCTTGGAAAACTTCATCTAACCAAAACACTATCGACGGACATGCATAAAATTACTGAACTCTCCAAGGGAAAACCTGACATCTGCCTAAAACAACGGAAAATCAACATCATGTGAACAATTCCCTTTCCACTTGTCCGGTGTCAATGGAACAAATTCCCTGTCCACTTTTCAACCAATGCTGCTAGCTATGTGCAGCTAGTCATGTAATCAAATTACTGATGCCTTATCCGGAAATGATGTGCAATTGAGTGTTAAATTATCACAATTAAATTCAAGAATACTATTCAGACTACATCAGAGCGAAAAGTTGTTTTGTTTTTATTGTTCTCTAGGTCGGTTGGTATTCTACGAATGCATAAAAATTGCGGTAACTTCCGACCTACGGAATGAAAGCATGTATAAGTATAAGCATTACTTACTAAGCATGTATAACATCATAACAAGATATGATCACTTTCTGCATTTCCTCAGCCGGACCTAACTTTTCCCTCCCGTCGTCCAGCACCTCGTCCAGCACTAACCTGTTACCCCAACTGCGTATTCCACTCAACCGTGCATCTCCTTTGAGCCAGCCAAGGCAAAGGCGGGAACTTGCACCTGAGTTGAGTCGCTGAGTCACGAAGACTTATTACTTAATCGGCTCTGCAACTCTTTTACATAAGGGCAAACCGTTCTTATTGAATGCTGAAGAAAGGGGGGTAGCAGTTTCGAGATATGAGCCAAAATTGATGAAAAGATGTCAAAATTCATAGATTAGAAACTTTCTGCAGTTTACAGAATATTTTATGTTACGTTCTACCGCTACCAAAGAACATACTAAACACTCCGATGACAAATCATCAAATCAATCACAACTTCTCACACTAGGTATGAGAGACCTAAATGAAACGGAAGATGTCTTCCATATCATTTGTAAATGCCCGGCTCTTATATCATTCAGAAGTTACTGGTTATCGCCTTATTCATTGCACGATTCACAGCCACACAACTCCCACCTTCTTCTGCTCAAAAATATGACAGTTGACAAAATGAACCATATTTACTTTTATTTAGCAAAAGCCTAGAATTTAGAGAAGAAGTTTTGGCAGAATTTACTTGAGTTTTCTTTTTTTCTTTTTTCTTTGTCTTTGGGGCTGAAATCAATGCCATCATAATCAATTCATACTTTGTTTTTTTTTCTCGTCTGTTACTACATTATTTTTACCCTTACTTAATTTCACTTCTTTTTACTACTGTAAGCAATCATTGTGTACCATATATTGGTGAAGACAATAAATGAAATGACACTAGGTATGAGAGCAGATGGTGAATGCGCCGAATAATGACGAATACCTATCTAAACCAAGATTTACACAGGTGATCGAATGAACTGGTCCAACCAAAAATTGCACGCTATACTTCAAGCTCGAAAATCTTGTAGAAAAGCCAACCGATTTCAAAGAATGTGGTCATGCAGGATAGGTCATTCTTCTGGTTATATACATATAATAAGTAGACCATCTTGAAAATGTCCGGTCAATGATGACAATGACCAACAAAAATTGACAACACTTTTTATGGAAGGAGCTCACTTTTGTCTAGTTAGTATAAGTTCTCATTTTCGAACCGTATGTCGTGGTTGCGTCGCCATCTTGGGTCGCTATATCAAAGTCTCTTAAATCAAATCAAACCAAGAATATCTACGAAGGTGATATCTATGAAGGTCACTCTCTGGAAATCTGTGGACCTTGGCGGCGTTTTGTTTTATTTCATTGCTTCTCGTGTCAATTGTCATTGAGTCTTGCCGCTTCAACATAATCGTATCGTATCTGTGTGTTTTAATTTAACTGTTATGTTATGTGATACATTTATATAGTGTTCACTGTTCACCAACTTGAATTTATTCATTAATTTGTTTGTTTACCACCTGTTTGGTAATTATCTGTTTATTTTTAGAGTTTGATAGACCTTGACATTGATTAACCTTTTCACAGATGAAGGGTTAATGAATAAATATGCAATATGAAATATGAAATGAACGTTTTATTCTTATTGGAAAATTCTAAGTGCATTTGACTCGATGTCAAACAATGATGTTATGGGATGTCATTGATAATGCACATAGATTTCATGCTCATGTATGTGGCCATAGACCAGGTTGAAATAACAGCGCCCCAGACCCGTAAATCAAGCATTTCAGGAATGTAAACAAAAATATGGCTTGTCGCAGGTAAAAAATAAAACGAACTGGACTACGCAAGGTGGGTATTTATGCTTGAACCGGCGAGGCGACACAGCCATGATGGAAGGCATTCAATAATGCATGCCCATAAAAATGAATGATCGTAAAATCGATCATCAGTGGCTGGCTAGGCTAGTAGGTATGGCTGCAATAAATTCGCCACTGGTTTCGGGCCCCGCACACACCCGCACATCAGCTTGAATGGAGACAAATTTTCAATTTTATCGGCCGTTAACTCTTGTGCCATATACGCCAATCAAATCCGGAGAAGAGAAATTTTCCGGGAGAAGTGTTCCCGGAGTCATGCTGCCCATCACGTCTGCATAATGTGCTATCGGAAAATAGAAATTTGAATAAAATAAAAAGCTTATGTCAGTGTTTTAATGTCGACGAAGGAAAGGAGGAAGCGAATGCGGCGATGGAAAATTTTTCACGCTTGATCAATCCGCTTTTTTCAACGCAAGAGTTTCATCATCCAGCCCTAAAAAATACTCCCGGTCACGCGGTGCGACAACCAAACCCTTCCACCAGAAATACATTGCTGTTGCTGATAGGCTGAAATTAAACAAAACAAACAATTCGATTGTGGTAGCATAGGTACAATGATTGAGATATTTAATTTCCTGAGCGATGCATTCATTTGCGCTTCCACTAACATCATTCAACAGTAAATGAAATTTCCGACAAACGAAGACAACTTGAGAGCAAACTCTGCAGTGATTTGGTCCATTGTGGCCGCTAATGGTTCACTTATGTCTTCCGTTAATCATCCTGGAACGAGCACTAGGACCGGTCGTTTAGCACCGGTGATGGAACTTTAACCGCGTTGTTAGGATGAAAATGAAAGGACCCGCATTATGCCATTCTTAATTGAATGATTAATCTTGATGGTGCGACACTGCCTGTGCCTGTCAAAAATTGTCAGGCTCAAGACGCAAATAGCAAATTCGGATGCGCCAACCTAAAAATGATTAAGTGAAATCCTTCGTGAAATCCTCAAGGCTGTATTCGCAGGATATCCATAATTTTCCCTCAAAAATGAAGCTATAGAGATATAGAGGTTTTCATGACTACTTGATGGGACTCCATCAAATGTTTATTCACCTTGTTTCCGTTTGGATTACACTCAACCAAATAGTAGCATAAATATAACGAAGGACATCATTGATTCAATGAATTAGTTCTTCAAAATCGGTCCAGTGAACCAATTCATTGCCGGAATGAACGTTTCAACATCAAATGATGAACTTTTCTTGAGGGATTACTTGGATTCATTATATCTATGAAAGGTGTGCTTGATACTCTTTTAATTGAATCAATGCAACTGTTCATAATGGCAATGTTGAAGTTACATAAACTGACGTTGAAAATTCATTGATTCGATGATCATCTATACATTCCATCGATGAACCCTGGTCATAACCGTAATGAACAGCCGGTCATTGATTTTATGAATAAAATCCTTAAATAATGATATCTGTTTTTGGTTTGATGAATAGGTTCATGAATAAATTAATTTAGTTGATCGATCTAGGGGTTATTTGTAAGCGAAATATGAAGAAAGTAGATAAATCTATTTCCTTGCAATATTTTTCAAAATAGAAATTTCGAATTTGGCATGCGATTTCCTGATGGATACCTACATCTAGAAGACACCTTTAGTTCCATCAAAAACTTAACACTGTGTTAAATTTTAACATTGAATCAGATTTAAATATACTGGTGAAATTGACTCAGAATTAGTTCCGCCATCATGGTTGAATTTGAGCCATTGTTAAATTCAACACATCAATATCAAGTTTTTGATAGAACTAACGGTTTCTTCTAGATGTATCTATCAGGAAGTCGCCTGATGCCAAATTTGAAATTTCTATTTTGAAAAATAGAGCGAGGAAATAGACTTACTCTACTTTCTTCATATTTTGCCTACTAATAAACCCCTTAATCGATTAAATAAATCAATTATTCGATGAACCTAATTGCTAGACATATAGTTACATATAATAATAAATACACGTAGGTACCAAGCTGTAATAATAGGTACAAACTCAAAAAAATTTCCTCACATTTTTTATTTTTCAATGAAATACATAGAATATGAGCTTAAAAGAACAAACTAACGGATTTTGTGAAAAAATCTCAATAAAGGACCAGAACTAAATAGAAAAAAATATATAAGCTTTTCCCTATACTGACGTCCCAGTTCGGTAGAAACTGTCTCCCCTCGTGTAGATGGCATCATAATCCATGTCAATCTTAAAACAGAACAAAGAATATTAATAAGGTTTTGCGCGTTTATACGTTTTCTGAAAATGGAAGTGATACTTAGGTATGAAAATTGCGCTGTTTCGGATTATAAAAATAGACTTTAGGTACACGCTAGGTGTCTAAGAATGATACCTAAATACTTTATTACCACTTAGGTACCTACCAGTTTGTATCTAGTAGGCGTTTGATGAAAAGGCCATCAGTTACAGATTTCCGCCTTTGTGTCCATTTTCCTGATCTCATCTATGCAAAATTGTCAGCACGCCTTCCAGTAACTATCAAGCTTATTGGTTGACATCTTATAGAATATCGAAGCCCTGGTAGAAATTCGGCGTCTTCATCTGGAACTGGAAAAAGAAATTGTTATCATTTATTACCGGAATGAAAGTGAACATTGTAACCATACCAAATTGTTTTTCTGGTGAAGAAAATTTATTGGATGTTTATTTCGATTTTGGCACCTCAACTCAATATGCTCCTCTCCGGGTTTTTTTAAAGGACTCTCCAAGTTACAGTATTTCACATGCAACTTCCCTCCTTTGCTCGTTCGCTGTAGTATTCCTAAAAAGACAAAATAAATAAATACTCATTTTAAATGGGCTCAGAGTGCAAAATTTACCAGTTTTTCAGTAGGAAACTTCTCCTTGCCAAGCTTTTGCCGAGTTCTATTGATGTATCAAACTCAAATTCGACTGTGCAATAATCAGACTCTTGAATTCGTTGGTGAATATAACGGTGAACAAAATAGGGCCACCTACCTTATCGAAACAAAGAAATCAGCAACCAACACGTTTCAACAGTTCTAGCTTGTAGTCTAGCCATGCACTTCGCTCAGGAGAGAACAACGGTTGATGCAGACAACAACTTTTGAAAATGAGGAAAGTGGTGCGTTCTGCACCGTGCGCATGCGCTTCAGAGATTCGATACATCAGTATAATGTATGTTTCATTGTATTGATGCCGAATCATCACTCAATGAAATTGTTCATTATTATAGTGAACATTGATTCAGAATCACGGATTGGATTAATGTATCAAATCATTATTACTATGTATTGCGATGTCAATGAATCCCATCATTGAAAATTCGGTATGATTGTCATTATATCAATGAATGTTGTTCCTGATATAAATGAACTCTACAACATAATTCAATGAATGCCGCATTCATTGTTCAATGAGGCTCCGTACATTGTATACATGATCATTGGTTATAAACGAATGATTTATCACACTTCACTTTACATAACATACATGAAAATTTCATTGAATTAATGAAAGTGAAGTCGATGAAAGCTGTTCATTGAAGCTATGATCAATAATTTTTTGAGTGTACGCTACTTTTTTTTTAATATCCCTAAATCACTGGAAAAGTTTCTAAAACATTGCTGGAACATTTTTTGACAAACGAAAAAAAATTGGTTTCGGTTTCGATAGACCAGGCCTGTTTTACATTTTCAACAGGAAAATTTCCGGGAAATTGAGAAGAAAATTATTGGAAAATGTTCAAGAGCTAGTAAATTCTTGTTTGAAAAAAAATCGTTAAAATCTGTTCACGGAATAAAAAGTTAGAAATTTTACGGTTTTTCTAGAGATGAAAACTTAAAAACCGTGAGTCCGATTTCGGAAAAAAATTTCCAAAAATTATTTGAATTTTTTCTCCAACTTTCATTCTCAGCACGTCTGCACCTAAAATGAATATTTCGTGGGGCTCACCGCATGTCAAAGTTGGCATTGCAGTTTTCTCAAATTCACGGGATATACAAATTTCATTTTGAAAGAAATACCGTCAGAAAACCGGAACCGTGCCGATTTTGAAAATGGGTCTACGTGACGCGATACAGTCATTCAATTGATTTGCCTTTACTTTTCAACTTTATTTTTTGCTATTATTTCATTGTATGATAAAAAAACTGTGGTTTTCTAACCCATAATTATAAAGAAAATCTTTGTTGAGATATTCTAGATTTCTAGAATGTACTTTTTTCCAAAAAAAAAGTTTTTAATGTCAGAACCTGATGCCCAGTGGGCAAAAGTCCTTTCAGAGGGGCCTGAGATGTTCTGTTGAGCTCGAGAAAAGGTTCCCTCTTCCAAACTTCTTTGAGGTGTCCTATTAAGATCCAAAGATGATTACTTTCTTCCAACTTCTTTGTGATGCTCTCTTGAGCTCCAAAAAAGGTTACCTTTGTGGTATTCACCTTGTTTTGTTTGTACGTTGGTACCTGAAGTAGGTACGGTCATTGACGTTCGTAGCGTTTGCCGATGGGAGGGAGAGATGGCGCTGGCGCGCGAGCGGCAGCCGCGTACAGAGAAGGGAATCAGCTGAGAGAGATTCTCAACGGGCTTGCACAACTGTCGCGCTTATTTCGAGGTTTCATTGATTGTTTCTTCTCCACAAGCCACGTCACAAACAGTAAGACGACAAAAAGAAACTCTGCAACGCCAAAATCCGCCGCTCAGTAGAGAACAGTGCTTTTTATGATTCATTTACATTTCATTGTTCATTGTCGGGTTATACCTGAAAGTAAATGAAGAAAAGAAGACTTGCACGCTTCTCCGTGTCCGGGGGAGGGGGGGTCCACCTGCTCGTATGAATTTGCCTTGTTGAGTCTACTAACCTTTTCTTATTTGGAGGGAAATTATGTAACACGACGAAGAGAAGGCCACAGGTTGGCTCGAGTCGATTTTCTCCTATGTGATTACTGTTTACTAATCATTCGGCTGTTTTGTATGTAAGTATGTATCTGTGGGGTTTGTGATGGATAACTATTGGGGAATTTCGGGCGAATGCGTTATAGATACTTCTTCGTTCCAATTGCCTACAAAGGTATGACGAATGACCAACTTCAACTTCTCTACTTATTCATCTCTCAGCTGTCGCTTGTTTATTTATCTACCTGTCTATCTCGTATTTGTTTTTGGTTGATTTACCTACACCATTACTTATCGTTTTTTTGTTTATTCACCCACACCATCACTTATCATTTGTTTCTTGCTGATTGATGTACAGGGTGTTCACGATAAAATTCACCTCCCTCCAGTAGATTCCCTTTTGAAATATTCCGAAGAACTTGAAACTTTTTCTTCACGATTATTCTCAGGGACCTTATATCGATCCTCTAAAAGTTTCTAATTGGTACCGTACCGTTTACAGGGTGTGATATGTAACTTTTTTATTTCAAATACAACGCCCTATATTTTATTCCGTTATTTAGTGAAGCCTTTTTTCCTGATTACAAATATATACGAGAATATATATGACACTTATGAATAATTTTGACAAAAATTTTGTTGGAAAAATAATAAAATAGGTAGTCAAATAATTTTGTTTCGCGGCAAGATGGCTTTGGTTTCTACAGTTCACTTAAGGAAAAGTTATTCTCGCAGCATTTTGTCTGCAAAATTCAACTCTGCATGTATAAATGGTCTAATTCGTTCCTAATACCAGGATTTAAATTTTAATTGACTTGACTATCTATTTTATAATTTTTTTGACAGCTTCCTTGTCAAAATAAAATATAAATGTTATATATCTCTGTAGTCAGGGAGAAAGGCCTCATAAAATGACTTAATAAAATGTAGGGTGTTGCATTTGAAATAAAAAAAATTACATGCCACACTCTGTATACGGTACCAATTGAAAACTTTTAGACGATTGGTTCGAGATCCCTGGGAAAAATCGTTGAGAGAAAGTTTTCAGTTTTCCAAAATATCTCAAAGAGTAATCTCCTAGAGGTGGGGTTAATTTTATCGTGAAGACCCTGTACTTGTTCACCGATCATTTCTTTATTATTCACTTATCTATCAATTCGACTTCTTTTCTTTGTGAAGTGTAAAATAAATTGCTGAGCGTGAAGCTTTCTCCAGAGCGTAAGCGAGCGAGTTTCATTTATGGTTACGTAAATAACTTGTAAACAAAACAAATTTCCAAAAAGGTTCAAGCACCTATTCACGCTGACTTATCAATGCATTACTGGAGTGACTTCTCTGTTATTTCATCATGACTCATTCACACTCGACTTTTGTTCAGATCATTTGGGACGGGATTCTTCAGCCATCAACCAGGCAATACGCAGAGGTTTCTTTGACGTGTTCTTTCCATGTATGCCTGTCAGCGAATACGTCACTTTTTCTTTGCGATCAAATTGACAGTTTGACATGTTTCATAATTGCTTGTTTTGTTTTGTTGATCTGATTTTGTGTTCATTTTCTTCTTGTAAATTCCTGCATTGTCTAAATAATTTGTGATGATTTTTCTTGTTTCATTTGTTTGTGTTTTGTTGTTCTTTATTCTTGTTGTGTCATTTTATCACTGTCAATTTCTTGTTGTGAGGTGTTTTGAGACAAGAAACAAATTTATTTAAAAACCTTTGCTCATGATTTCCAAAAAACATTTTCATCTAGAGGAAAAACTCACACAACGTAGGTGAAAGATAAACGACGTGGGGAAGGGAAGGAACAACAACGATCACTGCTAACATCGAAAAGGGGGTTACACTACACCTTCAAGGTTACCTTTCTCCAACTTCTCAAAGAAGTTCTATTTTAGCTCTGAAAAAGATTATATTATCAAACTTCTTTGGTATGTTTAATTATGCTCTAAAATAGGTTACTTTTTTTGGATTCCCGTGAAATGATCAACCAAACCTCCAAGAAAAGTTACTTTTTTTGAACGTTTGGGCAGTGTGTTCTTTACCATCAACCTCATAAAGAGAGCAACTCCTCAAAATTTTTCTCCATTTCCCTTTTTCCTACATTCGAAGAAGCCGCATTTTCAGTATGATACCAAGGAAAGAGGTAAACGAAGAGATTTTGAAATCGAATGTAATAAAAATGTGAATGATAAAACGTATAATTGTATCATTCAACTCAACATTTAGGGTAATGTACGTATCTACGCTCAGTTGCAACAACTCCTATTAAATAATTCTTCACTTTTCAAAATATGAAAAACTTGAGTTTTGATTATACATACATTATAAATATACATATACAGCATAAAAAACGAAATTAAAAAGTAGGGCCAAAACCGAGGCCAAAACAGTTTGCAAAAAAAATTTTTTTTTTATATTTGAATAAATAAATAAATAAATGTTTTTCTCTTCATCGGCTCCTCACGCTATAAGAGTTTTTGCACTTCATTATCAAATGTACAAACTGTTGGAAATCACTAATAAGCGCTGATCATGGATATACACAACACCCAGACAAGACCAGAAATCAAACCTGGAGTCTTTCGCACCACAGGCGGCTGTTCGACTGTGCCACGGGGACGTCATTTTTTTCATATTTTAAAAAGTAAGGGCAACTCAATTGAATGACTGTATTATGTGAAATACATCAGACTAACGAACTACACAAGAATTTTGAGAAAAAATGCCGACTTGCAATGAAATAACATAGTTGAGAGACGTAAAAAAATATTGACAAAAAAACATCTTTTATCATGTAAAACTTGTTCAAACTCGCTTCAGTTGCAATTTTAACACCATAATTTAACTGAGGATATGAAATTTGGTTGGAAACGATACCAAACATGTTCATATTTACTTAAAATCGAGAGAAAAGAAGAATCATCTACACAGTCAACATTCCCCCCCACCCAGTCTTCCCCCTTCTGAAACTTTGACAGTAATTATGTCAAGATGATAGTTTAAGACCTCAGTGGATCAAGATATGATGTAATTTACTTCACATCCATGACAGGTCGCAGTCCCTACATCAAAAATGGTGAAAAAACTGAAAAATAATGATTTTTGGTCTTCCCTCCCCTTAATCATATTGTTGCTAGTTGAATAGAATCCACAGGTGAGTTGGTTAATATTGTTTATTAGTCCTCAGTTATTGATGTCTCTGAATCCCACGCCCACCACCTCGCCCACCACACTAAGTTCGTTACAGGTTTGATGTTCCGCCGCTTGACAGACGCTTTTTTGGACACCTTATCTCTTAGTACTTAAAGTCTGGGTCACCGTTTTTGCAGTAACACTTCCATTCACGCGGTATTATTTCGCTCACTTGCTAACCAAACTGAGCAAATCGCATCAGTTTAGCATTTCATTTATTACCCCGTGCCCAGACATTGCAGCCCAGCAGATATAAAACAAACTGTCTGATCTCTTATAATTATAACGTAACGCTTGATTCGGTAAGCTAATTACTAGGTCTAGACACTCGCACCAAATATCAATTATTCAAGAGTGCACACACTTTACAGTCATTCATTAGGCCTCTTTGTGAATGTTCACGTAAGGCTTAAGTAGGTATCTACCAAACAAATTACTTTGACATTACATACGCGTTTGTGAAAATTACTGCAAACTATTTGCGTCGAGCGTCGATTCAATTTGAGGAAAGTAAAAATGTTGAGCAAAAGACGAGCGACAGCGCAAATATATATCATTAAAACCTGCCCCTAACAAGCAATAAATCACGGAACACACCCAGTTGTAACCAACCATATTAAATTAGAGCAATATTAAATTACATTTGAAATTGTGCTCTAAAGCAATATATTCGCAAAAACTCGATATGGTTTCGCAATTCCGAAACGTCTTCTCTGTCTGACTTGTATCGGGGCAATTTATCTTGCTAAAGTAAGCAAATTAAATTTCGTGCTCTTATTTCTGCTCGTGCATCCGATCGAAAATTCGCAACTGTGAAGAGAAATGTATCTCTTCCGTATTGTTTAATTTTAATGAATGTGCTTATTCTCTTTGCTCGTGTCGGATCGTTTGCACAAAATACAGGCGGTCTGTCATAAATCTGAAGCTGGTTATATCTTGACTGTTTTAATAATTCTACGTGCGCAAAAGTGCTAAGAACTACTTATAATTATTATTAGAGAATACTTATTGTTACTGTTTAATACTACTTAGCAATTAGATTACATTTCGATTAATTATCAAAGCCTGAAGCTTGCGAGCTCAACCAAGACACCAAGACATTGTTTCTTTTTTGTAAAAAGAAGTACATAGGTAGGTAGGTCAAATCCTCGGACAAATCGAACTTTATAGCGATGAGTTTTCCATCAGTTTGCTAAAATGACCTCCGAACAAACATTCCAAGGTAGGAAGGATGGCATGGATGGAGTTCATGGAGCCCTACGTTAGAAGTGTCATCAAGTCAAAAATTGATTGTGTGGAAACATTTCAATATTGTCTCACTTGATAAAAAGTGTTTATCTTCGCATTCTTTTTTTTTTGTTGTTAACCACATTTTATTGAGGGCAATTTTTCCACTAGCGTGACTTCAACTGTCTAGCAGGTGAACGCCATAGAAGCGTCCTAATGATTGTTTTCGTAAAGTTTTCTTCCAGGTAGGAGCAGAACCGATTTCAATTGGCTTCATAGACGAGAATAATAAGAAATTCAAATCTGGGTAGGGTTAACCAAATGTAGAAATAGGCCATAAACTCGGAGACTCCGACTTCGGGATAAGTCAGAAACCTGTGCATTTGCACAATTGGCGGAGGAGCCGTTCAATACCTTCCTGATTCATTACCAAAACTGCTGGATATTTTTAAAGCTCTTCCAATCAGACGAAACTTCAAAATATTTGTTATTGAAATTTGTTTATATGTGTAGTAGGTTCCGAGGTACGTTCACTCCTACCGTGATTCTAGTCGGCTGGGCAAATTTTACAGTTTGGCATTAGACTTGACGTCCAACTGCCAAGTGTGCGTCTGGCTTGAGTCTCGAGAAATAGGATATTGAAATTATTGGGAATCAGTTTGTGTTACGTCGCTATTTCATGAAATCCCAGGTAAGAGGTGGAATTGAGGTAATTTTCTTCTTATCACTTCCTTACATATTAGCTCCGAAAAGCTCCGAAGGTGTGTTCCAAGATACGGAACTAAATCAAAGATGTGTACAAGTGATATTGGTGACCGATTGGCTCAAGGACGTCTATACTGACTGGACAAAAAGCTTAGCCAATTTTGACGTAAAAATGTGAAGCCGAGATTTGACAATCCCGACGGGCAAGTGTCATCGTCCGCGACCCGTATAACCATAGTGACGTTCAATCGGAGCACGCTCAAAACTGTCGTTCAGAAGTTTGCTGCCAGGCCCGGTCCTTCGCCTGGTCTTGTAAAATGATAACAATTAGTCAATCACTTGCAACAAAAAGTGTGTTATGTTGCGGAGTCCGCTTGTTGTTAACACTATTGGGCTTGCGCGGCATAATTAACGATAATTTGCCATGAATGCACAAGAGGCTGGCGGCGTCCGTCACGAATGTCACGATGACAATCCCGACGGGCACTGTGTCAGATCAAGCTTCAAGATGGCGGCGAAGTTTCTTATCCAGCTAGTAGTACTTATAGACATCCTTGGATTGGCTGCTGAAAGTAAGCTTACGTTGCTCCTCATACTAGGATTTGCAGAAAGTCTGTGGACACGATTGACCATTATCCTATGAGTGATAATGATATAGAAAATCTTCAGTAAAAAACGACGCAGTGTAAATTGTATGATGAATTTTAATTACTTATGGTTGGGTTATCGGTGCTGGCGGATGTTCAACCTCCAGATCGGAGAAGGCGTGGAAAAAGACATGGGAAGAAATGTAGCCGTAGCTCCATTTCATAATTATGGATATTGGAGCCATAATTCATTTGACGACTGTATCAAATTATGACACTGTCAATCTTCAGTTTTGAAACAGCAGTGCAACCAACTACTGCCAAGTTCTAGGAAGTTTTCAAATTTCAGACATCTCTACAGTCGACTATAGAATCACGGTAGGGGTGAACGTACTATAGTTGACCATCAAACGTCGCTAAGGCAACACATGTTCAATAGTGAGAAGAATAATAAAGGAGATCTATCGACCAAAAAAAAAAAGGTTTTCTCCAAATTAATTACACTCAAGCTTTTTTTGACTGACCCCTTTTTAGCACACATTTTCATGCCACTGGACATTTTCCAAAAATGATAGAATTTTCAGATTTTGCCTTCAATTCAGAAGAAAAAGTAATCCTGGTAAAATTTTGATTACAGAGATTTCGTTTCCAAAATTTTAGAGTCCAAATGTTGAGAAATATTAATTTCACAAATCTCAATTTGTGGGGTCGAAAAATTTTATAATTGAAAAACTGGTAATTTCTCAGCTAGAATGATGGTTACCTAACTCATAGAGCCTAGAAAGCCTATTTCAGTAGATAAATCGTGAAATTTCTTGAATTTTGATCTCTGAACCTTTCAAATTGAGGTTTTCAAATTATTTTCAAACATCAAAACTCAAATATCTCCAAAGACACCTCAAATCAAGATGTTGGACTAGCAATTTTTATTCTAAATTGAACGCAAACTAAAAATATGTCATTCAACTATCTTTGCAAAGATAATTCTTTTCAATTTAATGTATTATAATCATAGAGTAGGTGGTCTCATTCGAAATTTCAAAGTTGGGGTCGGTGGGGCAGAAAAAGCTGAAGATAGAAACTTGCCACTATATGTTTTAATTGTCTCCCTCAATATAACAATTGACAGTTTTTGCTCGAAAAACTATTCACTCGGAATCGGGAGGAGTTATTGTGGGTAAATGATTTTCAAATGATCACCCGGTATTGTATAATGCGTGTCCTGACATCCAACTGAAGAATGCATTATTTTCAAAATTTCTGGTAGGTTTTTTGCAATAATATATCTGACAACTGGTCTACAGGGTGTCCACGGTTTAAGTGCCCTAACTGTAGGGTTGTATTTTTTTGGCCAAATGCAAGAAAAAAATTTCTATAAAGTTTTTTTTTTCGGGTTTCAGTTTCCAAGTTACAGGGTGCCAAAAAAATTTAAAAAAATTGTCAACTTTTTTTTCAATAAATTATCTTGTAATTAGTGTGAGTAATATTGAACAAGGGCAAAAATTTCTAATAAGTCTTCTTTTCAGTTATTTTAATACTTTCAATAATACTGCAGCTCACAAAAGTCTCATCAGTCAATTTATTGTTATGATCGATTTTCATGTTTTTCAGCATAAAATGCCGTTTTTCTCGATAATGGTTGACTTCAGAGCTTCGGACAAGGAGTACCTTTTTTGCTTAAAATCGTCCGAGAAATCAAAAAATGTTATCAAAGATTGATTTTATTTTAGTGGCGTGCAGATAACAGGGGTTAATTGATGGGTAACCCTCAAATCTACGCCACTGGTTTTTTAACAAAGTCATGGTAACCCTTAATGGAAGCTGATTAATAATCTATCAATAGTACCAAGTTTGGTTTTCGTGAAAATAGTAGTTACTAGGGTATAGCAAAAAAGATTTTATTTTCTAATTGTTTGACACTCTGTAACTTGGAAACTGAAGCCCGAAAGAAAAACCAAGTGAGTATGCCTTCACGTGCGTGAGTCTCAGTAGCGCATTTTCTCAAAGAGACATATTGTGAACGTAAAGAAATTTGGTTGAAGGAGAAACACCATTCCTTGTCCACTTTCTTCATTCGAAACTCTTTGTGATATTGTGTTAAAATTCTTTCACTCATCAATATATTTTTTCGTTTGAGGGCGGAAGCTTGGAGCGGCGACTAATCAACAGTGGTCTATTCTTTCCCATTAGTATAGTAGCCATTTAGTCGGCCATCCATATAGCGAAAGAATTAGATCGCTATGTCTTCGGGCTTATGTTTTCCATTTATCTCTCACTTTGAGGGCAGCGTGTGGGGGTGGCAGCATTCGGCAAAGTAACTGTTGCACAGTTTGAGTTAAGAGTTTTTAAATGTTCAAGGGAATATGACAATCATTGAATATTGTGGAAGTTGCATTTTTTTTTGTTTGGGGGCGGGAGCTGAAGGCGGCGACTAATCAAAAGTGGCCTCTCTGCCCATTTTTAGTCAGCTATCTATATAGCGGAACAATTAGATCGCTATGTCTTAAGGGTTATGTTTTACATTTATCTCTTACTTTGGGGGCGGCGTGTGGGAGCGGCAGAGTTTGGCAAAGAAATTCTTCCACAGTTTAAGTTGGGAGTTTCTGAATGTTTGGGGTAACATTAAAATGTAATTCAATGGAAATTATTGAAAGTTGCACTTTTTTTTCTTTTGGGGGTGGAAGTTGGAGGCGGCGCCATGTCAAAGGTAGCCTATTCTCTCCCATTTTCAGTTAGCTATCCATATAGCGAAAGAATTAGATCGTAATGTCTTCGGATTTATGTTTTTCATTCATCTCTCACTTTGAGGGCAGCGTGTGGGGGCGGCAGCATTCGGCAAAGTAACTGTTGCACAGTTTGAGTTGGGAGTTTCTAAATGAGAGGGAAATATGACAATCAGTGAAAATTGTGAAAGTTGCATTTTTTTTTTGTTTGGAGGCGGCAGCTGGAGGCGGCGGCTTATCAAAAGTGGCCTGTATTTCTCCAATTTCAGTCAGCTATCAATATAGTGAAAGAATTAGATCGCTATGTCTTCAGGTTCATGTTTTACATTTATCTCTCACTTTGGGGGCGGCGTGTGGGAGCGACAGAGTTTGGCACAAAAATTCTTGCTCAGTTTGAGTCAAGAGTTTCTAAATGTTCGAGGTAACATCATCAGCTAAATCAGTGAAAATTGTTGAAAGTTGCACTTTTTTTCTTTTGGGGGCGGAAGCTGTAGGCGGCGCCATATCAAAAGTAGCTTATCCTTTTCCATTTTTAGTCAGCTATCCATATAGCGAAAAACTTGGATCGCTATGTTTTTGGGTTCATGTTTTTCATTTATCTCTTACTTTGGGGGAGGCGTGTGGGAGCGGCGGTGTTCGGCTGAGCAAATGTTGCACAATTTAAGTTGGCAGTTCCTCAATGTTTAAGGGAACATCTCGATCAGGAACATTTGTGAAAGTTGCACTTTTTATCGTTTGGGGGCGGAATCTGAGGGCGGCGACTAACCAAAAGTAGCCTATCCTTTCCCATTTTCAGTCAACTATTTATATACCGAAAGAATCAGATCGCTATGTCTTCGGGTTTATGTTTTTCATTTTAAAGCGATTGGGGGCGGTTTTTAGCAGTTTTTTCATGTCGGCGGCGCATATTGAAGACGGAATGTTTTTTGGCTTACGTTTATAAGTGGCAACTATGTATTATTCAAAAAATGAGAACACCAGAGCATCAGGTCTGGTAGAAAGTGCAATATTATGTTATTTCAAGTTTATCGGGGGCGGTTTTCTCTATGTTGGCGGCGCAATATAGACATCCAATATAGCCTAGCCCTCCTTTGGGAGTGGCAGCTATGTAACAGCGAAAAAATTAGGAAGCTAGGTCGTCTAGTTTGGGAGGAGTTCAAGGAACGGACGGACGGACGGACGGACGAACGGACGGACGGACGGACGGACGGACGGACGGACGGACGGACGGACGGACGGACGGACGGACAAAGCGGTTGCAATAGCGATTTTCATCAAGATGGAAAATGCGCTAAAAATATTGGAATTTTTTTTGTATTTGGCCAAAGAATACAACCCTACAGTTAGAGTACTTAAACCGTGGACACCTGTATATTGCTAAAATTGAATACAAAGAATTTTATAACACAAGACTATAACTTGGGAAGCAAAAAATGTTAAAAAAGTATATGTAGGAATGTAATATTTGATAAGAGCATCGGTGGGAAACTTGACAACTAGCCTGGATGTTGTTAGCAAAAAAACTGACCTTCTTTGAACTTATGGATTGAAACATTGACGAGCAGCATTATAAAATTACGTCAATAGTTTTTTTTGCTCCCTAATATTACATTTCAATTGCTTAACAACTCGTATTATACCTACGTGATACCTCTAATTATACACACCTATTTTTTGCTTCCACTGAACGAAGGGTTCTTATACCTACACTATCTACTGCGTCAGACCAGAACTGAAACAAAAAAGATTCGGTCTGATTAGTCGAAAACTCGATTTTGGTAATGAGGAACTGAAAATCCCTAACACGATTACGAAACGGCTGATTGCAGTCCATCATATAAAAAAGTTGTACAAACATCGAAGAGAATAAAGACGGCGTTTGCGTATTGATTCAATCTGAAAGCTGTTTATCTCACGGCAATAAAGTTCATGTGTACTTTGCTTCGAAATTGGGTCAATTCTATCTAATACCAGTAATACCTTATATACCCATAACTAGCCCAGCATTATTATTCCTACCATAACATCATCATCGCCGTACAATATCGAACTTGATGCTACTTCATAACCAGAAGACAGGTAGCTAATTTGATGCGGTATTTCCAAGCCCGACGAACAATGCTCACCCTTCGAGTCTTTAAAATGTGAAGGGCAATCAAGTTCAATTATTACCACGCATCAGTTCAAGTCTTTCATATCAAGCTCTTCGACGCAACATACCTACCTAAAATGCAAAAATTCAATTCACTGCTCTCGTCTCATAGTCAATTAACCAACTTTACTCCTTCAAATAAGGTGATTGAATTAAAATCAAATCGTCGTAAAGTTAATTGATTTGCCATTATGATATTTTGCAAACATATGACATCATGGATGCGACGAGGTCCTCTCTGTCTGGTTTTGGTCGAAGAAATGTGAACTAGTTTATCTCAATGAGGATCGTAAACTTGGCATTCAATAACGCAATTCATGTGTCGAAGATCTATGGGCAGGTATAATAGGAACGTCAAATTCGATCGAGTCGGCTTATCTCCATGGGCGCAGTATTACAGGGGGACGACAAATGGGTGAGATCTGCTTTGCTGAAATCATCGCAAAGTTACTGACACTGTGATTTTGAACTTCGTTTTTTAAAGAATATTTTCCACCCTTTTCATGTTCTTAGAATTGCACAGATTTTTGGACAGTTTTGTACAGTTGAGATATAATTTATTGCCACGGCTCCAATTATCAAATCGGCGATGTCAAGTCATCGAGATTTGATCGAGAACGGCCTGAAGTGTCTAGAATTTGTCTATTTGATAGTTGCAGCCGTGAGCCGTGACAATAAATCATATCACAACTGGTACCTACAAAGTATTAAGGTACTCCGAATATTAAAGTGAATGCTTTACTATGAAGACTGATTCGGGGATAAGACACGAACCCGTCGAATTGGCGGAGGAGCCGTTTGAGAACATGCCGAATTCACCACAAAGCTGATGGTTTTTTTAGGGTTCTAGCGTTCAGACTTGCATTGCAACAAATGATGAGATATGCCGAAACGGAAGTCGGAAGTCGTGATGGAAATTCTTTATGACCTGTCAAGTGAATGAAAGAGAGCATTCTTGATGATTAAGTTTGCGTGTAGAGGGACCAAAGAAGGAAGTTCAGTTTATTGACGGATAAGGTGAGAATTCTGTGAAAAAGAAGATCAAACGTCAAGTGAGGTGAAATACTTGATTGTGGATCTATACGATGCTCAAGCAGAATAATGTATCAAATAAGTATTTACAAGAAACTGTTACTACATATTATACCTAATAATGTATTCCAAAACATATTCCTGATATAAGAATATTGAACGCCACAAGTTAGAATCATCCATTTCCATACAAAATAGATCAAGGAATCGGGAGTAGTATACAATGGACCCAAGAGCTCCATTACTTCCCCAGTCCCTGCCCAGTGCAATCCAAAATATATAGGCCAAGGAATTAGCCTCAAAAATAAATCCATCGAGTATTTTTGTTATACATTGTTTCAAGTTTTTCCCAGATGAAGAGCAAAAGCTTAGGTAACGAAACATAGAGCTCAGATATTTCCAGTACAAAAAATATTGAGTTTCGATCTGTATTTACCTGTCTTGGCGGTGACAGCTCCACGCCACTGACTGTCAAACATAACCACTGGGGATAACTTCTTATTCCATTACGAAGTGCCTCATCAAATTAGCTCATCTGGTCCATGTTTTTATCTTGGCATTTCGCGCAAAACACACTACGAGTATACACCGAGTCTTAATTTAATTATCATATCATGACTCCAGTGATTTATAGCCCGAGCGCGTTTAATAAATTACCGCAATTTGTAATATGAGAACCTAACGCATTTTATTTTCCACACATGGTCACTTTTTATCCATATTCTCAATCTAATCCAGTTAGGTACCAGTTAACGAATAGCGACAGTATAGTTGTCGATGGAGAGATTGTCCATGTCCAGTAGTCCAGTACTCAACTATTGGTGAAATATTATGCATCTTTCATCTTTCACGCGCTTATTATGTGGAGGAGACTAAAATGATGCAGCTCGCCGTGTTTCGGTGCAATATAGTGGTTCAGTTTGATTATTCTATCACTCGCATATTATATTTGTTTCGTTTCTTGAGCTTTCCACATGATAAGTACTTAGCTCACCTATAGCTTGCTCCATTATTTCCTTTACTTCTGTTTTGCAGCAAGCGCTTGAAAGCTTATGACAAAATATCCACTTTGTTAGCTGGGATAACAATTCCGTTGAAGCAGTAGATATCATCTCAAGATGAATGATCGCTGAGAAATAGAAAATTTCAACAATGAAGCTAAAAATGCATAAGAATGAACTAGAGAAAAGGACTCCGTGGAATTCACCACAAGTGCCGAGCTAGTGGGAGCAAAATATTTCTGTTGTACTTGCAGCATTTTATTATAGGAAACTGCGTCATCTTCCCTCAACCCCACAAGCATATTGTTACGAGCGGCGATCCCGAACATATGGGTAAACACTCGATCTTTCTGGATTCTTCCATCCATTAGATCGCAGTGTAGGAGTGTGGAATGTTCTGGTGCATCCCAGAGCGCACGTTTACGTGGACCCGAATGGGGAGACTTCAATGCCCGATCGAGAAAGATCTGTCTATTTTGGTGGAGGCGCCGTTCCAGAACCCGGCAGAATTATACGGGTAACGTGTGTGATTATTCAGGAATGGTCTAGAAACCGCATATGCCGGCCACTATGGAATTTGCTGGAAGTAGACAGAAAGTTCGGGAACACTATTCGGAGGCCTTATATAAGGCATCAGCCGGCAGCTCAGAGCAGTATTGAATTGGAATGCAAAGTGGTAACAAGTGCGAAACAAGCGAAGTACCTGCGATATGATTCTTGAGTAAATAATTGTTGGCGTGTATTCATTGTAGTACGCAGAAATAAACAGCGTGCGTTTTCAAACGATCGTCTCAATTTTATTCGACCCCTTACGCGAGATATCGTAACAATATAAAATGTCTGCAAAAATATTGTCGCCGTTTAGGTGGAAAACGCTTCCGACATTTTGCAGAACAAATCTCATTTCACAATTTTGCCGAAGCGTCAAATATTCATGTGTGTGGATCCGTCTTCTGCTTTGTTGCATTGTATAATTTTTCTGAATATCACGATTTTGTTGCTTTTATCTCTGTCTAAAAACCTTCAGTCTTCAGTTTATAAGCTGGAGCGACGCACTGCCGCATTCCTCGGAATCATAATATACTTTTCGGCGGAGTGAATCCTTCCAGCGCGAGGTCTAACTTATTCATTCTGAAAAGTGACTTGCACTTATATCTGGACAGGTGCGCATTTAGAATTTTTACGCGCAAGTAAAACATTTGCACTTTTCAATAATAATAATTGCTCAAGTCACTGATTTAAATTTTTACCATCGTGTTGTTGCGACGGCGGCTTCTCTCAAAGCGTGACTTGGAAAAGTGCCCCTTTCCTATCAGTACTACACATTAGCAGATATTGTACATAAATATAGAAACAGATTGTGTCTTATTGAGTTATGTAAGCTAGGAACAATCCATGGCAGCAATTTTTATCCTAGTTATTTAATAAATCGTGAGGTGCTTATTAGGTGGTACCTCACTGCACTGTTCAAAAAAATGCTTTCTAAGTCGGTTAAAATTTTTACTCTGGTACTCTGGTTCATATAACGACCGGTACCCATACGCTACGAGTTGAGCAATAATTTATTAGGTGTATCGCAGCACAAATTTTCATGGCATCTATGGGAGTCCTAAATTTAACAAATTGGATATCTTATAATAAACACGCAGCAAGATACAATAAATTTGGAGGAGCATATTCTTTTACCTGTCAAACAGAAGTGGGTATTATAGGAACCGACTCGGGTATACTTATTTACTTACTCACCTAGGAAATGAGACACTAGTATCATTATGATTTGCAGTTGTTTATTTAAAGAACATCTAAATCGTCGAATTCGAATCGTCCCTACGTTCCTATTACGCTCAAGCTAACTGAAATTCCCAATAACATACCCCGCCTTGAAATTTCATTAAACAATGTTTACAAAGTGCAGATATTGTTTACTATAATGTATAAACCACTTTAGAAATGTTTTCATTTTCAGACAAAGTAAGCAGGTATGATATTCGTGGGAATGAACTCTACAAAAATCTGTTATTGTTATTTTTGCATAACAAAATGTTTACGTTTACTATTAAGTATCAGGATATTGGGAACTTCAAGACCGGAGACACTGATAGTGAGATACATAGAGAGTGTCAATCTGAAAACTTTCTACTCCTGATTTTTCCTCTAAATGAAAAAAAATCCGGGAGGGGTAAATTTCATATTTGCGGGCGACAAAATGATCAGAATAAATTCAATGTTCCTACTGAATTCTCGGAGACTGGGTGGCTACCTTTTCAAAAATTTCAAACGGAAATAGGGATCCAGTGACACATCATTTTCAAGGCCTCTCAACTTTCTTCACTTTGGTGCGAATAGTAATAAAACTGTACCACCCGTTTTTAAGACCCCCCAAGGGTAGCGTGGCCCGTTTTGTAAACATTCACCGAGAAACAGGGTTTTTGAACCACATAATTTTGAAGCCCGTCCACCTCCCACTCTCCTTATTTTGGTGTGAGAAGAAACAAAATCGAATCTAACTACAGGACATTATTTACCTTTTTAGAATCGTCCTCTAGAGTTATGCTACTATATGATACATTATTCGTGGTGTTTTCAGTCTCGCAATACCACGCAATACATTTTTCAATCGGCGGGTAATTAACACGTATCTACTAATTCGTGTAATTATAAATGTCTGCCGCTTTCCTATCAAATAGTGAGCTAATGTGATTAGAAGATGTGCGCTTCAGCTGCTATAAACTTATTTTGCTTATTTCAAGTATACCTACACCTAACTGTACCAAGGTACTTAATTGAGCTACTGATGCTGAAGATTTATAGTAAGTAATATCAAGTTGAAGATAAAAGATAAAATTGACGTATGAGTCTTGCCAAATGCGACAATCTTTGCCAAATATGTAGCTTGATTCATGCATAATGGTCTATATCTTCGGTATTTGCAGCCTGCTAATCGCACTTAGATATCGCCCTACTTAACTTTATTCCCAGTGTCGCTGTTAATCAACTTGAATGCCAAAAAGTTCTACCTGCTGCCTGGCCTAGCCGCTCTCGTATACTCGCGTCCTCTATTCGAGAATATTCCAGTAAGGCCTCGAACGTTCTCGGCGCTTCCATTGTCGTTCCTGTATATTCCAGCATTGGTCGGCAGTCCATTCGCAAAAGCTCTAGAAAAGGCCAACAGAACCGCGAATTATTCTGGTAAGCTCTAAATGGACAGCTCCTCCGCCAATTGTGCGAGTGTGCTTGGGTGTGTGCTTGATCAGGTGTCGTGATCTCTAGCGAGTTCCGTAACAATGTCCAGGAGTAATTCATAAGAAATTTTATACATTGAGGAATTACATAGCGTATGGTACACCGCTCCAGTCAAGGTTAAACACGATGAGAGTGCAGCAACGCAGATCCAGGACAGAATTATTTTTCTCCCAATTTGTGCGAATCGCCAAAATCTGCGTCCTTGTTCTAAACTGAATTCGGTGAGCCTACGGTTCATGATGGTTTCCATAATATCGGAGCTCCAGTACCTCCAAACTCTACGTGGGCCTCTGAGAGCCAGGACTAGTGCAGTAGCTTTGTCATCCTCATTCAATTCAGCAGCGTCAAATTGTCTCTTGAAAGTTTTACATTGTTCAAAGACTTTGTCCATCGTAATCCGGCAGCTTTATAGTCCGGAGGTTAGTGACCAAAAATCAAGTGAACCTTGCATTTGGTGACAAAAGCACAAAAATTGGTGGGATAGTCCACGAGACCTTGCTTTTTCGATTGAGTCGAAGCGTCACGCCGATTTTTTCTCGGGGGGTCGCCAGGGGGCCCCTGAAATTTGAAAGGGGTGGGGTCCCTACGGAACCACTTTTTAATATCGCTATATCCAATAAAAAGGAAACGTATGACTCCACTATAAACCCTAACAGCATCAGTCACCATGTCGCTGTCATTCTTCACTGTTGAAAAAATAAAGTCTTCGGCTAGTACGAAAAATTTGTTTTAATTTTTTTTCTCCTACAAGAACATGCAAGATTGGCGCGTTTGATGTTTTTTCCCACATTTCCGCATCAGCTTATTCTATGTATAAAGTCGAAAATGTGAGGAACCTATTTTCGGGGGAATGCCAAACAGAGAAGTGAGCAATTTTCACTGCCCAGTTCAACAGCGGTTTTTTTAATATTCCCAATCGATATTACTGATACCATTGACAAGGGAAAAATACGTTGGACTATCCTCTAACAATATTTCAAGATTTTAAATGCAAAACCGCACGCAAAAATCCCGTAGACTAATTTTTATTGAGGCCGGTAAAATGTCTCTAGTACTGTGCGAGTACGTAATAGGGACTGCCAAAATACTTTGTTCAGGACATGCGGCTCAAACACTCATTGTCAAGGACCAGGACCTCATAAAAGAGTCTACCCGAGTAATGTGAAAAAAGAGAATCCCGGTCCAAGATAATAATAGCACTGCTTGCCGTGAAAACCTGTTGTGCAGGAAACTTTTGCAGCTACCTGTTTCATTTTCCCCGGAATGGGTACAACTGAGAGCTGAAAACCTTTTTACCGCTCTTGATAAAAAAGTTTCTACAGGACTTTTACGTGTGGCTCCGCATTTAAAGTTTTGAAATATCGTTAGAGGATAGTCTAACCTATTTTTCCCTGGTACTGGTATTAGTTATATCGAATGGGAATATTAAAAAAACCGCTGTTGAACTGGGCAGTGAAAATTGCTTACTTCTTTGCTTGTCGTTCTCCCGAAAATTGGTCTCTCGCATTTTTGACTTTATACATGGAATAAACTGATGCGGAAATGTGGGAAAAAAGATCAAAAGCGCAAATTTCCCATGTTCTTGTAGGTAAAAAAAAAATTAAAACACATTTTTCGTACTAGCCGAAGACTTTTTTTCCGAGTGCTTTTCTCACAAAGTGCAAGGTTCATGTCACTAACCTCCGGACTATCACGCTATGAAGCTCTAGCGTTGTTTCCTGGACCCGTTAGTGCAACTTTATCATATTCAATCAATCGCTACAAATGTTCCTTTCATTTTTTTCACATTGCCGTCAGAGTATCGTGTCTGTTGTCGTCATCTGTTCGTCTAGATGCTTCTTCCCTTTTATTCGTCTCTGTTGGAAATTTCGAAACTTTCTGTAATCATAATCTGAATTCCTCTCAATTTTTCTGCTTATTCTTGAACCGACAATAACGCAGGTTTCTTGCAACGCAACGTAGGAAAGGCATAGTAGGTCATAAAACTGTGCGTAGTGTCTTCTGGACCAATGTCCAGGCCTGCCACGCCGCCTACGGGAATACATAGTGTAGTGGTGACTAACCCCTCTACCGCAGAACAATGACGCGTTTCCGTCGACTGCGCGATTGTTGTGGTGTTCTTCACCTGTGACTACTCTACCAGCGTTGGGGGGCTTTTGCGACACACATTGGTTCATTTTACGAATCTAGCTGGACAAAAATAAAATAAAAACATTTTTTTTCAAATTGATCACGACCAATGTTTTTGATAACCAATGAACCAAAATAACTTTACTGATTGAAAATCTTTCCAAATACTTTGCCACCTACTTTTTGCGCGGATCCAGAAACAAGATAAAACCGAGGATAAAACAATGTATCTAAGTGAGAAAAGTCGTATCTGTCGCCTTCTTTCCACTACCAAACTACGACAGTGTTTGAGTACTGGCAAAATTTCTGTTTTCAAGAATATCCAGACACAGGTTCGTACTTTCAAATAATATACTTGTTTTCCATCCTAACCCACTTTACCCTATATTGGCAGCGATTTCTGTTTTACCCTGCAAGTTTTCGAACAGCTACATTTTTGCGTGGACGTACACTTCGATTGCTGTGAATTTCTGTGATGAGTTTCAATTCATTTGAAAGCTTATTTCTTGCCCTGTCTAAATGCATAATAGTCCATCCGCTAGGTACTATTCTGTATTTTTTTAGAGGTCGAAAAGGTTTTTTTTGGAATTCCAATCAGTTAAGGTCCACAGAATCATATTTTTTTGGTGGCAACGCTCAAAAGTGGTGCGGTCACCCTGTGCACCCCCATGGGGGCCAGCCCCCAGTTAATCGAATTTCAGTTCTGTAACTCGGAGGATTGACACAGAATTACAAAAAATTCAGGATGTCATGAAAAAACTCCCTCAAAAGTCATCCACAATGAAGATACAGCCCTTCAAGTTTCAAAAAAGGCGATTTCCGTGGAGGTACAATTTCCACAATTTTCAACCGATTTTGCTGAAAATTTGGCTAAGCCCCTCTATAACAAGCATCTAGAAGGGGGAATTTCATTTTCTGGATAAATTGTCCAGTGGCGGAACAACTGGAAATTTTGACATAATGCCGTCCCTCCTCATTTCTCAAGTCCCTGGTCAACTTTGGACTCTGAAACTTTCACTATGTATCGAATACATTATTCAGCTACGATGCTCCCAAAAAAAAACCAAAAATTTGGACACAATTTTTTCATATAAAAAAAATACTAGGGTATTCAGCTAAAAAAATTAAAGCAAATCCTCCTCTTCTATATTCAACATTAAACCCAGAAACCAGCTCTGATTCTAATTTTTTTGGGAACATCGTAGCTGAACAATATATTCGATACATAGTGAAAGTTTCAGAGTTCAAAGTTGACCAGGGACTTGAGAAATGAGGAGGGACGGCATTATGTCAAAATTTCCAGTTGCTCCGCCACTGGGCAATTTATCCAGAGAATGAAATTCCCCCTTCTAGATACTTGTTACAGAGGGGCCTAGCCAAATTTTCAGCAAAATCGGTTGAAAATTGTGGAAATTGTACCTCCATGAAAATCGCCTTTTTTGAAACTTGAAGGGCTGTATCTTCATTGTGGATGACTTTTGAGGGACATTTTTCATGACATCCTTAATTTTTTGCAATTCTGTATCGATCCTCCGAGTTACAGCACTGAAATTCGATTAACTGGGGGCTGGCCCCCATGGGGGTGCACAGGGTGACCGCACCACTTTTGAGCGTTGCCACCAAAAAAATATGATTCTGTGGACCTTGACTGATTGGAATTCCAAAAAAAACCTTTTCGACCTTTAAAAAAATACAGAATAGTACCTAGCGGATGGACTATAAAGTTTGGGTGCGTCGAGCTGCGTCTGAGTTTTGTATCTCAATTTTTAGACATGCATGTAATTTCTCGGCGTGACCTTTTCGAAGTGTGGTAAACAAAAATAATAAAGAAGCGAAATATTTGTAAGTGTATCTACATAAGCTTCAGTTTTTCGGACAAGATGATGTCGGAGAGGCTATTGAAGTGGCTGTCATAAAAAGAATTGAAGATTTTGCTTCAAGACAAAACTTCTGAAGAGTCTCATTTTGTTTCTGTTTTTTTTTTTACATCAACTTGCTCCATTTTTTATTTCAGAAGATTTGCATGTAAAATCTTCAATTCTTTTTATACCAGCTACTTCAATGGCCACTCCGACACCATCTTGTTTAGGAAACTGAAGTACATGCAAATACACTCGCAAATACTTTGCCCCGTTGTTTTTTTCGTTAACCAACACTTCGAAAAGGTCACGCCGAGAAATTACATGCATGTCTGAAAACTGAAATACAAAACTCAGACGCAGCTCGACGCACCCAAACTTCATGTAGTTTGACAGAGCAAAAAACAAGCTTTCAAAAGAATACAAACTCATTACAGGAATCCACAGGAATCGAAGTGTACGTCCACGCAAAAATGTAGCTGTTCGAAAACTTGCAGGGTAAAACAGAAATCGCTGTCAATATAGGGTAAAGTGGGTTACGATGGAAAACAAGTACATTATTTGAAAGTATCCACTTGTGTCTAGATATCCTTGAAAACAGAAATTTTTACAGTACTCAAACACTGCCGTAGTTTGGTAGTGGAAAGAAGTCATATGATAAGACTTTTTTATTCACCTTGTTTTGTCTTGACTTCGAACCCGCGCAAAAAGTAAGTGGCAAAGTATTCAGGGAACTCTCCAATTCATTTAGTTACTTTGGTTTATTGCTCATTGAAAAACATTAGTCGCGAACAATTTTGAAAAATAGAAAGTTGTAGTAAATAAGTCTTCTTCACTTGTTTTTCATATCGTTTACTCGACTAAATGAGCACCGCAGGGAACTACCTGCGTTCGATTTAAAATTACACTTTACAAGACATGTAGTTGCCGAAGGCCATGATTTTGCTTTTAATTGTTTGAAACCAATCCAAAAACCTGACAACAGACACCTAATTGAATTTTCTGAAATTTTGCAAATAAAAAAACACTACAATCTTGATCCAGATAGCCTCCTCAACGAACAAACCGATTTTGACAACATCTACATTATACCAGCTCTACTCCCAATTTTATAATCCTCTCCTTCATTTTCTTTTGTTGTTTTACCTGCTACGTCTATTCTTCATTGTTACATCATTACTTAGACATAAAGTTCTATGCTATGTCACATTAGTTTTGAAAATGGTTTTATATATTTAATCAGCCGAAACTCGAGTAAACGATATAGAAAACAAGTGGAGAAGATTTATTCACTACAACTTTATATTATACAACTCTATTTTGAGCACTATGGATCCCTTTATGAACTTTAATTTTTAAAAAGTTATTTTTTCCATTTTTGTCCAGCTAGATCCGTGAAATGGACCACTGTGCGACATCTGGATGAAACGCGCGTGCGGCAGCCAATGCTTAAACCTACCATAAACATCCATGCATCACACTGCATCTCGATGAGGCCTGTTGGTGGGGCATGATAAGCTAAGAGAGATGAAAGAGGAACACCTCCACCTGGAAAAAATTGAAGGCGCACCACTTGCATTTAATAGGTTGCTTACATACACAGCATAGGTAACTAGGCATCCATGGCATTTTGACAAGTTTTAGAAGAGCAATATCACTGATGAATAGATTGAACAATATCTTGAAATGTTTACGGAATATAGTTCATCATAGTTTTACACCAAGCACACAAAACGCCGTGCATTCTCCTAATCAATGGTTTATTGGAAAAAGTTTAATGAAAAGTACTCAACTTGGAGATGTATATTTGTATATAGCTGACTGATCGTCCTCAAATGCGACAAACACAACACCCAGACCTATGCCGCGCCGTGGGGAATCGAACCCAAAGTCTTGCGTCAAAGGCGGATGCACTACTACCTTTGTCACGGACCCGTTCGTTATTGAAAACTGTCTACAGTTGACCGATCATCCTCAAATGCAACAGATGTCGAGTTGTAATAGACGAGATTCGATTAGCGGAAATACGAGCTCGATATGTTCGACCATTTGAAAGACATGAGTTTTAGCTACCGACAAGAAGCTGAATATATCGATATCAAACCAGTCCATCTCCCGCCCTTGCGATGTGTTTAATAGGAAGCCTCGCTCAGAGGATCATTAAATTGTTTTGTTGTTATCCTGAAAACTCCTAAAAGTCTGGTTGACAAAAAATTATTCGCTCTAAAACTACGGTAAAACGAAACATACTTGCCAAACGTCCCCTGAAATGAAATGGTCATTAATGCAAAAAGTGAGAGAACGAAAGTAGAAGAAAAATTGTATGCAACACGGTGAAGAATACGGATGATTATTCAACTAATTTTGAAGTTTGAGAGACGTGAACAAAGCAAGTCCGAAATAGGCCCTTTTCGATGTAGAAATTACGGAGAATGGTTTCGTCTCCATCATATCTATTTTACGTCAACATCATGGCACCGTTAAGGGCGGTTTTCGCCCCATAACTCGGCTAGTCTATAAACGGGAGCCTTGTTTTTCCTTTGTAAAGAGCAAATATCTGATTATTTCTGTAATAGCTCAACTTTACGAGAAGTGTCCACCTCACTAGTTGTTAATGTAGAGCATTTTGCACGGTAAATATAAGTGGCATGCACGCACCACTCCTTTATAAATATGTTGGTTGCGTCAGAAAAAAATCATATCCAAAAAACTATGAGTCATAGATTGAAATTTTTTGTTTCAAAAAATTCTCCAATACTTTGGCCTTATCAGCTTCGCTGGTTGTATATGTATAGAAAATTATGGAAACAGAAAAGTCTTTTGCTGGCTGAGAATCATGATGCATTCCTAGACGATGTAAATGTTTATGAACTAAATGAATAAATAATAAAGCATTGTTTCTCAATCGCTGTCACACTGTAACAAAAGTCTGAACATGTACTTTAATTTAAAAAAAATAGTACATAGCCTCATTGAATCGAAAAATATGATGATGTAAATTTTGGTATACATACATATATGCGTTTTTTCTATTTTAGATGAGTTTCGCGACTTATGTATATTCTATTGTTGTAAAAGATTGTTTATATTTGACCGATAATCTTCAAACGTCGCGTCGCGTCGTCAGTATCAACCCGCAATAGTTAAGATTTGATTAACGAAAGAATGAACTTGATATGTTCAACCGTTCGGAAGATACGGAAGATTTTGATGAATTTTGTTAGGAAACAAGAACGAGAAACGAGGAAAAAAATCACGAAGAAAAAGCGGCCACAAATAGCCTCCGTCTACGAGGGCGTACAGTGGCCACCGCATTTTTTTTTTTTCTAATTTACACTTCTGTAAACTTACACTTTAAACTGTGAATTTACACTTGGAAACTGTAAATTTCCACTTGATTCTTGATGATTTATTCTGAAAATTGAGCGTTGTGATGCCGGATTGGTTTGAGTTCAAGTGGTCGACGCACTCTCACCACATCCTCACCCTTATCACTTTATATCCAATGTTTCCAAAAAACATCAATACAAATTAAAATTTCATTGAAGGCTATTTTCATCTATTTTCCACCAAAAGATACACAAGCGACTAATCCGAGAAAATGCCGAAAATCAACCCCGCAAGTATTATGAAGCCGGTGCAGCAGCCGAAGAAGTGTTTCACCCCTGGATTGTCTATTCTGCATGCGGGTCAATAACTTTTCAAGATAGCATACCACCGCCTACAGATTTTCACAGGACCTCTTTATTGGGCTGCCGCACCCAGTGCCGGCCCTAACAATGTTGGCGCCCCGGGCAAGAATGCGAAACCGCCGCCCCTATGTTGGGTCCACGAGCGAAGCGAGCAAAAAATTGAGTATTTTTCTTGCAATAATGGAGCTTTGTGTGCTTTTACAGAAGCAGATTTGATGATCGCCGCTGACAAGTCGTTTTTTGCTTTCATAAATTATCAATTTTTTGGATTTCAACCGCGATTTTTCCGCCCCTATGAGCTGGCGCCCCGAGCGATCGCCCGTCTCGCCCTACCCTAAGGCCGCTACTGGCCGCACCTTGCAGCATAGGAAGATCATCCCTAAAACCACCTCTTGCGAGGGGTATGTTTGGGAAAATGTATGGGCTCCTTCCATCAGTTCCATCTTCTTTCATAGCTGAAATTTTCTAAAATAATTTAGAAATGATACACATTTTTCCACCAAATCAAACATCTAGATTATGTTTTTGTTGGTCTTTAAAAGTCTAAAACAGACACTTCTATTTTTCTAGGTCTCCTCAACAACATACAGCCCAACATCAAACTCACCAATGAACTCAGCAAAGACCAATGTCATCCCATTCTTAGATCTTCTCATAATACTCTCCCACAACACCATTAAGTTTGGTATTCTCCACGAACCCATGTCCACCGATTGCATATCTCCTTTCACTCTTGACACCCTACTTCACACAAATTTGCGTTCTTCCATTCAAGCTTCCATAGACTTTTTTCCATACCTTTGAAAACCGTAATAACGGTTACCCCTATTTTATCTAAAAACTGGATCACAAAAAACGCACAAAACTTGACCTTTCCAATTCTACTTCCACGTTCACATGAGCTTCTTCTTTTTTGGATGCTTTTCTTACGCTTTTTCCAAAATTCCTCAATCCTTCAACATCAGAGTATCTTTTTCAATACCTCGTACTTCCTATTCTTCCCACATATCGAATAAAGAACCTATACCGTTAATATTTTCCAAGAGCGAAGTCTACAGACTTTCTTGCGGTGAAACATACGATCTATCCTTCTCGCCAAAGCTGTTGACTGAGTGGGGAAAAAAATTATTGAGAGAATCTTGGACGAGCTGAAATGGGTTTGGTCATTAAGACATTGAGGTGCTCCAGAAAACAGCATAAGGATTTTGTTATCGGCGACCTGTAAAACTGATTTGAAATTGGTGGGAAGATCATGCGTCATGGGGACATCGACAATCATAGGCATGGCAGTGAAGGAAGAAGAAAATGAGGAGAAATCAAAATTGGGACGTTTCAAGTTTCAAGGAACCTGGAGTCGAAGCTTGTGAAAGTGCGACCTGATGTATATTTCACCGCAACCGCAAGAAAGTCGCATACACTTCCTCAAACACACCCCTCGCAAGAGATGGTTTTATGGATAGCTTTTCTATGCTGCAAGGTGTGGCAACCTGATAAAGAGGTCCTGTGAAAATCTACAGGCGGTGGTATTTTTTCTTCAAAAACTATTGACCCCCATGCAGAATAGACAATCCCGTTTGCAACACTATTTCAGCTGATGCTGCACCGGCTGTATAAACATCGCGGGATTGATTTTTGACACTTTTCGAATCCGTTGGTTGTGTATCTTTTGGTGAAAAAATGATGAAAAAAGCCACACCCTTCTTAGAGTGAGGATCTGGTGATGGTAAGGGGTGAAGGGGTGAGGGTGGTTGTCAATTGTGATATTCCTTCAATTTTGAGTTAACTACCCTTACGTTTTAGATATAGGTCTAATTTTTGTAGATAGAAGGTATATATTGAAATAATCTTGAAACTACACCACAATTTTTCTATTTTTCTTTTACCAACCGGTTTCGCCTTTCGGCATCATCATCATTATGTAGATAGACTCAGCCTTGCAGTACCTACACGTGTGTAAAAAATCATGACCACTTGAACTAGTGGCGTATTTATGGGGGTGGCACGGAGGGCATGTGCCCCCCTCATTGATCTGTGGTAATAATAATAATAATAATAATAATAATAATAATAATAATAATAATAATAATAATAATAATAATAATAATAATAATAATAATAATAATAATAATAATAATAATAAGGTATACCAGCAAAAAAACAGGCGCGTTCAAATAATGTTGAAAATTCAAAAATGTATACCTAATTTCGTTGTATAATACGTAATAACGTTCTACCCTTCTACACAATAATAATTACTATTAGTCCAAATCATTGCTGTTTATTGATGGATGGAGGCATTTTGTCTGCCTTCTGTTCACCCCCCCCCCCCTGCAAACACCTTCTTACGTATCTTTTATGTTGTTTTTTCCCCTTGCCCCCCCCCCATCCCAAATCTCTAAATACGCCACTGACTTGAACCAATCTCGCGTCACGACGCTCCATTCACGGAATAGAGTGTAATTTACAGTAAAAGTGTAAATTCACAAAATAAAGTGTGAACTTACAGTTCAAATTGTAAATTTACAGTTTAAAGTGTAAATTCACAGTTCAAAGTGTAAATAAAAAAAACACTGCAGTGGCCGTTTCTACGCCTTCGTATCCGTCAGTACGTTTGGCGAGGCTTAAAAATAACGAAAAATCAAGGCAGAAAAGTTTCCACAAGTACGAGTACCTACCTAGCCTTTGCTTTTCTGTATGTCCCTAAATTTGGGCTTTTTTCCAGTTTTCCATTATAGATGAGTAGTATACGTCATAATAATATCTGACGTCTGTAAGTGTAGGTATGTACCCAGAGTCGTTCGAGATACTTCATGATGTTTTTGATGATGAACGGTTCTCAATCTGTCTGGTACTCATAACTCATTCAAGTATAGCTTTTGAAAATTACATATCCAGTAATACGACTGATATTAGTAGCAGATTGATATTATCGTCTTTCTTGATGACTCCTCCCGGATCCATGAAACCCTGGGTGGCTTCCCTCATGCGGCTTTTCAATGCTAATTAAATCGAACATGAATCGGTTAAAGGTCCGCGAAATTATTAATGACCATATTATAATAAAATTTAGATCATCGCCTCGAACGTGTCTGACCCGTAAATATAGCGCCATCAGGTAGGCCCATCACCGTCGCGATCGGCAATGATACCAATTAAGTGCGGTGGTATGCGTATGTAAATTCGAATCTGCGATGTGCATTTGCATCATCACCCACCGCGTCGACCTTTCTTTGAAACGAATAAAATCACTTACATATTACAATTTTTACCTGGCTTACCTTGAATACTTTCGGTTGCGAAATGCTCCTAAATCGAAATTAAGTATATCATCTCATGGGTGCTCATCATCCATCGGCATCATCCTCGGCCGGTCGAAGTATAAAAGCGAAAGGAATCCTCGGATTGACATCATTCGCTGTTCATAACTGGCATAAACAAAATAGCGATCATGAAATTGGTAAGGGGATCATTACGAGCCTGAAATTACCACCGTCATGCGATTAGCGATTGTGCTTCATACTAATCCGTCCGTTCTTCAGTTCGTAGTTGCCCTGCTGGTGGCCGCAGCCACAGCCGATCGCCTGGAAAACACTTACCTGCCGCCGAACAGCGCCAAGACCGCCGGTGGAAGCGGAAACTTCTTGAACACCCCCTTCGGAGGCAGCTCCTCGGGATCGGCTTTCGGATCTAGGTCGGGAAGTGCCGGTGGAGCCGCTGGTGGCGGTGCCTCCGCTTATTCTGGACCCGCTCAAGCCCCCATCGGCATCATTAGGTACAACAACGAAAACAACGGAGACGGAACATACCAATTCGAGTGAGTCCTTTTTTTTTTTGCTTTCAAATCTTAAAACGGCAAAAGCTAACATGATAGCCAAGCTTTTAACCAAGAAAACAAACGTCAACAACTAGCGGTGCAAGTAAAGTGTCACGGAGTTGTTACAGTTCTTATTTGCTCAATTACTAAACCACACAAACATATCAATTCGAAGTCATCCATTGTACCAGCGAGGCTAACAGAGCAGCTCTCGTGTTGCCTAATTGGTTTGTCTTGCTGAAGGTTTGACAGTAGCACTATACTCCATCACGTTTAGATTGATTTTACGACCATCGAAACGGGTATCACTTATCTTGCAAGTTAAACAAATGCAAATGAGATTTAACGCAGCAAGTTTTTTTATCGTGAGTTGGTGTTAGATTTAAATTCAAAATCGTGTATACCTACATTAGGATGTTGAACTGTCATGATCAGGATAATTAAAACAAACAATAATTCAATTGTTATAAACATGTTATAAACAAATAAATGCCTTATTTGGCAGAAAGATAGATACTGCGTACGTTTTTTGGATGACTGTTTCGTGTTGCATGGATCCTTGAGGGGAATTGGGCATTTAATCAAGTTTAATCAAGTATTTTAATCAACGCTCAAGTCAAAAAAGAGTACAGGATATTAATTTTTGAACCGTTCAACCGATGCCTCCAATTTTGATAGATTTACACGTAAAGAATATAGTCTCAACGGAAAAGAGAGCAGGTTGGAACGTGATCTGTCATTCAGAGGCGTCACTTCAATGAAGATGGCAAATATTTGACAATGATTCATATATGATTTTTGTAGCTCATTTAATTGACTACACAATGCTACCCAATCTCTCAAAATCGATAAGGAGACAAAAATTTAACTATCAAAACAAAAAAATTGCATTACTGGTTGAGGATTGAAACAATGGCAAATAAGCTTTTTTTTATTCGCTACATTTCTCCAACGAATATAGTAATTGAGCTGGTTGTGGCCCCAAAATTAAAAAAAAAACATTCGTTTTCTTTTAAAAAAACGCCCTTAGTTTGGCCAGACTCTCAAATTTCAATAAAAGAAAGACTGCAAAAGAAGGTTGATTTTCAGTGTCCGCCATTTTGAATTTCTAAATTTCGATCATATTCACATACAGGGTTATTCAAAAGTCGGGAAGAAATATTATAATTTTTGACCATATATATTTTTTGGAGAAAACGCTCAAACAGGTCGATTTCTAAGAAAGACAAGCTGTTTTTCCATGACACGAGTCTACCGTCAACCCCTTGAACCCTAGTCACCCTTAGTATTTTTTTAAATGGCACCCTATGGCTTAGGGAGGCTCGTTGGAAAGCTTGTCAAAAACTGTATTCAGATCAATCATTAGAAATGATTGAACGCTTTCCAATGAGCCCCCACAAGCTATAGAGGGTGCGATTGGAAAAATACCATAGGGGTTGCTGAGGGTTGAGGGGTTGACGGTAGATCATGACACGTTTCATATGTTAAAACGACTAACGGTTTTTAAAAATCGACCTGTTCGAGCGTCTTTTTTCAACCATTCCACACAACATACTTCTGACCAATCAATGCACGTAAAACCTTCGAGTTGAACCAATGAAATCAGTTTTATAGTTTTATACCTTCGTGTTTTATCGCTGTAAAGCTGCGCCTCCTTTTTCAATTCCTTTTTAGATTCGAGGTGGATTTGAATTTGAAACGTTTTCAACGTTATATTTCAATCAATTTCACGGAATATTCTTGGGGAGTGGAATATTCTCCGTGAATATCACTCGACTTAATAGGGTTTCATCAAAATTTTCGAACTGTTTCTCAAGCTTTGTTTTCAAAAAGCAATTCACAGAGTGCGAAATGGTCACTTTTCACATTCGGTGAATTTCTTCAAAACAAAGCTTTCGAGTTAGTTCGAAAATTTTATCGATAAAACTATAAGCTTCACTTGTAGTATCAGGTACATACGAGAAAAATATGGTCAAAAATCATGAGTTTTGTTCCGGACTTTTAAATAACCCTGTATATGATACTGTATCTTAATAAATTGATCTGGTCATGTTTTTAAAATGTAGTAAAACAGTTCGTTCTTAAAAAAAACGTCTTCAGTTCCCTCATTCTGTCAAATTTCAACTAAAAAACGACTGAAAAGAAAATCTATGTTCAGTTATGTCCGCCATTTTTGATTTCAATATTCCGGCAATATTGATGTATGATTTTTGTAGCCAATTCAATTGGCTACACAAGGATACCAAACTTGTCAAAATTGGTCAAGAAACAGAAATTCGGCGAGGAAAATAAAACAGCGCGGTGTTTCATGGCTCACCCGGTACAACATGTACATTTTTTCTGTTGGATCGTTTTAGCCCTAAAATAACCGTCATTTACAATCAGAAGAGAAAAGACCCAATATTATCTGATAAAGATGAAGTGGAAGGATTTTATTCAAAATATTATGGGGTCTCCTTTCCGGGTGATTCTTAGTTGTAAGAGGAATTTGAAACATTCAACACGAATCAAACACAAAGCACGAGTTTCATTTTGCTGATTATTACATACAACGCCCTTGATTATTAGACCTTCAAGGATAATATTCACTCATCTAAATCCCACTGTCAATGGCAACGGTATAAAATTGATGTAAAAAACAAAATCTGACAGCTGTCACCTGGGACTTTTCTTTGTAATAATCATTAAAATATCACTCGTGCTCGGGATTTTCCCAGATAATTTTGGCCAAGCGTTTCCCTCGGGCTGGTTGTCTCTAGATAAATGCCCTTCTCCTGCGGAGTCGGGCATTTATCGCTACAACCAGCACTGGCGATCGCCTGGCCAAAATTATCGTGAAAATCTAAGCACTTGTGATATTACTGTTGAATATCAATCAACTATTGAATTTGCAAAACAAACCTATGTTTTACTAAGGAAACAAAATGATGTAGCTTGACGAGTTTAGTTTATTCATTGGATGAATAATAACCACAAAAATGGTATAATGATCTCCCTTGGCATGCAATTTGTATGGTAGTTCACATCATAGTAGTTCACATGACAAGTAGAGCTAATATCAGGACCTGATAATGTGATGTCACTGGCAGTCTGACATAGCATGATAGGACGGTGAACTTTTGCGAATTAACGAAGGGCCTTTTTGCTGGAACTAAGATGTGTGGGTTGTAAAACTGCATTCTAATAAGCGAAAAGTATTTTTTTCACTACTAGCCATGAAGTGCATCATTGTTAACCTCTCCCTGAATTAGGATGGCGATTTTCTAGTAGTAAAAAAAATACTATATAAACCACAGTTGAGAAAATTATTATAGCTTCAGCGCCTTATATCCCTCAGCTGCGCTTCGGGATCTAAACTGGCGCTTCAGCTATAATAATACTTTCTCAACCTTGGTATATAATATACTATTTTCCACTACTAGCCGTGAAGTACATCATTATTAACCTGTTCCTCAACTAGGATGGCGATTTTCAAGCAGTAAAAAAAATCTATATAAACCACGGTTGAGAAAATTATTATAGCTTCAGCGCCTTATATCCCTCAGCTGCGCTTCGGGATCTAAACTGGCGCTTCAGCTATAATAATACTTTCTCAACCTTGGTATATAATATACTATCAACAGAATCAATACTCAAATACCCAAATACAATCGTTTTATTCTCAAAGTATTCGTGAGTCCTGAAAAGATTTCAATTTGGTGCTATTAATGTGATCTCTCCACCTGCTGGTATTATTTTCTCGATAGCCATGGAAGTAAGCCACTTGGTCTAATTCGGTTTTGCGAAACAGCTGAATTGGGAATGTATGCAATAATCATATTATAACGTGCTAATTGTGTATTTTTCCCTCTTTCACTTGCAGCTTCGAGACCGAGAACCGCATCCAAGCCCAAGAATCCGGCAGAGCCGGCGAATCCAGCTCCGTACAAGGCTCGTTCTCCTACACCGGTGACGATGGCCAGACCTACAGCATCAACTACGTCGCCGACGAGAACGGCTTCCGCCCAGAAGGCGCCCACCTTCCCACCGCCCCTCCAGTGCCCGAGGAAATCCTGAAGGCCCTGGAACAGAACGCCGCCGACGAAGCTGCCGGAATCGTTGACGATGGTCAATACCGCGCCGAGCCCGCTCCATCTGTCGCCAACAGGCAAGGAGGAGGTGGTGGCGGTGGATACGGAAGCTCGGGATCCGGTTCCGGTGGCGCCGGAGGCGCCCCCAGCAGGCAATACCTCGCACCGAAGCCCGGTTCAAACCAAGGACAAGGCGGTTACAAATACTAGTAAGCGACTGTTCGAAACATAGGCTGCACTGTACATACCACTCGAGTCAGAACCCCGTACCTAGGTACCCTTATTTATTATGTTTAAATTGTGTGAATAACTTGTCGAATAAAAGTATCGTATAAAATCATTATTATTATTATTATTTGATACCTACTAACTTATTTCATTACCAAGAGCTGAAAGGATCCCACGATTCTCTCGAAAAACTTCAGGCTGAATGGGCAAATCATGAATTCAAATGTTTGAATGAAGGTATTTAGTAAACGACGGATTTAAAATTAAATCACAAAAGCCCTTGCCTGTTCCCAAATATAAATCCATGGAATTGATTCGCCAAGAAATTGGGAAATAAGTTTCGACATTTTTGTAAAAACAAAATAAATCTAAAATAGCAGCGTTCTCTTGCATTCCAGAGTATTTCAGAGTTCTTCCGCGTCGAAGGCTCGCGTCGTTCACATTGTCATTACAGTATATTCCAGCATTAATTAGTTGTTTGTCTATTGGCCACATGGCTCCAGAAATGTGTTGTGGCTTCGCGAAAATCCCGACAAGCTTTCGATGGATGGATGCTCGCCTCCGCCAATTTTGCGGGTATGTGTCTTATGCGCACGTCGTGATCTCCAGTGAATTTTATGGTGTCTAGGAAAAACGTCTCTTGCAAATTATAATCTATGCCCAAGATAACACCCTCCATAGTAGATACGTCGCGTCGTTTAGAAACCACGTCGCCAGAAAAAAATCCATGGAAAAAACATCACGAGAGATAATAAGTGGTTTGAAACCCTGTTAAGTCTCTTTGTGTCTTTTGACTGGCACGCTGCAAATTTTTTTTAATTTCTGTCCCGTTACATTCTAAACTAAAAATACACTGTTCCCAAGCAGACTGCACTGATTGAACAGCAACATCGTAGAAACCTACTATAGCCCAGGCGCCAGGAAAAACAATAAGGAAATAATTGTTTCCTAGCTGGAAACTAGCTTAAAACGATCTGTGTAGCTTGGGTTTTGACCAACTAGTTTCCTCGCTTTCGGAAATGTCGGCGTCATGTCGCCATCATCAACAAGAAGTGCACCAGCGTGGTTTTGCCGGATATCTTAATTTTGGGTCATCTAACAGCAAAAGATGTAAGGAGTCATTTTGAAGCCTATGAAATTCCCTACAGTTGGGTTTCTCAATCAATTTTCTGCGACATATGGTCTTTGAGATAGAGCTTCTGGAAGCGAGCGTCATTGTCGTGAAAGCTCCATGGCCACTTGACTCGAAAAACTAAAATGTCGATGTGACAAAAAAAATTCAAAATGAGATTACTCGAGAATTCTTCATGCTATAGTTGCGGTGATGGTCTTAAACTCTTCCTCTTGAACCGTAGATAACGAATATTAAAAAGTCAAAAAACGTCACATAGTACATATTATACAGGGTGTACTACGGGAATCAAATCAGAACAGAGAAATTTGACATATTTCTTCGATTCAGCCTATGCGAAACTGTAAGCACTTATCACGAGTCCAATATCAATATACATTGCTATGTAAGCTTCACTTGATACACCTAAGAAGTGGTCAGCTCACAGCCTTCCTGAATTGTTTTGAAGGCCCTCTGAAATCATCAAAATTTACAGTGGCAAGAAATGTACGTAACAGTATATTATATACCAAGGAACCAAAGTGAATTTTTGATCCCCTGCGTGAAGTTTGTTGCTCGAGGGCCCTTTGGGTCCAAATCTCAAAATTAAAAATTCACTTTGGTCCCTTGGTATATAATATACTGTTATATACATTCCTTGGTACTGTGAATTTTCAATATTTTGATGATTTCAGAGGGCCTTCAAAACATATTACAGTAAAGCTGTGAGCTGACCACTCCTTTGGTGTATTAAGTGAAGCTTATAGAGCGAATCCATATAGATATTGGACTCGTGTTAGGTGCTTAGAGTGTCGCATATAGGCTAAATCAAAGAAATATGTGAAATCTCTCTGATCTGATTTGATTCCCTCAGTACACCCTGTACATGTACAATGTGACGTTTTTGACTTTTCTATATTCATAATCAGCGGTTCAAGAGAAAGAGTTTAAGACCATCACCGCAACTATAGCATAAAGAATTCTCGAGAAATCTCATTTTGAAATTTTTTTGTCACATCGACATATATATTAGTTTTTCGAGTCAAGTGGTCATGGAGCTTTTACGACAATGCCTCTTGCTTCCAGAAGCTCTATCTCAAAAACCATTGGTCACAGAAAGGTTATTTCAAAACTGTTCCGTGGGGAATTTCATTGGTTTCAAAATGACTTCTCACATCATTTGCTGTCAGATGGCCCAAAATCAAGATATTCGGCAAAAACCACGCTGGTGCACTTCTTGTTGATGATGGCGACATGACGCCGACATTTCCGAAAGGGGGGAAATTAGTATGTCAAAACCTAAGCCACACAGATCGTTGTAAGCTAGTTTCCAGCCAGGAAACAATTATTTCCTTATTGAGCTGATTTTTGCTCCCTGGCGCCTGGGCTACTATAACTAGAGCTACAGCAGCGTCAGTCCTTTCAAACTGCATTTACAAATCCAATAGGGAAAGCCATCGCAAACATCGGTTTCCGTGCATATTCCTCCCTTATACTTAACTTCCTAATGAAATAGTCAATTAAAGTCCTCAATGTATACCGTCTGCTGTCCCGTCTGCTGCCGTCGTGAGCCCTGACAAAGAGCCGTTTCATGGTAAACTCTGAAAGGCAACCCCCGCAACAACACCTCTCTCTGCAAGAGTGCCTTCTATTTACGTTCTACCGCCTTACTCAATGTCACAATTATCAGTTTCATTATTGGGATATCTTGTGCTATCAAATCCCATCAATCAACCCGAGATCAAACCACTACATAAAACATCCCCGACCAAACACACTGGAATGGATGGCAAACGAGCAATATGACTGGAACTGTTAGTTTTTACCTTTTCTTTATTAGTCTACTTGAAATAGTAAAAAAAATATCTCTTGCTTAAAGAAAGTAGTTCTCAAATGGCTTTTTGCTATATGTTTAGCTCGTCCCCACCTGTTCAACATGTTAAAAGCATACATCCCTGTGACGCGTAATACTTGGTATACAGGGTGAAAATTGAAAGATAAATCTTTGAAATTTTTCATTTCGCTGAAACAATCTTCTAGAAAAACAATCTCTAATTATTTAGCGACCTTGCAGTCTCCTATTGAACATTTGAGAAATCTACCCCTCCATAGTCGGTGGTATCCTACGTACAGGGTGAAATCAATTTTTTTTTCAATGTTTTTTATCTTCATCAAATCAATCCAGACAAAAGCCAATTTCAGCTCTGTTACAAGCCTATAATCTCTCATTCAAGATGTAAAAGTGTCACATTCCTCAAACTCCCTCAACACAACCTACAGGGTGAAACATACTTCATTTGTTTTATTTTCTTTCTGGATAAAATTTATTAGGATAATAATCTTATCGGTTCAGTGGAAAGCTCAGAGTTTTCCGCAAGCCATATAAAAAATTTAAATTTTTAATATAACTCTGACTTGATAAACAGGATGAATTATATGTTGCTTCAACTTTTGTTGTGCAAGGAGTTGCTAAGGAAATTGTCCTTAGCAACTTCTCGCACAACGAAAATCGCAAAAATGCTTGATGCTACAGTAGCCAGTAGTTCCAGTGATTGCAGAAATGTGAATTTTTGATATGTTTTGCCAAATACTTTAGGCTCTCCTTCTTTGAAGTGGGTAAGATTATCATCCAAATTAATGTGACCTAGGAAAAACTAAAGAAAAAAGGGTGTTTCACCCTTTTTTGTGAATGTGTATGTCATGTCTAGCAGCTAAAGGAATGTGACATTTTTATATCTCAAATAAGAGATTATAGACTTCTAACAGAGCCGGAATTGGTTTTTGTCCGGATTGATGTGATCAAGATAAAATTTATTGAAAAAAAAAATTGATTTCACCCTGTACGTAGGAAACCAGCAGCTGTCGAGGAGTGAGTTTTTCATACGTTCAGTGGGAGACCATAAGGTTGCTGAATAATGAGAGGCTGTTTTTTTTTCGAGAATTATTTCACCGGAATAAAAAAGTTTAAAGATTTATTTTTTAATTTTCACTCTGTACACCAAGTATTACGCCTCACAGGGATGTATGCATTTAACATGTTGAACAGGTGGGGATGAGCTAGCCATAAAAGAAAAAACCGTTTGAGAACTACTTTCTTCAAGCAAAAATTCTAATTCGAATATACTATATGGTGCTTCTTTAATAGCTCTCGAGAAGAAAGATGGAGGCGTGCGTCCCTTTGCCATTGGCAGTACTCTAATGCCCGATTGCACAAACGTGGTATTAAATATTTAGTTCGGTATCAAATCGTTTAATACCGGACTAAACAACAAAATGGAGTGCAGAAACAAAAAAATCTGACATTGGATCAAAATTTGGTACCGAACTATTCTGATACCGCACCAAACGCCGATTACGCCCATTTTGGATTGCACAAAGGATTTAATACCGAACTAAACACACTAATACCGCATCAAATCTGATATCACCTCGACCCCGGTATTAAATTGACAGAATGACAGATCGTTGGAAATTCGATCATTTCAGGGTGATCCGTGCGTTTGATTCGGCATAAAATCACTGCAAGTGCATATAATAGCAGGTTTTATGTGCATACAAGCTATTATTTGTGCATTTTCATTCAAAAATTGTTTTCACAAAATGTATTTGACACACACAGATGATGTGCGTGCCAACCCAAATCAACATTTGAAGTTGGTTGGTCGTGTGGTTAGGCTCTCGGCTTCGCACGCGGGTGGTACCGTGATCGAATCCTCCTGTCAAGACCAATTTTTTTTTTCAACAATTTTACCTTTGAATTCAAGAATAATGTCAGATTTTCAATTTTTCATATCAGAACAATAAACTTGAGAAGTGTAGCCCTTATATTTCACGTTGAAGCAAAAAAAAATTGGCTTGCTGCTGATGAGGTTCGAACCTGGATCTTTGGGATCGGAGATCAAGCCCTTCATCACCATGCTACGACGGCTTTATTTTCAAGTGCCAGCCGCATGAAGTCAATATGACGATCGCCTCGATGCTTTTTGTGGCTCGTTCACACTTGGTCCGGGGTTAGTTGATCTTGGATCTAATTTCGCTTCCTGCAATGCGATTACGATTTACGATTTAATACCGCACCAAAATTTGATGCGGTACTACAAAGTTCGGTATCAAATTTTTTTTTGTGCAATCGGGCATAAGAAGACTGTGCTCGAAGATTGTGTGCTCTAAGATAAAATCTGTTCTAGATACTAAACTTCGTCCACTCCAGTTGGTATTTGGAACAAAAGGTGGTACAGGTCATTCCATCAGAACCTATTTCAAAAATTCTAAAAAAAAAGATGTAATTGTAAAAATCGATTCAAGGAATGCCTTCAACTCCATTGAGCGAGATTCTCTTTCAACGGCTGTGAAAGAAAGTATCCCTTCTGCTTTTCAATACCTTTTTCAATGCTACTCGCAACCCACTAACCTGTTTTACAAGAACATTATTATCGAGTCATCTGTTGGATGCCAACAGGGCGACCCTTTGAGCCCTGCAATTTTTAGCTTGGGCATTCATAAAATAATTGAACGCATTACTTCAGAATGTAACATCTGGTACTTAGACGATGGTACCCTAGGCGGTCAGGCTCACGTCGTAATCCAAGACTTAAAATACGTTACTGAAAGTTTCAAAAAAATCGGTCTATCACTGAATTTTGATGAATGCGAACTAATTTTTCTCGATCATGTTTCTTTAGAAAGGAGACTAGAAATTTTGCAAGATATAAATTTGATTGTACCTACCCAACATAAAAGTTCTCAACAACGACTAGTTTTTTATTTTTGGCTTTCCTCTCACAACAGAATCTCTACACAATCTTTTTGATTTAAAAATTGGAAAAATTGAGAGTACTTCATGAAACGTTTGTGCGGTATTCAACCACATTTTGCTTTCCACTTGCTTAAATTTTGCTTCTGGATTCCACGTTTCACTTATTTTATCAGATCCAGTCCAACCTTCTTATTCCCTGATCTCCTTTCTAAGTTGGATTCATCTATCCGTGCGAGTTTGCAGCAAATTCTCAATATTAATTTGAACGATCTTTGCTGGCAGCAAGCTTCCTTGCCAATCAATTCTGGGGGATTGGGTGTTCGTAGCGCCTCGGACTTAGCTCTTCCAACTTTCATTTCTTCTGTAAACAGCACTTTCGACCTCATCGGTACTTGAGAATTGTTTCCCCGTCACTTGGTGAATTTAAGGTTGACTGTTTGCAGGAGGCAATTAATCGTTGGACTGCGTGCTACCCAACACACCCTTACCCCTGGATCCTGGCTCTCAAAGCAGTTGGGACTTCCTTTTGTTAAAGGATAGGTTAGATAACTTACTTTCATTCACTTCAGAATCTGACAAAGCACGTCTCCTGGCTTGCTCGAGAAAGGAGTCCGGTGCTTGGCTGAAGGTCTATCCTTCTACCCACTTAGGAACGTTACTAGATAAGCATACGTTGAGGATATCGTTAGCCTTACGCTTAGGCGCCGAGGTTTGCCAGTCACACTCATGCGTCCGTGGAGTTAATGTGAGTGCCCAAGGTATTCATGGCCTATCCTGTCCAATAAGCGCAGGTAGAATCCCAAGGTATGCTGCCTTAAACAACACCATAAAGCGCTTTCTGGCTTCAGTTGACATTCTATCCATCCTAGAACCTCCCGGATTGGGCAGATCTGATGGTAAAAGACCGGATGGAATGTCAGTGATTCCTTGGTCAAAGGGGCGAGCCCTCGTATGGGGTGCAACATGTGTCGATACACTTGCCCCTTCACATGTGGCCTATTCATCTGTGTCAGCCGGAGCTGCCGCCTCTAAAGCAGTAACAGAATAGGTCTGCAAATACTCTGCGCTGTCTAACCACTTTGAATTTCTGGCTTTCGCTGTAGAAACATTTGGAACTTGGTCCTCTGATGCACTCGACTTTGCCAATTATTTAGGTAAACTTTTGATTGACAAGTCGGGTGACATCAGAGCCAAGTCCTTTTTCATGCAGCGAATCAGTCTAGAGATTCAAAGGGGTAATACAGCCAGTATTTTGGGAACCTTCGACAATAATGGTACTGGATTGGACGAGGTCTTTTATTTATAATTCTGATGTTCTCTGTTACGCATTGTTGTCAATTATGATTGTACAATCTCTTTACATCGTCAATATATACAATTGCCGCTAAAAAAAAAACTGTTAGGGGAATATTATAAGTATGATTTTGTTTATCACTCACCGCCAGTTCCACAAAAAAGATGATCAGCGATCAAGGCTGATTGCAGATTAACTGAACTTTTTTCTGCTGAATGCTAGGTGATTACTCACAAAAAATGCATGAAATCTGTACTAGACCCATCATCTTTCCATTATTGAGGGATAAACCAGCATTTCCATTGATCAGTCAGCTACAAATTGACAAACAAAAATCGCAAATCAACTAATCTCGAATTATCTGTTTTGTGGAACCGACGGTCAGGTACCTAAGTAGATATTTATTCTATCACTTTTGAACCGAGATTGACGCTTTTGTTTATTTATTCTAGATGCTTGATCATTTGATCTTGATGCGGGATATGTATACATTGTCCAAGATATGGAATCGCATTTTTTCTGCGTCTTGAATCTTATTTATTTTCCTGTAAATAGTGATTTGTAAGTTTCTACAAAAAGTCCAGCATCATGATAAAAACTTTCGACTTTTCAAGATTCTTAGTTGAAAGGTGAGTTGAGAACTTATTAGGTATATTCTTTATATTTGAAGGAATCCTCTTGAACTGTTCTTCCACCTACTTTTTTAGCGAATTGAACTTCCATCCTTTTCAACTTGCGAAGCTCGTCAGATAGGCATCGTTTCGTATAAAAAGCCGCCGCTTTTGTTCGTCTAAAATCGCAGGGCTTTTCCGAAGCAACAGGTATATCTTCTTCTGCGTAATCCGCACTTTATTTACAATTATTTTATTCTCGGTCGGGTCCTTGGCGGTGCGGTCCCCTTGTTTGCCCTCTCCAACTTGAGAGTTTTTATCCGTTTATCCCTCTAGTAAGCACATTATAACGTCTTCAACTCCAGAAACGGACAGAGGGTAAAGGAAAACCTCTACCGCAAAGTACAAGTGAAATGAGCGCCAAAATGTCGATATAAAAAAAAACAAAAAAAATGCTCAAATGTCTACACGTCAAAGCTTATTATGAACGAGATAACTTTTTTTATCTTGTGGGTAGTGATCTATAATGCGACTACATTATAGACATTCATTTTCATTAACGGACTATTGTTTTATTCATTTGGCAAAATATCTTTTCGATTTCAGTTTGCCCCAAGCTGGAAGCCGCTAGTCTAAGATAGAACGTTGTTAGGGCTAAATTCGAATTTTGACAGGGCCCTCACGATGCATATTTCTGGAATTTAAGGTTCGATACAGGTTCATCACTGACTTGTATCGTTGGTTCCGTAGTGCAAGCTGATGACTGTCGTGCCGTCACGAGGTTCGTTCACATACTTGGTTCGATGGAGTAGGAAGCCTTCTTTCTCCACCTCCACCTCTGGCGCCTAGCACGTGGAATCCCGGAATTCTCCTAATTCAGGATCATTTAGGAGTTGACGCCAGGTTGACCTCCGTAAGTAGAATGCTGTAACGTTCTCGTATTTTTCTCTCAGTCATTATCCATATTTTCATGAAAATAATGGGCCGAATTTTCGGTGGCCGGACAATTCTTCGCGGACAATTCTTCGCACGGACAATTCTTCGCCGGACAATTCTTCGCCAGACAATTCTTCGCGCGGACAATTCCTCGCTGGACAATTCTTCGCGGGGAACTTTCGAGCTCTTATAAGGCCTAGTGTGATTGTGATATTGAGAGCCCTATCCCCCACCAAAATTTTACGTAGAGTTTCAAGCCCTGCTGGGCCCCCTTGTCTCTACAAGTGTCGTTTGGGGTCTTGATGAACCCCCTTGGGTATCTCCAAATTTTCGGGATATTTGCTTCGCCCTTATGCCTTGGACGGCTTCTCAGAGTCCTATTAGCCCCCCCTGTCTTCATGTTGCATTTGTAGCCCTGCTGAGCCCCTTTTTTATTGTTTTAGTTTTCAAAGCTCTAGTGACCTCCTGTGAGTCTTTATGTGTTGGTTGAAGTCCTATAGGGCCCCCTTTGTGTCTCTTAGTGTCATTTGAAGGCCTGATGAGCCCCACCAGGCCTTCTTGCGATTTTCAGAGCCCTATTCTCACTTGTGTTCTACATCAAAGCATTTCAAGCCCTGCTGAGCCCCCTTGTGTCTTAAATACTGTTCGGAGCCGTATTGCGCCCCCTCGCGTCTTCAATTATTGTTTGCAGCCCAAGTGACCCCCTTCTGATTTCTCGAAGATTCTGGAAGCTCAGAGAGCTCTCTTGTGCTCCTTTTTAAGTTTCTCGGAGCCCTGTATGTGCCCCCCTAGTGTCTTCGTGTTTCATTTGTAGCCCTGCTGAGCCCCTTTTTCATTGCTTCAGTTTCCGAAGCTCTAGGTAGCTCCTGTGAGTCTTTATGTGTTGGTTGGAGTCCTACAGGGCCCCCTTTGTGTCTCTAAGTGTCATTTGGAGCCCTAGTGAGCCCCGCCAGGCTTTCTTGCGATTTTCAGAGCTCTAATCTCCTTTGTGCTCTACATCAAAGCATTTAAAGCCCTGCTGAGCCCCTTTGTGTCTTTAGGATCATTTGGAGCCCTATTGCGCCCCCTTGTGTCTTCAATTATCGTTTGCAGCCCAGGTGATCAGCCCTTCTGATTTCTCGAATATTCTGGAACCTTAGAAAGCTCTCTTTCACTTCTTTTTAGGTTTCTCGGAGCCCTATGTGGCCCCCTTGTGTATTCATGTTTCATTTGTAGCCCTGCTGAGCCTCAGTTTCCAAAGCTCTAGTCAGCTCTTGTGAGTCATAATGTGTTGGTTGAAGTCCTACAGGGCCCCCTTTGTGTCTTCAAGTGTCATTTAGAGCCCTAGTGAGCCCCGCCAGGCCTTCTTGCGATTTACAGAACCCCCTCCTCCCTAGCGTTCTACATCAGAGCATTTCAAGCCCTGCTGAGCCCCCTTGTGTCTTTAAGTATCGTTTGGAGCCCTATTGAGCCCCCTTGTGTCTTCAATTATCGTTTACAGCCCAAGTGTCTCCTTCTGTTTTCTCGAGTTTCTGGAATTTTCTGGAAGCTGCCTTGTGCCCCTTCTCAGGTTTCTTGGAGCCCTATGTGAGCCCCCTGTGTTTCCATGTTTCATGTAGCCCTGCAGAGCGCCTTTGTATATTGTGTCATTTTTCAAAGCTCTTGTTAGCTCCTGTGAGTCTTCATGTGTTGGTTGAAGTTCTACAGGGCCCCCTTTGTGTATCTTAGTGTCATTTGGGGCCCTAGTGAGCCCCGTCAATCCTTCTTGCGATTTCCAAAGCCCTATTCTCTCTTGTGTTCTACATCAGAACATTTCAAGCCCTACTGAGCCCCCTTGTGTCTTCAAGTATCGTTTGGAGCCCTACTGAGCCCCCTTGTGTCTTCAATCATCGTTTGCAGCTCAGGTGACTCTTTCTGTTTTTTCGAGTTTCTGGAATTTTTGGAAGCTCCCTTGAGCCCCTTCTCAGGTTTCTTGGAGCCCTATGTGGCCCCCTGTGTTTCCATGTTTCATTTATAGCCCTGCAGAGCCCCTTTGTATATTGTGTAATTATAGGAGACGACCACCATTGAAATGTTTGTACTTTAACCCTGAATTACACTGTGATCATACGTCTTACTTTTACTCTACTACTACATACTCAGTGAGCAATGAATAACCCATTTTTATTGTGTAAGCGGATTTCATTTATGTTAAATTTGTTAAAATACTACTTTTGTATAAAGGAACAATAAACTTATCTATCTATCTATCTATCTATCTACTAGCTGTTTCTAGTGATCAGAACAGAGAAAAGAGAAGAGCGTTGAAAATTTGGCCGGTTTATTAATAATTGTATTTCGAGAAACCAAATAAAAATTAAGAATTAAATGTATTAATGGGGTATACTCCAATGTGAAGAAATGGACTATGTAGTTATTTATTTTATATATTAACATCCCCTTATAAGCCTGTGATAGCCTATTTCACCATGAATATCACAATAAGGCGGTAATTATTTTTTGAAAAAAGCAGGAGGGGACCGGTTCGTTTGAAGAGACGACCTAGTGACGTCATTGAACTGGCAACCCCGCGAGCAGAAATCACGCCCGCGAGTTGAGTTCCGATAGCAACGAAGATCTGTTTCAAACATTCAAACCAGTTGTCAGACTGTCAGCTCTGACTGCAAATCCGTACTAACTGTTATTATTTTGTTCTTTCTTGTACACGGTCTGCCTCTGCTTGGCTTCATAACAATAATGCCAAGTAAGGCCCAGGGTAAGACAAGACATGTTTTTTTGCTAGTTGCTCCAATACCAAAGAATATGCACCCAATCAGCGGTGAGCGTCGACTGTATGGAAAGCTGTGTACATTCAGTGAATATCTACCCCAGCTGAATGGTCGGTATCCAGAACCCTTCCACAGACGAAGACAGTGAAAGTGATACTAGTTTTGATGCTTTCGACTTTAAAATAACTGAACTAACTTTATCTTCCGGTGTCACCTTCGCTTTTATCTTGCAAATTGGATTCTTCCTATTCAGTTGAACATATCCGACATCATCGTCCAGATTGATTTTTTACCTGCTTTGTAATGCACACAGTAAGTACCTACCTATTCCTAATAGTTCTGTCAAGTCTGGAGTCTGGCCGATAAAATTTGGGTGACTGCGAGGGTGACTGTCTTATATACGCCAGCATCAACCGCACTTTTTACAGTAACGAAAACGATACTCACCAGTCACCACACACCATCTACGTTCCGTTTTCTAGTATTTTTGATGAGGACGAACGTTCTTTTCCGATAGATTGAAAGTTATTTACTTATTCTGGACGAACTAAATGGGAGCTTCACCTCTTCGTTTTCACATTTGAAAAATTTGTATTTGTGCAGTAGAACGTATATCTGCCATGGTCGTTAACTTGAATTCCCTTCCTCAAAGCCTCTGTCCTCTGTCCATAACAGATAATAACGGCTGAGTCACTTATTTTATCCACCTCAATCAGATCAAACTCCAGTTTGACGTCTAACTTGACGTCTGTTACGGAATTGTTTCAAACAGAAATAAATAAGTATTGGTTACCATCGCACCCAAAACCGCGATGTTGCCAATCAGGGTGTAATCTGGCTCGATCTAGTGACGTCACTGGCTCCGAAAAGGAATTCTTTGCGAATTTTTTCCCGCCCTATTATGAAGATAACAGTGAAACAAACTACCACATGCCTATTAGGGACTGTTCAGCTCCTTATTACCAATTAAAGAAAAAAATTGGATTATACCCCATTAATATTGTGTAATTATTCAAAGCTCTTGTTAGCTCCTGTGAGTCTTCATGTATTGGTTGAAGTTCTACAGGGCCCCCTTTGTGCCTCTAAGTGTCATTTGGAGCCCTAGTGAGCCCCGCCAAGCCTTCTTGCAGTTTTCAGAGCCCTAGTCTCCTTTGTGTTCTACATCAGAACATTTCCAGCACTGCTGAGCCCCCTTGTGTCTTCAATTATCGTTTGCAGCCCCAGTGAACCCTGCCAGGCCTCCGTCCGATTTTTAGAGGCTTCTGCTCTCTTGTGTCTGCATTGAAGCGTTCAAGCCCTACTGAGCCCTTTGTATTTTCCAGTATTGTTTGGAGCCCTATTGAGCCCCTTGTGTCCTCAATTGTTGTTTGTAGCCCCGGTGATCCCCTTCTGACTTAGCGATATTTCTGGCATCTAAGAAAGCTCCCTTGTGCCTTCTCAGATTTCTCAGAGACCTATAGGCCCCCTTGTGCCTTTAAGTGTCGTTTGGAGCCCCATTGAGCCCCTAATGCCTTTTTGTGTTACTCGAAGCCCTATCTATTTTTTTTAATAGCCTTGTATCTACATTGTGGCGATTTGAGCTCCGCTAGCCCCCTTGTGTCTAAAGTATTGTTGGGGGCCCTACTGAGCCCTGCCAGGTCTTCTTGTGATATTAAGAGCCCTATCCTCCTTCACGGTTCGGCAAAATGTGAAATAGCGAAAAAAATTGTCCACCAAATCTAACACCGTAGCTTCATTCTTTATTATTTTCTGATCCAGAAAAACCCAATTTCAAAATAATTCATCGGTGAATTTGTCCTGTGGACAATTTAATTGATTTTTTTTATTTCAGTAGGTTCTTCTCAAGTTCATTATTTGAGGCCCATATGCCACTTGACGTTAAAATATAGTGGTTGGTGCCAAATTGTTCCTTAAACCATGATGAACAAGAATCGCGATGGTGGACATCTGAGACCCACGACTGCGCAGCCGGTGGGGGGAGGGGGCAGAGAACGTGCTGAAGAAGAGATAACATTTTTTTAACTCATGAACCGAAAGAGGTGGAATTATCAAATATGGCATACATGCTCACTATTTTACGCCAATGAAGGTGCAGCAAACCGTTTTCGAAAATATCGAACCGTTTCAGAAAAATCTCGATAAAAGTATTTTTCTTCTATCATTAAAAACCAAATTATTGACGAATTTGAAAGATAAAAAAGTACAATTTACCCAAGTTAGGTTAGTGCTCGGGTTAGTGGCTGCTTTGGCGAGAAAAATTGTCATTTTGGTATCTCACGTGGTTCTGCACAAGACCAGTGCCACATGATGGCTCATTATGAACCGGCAACGGACGGCTTTCATCATCAAATGTACTAGTTTTTGAAGTCGCCTACCAAAACTATAAAATACGAGTTGAAAGGTTATTTGTTGGGAGTTATTTGAACTAAAGTGTGCTCATTTCTCACAAAAAATCCATCAAAAACGAATTCCTGATAGACATAACAAAGCTTTTCGGGGAGACCAATGGCCAAAAACGAGGCCAAAAATGACCGAAAAAGTCACGTAGGTAGGTGAATAGTGGGGTCTTATTTCCTGAAATAGAAGACCAAGGGATTTTCACCAATATGCATATATTTCCAACACCTCTAGCTGCCAAAAATATTATTGTGTAGTTTTTTGTATGTTTTCAACAGTAACATTTTCAGAAAAAAAAAGTTGTAATGAGATCTCTCTGGAACGATTCAGTATTTTCAAAAATGGTTTGCTGCGTTATCAATGTCGTAAAAAAGCGAGCTCGTATGCGATATTTCATAATTCCAACTCTTTTGGTTCATGAGTTAACATTTTTTATTTCTTCTTCAGCACGTTTCCTGCCCCCTCCCCTCCTTCGGCTGCCCAGTCGCGGATCTCAGATGTCCACCATATAGTGATACTTGTTCGTCATGGTTCAAGGAACAATTTGGCACCAATCACTATACTTTAACTGAACGTTGCAGATGGGCCTCAAAAAATGAACATGAGAAAACCTACTGGGATAAATGAAATTTGGAATTAATTGCCCACAGGACAAATTCACCGATGAATTATTTTGAAATTGGGTTTTTCTGGATCAGAAAATAATAAAGAATAAAGCTACGGTGTTAGATTTGGTGGACAATTTTTTTCGCTATTTCACATCTTGCCGAACCGTGCCTTTGTGTCTACGTTGTAGGATTTCAAGTCCTGCTGAGCCCCCTTGTGTCTCAAAGTGTCTGACAGAGCCCCAATAAGTCCGGTCATGCGCGGGCGCAATGCTTGCGAAGAATTGTCCTGCGAAGAATTGTCCGGCGAAGAATTGTCCTGCGAAGAATTGTCCGCGAAGAATTGTCCGCGCGAAGAATTGTCCTAGCACCGAATTTTCATGTGCTATTTTTTTTTCTTGAGTTCCAACAAGTTGTTGAGGTGGGGATTTCATCAACTGGACACCATTATCGAGTATCTTCTAGTAGGGTGCGCTTGGATTCCGGAAACTGCTGAAAAGCGATATTTCCCAACTACCCGGAGCTTTCCAAAGAAGGCCAAAATAGTCTTTAGGAAAGATACTCGCACTTGAGGCCACACGCCAACTTTGTAACCGTCAGTTCCACAAACAATATGATCAGCGATCAAGGCTGATTGCAGATTAACTGAACTTTTTCCTGCTGAATGATGGCAATTAACCCCAAAAAATGCCTGAAATCTGTACTAGACCCATCATCATTCCATCATTGAGGGATAAATCAGCATTTTCATTGATCACTCAGCTAGAAATGGACACACAAAATCGCGAATCAACTAATCTCGTATTATCTTTTTTGTGGAACCCACGGTAAGTCTTTCAGCGGTGCTGAAGGACTGTTTATCTGTTTATCTGTTTGTCTGTTTATAGAGCCTTTTTCGTCTAATTCTATTATCTTTTCTTCACTTATCTTTCCTCTTCGCTTCGCTTTTGCCTCCATCATTTTCTCGTCATCAGATCTCTTTATCTCAACGCCTACGTCGCCGACCTCAGTGTCATCTGTTCTGTGGGAAGACTTAGACTCTCCACCAGATCCAGGTCCACTGGTGTGGGTTACGTCTGGTGCCACGTCACAGACAGTGTGGTGTAGTGAAATTTGTAGGCGCACATGCACAATTTCCTTTTTTTGGGCCCAACTGCTCAACGGCAAGACGGACTGTGTGGGACTCCGTCCCCGTCTAATTTCATAATTTGAAATGATTTTGAGGAACTGTTACTGTTAGTGATAGACTGAACAGTAGAAATGGTCAACCAGTGGACGTGCAATGAATTTCTGTTCATGATATAGGGTGAGTCACAAATTACGAAAATCCAGTTTTCTTCAATTATGCCTGTGAAATATTTCATTGACACAAGGCCCCCAAAATAATTTAGAACAAGATATGACTCTTTCCGTTTCCATAGAGAAATCTTGCATTGCATTTTCGAAAGAAAATGAATTTTTGAGATTTATGGATCACCTGTATTAACTCTGATGGGAGCGGGATGACTCTGGCTCGTGGGAAAAGCAACGAAAGGTCCAAATCAAGAAGGTTTACTAGCGAAACTTTTCAGATTACAAACATTCATGAAAATACAGATGACATGTTACATCAACAACCACGTTCATTCTCCATACTCTTGCCTTGCCGCGTTCTTGATTGCGCAGGTGCTCTCTCTCGTATGGACTCTGGGTGGGGTATGGATGCGACCCGATTGGTTGTGAGTACCTACAGGGCCAGCTTGGGCCCGAATTGTTTACACCTGTATATAATTACCTAAACAGAAGTTCAATGCACACCCAGTGGTTGATAATTTTTACTTATCAGTCTACGACAAACAGTTTTCCAAATTCAAGTTGAAATACGAAAATAAAGAGGAGCGAAGTCCCACCTCATGATCCGCCATATTTTCAAAAATAAATGTCACTTATTTTCTCACATATTTTTGTTTTTTCTCAAGTGAATTCCATGATATTGCTTTGCGATACTTTTGAGACACTCCTCAAGACGCAATAAACATGAGTGAACAAACGACTGTCGGACCAGGAGGGAACTGGTCTTAACTGTCGCAACTAGCGCCATGACGATAAATTCACAAATTCCTAAGTATTAGGCGATGAGTGAAACCTTGTGAAACAATGGAAGTTTGGTCAACTCCCGCTTAGACAAAACTAGGTATTAATGCTTCAAGTATTAAGAGTGCCATACTTTTGTTAGCGGAGACGATTATGTAACGAGCTGCAAGCGCTAATTTGGTTCATGTCCGTATCACTATGTATATCTCTCTCGCATGCCTCTTTGTTGAAGACCCATTGCAGGACGTATTCTATTTGGCTACCAAAAATTGAGCATGTGAGAAAGAAAGAGCCTTGTTGAATTTTGTGTCTGTCCACAAGTAACATTTTCATATTTTGTATCTATCCGCGAAAGTCGTATCCATGGCAATCATCCTCTTTCGCCGCATGGTGGATGCTTCCATTTATTTTCATCGAGGATTTTTGTGGGAGTTTCTTTTGCTGAGACGAGACTAAGAAATGGCGGACAAAAGAAAAGTTTCAACTTTAGCGTAACGTATTTCCATCAGGTAAGAGGTTCGAAGGTATGCAAAGTAACTATTTGGTGATAGAAGGAATCCAGAGTCTTTCTGTTGACTTACGTGAATTCTTTATCAACTTTCTGCAGTTCTGGGTCCTGGGTACCTATATGTGTTTGCCCTGGTGATGTAAATTAAACGCAAATTGTAAATTGATTGCATGGGCAAAGCGAAGATTGACATTGCGGGTGGTTAGGGTCCAGTGAGGCTGAGCTTTGCAATTATGTTCACAATTTCTACGTAACTGGAGATCTCGCTTCAATCTTGTTTGCGAATTTGAGGTCACGATCAGACTACACACAGAAACGTATTCCCCTGACGTGTTCTTCCCCATGTGTGCCTTAATTTTGAGATTATTTTGTAGAGTTACGTCACCTTTCTACTTATTTTGCGATTTGTGTTTTGATGACCGTGTTTATTGATGGTCCTGGTTAAATTCTCATTTGATCGTTTTGTGCTCCATTATTCTACTGTTGTTGTTGTTTCAATTGTTTTTGGTCTATTTAACAGGAAACATGGATAAAAAATGATATCTACCCATGACAATTATTGAATGATGCTCTCTCTATTATAGACATGTTCAGTTAAACTTCAGCTGTCATTAGTTAAGTAATTGATAATAACTGGAGGACTTCATCTCGAAAGTTCCCTTTTCCGTGGCATTCATTCCCTAATGCTCCGATCAAGTTTCAACTCCGAGTGGAAGAGCATAGAAATAAACACATCAGGACTGGAATCAAGTGTTGTCTAATAAATAACAATATAATAAATTAGTGAACATCAGTTCTGTACAATAAATAGGAATTATCGAGAGCAATAACAATTGTTTGAAGTCTTATCAATATTTGTAACCTTGTTGTTGCCTGGCCCTAAGAGCCGGCCTTGTTTCTTCCTGGGGATCCGGCCGGTATTGGCCGTCGTCAACGATGCCTCTGGCTTCTTCAGCTTCGTTCTGTTGAACGGCCTGAGCGATGTCCTCTGGAACAGGAGCGGCTGTGGGAATATGATCCCCGGTGGCACGGAAACCGTTCTCGTCGGCAATGTAATTGATAGTGTAAACTACACCATCAGGGCCTGTGTAGGAGTAAGAACCCTGGATCACGTTGATTTCCTGATCCGTGCCCGCGTTCTTAATCTGGCCAGACTCTTGTTGCGTGATTCTGTTCTCGGTTTCGAAGCTGCAACCGTTACATTAATACGTGGAATTATACCTGTATACAAGTTTACTTGGTCTCATCGATTTCGCTTTCTTTTCAAACGTAAAAAATAAAAACGCAAAAAATACTAGTGGGTACTTACTCGAATCTGTAAGATCCATCTCCGTTGTTGTCGTTGTTCAGCCTAATGATGGCTGGAGGTGGAGGCGTTGGTCCTGAGCGTCCTCCGTGTCCAGCCAGGCCATTGTTGATCTGAGCTGCTGATGAGGGTGGTAAATAGTTACTGTTCAATCGACCCGCTGAAACGGCACAGGCGAGAGATACAAACACTATCTGAAACACGCAGAAAAAACTTTATACGTATACCACACGCCGGACAATTGCAGCAATTTCCTCACCAATTTCATCTTTGTGTGTGTTTTACCAGAGGCGTTATCAACGTAAATGATGGCAATTTGCGGGGATCCTTTCGCTTTTATAGCCGCTGGGATGAGAGGAGTCGTCCGTTTGTAGTGATACACTTTTTTGATTTTTAGAGCATTTCACAAGAACTCGTTTTTAAGGAGGTCTTCACTGAAAATTTGGATGAGAAGATGCCTGTTTATCTCAGAGAATTAGCCGGGCTTGCGACATCCGATGTGTCATTGATACAGATAAAAGACACTCCTAGGATTTTGTAACGCAAGGTTTATTTTTTCAAAGTAGCTAGCTAACCCAGCCTCCGTAAAATGCTAATCTCACACAGTATTGTTCCGTTGGGATTATGATGCACTTTGTGCGGTGGTGTGCAAATAATTTTGCTGGATTTTAATAAATTCATGCGATTAAATTTATTCATATGTTTATACAAAACAAACGCTGTGAGGGCTCAAAATGTTTGCAGGGCTGTATGTACAAATTAACGGCCAGAGCGTGCAAGGGCCAGGGAGAGTAGGCGGTTAATTTGGATGAACAACCCCTGGACGTGTCAATTCCATTATCCAAACATTGTGATGGAAAATTATTGTTTTTACTTATTAAAATAATAGTAATGACTATGACCTCATAAATTTAGTTATTAACATGAAATACCTAATGTGACATCAAATCAATAATTGCTTTGAACTAGATACATTTTAATGTTTCAAATATATTCTTCTTTTATGATCTGAGGGCAGATGTTCAACAGCAAGAAAATCATAAAGTCATTTTTAATGGAATAACATTTTTTCAAAGTAGGTAGGTATATTATTATCTTTCCATGTTTGCATTTGAAAAACTGTATATAAATTTTCGGAATAAAAGCATCAAACGTGCCCCCGCAGGGCTCGGAGTTTAATTCTGGGTAAAACCTCGGCTTGTTATCTGCGTTTCCATATTTATTTTTTAAACTTTAATGAAAAACTCGACCTTCCCTCACCTGCAGTAATAACTCAGAAGGCGCCTCCTTATCGCTATCATCACTTTTGCCGACACTCGCCGTCTGATTAATGCTTCGAAACTTTTTTGCCAATATTTATCGCACGTTCACTCAAATTTATTATTTCCATGGCGTGCATATTAAATACCTAATTCTTTAAAATATTATTAATAACGGGTCGTTTATCAGCTCACGATGTTCGGGAATTCATATATGTTCGCCGTAAATTATTCAGAGATCAAGATTTATCATGCGACACTGCAAATAATAATAAATTCAAATTATGTCGTCGGGATGATCCGGCGGATTTATTGAAAAATAAATTATGCATTCAGAGATGTTTGGTAATAATCAAAGCGGCGGTACAGCTTCGAACTCAAGACGTTCACATGTCTGTGATTTAATGTGTATTTGGAAGATACATTTTAAAATAAGTAAGCTCTATTAAATTTTTTCTCAATAGTTATCTGCTGGAGCGTTGCGTACAGCCTTCAAGATATCAGATGGTAACTAGTCGTACGAGTAATAACACAATGGCGCTCATTTACATATTATCGAGATGGGTTCGATCTCGGGGAGCATTTCAAAAGTTTTACAATTACAATGGAATCAGGCGGGCGCGACTTTTACTCCATGCGGAATTGGTGGCTTGTTCGCCAAAAGGCGATATGCAACCGTATAATAATTCTAGTAATAACAGCTCTATACTGGGAAACGCATAAATATGCAATCGATTGTTTTGTGGCCCTTGTGTAATAACGATTCCTTATTGATATGTCATAAAAAATGCAAAGAAGCTATGTAGGTACCTATTACAGTGGCGTACCAACGTGGAGGGCGGGAGGGGGGGGGCGGTCCGCACCGGGTACCAACAGTAAGGGGATGTCAGTGTTGGTTATTTGCGGTGCAAAAGGGGTCTATAGAACCGCAAGCGCAAGGCTTTGGAGGGTGCAAAACAAGCTGGTAAAGAGCCGTCTTCCGAAAAAATTCCAGCTGCGGCACTTTTTTCTCGCATTAGTCATAGTCCGGGGGCATAGGGTCAAAAAAAACTTGGCCATGTGCAGCTTCGTGAAGATATATAGAGTCATGTCTTAATCGATTCCTGGGTAATCAGGGACCATGAAAAATTTTGGTGGAATATCAGCATCTGCTTCAGGCAAATATGGTGAAGGCGCCAAAATGGGCTTCATCTGGTAATACGAAAGTGGCTGTAGCTACTTTGTTTTTCAACGGATTTTAACATATGGAACATCATTTTGTAGATAAACGAATTCTCTTTTTATCTCGTATCTAAATTTACAAACGTCATTTTGGATTTTGGGAAACTGTCAAAATTGTCTTTATAAGATATGCTGGATTCCGGCGTTTTTTGAAGGTTAGATATTTTTGAAAGTTGACAGTATTATAGATCTTGAGGTGCCCTTTCCGAATTTCCATTTTTTTTTTTACTTTTTTCAAAAACTGAGTCGGTCGTGATGACTGGCAAAGCTAAAAAGTACACAGCTGTCAGTTGGTCAGTCTGGAAATTGTCCAACACAGGAAGATGGCTTTACGCGAGAGGAAATCAATGATTTGATATGATATTCTTGTATTAATCCAGCTATCCAGGATTCCACTTCGATTTCTATTCGCGTTCAAGCCATTTTTCTTTGTTCGGCAATATTCATACTGACTAACTGACAGCTGCGTACTATTAGGCTTGTCACGGCTGACTGAGTTTTTGGAAAAAATAAGGAAAATAGCACATTTTGTGAAAACTTCCAATTATCTCGAAAAATATAGAGTTTAAGGGTATGGTACAGTTGGGAGCGAAATGATTCATACGGCACCGCCAAGAAGTCGGCTGGATTTCAGAAATGTTAGCTGCTAGGATTGTCCTTGCAGATTGACAGATTGATCGTAATCAAAACTGGCATTTAAGAACAATCCAAGCAGCTAACATTTCTGAGATTCGGCCGACTTCCTAGCGGTGCCGTATGAATCATTTCGCTCCCAACTGTACTTCTTGTAAAATGGAAAAGGATTAAAGGAGCTATCGGATAGAGTTATAAAATTGGGGGCATGCCATTTGGAAAAAATAAGTTATGATACTTTAAATATTATGAAGTTTGAATTTTTTGTGAACGCCCGGTAACATAAAATAGCAAATTTTTGACATTGGAATATTGTGACTTCACTATCACTATGTCAAGTTTTATCTCTTAGTTTCAAGAAGCGAGGCCGCTACAATTTTCTCATCCAAACTGTGAAAATGCGATTTTTTAAGTTTTTCATTTTCAGTTGGTAGCACTGCCAAACAATTGGAAAAGAAAAATACAGGCATAAGACAGTTGAACAAGCTGAACACGAAAATATGAAGAAATGTAGGGTGTTCTATTCAAGAAAAAATGACATTTTGTTCATCCCGTCAAAGTGGGACACCCACGGACACGGACACCTGTATAGCTAAAAGTAATTTTAGGTCATAGGTCTCATCCAACCATATACGACGCCTACTAAAAGTAGCACTTTCAACGTTAGTTTGACGTGTAAGAAACGTCAAATTATCTCGGAGCGTTAAATAATATATCTCATCAACGTCACTTTTAGCCTGGCGTTAAATAATAAATTCACCAAAATATAGTTACTTTTTTATTTGTCACTAAAATTGTATCTGACACTTTGACATTTCTATAGCTTGAAATATCGAAAATTCTGCATTGTGTGTATTACTTCTTGGGGACTTTACACAAAAACGCAGGCGGTGGTCTCAATAATGAAAGCGAAAAACAAAGGCGTTTCGGAGCAGAACATGAAAATTTGAAACGGAAAGGCGTTCGAGTCAAAACTGGCAGCCATAAATTTCCCGACACAGAGACACATGGTAACTAGGTATAAAACCAAAAGTAAACAGATTACCTAGCAGTCAAAGCAACCCTGATGGGGTAACGCCACGCACGACACGACAGCCCGTTAGGTTTAAAACAGTTTATCTACTCCTATTAAATAACTCCGACATTAACTATGCGTTTCTGATTCATTTATGACATTCATAACTCACTGCCTAAGCCCCGCCCCGTGTATTATGGGCTCATAACCCAATGGCTCCAACCAACCGCAAAGCGACAATTTCCGTAAATGTAACATATCAAGGAGGCTTATGAGATGACTTGATTTTTAGTAAAATGTCAAATAAAATTCATCAGATACCTACCCTGTCACTGCGAATTTTCATTTTGCATCATTCAAGAACTAAAATGAATTCCTACGAAAACACAGACTACGAGCCCCCCGAAATCTTAGAAGTGGCAAGATCAGTAGCCCTGAATCTTTTGCCAGAAAAGTCCCGACACAAGTACGAAGTCATTTATGAACTGTGACTTCTCCTTATGAACAATAGGCAATCACTCCATTCCATAACAAACTGAAAGAATCATGGACAGATTGTTTATGTCTTGACCTCGTTTTTGTTCATTTACCTTCCTGCATAGGCATTCCAGAAATTATTAGATACATTTTAACCTCACTTTCGGCTGCAGACTGCATGCACCTGTGAGCATGTGTTCCGTTCCGGTCCCGGATCCAGGGGTATGGTCTGACAATGGGCTCATTTTATGAATGCATAAAATCAGTTTCCAGTATGATTTACCTCAGTGTCGATGGAGTATCAAAACCTAGTTGGCCGTGACTAGCTGCTTGCCTGAGTTGTTGCTTTTTTTTGTTCTGCAATGACATCCGAATAACACTGACACTGTTGACATTTCTGATGCGACTGCCCTTGGCTGGCTTCTTTGGCGGGTTGCCGTTCACCATCCATCCACCACCGCGGTGCGTGCGGCATACTTATGCAGCCGCAGTGGCAAAATCACTAGGCACTTGTCTGTCAGGTAGTCAATAGTCATTCCTTCAGTGTCCTGCCGCGTCTTAATCATTGAACAGTTTACATAATAGAAATCTCATAATTAGACAAAATAATAATCGTTCATTCAACAAATTTATTGTTATTCTTGAACTGTCGTAGACAAAGCATAGTATTCTACTTGCATATAATGGTTATAATCCACTCGGGTGTTTTACGACACTCGCTATCGCTCGTGTCCCAAACTACACCCTCCGTGGATTATAACTATCATTATATGCTCGTTGAATAATATACTATTTTTAGTGTGTTTCTGATCATGATCTCGCAGATCTGTATATAAATTTCCATGAATTCGGGTAGCCTCATCATCATGGTGTATGGAATATGTGATAAAAAATCGGTTGTGTCACCTCAAAACTTCCCAGACGAGTAGCAAGGAATTTGGAAGGATGGAGTAGGATGAAAATTTCATTATGATTATGAAACGATGTCCCTCCGGGTGGGTGGGAAGTTAGAGAAAAATATTGAAGAATCGAGATATTTTCTCTGATATGGTATTCATTCAGAGCTCCATCATTTGAGTCTGGTCCCGTTAAGCTGGGCCGGTGGATTTTAAAGTGGAAAGCTCGCGGAAAACTTGAAAAATTTCAAGAGAAATTGCATGGAAATGATCAAGAATCAATTACCCTTTGTTCAAAAAACGTTAGTATGAATCTGTTCACAAGCTAAAAAGTTAGAAATTTGCAGGTTTCCATTATTAACCAAATTATGTAGAAAGAAAAGCGACTAAGGCAGTCAGACGCATCAGTACATGAATAGAGTTGAACGATCTGAAACTGGTACCACAGAAAGATTGAAAATAATTTTCAGGGAATGAAAAATTTTGAAAATTTGAATTTTCCGGGAAAACATCAAATCTTTTTCCAAATCATCTCATTATGAAGATAGTCAATTACGGTACGGCTTCACTTTAAGCTCCGTCACTCAGGTCCGGTTTCGATAACCCAGGCCTGTTTTACATTTTCAACAGGGAAATCCCGAGAAATTGAGAAGAAAACGGTTGGAAAAGTTCAAGAGCCAGTTACCTTTTGTTTAAAAAAAATTAGTTCAATTCAATTCAATTCAATTAATTTATTGTTCATAAGAATAATGCATTCTTTTAACAAAGAGAATTTGTTAAAAAAAAAATTAGTTGTAAAAGAAAATTAAAAAGTTGGAAAATTTGCAGTTCTTTCAGAGATGAAAACTCGGAAACCGTGGGTCCGATTTCAAACATTTTTCCTCTAAAAATTATTTCAATCTTTTCTCTAACTTCCATTTCCAGTATGTCTGCACCCAAATTGAATATTTCGTGGGGCTCACTGCATGTGAAGGTTTTCATTGCAGTTTTTTCAAATTCACGGAATGTGCTAATTTCATTTTGAAAAAATTACCGTCGGAGAACCGAAACAGTGTCGATTTCCAAAATGGGTCCACACGACTATTGAATTTTTGGGAAAAAGTTGACCCTCGAGCAATAAAGAATTTTTGAGTGAAGTCTTGCATTGAAAGCGAGTCGCCCTGGTCAAAACACAGGCCAGAGGCCCTCTCGGGTGGCAACGGCTAGGAGAAATTTTAAAAATTCATAACGCTCGACTGGAAGATGGTGAAAAATTGCAACTGCAGGCCTAATTTGACTCTTTTGTTTTGTTGCTTCCTGCCAAATTTGGTCCCAATCCATGTAATAGATTTTGAAGAAATAAATTGTAAAATTTTGAACTTTAACATTTTTTATTATTTGACAGATGGGCAATACTTTTGACTGTTCTGAATACATTTTCTTATGGGCTCTCAAACAGCATATTGCAAGTCAAGTTTCGTGAGATATAACTTCTGTCATTTTTTGATAGTGACACAAAAACTAATGAGCTTATTCGACGATGAAACTATGTCCGTATACCAAATTTCGAGTCGATCGGATGGACGTTGCGGCTGTTATCGTGGAAGGGTACAGACATAATATAACCTTACATACATATCTACAGGCATACACACAGACAGAGATCATTCTGGAAATGGTCTTAATCGTCATAAAAGGGACCTCAAAACGGATATACCTATCCGTTGAAATCTCGAAAAAATTTTTTAGCGCGTTCATAATACTTCCCCTCCTCGTTGGGTGGTGGGTCGGGGAAGTGAAAATAAAATTGAAACTGAAGGGAGGGGAGGCGGATGGGGCTCCGCCAGTATCTTAATAACGAGTTTGCGCGAATCTCAGTACGCCACTGACCCATCTACTTGCCACGCCGACATTTCAATTTCCATAATATCTCCATCCGGATTAAGCTTTCGATGTAAATAGCTTTGAAGCTGATTAGACGCATAGTCCCGAAGTTCCAAACTTGGAATAGTTTTACATCACTGCCCTGCACCCTCTTCTTTATTTTAATTCCTTCAGTTCTTCCGATCTCAATACAAGTTCTGCATCCTTTTGATGACATGCGTTTTTGAGTTTTCCTGAGTTGAGGAAATGCATTCCCAATCAACTTTTCCACTCGTGGACCGATTCACGTCAAACTAACTTAAAATAAAGGCTCAATTTATTTGGCAGTTGCAAAAATGGAACCCTTTGGTTTCGAGGTTTTCGCGGGGAAGTCAAATTCACCCAGGTACATCCACTATTCATATATTCGGATAAACTTATATTTTATCATGAGATTGTTAAAAAAAAATTCAATTTTGCAATCAAGTTCCAACTTTCTACCCGAAGGAAGGCCTCGAACAAAACTCTCATAGGTTCCTGAATTTCAGCCGAGAAATTATTGTGTCGCCCACAACAGATTTATTTTATTATGTTAATCATATAGCCAGTTCCACCAACAAATTTATTCATTGTTAGCTAATTGAGAGATTTTCTCTGGTGAATATTGGTTTAGTGACCACTGGAAACACAAGTTTCACGGAATATTATGGGAAAATGTTTAGACCACAACAGCTCGTATGCATTTTTAGTGCTCATTCAACCAGCACTGATCTAGAATCCATCAGAGAAAATGCCTCAATTAGTTAGCAATGATTAAATTCGCTGGTGGAACTGGATGTTAGAAAATATAGAGTAGGCAGTTTACTACAGCTTGCCAAGTGAAGGTTCAAGATTACTGCCTTATAAGGTCAGTATATATATGGCAAGTATACAAAAGTAGCCGTGCTTTTGATGCGAAAAATGTATTTCAAACTTTGATCTAAATACATTTTAAAGAATAGACAATTTTTTTAAAGATATTTTTTAATTGGACATTATTGCTATTAACGTTTCTGATATTATGCCACAATCGTTTTGAAATGAAATGCATGCAGAGACCCTATTTTAGGATTTATTTTGGAGACTCCAACAGGCAGTCAGGCGGGGAACCCTGAACATGATTCTATTTGGCTTATAACACTTTGTAGCACTTTTATTTGGTAATAACGAATAATTATTGTCCACCCCAATCTTTTGAAACTACTTTGTCAATTTCTTGTGGTAGGTAGTTATAAACCTGCATGAAAAAATCTGTTCATTCTTCTATATCTACTCGTAGGTATAGGTATACTTCGCGAATATAATATTTTCCGTATTAAATCGTCCTTGCAATCCAAGTCACATTTCCGTCCCATATTACTTATCTCATACCTTAGTATTGATGCAACGTTCTTGCGAAATATGAACTTAGATAGGTAATTATGGCATTTCCGATATTGCCGCACATTCTGATGTAGAAGAACACCGATGATGCGGGTGATTATGCCACACATACTATGCCCTTTTTTGAAATCTCGTATACTAATTTTTCGCATAACTCGGCGCATAAAGTGTGTCTCTTGATAAAAGCTTCGCATAAATGAAGTGTTTCGAGCCCCATTTGGAATCCTAATCTGCAATTTGTGTTTGCAATTGTGATAAAACCAAGAAGTGCTACTGGCCGATGCAAAATTTCACCATCGCGCGTCATCAACACTGCCGTGACCCATGAGACGCATCACAGCTGGGTGTCTCGTCTTGACGACTCATGCAAAAAGGCCAGAGGACAATTCCAGAAGCTCATTCCCAATAAAAATTCTGGGACAGTCACATAAAATTGCTCCGGTGTGTATTTACAAGGCGCCTGCTAATTCCGATCCGTTTGTTTACCCGCGGTGACGCAACTTTCATGCTAATGGTCTGCGAGAAGATCCTTTCGCTTTCTGACAGGTCTGCCGGCGACAAAGATCTCGCGGTTTAGAGAGCAAGATCGCATTTTTTACGGTCGATTTCAAGGTGGTCACGCCGTATAAAATGTATCAATTATTGCTGATGGGATATTTTGAATATTTATTATTATAATCATTAAAGTTGTTCAAGAGCGTGAATTTTTTTGGCTTCTTTTAATTGTTTAATGTGCATCCCAGCAGGCCTTGCCGTCTCGCCTCTGGACATCGTCTTCGAGAAATAATCTGAATGGATCCCACACGGTCGTCCCAGTTCCATCAATTTTGTTCGTTTGCTGGCTTAAAATATGTGAAATTAAAGAGTGTAATGGTTTTTAAATGAGCTGCGCTTGAGGTGGTCTTCAATTACAATTGTAATTTATGAGCAACATCTGCCAGAAGTTATGTAAAAAAACATTTTGTCCGTTTTTGGTGAAACATTGCAACGTTTTATGTATAAAGCTCTTTTGGTATATCATCAAATTTCAACATTAACATACCAACTGATTCTTTAATATTTTGCTTAAGTAACCATCATACTAACTGTCTAGACTCCGGCTACTTTATTTCAGAAGATCATAAATACGAGCATAAATATGGTAATAAAAAAATTACTACCGTTATACGCCTAGATTAGAGTTATTTTAATTAAATGTCATTAAAGCAATATAAACAGATTTGAGCTGACATATTTTTAATTATTATCCATCATTACTGCTCACTTTCAAACAACAATAAAACGTAGCATCTCTTGTTTATCAAAGTGTTTTGTAATTATTAGCTATTAGCCTTTGTGTATGCCTGATGTTATAATTTAACCGCTATCCTTATAAAAATTAAGCCATTAATGTGACGCAACTCCAAGATGAGGTGCCCAGATAAAATATATCTTCCCTTTAAATCACCTACAGCCTTGTGCAAAGCTTGGTTAATAGATATTTAATTTCCACCGCACACATACCGCAGCATCACATGATTATTCACTTTCAGGAAATTTCGGATCTTTTGATCGCGTGAAAAAAGTGATTGCGGGGATAAAAGCTTCAAAACAGGAAGTCAACCGGGTAAAACGGACCATTAATCAAGTTGTAGGCCTCGTCATAATACGCAGAAAAATCGCGTTGGCCTGAGTGCCCTTTTGTGCGATCATGAAGAATGCTTTTCGCTTAAACAATAAATCGATTGTTGGCATAATGATTTAGTCATCACCATTTTTTCACAGCAGAGGAAATTACCCATTGAACAGAGTACAGAAAATTGTGAAAAGCAAAGTTCCAAACTCTCGGAGTTTTCATAAAAGAGACGTATAGGTAATATAAATTGGCGTTAAATTCCAGCTAACTTCTACAAGCTGAAATTTAATTTGATAACAAAAGAAAAGCATGTCGTCCTCTTATTATATACTGCAATACTGATACAAGTACTTACACAGAGTGAGTATATAAAAAGTAAGTACTTAAGTATATATTGGAAGTGTTGATACGGTCCATTAGGCTTAAACCAGGACGTTGCGACCGATTATGATCCGCTTATACTTCGATTAAGCGCTTTCAGGATGCAAAGTGCCGTTTGTGTAGTCAAAGGATGGGAGGGGGGGGTCGCTAGAGCTGGATCTGGAATGAAATTCGCAATTTCCCAGTCGCACGCGGACAGAAGTAGAGCGGACTTACGTTTGCTTTGCGATTTGTTTGATATGTAAATGGCTGGAAAAGTGGCTGAACGTGCAGGGCCGTGGAGGTTTTGGTTTTGTTGCAGAAATTGGCAAGCGTGGCGTGGACTTTTTAAAGCCATAGGCAATGTCCAGTTTTGGAAATCTCCTCCTCTGTCAGCGCATTTGGCATCCAGAAGAAGAAGTGGTCGCAAATCACCCGGCTCCATTTTTCAGATCTTAAATGACACGGAATGAAGTTACAAACGTTCAACTTTAATCTTTTATCCTAAAGTTCCACTCCGGGGCTAATTTTTCCATCTCTATTTATTTTCAAATGCCATAGAGAAGTAGGTATATAAATTTGTTTAAGGGCTTTTTCATTAGAGAAAACCATGGAAAAAAATGAGCTGTGTTGGCACGAATGATACGATGCTAACTTGATGCTGATGCCTTGATAGATGTGCTAGGCATAATGTGACAACTGTCACCATCATCTCGACGCGATGACAAGAGAAGAATTCATGACCAAGAATATATAGGGTTTTTTTTCGAATCATAATATAGGTATATTTGAATATAGGTAAAATCAGTAGAAAAAACTGGTTTTCATTTTTCGGAACTGGGTGTCATCCAAACTTCTTAATTTTTGCAGGATCTTATGCAACGCCCTCTTTCTCATCAAATACGGATTACCTGACTGAAATTTCGATATAAACTACGCACAGATGAATAAGTCGTCCCAAAAAAATTTCCCGTAAATTTGATGTGGATTACTACAATGAATTTGCATTCTGTTTGAAGTGTCTGTTGACTTCATCTTTTGGCTATCAGTCCGTGGTTTTGCAAGACACTAGATAGTTCACATACATTTTGTAGTCGTTGAGCCAGGGGACTCGAGTGGTTTTCACTTTGGGGACATGACGTGTCATACCTTTTTGGATTCCCCACAATACCAGCATGAAAATAAGCCATGATACGTTTTTGTATCGGGTAGCTTAAGACCGCCATCTTGGAAAAACCGCGCCAAATATGTAGTTCTTGTGGTTTGTATTTTGTTCGCATCAACGGCACCTCCAATTGGGAAAATGAAACTGAATAAAATTAAACAACAAAATTTACTATGAATATCGTTTAACACCGTTCTTTGACAGGTCTCGTTACTCCAAATATGACAGTTCATAGTTTAGCTATGACAAATTTCTTTATTTAACATTGTCGAATACCCCCGATGATATTTATACAAACCAAACTTCACGGCATTGTCTTTCTAGCGTGCTTTACTAGAAATGCTGTTCTTAGCGGCATTTTGATGTCCGTCTGTCCGTCTGTCCATCGGTCTTACTGTCTGTCTTATCAATTAATTGCCCCTAAATAAGAAAATCTAGCAAAAATCGGCTTCTTGTGTGTAACATGTAGTCACCGGAGAATGACATCAAGAGAAAAAAAATTCCTTAAATCGTCGCCATCTTGATCCGCAATGTCAAATTTTCTTAAAAGTGACCCGATTTTCATGGAACTTAAAATACACTCATGTTTTATATGTAAAAGTATGATTTTAATGTTTTCTTTTTGATCCGCCGCCATTTTGTCCGCCATGTTGAAATTGATTAAAGTGGTCCGATTTTGATGAAAATTGGAACCTTGTCGTGTCTTGTGGATGCATTGATGGTTTTTATGTTAGTTTCACGATTAGCGCTATATTAACGTGCTACATGGGGAATAACCTCCAGCTGTCATGCAAAATCAATTTATTCAAATATTTTCTGAACAAGGAGTTTCCGATGTGACTGAGAAACTTGTTGATGCAAATAGGTTTTTGTTAATTCTTTTCTACAAGCGGAAACTTCTCAACAAAAATCGACGGAGAATGCTATCAAATTTTCAAAAATTTTCAAAATTTTGGAATTTTTCTCTGAAAATTTGGAAACCAGATAGCAACGCCTATACATATTTATTCAAGAAAGTCGCATACCAATTTTGAACCTTCTATTTGAAAAAAAGGTACTAAAAATGGTTTCTACTCAAAGGAAGGTTCAAATTTGGTATGCGACTTTTTCGAATGAAGATGTATAGGCGTTGCTATCTGGTTTTCAGATTTTCAAAGAAAAAATCAAAATTTCCAAATTTTTTTTGCAAATTTTGAAAATTCAATAGCATTCTACGTACTTTTTTTTGGAGAAGTTTCCACTTGTAAAAAAGAACTAACAAAAACCGATTTCCATCAACAAATTTTTCAGTCACATCGGAAAACACTTGTTCAGAAAATATTTGAATAAATTTATTTTGCGTGACAGCTGGAGGTTAATCTCCATGTGGCACGTCAATATGGCGGTAATCATGAAACTAACATACAAACCATCAATGTATACATAGGACACGACTAGGTTCCAATTTTCGTCAAAATCGGACCACTTTAACCAATTTCAACATGACGGACAAAATGGCGGCGGATCAAAAAGAAAACATCAAAATCATACTTTTACATATGAAACATGAGTGTATTTCCAGTTTCATGAAAATCGGATCACTTTTGAGAAAATTTGACATTGCGGATTAAGATGGCGACGATTTGAGAAAATTTTTGTCTCTTAATTTTATTCTCCGGTGACTACATGTTACACACAAGAAGTCGATTCTCGCTAGGTTTTCTCGTTCAGTGGCAATTAATTGATAAGACAGGCAGTTAGACCGATGGACAGACGGACAGACGGACATCAAAATGCCACTAAGAGCAGCATTTCTAGTAAAGTACGCTAGAGAGACAATGACGTGAAGTTCGGTTTGTATAAATATCACCGCGTGTACTCGAAAATGTTAAATAAAGAAATTTGTCATAGCTAAACTATGAACTGTCATATTTGGAGTAACGAGACCTGTCAAAGAACGGTGTTAAACGATATTCATAGTAAATTTTTGTTGTTTAATCTCATTCAGTTTCATTTTTCCAATGGGAGGTGCCGTTGAATGCGAAAAGAAATAAAAACCACAAGAACTACATATTTGGCGCGGTTTTTCCAAGATCGCGGTCTTAAGCTACTCGATACAAAAACGTATCATGGCTTGTTTTCATGCTGGTGTTGTGGAGAATCCAAAAAGGTATGACACGTCAAGTCCCCAGGGTGGAAACCAAAATCGTGATTTCTGGCTCTTGGCTCATCGACTATTGTACAGGGTGTTCAATAAGGCAGTGCAAAATTTCTGAATCGTCAAGAAGCTCCCTTTCAAAAAAGAATTTTTTTCCCTGGAATTTTTACCACAAAGAAGACGAAGTAGGCCTTGAAGTACAGGGTGGTGTTCGAATTATCTGCTTATCTCCTTTATTTACAGGGTGAGCACAAAGAAATCATCTTTTTGGTTTTGCATGGATAACTTTTTTCGTCGTTGACCGATTTTAAAAATTAGTAGCTCATATTGAAGCTAATACTTCACGTAAGAAGACCTGATGATCAGAATTGACTTAAGGCAAACATTCAGAATCAAGTGAATCCTGAATCCTGAATACATTGAGGTTTTTCTAGCTTGTCCTAGCCAAAAATTGTGGGTGAAAGAATCCAATTACAGCTGCATGTTCAAGAAGGAGAAACAGCCGCTTGGCCACCTTAAATTGGTCGTAACCAAGACAACAAAAATCAGAACAATGAGTAATGAACAAACCAGTTTAGGTGATTCATTGTTTTTATTTATCGTAGTGTTGGTTACGACCAATTTCAGGTGAACAAAGGACTGTTTCTCTTTCTTGAACATGCAGTTGTGAATGAATTCCTCCACCCACACAATTCTTGGCTAGGACAAGAACAAAGACCATAATGTATCCAGAATAAATAGTTTATTCGAGAGAAACGTGGCTATTAGCAAATCATTTTTCTAAACGGGCTGTCGACGGCGTTTTGAATTTGGGTCACATTTCATTGAACCCTTGGCTCTAAATGCTTATCTTGCGTCAATTCTGATCCTTAGGTCTTTTCATCTATAGTTTTGGCTTCAATATGAGCCGCAAAGTTTTAAAATCGGTCAACGAGGAAAAAAGTTAACCATGCAAAACCAAAAAGATGATTTTTGTGTGCTCACCCTGTATATAAAGGAGATAAGCGGATAATTCAAGCACCACCCTGTACTTTGAGGTCTACCCCGTCTTCTTTGTGGTGAAAATTCAAAAGAAAAAAACTCTTTTTCGAACGGGAGCTTCATGACGATTCATAAATTTTGCACTGTCTTGTTGAACACCCTGTACAAAATTTATGTTAATTATCTAGTGTCTTGCAGAACCACGGACTGATAGCCCAAGAATCAAGTCAACAGACACTTCAAACAGAATGCAAATTCATTGTAGTTATCCAAATTTACATCAAATTGAAAAGGGGAAATTTTTTTTGGAACGACGGTTTGATTTGTGCGTAGTTTAGTTCGATTCCCTCAGGAGCCAGGGCACTCAACTAAAAATCATGGGTGTAGTGCGGCGGTTAGTCAAACCTACCTTGCATTTTATTCTAGAGCATTCAGACTTGGCACAGTTGCAGTACATACCTCCATCCTTCTTTCAAGAAGTGGAAACAAAGTTGTAACCCCGGAAGAGCAGCGGGTTGCCTACCTAACAGGGGTAGATTTCAAAACCTCAACAAATCGTCCGTTTTGGTGACTTTTATGGACGAGGATCGGTCCCCCACTTGGCATTTACTAGTTCAAGGCATATGTCGACCTTGGCGATGGGTCGTGGAAGCGGTTTGTCTACGTTCCAGGGGCATAAACAAATAATACCGGAGTCATAGTGTTTCTATCACCATTTTCAACAACTCAGTTATTTTTCAAGATATTTGGATGAAATTCGGTAAAACTTTAGAGAGTAAAATCAAGAAGTGAATGCCGTGTGCTGCCACCGTCCTTGTCTGCTAGATTCAAAAATACGACAGTCAATTGTTCTCCTCCTTATGGCCGCCATCTTGAATCCACCCATTATTGAATAACTGGAAAATCAATTAGCAATACAAATCATGGTCTTAAGGAATAATACAGATGCAAAAATAACTATACCCAGTGAGCAACTTCTTTTTAATTGACCAAAAAGAGCTGTAGGACCGTTGAACACATTTTCACGAGTTTCACAGAGCTTTGGCGCTCACCATGGTCAAGATGACCATTGGATCGGGGAAATGTGAATTTCCATGAAACTGACCACTAATTTCAGGATTTCTCAGAAACGGCTAGCGATATGGAGACGCGGTTTATTTTATCCTCATTAATTAATGAATAAATAACTCACTGAATAATTCATTGTTGAGTAGTCTATTACACATAATTATTGCTACCGGTGGTTCTATTGCATGAAGAAGGAGTTTGAATTCAATATAGTGACTGAACAACCAATGTTTTATTTAGAGGATCACTGTAAGTTTGGAGCCCAACTACTAACAATAGGTAGGTTTAGGTAATACCATTTAGCTTCAAAGTGATTCAATTAAATTTCGCTCGATGCCCCAAACTATAACATAAAGGTAAATCGATGAAGTAATAATTTCGCATGATGGCTAGGTATACAGCTGGAACTTTCACGACCTACCGACCTACCTATTGCCTATTATACAGTTTCCAAAGTTCCCTTCACTGCATAATCCGGCTCCGAAGTTTCCAGAAAAAATCCTCCGCCGCTTCTCGAAAATGTCTGTCTAACTATACCGCTGTACCTATCCACCTACTTAGAGCTTAAACGGCCATCATCAGCATATCAGAGTGGAGCTCCAGGAAACCTTTGGACTCCTCTGCGAGTTCAAACGTCACCGTCATAAAAGGATTACTCTCAGCGCTATGTGTTGATGGGCCCAGTTAATTGCATAATCTAGGAATATACGCGCAAGAAAGGTCGCCCAAAAAGTCATTAGGTATACTTATTACCTATGTCATGTGGGACCAATCTCCAATTAAGAGAGTCACAACAAAGCCGGGTTAGATAATCTGACAGGTTAAGCTTACAAACTGGCCCAGGAATGAACTTCCTGGAGAAAAAAAGTCGTAATTACGTAAATCGTGGAGCTTAAAGACTACACCTTGGCATCCAGCCTCCAAATAAGAAACATCCTCTAATCCCTTATAAAAAAACTCATTGAATTAGAATTTCTACTATATTCGGAGACTAATTTGTTCAGAAAATTTCAACAGAGTACGACTTTGTATTGAAGTGTATCATACTGACGTTGTTCAAATTACATATAACTAATTATTGTTATTAGTATTGTGTAAAGGCATACGAGTCTAGTATTTAGATGATGAAAATGTCTTGAATTAGGCAAAATATCCACGAATTTCTGGAGTTTCTATAACAAGAGTTATCGCTGCTTAACTTAACAATAATTTCCACCGTCTTGATTGAAATACTGCATGATCCAGAGACAAAAGACAATATACACTGTAGGTTTCAAACTTTTGGCAAAAGGCACTGAAACGTGGCAGGAAATCTGAAGAAGTTTCCGAAATTAATACGTGTACTAAACTTAGGTGTAGGTACCTATCTGATGGAATAGAGACGGCATAAGCTTTTAGTTCTTCATGAACAAATTCTGCTGATATTTCGGTTAGGTACTCAGAATCCAAATGTGCGAACGTAAATCCTCATTCAATCGTGATTATTGAGATGGCGCTCTAACCTGCGCTATATACTTACTTTTACTTTGAACGTGAAACCAGTGAAACTCAACGAAAAGTTGTCTATGAAAGTCTAGCTCGCACTTATGGCTTTATGAATTAGCTTCTTAACTGATGCACTCACAGTCCATCATAGGTACACACACGGGGAGTTTTCATAAAACCTAAAGAAAAGATCGAAAAGCAGAGCAGATTTCGCTGATAGTTTGTTAACAAACTATCTACCTACCCATACCCATTGGTACCCACCAACCAAAGTTCTAATTCAATTCGTTATTCAACTGGTTCAAGCTTTTACCATCACTATTACTAGTACTATTACTACTACTACTACTAGATACCACGACTACGGTAGGTACTCAGGAGGTGAGTAAATGGCAAGTATATAACTTAGAGGGTTACGATAAGTAACGAGTGATTGAATAAAGAAAATCTGTCGGAAAAACATAGCCAGCAAGGAGATCAAGGCCTACTTTGAGAAGAAATTCACTCGATCACTCTTTATGTGAAAAAAGCTTTAAAAGCTTTCAATTATTATCATTTTTATACATAATATGTATAATATTATACATATTATGTATAAGAATTGAAAAATATTAGGTATACTCAGTAAATGGCATGTGCAGTGTCGGACTAGTCCACCGGGCAACCGGGCAAATGCCCGGTAGGCCAATCTCCAGTTTAGAAGCCAAATTGTCCACATTTGGAAAAATTGCACTCTGATGTTTTTAAAAAAATCCAAATTTTCAATTTTTTATCAAAGTCTGGTCCACTTTTGTTTGTGCATATCATGCATTAATCATTTCTTAGTAGTCACTAGTCGTGGAATGACAAGATTGTATGTGTGAGGCTGCCGCTGCTCCCGCAGTTGGTTTGTTTTATCTGCCATCTAGTCGTGCTCTTTCTTTACCGTCTAAGTAGGATTTACATCTTTAGCCACATGCAGAAATCATCGACAAATTCGCAAGTAGATCAGTATCTTTGAAATCAAAACTGTTGATGAGCTTTTATGCAAAAATCCGGCTGAGTTTCATTTTTGTTGGCTATTATTTCTGTAATTCCTGGACAAATGTTAGAAGCGCGCGTGTAGGGCTTTTTCCCGTACAACTGTATGGAGACTTCAGCAGTGAGTCAAGCTACATCTGTCCATATTGGCGGAGGCGCCGATTCTAGAGCACGGCAGAATTATTATATGGGTAATGTACAAGATATTTCGGGAGTCGTATGAAAACCGTATGTCAGGTCACTGTGGAGACTGCTGGAGAATGCATGGAACATTCGAGATTAATCAGTCGGACCTATATAAGGCATCAATCTTCGCCTCACGAGCAGTTATGAATTGGAATGTGAAGTGGTAGTGAGCAGATTAAAAGCGAGTAATAATTACAGCAATATTCCTAAGTAAATAATTGTTGGCGTGTATTTATTGTAGTACGCAGTAATAAACAGTGTATGTTTTAAAACGATCGTCTCAATTATATTCGAACCCGTACGCGAAATACGTAACAATAATAAATATTTTTCTTTCCTCCGTTGTTTTATCGTAGTGTATTTCAAGCAAAAGTTTTGAGTTTGAAGAAATCTATGGGCAATATGGTCAGCGTCTTTTTTGTTATTAGCATTATTATTATAATTATTAAAAAAGTCGCCTGCAGTGCTAACTGGGAGGGGGTGGGCCCCTCTGCTCCCCCTTCGGTTTCGAGGCCACTTTCATTTTTTGCCCGGTAGGCCAAAATTTGCCAGTCCGACGCTGAGCATGTGGCGTGGCGTTAAGTACCTACCATATGCATGGTGCAATCAAATCGTTTTTGAACCGGTAATCACAGCATGGAGTTGAAAGCAGGCAACCCCCTTCGATCCATATAAAGCACGTCTCTCTGTTCTCTTTGTTGAAATTGAATTTGTGTGAAAGTTGCCAGAGTTTTCAGTCCAGATTATTGTGAATTTTGTAGGTGGGAATCTTGTTCGACATAATTCTCTGTGGGTGTTCGGCCAAGGGAAGACGGTCATCATTTGAACTGTAAAAGTTCATAACCTCTGATCTGGAAATATTAATTCAAGTTTTCACAAGAAACTTTGTTCCTTATCCTTTGGCTTTTGTGTGCGAGAGCCCGTGCGGACTGCGGAGGCGGATAAAATTGGAAAACAAACCGTCAGAGGCAGAGGGTGTGACTTTTGAAAGATCGGTAGGTAGGTACACAACGCTCTTAGCGCATGAAATTCTCTGATGTTTTGTTTGTGTAGGTTTTTTATTACCATTTGGGTTTATGAGAAATTTGATTAAAAATTCAAATAGGTAGGTACCTAACGAGTTTTATCCAAACGTGAGGTATTACATTTTTCATCAAAACCTCCAACGCCCAGATGTATAAATAGTAGATACTTAATTACTTAAATGCGAGTATTTCCATCCAGTTCAAAAGGATTTAATATTGCTTTTTTGGTTTGACGATATTAAAAAAAAAGTTTCTAGTCCGCGTTGGATGTCCTGGTTGGACGACATTCACATCATTGACAAATATTATACGTGGATGCACATTGATTTCCTGGAATTATTTGTCTCTGCTTTAGGATCAAAAGCATAAACTCATGTCTCTTTATTATGTTTATTTGTCTGTCTTTCGAAATTTATTGATAGGTGTCATGTACAATCGCGCGCAAAGAAAAATGGACTTTTAGTTATACAATGGTGATGTATGCATGCATGTTGCATGCGCACTAGTAATAATGTGATCAATCAAGATGTATGAATGGTTCCAAAGTATTTTAAGTGTCTTCGTTTTTTACGCGCGCGATCGTACCTTCGAGTGTACAGATTATTATTTAATAAACATAAAATGTGCCAGTTCACACCGAGATCACCATTTGCAACATTATGTCTTATGTCCTTCAATTTCAATTATTATATTTTTGTTCCCTCGTTAATACAAGAACTACCTACCCATCGAGGGCATTCTTCTTCTCGGCAAGTGGCAAGGAACTGATAAAAATATCTGCTCGGGAAGCCCTTTCGGGTAGGAACTTGAATTGTGAGAGAAACATTAGGAGAGATGTTAAGCATATCCATAATAATTGAACAAAAAATACAAACATTTTCCAGAAAAACCTCAGGTTTTTCCAAACATTCTTATTTAAGAATTGTCACGTTTCCACTTACGGCGCTACTACTACTCGCGGACTCACTCCCTCGAATTCTGGTTGCGCCACTGGGGTTCAAACAATTGTGAGTGCTTGCGAAGATCGTACGCATAAGAAAACTCCGCATCGGTTGATAATAGTGGAATAACGGTGGCGGAAAAGCTTCGAAATTCACAATGTCGCTGAGATATGAACGCCACGGTCGGTCGCTTGATCAAACTTCTGTCTGATGCCAGGTCGAGTTCCTCTCTTATACTGGCATCGAAGGTTCTGGATGCTTCCTGTTTGATTGTTGGTGTTTCCAGCACACAAGGATTTTTCTGGTATCTGCGTCGAGAATATACGCGTACCTTCTACGGCACCTCCACCAGAAGTCTCGACGTGTCGTGACCTACCGCTGCAGTCTCTCGATGCTTCCCGAGTGCAACGCGGAAATCTGGATTTCTCTGCCAAGAGCCGGGATGGTCGCGAGCTTAGTAACAGTATTGTTACAAGCGGCGATCTCGTACATATTGGTAAACACTCAGTACACTTCGCGTTAACCAGCTGTACGCGTCCTCAATGGGCAATGACCGTACACATGCAATGTGATGGAATCATACAGGGTGATTTTTTGAAAAAGACCCACCTCCAATATCTCGCTGCAAAATTTTTCTCTGGAAATACCCTAAAATAGGTCGAATTTGTTCTCAAGGGGGACATACCATTGCGGACACAAAAAAGTGGAACAGCCCCCACCCCAAGTGGAAATATCCCAACCCACCCCTCTTATAAAAATAAACTTTCCCCAAAGAAGAAGAAGAATCCTCTTTAAAGTTGAAGACTGAGTTTTGGCCAAAGTTCGTGTTTGTCTAGTATTGTTTGTTAGGACTTTCGTTGTTCCGTAGATACCCAAGGTAGTACAGGTAAGTGAAGGCTTGGAAATGAAACACAGAGACTTCAAAATCAACAAAGAACAATTTTTTTCCAAAGACAAATATATTGACTCATGTTGAAGAATGCAATATCAAATCAATTACCCCACCCCCCCACTATTTGAAATGCAGTATGTGTAAGCCACTGCTGCAGAGAGAACAAGAGAAAGACGAGAGAGAGTATCGCTCTCGCTAGAACAGATCATATTAGTTCCACGGACCTAGATTGTTGAGGAACCTGTAAGCGGGAAAGAATACTGCAGACCAAGTGCTCAGCGCAGTGTAGCCACTTGGCGCAGTGTGAAACAGAGACAAAGGTTTATTAGTAAGTTCTACGGTGACCTAAACTGACGAGTGATCTGTAGGGAAAATAGATAAGATTTTGGCAAGGACAGTGGCCGAGCACTGCTGCAGAAAGAAGAGGGAGAACACATGACATACAAATCAATAACAATCAATATTACCAATAAAACGAAACTGTGAATAATCACAGTACATGGGTTCATACATAATAAACATGGTCAATGGAATCATCATCAGTTATTTATCACAATAAATACCACAACATGATTCAATGTAAATCAACAATATCAACAACCAGGTCTCAACAGTTGAAGACGTATATTATTTTCATAAGATAACAAAGTAAGGAAAGATATCTTCTCTCACGAGATACCCTTCTCTCACAAGACACGACAATAAGAAAAACATCTGTTGTGTGCAGATCCCTTTCTCTCAATAAGATTCAGGCATGGGTACAGAAGATAGTTGATCAGTGTAATATGTAACATGGTAAACATAAGTATGAAGAAATCATTGAAGCAATTCAACTCAGATGGAGGAGAATAACCCGACCAGGTACATCAAGTATGACAGCATACCTCGGAGCTCTCAAAACCACGTCACCTGTTCTACAGGTCATCGCTTTGTTGTCTTGCCAGGTCCTGTCTCTCATGGTAGCTCGGTTCCAGGTCATCTGGATATCTTGTGGCGACATCGTTCTACTCTTTCGTCTCTCTCAAACCCCCAACAACAGTGACCCACACGCTTTACGTGTATTCCCTTGATCCCTTCATGAATATCCCGTGAATTGTTATAATAATTGACTTTTCTTTGACAGGCAACAAAGGAGCTGAATAACTTATCTTTGAGCGTTCTGAAGGCACGGCAGCTATACTCTGGAGGTCTTCATCATCGGAATAGACTTGTATCTTCTCTTTTCTATGATCTGGAGCGTGGAAATACCAAATATCTCTTGTATTCTTCTTCCAGATATCTGTCGACTTTTCTCTACCTTTCAACCCCCGTTACTTGACGACCGCATCTCCCTTTTCAGATGTATTACCAAAGCTCACGATGTTTTACGTTTACTCTTCATAGGCTGAAGAGCCGGTCGATTTCAGTGCCCCCTTAGGTTTTGGTGAGGACATGCGGGTAAGCATTCAACAACAAAAGCTAGTCTCAGTTACAGACCGGCATGATCAAAAAGAACTTCTTGGCTGCTGTTGACTTGGTGACCTCTGCCCCATGGCGACGTTGATCTTTATCTTCTATTTTCTATACTTGATTAATGCTTTGTGGTTGTGCTGTACAGGTGCAGATGTAGAATACAAGTTGTTGCCCCCTGACAAGGATGAATTGGGATTGAAATTGGAAGTCTTGTTTTCTTCTCTCCGTTTTCTTGGTTGCGTTCATGTGTGCTCGAGGAATCAAGTGCAGACATTCATATTCGCCCCCTGGCAAGGATGCAGAAGAACTTCAGGTCTTCGTCCTGTCAATCTTCACCTCTTGTTTTTGCTTGACAGTTTTATCATGTTGAATAAACGCAGTGGTTGTGGACTTGAATTACCATGACGGTGAACAGTAGCTTTGTCTTCCCCATTTCTTCTCACTTGACTGTTGTGACCATGGTATTGTAGGATATCCCGGACATTAAATTTTCGCCTCTTAGCAATGATGGCATGAAAACTGGATTTTCTTGGTTCATCTTCTTACTCTTGACTTGCTGATTTGTCGTGTCTTCTTAACTCGCAGCTTTTTTCTAACGTCAGTGATCCGCGTGTTGGCGAGAGTTATAATTGACGACACTGCCCCCTGATGACGGTATCTTGAAGCGGTTGGTTTCTTTCTTGACTGGTTTCGGTTTGTGTTCCTTTCTTAACATGGCAGTTGTTGAAGTCAGTTGATGTGCAAATGGCAAGTGCAGTGGCAGTTGTGGAATTTTGCCCCCTGGCGAAGAGATGTTGAGGTGTTTGCATGGTTTCTTTCTTCATCCTTGCTCGACTGTCTTGTTTTTTCTTCCTGACTCAACATGGTATTTGTTGAAATCAGTTGATGTGGGTGGCAAGTGTTGATTGGCGAACCTTTGCCCCCTGGCGAAAGTGTCTTGGAGCTATTGACGTGCTCGATTCATGCACCATGGTTTGAATGTGAACGATCTTGACCCTTCTGTCCCGTAAGTTGGCAAAGGACAGTGTGAATTGCCGATAAAAAACCCATTCTTCAGTTTTCTCTTGGATGGGAAAATAACGACAATGGCAATACTCTTACGTCGAGGAAAAAGTCTTGACAAGGCGTGTCGCGACATAAAAAACCTCTGGGTCAGTGAGCAACCTTTGGCAGGTACTCGGGAGATCGTTCAAGCGACTTGGAGGCAGCGCAGGAATTGACGTTTGCAGCTGCTGTCGCAGACATTTCCCCCGTTGGATCTACTGCAGCTGAGCCCCTTTAGATTGTTATCAGCTGAAACTGCAGTGTTGTTTTTTTTTTCAAACGCTGATACTCGTAATCGCGGCAACTGCACTCATAAACATCATGGACGAATCAACACCATCATCATTAGTAGCAGCCTCAGCTCATCAGTGTCTTGAAAATGGCCCCTACGTTGTGTTTTGTGATCAAACCATTAGTCACCGACGATTGAAGACTGCCTCTCAGGTTGACAATTCACTCATGGTGAAACAACAGCTTCCCAGAGTCTTGAATCTCGTGGTGTTGAAGCCATGCAAAAGAAAATTCAAACAACATCAATTTCCTATAATTTTCCTATCATTGTTCTCTTGGTTTAGTCTCTGTCTCTCATTTCCAATTTCCTTCACTTACTTGTACTACCTTGGGTAACAACGAAAGTCCTAACAAACAATACTAGACAAACACGAACTTTGGCCAAAACTCAGTCTTCAACTTTAAACAGGATTCTTCTTCTTCTTTGGGGAAAGTTTATTTTTATAAGAGGGGTGGGTTGGGAGATTACAACAGAGACCCACACAGAGTGTAGGTACTGATTTCGCCTTATGGTGTCATTGTGACACAAAGTCAAAGGTACACCCCATGACAGGCTCTATCCTTCTTTTTTGTCCGCAGTGGTATAACCAGCTTATTTTAGTCTCTCCGTTCCACCCCACTAGGCAGGGTGACTAACCTTTCGAAAATTTCAAATTTAGGAATATGGATCGAGTGGCATATCATTTTGAAGGTCCTTTAATTTCCTTTCCATTGGTTCAAAAGAATGAAATCTCATAACACAACCCATTCCAAAGTAAGCATTTTGTAAAATCGGATATTTTTTCCTGTTATCTTCATCATTGTATTTCAAAAACCATTTGATTTTTTGAGTTAACATCTTAGATTGGAAGAAGACACCAAATTTAAGTTATCATTTTTCACCCAACGATTGAAACCAAGTTGAGGTAGAGGATAGAAGGAATCTGGGGCTAGTTTTTAACCTCTTATTCTACGTTTTGGAAGAGGGTTTAAGGTCTTTGGAAAGAGGATATCACTTATTTCAGCTCCTGTTGTAATTGAAAATCTTGGAAGGGTATTTTCACCCTCTATTCTAGCTTAGTTGCAACAGTGGAGTCAAAAATGATTACTTAAATCCGGTGTCCGGGTTTTCTTCCAATTAAAGACGTTTAGTGAAGAGATCAACTGATTTTTCAGATACAATATTGACAAAAGAAGAAAAAGGAATCCGATTATTAAAAATTTGTGACTTCATAATAAATTGATGGATTTCAAATTTATTTGAACTGCTGGGAGGAGAATTAAATGACCTTAAAAATGATATGCAGCTCAGGCCCAATCTTATTTTGAATTCTTGGAAGAGTAGTCACCCTGCCCAGAGGGGTGGAACGGAAAAATTGGAAATACGCTCGTTGACGCTCGATATATTTAGATATATGTCCCCCTCAAAAAGAAAATCGACCTGTTTCAGCATTTTTTAGGAAAAAAAATGTGCAGCGAGGAATTGGTTGTGGGTCTTTGTCAAAAAATCAGCCTGTTTACACGCTGCGGTGAATGATTCAAAAAATTTACTCAAAAAATGAATTAATGAGCGCCATTTAATTCGGATGTCTTGCCATCAAATTTTCTTAGCTTCAGATTTGAATATTATTATCCTAAGTCAATAATCAAAAATTATTAATCTAGGTAGAGCGATAATGATCGTTGTGTAGGCTAGTCTTAATGAAAAATAGTACATCAATTAATAATATACCGAGATTAAGGAAGTCATCATTGAAGCTGAGATGCAATCCTGCAGAACATAGAGAGGAAGATAGGTTGATTTTTCCAGCCTAGTCGCTATCATTTCTATCAACATACTTTTTTTTACTGCTAGAAAATCGAAATTTTACTACTCAGTTATTTCGTTTAATTTGAACTATTCAGCTAAATATCCTTATTCTCAACCTTAATGATAAATAATATACAATTTTATTTGCCCCCCCCCCCCCAACATGGTAGGGGAAGTATTGTAATCGTGCAGAAAAAAGTTTTGAGATTTTGACGGATATATCCATTTTGAGGTCCCTCACGACGATCAAGAGCGTCTTCAGAATGATGTCTGTCTGTGTGTCTATCTGTCTGTCTGTGATCTTTCAAGATAACCGCCGAACCGTTGACCCGATCAACTTAAAATTTGGTATCCCGACATGCGTTTTCCCTGGAATGAGCCCATTAGTTTGTGGCTGTCATCTGTCGAACACAGGTGTCACTTTCAACAAATATCAGAAGCTATATCTCACGGAACTTGACTTGCAGTATATCGTTTGAAAGCTCTTGAAATACTGTATCCAGAACAGTGGAAAGCTATGCCCTATCTGTCATCTGTCAAATAATAGAATATGTCCAAGTTCAAAACTTCAGGTACCATTTATTTATTCAAAATCTATCCGATGAGTTGGAACCAAATTTGGCAGGATGCAACGCAACAAAAGAGTCAAATCAAGTCTGCAGTTGCAGTTTTCTACCATTCTTGAGTCGGGCGTTATGAATTTTCAAAATTTCTCCTAGGCGTTGCCACCCAAGAGGGCCTCTCAATCGGGTTTTGACCAGAACGACTCGCTTTTGATGCATTACTCTACTCAAAAATTCATTTCTACTCGGAGATTGACTTTTTTCGAATAATTTCAACTGATATCGAAAGCAGATTCGGATTGGTCGTCGTGTAGACTCATTTTCAAAATCGAAACTGTTTCGGTTTTCCAACCGTAATTTTTTCAAAATGAAATTTTCACATTCCGTCACTTTGAAAAAACTGCAGTGAAAACACGGACATGCGGTAGACCCCACGAAATATTCATTTTAGGTGGAGACATGCTTCAAATGGAAGTTGGGGAAAAGATTGAATTAATTTTTGGAGGAAAAACTACTCAAACCGCATCTACGGTGTTCAGGTTTTCTTCTCCAGAAAAACTGCAAGTTTTCCAACTTTTTATTCCGTCAACAGAATTCCATCATTTTTTAAACAAGAGGTTACTGGTGCTTGAACATTTTTCAACAATTTTTTTTTTAATTTCCCGGGAATTTTCCGGTCTAAAATGCAAAACTGGCTAGGGTTTCCGAAATCGGACTCAAATGACCAAGCTTAAAGTGAGGCAATAATTGACGATTTTTACAACAAAATGATTAATTTGGACTTACCCTATACCCTACACCCCAAGTATTTAAATATTCACCTTCGTTGCTTAAACTTTTTAAGTCTTTAATATTATTATTGTTAATTATTCCTTGTTATACAGACCACAATTGGTGGTAGGATGTTCAATTTCTTCAATAAATATAATATTGAGTTTTTCCCTAAAAATTTCAATTTCCTGCAAATTATTTCCAATTTTCCTCTCTATCTCCAACTTTCCACCCGAAGGGACGTTTCGAACAAAAATTTCCATGTACTCCTGGATACTAGTCGGGAAAGTTTGGGGTGACACAACTGATTTTTTACTCTCCAACACATTGCATTATTGAGTTTATCACAGTTCAGTGTTGAAGAGTAGTCAGTGAAATATTAAAGTTGTGGCGGCTCTCATGTGGGCATGTGACGGGGGAACTGTTGTCTCCCTCGATAGCTTAGTGGTTAAAGTATCCATCCGGCAAATGGAAGACGCAGGTTCGAATCCTGCACAGGGCAGACACTTCATCGCATCGCGCCATAAATGGTGACCCCGAACAACAATAACACGCACGCAACACGCTACTTAAATAAACAAGTAACAGCGAACAATTGAATAGCACCGCCACATCTCTTCCTACGTCCACCCACGTGTCCTATCCGTCGCCCTAGCTGGGGGGTACCGAACAACGGTTTGTAAGAACGGTGAACACGGATGACATACGAGATGAACGACGTCTCTGGAGGGGGAGTACTGTGGCGGCTCTCATGTGGGCATGTGACGGGGGAACTGTTGTCTCTCTCGATAGCTTAGTGGTTAAAGTATCCATCCGGCAAATGGAAGACGCAGGTTCGAATCCTGCTCAGGGCAGACACTTTTTCTCCGTCACATCGCGCCATAAAGTAAACAAAGTCTAATATACGGTTCGTGGTTACAAGAAAACAGTCTTTGCTCTGGATAATTTACATCGTACTTTGTTGAGTTCAGGTTTTAGTTCACGAACTGTGAACGATATTCTTGCTCTCGAAAATACGCAAATACAATTCACCTGAGGGTGTAAAGTGGCAATCTTCCGCTTGTGAAACTTGAATTAAACCCTTCTTTCCGCATAGCATAGTTCGAACAAATTCAAGTGCCCCTCGGGAAGTAGTTGCAAAGTAGTTGTTGATTAATCTTTCAAACGATCCCGAGCTGTACAGCATTGCGGTTGCATACTATCAGGGCTATCATTTTGCGCCTTTTTCAAACACAAAAGATTGAAGCGCTTGCTTGGGCTTATAAGGCCCAGCTGAGTACCTACCTACCTATGCAAATTATCTCTAAGGTCAACAGATTTCAAACGGCAGGAATATATTCTAAATAACGTTACCTATCATCAGCATCGGTGTCAATCTTGCTGACACCGCTGGAATTCCCAAGGACAGCGCATAGCACCTCTTCCGATGTGTTTAGTCTGCTCATCCTTGGAACGACCCTTCTGGGGCCGTTCGATTACCTAGCGTCCTGCAGGACAGAACGACACCCTTGTTTATGTAACGACCTCAATCACATACACGCACCCTGGATGATTCCTTATACATTGATCGCAGGGTCAGTACTTAACCCCGGTGAAGTATTACCTAAGCAGAGACAGCAGCGATTTTTCTCTCGATGCGTATAATGGATCTTTCGCTTCCGTATGCGGTTCTTTCCGAAACAACAATAAAATGAAATAAAGCGTGAAAGACAATTGGGTCTTAATCCTGCGGCATGGCTGAAACGGAAGTTTCCTGATGAAACGGAAGGGTCTTCAGTGCATGCATGAATGAAGATCTGTCTAAATAAGTAGGTGGGGGATCTGAATAGGAAGACCGACCTGTCCCGGCGGTTATTCCTGGTGACGCATTTCTGAGTGCCTGGGTCCGTCGTTTTACCAAATTCACGAGAAGAAACTAAGTGGAGACGACGGCATCTTGCACAGGTCTACGTTCGTAAATAATTGGTTGCACTTGAGCTGTCAAGTGCGATTTATTGCCGTCAGGCCCGGGGCGAAATTAGACATGATATGCTTCATACACAGGTATTGTCGGTCGGTCCTGCACAAATGCCCAGCAGGACTCGCAAATGTTGAAGCGATAAATATCTGGGATTAACGCGTGCTTTATTGTTTTTGCTAAATCTATAATTATAGAGGTATTGTGCTGGAATTAGGCTCTCGACAAATTTAATTGGAGATGTATGATTTGCAATTTGGCAATGACGAGCTTAACCGGATTTTTTAAGAAGTATATTTCTATGCGGAGCTTTTTTGATTGTTTGTAAGCTAATTCACTGCTTGTTACTTTGTCAAATGGGAGATTTTCACGAACGAGACCTTTTCAAAACTTAAAGATGACTCAATGAAATTTCGTAAGGAGAACCAAAACAGCTTGGTTCCTGCCAATAAAAAAAATAACCGTCATTTAGATTAATAACAGTCGATTAAGATATCTTGTAATTCCCCACGGGAGGCCATTATCTTGAACCGTATCAGAGTTCCATAGGTATGCATAATATTTTACTTGATGTAAGCACCAGTACCTTATACCTAATTGTCTACAAGGAAGCCGCTCAGAAATTATCAGCGTTGTGTGCATTTTGTGACATTAGCATTAATTGATCCGGATTATGCGAGGATCTTCCACAATAGCGTTTCTAGGTCGACTCAGATGATGAATGGAGGGAGCCTTTCCTTGTTCCGCACCTAATACAATGATGAGTAAGTGAGAAGTTACGGTCACCTTGAAACTGCACAGTCCTTGCTCCTCTTCAAGCCGAAATACCGATACGTGTGTGATTTGACCCGTTGTATAAAAGCATGTATGGGAAAATCGTAAGCTCATTATTGTACGGGTTTTCGATCGGCTCAGGAGCTAAAATGAAATTGGTGAGTGGTTACAAAGCCCAATTCGAATACTAACCACATATACCTAACCTGCAGGTACCCGAGCAACGGGTGATCTTTTTTTTTAATGAAAATAATTAACTCAATAAGTATATAATATTTTTCACTGGAGTATTAGAAAAATAGTAGGTACTTATGAGCTTCTTGAAGCTGAACATGGAACAACCTTTGATAAAAATACGAAATGGCAACTTATCATATTTGTATAGGTACTTCATCACAAGTTTCAAAGCAAAAAGCGAGCCAAAGAGTCCCAGATTTCAAATCCTAAAATAGCATGATCTCCACAAAGGCCGATTTGAGGAACGAACCCAACTAGTATATTGGAAATAAAAAAAAATAGGTGCTTTGCTGGAATTAAATCAAACAAGAACGATTTTTTCACCAATGCAAGCTTACAGTCCCTTCTTCAACATATCAAAAGTCCTCAACTCTGGGATTGCTACAAATCAGTATACAGGGTGAAAGTTTATTATTTTTCTCTACTTTCTTTTTTCCTTGGAAAACTGATGACCGAAAATGACGGTTTTAGGCTAGTTTGATAGGCCATAGTCTTCCTATAAACATATAAAAAATATAGCACTCAGCAACTGCTGCGTATCAAGTTACAGGGTGAAAACTATTTTTCATCTTCAATTTTTTTTCTTGGTGGAACTGATCTAGATTGAAGCCGGTTTCAGTTCTTTTGCAAGCTCATAATGTCATACTGAACATATAAAAATGACACATCTCTACATCTGCTGCTTTTCAATTTACAGGGTGAAAAGTCATTTTCACGTTTCAATTTTTTTCTTGATGATTTCGGCTCACACAACACTTGCGACTGGTTTTCCTGAAAATTTGATGTTTTTAGTCAAACATATCAAAATTATACATTTTTGCTACAGCTACGTCTTTATTTACAAATTTAAATGATCGGTTGCGTTCCAAGATTTTTTGAATTTTTGATGCAATTTACTCAAATATACCCAAACATTTAAATTTATATAAAAAAAAACTTAGTTGTAGCAGAAATGTATTATTTTGATATGTTTGACTAGAAACTTCAAGTTTACAGAAAAATCAGTCGCAATTGTTGTGTGAGCCAATTTCACAAAGAAAAAAATTAAAACGTGAAAATGACTTTTCACCCTGTAAATTGAAAAGCAGCAGTTGTAGAGATGTATCTCTTCCATATGTTCAGTATGACATTATAAGCTTGCAAAAGAACTTGAACCGGCTTCAATCTAGATCAGTTCCACCAAGAAAAAAAATCAAGATGAAAAATAGTTTCCACCCTGTAACTCGATACACAGGAGTGGCTGGGTAGTATATTGTTTATATGTTCATAGTAAAACTATGGCCTATCAAACTAACCTGAAACCGTTTTTTTCAGTCATCAGTTTTTCAAGAAAGAAAGAAAGTAAGGAAAAATAATGAACTTCCACCCTGTATACTAATTTGTAGCTGTCCCAGAGTTGAGGACTTTTGATATGTTGAAGAGGGAACTGGAAGCTAGCCATGGTAAAAAAAATCGTTCTTGTTTGAATTAATTCCAGCAGATATTCTATTTCCAATATACTAAACATAGTAACACTACAAACTTTGTTCTCAGATCATTAGTTTGAAAATCATCCTTGGTTCTGTTCTTAGTTTATGGTTGCGTTCTTGGCGGCCGTCGTCGCCGCCGACAAGCTGGACAGCACTTACCTGCCCCCGTCCAGAGCGAGGATTGCCGGCGGAGGAGGCTTCCTGGCTCCCCCGCGAACCTCCTACGCCGCCCCTGCATCCGGGCCTGTGCCATCCGGGCTGTACGGCACGCCATCTGCCAGGACATATTCAGGACAACAGCACTACCAGCAGCAGGGCAGAGCAGGAGGCGCCGGCTTTGGCGGTGCAGCACCTGTTGCTATCCTTCGTTTCAGCAATGATAACAACGGGGATGGCTCCTACAGATTTGAGTGAGTTGGGTTATTTTATTACAATTTAATCCTAGATTACGCGCCACCTGTTACCCAAAAAGCGGCCCTCTCGTGAGACGTAGATGAATGGCATATAGGTACGGGTCCAGACTTATGGGGACTTTACAGTGGTGTTAAGTCGGATTTTCATGTGAATACGTACCTGCTCGCATGAAAAAGCGAATATTCCAAAAATATCAATTATTGACAGTCAAATTTAAAGGTTCAACAAAAAGCATCTGGATTCTGGATTTATTGGGGGGAGTTGATGGAGCATTGTTCCATCTGGCCTCGCTATTGGGCCCATTGTACCCAGACCAGCCGGACTCATCGAGCCACAATGTGGTGCCTGGATGTTTGATGGTAGGTGCATCCAAGTACTGGACCGAAAAGCGCACGGTTGACCTGAACTCTTGTCTTTAACCCCCAACGCAGGTGTGTATGTCCGACACATCCACGCCCTGCGATGGTACATTTCCGAGTTTGTCCGTCTCCCTGACTGCGCCATCGGTTTTCCTCTACACATTGACGTACTGCCGGCTGCAGGCGTGATGTACTCGGGAACTCGCGTATGATCACTAGTACTAGCGGTACACAACAAAATCTTGCACTTTGTGATATAAACAAGAACTTCGGCATGATTATTCCTAGAACCAAAATGAATAGCTTGACCCGCTGTTCATTTCGATTACCCCCTGCTGGTCCGGGACTTGAGGGGTACAAGGGGGACATAACTATTTTTTGCTACAAGCACTAAACACTGCTATCGATTCATGTTTGATGTCATTTCTAAATAACTAGAACCTGCTGATCACGATGTCGCCACTTTCAGAATGATGCGCCTGTCGGGAGACAAGGCAGAGCTGTCAAGATTTGCAGTGGGGGCTCCATGGAACAACAAATTTTGGTCACCGAAGGGGATGTGTGGGGTATCATTTCTGACATAATCGAGGTCTGCGAACTCGTTTCTTTGTGTAAAAATGTGATTGGTTTGAAACTGGGAAATATGAGGGGTCAAAATTATGATTATCGATTATCAAACATTTACGATACGCATTGGACTGAGTTTTGTTGCACTTTTCATCAGGCTGGGTCAGCGAATTATTATGCCGTCATTGCCGAGGCGCTGCGTTCTCCCGAAGTCGACTTATGACAAATAATTTTGAATAGAAATAATTCCTGAAACTGACTATATGGACCGTTAAGGAGAGTGTGGAGTATAATTTCGGTCGCCTTCAGAGTCATCAAACTTCCTTTTTTGCATAATGATAAAATTCTGTCAATATCAAGGGGACTCATGAAATATAGATTTTTCGCTTTTTTCTGCGCAAGCACTCGTTGGAATCCTTGAAGAAATATATTCCAGCATAAATTAATAACGCCGATGCGATGCTGTCATCGCTGAAGTGATATGTCAACCAGAAGCCGAGTGGGGGCTGTAACTCTTTATACTTGGGGTGCATGCGCGTCTTGAATTAGGTTAGATTGGTTTTGGAATATGATGTGTTGGGCATAATTTCTAATATTTTTCAGGTCGCTGATTTCATTTCTCAATGCAAAATTCTGATTGGGTCAGAATTCGGGGAGAGAGGGAATATCTCCCATGTAATAAAGCAGCTACAACTCCGCTTGTGAGCTCAATAAAAATTTTGCATTGAGAAATGAAATCAGCGACCCAAAAAACATTAGAAATGATGCCCAGCACATCATATTTCAAAACCAAACTAACCTAATTCAAGACTCGCACCCCAAGTATAAAAAGTTACAGCCCCCACTCGGCTTCTGGTTAACGTATCGGTACAGTGATGACAGCATCGCATCGGCGTCATCATTTTATGCTGAAATGTATTTTTTCAAGGTTCAAGGCGAGTGCTTGTGAACCAGAAAGTACAAAATTTTCATTTCATGAGCCCCCTTAATACTGACAGAATTTTTTTATGCAAAAAAGGAGACTTTCTGAGTCTAAAGGCGGTCGAAATTATATTCCACTCTTTTTTGAATGGCCACTGCAGCGACTTCCAAGAACTTTTCCAATTCGAATAAACCCGCCATAACTCGACTTTTAGCGAACGCAACGCCTCGACAATGGCGGTATTGTGACTCGCTAGCTCAGCCTAATTAAAAGTGCAACAGAAGTGGAATCAATGCGAATCGTAAATGTTTGAAAATCAATAATAATAATTTTGACCCATCAGATTTTCCACAGTTTCAAACCAATCACATTTTTACAAAAAGAAATGAGTTCGCAAACCTCGATCATGTCAGAAATGATACCCTACACATCCCCTTCGATGACCAAAATTTGTTATTTCAGGAAGCCCCCATCGTAAAGTTGACAGCTCTACATTGTCTCCCGACAGGTGCATCATTCTGACAGTGGCGACATCGTGATCAGCAGGCTCTAGTTATCCAGAAATTACATCAAACATGATTCGATAGCAGTGTTTAGTGCTTGCAGCAAAAAATAGTCATGTACCCCTTGTACCCCCTAAATTCCGGACCAGCAGGGGGTAATTGAAAAGAACAGTGAGCCAAAATATTCATTTCGGATCAAGGAACAATTGTGGCGAGGTTCTTGTTTGTATCACAAAATGCAGGATTGTACCAGATTATGTTGTGAACCGCTAGTACTTAATACACCCGAGATGGAGTTTCAGCCGGCCAGATGAGACCCGCCAGCGGCTCGCTCACTGGCACTACCCACCGGCAGTCACTCATCCAGATCTTGACCGCGCTGAGCGTTGCTGCAGTATCACCCGACTGAAGTGGTGTACTACACGCTGTGCCCTCCTCAACAAGAACCATCAATAATAATTTAAGTTGGACTTCAACGAATTTTTTGGGAATATTCGGCTGGTTTTAGGGTTTGAGTTCCAATTTCAAAGGGGAATCTACCTCTCCTGTCACGACTCAAGTTGGCTTAGAGCCCAAAACTCCAAAAGAGAATCCATGGCCGTGAAAATGCACTTTTTGACAAAAAGCACCTATACACTATCCGATCGTCTTAAAAACACTAACGGATTTAAAAGGTTCACAAGCAAAATGCTACAAGAAAGACTCCTCAAACTTCGACTTAATAATCCTTCTGATGTTCCGAAGAATTCACTGTTGTCCATTTTTGCGGGAAATCCAGGACCGGACTTCGAATTATTTCTCGCAAAGAAGTAGAAATAAAATTTTTCAAGTCCGAAGTCCGAAGCTAGACGTTTTCAGAAACAAGGCTGTCCGTCAACGCGTCAACTTTTGAGCAAAGAAATGCGAGAGAATGAATAATTTGTATAATAATTTCAAATCTTAGGAATGATAATATGGTTAACAAAGCCGAACACTTAATCACAAAAATAATCAGGAAAATCTTTTTTGACAAAAAAAATAATCATTTTTGTAGGTATAGATTATATTTTCATGCGTGACACGGATGATGATGAATGATGAAAAAGAATGAATATTGCGTTTTGCCAATAAGAATCCATTCTGGATTCTGGATTCCATTTTGAGGAGTTGGTGGAACACAGTTCCACCTGGCACGTAGGCCTTATTATTGGGCCCATTGTACCCCTCTCCCAGACCAGCCGGACTCACCGAACCACAATGTGGTGCCTGGATGTTTGATGGTCGGTCCATCCAAGCACTGGGGCCGACAAGCGCACGGCTGACCTCGACTCCGTCTTTCACCCCCGAACCGCAGGTGCGGATGTCCGATACATGCACGCTCTCTGCGCCGGTGTTCCTAACTTTGTCTGCCTCCCGACCACGCTGCCAGTTTTCCTCTACACATTGCCGTACCGCCGGCTGGAGGCATGTATACACGGGGGGTTTGCCTAAGACCACCCGAGGAGGAGTTCCAAACCGGCTTCGAATCAGATGAAAGACACCTAGTCACCCATCCAACTCTTGGCAGCGGCCAACGTTGCTGCAGTCAAGTTGAATAGGAAGTTAAATAAGGATCCTTGGGGTTATGTAATTTTTGAAAGGCTATATGTATTTTCCTGAAAATCTTCCTCGTCTCAAAATGGACACTTTTTGTTGTGTTGCAAAAGTCTCTGTTTGCAAGCTGTAGGTCCAGTGGAGATGATAAAGGTTCATACACGTCAAACGCCCATTTTCACATTTTGCCTTGTTGCCTTGTTGGATATCTCCTAATCAGTATCACAGATCCTGTTCCGATATTCGCTAGAAACCTCGATGCGAGAACAAGACACACATCTGCACAATTGGCGGAGGAGCCGTGTATCGAGAGCTTGACGGAATATCCCGAAGCCACTAAACTTCTCCAGAGCTTTCCAGATTGGATCCAATGATCCAGAAATACTTCCCAACAGTCCTTTAAAGTTGGGATCGTGAAGATGGTTTTTATTATTGAATGAATTTGAATTGAATGATCACACAATGACATGTACCATATCCACTACCATAACCCTTTTCAAATTATTGTCATCATCAAGGGTGGGGTCAACTTTTCAACTCAACTTTTTCACATGAGATTCTTCTCCATTCTCAATTTTGACATGAAATTCTGAAAGTTTCTTACGAAAAAAACACGGTATTGTTCGGCCACTATAGAGAACAAATCGTGGGTCCATGACACTTAACGGCCACATGCAAATCGAAACGAAAAAAAATAGTAAAAATAGACAAATCACTCAGAATGGCGTGTGGAAATAGACTAAAATAGAATTTGCGGATTATCCAAAGGAAAAAATTAAAAAAAAGAAGGAACAACGCTATTAAAGAACAGTGTAAGTCTCTGGATGTTGTTGTACTGTTGATTGCCTGCATCACTTCAGTGGAAAATTACAGCAGGTACGGAGTACAGTGACCCATGACTTACCAACAAAACAATGTTGTGTGATGTTGTGCGTAGGCCTAAGATGGGCACCGCAAAGAAGAGCAGTACGACGTAAACAATTCAACTGCAAAGAAACTATGAGTGTGATCGTAGTTTTCCCTTCGGTCGGGACTAATCATCGTGAGTAGAAGGCAACAGAGTTTTTTTCGTGGTTGTAACAAGTTTTTATAATGTAGCCGTTAAGTGTCATGGACCCCAAATCGTTCTCGGGTGAAATCGATTTCAAATATTCCAATGCTCGCACACAAACTTATACATGAAGGAGCTTATGGCGTGATGGTCAGCGCGTCCAACTGTCGTGCCGAGGGACTTGGGCTTGATCCTCAACGGGGCCGGTTGGATTTTCGTCCTAAAGACAAGTTACTTGATTTAGTTGGAATATTTGCTAAATGCAAAGCGCGCTGTGTGTCGCATAGCACGTAAAATGTGAAAGATTGATTGAGCAGATTGACGAGATATAGCTTTTCCCATGTCTACCTAATTGCGTGTAGAAGGTTGGATAAAGTAGAAAGCGCATAGCAAACTCAACTAGCCTTTTCAAGATTTCAACTTCATGTCACTGTGTTTTATAATTTGCAACTCTGTAAGTAGGTAGGTATTCAGCCAAATAACCATTCTTGAAGTTTCACAATACATATAAGTAACAAGATTCAAAAGTTTCAAGGAAATGGTCTTTGTGTATCCGTCGAACCTACCCTTAAGGCACAGCTTAAGGGAATCGCATTGCTAATTGTGTTTGATCCACACTTTCCCCCATCGCATCGGGACAAAGTGTTTACGTCTCTCGTCTGCGTCTCGTGTTCTCTCCGTCTGCTTGCGCTACTTGCGGGTCTGCAACAATACCATTCCCGCATCCCGACACTCCCCACTTGTCCGACAAAACTTTCTCGAACTGTTTAACTTCAGCCAAAGGGAATTTATCGCACGTTAACTCTGACAAATCCACGGAAAGGAGCAGCAAGCGGCTGTCCGTGGAGCAGTAACATCGGTAACAAACAAACCTCGGCCAATGAGCCTGATAAAATACGTCTCTCATTTGTCTGGGATTTTACACGGCCACACGAAGGGGAAAACCGCATCAGTCAGCGGGAATCCGGAGCGGCTCCGGCGGCCGGGATCGAAATCTAAGAAAAATCACCGCGGGAATATCATGCTGTGACGTCTCTAGCAATTCTCCCTCCTTCTAAGGTCATGTCAGTCGAAAATGCAGACCTTTGTGTAAAGTTGAAACTGAAGCTCTTAAAAGGCTTCATTTTACAAGTAGGTACTTTAGTAAACAAATATGTATACCTATGATGTATGTATGTAAATTATTTCACCTTTACGGCACTACCGTAAGTGACGAATACTAATACACAATACTTACGCACAGCGTAACGTATTGTGTAGAGTAAATCGCACAGCGTGTGGTAATGTGTGAGGTGAATCGCACAGTTGGGGAATTTATTGATTGAATTCAAGTTTGCATTTGCAGGTCCCAGTTATTAGTTGATCACAATAATTTTGCCAGATTTATTAAAAGTGACTGAAAATATTATTACCTGCAGTCATCAACGACTTGGGAGAAGTAGGTGTGAAAATACCTCAGCTATCTTCTTAAACCCCTGAATGGGTACACAACCCATTATACTTCCATTAAATTCAACTTATTTGAATTAAATTACGTTTTTCGCTTTTGGAACCGCTTGGCCGGTGATCATCTAGCATCAGGACGACACCCCGTTGTGCCTCTCTTCTTGTTGTTCGAGGATAGAGTTCTCGAGATTGTTGAGACAGGTCTGACTACGAGTTTAAACACAATAAGACACAGTATAAATTTTCAACATAACAGCAATCTATTGACCTTTATGTACAAGTCAAAAGGTTTGAATTATGACTCGCTCCTATACCTAGTCCTACTTTCACCTCACAGGCTGAAATATCGAAAAGATCTAAGCTATTTCCGGAAAGATAAGTTTCCCCTAATTATTTCAGACGTACCAGCACCCCAGTCCTCCGACGAACACCTAAGTCTACACCTTGACCGAGATTTGATTCTGACTGATTTCCGTGGTTCAAAATTATTTTTGTGGTTAAATCAGATCCAACATTTACGTTAGTGTTAGAGGTTATGTTAGAGATAGGCCCGGCTTCCAGACACTGAAAAGGGAAGGATGACCTCGATCACGAATGCAATCTAAGATTTGTGGGCCGGTATGTGCGGTGGCCTCCTTTTGTGGAGCCTCTTTTCGAAGGCTAACGCTCTTTTTGAGCTATGATTCTCCTTTGCCCGTTTGGAAGGGATTGGATATGGCTGGCTTTTGTGGAGGCTTCAAACCTGTTTTTGCTGTGAATTGCCCCCTACGCTAAGAAAGATTCCCGTGATCGAGGGTGCCTATAACCAGAAATGTTGACCAAATTTCACCCTTCCACAAACTTCCGAACCGATGGTGTACGCAAAACAATTACTCAAGTCAAGGTACAAATTTAATGGGACAACGTTTTGAGCACGCCCCGTATACGCGCTAGTTCATTGTTGTACAGCAGTTTGTGGGAGAAGACCGCAGTCAGGAGAAACAAACGCAGATAATTGACTCTACAGGGTGTTCGCCGAAAAGCCAATGCGGAGAGGCGTTGACATAATATTTGCCCTAACGCTAAATAATCGCCGTCTACACTATACCTGATCGAGCCCTAATAACGATTCATTTTCACAAAGTCCCTATCTGAACGATGGCGTCGTTGGGCACCGAATTAGATTCATCCGTCTCGAATCAGAACGTCTTTATTCCCGGGACAAGCTCTCAATAATTTACAGGGTGTAGCAAAAAAAATATTTTCATTTACAGATGTTGCAGTTGATGCAGTCTTTTATCCTGATAACAATGAAATATAGCATTTACAGGTTGACAAATAAGCTGTCAAAATATTGGTAATGTAACAGTTCAAAATATAGAAAAATCACAATCGAACCGATTTTAGGAAAAAAATTTCAATAACCTATAATTTTCCTGAAAAATGAACCCGTGAGTGCAAAAATCTGCATTCATTGCGTTATATAACTAATAATTGTGAATGTAATAAGACAATGTATTTTTTTCTGCGGCACCCTGTACATTAGGGGGACCTAGGAAATTTTCATGGCCAAATATGAAAAATTCAGCAAAAATCCTTCGAGAATCAGTTTCTATTTCTGAAATTGGTTCAGGGATAAGCTGGCTAGTGGGAGGGTCAATCTTGACACCCTGTACACTGTACAGTGAGCCGAACGTCGCACATATGGGACACCATGTACAAAACACCCGCAGAAACCTCATGTCGTGCATTTGCGACATGAAATATTCACTGCACCTTTGAGGTTTGAGGGCCTGGCGTCGCAACGTTTCGATATTCGTGATTACTGCCTTCTGGCCGAAAGTCGCATATTAAGGAAAAACTCCGTCCTTGAAGAGCTGGAGAACTACATTCATTCTTAATGTAAAAACCTAGCCATCACCACACCAAATGAAGAATTGAATGGACTAAGTACTTTCGCTCAAAGGTACACATTGCCCACAGTAAGTGAACACATATTTTCAATGACAATCGATTTATGACGTTTTCCTCGAACTGACAAATAACTTCTTGCATCTTGTTCACAACACTCAACTAGTGAACCAGAAGACAGGACTACAGTTCCTTTAGTACTCTTTTCAAGTTGTTTTCGCGACTTCTACTGTGAAACCTCCCAGGGTTAGTTGGAAAAATTCAGAAAAATGTTTTCCGGAATTAGGAGTCATCCTCGGACTTAACCAGACTTTTTTCAGTTTTTGCAGGAGCTTACGCGACGCACTGCTATTGAATACGGAGGACCTGAACAAATTTCTGTATCTAGACTGCGACAGAAAAATAACACAGATATTAGGAGGGGGAAAGAAAATTCGAATTAGTCATATTATTCGTTCGAGAGTTAGAACATTTTGAACTTCATTAAGTTTTGGGTGGGCAACTTCAATTCTTGAATAGTTTACATAATGAATTCAAATTTCGACGATTTGACGTCAACGAGTCCTCGTCGGCGAATTTCATCGAAATTGCATTCGTTTCCTCATGAGGTCATAGCTCGTGGTACGCTGGTTTGTGTGTTTGTGATCAGTGCGTAGATGTATTGTTCCGAAGCTCGCTGGAGACTAATACGCACGAATAAGACACATACCTGTGAAATTGGCGGAGGATCCGTTCACCGAGAGCTTGCTAGAATATTCGCGAGGCCAATGACTTTTCTAGAGCCATTTTCGGGATGGCTATTTTGAAGTGCAGAAGCGGTTGTATGAAGGAGCGGTTTGACATCGAAGGGCAGAGTTTATTTGGAAGCGACAGCGGAAAGAGCGAAGCCAAATATGGAATAATAATGGAGTGCGTAACTTGTAATTTAGTAGTCCACAGAAATGAATATCAACCGCAGGTTCCTCCAAGAAGTTGACACAGTGTTAACGCTAACAGATTGTTGAAGAGATTTTGTTCTGATCAATAATGCTAGCCAACTGACCACAGAAAATGGTCATGGTAAAATCCGAAAAACACCGATCATTTTGTTCATCAATTGGTATTTGAATCCGAAATTTACATTTCGATTGGCCAGAGTCCATCCAGGAAAATCACGAATCGGCTATTCTTTGATCAACTTTTTTTGTGGAACCCGCAGTAGAGTGTTTCAACGTTTGTCTCTCAATCATTAATATAAAGTACCTCTCAATTATTTAAGTACCGAACGGAAATTCGTAAAATTGTACCTAGGCAGGTATCTACTTCTTTTTCTACACTTCAAATTTATTAAAGTCTTTGTGATGATCCTCTTCCCATAAAGAAAACGTAGGAGATAGGTGTAATATATACTTACCTGACTAACTGATGAACCAATTTGAAATTCGCTTCATTTGAATATGTACCCTTCAGAACTCTTGTGAAATATTTGCCTAATTTGTCTGGCTCTTACGCAGTTACGAGACGGAAAACCGCATCAGTCAGCAGGAATCCGGACAGCTGAAGAACGCCGGCTCCGACCAGGAATCCATCGCAGTCCAGGGTTCCTACTCTTACGTCGGCGACGACGGCCAGACCTACACCGTCCACTACGTGGCCGACGAGAACGGCTTCAGGCCCACCGGCGACCATCTGCCTACGCCGCCCCCGATTCCCGAAGCGATACTCCGCTCCCTGGAGATCACCGCCGGAGCCGCCGCCGCCTCCTCCCGTTCCGGTTATTCCGGGGCCTCGTTCTCATCCTCACACCATCAGCAGCAGCCGAGCAGGCAGTATCTCTCGCCGCCTCATCAGCCCGCCACCCACCGCAGCCAGACCGCATCAGGATACCACTACTGAGCTAGAGCGCATTTATGAATGAGATAAATTATTATACGGATCCTTTGTAAATAATATCTTTTTTTATCTGATGTAATTTAATACGAATATCTTTGAAGATAAATATGATGTGGGGTTTATTTATTGCACGTCCCGTGGGAAATTTATTTTACACAACCTCTGAAATTCAATAACAGCCCTCAGGTCTCTCAAATATTCAGCAGAAGAGCTGTTGGGTTGTATGAAGATGTTTCGCCTGCGCCTATCTCACTAAATAAATATGACTCAAAATTGATCATTAATTAATTGCTGAGGTGGAATCCGGAAATCCATGTTTTATTCAAGTACAAAGAAAAATCTGATTCATTAAAGGTAAGCATGGAAACATTTTGTTTGCAACGTCGTCGCAGGTAGTTGTGTGTAGATGTGATATGTTATATGCAGAGATTATACGAAATGAAAAAGTATATCGGGTTGAGTTTCCATACAGTGACTCAAGAGGCCTCAAAGGTTGTCTTATCAAAGGCTCCCTCTATCTTAATGAACACTTGTCTATGTGGACATCTTGCCCTCAGAAGATTTATCAACTCTTCTGATGAGACTCCTGACTGAGTAGATACTTCACACCTACATCTACACTAGTCAAAAAAACTGTTTTTATTTTTTCTCATATGCCAGAAAACGATCAATTCATATGTTTTGTTGCGTTCTCAACTAAAGCCCACTTGCAACGTTCCATTTTTTTGTACAGAAAACTGTACAGTTTTTAATATTGAATTTCATACAAAATGTTTAACAGTTTTCCGTCAAGAAAAATGTCACTCCTCATAGCTGAAAACATAGACAGTTTCAAGCCAAAGTTTCAATTTATTTGTAAAAACTTGCTGAATGGATCGAATTGAGCCGCTGCTGTTAGCTGGTAGTCTATAGTCTTTGTAACAGCTTTTGTTGCAACAAGAAAAAAGCGAAGAAAAAAAAGGCAGCAAGGGGGATAAAGAAAAGAACATGGATGCAATACCTGCATTTTTCTTGAAGAATATAAGAGAAATCAATGAAATACAATGAGAAAAAGTGTTTGCCCTGACCGGGACTCGAACTCGGGTCTTCCATTTGCCGGATGGATACTCTGACCACTAAGCTATCGGGGAGACAACAGTTCCTTCGCCACATGCCCACATGAGAGCCGCCACACTACTCCGTACTTTAACTAAAGAAGACCTGAAGAACCTTATGAATGCTTGAAATTTGCAAAGGATCCAGAGTTCATGTCGGGACTCACAAGAACATTGGATGACAGAGAAAAGTGTCTTGCCTGGAGCGGGAATCGAACCCGCTTCTTTCTATTTGCCGGATGGATACTCTGACCACTAAGCTATCGGGGAGACAACAGTTCCTCCGCCACATGCCCATATGAGAGCCGCCACAAGAACATTTTCAATAGACCCGTAAGCTTTTTTTGTGGCACACATGACGATACTCAATGATCATTTTGTGAAAGTTCTTGCATCTTGAAAATTTGGAGGGCCCCCATGGCCCTCCAAGAGACGAAATATGGAGTGCTGCGGGTCAAATCGCTTGTTTTGGTATAAGAGGAACGCCTATGCAAAATCTCGTTCCTCTACTCCAAAATGCAGTATCAATGTGTTTTTAGATGTGTACCGCTTTCACTACACATAATTTTAGGTTGCATCCTCCAAAATAACGAAATACTTCTTCAGTAACTTGAATCCTCCCGCTTTCATCGCTGTGACAAAAAGAAGCAGCACCAGCAAGCCATGACATGGTTCTCCAAAGTTTGATAAGATAGATACTGATTACTGAATACAGTGACTGAAGCTTACTTAAGTACATATTTCCAAAACAAATGTTTTATTAAATAGCCTACCTACTCTATTGGAAAAGCCGTGAAATTGATTATAAATAAGGTAGGTGGTAGGTTGCCCGATCAGGACCAATTAGGAAACATAGAAACATGGGTTGTCATCATGAAATTCAAGCTGCAGGCATTCCTAATTAATTGCTAATCAAGAAGCTTCAAGCTTTAAAGAAGCAAAGTTTCATTGGCAGTGCTGAGACGGGCTTTTGAAAACATAGAATACGCCCGAAATAATTTCGCTATAGCACGATTTTTCTTGTGAATAATAGTATACTTATTACATGCCGAGGTGGAAAGAGTCTCATTACAGCCAAGAGATTCAATATACCGGGTGTTTATAAACGTTTGTTATCATATCGCCTTTGGAATCTCCCATCACTCTTTCAAATCGTGCCTTTCACTGCGACTTTTGGCCTGACCAAAGCCTGCCGCGATCACAGACGTTTATAAACACCCGGTATTACCGAGGCGCGCCCGTAGGCTGTAATGACGCTTTACTCCGTGGTATGTAGGTATAGGACTTTATTCACAATGATCCAGTTTGAATGCAAATAATTGACTTTATTTCAAGTTTTTCGCGTCAAACGTTTTCATCAAGTAGTTGAAGGCAACCTTTTCAAACAGCGCATTAATCAACACTCCGCGCTCCGCGACAGCTGTTTAGGTCAGATCACCTTTATTCATACGTCACTTTCAGCCCGTGTTCCGAAAGTGACATTATTTTCCAACCTGTAGAAATCATTCACTTTCCAACTTTTTAAAAGTTGGGAATGTATCGATTACTAACTCATTGTGAAAAAATAAATAACTTAATAACTGATTACTTTTATGGAATGTATAGTACCCCCTTTCAGCGGTAGGTATTAGATGTTTTTTTGTAGAGAAGTTGAACTATTTATGTGATAAAATTCGATATTTTTAATAATAGTTTCGATTTCTTGACGCAAGGCCCGGATGACTCGTTTTGTCAAACTGTTGTTGATGATTTCTGAATGCAGTAACAAAAATTATATGAAGCTTTAAAAGCTTAGGTGAGCCTTATTTGAGCATTTCACTTTAAATAGAAGATGATTGCAGTGTATGTATAGTCAATGCGCATGGCGCAGTGATAACGCATGTATATAAGCGAGCGTCGGGAGACGCGCGGCCCTCTTCTGTCCCAGCCACATGTATTGAGCAGTAATCAGCAATAAAGATGTACACCTGAATCTACGTGTATAAAGTACCCAGATCCCGTTACACAGTATATTCCACATGGCGGCGAGAAAAATGGACATCGGTGTTTTCACCTCGGAAGAAGACTTCACCATTTATGAAGAGATTTTCGATCAGTATTGCGCAGCGAAGGCGATTACGGAAGAAAAAGTGAAAGTAGCGGAGCTCATCAGCCATCTTGACGTGGAAGTATACCGGACTCTTCGTGACCTGTGCCACCCCAATCTGCCCAAAACCCGAACATACGACGTGCTCAAGGAAGAATTGAAAAAACATTTTAGTCCCCACATTAACAAGTACCGGGAGAGGATTGAGTTCTACCGAGCAGTACAGACGAGCAGCGAGACTTGCACCGCATGGTACGCAAGAATTAAACGCTTATCAATCAATTGTGAATTTCTAGATCTCCCGAGTATTTTGTCTGACAAGTTCGTGGCAGGATTTCGTAGTGGACCAGTTCTGGACAGGCTAGTTGAGGAAACACCCGGGAAGAAAGTCGATGAGTTGGTAAAAATCGCAGCAGCTAAAGAATTGGCAATAGAAAACTCAAGTAGAGGTAATAATGGTATGTCTTCACAAATGTTAGCTCTTGGCAGGGCAGAAGCAGCAGCTGAAAATCATCGCAACAAAGCAACAGCCGGCGACGGACGGTATGGAAGAAGAAAGCCAGAAAGTACGAAGAATTGGATGCGAAGTGCGAACGGCGCTCTCGTTCATTCCAAAAGATACGGTGGCAATGAAAAGTGTAAATGTTGCGGCAAAAATCATAGTGGAACCTGTAAGTTTGAAAACTACGTATGTAACTCATGTAATATAAAAGGTCATTTGAAAAATGTATGTAGAAAAAAACAGAAATAATGGTAGAGTGAACAATGTACAGAGTTATGAATGCATGAGTGACAGAGAAGATGATATGAGTGATGCGAATGTAATTGGAACGGTTTTTAATTTGAATGGTGGTACAGCGCCATTTTTTGCAGACATCCTTATCAGCGGTAGTAAAGAAAAGCATAAAATGTTAATAGATTCAGGTTCAAGTATATCCGCTTTAACAAAAAAATTCTATGATAAGTATTTATTGGACTATGTTTTATATCCCACAAATTTGAAATTAAAAGGTTATACAGGGGAACCAATAATTCCCGAAGGATACGTTGAGGTAAGAGTGTTGTACGAGGGAAGTGCAGTAATTTTGAAATTTTATGTCATCTTAAATGCAACTGTGTGTTTGTTGGGCCGAGACTTTATCGCTAAATTTGATGTTTTCCGTATAGATTCGCAAGTTTGTCATCTCGATGGACAGGAGATGAAGGCACGGCTTCGCTCTGAGTTCCCTGGAGTATGTGACGCGGAGTTGGGAACATTCAGGGGAGTGAAAATTGCGCTCCAGCTGAGGTCGGACGCTGTTCCGGTACATAGTCGCCCGCACTCGCTTCCACTCGCTCTAAAGGACAAGGTTGAAGAGGAATTGAACAGAATGGAACGCAAGGGTTTCATAACACCAACATTAACAGCTCAGTGGTCCTCACCTATAGTACCTGTGGTAAAGGCAAATGGTAGCATTAGAATTTGTGGAAATTATAAGAACCTCAATAAGAATTTAAGCGATATATACTATCCGTTACCAAAAATTGAAATGATTTTAGCAAAGCTTAGCGGCAATTGTAAATTTTCAAAAATAGATCTGTCCGATGCATATATGCAGTTTGAACTAGATGAAGAGTCGCGAAAATTAGTAACAATTTCAACACATAAAGGGTTATACAATGTGAACCGAATGCCATTTGGTATTAAAAGCGCGAGTTTCTATTTTCAAAAATTCATAGAGCAGATATTTCAAGACGTGGAAAATGTGTATATATTTCAAGATGATATACTAATAGGGCATAAAAAAGATGGTGATCATATTGAGGATCTGAAAAAGGTATTGAAAGTTTTGGAGACATCCGGTTTAGTTGTAAATTTGGACAAATGTAAATTCGTGCAAGACAGCGTGTCATATCTCGGTTTTCAATTGACAGAAAAAGGTATATCAAAGAATAGAGATAAAGTAGAAGCTATAGCACGTGCACCGGCACCAACAAATTTGACGCAATTGAGATCTTTTATTGGCATGTCAAATTACTATTCTAGATTTATTCCAGGTATAGCGCAAATTTTAGCTCCTATGTACAATTTATTGAAAAAGGGTATAAAGTACGATTGGTCAGAAGAATGTCAGAAAGCTTTTATCAAAATCAAATCCGAAATTTTGTCTGAAAGAATTTTAGCTTATTTTGATCCGAAATTGCCAATTGTAATCACGTGTGACGCATCAGAAACAGGAATCGCCGCAGTTTTATCCCACACTATGCCTGATAAAACAGAGAGAATAGTAGCATGTTCGTCGCGTACGTATTCAAAGGCCGAGGCAGGTTATTCTACCGTACACAAAGAAAGTTTGGCGTGTTTTTACGGGGTAAGAAAATTTCACGAATACGTATACGGGCAAAAATTCACATTAAAGACTGATCAAAAGGCGTTGGTATCCATTTTCGGGAGTAAAAAGGAAATAAACCAGATGTACGCGAATAGGATCAAGAGATATGCTTTGTTTTTTGCAAGTTACGACTTTGACATCGTTCATATAAAGGGCAAGGACAACGTCATCGCAGACTGTCTATCGCGTTTGCCGATCCGGCAGTCCAGGGAAATTCAATTCGAGCAGCAAGAACTTGACATTTTCTTTTCGCAAGTAGAGTTTCCGCTAGAAAAGCGTACATTGGCTTTGCAGACTGAAAAAGATCCACAATTGTCAGTAGTAAAACGTTATTTGAAAACTTCATGGCCACATAAAATTCCACCAGAATTGAAACCATTTCATGTTAGACAATACGAGCTAGAAATCGTAAATGACTGTCTTTATTACGGATACAGATTAATCATACCAAAATCTTTACAGGAAGTAGTTTTAAAAGAGCTTCACTCAACACACGAGGGTATAGTCCGCACCAAAAACTTTGCTAGATCTCATATATGGTTTCCAAAAATGGATAACGAAATTGAAAGAATTTGTAAGTCTTGTCCACAGTGTCTAACTTTTCAAAGCAATCCACCAAAGGTAATTCAATCATGGCCGAAGGCAGAACAACCCTTCCATACAGTTCACATAGATTTTTTCTCACTTTCAGAAAATCAATTTTTGATTATAATCGACAGCTACACTAAATGGTTAGAAGTATATCCCATGAAAAGAATAACAAGCAAAGAAACAATAGATAAGCTTAGGGATTGTTTCAGTAGATTTGGTTTGGCTAAAACAGTCATAAGCGATAATGGACCATCTCTAGTTTCAGAGGAAATGCAGTTTTTTTTCAAGAAAAATGGCATTAAGCATTTAACCATAGCTCCTTACAATGCGCAATCAAATGGTTTAGCTGAAAATTCTGTAAAACTCGTTAAGAATAGATTGAAGAAAGCAATTATAGATCCGGTGAATAAAGGTATAAATCTGAATACTCTGTTATGTAGATTTCTATTTCTTTACCGAATTACACCACACTCAACCACGAGAAAATCACCTTCAGAATTAATGTTTCAGCGTAGAATGACAACTAGATTTGATTTGTTGCCGAAAAAATCTCAACAATTTTTCGAAACGGAAAGTTTTCCGAAAAATCACAAGAGATTAGAAATAAACGATTTGGTAATGGTAAAGCAGTATAGGGGAAACACATATAAATGGGTTCCAGCTGTTATAACTGGAAAAGTAGGGAAAGTCATGTACCTTTGCAAGTTGGATCAGGGCCAAGTTTGTAGACGACATGAAAATCAGATAAGAAGAAGGACAAAACAGAAAAATCAAGAATCATCCGAAGAGCCCGGGGGGGGAGAGAGCGGTGCGCGGCGACGGATTGGCGTTCCGATTTCAAGCTTTGAAGTAAACACGGAGAGCGAAAAACCGATCGGGGTGGAAAACGACACCACACCAGTCGAAGACGCGGTTCAAACCGAAAGTCCAATTCAACAGGACAATAATGGTGCTCCCGAGAGCTCAGAGCGGGGCCAGCCAACGCGTGAGAGTGTTGAGTCTCGACCGACAACTACTAGTGAAGCAGTTGTAGTACCTCGCATGGCGCATCTGCCGAAAACCTCAAAACGAGTCATTCAACCGCCAAAGTGGATGAAAGATTATAAATGTGATTGAATGAATGGGACGAGCATCATGATATTATGCTAGTAATTTTAAATTGTACATATTGCATATTTTATTTATACAGCAAATTTTCTGTGTGTGATAGTCATGTATAAATTCAAACCTTTTACTGTGATATTGTAATTGTCTGAAAATTGTAACATGTCTAAAGGAAACGAAATCGTCTATGTAACGCCTCTGTAATGGTATATTGTGAAACAATGCAATATTACATGATGTATTATATTCTGTACGATGATATTTTTAATGTGTAATATTAAGTATATGACTATCCTGCGAAAGCAGATTTAATGAATATTGTTTATTCAGGACTAAAAGATTGTAAGAAATTAAGGGGGGAAATATGCAGTGTATGTATAGTCAATGCGCATGGCGCAGTGATAACGCATGTATATAAGCGAGCGTCGGGAGACGCGCGGCCCTCTTCTGTCCCAGCCACATGTATTGAGCAGTAATCAGCAATAAAGATGTACACCTGAATCTACGTGTATAAAGTACCCAGATCCCGTTACACAGTATATTCCAATGATCGTACTGAATTTTTTGGCCGCGATAGTTCTATAATGGCCCGACTTCAGAGAAGAAAGAAAACGAATTACGAGCCTAGTTATTTAAATATAAAATTTTGTCGACGCAAGTTTTAGAAATCAAGTCGAAGAGAAAAGCTAGGCTTTGTAACAACCTCGAAGCCGCCAGACCCAAACAGATGTTGAAGCTATTAAAAACGGGCCGAGGTTTGCAAAGGGAGAGTTCTGACATTCTTCGGGTGACAAGGCAGCACTAATAGAATGAGAAGAAACGAGAGTTGAGGGTGAGATTGGCCGTGATCGTCCGGAGCTAGTGGGTCTTGAGTCTCGATGCGGGATGGGTGTTGAATAGAGGATAAAAGATTAAGCCAATTTCCCGTAGGGAAAGATTGTATTAGTTTGATTGAGATTTTAGCACCGTCTTTGTTTGAATTTGAAAATCACGTTAGAACGGTGCGTCAAAGGGTAGTTATTGTGTGGAGTGAACCATTTGCCCAGAGGTAGTTGTGGACTCGATACAATCTCCCCTCAACAAAAGGTTAGTGCACGTCAGATTCAAAGAAAGGCGAAAGGTGTGTTTTGAGTGAGTTATGCTGGTCGAAAACAAAGTGAATTACTTGGCGACTAACGCCCTTGACCGGGTGAAGACTTATGCCCTGGCCGGAAAGGCCACTGGCATTAAGTGATTGATAATCATGAATTCCGTGTTATTCATCCATCTGGTGGTTTGGTGTTTTGGAACACAAAGTTCGATGATTGGAAGGGTTATTGAAAAGGTAACCGCTCAATTACCCTTCCACACTTGGAAGTCCGCAGTGCCGCTTACCACAAAATTGGTTGTGCCATAATGGTGCGGAAGCGAATGAGAAAAGCCAACATGCGGTGAGATCCCAAAATTGTACCCATTTGTTTCATGCTGATAAGATGGAAACTCCCTGCAAAAAAGGCTACAAGTGACATCTGTGTGATCCATAAAGGGCCGGAGTCTCAAGTCTAATATGAGTCAATTCATTCTTGAGAAGAGCTACCTGTTGAAAATGATGGATTTTATACAGTGGTCAAAAGCCAAGCATACATCGTAAATTGTGTCCTCCAATTATATGTATATAAGAAATCTGCCATAATTTCCATCCTGCTGGTGAGGCCAGCTACCCCTTTCCCAAATGAGATCAAACATTCCACTGTGCCTGTTTGAGCTAGTTCGCAATTTTCAGTCTGTTCCAGCCGACGGTAGCACGCAACTTCATCTACAAGACGGCCAAAATATTGTTAGCTAGAATAGCTGATGAGGAACTTTTTTTGCAACCAGACCTCCCAGAGTTATCGTAAAGAAATAATTAGACGAGACACCTCGTAACACCATATGGTATTTAACAAGCGGAAATTGTCACCACGAAGACGAGTTTAACCGTTTCAAAAACTAGTGACCATTGTTTGATTGAATTGAGAAGTTATTAATTATCAGAAAATTGATTGAGTAATATTTTAAATAATTTGTAAAGGTAATCCTTTGAAAATAACAAGTAACTGAACCTCGAACTGAACATCAAGTCAGTTTATTGATTGAAATTAACTCAACGCTTGAACTCACTCAAGATAACGCCAGCTGTGTGCACTACCTGTGTCAATTTAGTTGGGCCACGTCATTGCGACTAATTCACCTGCAGAGGTGCAAATTTACTTGTCTAATTTTTACAAGCTTATTCCAAGCTTCGGCTAATTATTCACCTTTGGGTCATGTAGCTTGCTGTGAGAGTTGTTTAAGATTCACGATTTGAATTGCCTGTATCAGGAAGATGAAGAGCTAAAGCCGAGTTTCAATTGGAAGTCGAAGCGTCCGTCAAAGGGTTGGAATCCATGCAAGATTGGAATAGGCTTTCTTTCAGCTAATTAGACCACTCGCTGTGTGTGGCGGAACAAGTTGATGATGTTAAGTAATTCTAAATAAATTAGGTAATAGAGATCAACCACCAAAGAGTTGATAACTGGTCAACTGTGGCCTCAGAACTATGCCATTTGTGATATTTGTTCACCTAGGAACTTTCAGGGTAGTGTTAACTTAATAGCAGCGCCAATTAGGCCATAAATTTTGTATCCTAGAGTCCTCGGGAAAGGCCATGCCAACTAGAAGATAGGCAGTACAGTGTAGTCCCGAAAATTAAAAGAGAGAATTTATTGTTCCGATCTAAGTGTCTTGTTGTGAAATAAATTGAATTCTGATCTTCAAATTCGTTGGTTATTCTTGTTTGATTCATGTCTCGAAGCTCACGCCACGATTTCATAACGCACTGGGGCTTAGGGCTTTTGGGGTATCAAGTTAATTAGTGTCATAAATTATTTACCTAATTGATTGACCTCTATTAATCAAGAAAGAACACAACGTAGGGTCATGCCGGTAAGATATAAGTGGTGCAACGTCGATCTAAGAGAGTGAAGCACCTAGAGTAAGCAAAAGAAATAAAAAGGGGTAAGCATCAATTGATTTATCATCACGAGTCGATTAAATAAAAGGGGTGGGTCTGTCTCATCACAATACCTACCTACACGGTTTCGAGTTTAGACCATCGGCTATAGATTTGCAGAGTTCAATTTTCATAAATTCATATACTCCATAGAAACCAGTCCACAACATACCCATTTCTTACGTACCGAAAAGTACTTAATACAAACACAACAAAGAGAAAAATGAATTGGGAATTGGTAAACGTTGGCGGAGAAATTGGTAAAAATAAATTTGTTTTTTCTTGTCCCGGCGTAAACGCTAAACATTTCGAGTCTATACGAATAATTATTCTCGAAATTATCTTTATCATCTTTCGAAAAATTATTATTGTAACGACCATAAGGTAGAACAAAATAAGTGAATCAAACGTTCTTGAAAAATTTGACTACAGATAGGATACCTCAGGCACACTGATTTGCAAATGCTTTTTTCATGTTTCAATTAATTTTAGAATCGATTCGAAAGAAAAAAAACCTTCCAAGAGGTATTTTTTCGGGACTCTCCAGCTGAAGAGTTGAAATTAACGATCCTCCGGGGAAAAGCGAATGCCAAGTTCCAATAAAATTAATTGCCATTAGTTCACCATCATTCACGCGAACGTAATTAATTGAATTCACAATTCCAAAGATGCGTTGCGTTGAGTGGATCTAATCTTTTTCGCATCAGTCAAATTACACAAAAGGCTCTAACAAGGAATTCAATGTGACTAGTGTGTCTAGTTTTTTTTTATTTTTTCCGGTGAGGACACATCAATCTTGAGCAAGAACGTCCTTTGTGTAAAATTATGCATGGGGATTTGCGCTGGCTTCCACCGTCGGAACTTCCAGTTAGGGTAGAGTTTCCTTTAATGGATCACTCATGCTCCGCGGAAGTTTCTTATTTGTGCACGTCTCTGTTTGAAATTAAATTTCTGTTTTTATTAGCAGAAAGGCCAAAGGGTCACGAAAGCAAGATTTATCTTTTATGGAAAAGTGCGTGGGTTATTGGAATCACCAGAGTCTGTCAAGACCTCCGTCATGATTATACCTAAATTAATAATGAAATGGGGGGGGGGTTATTGGACTGCACCTGAACAAACGTAAAAGCGTAAAACCCCAACCCACCATTTGAAAACAGGCACACATGACGCCCAATCCAATCTACATACTTTTGATATTTTAAGTTGAAGTTTCAGAAAAAAAGTCGATCTCCAAGCAGAAAAGACCGTCTGAGTTGAATCCAACACTGAACGTGTGTCGTCCTGGTCAAAATCCGGGTGAGCGGCCCTCTCGAGTGGCAACGACCAATAGAAAATTTAAAAACTCGTAACATCTTGTTGGGAAATGGTGGAAAACTCCAACTGCAGATTTGATTAGATTATTTGTGTCCGTTGCTTTATGCTAAATTTGATACCTGTTCATCAGATAGATTTTGAAGAATTAAGTGTCAAAGTTTTAAACTTTGAAATTTTTTATTCACTCACAAATGACAGAGGAGTACCTACTTCAAACTGTTTTGAATACATTTTTTTTTTTGGTCTTTCAAAGAACATATTACAAGTGAAGTTTCGTGAAATAAAACTTTTGTCATTTTTTGGTAATGACACTTCCACTTGACAGATGACAGCCAAAAAGTGATCACCTCATTTGACAGCAAGACCCTGCCTGTATACCAAATTTCAAGTCGATCGGATTAACGGTGCAAAATTGGGTTTTTTAGGGGACTTCTGACAACTGGCAGCTCCCAAGACGACTCGCTTTGGGAAGGCAGACTTGCGTTTCAGCAACTACCATGTGGATGGCTATCACCACAAAAAATTTGGTGTGGTCAGAAATGACAAGCTCTCAATGGCTGCTAGCTCACGGTCTAAGTAAAGGGTGAAAGTACTTTTTTAAAAAATTGAAAAAAATTAAAAAGGAACATTTTATCGGGTAATCTTTAACATTAAACACAAGAACTGTTCTTGGCATTTATGTTTTGAAGACTATTTCTGTCAAATTTTGGCCGTAACTGCGGCTAACATGGTCCATTCTGGAGTTCCAATTTTCAATGACACGTTGGAGCATTTTGAAAGGTATTTGGCGAATAACGTGAGTAATGTTGGCACTTCAATTCCTCAATCGTAGCCGGCTTATCCACATAGACTTTGGACTTCACGTAACCCCAAAGAAAGAAGTCTAAAGGTGTTATACCACATGATCTAGATGGCCAATTTACTGGTCCGAAGCTTGAAATTAAAATTAAGTGTTCACCGAAATGTTCTCGCAATAATGTCATGGTTCCACGGTTTCGAATATGTTCACGAAAATTTTCAATGGTATATTGCTTACAGGGTGCAACATCGATTTTTTTTTGTTCTCAAAACAGACACTCTGTATTTTAACATAGAAATTGATTCCGCTTTTCATTCTGATTACAAATATGTATCACACTAAATGGGTAAGTCACCGAAACATCTGTGAGGAACCAGGTTTTATTTCAAAAATGAATTGATATATAAGCGCTGCGCCGTCCATGGAATAGTTTCAAAAATTTTCCTTTTGTATCTGTTTGAAACTGGCACAAAATGCGAGCCTGTATTCTTTTTGTTTACACATGGTCGGACAGATTTGAGCGGACACGTTTTGGGGAAAATTCACCTTTCTTGCCACCCGCTTTGAGACTGTCAATAATAGGTCGTGCGAGAGCATTTGATTACTTTGCCTCTGGTGTTTGATAGGGTCCCGAGACGAGGAAACTATACCTGCAGAGAGGCGCGTGCAGTTTCTTGACTGCATGGTCACATTGTGTTTGTTTTCTCTTGCATCCAATTTATTAAGTACCTACATTATTTGCTCCTATTTTTCAACCTGCTTGTGTATAAACCTTGAACAGTCCTTTCTTGAGAATACTCAGTCGGTTTGGTCCACCTGTTTACTGCTGAAGTCAATTAAAAGTACGTCTTTGTTATTCAACAATTTTGTGACTTTATAAACACGCACGATAGTTTTTGTCTCGCCGCCGTGCTCTGATTTTACACGAATTGAACTTGTCTGTTTGCATATTATGTCAATATTTTTATGACCATTTCATTAATTTTGTGTGAAATTTACTTGTCATGTACTCACTTGTATTCTTGTCTGTGTCATGATTTTATTTTCATTTCAATGTCAATTGTCCGTCGTCTTTGGTGACTCATGTTTTTATGTCATTTTTGTTAATGCTCGCTGCTATTTTTGTCTGATATTCAGTGTAGGTACTATTGTAGACAAAAAAGCTGAACGGCAGATGAATGACTTTTCAAATTTTGTGAAAGGCCCTTCAGGATTATCATTTTTGACAAACCCATGACAAAATGCCAGTGATTTTTTTGAGTCACACACAGGACAACGTCAGTTGTGTCTTTGATTTATTTGCAGCTATGGACCAGGAGTAGAAGAAGGTGAAGATAGAACCTGGTTGCCGTGTCAGCGTTGAATTTTCCCGCCACCTGCACAATGCACATAACGTTGTAGACCGTCCCTTTTCTGTTACTGAGGTCTGCTACCGTCTTGTACGCGATACCACTCTCCACAAGAAGCATAATTTGAACCTCAACAGATTCATTGAACATTCTGTCACGTTTGACACAGAAAATGACAAAGCATTATTGGTTATGGTTGGCATATTCTTGATGACAGTAAAGCTGATTCACAGGTCAAAAATTTGAAAAGTCATTTATCTGTCGTTCAGCTTTTTTTGTCTACAATAGTAGGTACCTTTACAGGATCCTCGACAGGATACTATTAACACCATCCCTATTTTGTCTTGTTTTGGGTTTTTATGCAATGTTCATTCATTATGCACTGTTTACTGATGTTTTTACATTTGTTTTACTAATTCCACTTACACTGGATACCAAAAATTATCATAGTGGACGTGGTACAGCGTGTTCAACAATGATTGTCCTTGCCGCCTTTTCAAAATTTGGCCCGCATCAGACATGCGCCGCTTCAATGAAATCATTTTGGAATACCGTAGTAACGAAATTGATGGACGTCACGTCACACTGACTGATCAAAAATCGGAGGTTAACAGTGACGGCATTGACGGCTGATCCATTCCCGTTCCGTCAGGTTGCTTGTTCACTATTTACCAGCAGTCAGAGCCGTCACTGTTAACCTCAAATTTGATATCAGTCAGTGTGACGTGACGTCTATCAATTTCGTTACGACGGTATTGCAAAACGATTTCATTGAAGCGGTGCATGTCTAATGCGGGCCAAATTTTGAAAAGGCGGCAAGGACAATCATTGTTGAACACGCTGTACAACCGAAATAGGGAATATAAGTTGCAAATGATGATAAAGGCAAACCACTTTGCAGGGTTACAACTGAGACCTAAATAAACGATTTGACCCGCAGTGCTTTTCTTTTCGTCCCTTAGGATTTGAATAGCGCCCCTTTTTCAAAATGGTGGATTGATGGATATTATCTAGGGGCAGAAGGTATCGAATAGCCTGGTGATGTCCAGCTTGATAGAAATATATGGGGCTATGTCTCAATCGGCTTCTGGGACATCGAGCACTATTTAAAAAAATGGTGGAACATTGTCATCTACCGCAGGCAAATTTGGTGGAGGCGCCAAAAGGAATTTAGTACTGTCATAAGAAAATTGCTGTAACATTTTTATTTTTCAACACAAGACACCTCATTTTGTGGGAAAGTAAATTCTCCTCGGTACCTTATACCTTTCATGAAAAAAGACATTGAGGAATGTTGAAGAAAAAATTAAAAAATAATTTGAAAGAATGATTTTTTTTATTTTTTTTATTTTCATGAAAATTGCCTTATTTGTAGATTTCGATGTGCCCTTTCTAAATTTGCACTTTTCCGAATTCTATCTTTACAGCACGCGCCACCATATTGAAAAAATGATGTCTGAATAGAAGTTTTTAACAACTGGTTATTTCCCTCATAAGCAAAATGGGCACAACGAAGGATTAAGACGATCACACACACGTCAAACAAATTAAAATGTCTGGAGGAAGAGGGAGGGGGCGTACCATTACGGACCTGTGAAAAAATTGATGAATTGATGTAAATGTTGTTTTTTTTTTCAATTTCAAACTTGTCTTATGAACCGAAAGCCTCCAAAAAGTTTGTCTTACGACCAGATTATCGATCGAGGGGATGTTCCCACACAAAACCCTGTTGGTTTCATTCCTGTACCTTATGACTTATGACATAAATTTTGGCCCTTTTTTTCGAAAATTGACAAGCTCCTACCAGCCTAAAGCCCCCGGTCTGCCATGTAAGACAAATAAATTTTCAACAACCGTATCAACGCACATCAAACCTACAGGGTTAAAATCATGTACTTTATGACGTAAGTTTTGAGACACCAGCTCCCTGTCCAGCCGGCATTAGATGAAAAAGGGTCGTCAAATTGGTTGATTGTGCAAATGGCACTCAACAGTTTCTTAGACCCCTTCCCTTTGTTTTCTGTACATATACAAGGTATATCCACGCGGGTCCGTCGGCAAAGGGCCGCAGGCATTTGTTTTTTTGTTGTGATATATGGGGGCTGGCCATCCAAATCGCCCCTCTTTATGCGGCCGAACTTGGATTTTTTAACAGTAGGTACCGACCTAAGCATGAAAAAAAATCAGAAACAAAAGAGCAATAATCTTAAATTCACTCGCATTTCGCATTTCCACCAAATCGGCAAAGTTCAGTAGGCTCAAGACTTCCAATAAAGAATAAGTATAGAAGTAGTGCAGAGTCTCACCAAGTCGGAGCCTGTGTTAAGCAAGGTGGATTTAGTAAGAACGTTTGAGGGATCAAAAAAATCTTGGTAAAAGTTCGACTTATATAGGTATCACAAGGGTAACACAAAAAACAAGAATGTTACAAAACTGGTACGAAACTCGCTGGAGATCACAATGCGTGAATAAGACACATCCGAGGACACATCTGCAATTGCTAGATCAAGGAATCTTTTCATTACTTTTTGTCGGCTTCGTGAAAGATATACCTATAGCCTCGCCTATAGCAACAGGCTACTGGACATCAATCGCATTTCAGTATAAAAGTATCATGAGCCTGATAAATGTCTGAATGACAAATTTGTGGTTGGAAAAGTTTTTCGAAATATGATGTCATTTCGGTAAAAAATCAATTTGAAAGTGGACTTATTCAAATCAGGAATAATATGCTACGTCACAGACTGAAAGTGGACTAGGAGGTGGAAGGGAGGAAGGAGAGGGAAACTCATTTGACATTCGACCGAAGCATTCGTTCTGGATCTATTACGTAGTGGTGTATTTTCACGTGCGAGCACAACTTTATCACAAGTAATTTTTTTTTTATGCCATTGCATGGAGTTATTATGTGTTATTATGAGTTATTATAAAGCGAAATTGTATTGAAAAAAAACTAGATTATTTGACGTGGGGTTGACATATGGCATGTGACACTCGCAGTACTGCCACTCATATGGCACTAATAACACTGTTGTGACAATTATCCAAAGCCTGCACGAGCAAAAATAAGTGAATTTTAAGGAAGAATCGACCAAAATGTGAGGTCAAACCATAGCACTCCAGCATTTCATTATATTTTTTTGGTATAAATCAGTTCAAAACGAGAAGGTGTTCTTCAGTCATTGAATGGCCAACTAGAGTTTCTATTGGCTCCTCAAAATGTGACGTCACGCACTTGCCGCGCCATTCAAACAGACAAATCATTTTCATGTTTTTTTTCATATGTACAAAAACTTTTTTAAGCAAAATCATCTTGCCAATGCACCAATTTTGGGAGGATCTTTCATAAAAAGAAAAGAAAAAATCCATGTCCACTAGCCTATTGTTCGGGTGCAACAATTTAGGGACACTCTGTAAAAGGTGGCATGACCAGATAGCAAGCCAGAGTTGAATTAACGGCGGAAGTGCAAAGAGCGAAGTGCGATAAATCTAAATGCGACAATTGTACTTAATTCAGTAGTGTGCGGTTATAAAATCGTTAAGTAGGTATTTAAACATTTTCCTCTCATTGACTGAGTTCTGTGGATTGAAGTATCCAATGCAAATTGATAGTAATACAAATTGAAGAACGCCACAATTGCACTTTGACCCTTTTTCAACTAACACAAGCCACAAAACTGGGGAATGGACAATTTGTTTCCGGGGTCTTTAGTTCGAAAATTAAACGTTTCTAATAATTTGAATCAATGCCTGAGAATTAAATTCGTACGATGACCATATTGGCACATTAAGTAAACGTACTAAGTACCTACCTACTAAGTATGATTTATCATCAGGATTTGCCTGATTAATCATAGCTAAAGAAGCTGATCTGGAGGACCCCTGGGGAAGACCGTAGCTGAATTCAGGGATGACATTCAGCTATTGCTTTCTATTAAAATATGATTGTAGACGAGTCAATGAAGGCCATAGGTATTGGAGGTTTGTGGTGTTAGAGTTTCTGACAGGTCACAGGAGGAGTCCAATGCCATCATTGTCGTAACAAGTGTTTCTCTTGTTAACATTTCTGGGGAACATGATCGTGAATGTACAAAAATTGAGGTCACTTGCTGGATGACACGGCTGTTTCTTCGGCATTAGGCAGATTGCGGATAATCGAAACGATAACATCGATTCGTTCAACGTTTATTACAGACACTCATTCAAAATTCAACACATATAACGATTATTATTTTTGCGATTAAATAACTTAGGATATATGTATTTCTACACTCTTTGTGTTCAGTACTTGTAACCTCCCTGTTGAGAGAATCCGCTGCTTCTCGAGCCGAAATTTCCACGGTTGGAAGCGACGCCGCTGAGATAACCGCTGCTTCCGCCCTCGCTGTAGCTGCCACCGCCGTGAGCAGCGGCGTTGTAAGAACCGTCGTCGACGATTCCCCTGGCTTCATCGGCGGCGTTCTGTTGCAAACTCTTGAGGATTTCTTCTGGGATTGGAGGGGCGACTGGAAGATGGGCACCTTCTGGGCGGTATCCGTTCTCATCGGCTACGTAGTTGATGGTGTAAGTTTGACCATCATCTCCAGTGTAAGAGTACGATCCTTGGACGGCGCTAGAGTCTCCAGCTTGACCAGCTTCTTGTGCGGAGATGCGGTTGGCCGTTTCAAAGCTGAAACATTTCGATGACTATTTTTCAAAATCAGCGCTATACTAAAATGCAAACCTGTATCTATATTGTCCATCGCCGTTGTTGTCATTGTTGTACTTGAGAATAGGGATTTGTTGGCCAGATGAAGAAGAGTAGCTTTGCGATCCAGAAAAGCTAGATCCAGAAAAGCCGGACCTTCCCGGAGCGGACAGGAACCTCGATCCTGCGGCCGATCCCGCGCTGTTGGGTGGCAGGTAGTTGTTTTCCAATCGTCCAGCGGAAGCCAGGACGATGCACACTGACGCCAGGATTAACTACAAAGTCCAATTATTAACGTTTATCTCTAGGGCAGGTACAAAATTCAACAATGTTTAATTATCCTCATTATAAATCGGCTTACCAATTTCATTTTGTTTGCTTGTTGGGCCGGTTGTAGAGTGAAGTGATGTAGTTCTGGATAATCCTTTCGCTTTTATACGTGGTCGTAGAGGCGTGATATTCCCTCTCGCATAAAGCACACACACACAGATGATACCATTAATTTTGAATAGTTTGGGTACTATTTCATAATAACTAGTTCCAAGGCGTTTCGGGCGAAAATCCGTATCACTTACTATAGAGGCGATTGTGTGCCGAAATGTTAAACAGGCACATTATTAGGCATGCCAATGATGGACCACAGCGATGTTACCAATAAAAGAAAGGATGCCAAGTGGTTTTTTGTGAGGATGGTGATGGTCGAGATTTACGGCCGGGACCTTGCACTTTAAAATTAAATTAAGAACTGTAGCACATGAAATTCCATGGCAATTATTATTGTGCATGGGTAGTTCCTGCATTATTTCAATGAGATCGATGGGCGGGCTAAAGGATCGTCTTTGGAATTTTTTCAGTATCCTTGTCGATGACACTGGGCGACAGTATCAGGATAATTTAATTTTACTCCATCAATGAGCTAAAAAGCAGAGCTAGTCTACTATGCATTTCTGGCTGTTGGAAATAATACATCGGTTCTGCAGTTCCAAACTGTGAGATGAAACACTAAAGTACTTCCGCTACATTAACAAATGATGGAAAGGAAAACATTTTCACACAAAATTTGAAGTAGGTACGCTAAGTCACTGCAAGTCCGCTGTTTTCATTACGGATTCGCAAGTTTGAAGCGCCTCAGACATATCCAATTCATTTACTATTCACTTCAGACTTCAGTTGCTTTTTGAGCTTTTACGCGCAGTGCTAACCTACCTACCCATTCAACATTTGGCATTCTAGTAGCTGCAATAACGTTGATAATAACTAAAAGCATTAAATAAATTGAGTTGCTCTAGAATTTAGAATTTCTGGAAATTCCTGCCTTTGGTCTTGTCTATGGCTTAGGCAGATTTGTTCGAGTTTTTTGACTTTTTGTTTCTATACCTACGTATTTTCTTTAGCCAAAGCTCTGTAAGTAAGTTTTGCGCTGATAGAAAGATACCAGAAACTCGACTATTTAAAATTAATCCAGGAATTCATTCCAGGTAAAGGGAAGACGGATGCTTGGGTATAAATTAAAGAAAGGTTGGTTCGCTGATAAATGTGTGGCATTAGCGAGGCACCTGGAATTTTTCCTCTTCAACTTAAAGCTTCGATTCGGCAAAGCAGGAATACCTGGCCTTGAAGACTGCATTAAGAATTTACAACGATTGAACGTGATATTTCAATAAATATATGTGCCTATATCTAAGTATACCTGCCTAAAAAGTTGGAATATGATTAAACAGGGTATTTTTTTTTTTAAGAACCAACCCCCATTTTCTCGCTGCACAATTTTTTTCTGAAGAAAAGCTGACACAGGTCAATTTGCTTTTTGAGGCGGATATCCTAACAAGCGTATTTCCTCGCGTATTTCCAAGCTTTCTGTTCAACCCCTCTAGGCAGGTGGCAGGATGACTACCTTCCCAGAATTTCAAATGAGAATAGAGGTCGAGTTGCACATCATTTTCAAGGTCTAATAATTTATTGTGGATTTTCTCCACAATAAATATAAAAAAAAATGAGATCGAACAACCTGTTCCGAAGTTATAGTTTTTTCAAAATCGGATGTTTTTTCCTGTTTCATCAATACTGTGTCTGGAAAAACTATAAGTAAACATTTTAGATTGGAAGAAAGCACAGACACCTCTAAAATCGAGTCTAAAATTATCGTTTTTCATCCCGCATGGTTGAAACTGATTAAGGGTAAGGCGAGAGGTAAGGGGTAGAAGAGGTATGGGGTTTATTTTAACGTCTTTTTTTGAAATCCCGCCTTACACCCGTAAGGGTAAAACAGGCAAAAGGATTAAATAAGTAAGTGAGTTTTATAAATTTTCAAGGAGAAGTTATGGTCTTTAAAAAAATGATATTAGGTACTTATTTCAGCTCCTGTTGTAATTAAACATTTTGGAAGGGTAATTTGACCTCCTACCTTAGCTTAGCCGCAATCATGGGGTAAAAAAATGATGACTTAAATTTGATGTCCGTATTTTTTACCAATCTGACGTTTATTAAAGGGATCAACTGAATTTGCAGGTAAAATGTTGTCAAAAAAGGAAAAAAAATCCGATTTTGAAAAATTCGTAGCTTTAGAATGAGTTGAAATCTTCAAAATGATGCGCAACTCGACCCGTATTCCTATTAAAAATTCTTGAAAGGGTAGTCACCCTGCCTAGAAGGTTGAAACGGAAAGGTTGAGAATACGCCAGTTTTCATACAGGGTGTTCATTTGAAAAGTTGTCACCCCTGAATCCCTCATTTTTTGCCGCCAAAATTTTCCACAGGAAAATGCCGAAACAGGTCGATTTTTGTTCAAAGGGGGACATTTGGGATATATACTGCCAAATTTTTATCCTCAACTCCTCCGCCCCCACCCCACCATACTTTAAAATTTAAAATAGCATTACCTATCTTGTGATACCTACATTAAATTGAAGGCAATAAAATTTTCTTTCCGTCGAACATATGTATATAATTTTTTTTAAACCACCCCTCAACTCTTGTGAAAATCCTTTTTTGTTAATGAAAGGAAACTTTTTTCCCTATAAAATTCCGATTCTTGAGAAATAAACTTTCCAGCAAAAACAGGTCGATTCTTAATCCAATGGGGTCATCCAAGACGCGCATGTCTAAATTTTCATCTCCAACCCCTTCGCGCCCCCTCCCCCCCGCCCCTCCTACCTTACTTCAAATGGGTGATTTAAGAAAATAAAAATATGTTTGACGAAAAGATAATTTTATTGCCTTCAACTTGATGGATCACAAGATAGGTAGATAATGCTATTTGAAATTTTTAAGTAGGGTGAGGGGGGAGCGAAGGAGTTGAAGATAAAAATTTGGAAGTATGTGCTCTAGATGTTCCCCCCGGAACAAAAATCGAATCGACCTGTTTTGGCGTTCTTCTTTGAAAAATTTTTACGGCGGGAAATCAGGGGTGATAACTTTTCAAATGAACACCCTGTGCCCCTCGAAAAAGCTTTTTTTCAGAAAAAAATCATGCAGCTAGAAATTGCAAGAGGGTTTTGGAGAATTCGACGAGAGGGAAAACATTCCCTATTTACATCATACAACTCACCACTCGGTTACCTCACATATAATCTTTACCTAGTACTGGGTGAACTGTTACCCCTTCTTCAAAGAACTCAAAATCTGGCGATTTTTGTTTATTTTACATGGAATTCAATTCTGCACAGATCCTCAAACTTTGAAAGATAAGTTAGAAGGTTTTCAATATTTAAGCTATTTTTACTTGAAAGTGCATGTTGTAGCGTTCAGTTCATTAGTACTATATCTTAGTAGACGCCGAACAGGCACATGTAATAAATCAATTTCTTCATCTCAAGAAACAAAATTCTGACAGTGAAGAAAAAAAAATACTAAGGAAAGAACAAGTTTTTTCCCAAGTTAATTCGAACTTGTTTTCTTCCAAATTTACACACCGGGTTCGAATTCAGGAGGTTGAATTCAGTCGGAAAATATACCAAACTTGTCGTGATCTGTTTTTGCCTTGATATTTTCTGAGAAAATCGCGCTGTTTTCTTTTTAGCTGGGACAGCCTGTATGTTATATGTATGTATGACCGGGAAAATGGAAGATCCATGCACTTTGTCTCAAACTCCGCCCCCCCCCCCCCGTGTAGAAAAAATTGAGATTCCAATAAAGTAATTATTCAGACAACTTTTAGAATGATGTCTGAACCTTTGATTCGATTGACTTGAAATTTAGTATAAAGACATGGTTTTATTGTCGAATAAGTGCGGTCGATCCGTTGCTTAGAAAGTCCATAGCTTAGAATGTCCATAGCTTGGAATGTCCATAGCTTAGAATGTCCATAGCTTATAATGTACATAGCTTAGAATGACCATAGCTTAGAATGTCCATAGCTTAGAAACTTCTTAGCTTAGAATAGACTGTAGCTTAGAAAGCTCACAGCTTAGAATGTCAATAGCTTCAATTGTCCATAGCCTAGAAGGTTCATAGCTTAGAATGTTCGTAGCTTAGAGAAGGTCTATAGCTTAGAATGGTCCGCAGCCTAGAAAATTTTCAGCTCAGATTTTGGTTCGTAGGTGAGAATATTCACTGCTCAGAATGTCCATAGCTCAGAAAATCATATCTTCGGATAGTCCGTAGATCAAAAAGTTCATAGCTTAGAATTCAACGGAGACCTGCGCGCACAGAGCGCGTACACTATGAGTTCTTAAACTTTCTCAGCAATTTTGCACACCTAGCTGTGACATGGATGTCGTCAGGTTCAGCAGTTTTTTTCTTGAAGACCCGCGATATAACTGCTTAACCATGAGATTGTTCACTTGCTCAACAATTTTGTACACCGCAATCTGTACCCGGTGGGCCATAAAAAACCGTACTGTTTTATTTTCCTCGCTGATTTTTTGTTTCTTGACCGATTTCGACAAGGTTGGTATCATTGTGTAGCTAATTGAAGACGCTATCCTCAAGGCTATCAGAGCCATATACAAATATGATTCCTAAGTGTCAAAATTCAAAATGGCAGAAACAACTGAAAATAGGCCTTCTTTTGCAGTCGTTTTTTTTAATCGAAATTTGACAGAATAACCAAACTAAAGACGTTTTCTGAAAGAATCAACCATTTTCTACATTTTGAGACCACAACTAGCTCAATTGGTTCATTCGTTGGGGAGATGTGGCAAATTTAAAAAAAGCTTATTTGCCATTGTTTCAATCCAAAATGAATAATAAAAATAGTTATTTATGTACCAGGGGCATAAAGTGCCACTTTTTTCCCCGCTGTGCGAGATTGCGACCGAGGCCATAGGCCGAGGGAAGCAAGCACAAGGAGAAAAAACGCACTTTAGCCCAAGGTGCATACAATGTTTTTTGCACTGGCTAGTGCAAGACTGAAACTTTCGAGTTATTGAGTCGTTGAAAAATTGTCATGGCAGCGCTGATTACTTGGTTGTACGGTACGTCGCACGATCTACCATGCGATCAACAAAATTCGGAATCGGGGTAGGCTGTGCTTTGAAAGCAGCTTGACATCCTATCACCTATCTTGAACACGTGTAGCTACCGGGGCCCCACCGCTTACTAGCATAAAACAGGTATTTATTGGTTTTGGTAAACGTACTAATTTTGTTGTTCTTGTAGTCTTTCGTGTTCCCGACCAATTGAAGTCTATTTTGCATCGCATCAAGTAGTTACGTCAAAATAGAAGGTGACGTCTCCTCTGAGTCAGCGGATCAAAAGCGCTCGTTGCCATGACGACTTTTTTGCCCAAGGGCTAAAAAGAGTCACCTTAGGCCCTGTTTTGAGGTTGTAAAATAACGCATTTAATATAGGTAGTGCAAAATAGTATATTATATACCAAGGTTGAGAAAGTATTATTATAGCTGAAGCGCCAGTTTAGATCCCGAAGCGCAGCTGAGGGATATAAGGCGCTGAAGCTATAATGATTTTCTCGACCGTGGTTTATATAGTATTTTTTTTACTACTGGAAAATCGCCGTCCTAATTCAGGAGCAGGTTGATAATGATATACTTCACAGCTAGTAGTGGAAAAATATTGTTTAGCCTGCCAAATTTTTGTCTCTGGGGCGATTTTGACAGGTTTAGTATCATTGTATAACCAAGTAAATAGGGTTCAAACGTCATATACGAATATGATCAAAATTTCAAAATTCAAAATGGCGGACACAACTGAAAATGAGCCTTCTCTCGCAGTCGTTTTTTTGAATTGAAATTTGACAGAATGACAGAACTAGGAGCGTTTTTTGAAAGAGCGAACTGTTTTTCACATTTTGGCACCACAACTAGCTCAACTGGTTCATTCGTTGAGGAGATGTGGCAAATTGAAAAAAGCTTATTTGCCATTGTTTCAATCCAAAACGAATAATAATAGTATATTATATACCAAGGTTGAGAAAGTATTATTAGCTGAGGGATATAAGGCGCTGAAGCTATAATAATTTTCTCGACCGTGGTTTATATAGAATTTTTTTTACTACTTCAAAATAGCCATCCTAGTTAAGGAACAGGTGAATAATGATGTACTTCACGGCTAGTAGTGAAAAATAGTATATTATATACCAAGGTTGAGAAAGTATTATTATAGCTGAAGCGCCAGTTTAGATCCCGAAGCGCAGCTGAGGGATATAAGGCGCTGAAGCTATAATAATTTTCTCGACCGTGGTTTATATAGTATTTTTTTTACTGCTAGAAAAACGCCTTTTTAGTTCAGGAACAGGTTAATAATGATGTACTTCACGGCTAGTAGTGAAAAAAAAATATTATTTTGTCTGTAAAATGTATTCAAAGGGTGGGTGCCTGAGATATAATCACCGTTTTTCAAAATGTAATTGAAAATTATTTTACAGGGTGTTCACTAGGTAGGTTCCTCGGTAGGTTCCTATTTATGGACGCAGACGCTCTGGATGCAAACATTTGAGGACTATCCTATTTTTTGTATTAGTGTTGGTCAATAGTTGTTCTTGATTACTTGAATCCATTGTTAGCCTCAAAATAGACATGTAAGCACAGAAATGTAAGATAGGTTTTAATTTTATTGATGGTAATAAAATAGTCTAATAGTCTTTTCCAGAACATTTGCACATCGTTTTTTTTTTTCAAAAAGCCCCTTTAATCCTGTAATTCTGTCAAATTTCAATTAAAAAAAAGACTGCAAAAGACTACTTGTTTTCAGTTGTGTCCGCTATTTCGGATTTTAACATTCAGATCATATTCGTATATGACACTCGTAGGCCTATTTAATTGGCTACACAATGACAACAAACTTATCATAATCGCTTCAGAAACAAAAATTTTACAGACAAAACAATATTTTTTATCATTCATTTTGGATTGAAACAATGGCAAATAAGCTTTTTTTTTAATTTGCCACAGCTTCTCAACGAATGAATAAATTGAGCTAGTTGCAGTGTCAAAATGTAAAAAACAATTCGTTCTTCCAAAAAACGTTTCTAATTCTGTCATTCTGTCAAATTTCAATTTAAAAAAACGACTGCGAAAGAAAGCTTGTTGAGTTGTGTCATCCATTTTGAATTTTGACATTTCGATCATATTCGTATATGACACTTGAAGCATATTTAATTGGTTACACAATGATACTGAACCTGTCAAAATCGCTCCAGAAGCAAAAATTCGACAGACAAAACAATATTTTTCATTATTCATTTTGGATTGAAACAATGGCAGATGAGCTTGTTTTCAATTTGCCACATCTTCCCAACGAATGAACCGATTGGCTAGTGGACATGGGTTTTTTTTATTTCTTTTTATGAAAGATCCTCCCAAAAGTGTTGCATTGGCAAGATGCCAAAAAAATATGATGAAATGCTGGAGTGCTATGGTTTGACCTCACATTTTGGTCGATTCTTCCTTAAAATTCACTTATTTTTGCTCGTGCAGGCTTCGGATTAATGTCACAACAGTGTTATTAGTGAATATGAGTGGCAGTACTGCGATTTTCGCATGCCATATGTCAAGCCCACGTCAAATAATCTAGTTTTTTTTAATACAATTTCGCTTCATAATACATGGTAACTCCATGCAATGGCATCAAAAATAAGTTCCTTGTGATAAAGTTGTGCTCGCACGTGAAAATACACCACTACGTAATAGATCCAGAACGAATGCTTCGGTCGAATGTCAAATGCGTTCCCCTCTCCTTCCTCCCACCCCCCCACCTTAAGGTGACCAGATTTGTCAGTGAAGAAATCGGAACATGGGAGGTCCGACCCCCCCCCCCCCCCGAAATGCGCCGCAGGCGATTTTTTTCCCGAAAGAAGGGGCGTGGTCAACTTATATTTGCTGATATGAGGCCGTATTCATATCTCGCTTTTAAGCTAAAAGCGCATTTAGAGGTGCGCTTTTAGGGGCTGTCCGTTCATATTTGAGTTTTCGAAAATATATATTACAATTAAACGGCCGTATGTAATTGTAATATGTAATTTTGAACACTCAAATATGAATGGATAGCCCCTAAAAACGCACCTCTAAATGCGCTTTTAGCTTAAAAGCGAGATATGAATACGGCCCTTAGAATTTAGTTTTTCCAGGCAGCTACCTTCCTACCTACTAGTCCGGATGCTAGTTGCATAAAATGGAATGAACCTTGCATTTTTTGATGAGAAGATGCTACTTGGTGGAAATGTTCTTTGCATTATACTCTTTCGATCCGGAAAGGTAGCCATCAGCGCCATCCATGCCGGCAGCGTATACAGGGTGTAAAATTATATTTAAATAATCGAAGCAGGTAGAGACGTGTAGTTCACCACATACATCAACTGTCTTATGCTCATGAGGTCACAGCAAACCGTTCTTGATTACCTTGAACCGTCTTTGAAATGTAGGGGAAAACAGAAGAAAAAAACAAAAACACTCTTTTTTCCATAAATAAGTGATTCTTGGAGATATTGACACAATACTTGGTATTTCTACAAAAAGTAATGCTAGAAATGATATGAGCTGGGTAGCCAATTCTTAAGCCGACTATTTCCAGAAATACGATTGTCAACTTTTTTTTCCTCTTGAGCACCATCATGAATCTGCCCTGCAAGGCATCGTTGAAAAAGTGATTGGTTATCATGAAAATAGTAATATGTAATCATTGCATCGTAAAAACAATTAACCTCCTCATCATAATTCAGTGACCTCTTCGGCGGGAAAGAATTGCCATTCACGTATTTTCTGGCTCTTCAAAGCTTTAGTGCCCATGATGGCATTTGCAACATCTGGAATGGTGAAATATGTTACGCATTATGAACCTTGATGTACTTTGAGGTAGCCTACCAGGTTTTGCAATCACCAATTGGAAGGTTTGTTCTTAAAAGCTGTTTGAACAGAATTTGTTAAATTTTTTATGGGAAGTGCAAAATAGTGGATCTTCCACCTTTATTTGAACCCTCGTTGAGGAAAGCCTGAAACCGAAAGTCTCCAAAATTTTTATGCTAATGGTTCACTGTGAACTGCTTTTTAATGTGTAGTTGTCAAAATCTGCATTTCTGCGTCCAGATTCCAGACAGAGAGCGACAAAGAAGTTCATGCAGTGAAAAAAGGCACAAATTTCAATGCAACGGAGAAATCCCGGAAATGTCCCTTTTAGATAGGTTTCCCGCAATACACAGGTTCTGTAAAACTCGCAAGCGTGGGTGAAAGGTTTGAAACATTACTAACTTAAGGCTCTAACAGTGTACCAAATTGCACATTTATGTTATAGAAAGCAAGGTCTCCAGACAGCTTTTAGTCTAGCCCTGGACTAGTTTTTTCTCGACTGTAATTTATGTCTTTTTTTACTGCATGAACTTCTTTGTCGCTCTCTGTCTGGAATCTGAACGCAACTATGCAATTTGACAACTAAACATTGAAGAGCACTTCCCACTGAACCATTATCATAAAAAATTCGGAGACTTTCGGTTTCAGGCTATCCTCAGTGAGGGATCAAGTAAGGGTGAGGGACCCAATATTTTGTATTTTTCTTAAAAAACCGACACAAATTTTATTCAAACAGCTTTTAAGAACAAACCTTTCAATTGATGATGGTGAAACTTGGTAGGCTACCTCAAAGTACATCAAGGTTCATAATGCGTAACATATTCCACCATTCCAGATGTTGCAAATGCCATTATGGGCACTAAAGCTTTGAAGAGCCAAAAAATACGTGAATGACAATTCTTTCCTGCCGAAGAGGTCACTAAGTTATGATGAGGAGGTTGTCTTTGCGATGTATGGCGCGATGTGACGGAGAAAAAGTGTCTGCCCTGAGCAGGATTCGAACCTGCGTCTTCCATTTGCCGGATGGATACTTTAACCACTAAGCTATCGGGGGAGACAACAGTCCCTCCGTCACATGCCCATATGAGAGCCGCCACAGATGCAATGATTTCATGTTACCATTATTATAATAACCAGTCACCTTTTCAACGATGCCTCATAGGGCAGATTCAAGATGGTGCTCAAGAGGAAAAAAAAGTTGACAATCGTATTTTTGAAAATAAGTAGCTTAGAAATTGGCTACCCAGCTCATATCATTTCTAACATTACTTTTTGTAGAAATACCAAGTTTTGTGTCAATATCTCGAAGAATTACTTATTTATGGAAAAAAAGCGTTCTTGTTTTTTTTTTTTTTTGGTTTTCCTCTACATTTCAAAGACGGTTCAAGGTAATCAAAAACAGTTTGCTGTGACTTCATAAGCATAAAATAGTTGATGTGTGTGGTGAGTTACACGTCTCCACATGTTCCGGTTAATTAAATATAATTTTTCAACTTCTTTTTTCTGTATCACCCTGTATACGCCGCCGGCATGGATGGCGCCGATGGCTACCTTTCTGGATCGGAAGAGTACGATGCAAAGAACATTTCCACCGACTGGTATCTTTTTCATAAAAAAATGCAAGGTACTTTCAACTAGCATCCGGACTATACCATCTGTTTGTACGTACGATTGTAGAACTAAATATTTATTCAGTTGAGAATAAATCTGATTCTGATTCTATTCCTAATTTTTCCGCGTCTGTTCATTGTTGGTTAGACATGCAAAATACACCAATATTTGGGGATTTTTATGCCAATCGGAATAAATTCCATCTTGTAAACAAACTACAATCTACATAAATTTCAACCAAAACCAAAAATATAGAGGATGTGAAAAAATTAAAATGTTCGTTGCTCAAATCGGAAATCGGAGCATTCACGGAATAGTTACTCAAATCGGAACATTTACGGAACAGAAAATCGAATCGGAAAGTGTCTCCCGAAAACGGTACAGTTCCGATCAAATCGGAACGTCTGGTCACCTTACCCCACCTCCTAGCCCACTTTCAAGCTGTGACGTAGCATATTATTCCTGATTTAAAAGTCCACTTTCATATTGATTTTTTACCGAAATGAAATCATATTTCGAAAAACTTTTCCAACTACAAATTCGTCATTCAGATATTTATCAAGTTTATGATACTTTTATACTGAAATGCGATTGATGTCCAGTAGCCTATTGAGCTAGTTGTGGTCTCAAAATGTAGAAAATAGTTCATTCTTTCAGAAAGCGTCTTCAGTTCGGTTATTCTGTCAAATTTTATAAAAAAAAAACGACTGCAAAAGAAGGTCAATTTTCAGTCGTTTCCGCCATTTTGAATTTTGACACTTAGGAGTCATTTGTATATGGTTCTGGTAGCCTCTTCATTAGCTACACAATGATACCAAGCTTGTCAAAATCGGTCAAGAAACAAAAAATCGGCGAGGAAAATAAAACAGTACGGTTTTTTATGGCCCACCCGGTACATGAGTGTCGTCAGGTTTAGTAATTTGGACCATTCCAAGCTATGAACTTTTCAACCTATGGACTTCTCAAGCTACAGACTAGGCCCGAATAAGCCGATTGGTTTTTGACTCTTATCTCTCAAACTAAAGTGCCAGTTTAAAAAAATGACAAAATCTATATATCTCACTGAGTTCGGCTTGCAATATAATAGGTCTGTTTATTCTTTGTCCTGCTTTAACTTGCTCGGAGCAAAAGTTGCCTAGCAACGACCAATCAAACAGGTCTATTTTCTGCTCTAGGCGCTCTGAGTAAGTTAGAGCAGGACAAAGGAACATATTTAGTATATGTCACTTGAAAGCCGACTGATATCTAAAGTAAATTGGCATGGGGCGTCGCTAGGCCTATTTTCAAATGCGACAAGATTTCGGTTTTCCGGCGGTTTTTGTTTCAAAACGAAACTTGCACAATTTATGAATTCAAAAATACTTCGACAGGGCAAACTATTCCATTTTCGCACTTGAACATCACCCACTGATGTTTCATTCACAACTGTCAACGATTATTGACAGCTAGCCGACCGCTACGTGCGACATTCCGACATTGCTCATTGCAGGAAAGAAGGAATAAAACACAAAAAAAGGGAAGAGAGTCCCGAAAAATATTTAGTTGATGGGCAACCAACAATACAGCTTAACAACAGCGAGAATAAAGTGGCGACGTGTAAGGAGACTGGGCGATGCTTAAGTGCAAAAATGGAATAGTTAACGTAAGTAAATCGCATTCTTCCGTAGCTACATCGGCTCAGAATTGCATAAGGAAGGGAATGGTGGTGGAATAGTTACTGTAAAATGTGCGGCTCCAGGTCCTATTTATGACACTGTCGCCCTAGTTAAAAAACACAAAAACCGGCCTGGCATAATCGAGACTAGACTCAAAAAGCTGGAGTTCAAAAAAAAAAGTAGTTGGCAGTCGCAGGGGGCAGGGAGAGCATCACTAATCACTCGGCCGCTGTGATTTTTTTTAAGAGGGTTGTAATTTTTTTTATTCACAATGAGTTAGCAATCGATACATTCCGAACTTTTAAGAAGTTGGAAAGTGAGTGATTCCTTATAGGTTGGAAAATAATGTCACTTTCGGCCCGTGGGCCGAAAGTGACGTATGAAGACAGATCTAAACAGCTGTCACGGAGCGCGGAGTGTTGAGAGATGCGTTGTTTGGGTGTTGAGAGTAGGGTTGCCAGACGTCCTGGATTCAGCCTTAGAATTTTGCGTCCTTCCTAAGTCCTCCGCAGGACGCTAAATGTCCTGTATTTTTGAAACAAAGCTCTCCTGTATTTTTAATATACAGTTTCGAATTATTTGTGAGTATCCTCTACATTTTTTCCCGGAGCTGCTACATCGTCTATCTTTTCAAAAATCATAAAATTTGTTCTTTCGATTTATGGCTCAAATACCGATTCCGAAAGACTGTTCTCGCTCTGTACTGCCTCTTGGACAGATGCTCGGAATAGACTTTTACTTGACCATGTGAAATCGGAGCTACAAATAAGAACTAATTTCAATATGTCGTGCAAAGAATTGTATCACTTCGCATTAAAAAATAAAAAAGTTCTGAGGCGGTAAAGTCCGAACAAAAATACGTTTCTAAAAAAAAAAGATGTTTGAGTTTTTTTTTTTGTTTCTGAATTTTTGTGAATTTCTCAGTCCTTTTCATTCATTTGAGTTCATTTTGATTGAAGATTCATCACATTGAAACTTATTATGATCATTAGTTTTAAAAGTCCTGTTTTTCGACGTCTGTCCTGGTTTTTTGAAGCTTAATTATGTCCTGGAAATCCAATTTTTGCATCTGGCAACCCTAGTTGAGAGATGCGTTGTTTGAAGAGGTTGCCTTGCCTATGCCTACCTGATAAAAACGTTTGACGCGAAAAACTTTGAATAAAGCCAATTATTTGCATTTAAACTCGATCATTGTGAATTAAGTCCTACACATACTACGGAGTAAAGCGTCATTACAGCAGACAGCCTACGGGATTCTATCTCACCTCGGCAAGCCTCGGTGATATATTGAATCCCTTGGCTGTAATGAGACGCTTTCCACCTCGGTATGTAATATACATTATAATCTTGCTTTCAAATTCCAACTTCTCACCCAAAACCTACGTCTCAAACAAAGATTTCCATAAGAACCAGGGTACTAGCCGAAAAAGTATTATTGTGGTGCCACAATTGTATCTTTCCAAAGAAAGCATCACTTAATAGTGTACATTTTGTAAATTATACAGAAAATAGAAACTAGAAGAAATTTTGGGGCGCCTCCATATTGAAAGTTTTGGTGAATATCTCGCCTAGAATAGTTGCTGATTTCAACAGCTTTTACCAGAGCTCGTTAACGCTAATGGTTCTTGAAAAAAATTCAGGCAATTATATTTTATTAAACAGGCCAGCCTGTATATTGTTTTGTTTGTTGTACCTACAACGAAATGCTGTTTTTCACAAAAATGTACGTTCTCATACATTATGCAGCGACCTAAAGTAAAGTCAAGAGGCCAGAGATGTACCTATTTTATGCTGTTGAATAATCGCTAACGTGAATAATACTTCATCTATATATTTTCTCGTCTGGCTGTTCCATAAATGATTCGGATAACGTGTCTGCATAATCATAAGAATAGCATTATGGGCTCTCCAAGAGTCCAAGACCCTGGGAAGGCTCTATTTCATTCCAATGTATAAATCAGTGTTGTTTATACAAGTTTGGGGATGCCACTGCCAAGCAAAGATATGATAGCCTAATGAAAACGAAAGCAGAGTGCTTCTGAATGAAATACAATTATTCAAGCCTCAGGTATGAGCTGATTGAAATGAACCGAAAAGTATGCTAATTCTTGAACAATAGTTTACATTCACAATTCCTTAATAATGCTCAAATCTCTTCCACTTGACAATGGAGAAATCAAACAGATTATTCTTTTAAAAATATATTACTACATCAATCACGAAGCAAAGAAACAAAAATATTCATTGGATATAAAAACAAACTTAAGCTGGTAGGTGGTAGGTATAAAAAACAAAATAATATAACTCAGATGCTAGATTGATAACAATATTTCAGAAAACCGTTGATATTTACAAGTACCTAAGTACGTAAATAAAATCTAAAGAAATATTTTACAAACAAACAATAATTCTTAAGGTAAGTATAACGATAATGATATTCACTGGAACGCAGATTGACATTCAGGAATTTTCCTATAAACAGCACTCCTGAAAATGTTGCTTCCTAATTTTCAGTTTGGTCTAAACTAATGAGAATTTTGGAAAATCCCTAGAATAGCTTACAGTACATATCAATAATAATTGAAAACAAAGAATACTACTGATAGTCAATAGGTTGATCTTTGGTGATTATGATAAATGTTTTTCTTTTTACAAGCAGACTAGATTTAAGGTCTATCACATACATCTTTAGCAAAATATAGATCTAATAATTATAGTTATTATACACTTTGCTGTTTTACCCTGACTTTGGGGTAAAGTATCAAGGGGAATACGGAGGTGGAGGTACATTGTAAGGCGGAGGCGGTGTTGGACTATTAAAGGTATCTAAGCCATCATCGAGACCATCGATCAGGCACCTGTCATCTTCACGGTAGTAACTCACTGGATAATTAGCCAATATCAAATTGTAGAAGATCCCAATAAGAGCTATTCCTCCTGCACCAGCAAGTAAGTAGAATCCGTAGCCGTAAGAAACACTGGTGTCTACTTTAGGATACAACTTTCCCAAGGAATCCTCCAGAAGCAACACAATGTAATAGGATAAACTCACAATTCCCATGATCCATAATACTGCGTGATTATCAATTGATTATTTTTTTCTCACATTGTAAAACAGCACTTACCTGTAAAAGTTCCTGCAGCAGCATATCTTCTAATCATCCTGTATAACAGTGATTTGGGACCTAAGATATCAATAAAGAAGCCAGATAAGCTGAATAAAATAGCCATGAAGCATAAAAGGATTGTCGTCCTCATCATGTTTACGATCGTCCCATTGATGAATTCGTATTCTGTAATATTTACAAAAACAGTCATATATTTCTATGAATTTGTAGTGCGCCTAGAACCAACCTGGATAATCTTCTTTGGTGTAGCCATACCAGAAGAACTGTCCCAGAGATAAGTATGATATAGCTTCGTCCCCCGAGATTACAAACCAAGTTAGATTAACTAAGGACATGCTGATGAACGTGATTGTCAGCATGTGGAAAACGGCCGAGATCAAATTTCGATCCTCGTCTTTGGGATGGAGCCATTGTAGGGCCGCCGACAGAGAGGGTCGAGGCATAATTCAGGCCTACAAATAGAAATTTTATCAATAAATGGAAAGCCTGACAGTTGTCTAACCTCACTTTCACTTTATTGATATGGACTAAATTTCATGCACCATAATTGATTGTTGACTGTGTCACTGCGTCGAGGAACCAAACATTTTGAAAATGTAGCAGAACAACAACAGAACACTATCAAAATGAAAATTTTATAAAATAAAACGCAATTTGACTTCTGCCTTAAACGTCAAGTCAAAACAGCTGGACGAAGTGACACCTGACACATGACATGACATTGGCAATCAATGCGGTAAAGGCTAGGCCCTATCTGCGATATATCGCAGATTTCTTGCGATATATCGCAAAATTCAAATTAAACTATTTTCCGCCATTATTTTCAACTTTCTGCGACTAGTCGTCTTATGAGTCGCCTAGTCGCAAAATCAGCTGTCATCTGTCATCAAGTTTGTCATTTTAGAACCCATTTTCAGACACGGGTTTCAGGAATGAAGAAACTAAATTTTGGTTTTTCAACAGCATATCTTGTACAAATTACTAGAAATTATGCTATATGCACCCTATTATTCATGTCGTATTTGAAATATCGTCGTATTCGTATCCAATATTTAGGGAGCTTTTGCGGTTTTTTCATGCGTCGCGCCCGTTACTACTCATAGCTCATAGGTCGAAGGCAAGGATAGGTCAGGGTCAGTCTTGTGAGGGATCGCACTTTTAGGACTAGTTTTAAAAACTTCACTTCAATTCGTGCGAGAAAAGAATTGTTGGTTGCCTAAATAGACGACCATAAATCGAAAAGAAACGTCACTATATTGAGACTAGAGGGGGGGGGGGGGCGGTCGGGGTAGAATAGAGGTGGGCAAAGCGGCTCAACTGACTGAACCGGCTCACCGGCTCCCGATCGGTTTGAGGAATCGGTTCAGTGTTCTTTGGATCCAGTTATCGCACCTTGCATCATGATTCGTAATTTCTCGAACTCGTTCAAATCGGCATACTTAACAGCGATAGAAGCCACAAGGGCCATTACCTTGTTACAAGAGGGCTTACGATACGATACGCTCGACAACCCACCAACTCACCTCGTTCAGCCGTTCAGCGTTCTTCGTGTTCTTGTGTCAGCCGCCCGGCGCCCGGCTCGAAGAAATTTCCGAAATCGAAAGTTTTTGTAATTTCACAGCTCACTCCGCGTCTATCGGCTCATAATCCGATTCCGAATCTCATTTTATTGAACTTTCAATAGAGCATGTTAGTGAGCCGTGAACCGGTTCAATCCAACGCCGCGAACCGGATCACATGGTTTTTGAAATGAGCCGGCTCACCGAACCGGATTACTCCTGAACCGCCGATCTCTAAGTAGAAAAAACGCAGCACGCAGCGGTGTTCGAAGTTCTGGGCCGGAAAGTCGTGAATACAGGTGGATTTTATTTTGATTTCTTTGCTGATTTTATTCCTCAAGGTGTTACTTGCCATGGCACGTAAATTTGTGGTCCTGTCAATGTGGCATGTTTTATTTTTGCGAATTTCAAGTGGGTTTTCCTGGTCGCGGCGGCGTCATCTTGAATGGCGACGTTAACAAGGAAAATGTAGGATTTGGGATTTTCGCCCTAGTTGAAATCAAACCGCATGGAAAGCGGGAAAACATTACTCGCAGTGGCGGCTGGTCAAGGACGACAACGGAAATTTTGGAGAGAAAAAATGCAAAAAATCCAAATTAGATTGAAAATAGATGATAAATATTTGATTTCCAACTCGATTTCTAATTATTAAAATGGGTCCCAAAATGATATCGTGAATTAACGAAATATTTTTGGTCGTCAGCCTGCACGGCCGTATGTGGAGCGGCCAGAAGCCATTTGTCGTCTCAGATCGCAGACCGGCCGGCGACCACTCGCCGAACGTAGGTCGTCATCTATACACGGGCGTATGTGGCCCGGCCAAAAGCCATTTGCCGTCTCGCAGATCCCAGATTGCAGACCTCGGCTTTCTCGAACTAATATCATTATCATATTATCAATATAAGTATCAATGCTTCATACTGCGGTTCTGGCAATGATAAGTACCCACATTATTATTGGGTGGTTTTGGTATTACGTATTTTACAATATACAATTTATTGGCAGCTACTTATTTTAGTGAATAAACGGATGAAATTGCATTAGTAGGTACAGTTGCGGCCTCATAAAAGTTTACACCTTACACCGATGACAATCGTGTGGCCATGCTCATTCAAAATTACGTCAAAACTGAATTAGCATGCCCACTCGATCGCCGTCGGTGTAAGCTTTTATGAGGCCGCAACTTTACATATAATGGCGAACTTTAAAATCGCACCACCTGTGGCGGCTCTCAAATGGGCATGTGGCGGAGGAACTGTTGTCTCCCCGATAGCTTAGTGGTAGAGTACCCATCCGGCAAATGGAAGACGCGGGTTCGAGTCCCGCTCAGGGCAGACACTTTTTCTCCGTCACAATTAACGCGCTATAAATGGTAACCCCGAACAAAAACAACATGCACGCAACACGCTACTTAAATAAACAAGTAACAGCGAACAATTGAACAGCACCGCCACTTCTCTGCCTACGTCCACCCACGTCCTATCCGTCACCCTAGCTGGGGGGTTCCAAACAACGGTTTATAAGAACGGTGAACACGGATGACATATACAGGCAGCCACTCGACCGCCTGCGCCACGGGGCCGTCTACTTTACCTCCAGGTGACAGACGGTTTTGTTTGATGCGCTAGGTGTTGTTGTACTTCTTTAGACGGCGAAACAATGCCTTCTTCAGGTCCAATACCCTAACGATCCAACGTTCGCCAAATAAACCCTCTAAACAGGCGGTTTCTGGCTTCGAACTAACACAATAGGGTATGTGACTGTGTCAAATTTTGATGGTTTTATCTCTTTGTTATGAACAAGTGAAAATTGAAATGTAGCTTGTGCAATATTTCTCGATGATACATTGATTAATTGATGAGAAAAGTGAAATTAAAAATGAAATTATTTTAAATCACTGTCACGTGATCTAAAACGCGCCACGATTGGGTGTGACGTCAATCTTCATATCTGTCATTTCTCATCTGTCACTACCGGAGATGTCACGTAGCGTCTGACGGAGCGTGTCGGTGTTTTCTGAAAATAAAATGGGATCCAGATTTCTCGAATAGCAGTAACGGTTGGGCAGTTTTTTTCAGGTCATATTAAAACTGTAGGCACATTCACAAAAATACGGTAGTCTAAAGTCTGACCACTAACTTCACTTTTAATAACATAGCCTCAAATGTCAAATTGTGTTTTATTATCATTTATCGATTATATAGCACATATGATACTTGTTATAATTGAAGGTACCTACCAAGCTCATATACCTACATCAGAATGGTTTTCACAAAAATAGATGGAGGACTTCGAAGATAATCCATTTGGATCCCTTTTTGCAAGTTCCAGCCACTTTCTTCTCATGTGTTCTTTTTTGGGTACCACAATGAAAAGTTGATGTGGGGAAATTCTTCCTGTGTTTTTGCAAAGAGACACCACACACCAGTGATAGGATTTTCCAGTCATTGTTCTCCAAACAGAACAGCGTCCTTCCGAACATGTGATGGTTTGTTTACATTCGCGAATGACACTTGACAGTTTATGAACTGTGACGTCACAATGGCCGTTGACTTTCATAAAGCGTTTGGGCGCCAAATATTTTAGCGAAATGAAAAAGATTTTTTTTATGTAAAATAAACATGCTTTGATCCAAATAAATGTTACTTTCAGTGAAAACCAAGCAATTAGAAATTATTCAGACCAAAATTGAAAAACCGTCACATACCCTATTTTGAAGACCACTCGAAAGACAAAAACGTAGATGTACAGCACACACCAGACGACAGTTTCGATGTGAGTTTCAAATCGAAAAGCAAGAATTAACTACGATGCTTCGTTTTATCAGATGCTGCCCACCGCACGCGCTGGGCTAGTTCTTATCTACAGCCAATTGGAGAAAGGCACGCGGTACTCGTTTGCCGGAACGGCCACTGCAAGGTAACAAAATTCCTCAAACTACTAGAAAATGAACGGCAGGGCGGTACCGGACTGGCCCAATCGGTCCAAATATTCAAAAACAAACAGAAGCAGAAAACGACGTAACAAGGCAGTCTATTTATTTCTCGATTTTCTATCGACTGGTAAAGTTTCCGCACATGAACTTACGACACCCCGAGATACCTACTGATGATAAAGTAGAAATATGACAATAAGAATTAAATTAATTTATTGAGCTTGAACTAGACACAGTGGCGCGAGACTAAAAATTAAATAATCTTCTTAAGTACAAACGGCATACTTCATCTTGATTCCCGTCCCTACGACGGCGCCTGCTTGGATTCATATTCATCCGCAAATTTCTTCAGTAAACTTTCAACTGCATTAAAATGTTGATGTTGCCATTGCACATTCAGTTTCACCATCTCCAGACTCTGTTGCACTCCTTGCTTAATCTCAGTCAAATACTTCTTCTTGTCTTTCACAAACTTTTGGAGCTGCAAAAAATCAATATTCAATCATCATAACATCAATGTTACTGATTCCTCAAGTCATTCATCCTATCCTGCCTTGAACAAGCTCTGACGCCTGCCAGCAGTCTAAGAACAGATCTGTTTGAGTGCATGAATAATAAATACCTCTTGATAATCCTTTTCTTCAATCATTTGACTGCCAATCGCCGCAAGATACCTCTTCAGTCGTCTAGAATTTACTGTCAAGCTGAAAAATAATAACTGTAGAAAGAAACACGTTACTTGCAAAAGTTCGTTTACTAAGCGTGAATTTTGTCGAAATTGTTGTAAAGGAAGTTCTTAGCCACGTAATAGCCCACGTCATTTTGTGCCACAGCAGTAAAAACTGTGGAACAATCTTGTCGTCTAATTCCAGATTCTTCATTGAGAGACCATTCCAAGTACCGGTTCATCAACCAAATTTCTCTGGTGCAACCGAGTGTACTCAACATCGTATTTTTTTCGCTAGCAACATTCGATTTCTTGTACTGCTTCCAAACGAAGTCCCATTCTTTTTGACCGCCATGTCTAATTGCAGTGCAATATATCACCTTCCGCAAATCTTTCTGTATCCTGTAAATTTAATATTTTCGAGATCTTCATTTTTATTTGCGCAATAAACTCACGGATTTTCGGCTTCCTCGTTGTTCTGCCAGTTTTCGAATTGAGCGTTCGCGTCTGATATGCAGCTTGCCACTTCAAAACGACAAGCCCAACTGATGATAAGAACTTGGAATTTTATGGCGTCTAATTTGCCAATGTTTGATTTACTCAAAACTAGACCTCCGACTTTTTCATATATGGGAGTCAAGAGCTGCTTCATGTAAACTTTGAAATTTCCATAGGCAGACGTCTTCCTAAGTTGTTTGTTTATCAAATTGATGTTGCTCAGAGCACCTTTCCACGCTAAGTACTCGTCTTCGTGTTTCAAGTATTTGAGCAGATCAAACAAAACTTCGTATTTCAAGTTGCCAGTTCGTGCTAAATCAGAAGCGTCCTCGATCAACTGGATTCTGTTCAAAGTCGCAATCTTTTTAAAATCTTCACTATTCAGTGTATTGCCTAAAAGCTTCCAGTTCTTTTCGTCGTAATTAACTTTGTACAATCCTACAAATAAAATCTTTGCATTATATAGAAATGTCATGAGATAAATACGAACCTGCAACGTTGATGTTGAACAAAACCCAAGTGCTTTCGTCAGGTAAACCGTCAACGGTTTGGGGTTCTTTGGGACAAGACAGCCAAGACTTTGGAGCTGTTGAGTTGAACTCCAGTTCTTTGCTGTTTGTGTAACTCAGGGGAACCCACCAGCAAGGATCGCTTTCTTTAGATTTAACGATGTCACGTAAGAATCGCTCTTGTGTTATGTGAGCAGATTTCTTGGCGTAATCTCTGATGACGGTAATGACTGGATAGCCAGTTTGTAGGGTCCACGTGTCCATAACAGTTTTTACCGTTAAATTGCTGGGAAGCACCTTATTCTTGTGCGCTTCATCGGTCAAAGATGCCCACAGATCGTCCTGTTCTGCATTTCCATACTTGTGCTTGGTCAAATAATTCGATACGCCTTTCCTCAGAGTTTCTTCGCCCAAAAACAAACTCATCATCCTAATCAAGGACGAGCCTTTCTTGTAAGATATTGTGTCGAAAATTTCGTCTACTTCATCAGGGTGGCCTATTAGAACCGAGACCTGAAACGAACTTTATTATAGCTGTTGGGGTATTTTCTGGAGTATACAAGGTGTATTCTTAGTCTAGTGGGCTAGAGTTTCAACTATCCACTCTATGATGTACATTTTATGACTCAGGATTTTATTGCAGGTATGTCCAGGAAACCTTGCTTTATCATTGGACAAGTGAGGTCAATTTTTTTACATTATGCAGGGGTTTAAAAGGGCCGGTTTTTGTTGAATGTTTTTTGCGAATGTCTTGAGTGAAAAATATTGAAAAACGAGTTTCTTAGATCAACACAAAACACACATTTTATGTAATTACTGAGTAAAATACGGAGACAGCTTAGCGCAGGCTTCAGGTTTTGGTTAAACAATGCAACCTTACAGTTGAGCAACATTCCGCGGGGTACTTATCTGGATGGGTGACCCCATGATGTCAAACATACATAAATATGATACTTCATTTACGACGACTACTAAAAGTAGCACTTTTAATGGTAGAGTATCGTGTCCAAAGGGTCGGATTATGCAAGGAGTGCACCTAAATATTGAAAAAGACTGAATCATGCAATAAAGCCAATTTTTTAGCGAATTTTAAATTTTTTCAGAATATTTCAGAAACGCTTCAAAATATTTCAGAACAGTTTGTTGAATCTTGACGATAAGCGATAAACCAGGCACCAGTCTGGTAATTTGTCCCATTTTCACCAGTTTTGGTTCATGATTACTGATTTTTAAGCCCTGCCAGACGTAGTGGCGGTGGCTATTATTTGTATCCGCTTTTTTTTCGTGTTTTTTTTCCTCGTTCCTCGTTTTCCAACAAAACTCACCTAAATCTTCCGTATCTTCCGAACGGTTGAACATATCCAGTTCATTCTTTCGTTAATCGAATCTTAACTATAAGGCCAGGCGGTATGTCGGTAAAATCACTACAATAATCCTGAGAAAATTCCGACTAAAGCTTTTATGGTGTCAAACTCTTTGTTAGGTCGGTAGGTATCTACCACTGAGTTTCCGTCTAAAAATGAGTTGTGCTGATTCCTCCACATCTGCGCAAAGGTAAAGGATGCCTAGAAGGTGCAAGAAGACCTGTCAAACTCCCGTACTTCTTTGTTATATTTGCCTCAATGCAAATTTACATCTCTTACGCAAACATTGGAAGCATTTGTCATCATCTCTGTGCCAGTCTTACTGTTGAGAAAAAATATTTCTTTGTGCATGTCAGATAAATCACATTTAATTGTTTTTCCATGCAAGAAAATCATAGGGCAACATGCATTTTGGTTGTTTTCTAATAACTCGTATTCAATGAACCCACTTTTGGCGTTAAAATTTCGATAACAGTCTTTTTGAAGATGTTGGCCGCTAAGAAGTGAATATTCTTTATTGCCTGTTCAGCAGCGATTTTTTCAATTTTACCAAACATCGTTTGCGGAAATATTATAAGGAATGACAAGCTAAAACTGTTTTTTAACGATATTATGTCTGGCTTAACCGCGGCATGCACTTGAAACTCTAGAAAAACCGATTTCTTCTCGAGCTGTTCTGTTTCACCCAAGTTGCGGCCGTGCCTACTTGACATAGACCGGACTGATTACACGAGCTTGGAAATGTACTCTTTCCTGCTTTCAAACACGACCATTATTAATCAAATAATATATAATCTCTTCATAAATCAATGTACAAAGTTTTAATAATAATGGTCGTTCCTCTGGTGAATTATTATAGGTCAATATGCGAGTTGACTGATCACAGAAAGTGCATAGGTACAAGTTGTTGTGAATAGAACATTTTTCCATATTTGTTCATAAAACTGCTGTTTTCATTCTTCACTGCGCTGAAATTCACCAAAGAAAATGCTCCATTAACAATTTCATGATTATATTTTTTGGTGCAACCAGGGGTCAATGTGATTTCATAAATTTGAGTAGAGTGAACGGCAAATAAACTTACAGGATGTGAAGTTTTCAGAGAGTCGAAATTGAAAACGTTTACTATGTTATTGATCGCTTCTTCTTTCAAAGAGTTCCACTGCGGGAACAAGTGGTCCACGGCGAGTCCTGCCATGTAAGTGGCGAAACCTTCGTTCAACCATAGATCCGTCCACCATTTCATGGTCACGAGATTGCCGAACCACTGATGAGCTAGCTCGTGGGCGATAACGCTAGCAACGCCGTGTTGGCTGGTCGTGGAAGAAATCTCTGGATCGAAAAGGAGGTAGGACTCCCTGTACGTAATCAAACCCCAATTTTCCATAGCGCCGGCGTTGAAATCTGGAAGAGCCACCATGTCTTGTTTGGGCAAGGGATAAGGGATGTTGAAGAAGTTCTCGTAGAACTCCAAAAATTTGGGACCGATGGTCTTGGCGAACTCCACCTGGTTCAAAGCATCTTTTCTTGACCAAATCCTGAACGTCACGTTATTTTGTTTGGACGGTTCCGAAGTTTTGTAGCCGAAATCTGATACGATGAAAGCCACCAAGTAGGTCGACATTGGAACCGAGTTTTCGTATTTGTCCCAGAACCAGCCGTCTTTTTCTTTGCTGTAACGTTAATAAGTGAACTACACTAACACACCAGAATTATTCAAATGCAATATTTTTCTAGCATGCATCAATTTCGTACGATTTAGGTCGCAATCTCGAGCAGTTTTGGTAGGATTCGAGGTGGGATTGAAGCCTGAAGATTAAGGAAAGGTGTTACTTTGGTGTTCCTTGAAAAAAAGTTACTCACATTGGTTCGGTGCTGACCAAAGGCATGTTACTGATGGATGAATATTCCTTTTTTCTTCCCAGCGTAATTTCGAAAGTTGCTTTCATCGCGGGTTCGTCGAAGCAAGGCAGTGCCATTCTTGCACTAGTCGCTTCGAATTGTGTGACACCGACCCACCTCTTCTCATGCGTTTTCTTATCAACATAACTGCTTCTGTAGAAACCCGCAAGGCCGTCTTCCAATTCTCCATGGTACGGAATGTACAGCTCGTACTGGTGGTCCTCTTTCAAGTCCTGATCCAAATGGACGATCAAGAAATCGTCTTTTCCCTTTTCCACTTTCAACACCTTGATGGGGTTCTTGGCATCTTTGCTCGTCGGTTTTACAGTCACGGAATTCTCAGTGATATTCAACTTTTTCGAATGCAACGTAATATTGTTCGTAGGATGGAGACATTGCAACTGAAACAATATAATAGAGATACTTGATGAACAATTCGGTTAAGGATGCCGTAAAAAAAAGAGAAATCAAGGGTATAAATCACAACAAGGTTATAAAATGTTTGCCAGAATTATTCGCACCTGAATCCAGACTTTGCCGTCGAAATCGAAATTGTTCGGTTCCCCAAGGTAGGTGAGGATTTCAAGTTTGTAGTGCATGGGAATTACGCTGGTTGGCAGACGGTAGCCATCGACAGCCAGCAGGACCGATGCCACCCAGAAAATGTAACAAAAACGCGACATTTTCTGTAAAAATTAGAGTCTATGTTAACGAGCATTTTAAGCTAGACCTGAAAACGAATGTGGAAACTGCTGACAGTAATTTCTCATTATTTTGAAAGACTGGTGGATTGTCAAAATTGCACTGTTCGATACTCAGTTTTGATAGGTACCTATCCTTCTTACATAATAATAGCACCTGACGAAGCCTTGAACGTGCTCCTTCATATTCAGGCCGTTGACTCAAACGCAAGGTTACAAATCTCATGCAAATTTTTATCAATAAAAAAATATTATTCACCAAGTACCTATAAATCTTGCCATTTAACGGAGGAAAGTTAATCGAAATTTTGCAGGCTTTTGGGATAGCGCATTTTAACAACGAGAAACACATATTTATCATTGCAAATATACCTTTATTCCTTTTGCAAGAGTTAACTACTATGGAATTATTTATTGCGAAGCTTACGAATATTATATTTATGTTTTTTTAGACAAAAGTCAGGAAGCATAAAAAAAAAACTAAGCAAGGTGTAAAATATAGTAGATTTGTTCGTAAGATTTTTGAGAAGGGAGGATCGCCTAAACTGAATAAGCGTTCCCTCTTTGAACAGTAATGCTCCTTCTCTGTTTGAAAAATTCACTGTACCGATGATTGTATGTATATCTATAATGGGCTACTTGCCTAAAAAAAATTTATTAGCTTAATCGATGGTATGGTCAAAAATAATGTACCCGTATTTTTTCTTTTTTCTATATTCCCAAAATTGCGGCCGTAATGCGTGTTTTAAAAATATATTTGTGACGTCACAAATATACTAAAAACTAAACAAATAGCACTGTTGAATTGAAAACTTGAAAAACTGTTGAAGAGGCATGACAATATTTGAAAAATACAAAAATGAAAATTCCACTGAAGTTTCCTCACTGTTACCAACCTTTTGAAAAAAAAAATTTAAAAAAAAATCTTTTTAACCAATGGATATATTTTCTGGAAATTTTTAGGAAATACTCTTCATTACTCTTGTTGATGATTAAAAGTATTTTTAGTTAAATCTATCTCATTGGCAAGTACCCCATTATAAATGCCTTTATTTAGAGGATGAAGTCTAGCCGAAGCTATTCTATGGTACCTATACAGGTTCCCAAAAATAATCGAAAGAGGGAACCCTAGATATCCCATTTCAGATCATGTCTGCCTGTGGAGTTGATTTTGAAAAATTCGGCTTGGTTAAGGTATTTGCCAGGAATTTGCCAGAGATTTGCCTTAAATGATCATCTACTTATAGATCAAATTTTACTAAAAGCCCAACCAGCTGTTTCAAAGTTGGGCGAGGCTGGGGCGGGGGTCCTAAAAAATTGACAAATTTAGAGAGAAAACTTCATAGAGTGTCATTAAACGAGATGAGGTATCTAGAGTTCTTTCTCAAGATTATTTCTGGGACACCTCTCTGTATTTCTATATATTATTTCTTAAGGTCATTTTATCCAAATTATTGTTATCAGTAATAAAATCAAACGATTGCTAAGACATACTAGCTGCAATTAGCAGTATTTATACATTGTAATCATAGTTCCTAATCGTAGTTTCTCTGAGCTTGTGGTGTGTGTAATCATTAACGAGACACGCTATTAGATCTCATCTTTTTTTTTACAAAACGTCTCACACGAGATGCTCATTTTCACAAAACTATGAATATCCTAATCAGTTATATCTCGCTTTCAATTTTATTGGTCAATTTGCTTTTGTGTGCAGTTAATCACCGTCCAGAGATACATATTATTTAAATTTATGTGGGACAGATCGGAAATTAGTGTCATGGATTATGTTATTGTATAAATCGTGTCACTGTTATTGTGGCACACCTTTGTGTCAAATACATAACGACGTTGAATCTATGTTTTCAAATGATGCTTTCTCTTTGGTGCTGCATGAAAGTGAAATGGGATGGGTGCAGTTTAGAGCAGCTCTGTATTATGTAAACAAATGCATCCACGCACGCTGGATGAAATAAAAATAGTACAAAATATTCTCGGTCTGATTCAATTGATTATTCTTATAAATAATTTCTATTCTTATAATCAGAACAAATCACGTTGATTAAAATTAACAAGGCTAGATAATTGTACTTACTTAATTTTTTGTTGTTGTTGATGTTTTTTTTTATTTTTCTCATACATTAAGCGGCATTTTAAGCCCGAGTAAATAAGGAGAATAAGAACATTGCAAAAAATATGGGCAATAAACATTACTGGCATTTATAAAAATTTTCAAACTTTCTTAGCAACTGGGTCAAACTGGCTAAAGCAGTACAATTTACAAGACTCAAATTCAAAGAAAAAGCTAATCAACTGAATTAATACACCGACATCAAAACATTAAAAGTATTGTCACACATGCAACAAGACCCAAATAGACTGCTAACTGCTCAATTAAATCGCACTTGAAGTGTTGCCAAAAAAACAATGGAAAAAAAAGGTGATAAAATGATAAAAACATCACAGAGAGAACACAGAGGGTACTTTTTCAGTGGTAGGTAGGATCTAGTTTTACAAGAAGGCAACTAATCAAAAAAACACTTGGCGGTGCAATAATCACTTCCTGGGTATTACTGAGTTGATAGAACATAACAGGATAGGGCTCTAGAGCGTCCTTAAAAGTAATAAAAAGTCTATTAGGAACCATAAATCAAAGAAAATTATCATCATTGTTGACACGAGTCTGAGATTGGTAAAATTCAAATTGAATTAAATTGAATTGCTAGATTTCATTTCCATCCTGTGAATTGAATTCAAATTCGAAGGTTGTCGGTAGCCCAAAAGTATTTTTCAAGCATAATAAAAAGTAAACAATTACAAAAAAAACGAAAATTTGATTCATCACATAAGCAGATGCAAGTAAGAGGTAGGTAGGTACTTACTTATAAAAATATTTTTTTAGATCGCTGTTGACGAATCAACAATAATTATTAAGAATGTGGTAGATTTGGCACCTACTTGTTAATTTAAGACATAATTGCTTAGCACATTATCGCACATGGTGATACACTTGGCGTGAATGTTAGCCGATTCTGTATCAAAAAAAACTTTTGGATTCTCGACAAATAGCGACAAAAAAGGATTATTAGGTTTTACGTAATATTGTCAAGTGGATAGTGTGTATGTACTTGGAATAAAATTCAACTTTAAAATAAGTTCTCGTGGTCACTGACGGCATGAGTAAATAAGACGATGATGAGTAAATAAACGAGAACAAAAATGTGTACAGGAAATTATTATAGGTAGGTACTCACCTAAGTCACATGCGTTGAACAAAAGTGAAAAAACCGGGTCCGATGGGTGTTTACGTAGGTAGATAGTTCTTGCACGGATGATAACTTCAGTCTGCAATAGAAAAGCCGAGGTTCAGAGTTAACTACCAGTTTAGCGCCCCTCTCTTGATGTCGGAGCAAAATCACTTGATTAATTTGCATAGTTTGTCGACACAGGTCCCGATTTAAATTTTTATAGTCTTTAAGAAAATTACCACAAAAACACGAGTGCAGCCTGATATGCATTTTTCAGTGACGCTCACCAACTTCAAACTTCAGTACTTACTGGAAATGTACGCCTGTAATGGGGCCTTGCAATTGAAAAACTCAACGTGAGGTCGCCACTACTGTAGGGGGCGCCTACTTCGATGAAGCGGCCGTAACGACGGGAAAAACAGGGGAGTTTGAGTAGTTTGACCAGTAACTGACAGTGACTGGAGACGTCAAGCAAGAAACAGAGGTTATCCAAATTTCAAATCAAGACATAAAATGACGGACGTCGGTCGCTGAAGCGTCAACGCCGTCAAAATTGTCGAATTTGCCCCCCAACGGGTGTGGCGCCCTCGGTGTGTGAAAGTGGCAGTGCAAGGCCCCATTAGCGGATCAAAGTTGCAGCCGGCAAAAAACATCACTGTTGCAAAAGCGATAACCATAGGAACTGCAATGGGGTATATAATAAGAAATCTTGCTCAAGCCTGAAAATGGCGCAACGGAACCTTGTAAAAGAGTCATTTAAGTACAACTTGAAGATTTTGAAATTTTGTGGCTTGTATTCCACCGAAACGCGTAAAAATGCATACAAAATCTATGCGTGGATCTTTTACGCTTTCTTCACGTTTCCTGTTCCAACTATCGGTTTTCTCTACTTGTTCTTCAATAAAATCACGTCGGATAATATTGAAGAAATTTTCGACAGCATCTTCATGACTGCAGAATTGGGATGTTTCATCGTGAAATTCCCTCCGTTGATAATCAACGCGTCGGGAGTCAGAAATCTGGTCAATTCGATGAATTCGAAAATTTTTGTCGACACAAAACATCAAAATACACTCGATGAATGCGTCCAAACTTGCAAGAGAGACTTCAGGGTGTACGTTGTCTTTGTTGAAATCAGTCTCTTTACGTGGGCACTCAAACCGTTCTTTCAACATGGGCAGAATCTTCCCATGAAAGTCTGGTTACCGTTCAATCCCGAAGATAATTACAAATTGTTTGTTGCTACTTATATATTCTTGTTTTTAGGTAAGCACCACAGTGACTGAAATATCATCATGATAAAACTGATACGGTTTTTCTAGGATGTTCCAATGGTGCTCACTCAAATGTTACTTTGGACACCCTCATTTCCGGTCTTGCATGTCACATGGCCGGTCAAATACGGATTTTAAAAAACAATTTGGAAAATCTTGAAAGAGGACCTCTTCTCCACAAAAATATCGCTCGATGCATTGACCATCACAACGCAATCTTGAAGTAATAAACATGAATTAGGCTATTATAATAATATGTGCTCGCATGACGCAACATTGGATGAAATCGCCTTTGTCACCTGCATGGTCCAGTGCATGGTTTTATAAAATAAGGAAGCACCTTATGTTTATAGGAACCTTTTGTAGTCATTTTTAATCGCATAATCTGCTGCTGAAGCTTGACAGATTAATTTCGGGACACTGATATGCATTTTTATGTAGTATTATTAGCAGCAATAGGGAGAATTCAGAATTTCAATACTCGTATCTTCCTACGACCTCCATATTCTCTCACTGAACTATCAGATTCTCTCTCTCGATCTTGATATTATTTACTAAAGTTTTAAAGATAGAGTTTCGTGGTATATCGCTCCAGTCAAGTGATATCTCAATTGCAGCAATGCTGGGCCAAGTTAGAAATTGAATGTCGTGGGTGGGCGGACCACTTATTATGGGCGGATCCCGTCCAATTCTGCTGAATATTCCTCCTCGGGCCTTGGGAAGCCTTCCCGAGTATTACACTTGCAACCGGCAGTATGGCAATGTCATAAGAATAACCGCGAGCGTAGGAAGAGCGACGGATAAGTCAAGAGCGCGCCAGTGTAAGCATCGGGTATTAATATACTTGTACTTGCACTGGGGTCGGGAAAATCTCGATGAACCGTGCGCTTGACAGCCTCAGAGCTAAAATGAACCAAACATCAAGCATCCAAGCATCACATTACGGCTCGGTGAATCCGGCTGGCTGGGGGAAGATGATACAACGGACGCAACAGTGAGGCCTACGTGCCGGATGAAACTGTTCCATCAGCACCTTCTCATAAATCTCGAAAAGCTACGAATGAAGAAAAGGTAAACTTACGAACTTTTCCTATAAATGGAATGATACCCAACAAAAAAAAAATCAACAACCATTGTAGCAAGTTTAGGGATAAGATTTTTATTATGACAATTCATGCGACAGTCAGTACTTAGCCTACAGCAAAGACTTGACTAAGTACAGTGATCTGAAACGATTATCTAAACGTTTCCAGTTTCGTGAGAAATTTCGAGGAATGTTTTTCGATCACCATTTTCTCCCAATTCATGGCAGCCATGTTTGTGATTTGCCTCTGCTGCGTTGATCTGACGATTGTAAGTTGATCCAGTGCCTCTGCCTCATCTATATATCAGTTGTTACTTCAAGGTTACACCTTTCTCGTTCAACTTCTTCGCAATGGCAATGTTCACGCTCACGATGTTATTTCAAGTATTTCTTTATTGCTATTACGGAACGACAATTTTCGAGGAGGTGTGTTTGGCGTGTGTTCAAAATGTCAAAAATCTGTAATGTATTTCTTTTTTTTTAGAGCAAAGGTATAATAACCGCTGTTTATTTGAGTAAATGGTATGAATTCAATGTGGAGTCGAAAAAAGCGCTGATAATTTTGATGGAAAGAACGAAAAAGCCCATCATTGTTAAAGCAGGAAACGTATTCGACTTGTCTCTGGAGACATTCGTGGTGGTCGGTTTCAAGTTTTTCCAGAAGCCTAATTGCTTAAAATTTGATTTTAGATTTTGCGGAAAGCCTATTCGTTGCTGGCAGTTTTGAAAAACTACTGAAATCTCATTGATTTGGAACAACAACGATGACATGGAAGGACACGGAAAATGCATTCTTGGTGGATCAGCAATAAGATAGTTTCCTCAATAGTTTCACAAGATGTGGAAATAAGTACTGCAGCCGCACCCCTCTCAATCAGTTTCGTTAAAAAGCACAATCATTCGATTTTCCTACCCCAATCACAGTTGTTACTCTCACTTGAACTGATGAGTTTTCTCACCAATAATAACGCTTTCAAAAAAAAAATTGTCTTTTGGCTGAATGTGGCGGAAGGAAAGCATTCCAATTTTAATGCAAACACTAGGTAATCAGCATAATCACCGTGGAGCTCAGGCTCAGGGTTCAACTTCAAGTCCGACTTGCAACCGACGCAAAGTCAAACGTCACAAAATGCCACACTCACACGCAGCCCGTCTCTCAGGAGGGGGGGGCTCTAACTCTGAAGGAGATCCATGGCAAAACTAAAGGGAAGACTACAATGGGGGTGAAAAACTTTCTCGAATTTTACTGGTTGAGATTTGCATGCAGCCCACGAATAATGGGTTGTATGAAAAAAAGTTTTTGCCTTAGCAACTCCTAGTCAAAAAGTGGAGTAAAAGCAAATGCTTTCTTCAACATGCTACCCAATATACAGAGTGTTTCAAATTTAAATCGCGTCCTTTCAGGAAATGATGGCAAACTTCAAAAGAAGTAGACTTTCTCAAAAAAATATATGTCAGAAACGAATAATAACGGAGATATAGGCGTTCGAAGTTGAACTTCAAAAATCGATTTTTCGTCATAGGTTTCGAACTTCTCAAGCGATTTTGTTCAAATTTGGATTGAAGCTTACTGAAGTAAGTCTGGATCGAACAATAACGAACAATAACAACGCGTTCCATCAAAAATTTTCAGAGGCGTGGATAATAGGGGGTGCCTCCGCCTTTTTACCCCTATTTTTCAATCCCTCAGGTAATTTGGTGAATTGTTCATATTTTTGAATCCTACGTTCGCTTTGGAAGAAAAAGTTACTCTTGCAAAATTTTGATTAGAGGATTCGTTCTCGAGATATTTGAGGTTGAAACTTCAGAAAACATCTCGAAAACACCACTTTCAAAGGCCTGAAAATCAAAATCCAAGCTAACTAATGATTCCTTTATCAAAATGGGTTTCCCAGGTGTTTTAAGTTGCTAAACCATGAGTTTGTCTAAGAAACGAGAAGTTTTCAGGAAAAACATTTTTTTTGGCTCTTGAAAGTGGATATTTGTGTTTTCTGAAGTTTCAGACCCAAATATCTTGGAAACGAAGCCTCTAATCAAAATTTTGCAAGGGTAACTTTTTCTTTGAAATCGAACGTGGAATTCAAAAATGTGAACAATCTGCAAAATTATTTCAAGGGGTAAATAATAGTATAGGGTAAAAAAGTGGAGACATCCCCCATTATCCACGCCCCTGAAAAATTTCAATAGACCGCATTATTATCAATAGATACCGACTTATTTCAGTGAGCTTCGGTTCTAATTTGAACAAATTCGGTTGGGGAGTTGCAAAAGGTATGACGAATAATCGATGTTTGAAGTTCAACTTTGAACGCCTATATCTCCCTTATTATTCGTTTCTGACATATATTTTTCCGAGAAAGTCTACTTCTTTTGACGTTTCTCATCGTTTTAAATATGAAACACCCTGTACAAATCAAAATCAAAAATAAACATTTTGACATTTTGTCACAGCGCAGCTATGCGCGGGTTGCAAGTCAGACTTGAAACTTTAGTTTAGTTTAGTTTAGTTTATTTTTACAGTAGCTTACACAGTCGCATACACAAGTCAAAAAAACAGATAAATATTTAAATTTACATTGTACATATAAACAGAACAAGGTGATAAAATACAAAACAATTCACTTATTAGTGCGGTTATGAACACTGAAACAGAGAAAAAAGATCTAGAAAGCAAAATTCAAATACTCAGCGCATGAATAAAAAGCATTTACGACCAGAATCCTCTTTATCTCCCTCTTGAAATCTGGAAGAGATAATTCCTTCAAGTGTTGCGGAATCTTATTGTAGAATTTAATTCCCTGGTATTTACAATTTCCTTGACCCTTCTTTAGCCTATAAAAATTTGGTAGGTAGGACTGATTGTTTCGGGTTTGATAGTTGTGAACATCACAATGTCTGACAAGATTACGCTCATGGGTTTTCACGTACAAAAGACACTCGTAAATGTACAGACAAGGAAATGTGAGAATCCCACACTCTTTAAACGCCTCGCGACAATCATCACGGTAGCCCAATCCAGAGACAATCCTGATAGCTCTTCGCTGCAGGCGGAATATTCTCACCGCAGACGCCGCATGACCCCAAACTGGAAGAGCATAGCTCATAAGTGATTGGCAGAGAGCAAAATAGGCAACTTTAAGCGTGGGCCTCGAGACACACCGACTCAAAGATCGAAGCACATAAGCATTTCTACCCAGCTTTCCCGCTAACTGATCAATGTGGTTCTCCCACGTTAACCTTCTGTCAAGCTTAACACCCAAAAAGCTTACAGAATCCAGCCGATCCGCGTCATCAAGGTCGCGCAGTGAAAAAACTAATTCCTGAGTCTTCTCAGCGTTCAGACACAATCCATTGGCGTTGAACCAAAGCAAGACGCCCGACCGCGCCACACGCATATCATCCAGGACATCAGACAGGACAGGCCCGCGACACAACAATGAGGTATCGTCCGCGAAGAGCGTGAAACTCACTCCAGCAGTGCTGAGAGGAAGATCATTGATGTAGATTAAAAAAAGCAGAGGCCCCAGTATCGAGCCCTGGGGCACTCCAATGTCCACGCTCTCTACTTCAGACACTCCACCTGCAACCCTGACAACCTGAGTTCTGTCCTCCAAGTAAGAGCGCAAAAGATTGCAACTTTCTCGGTCAAACCCATACTTCGATAATTTCCTGATCAAGAGATCCCGCTGGACGCAGTCGAACGCCCTGCTCAGGTCACAAAACGTAGCCGAAGCAAACTCTCCTCGCTCGAACGCATCAACCACCACATCTACAAAGTCCAAGATGGCCTGGACGGTACCAGTATTACGTCTGAATCCATACTGTCGCGGCGAAAACAGTCCACTGTCCTCAAAATGCTTCACAATCTGCAAACTAATAGCCTTTTCGTAAACTTTAGACAACACAGGCAACAAAGATATAGGCCTGTAATTTTGGACATTCTCAGGGTCACCCTTTTTGAATATAGGCACCACCACCGCCGCCTTTAGCTCGTCCGGAAAAACTCCCCCACTCAAAGAGGCATTTATCAGATGCGTGAGAGGCACAACAACCAGCTCTTTGATGCTCTTTATGAGTTCGACATCAAAACCATACACATCTCTGCTGCTGCTCTTTTTCAGAGAGTTAATGATATCTCTCACATCATTAAATGACACATGATGGAAGGAGAATGCTGGGGCTTGAACGTTTTCTAGAAGCTCATCGAGGTCATGGGATGTTTTTGGGATATTCTGAATTATTTCACCAGCAACATTAGCAAAATACCTATTCGCATCATTCGGTTTGATTTTAGGGTGCGTTTTCATGGCATCCTTCCCCCTAATTTTATTCACAATTTCCCATGATGTCTTGATTGGACAGGTGGAGTTGTTGATCAGGTTGTCATTAAACTTTACTTTCGACATTTTAAGAGCCACTCTGTACTGTCTCCTCAATAAATCACGATACTGACGGTGAATCTCAGAGCCAGAGATAGTGCATAGCTCACTAAACAAATTGAGCCTCTCACGCATCAGTCTCAAGGAATCATCACACAACACAGATCCATCCCGGCGACGGTTACGCTGTCTTGACAAAACCTCCGGAAAGGCCAGACCATAGCACTCAAGCAGGGCCTGGAAAAAAGTACCAAACCTCTGTCTAACGTCAACATTTTCATTTTTTACAAAATCCCAATTTACATCTGATACCAATGCAAAGAAATCATATCTACCAGGTAGTGTTATTGGTCTTCTTACTTCAGCTGAGAGCTGTTCATTCTGCGTCATCAAGGACAGCTCTAAAATCTGCGCATGATGGTCAGATATAAAACATTTACTAACGAAGGCGTTATGATAGTCACAGTCAAAATTCTTGAAAATATTGTCTATGCAATGACTGCCTCTGGTAGCTCCCTCTATCATCTTAGTGAAACCGTGAGTGCTTAGATGATCACACACCAACTCGGCATCACCATGAAACAAATCAAACCGTACATTGAAATCACCCATGAGCACAATCTTATTTTTACTGTCAATTAAGTTTACAGCTTCGTCCAATTTACGCAAAAAATCATGTATGTCACCTGAGGGTGACCTATAAACAACAATTATATACATATTTACATCATAAAAAGACACTCTTATAGCAGCCATTTCACATTGTTTCTCAATCGAAAGTGAAGCAACTGAGTCAATGTTTGAGAATGCAAGATCACGTCTAACCATAGTCAGGACTCCACCATGACCCTTATTTCTTGCAAAAAACGACCCCAGCTTGAGATCATTGCCCATATGCAAGGAAGGCATCTCTTCGGCTGTCAACCAGTGTTCACTAAAACAGATAATGTCAATATTTTCGTCACTCAGATAGGCCTCAATCTCAAGATCCTTGTTGCGAAGTGATTGCACATTCAGATGAAGTAACCTCAACCTCCTGCAGCCAACGACGCTCCCACTCGAGTCACGCTCCCTCAACTGCTCGATTCTTTCACTGGATGTCGGTGGAAAAAACGGAAAACATGAGCACCCGCCGGCCAGTTTTCAGCTTTGTTGATCTTTTCAAGGTTACAGAGGTTGACGGTAACCTTGAATGACGCATACCGATCAGGAAACTTGGATTTTAATTCCTCACAATCAACCTCAGGAACAATACTTCGTATCGCAGCCTTCATCTGGTCTGACGTCGTCCCAGGAGCAAGCCTACTGACGTGTAAATAGGCTTTTTTTGGAGCGGTCTTCAAAGTTCCGGACTATCCTTAGTTTAGTAGTTAGTCATGAACACTGTAAGTTATTGTTCACCCAAGTTCCTAATTTATTGTGAAAAATTAAAAGCAAACGGTAAAACTGATTTCTATCAGAAGATAATTATGGAAAATCCTTGAAGCTCATGAGAGTCATGAGTTCATGTTCAGCTTTTTTACACCCCAAGTTGTTGTTCGCCTGCACCGATATCTTTTATCGCTTGGACACCCCAGTGTAAAACCTAATGGAAATTTCTAAAATCTTTGGAAAACTTCGGGTATCTATAATCTTTATGAATTCTTAGAAATCTTCGGGAATCCTTAGAAATCAGTGAAGGTTGATTCTTGGGGGACAGAAACTTTTGTCAATAAATCTGTATATTTATATGGGCCATATAAACTCCAGGAATTAACCTTTGACTACTGATACCGTAGAAATCTTTAGAAATCTTCAAAAATTGGTGATCAATATACAAAATTGCGCCTGCGACCGTCTCACACGCCGTCTCGTCAAGCACAAGGCATCTTTTATGTTGTTTAAGAAGTATATAGCCAGCGTTGTCATAATGTCTGTTGATCCAGCTAGTAGGACCTATCAAATTCTTAATGCCAAGATTTAGGTACACTATTTTGATCAGAGGCATCCCCATTTACTGCAATTCCTTTTATGACTATTTTACTTTATTTAACATCACTGTTTGGAGTGTTTGGGAAAGTAACACGTGATAAAGTAGCGTGAATTTTCAAGAACATCCTAGTGTTTTAATGTTATAAATAGTAACGCTTGAAGATTTAGCAAAAAAGCTATCGGTATCTAGAGAGACCCACTGGTTACTAAAAAACCTCACGCAGGTAATTTTTCCCTGTTCACATTCGTCATAGGGTAGCTAAATACGATTCTTTGGCATTTTTATTTTCTACTTTTCTTTTCAAGTAGGTGTCTTTTAGTCTCTTGCTCTTTGAATTTTCGGGCTCCAAACAAAGCCATCAGGCTGTCACTACTCGCAGTTTTTGAGAATTGTCAACAATTTTAATAACACGGTTGTGGTTATGGTCAGTTGCGTTAACCTCGAGCTAATTCGCAGCTCCATGGATTTTATTAAATGTGGATTAATTCGAGGCTAATATGCGACCGATTATTGTCCGTAAAACTGCATAAAACCAATAAAACGAAAATGCCGGTGAACTATGGATAAATAAAGCTGAACTTACCGCTATGAGCTTGTGCAATAACCACTAGAGCAGGTTTCTAGATTAACCTAGACTCCATTAAAATGCCGGATTTTCCCATAGTGTATCGTATTATTACATTGCCTTTGTTTGGCGTAACGACTGAATATAAATACTAATAGTGGGATCCTAAATGATAACTAGAAATCAATAGATTGCAATTGGTGTTTTGGGACACTCCAGCATAATAATATGCAATATTAGCAGTTATGAGGAAACCATCATTCAGTGAAATTTTATCAGTCAAGTACCTACCTAATTAGTTATGACTATGAGTGGTAAATATTGGGGGTATCTGATGCCAAGACCTCCTGTGCATATTTTTTCCGGAATCTGGGTCCATAACGGAGATAGGACACTTCAAAGTGGAACTTATTTTCATGTTTTTCGCGAATAACTCATAACCGGCCTGACACACAGTTGCAATTTGACGAAGCGGGGAAGCGAAGTTTGACTCACCAGTAGCAGTTCGAAAGTTGATTTACAAGATGGAAGAAAAGTCAAAATTTCAAAAAAAAAAAAGCTTTGCAGTCGATCTCAGCACTATCTTAGGACTCTATGGTTAGACTTTTTCCGCCCATCAATTCTGGGAGCCATTTACCCACACAAACAATGCCCACACCCACATTCACTGAAAATTAATTAAAGTTACTGGCACCGCAGTATTTTAATCAAGAGTTTATCATTACTTTTACCGTTGAGTGAAAACATACAATGAAGCGCCATGGTATATCATTTCGTCATAGGCCGGTGGATAGCAACTTTTGGAACCAGCTTTGAAGCGGATCGTTTTCTAATATGAATAGTGAAGTGCCGGGAGAACTTTGTCCTGGTGTCAGTTTGCCCTTCATTTCTGGAAAATTCTTCAGGATAAAGTCGCAGTTCTCACAGCATCATGTGAGTCGCAGCCAGCAAATGCCTTGTCAAAACCATCATCCATTGTCACTGTCAGTCATCAGTCCCAGAGATGTCACCAGTGGCGGCTTTTATAATTTTTCACCAATAACGCTTTTACTTCAAAGTTCAAAGCGTAGCAAAGTCTTTTGGTTTTATTTTTTATTACTATGAATAATGAATACCATAGCTATTGAGTTGTTACAGGCCAAATATGACTAAAAACCTACCTATCTAGCTACGTAATAACTACTTAGGTATACCTAGACCAAGGGGGTATGTAGAATGGTGGTGAAAGCAATCGAAATACTCCTACTTATACCATTGACATTAGTAAGTAGGTAGTTATAAGATAGTCGAAACCATAATTAGAACATACCAGGAGGTTGCAAACGTTAGCATAACTTTTTAGTAGTTCTCTTAAAGTTGGCATTTTTCGATTGGCTCCTGTAAATTTTCCAATGTCCGGATTTTTGGGGACTTTTTCCCTGGTGGTAGAGTACTATGTAAAGAACCAGAATCAATCATCAGATGTTGGGGATTCAATTTTTTTGACCCCCAGGAGCTAAAATTCCTGGACTAGTAGATACCTACCAACCTACCAGTCATATGTTGGAAAACTAAACTCGATAGCTACTGCTTTTTTTGTCATGTCACAATCTTTCAATCATGTCACACTACTGCTATTGACTAACCTTGTAGGTAAATATGCATTATATGAATTTTATATTGATTCGGTAGGTACTTAAAATAATTCAAGTGCTGCTTTGCTAAGCTGTAAGTATTCTTGAAAATGAAGTTTTTTCACTAAAGACACTCTTACTGTCTCATCCGCAATGTACGTTACAATACCCGGGTTGTGCAGGGTCGTGGTACGCAAAGTCAGACCCGCCAGATATTCCGAAGAAGGAATACTTCGAAATCAAGCCATATGTCTCAAGCCGTCACTTTATGTAAGTATATTATGCGATTCGTCCAGTTTCAATAACCGGCACTAGAAAAGTACATGGTCTTTGACCTTGTCGCTAGCGCCAACTACCCATAGGTACTTGATTATTGATATAGGGTGTACAAGAAATTGGGTGCCAAAACTGCCAAACTACCCTACCATTGAGTGTGTCTCCACCTTCCCCCATGTGGGAAAATAACCCCATGCAATTCCCAAGCCTGGCCTTTTTTCGTGGTTTTTCAGTTTACAGCAATCTATCTAACGGCTCCTCCGCCAATTACACGGGCTTGTGGCTTATCCCAGAATCGAAGTCTCCAGTTGAATCGGAAGAACCTTCCAAATTCTCCAGTTGAATCGGAAGAACCTTCAAAATGATTCAAGACACCGAGTTAGTTTTTTTGCTAATCTAATCTTGTCTAAATATTTCAGCTTGACATTTAAACTGCTGGACAACGAAGTTGTCGGTATCGGAAAAATGGTTCGACTTCGAAGACCAATAACTTCCGATTGTCAAATGTGATTTCCATTTTGTTTGTTGTGTTGATTAGCCTGATGTTTCTGTAACCCACCTGTAAAGATGAATATTAAAAAACTTTACGTTAAATTTCTACGGGGTGATACGTAAAATGCTGCAACGTACCCCCATTTGCCAAAAAAAATAATTGTATGTATTCTAATACAAAAATCATGAAGTGTGGTGTATTTTCTCAAAACTGTTCTGGAATTACCCAGATTGGAAGTCTAACATTGAAGATATAAATTTTTATGTTGATTGTTACTTGCCTTGTTGACACGCAAGATCAAGTCACTTTTGATGAATGGATGTTGACACTGGGCAAGGTTGTTCGTACAACAGTCCAGGACAATTTTACTCTCAACACAACCCGAATATTTGGTGTGGGGCTAAGTAGGAGGCACTTTTTTAAGTGGTAGTCACTGCCTGTTTTTCGTACGGTGAATTTCGTCAGAATTTCATCAACATTTTAGATGCAAAACATGTTCTATTTGCAAGTTCAAGCCTCTGAACATGGTAACAATGTAAAACTTCAGTTTCCGAGTGAAGTGAAGCCTCCTTGGACGTTACACTTTTTGTGCTTGTGCTATACCTGAGTTTCGTGAATCTGCAATATTCAACATAAAAATTTATATATTCAATGTTCGACTTTCAATCTGGTTATTTCCAAAACCGTTTCGAGATAAGACGCCACACTTCATGATTTTTGTATCGGAATATTGAAAAAATATGTTTGTGAAAAATGTGGGTACGATGAAGTCGTTGCAATTTTGCACCATTTTACGTATCACTCTGTAAAAAATGTACATGAAGTTCTTAAACATTCGCTATCATAGGATGGATTACGGAAAGATTAAGCTAGTTTAACGCAACAAACAAAATGGAAACCGCAATCGGCAATCGGGAGCTACTGGCCTCCAAAATCGAACCATTTTTCCGATACCGACAACTTCGTTGTCCAGCAGTTTATTTGCATTTGGAGTCGATCGGTCAAGTATAAACTATTTTTTCAAATCATTTTGCGAAAACGATTGACAGTGATCAGTCAATCAACAACGAACAACTATTGAAATTCAAACCGATTTATATCAATTTAATGCAAGCCCTATAGTGCAAGCGGTACACACCTAAAAACACATCGATACTGCATTTTGGAGTGCAGTAACGAGATTTGGTATGGGTATACTTTATACCAAAACAAGCGATTTGACCCGCAGCACTCGATATTTCGTCCCTTAGGGGGCCAATGGGGGCCCTCCAAATTTTCAAGATGCAAGAACTTTCACATGACGATCATTGAGTATCGTCATGTATGTCATAAGTGAAGCTTACGGCTCTATTGAAAATATTTTCATCAATTGTCGTTGTGTCCGATTCATTCTTCACACTTGAAAAAAAAGTTCTTTGGCAGAGGTCAAAAAAACTGTTTTTATTTTTTCTTCTATGCAAGGAGACGATAAATTCATATGTTCTGTTGAGTTCCCAACTAAATCGCATTCCCTGAACCTAATTATAAAGAAATTTTTCTTGTAATGGTATTTTTCAAAGAAGTGGTGACCTCTTCAGTACCTCTTTTCCAAGAGCATTTCTTTTTATGTCCCCACTGGATATCACTCGTAATTTTTGCAGGAATGGAGACCTCGAACTCTTTTCCTGGTGGTTGCGAAGCAACATGACTCTAAAACGCCCAAGGGAGCCCAAAAAAAAGTTTTTCTGCTGGGCCGTCCAACTTACGATATTTTGATTTTATAGTAGGAGAGACGCGGACCAGTATTCAATCCAGGCTGCAGGCACAGGCGATTTGGTTTCAACAGAAAATATTCTTCCATGACGTGTTTTATTGCAGTACAACAAAACGCAGAGTCGTTAGGTGTAAGTAGGTATATTTTCCGGTAGAACTTATTCGCCTAGACTAGATCTTATTTTTTTGCGCGTCTCCCCTACTACAAAATCAACATGCCAAAAATTTGACGGCCCAGCAGAAAAAAAAAGTTTTAGGGCTCTCTTGTATGTTTTGAAGCCATGTTGCATGGAAATTACTAAGAAAAGAGTTCAAGCTTCTCATATCAGCAAAAATTGACAGTCTTATCCACTAGGAACATTGAAAAAAATGCTGTTGAAAAAAGTGTACTGAAGAGGTCACCTCTTCTTGGGAAAATGATATTGCGAAAAAATTGTCTTCATATTTGGGCTTACGGAACGCGATTTAGTTGGGAACGCAACAAAACATATGAATTTATCGTTTCCTTGCACAGCAGAAAAAATAAAAACAGTTTTTTTGACCTCTGCGAAAGAGTTTTTTTTCAAATGTGAAGAATGAATCGGACACGACGACATTTGATGAAAACATTTTCAATAGACCCGTAAGCTTCACTTATGACATACGTGACGATACTCAATGATCATTTTGTGAAAGTTCTTGCATCTTGAAAATTTGGAGGGCCCCCATTGGCCCCCTAAGGGACGAAATATCGAGTGCTGCGGGTCAAATCGCTAGTCTTGGTATAAAGTACGCCCATGCAAAATCTCGTTACTGCACTCCAAAATGCGGTATGCTTTTGCGTACCGCTCCCACTACGAATGCATCAATCGAATAGAGTATTATACTTTTGAAAAATTATTTTTTTTCGACGGAATCCGAAACTATATTGAAAAATTACTGACCCATATTTTTTTATTCAGCCAAAAATCGTATCGTTTGGCCGCAATAAATAAACGAAATTCCTATATTCTGCCTTTTTCTGACGTCATTTACACAGGCAGTATAGGCGGTGACTCGCTGTGACGTCAGAACTAGTTGATGTTATTTATTTATTGCGCCCAAACGGTACGGTTTTTGACTGAATAAAAAACACGGGTCAATTGTTTTTCAATGTAGTTTCCATTTCAATCAAAAAATTTTTTTTTGGTATTATACTCCATTTACAATGTAGGTATAGGGTGTCTGTACCTACACTAGGTTTTATTATATCATTGCGAAGGTTTTTACGTGTACCCGAGCGTTTCCTCAATTTTGAAAAAAAATAGACCCACAGAATCACTAAAAGGAAAAAAAAATTCAGTGCAGGTGTGTATTTTATTCGCGCGTCGTGGTCTCAGGTGAGTGTCGTGATTGTCGTGCCCGGTGCATAATTAGTGTTCTTAAAGATTGTTCATAATGTTGAGGGATCGTTCTGAAATTTCGTCGGTTAGAGCCGAAATATGATTCGAATAATGATAAAACGAACTAGATATGTTGAACCGTTGGGTTCGGAAGATACGGAAGATTCAACTAGAAACCGAGAAAAATTCACGAAAAAAAGCGAAATGGCAAAGTTTGAAAAATCCGCAATCAAGAGGTCACCCTCTAAATCTAAACAACCGATGTTCAGTTGATATTACAGTCAAGTTCAACAATTAGGAAACAGAAGCCGATAAGAAAAATAATTACCCGTCAAACATAACTGAAGTGGGTTTTAAAAACTCGGAGGTTGACCAAACAAACAATACTTTCTCAATTCTCATAGTTAATACTGATGGAAACATTATTAATGCAAACAAAGAAAAGGCAATATTTTCACCCTGTTATTATTCCATGTATCTAGATCATACACTCATACACTCGATACTTATTATTAGTAACACATTACGAATTCACAAAGCACAAAAATCAACCATGTTTTTACCGTGATATTTACGGCAATAATAATTATCACAATCAAGCCATGTAGGATGAGAAATTATATTCCCCCGCCTTAAAAAAAAAGAAAAAGAAATTCGGTGTGAGAATATAAGTTGCAGAAAAATAACATAGCAAAGAGACCTGAAAATCTTACCTTCGATATGACCTATCATTGGTACAACTTACTCTCGGTTCATACATTTAGATTCATCTAAATCTTTTCACTTCACTACCCCAAAACTTATTGCCAATTTTTAAAATATACTGATGAGCAAAATTTAGGGAACGATTTTTTTTTGTAATTCTCTCGCCGACTCAACTAGTCGACAGATTTTCTCAAAATTTTGCATGAGGAAATAAACGGGAGAGGTAATCGTGAAATCTTCAGATTTGTTGACATACAACCAATTCCGCAAGATTTTCAATCGAATTTATGAGAATGTTGTAGTCTTTTTGCATTAAATTTTGATAATGCTGTCTCTCATTGTCAGGAGCTCTTATTTCAAAATTATGCAAAAGCAGCTGCATGATAAACAAAGATGGTTCAAGTTTGAGACATTTGAGACAGACTTTTCGCGTCACAAAAAAGACCATGTGAATGTTTTCTTAAAACATTTCCAAAGCTCCTCCAACCTCGTTATCTGATGTTGTTCTTGCCACTCTATTTTTGCCATGTTGATGTCTTTTGAAAACATTTTTAGTAGAATGTACAGACCAGTGGAATTTTTAGTAACCGTAGTTCTAGCTAACCGCGTATTTTTTTTGTCATGAGAAAAATCCATTTGTCTCAAACAAACAAAAATGGTGCATTTTTGTTAACCATGAAGCTGTTTTGCATGATTAAAAAAACTGTCTTATGACAATGAGTAAGATATTGGTGAAAATTTCACATAGAAGAACTACAGGGAATACGAAGTAACCAATGAGCCTGTTGAAGCCGAATTTACCCTATAGTGGTCATGGAAGATCTCATAAATCCGATTAAAAGCCTTGCGAAATTATTAAGTCATGGTACCCTGCAATGCTAAGGTTCACGAATGTGTGACATTGAGGGCTTCAAGACTATTCTGAGAGCTACAAAAAATCGTGCCGCATATCTGGCTCATCAGTATATCAAGGATGGAGTTAAATTGGTGAAATTAGGCGCACAATCCATTTCCTAATATTTTTGCTCAGAAGTATCGTACTTTCCCTTTTAGTAATACAGGGTGGCCCAACGAAAACAGAACAGAGGGGTTTTCGGGCATTTCACCTTATTTGTTTTGGAAAAAGCTCGGACAAGTTGATTTTTATACCAAGGGGGACATCTGAAACATACATTGGCGAATTTCTATCTTTAGCGCCCTCACCCCCACCCACCCCAACTTCGAAGTATCAAATGACACCACCCACCTTCCAATACATCAAATTTAAGAGAATTAAATTCTCTTTCTGAATAAAATATTTTATAACTTCCAACCCCACCCCCCTTCTTCCTAAAATTGTCTGAGTTTCCAATGTAATATTATTGACCTCTTAATTCTCTTCAGTACAGTCAACGTCATCCTGCACAGCATCGAGGAAAAAAAATGGTGTAAAAAGTGCCACCCAAATTCACCCCTTCACTCCCCCACCCCAACTTCAAAATCTAAAACGACACTTCCTACTTTGTGATACATCAAATTGAAGGGAATTGAATTCTCTTCCTGAATAAAATATTTTCAGAATTTTCAAAAAGCCATTTTCCCCCTAAAATACTCAGAATATTCAATTTATTAGGGGAGGAGTTGAAAATTTGAAGAAAATTGTTTTCAGAAAGAGAAATTCATTCCCTTTAACTCGATATATCACAAAGTAGGTGGTGTCTGTTAAATTTTGAAGTTGGGGTGGGAGAGAGGAAAAGGATGAATTTGGGTAGCACTTTTTCTCCAACGAAAATTTTCTCATAAGATGCTATTTAGGATGACGCTGATTAAATTGAAGAGAACTGAAGGATCCAGAATAGAAAATGGGCCAGTGAGAGGAATTGAGTAAGATGGGGGGTGAGGTCGAATGTTCTGAAAATATTTTTTTCAGAAAGGTAATTTGATTCTCTTTGATTTGATGTATCGCAAACTAGATGGTGTCATTCGAAATTCTGAAGTTGAGGTGGGTAGGGGTGAGGGGGCTGAAGATAGAAATTTGCAAATGTATGTTTCAGATGTTCCCCTCGATATAAAAATCGACCTGTCTGTTCTGTTTTCGTTGGGCCACCCTGTATGGCGAGTTTTTTTTAAATTTATTTCAATTGTGGTCTTTACAGGGTGGAATATGAAGCATTGCAAAATTGTGCTTAATTCAACAGATTCTCGTTTTTGTGAACTTTTTTTTTTAATTCTAATGATATAGTCATGAAGCGTGATGTCTTATCTCAAAACTGTTTGTGACTTTTCCAGATCTAAAGTCCAACAATATTATTTTTATTGTAAAAGTTGCATTTTAGTCATTTTTGCTGGTAGTAAAATCGCATTTTTGAAGATAAGAACCTGTCATTTTGCATGCTTGTTGCTTGAACAGTTATTGTTGCTGCACCCCCAATCTACATTCACTTTCCCGTTACACTTGCACCGTATCGGCATAGGAGTTTTTGACTACGGGCCTCAAATTAAACATCTAGGTGCTTTGTTGGTCCAGAAACATATTCTGCAATTTTGGTTTGAACGTTTTGAAAAATATAATCAGATTAATAACGATTAATAATGATTAATCAGGTCGTTAACGGTTGCTGTTGAAAGAGGCGAACCGAATCCACGGACACCGATGTTTCGACGCTCTTACGTCTCATCAGCGTGATTATCGCCGGAACGCCTTCTCCAACAGCTATTTACTTGCTAGCTGTATTAGTATCTAACTACACAAACAAGCCGACGCGACGGTGAGATGTATTAAGCATACTTCATCGAGAACCGTCTTGATTTGGAACGTTTTAGTCCGACTAAAATGAATTATTGAAAAAATATAACCACGATTTATTATTTTTCAAAAATTATTAAGATGCAACTCTTACAAAAAAAAAATCATACCATCATTGTCGGTCTTCTGATCTTGAAAATTCAAAAACCGTTTCGAGAAGGATTTCTAACTCGAAAACTTTGATCATCATTTAAACAATGGACATTTTTTGGAATGGACATTATTATTAACAACGTATTTGATACTATTGCCCGCGGCCACACAGCCGGGGAAAGAATTCACACAGAAGGCTTTATAGCACACCTTCCATAAAAAAAATCGCTATTAGCCGCGCTTTGCGGTCCCTCGGTCTGGGTGTCCGGCCTTCTGTTCGTCCCTCACTTCGCCGGTCCATCCATTCTTCCGTCTGTCCGTCCGTCTTGTCAGGTATCTTTCCCCCAAACTGAGAGGACCCGCAAGGCTCAAATAGCGTCCAGCCTGAGAGCACTGCGTGCGAGAACGACCCCGGTCCGAAAGGGATAATCGGTTACAAATTCTCCGACGCCTCTACGACTTTTTGTTTATGAGTTCGACAACAAAACGGACAGCCGGACATAACATCAAAGCGTCATTATTGACGAAGTATAACCTGGCCGGTAGCGCGGGGGACTCCGTCTTTGGAAGCAATTCCAGAGATAGTGGGTTCGAATCCGGTCTGGGCTAGGTGGAAATTTTCATGCGCTCTTTAGTACCTTGGCGTGTACCACCGCGCGGTCACGTCAAGAGGAAAAGGATGAAACGAGATGGACACCGAAAAAAGGGCGCTAATACCTCGCTGTTGATGCGTCCATGAAATGGTGGGTGGTGTGCGAATCACCCGGTGCCGCTTTCAGAGTAGTGAGGCGGGGCTTAGGAGGGACTGCCAGTGAGTACACGGATTCCCGCCCACCGCCAAAAAAAAATTAGCATGTAAGTACCTATGAGTTGTAAGTTCTTACCTTTAAGAAGGTATCAGATAAATTCCATATTTGTCTTACAATTCCAATGCCCGTTTCAGCTTTATCACGTCGCAACTGGACCTGCCGCTTATTTGATATTTTCAGGTGAAGAATCGACTTCAAAAAATTTCACACTGGTCCCCTTTTTAATTCTGCCTCCAATCCACTTCATATTTTAATAATTTTGTACGTAGCATTATTCATTGAAAATATTGCAAGATTGCTTAGAAAAACACATGGAAAGAAATATTTGAGAGCTTCTTTAGACCTACAGCAAACAAGCAATGCTGGGTACTTCTCTGAAAAATGACTGTCAAAACGTGTCTTCATTTTTGTCAACAAAGTTTAATACACTTCAGCACCATGTTTCCTTCATTACTCACTGAAACTGGAAGTTTAAAGGTGCTGGAAGTATCGCAACATGACTCGGTGTTGCACTCAAACCCTTTTGAAAGCTAGTTTCTTCCATCACCCACCGTGTAATTATTATTCAAACTATGCACCTCCAAGTTTCTAACTTTGCCCCCTGCTCCCAAATCGATTTACAATTTAAACCAAATTAAAGGTATTACTTCACAGAAGACATATTGCTGGTGTTTAATTACTATGTTACGAATCCTTGAAACTCCTGAGGACTTTGATCAAAAATTCATGATATGCGTAAGTTCCTAACATGGCCGTCGTATAGAAAAAAAAAACAAAAAAAATACAAATATAAACCAAACTTATCGCGGCAACACTGGCAGTGAAAATGCGACGCAATCTCACTGTAGAGTCCTTCGGAGGGAACCTAAAGATCATGCGAGCTTTGGGCATCTACCCGCCGCTCAAAAACTACAGAATCATTTACAGAATGTATTCGTGCTTGATTTATTTCTTTTGCATCGTACCAGTGCCGACACTCACTACTGTTTATTTGAGCTTGAACAAGAACATGGACATCATCAAGTTTGCAGATAACATGTTCCAGATGATTCAGTTTGGGTGTTTCATCTTCAAGTTCATTCCGTTTTTTACGAGGCCCGCCAAGATACGAAAGAGTTTGCACATGTTAAAACAGCCTAGTTTCAACAAGTTCAATGAGAAACAGGACAAAGAAATCATACAGGAGTGCATCTGGGTCTGCAAGAGGAACTTTTACTTGTTTTATGGCTCAGCCATTGCAAGCCTGTTCACTTGGGCGGTCAGCCCGATTTTTAAAAAAGGGCGCAGTTTTCCAATCGACGTTTGGACGCCGTTTGATCCATACGCGAGTAGAATTATCTACATTCCTATTTATATTTACATTGTTGTAGGTATAAAGTTCACGGCATGCACGAAAACGTGAATAGTAAATAACTGTCAATTTTCAGGAATTGTTGTTGGTGCCATCAACTGTGTCGCTGTGGACCCACTTATAGGTGGGTTGATTTACCATGCAACTGCACAAATTAAAATCTTGAAAGACAATCTTCAAGAACTCGGAGAATTTGTTGAGCAAACAACTGATCAAGGCGGACTTTTGACAAAACAAGAAGCAGTTTATTCTAGAATAGTAGAATGCATCGACCATCATAACGAAATATTGAAGTAGGTACCAAAAATGTGAACTACCTACTCAAAGAAGACATCGAGCAATAATTTCAATTTTTCCAGATTTGTTAGAGTTATAGAGGACAATTATGCATCAGTCGCATTTCCACAGCTTGTAGCCAGTGTTGTTGTTATTTGTATTTCTTGCTTTGAGCTGATGATTGTAAAAAAAACATTTTGAACCATACTTATTTCAACAATATTTAAAAAAATGTTTTAGGTCAACCCTATGACATGGTCATTTTTTCAAATGGTATGTTATGTTTGTACCATGTTGACGGAAATATACCTTTACTGTTATTATGGTACAACACTTTACAATGAGGTATGGTATAATCTGATTTCACAAATTCGGATTTGAACTGAAGGGTTTTGGTGCAAGAACCAGCCAAGAAACTTTTTTTTAAACGTGCTGTTTGTCTAACTTTTGCTTTAAAAAATACGCTGAATCGTTTAAATTGAATGAAATCAATGTCGCTATAAGTTTTTCACGACTTTCTGACCACTTTGGAAAAGTAACAATAGTCGGTTCTTGCACCGAGCCTTGAACTTAAGACACGAGTTTAGTTTTCGAGCGCGATTAAACATTCCAGTGAAAGTTTCAAGAACCATTCAAGATACCTACTTTTTGGAGTTCAGCTCAAAAAGGCAGATCAGTAACAAGCTGTAACATTCTTGTTTATACAGTGGGGGGCAAAAGTATGGAACAAATTCAATAAAAAATTCGTATTTCTTTTCCCAAAAAATTCCTCAAACAGGTCGATTTTGTCTTCTAATTCGGCACATTTTGATGTGAAATTTTCATATTTGCCGCCATTTTTGTGAAAGCTGTGACGTCATCAGCCATTTTTTCAAATGGAACCCTTTTCCTTTTTCGCAGATTCGAATAGATTATGAAATTCTGATTTCAGCAATATGCACATTATACTTTTTGGGCTGATAGTTTCAGGTATATTAAATGTCAAATTTCTTGAATTTCTGGAAAATTATAAACTGCTCAACAATGAAAGTGTTACAAAGCAAAAATTCACCCAATTTTGAACCGCTGTAACTTTTGATTGGCACAAACGATTCTGATTCTGTTTCAAGTACTGAAGAGCCCAATCTTTTCGCCATCTTTCTTGTCAATATGGAATCATAAAACTTCTACAGGGTGATGAACAGAGCAGTGCAAAATTGATGAAAGTTCAACATACCCCCGTTTTCGTTAAAAAAAATTTTCGGGAGTATCAACACCAAATTTATGAAAAATGATATGTTTCCTCGAAACGGTTTTTGAATATCCGGGATTTCAGTCGAAACATCCAAAACGTGATTTTAATGGGGATACTGTATATTATTCCTGTAGCAACGCAAAAACATTAAAACTTTTCACATCAAGATGACGCCACTTGGTAGGCTTGTTCACTGAACAATTCTGAGTAATTTGATTTGCAACACGTTCCTATTGTCTAGTGTAGGGGTGAATAAAAGCCCAATTGGCAGCGTACTTTTTGGTGCTACTCCTAAAATTCGGGTTTTTAGCATTGGAAAAAGGTCAATTTTTACTATAAAGTTGTAGTAAATCAGTCTTCTCCACTTGTTTTTTATATCATTTACTCGAGTTTCGGGTAATTAAATATTTAGATTATTCATATTTAAATATTTAGAATAATAGTTACATCATTACTTAGACATAAAGTTCTATGCTATGTCACATTATTTTTGAAAATGGCTTTATATATATTTAATTAGCCGAAACTCGAGTAAATGATATAAAAAACAAGTGGAGAAGACTGATTCACTGCAACTTTATATTATACAACTTCATTTTGAGCACTATGGATCCCTTTATCAATTTCAATTTTTACTCTTTTTGGTCAACATGGGACTACGTCATTAGAATTGGAATCACCACATTTCCGCCATTCTGAAATTTTTTGCCTCTACCTTAAATTTCAAAACATTAGGCATGTTTGGCATCATTTCTTGAAATGTTGGTCCCCTAAATGGGATTCTGTCAATAAGATCTGTCTAAAAAATTCCCTATGAAATTCCCTTCAATTTGATGTATCACAAAGTAGGTGGTGTTTCGTTAAATTTTGAAGCTGAGGTGGAGGAGGCAAAAGGGTCAATTTGGGTAGCACTTTTTCCACTGTAAATTCTTTCCTTTGATGTTTTCTATAATGACACTGACTGAAATGAAAACAATTGAGTAGTCCAGAATTAAAAATAAGACAGTCAGAGAATTTTTAGGGCAAAGGAAGGTGGGGTTAAAATTTTTGTAAATATTTTTTTCAGAAAGAAAATTTAATTCTCTTTGATTTGATGTATCGCAAGGTAGGTCATGTCATTTGAAATTTCAAAGTCGGGGTAGGTGGGGGCGAGGAGGCTTAAGATAGAAATTTGCCAATTTATGTTTCAGATGTCCCCTTCGATATAAAAATTGACCTGTTTTTGCTCGAAGAAATATTGACTAGGAATCGGGAGTTATTGCAGGTGGATAGTTCTCAAATGATCACCCGGTGCAGTATTCGCAATAAAGAGTCACATTTTGGCTGTTTCGACTGGAATCCCGAAAAATCCAAATTTGTTTCGAGGGAACACATCATTCTTCATAGATTTGGTGTGAATACTCCCAAAAAATTTTTTTTGCGAAAACGGGGGTATGTTGAACTTTTATCAATTTTGCACTGCTCTGTTTATCACCCTGTAGAAAATTTATGAAAAGCTCTATACATTTTATATTTAGTACTTGAAACAAAATCAGAATCATATGTGCCAATCAAAAGTTATAGCGGTTCAAAATTGGGTGAATTTTCACTTTGTAACACGTTCATTGTTGAGCAGTTTACTTTAATTTCATAAAAATTGATTTGAGATTTTTTTTATTGGATCAAATGCTCAAACTGCCACCCATTAGTCTCTTGGCAGTACGCAAGCCTGTCCAAAAATTCTCGCATAACATTTTGGATAACTTCTACACTGATCAAGCGACATTCCTCACGAATTTGATCTTTCAAGTCTTCCAAATTTTGTGCTCTGTTGATGTAGACTTTTGATTTGAGTATTCCCGTGAGAAATAATCTAGGGGGGTGAGATCTGCAGATCTCGCGGGCCACTATATCGGTCCTCGTCTGCCAATCCACCTTTCAGGAAAACAGGTGTCTAAAAGAGTAAGGACAGATCACGCATAGTGACCTAAAGGGCCTAAAGGGCGACTGGAAAAGTTTGACTTTGGAGTGAAATATTTTGGGAGATTTTATGAACATTCCTGCGATAAAAACGTTTTTATTTTATCAAAACATCAACAAAAAAAACTAGAAATTTACCACCTTTGATAATTATTATTATCTCGGAAACTATCAGTTCCAAGGGTGTAATGTGCATATTGCTGGAATCAAAATTCCATAATCTATTCGAATCTGCAAAAAAAGGAGGGAAGTTCAGTTTAAAAATGGCTGATGACGTCACAGTTTTCACAAAAATGGCGGCAAATATGAAAATGTTACATGAAAATGTGCGGAATTGGAAAACAAAATCGACCTGTTTGAGGAATTTCTCGAGGAAAAAAATGCGAATTTTCTGGTGAATTTGTTCCATACTTTTGCCCCTCACTGTAGATTATGACAAACTAATTTTTTCATCTTGTCCTCTTGACTCAAAGCACATCACATGCCAAATTTGGTTGGGATTGGTAAAGTGGTTCAGCAGTAAACTATGTGATCAAAATGGCAACAAACAGACATGAAAAAAATCAATAGATAGTTCTCCATGTCTTGGCATAAAGAAAACTGAAAGCTGGAAAAAACTTCCAAAAACATAGTCATCTTCAATGAGAAGTAAAAGTCAAAGTGAGATCTCGAACGATTCTTGATATCAAAAGTTGATAATTCTTCTGGGCAGAATATCTGGGTCTTGAATTTAGGTTCACGTCAAACTGAAGATGGGGTGTACTTATAAATATTGAATTAAATTTTAGAGCAACAGTTTAAGAGATGCAATTCACATGGGGAAATGGTACGACTACGACCTCGTTTCCAGAAGAGCTCTAATTATCTTAATTGAGCGTTCCAAAAAGCCAATGGTAGTAACTTCAGGCAAAATTCTTGATTTATCACTAGATACATTCGCAACTGTATGTGAATCAATAATTTTTTCAAATTGTTACTGAATTTTCATTTTAAATGCTTCAGATTTTGAGAAGGGCCTACTCTCTCCTGGCAGTTCTCAAGAATTACACTCAGTGAACTTGAAGCTACTTGATGAAAACGAGTTGACCCACATGATAAATACAAATTATATTTTTAATTAATATATACCCCATAGCATGATACCAAGACATATTTAAAACAATGACTACTAAACAAACCAAGAAAACTATCCTGGAGGCCACTTCAGCTGTCTGCCACCAAGTATGTGGATGTGTAAATGGTAAACAGACTGGCAACCATCTTTTCCATTATTGATAACTAAGCGATAACCTTTTGGAAGCCGTTCCTTAGCTAATTTCTGGGCGCATATTATGAGTTCACCAAGAATCTAAAACAGTACTCGGTCAGTGCTTCAGTAAGTGGAAGGAAAGTTGACTGACTTCTTTGTCAGTGTCTTTGGCTTCATCGAGCATTGCTATCCGTCTCTTTGGTATGACCAAGAAGTGGACCGGGGCTTGAGGATTTGCATCATTGAAAGCCAGAATTTTATCATCTTCGTATATGATTTTTGCAGGAATTTCTTTGGATATGATTTTGTCGAAAATTGTGACAGACTGTTCAACTCGTGAAGTTTTCTGCGCTCTACTTACTTCAGACTCTGAACTGTACTGTTGGTGCTGGAAATGCAGAAAACGAATATCAGCATAACCTGGCAAATTCAGTTTTTACTATTTACATTATTATTGGATAACACTGAAACCGGAAACGTTTTCCGGTAGGAATGGAGGTACGTTAAGACTTTCTTGAAAAGATCTCGCGACATAGCCATCGATGCCGGTTTCTTTGGAATTGTAGAGGTTTAAATAAAAGAGGTATTTACAACAAAAAACATTGAAATGACAGCAAAGTGATAGGTACGTCAGATGTCAGGACTGTCAGGTAACGTCAACTGTCAAAGTCTGGCGGAGAGGATGGCTCAAAATTCTGTAGGGGAGGGTGAGGACTGAGGTAGCTTCAGATACAGTGATGTGAGTTGGGTATTTACCGGGTGGGTAGATAAATATAAATCGGGTATTTACCCGGTATTTTCCCGAGCGATATTTACCCACCCTACCCAGTTTGACAGAAAAGTTGACACTGTTGACAGCTCGGTTGACAGTGTTGACGGTTATAGGTCACATACTTATAGGTTAAATGATCTCTTTTTCCAAGTTCCAAGGCTTTATAAACATAACCTCCAAAGCATTTATTATTATTTTGCTGCTGTGAGCAAAAATATCATTATTGTTTGTTGTTGTTGTTATTCTCCAATTGTTCGTCACAATTATTGAAAATAGATACCCTATTAGAGAGACCCGATTTTGGGTAAATACCGGGTATTTACCTTGGGTATTTACCCATTAATATAAAAACCCGGGTATTTTACATCACTTATGGTGGATTCATGCATGGAAATTTAAAATTTAAAATTTAACATTCAAGTGTTCACCCATTGGTTTCTTATGGAAATAAAATTAAATGTTAAATTTTAAATCTTAAATTTCTATGCATGAATCCACCATTATTCCCGCGACACGAGTTTCTGTCGTCGTGTCGTTCAAATTATTCAACTACAGTGGAGTGGGGGACTGTCGCCGGCGCAGTGATGTGAGTCGGGTATTTACCGGCGGGTAGGTAGGTAAATATAAATCGGGTATCTACCCGGTATTTTCCCGAGTATGGTGATATTCACCCACCCTACCCAGTTTGACAGAAAAGTTGACACTGTTGACAGCTCGGTTGAAAAGTGTTGACGGTTAAAGGTTAAGTGATTTCTTTTTCCAAGTTCCAAGGCTTCATAAACATAACCTCCAAAGCACTTTATTATTATTTTGCTGCTGTGAGCAAAAATCATTATTGTTTGTTGTTGTTTCTCCAATTGCTCGTCACAATTAATGAAAATAGATAGCCTACATTAGAGACCCGATTTTGGGTAAATACCGGGTATTCACCTTGGGTATTTACCCTTGAATATAAAAACCCGGGTATTTTACATCACTGCGCCGGCGACATACGAAGTTATTTTGTGAAGCCGCCATTAATGTTGAAAAATCTCGAGTTTCTGGCTTCTGACATTCTAAGGGTCAAGTTCAAAGATGTTAATTTTCCCTCCAAAAATTATTTTAATCTTTCCTCCAACTTCATTCTTAGCATATATCTACACCTAAAATGAATATTTCGTGGGGCTCACCACATGTCAAAGTTTGCTTTGCAGTCTTTTCAAATTCACGGAATGTGCTAATTTCATTTTGAAAAAAATTACCGTTTAGGAAACTGGAACCGTGCCGATTTTGAAAATGGGTCTCTACAACACGACGGACGCCCAATCCAGTATACTTTCGGTTACAGTTTGACATTTTCGAAAAAAACCGATCCCCGAGCAGGAATGAATTTTTGAGTGAAGCCCTGTATCAAAAGCGAATCGTGCTGGTCAAAATACGGGCGAGAGGCTCTCTCGGGTGGCAACGGCTAAGAGAAAGTTTGAAAATTCATAGCGTTCGACTGGAAAATGGTGGAAGATTGCAACTACAGACCTAATTTGATTCTTTTGTTTTGTTGCTTTCTGCCAAATTTGGTCTCAATAGGGTGATTGCATGTAGAGGGAGTTTATGGCAAAATGGTCAATAGTGTCATTGTCATCTGTCAAGTTTCATCCATGTCGGAGTCAACGTCAACCGGACTAACCTGCTAACCTTACTAAATACTATCATTTTCACGTGTTTTGTTCACATACTGGTTTATTCGGTGTTTACGAGATCGATATTGTGATTTCTAATCATTTCTAACAATGCCTTACACCTGGGTCGCTATTTTTGAATCGTGTGAGAAAAGTCCCTGGGAGTTTTATATAATCCGTACTACACTTCTGTAGCGAAAGTTGCCTAAAAACCACGGTTTTAGGCAACATTCGCTACATCAGTGTACTGCGGAATGTATTTTACTCCCAGGGACTTTTCTCACACGATTCAAGAATCAAACGTCAAAACATAACTGTTGATCCTTGCGCTGCCTGCCAGTGATCATGTGAACGCATTTCATGGAATCACCCTTACACAGGTGTCCCGAAAATACACCGACAACGTTCTAGGACAGCTTCCTCTCATGGAAACAAGAAAAAAAAAGTTCCTATGGACATGGGTCCGAAAACGCTTCCTAAGGGAGCTACAGGCCCCTAAAGGTGGGGCCCTAAAGATGGTTTTTATTCAATAGCTCCGAAACCGTTCAAGAGAAATCAATCAAACTTGACACATCCACTAACCTTCTTGTGCTAAACAAAATGAGGCAAGACTATTTCCAAAATAATTCACCAGGGGTGAGTCAGGCTGAGGTGTAGGGGTAAAAATAACCCTAACTTTTTCCAATATGAATTTTTTCCAAATTTAACAAAAACTTATGGAATATTGGAGTTTTCTCCCAAAAAAAGGTCCCCATTTCAACCTCGATAGACGCACCGTTTACGAGATACATATTTGAGTTGTATGATTGTATTTGAATGTATGAAAACGTGGTCAGAAATGCTGATTTTTCAATTACGATATTCAAGGCGAAAGAAAAACTATTTCAAGCCAACTTCATTCTTGTTAGGCACTCAAATTTTGTTAGGCATAAGAAGGTTAATCAATGTGTCAAGTTTGATTGATTTCCCTTGAACGGTTTCGGAAATATTAATTGAACACCATCTTCAGGGTCCCACCTTTAGGGGCCTGTAGCTCCCTTAGAAAGCGTTTCCGGAATTATGGGAACTTTTTTACTTTTTTTTTTTTCAGTATATCTTTTTCATAATTAATAATAACAACTTGAATGGTGTGTCAGAAATGCTCATACGCGCAGGCGCAGGTCCGCTGACGCTTTTGCGCTCCAAAGATGCCTTGAATCAAAAACGAACTAAATAATAATAATAAACATCAATAATAATGATAATAATAACATTAATAATAATAACAATAATAATAGCAATAATGTTGACAGTAACAAGCAGAAAAAAAGTGATAAGCCTTCTTATTTCATTTTGTTTCCTCTCCTTCACTTTGTTCTTATAAATAACTTTGTCAAGGAGGAAGCGATACAAGGATAAGGTTGTGCCATGCCTTTACCAGGGTGAGTTACAATATCGCAAAGACGAAAAGCTCAGTCAAAACCTGAAAGTGCATAAATGTGCCAAAAATAGAACATACATTTTATCAAGTAGGTATCATATATAATCAATCACTCAGATGGAAATATCGAGCCCCCTTGGAGCTTTGGCCAGCTCTTCAAAAGTTTCGTCAGTGGGTAAAATAAGAGTAGGTAGGTACGCTACACTCTGACTCTATATGACTTAGGATCGGTCGAGGGACCGGTATTTCTATCTCCGGATAAGTTCTGGATAATTCTATTCGGCAGATAAGTCCTGCGCAGAATGTACAGCGCAGCGTTTATCTTTACCAACATCAACAATGTTGCACCGTTGCGCGTGGGCCTGAGAAGGAGAAGGGCAAAGAAAAGTAGTACGGCCTAAATAATTCAACTGCAAAGAAACTATTAAGGTGCGTTCAGTCAGCTTATTTAGCCGCAACTTTTAATTTTAGCCGTAAGCGCTGCATCGCTTATTGACTGTTCTGAGGAGGCTGGTTCATAAGAGCCAATGGGCGTCGCTGCGCTTGCGACTAAAATTAAAACTTGCGGCTAAATAAGCTGACTGAACCATCTTTAGTGTGATCGTGATTTCCTCCTCGGTGGCGACTAATAATCATGAGTAGAAGGTAACAGAACTATAGTTTCGTGGTTGTAAAAAGTGTATAAAATGTAGCCGTTATCGTTATCCGTACAGTGGCCAAGGTTCGATATGGTTATAAATCAAGAAACAAACCGGCATAATTTCTGATAAATTTTGCTCCACTAAATACAGGGCGTTTGAAGTCTTACCGTCAGTTCCACAAAAAAGATGATCATCAGCGATCAAGACTGATTGCAGATTAACTGAACTTTTTCTGCTGAATGCTAGGTGATTACTGACAAAAAAAAAGCCTGAAATCTGTACTAGACTCATCATCTTTCCCTTATTGAGAGACAAAACATCATTTCCATTGATCAGTCAGCTACAAATTGACAAACAAAAATCGCAAATCAACTAATCTCGTATTATCTGTTTAGTGGAACCCACGGTTAGGGTGAAAGATTGAATTGGCTATAAAGGGTCAAATACTCAAATTAATGCTTTGGCAGTGATTTTTTGTTAATTGTAGTTTTAAACCAAATTATCCAGCTTCAAAGTTTAAAAACATATATTTCGTAAACGGTCAAAGACCTAGCCTACATCCATGGACCTAGCTGAGCCTGAATCAAGCATCAGTTACCTAACAGTCATCGTCTACCTACCAGTCAAATTTAAACAAAATTCACCAAGTGTCGGCAAAGTTAGGGAATTCCAAGGGGAATTCGATTTGTGGCGACTTTTTTCTCAACAAGTGACGATGTTTGTAATTCAGCCGCCACTGGTTAATTTTATTAAAATTTGATAGATAGGTAGATGTTTGTTTGGTAACTCATACCAAATCCAGACTGAGTACTTGGACCATTAAGACAACAAACTTTTGAAGGCGAAGAAAGATGAAATTTGAAGCTGCAAAATTTCGTTGAAAATACATAGGTATGTATGATGTACATTTTCAAAAAAATTCACAGCTGAAACAATCATTTATGACCATTATAATCAGTTCAATTTTCTACTCCAAGGCTTCAAACACCCCGTACAGTTTCTCCACAAATCTGTTTGCAATAAAAATTAAGGTGAAGTGAGAATGACTAGAATGAGCGTCATAAAATAAGAATGAGTTTTAGAAAACTAGTAGTACTAAAACTTAATTTATTCAAAAGTTACTGACTAGACATCACAACAAAAACAGCAGGTAGATAATAACTATGGTAATATGCAGCAAATCACTGTTAGGTACATTATTTAAGTTTCTTCTCCTTCTGCTCTTTGGTATTGGAGTTGGACACCTCACTAGCACATTTCCTAGGGAACCAGCCTCTCTCCCTCAATAACGATTCTTCAGCCTCTGGAAGCTCTTGAATTTTTTCGCCAAACAACCAGTACCTACAAATTTTCACGCTGGCATTTTGCTCAGAAAAAAAATATAAAACTGTTTACTTTTTCCACCTCGTAACTTGAACAGTATTCCCAACATCTAACTTGATTCTTGCTTCATCTGTACAAGGAGGACAACAACAAACTGCTAGTCCTTGTGTGATTGGTAGCCAAGAACCAGAAGCCGAACGTATTATTTGGTACAGTTTCATGCGTTGCCGCTTTTCGCTTTTCTGCTCTATTTGCTCTTTCTGCAATAATTTTTGCGTTGGTTTAAATTATTGTGAGGTCTCATTTTACCAACTTACTGTTAATGTGTACTGGTCACAACCTTCAACCACTGGCCAAATAATTCCATCACCGATGGGCTGACAAGTAAAGTTAATGACTTGACTGATATTTTTCCATGTGCCTAAGTTATATGGGAACTTGAATTTTTCGTTGGTGTTTCTTCGTCGGAAATTCGCCTTTTCCATTATCCAGTCTTCAATAGCTGTTTGATTGTTCGTAATAGCTCTAATCTGAAAATAAAAATTTTCGGATTTTTTATAAGGAATAATAAAAAAATCTGAAAAATACAATAAGCAAACTATAATATTACTAATATTACTATAATATTACTAATGAAGAGATTACCTGGAAAAAAAGCAGAAGTCCGACAGCTATGACAACACCTATCGTAAATCCCAAAGCAAGAACACACATGATGACTCCTTTGAGTCCTAAATTAACTATAGGTTCTTGGCCAGTGCCATAGTATAGATAGTGGACTCGATTGAGTGCTCGAAACAGTGAACACCCTAGGATTATCGAAGCATGGGCGCAACCTATGGTTGCGAAAGCCAGAAATGAGGTGAAATGTGCATGATTGCCCCATCCAACACAATTATTGATCCAAGGGCAGTGATGGTCCATTTTTAAGACACAACGGCCACCTATGTTAGTGCAAACAAACCAGTTGTTATTTTATAAGAGGTGACCGGACACAATAATTCAAACTTACATTTGCGACAATGGTGTGATCGGGGTGCTTTATATCCATGGCACACCCCGCATTGTTGCAATTTGTCCAAATTGCTCAGGTCATTCTTGAATAACGAACAATGTCAATTACAATATTAATTACAAAATGTAGCAAAAAAGAAGCATACCGGTTTCCAGTTTGGAGGTAGATAACCAGGGCCATGGTACATGGCTGATAAAAAATTGTACAGTGTTAACCCTGAGAACCCCATGAATAAGAGGCTATTTATGGAGCCCCCAAATGATTCCGCAGGAGGCCACCACATTCCATTACAGTATATGGTCATCCCAGTCACCAGTTTTATGATACCTAAAAGTTAATGTAAGTTACTTGTACTGGATTTAAGATTTTTGTAATTAGTACTACGTACCTAGGGCAGTGATGGGTCCCCAATGGCAGACCCGCATCAGGGGTCCATAACACATTTTTATGATAAATAGAAGCAATTTTGTAAATTTATTTCGGATGTCAATAAAAATATAACATAACCTAAATGTTGCAAGAGGTTGAGGTTGACGACGACGAGACAGCGACAGACCCATGACAACTCACTGACAGTACTTTGACATTCGATGTAAAAAGCCAGCACAGGACCGGCTTCTTCACAATTTTTTTTCACTAGTTTTTTTTTCACCAACAAAAACTCGAACAAAAATCAGTGGGTTATACCTATAGGCACAGACCTACAGGTGTTCATTTGAAAAGTTGTCGTCGACTCAACTCACCCCGGATTTCTCGCTGCCAAAATTTTTTACAGGAAAACGTGAAGCGTCACCTGGTGTAGAGCTCGGTACTTGATCGTATAGGGGAATTTTTACTTTTTTTAAAGGAACTCACATACTCCGACGTCTAGTAGCCCAGGTGGGCACCTGTCAGTGGGCACTAGTGGATAGCTGATACCTGCAATGCCCACATTATTGACATGGAAATTTGACAAGTAGAAATAATGTGAAAAGGGGTTTGCATTTGTGTCTTTGGTCATTATTGACGACCACTACTTCTCGACTAACATTTTCTAAGAGTTAGGCAACCACTTAAACAGCTATGTAGGACGCTTCCTTCTTGCCTGTACTTACGTCGTAGGACATTGGTGGATAAGTAATGGAAAGAAGGAGCATTTTACAGTGGAAATAGTGGTTTCCCCAGGAAACTACGGTCGACGAACGTGATGTTGTGGTGGTGTCTACCTACCGTGAAAAGTTGGTGGCTGAAGTCGAGAAGTAGTGGTCGTCAATAATTACCGTGTCTTTTTATTTCATGTTTATGGTTAGCGTATTTAGCAGGCTTGTACTAGATCTAGCTCAAGAGGTGCGCAGCTGAAACGGATATTCTAATAGGTCGCGGGAACAAAAATGGCTGCCTAAAGATGGGTATATGGTATGATGTTATCTTCACTAGTACTTGATGGTAATATAATTTTCTTTGGTTGTAATAAATACAAGGATAAATTATCGAAGAATTGTCGCTGTATTAAAAAAATTGATGCGCTGAACTCAAGATTTGGCTGAGTAATGAGTAAAAAAGAGCGAATCTTTACTGCGCTACCTTGGCACCCCCCAATGCGCAAACGCGGGCAAGAAGCTGGCAAGAGGCGCTTCGTTCTTGGCTTAGTTGTGCCGGCGTGCCTGCAACGTTGCCATAGCGGGTGCCAGGGTGAGGTTATGTTCCTGCGACCTATAAAATGCAGGTCAGCTGAAAGACTACGACGCCCCCAGCAATGCACTACATTGCGGTAAAAAAAAAGACAACGTTTACGTCCCGAACACAAAGGTAGCTACGGCGAGCTTATTAGAATGAAAAATGCGGATCTCCAGCTGAAGTCCAAGCAGAAAATCTTGAAAAAAAGTAGGTGGTGGTTAACACCCCAAGCAGCAATTTAGGGCCAAATTACCAAGCTAAAGTCAAATTGACTTAAAGAAGGCGAAATATGCATGAATTTGACATAAAATTCTCCTTATATGACAAATGCTCTACAAAGTCATTATTTAAATCAAAAATTACCAAGATTTAGCCTCGCAAAAGCCCTAAATTTACCATCGACTTCAAAAAGTTTTTGGAAGTTGAAAATTACCTAGATTCCACCTAAAAAATGCCTTCAAATTCTTTAAAATTTATAAGGCATTATCTAGGGCAAAAATTAGTTCATTTTCGCTTGACTTTCGCCGTTAAAGTCCATTTTACCTCTAAGGTTAATTTGAGCTATCAACGGTAGTCGCAATTACTTCGAAATTACCCTAATTTCAACTTCAAAGTCTGGTTATGAATAACCTCTTTATACTAAACTGCTTGACAATTGAACTGCAACACCTAAAAATTAGGTGCGTTTTCAAATTGAGATAGCTCGAAAAATATTTGACGGATTCCAGAAATTCAGGCATGTGAAAAAAGGTCATTCCTTTGACTATCGAGTGCTGGTATTGATGATAAGTTTGATTGCACAATTTGTCATATACAGGGTGCCAACGGAGAGCGTGCAGATATGGGCAATATTTCACCTTGTACAACTTTCGAAAAAAAAATCCGAGATTTTTTCTATTGCCTGCTTTTGAAAGGTTGAATCATTATGCCGAAACGGTTTTGGAATTTTGACCCTAACTTTTTTTTTCAAAAAATTGTGCTAAAGTTTCTGAAATATGCACATTCTGATTAAGAAAAAGAAATAGAGAAATTGTTTGTTTTCAAACGGCGTCCATATTGAATTTGCTCACGAAGATTTTTATTTGAGCCTCCACATCCCCTAGAAACTACCCCTTTTGGGACACCGTCTCACAATGACGATAGATATGCAATGCTTCATTTAAAAGGCATAAGGTAATTACTCGTCAATAATTGAATTGAAATAAGGATACTGCGATGACCCCACACGTACAGCTCCCTAAAAACCACCCCTTGACTTCAAGGGACAGGGTTGGTATGATAAGACATGCAATATGTACATTAAAATTTCAAAAAACGTCTTTTTCAACTGTCCCACTAAAAAAGTGATGTTACACGATGACCCTCTGCGTAGGTCATCCCAACAGTAACTACCCTCTCGGAAAAAGAACTACCCTCTAAAAAACCAGTACATACTTCCGCAATACCTCATTTGTTGGAATTTTTTCAAAATCTGTCGCAATAGTTTGCCGCTACGATGATTTCATTCACATATCTACCCGAAACTACCCCTTCAACTACCCCTCCAATATCGCATAGCCTTTACCTTGATGCGTGTAAGGTCATCGCGAAATCATTTTGAACTTATTCAATCGCACCTTCTCTGAGCTTCCAAATGAGGTATTGCATACCTTTTACTAAAGGGGCAATTTCTAGGGGTAGTTTCAGGAAAGGTTTTGTACTATCATCGTAGAAAACACCATCATTTCAATGAAACGGTTAGTAGGCAAAAGTTCTTTCAACTCGTAAATAACGCATCAAGGTAGAGGCTATGCGATATTGGAGGGGTAGTTGAAGGGGTAGTTTCGGGTAGATATGTGACTGAAATCATCGTAGCGGCAAACTATTGCGACAGATTTTTAAAAAAATCCTAACAAATGAGGTATTGCGAAAGTACTGGTTTTTTAAAGAGTAGTTTTTTTCCGAGAGGTTAGCTACTGTTGGGATGACCTACGTAAAGGGTCATCGTGTAGCATCACTTTTTTAGTGGAACAGTTGAAAAAGACGTTTTTTGGAATTTTCATCTATTGCATGTCTTATCATACCAACCCTGTCCCTTGAAGTCAAAGGGTGGTTTTTAGGGAGCTGTACGTGTGGGGTCATCCTAGTATACTTATTTCAATCCAATTATTGATGAGTACTTTTCTTAGGTCTTTTAAATGAAGCATTGCATATCTTGTTGTGAGACGGTGTCCCAAAAGGAGTAGTTTCTAAGGGATGTGGAGGCTCAAATGAAAATCTTCGTAAGTGAATTCAATATGGACGCCGTTTGAAAACAAACAATGTCTCTATTTCTTTTTCTTAATCAGAAAGTGCATATTTCAGAAAATTGAGCACAATTTTTTGAAAAAAAAAGTTAGGGTCGAAATTCCAAAACCGTTTCGGCATAATGATTCAACCTTTCAAAAGCACGCGATAGAAAAAATCTCGGAGTTTTTTTTCGAAAGTTGCACAAGGTGCAAGATTGCCCATATCTGCACGCTCTCCGTTGGCACCCTGTATATGACAAATTGTGCAATCAAACTCATCATCAATACCAGCACTCGATAGTCAAAGACATGATCTTTCCTCACATGCCTGAATTTCTGGAATCCGTCAGATATTTTTTGAGCTATTTCAATTTGAAAACGCACCTAATTTTTAGGTGTTGCAGTTCAATTGTCAAGCAGTTTAGTTCAAATTTGGTAATTTTCAACTTTATACAATGCCTTACAGGTCATGGTAAATAACAAGGGTTATTTTAGTGAAAAAGCGGACCTATTCAATTTGAACATTTGACTTTGAAGTCAGAATTACTATAAAAATTGACTTATTAAGGAACACTGGTCAAAAGGAGGGCGAAAGTACCATTATAGTGAACTTTAAAGGAAATCCGTCTTATGTGGATTTTGAGGTCAGAAAATGAGCTGGCTCTTTGTTGTTTGGGGTTTTCCATGCAGATCATCTCTTGTCAGTGTTACCAGTACCTGCTGTGCTGTGAAATAGTGCAAAGCAGAAAATGTCCTCCAAGAAGTTTAAGCCGTATAGGCACACCGCAGGTTACTATCGCCTATTAAAAAAAAGTGTCACCGGCGCTGCTCAAGATCCAACTCCGCTTTCGTCAGAAATGGCGGACATCGACATACCAGCATCGTGTCAACGTCAACACAAAAGGATTAATAATTTTTGTGGGTTAAGGACGGAGTTGAATTGGTAAAATAAGCGTTGCGAAATCAATCCGTCTGGAGTTATTCCTTGACAGATTTTTACAAAAATTAGAAATATGTTTTTTGATTTTTGGATTTTGGGAATGCCAATGGGCTCAAACCAAAGTACATCCTTGTAGCTTTCGAAAGAGACCAAAATGGTAAAAATCCGTCAAGGAATAAACCCAGACGGATTGATTTCGCAACGCTTATTTTACCAATTCAACACCGTCCTTAACGGTAACAACTAACAACACCAGAGAAAACAACCCTAAACTCCCTAAATCTTCTGCGTGCACTGGACTCCGATTTATTGAGCGCGTAATTTAAAATTGTAGTCTTCATAGTTGAAAATTTGGTCCAAATCGGTAATTTAGGGAAAGTTGACTCCGAAGTCGATAACAACAAAAAACCATGAGTAGACTATGAGGTAAAATTCACCTAATTAGGTCAATTTTGACTTCAAAGTTCGAATTTCAAGTAATTTTGCCCTGTTAGAAGGGAAATTTTCCCTATAAGTAAAAAACAATTGTAAATTTGCCCTGAAAGTCAAATTTCGAAATATCACCAGACACGCCATCTTACTCCAGCAGGTTCCACGTCCGCCATTACGATAAAAGCTGTTCTGTAATTTTTGTGTTCCCTTAATTACTTGTTTTTCGCCAGGCACCAGGCAAAAAAAGTGTAACTAAGAAACACTGTTCAATTTAAGAGCTTAATATTAGCATTTTAGTGCTCTAAACTGTGATTGACCAAAAAAAAATTAAGTTGTTATTTCCGCAAGTTCTGCAAAAAATCGATTTTTCCAAGGCGCATTGCAATATTTGGAGGTGCAAGAGGCACATTTGTCAAAAATATTTCCTTCGTGTGAATATTATGACCAGGGAGCAGGGACCCGGACCCAAATGAAATAAGGGTTCCGGTCCGGTCCAGTTCGGAACGAGATCAAAAATTTGGGTTCGGGTTCTGACCACACCATTCTAAAAATATTTCGGTCCGGTCCGGTCCGGTTTTTTCGGTCCAAATGGGTTTTTTTCGGTTCGGAAAAATAAGGTTATCACTTTAGATAGGTAGCCTTTTCTATAATAAAAAATAACCTTGGTAACGTCGTAAACTTAAACCTAGCGTAACCTTGAGCACTTTTCGGCCTCAATTCGAAAGTAAATAAATATAAATTAGGTAGTGGATATGAAATCTCAGTTAAAAATAACGGTCAAGCATGGGCGCCGGCAGGATTACTTTTAGGGGGGTGCAGCAGCCTGGCTCAGATGAAAGAATCCGCACCCAAGGACAATCCACGTTTCCCGAAAGGCTTCTGCGCATACCTGTGAAAGTAGGACGTTGCCATATCTCATATCATGACAAGTTGACAACACTGTAATACGGTGTGCGTGTGTAATGTCACGCAAATAGCAGCTGACAGCGCTTGACGTCGATTTGACGTTTCGACAGACCTAACCTAATAATGCTCTTGTTTCGGTGATCGCCTCTGAATCTTTTCTGCATCTTTTTGCCATACGGCACGTAACATTTCATTTTGAACAATATTAAATGTTGAATTGTTAGGAGGTTATGTTTGTTTACATTTCGATTATTGATTGACAGTTGCCATTGGTAGTGACACTCCGTGCGTCAAAATTGAAATTACCGCGCTCTGCAGGTATGCGTTCTCATGTATGCGCTGAAGCGATGTACGTGATGGTAAACGTGGATTGGCGCAGACGAAAATTTTTGCGAATAATAAAAATATCATTGATAATGGGTACGTTTAGCAGGCTACCGACAAACTACCGGTAGATATGTGAGCTGCTGAACGGCTTGTCGAATCGCCCTCCATTTTACCACTCATTTCCACCGAAAAACTGACATAAACTGGCATGTACAGCTCACCATTTCACCGCTACCGGAGCTACCGCAAATAAATTGTGGTGGAAAAAATGGCGACTGGTAGCTGCTACCACTCGATAACGCGCATGCGTTATCCACCGGTAGCACTCACCATAGACCTGCTGAACGCGCCCAATAATAAGTGTTTTTTGGTCAATAGTCGACAAAAACTAAATTTAATTCGAAAACTTACAGCACATTGTAGGTAGGTACGTGAAATGTTCTTAGAAGTGTATATGCTAAAACCGTGAAAGACAAAGATGAAAGAAGAAAAACAAGAGACGAAATCTTGACATTTTTTGTGGATTTCCTCATGCCAGGGGGGTGCAAGTGCCCTTCCAGCGCCCATGCGGTCAAGTAATAGGTTATAATACACTGACAAGATTATCGGCCTCAAGTTTCGATTCAGTTATGTCAGGTCGTAGTAACTTACGACTGAACTTGTGCTTTTTCGCCACCATGAAGATATGATTTTTACGCGGATTCGGAAACACACAAGCTCTTGCCTGTCCCGCTGTCTCGGGAGTCACGAGGCGTGCGTGGGGTGAGAGGTCAGTCGGTAGTGGCGCGAATGTGCTCATTTCCTCGTTGGTGGTGGAATAGCGAAGGGTAGATATTGCGCGACGATAGTACAATTATTTACTGACAATCAACATGGTAACTGATTCATTTCAGACTTCTAAGAGGTAGGTAACGTGTGTGTTCCATCTCTTGGGCGGAAAAACCTAGCCTTCTGTGATCGCTGGTCTTTGACGTGATTGCGTGCAAAAATTTCATCCACATGACACTTGACAGATCGCTGTTGGTTTCGTTCCAGGTTATGTTTTTGCGTGATTTTATCGGAAAAAAATATCTATGAGTCTTTTTACATCGACATGTGATTATTGCGAGGGTAAGTGTAGTGGATGACTCGCATTTGCTGTAGTTGTTGAATAATCATGTGTACCTAATAGCCAGCATACGAGAGTAAATTGCATTCTGTTGTAGCCTCGAAGCCCTCCTGGAGTTCTGGCCCTGCCTGATACTTACCAAGAGAAACAAGCTGAGCAATACCATACTACCAGGAACAAGTTTTGCCCACAAAAACATTATCATCTAGATCTAAGTTATAATCATGTCATAAAAGGTCACAATCTATTTGGGATCTTTGATCTTGAGACTGCTGCACCATACAGTAATGGTACCAGTTACTCATTCATTGGCCAAGGTAATTGTGAGAAGATTTTGCTGGAGAAAGGAGTTATCAATAATTGATTCATTGCAGTTTCAGGAACTAGAAGAGCAAATAACTAAACCCGAGCTGTAGCAAGAATCAGAATCGTGGATTGTTGTTTTGACGCCATAAGATGATAAAAATTGTATGCCCATGAATAAGAATTACCTGTACTTCATAGAATATTAGCATGGGTACAATATTCAAACGATTGTAATAAGTTGAACACTGCAATATAAATAAAGTCCTTTTTACTTACCTACTTTTAAAAACTTGAGTGGTGCTGCGGCATTCAGCAGTATGAGAGTGTTAAATTGGTTGCATATGCATATCATTATCTAAAATTCCAGATTTCAGATAGAGAACGAGAACCCATCTCGCATTTCCATTTCACACTTGGAACAAGACAAAGACAACTACTCGAACTAACCTCAATTTCAATTATTGTGATTTTGTAGTCAGAATTTAGATTTTCATTATAAAAAAACTCATCATTATCGGTCACTTATCACGTAAATTCGGTTAATTAAGCCAGCCAGTTTGAAAACAAACCGTAAAACTACTTCAAATTATACCACAGACAGATTATACTTCTTTAAACACAATATATAGTGAAGAACAAAAGAACAATCATTTTAATATGGAAAATACCCGGAAATACACTAGGGTGAGTAAAAATCACGCAAAATGGAAAACTTATCTACTAAAGTACTACTTACTACTAGGTACGACTACCATGTTTAATTATTGTTATTGCTACTTTCAGTTACAGAATCAGATAAAGCAGAAGCCGAGTTAAAATTGATGATGACTTTGGATTGATCATGACTACTGAATGAAAGGTATACCCCTTGTTTAATTTCTTCTTTTGTGAAGTTAATTTCACGTGTTGTTGTAGATGATGACCGTTGATGACATATATGATGGGGTAGTGGAGGTGACCTAGGAGGTGATGAACGGTTATGTGAGGTACAGGACCCACTCAGCATAGCATGTCATGTTTCATGAATGAGATGATCTCAATCATGTCACAAAATAACATCACAATGAACGTTACTTCCACATCTCTGTGATGTTCATCCGCGATGTTATACGATGTAATGTCTGAGAGATGTTTCGAAATGAACTTAAATTGAACATCACACATGAGACATCTACCGGACATCACATTGTTACTGCTTTCAACTTGCCGAAGTGTAACATCTCACTGACGTCAATGAGATGTAGTCACTGAGAGATTTTTCAAATTTCGCGGGCTGTCATCGTTAAGCTCTGTGTGTCGGAAAATATTTAATAAATAGTTTTGTCCTCTATTCCATGTGTGTGATGCCAGGACAGCCTTATGTCTTCATGTTTAGTGTGAGGCCCTGCAAGCCCTCTTATGTCTTCAAGTGTCGTTTGGAACAACTTTTGTGTCTTCTTGTGCTTGTGACTTTCGGAACTAGTGTGCCCCGTTTGTGTCTCCTTGTGTTCTTCGGAAGCCTATACTGGGCCTTCTTGCATTTTGTCGTGACTTTCGCACCTTTGGTGAACCCTTGTGTCTGCTTTTGCGTTATTCGGAACCCCAAAATGGGCCCCTTTTTGTTTTATTGTGCTTTCAAATACTTTGATGACTCCCGTTCATGTCTTATTGTAATGTCCGGGGCCCTAACGGAGTCCCTTGTGCCTTGCTGTAACGTTTCGAGCCCCAGCGAGGCTTTTTGAGCTCGGTGTATCGTTTGGAGTCCTAATGAAATATTCCGAGAAACATCCCTGAACATCAAGTGCGCTGTTTAATTATACTGTAGTAGACAAGTTGGTAGCTTAGACGAATCGGCAGCAGTGCCTCTAACCATCACCTGTAGGGATCCAGGTTCGAATCCTGCGGAGGACGCCATAGAAGAAGAACTTTTCTTAGGGAAAAAACGTGCTGTATAGATTGTAAAAATCAGTAAAAATAGGTGCGGAACCTCCTGTGACATAAAACTATGTTGAAAAGTGGTGAAAAATTAATTTTTATTTAAAAATACACATCCAAAATGCGACGTATCATGTACGTCAAAAAGTGATATCTACGAGATGTGGAATAGCGATGTAGATAGTATGTCACATTTGGACATCTTTGAGATATCTCATTCATGTTCTAATTACCCGGACATAAGAAGTAACAGAGATGTCCACTTAACATCGCAGAGACTTTTTTTGTTAACATCGCAGTTGTGACTTGAACATCTAAGTGATGTCACAGAGATGTTTTCTTGCTTAGTGGGGAGGATGAGCTGGCAGTCACAGGCGGTGCTGGTAGATGGATGACGGTGGAAGGTTTGGGGAGTGGATTTAGTGGAGCAGCTGTTGTTAGCAGATCTGCTATCTGCATCTGTCCTTCCACGGAGCTTTCCACATACGTTTCGGCAACAGCACTCGATTTCCAACCTCCCAGCCTCTTCAATTGCATCACATCGCATCCCTTGTTAGCTAACAATGTAGCTGATGATCGTCGAAAGCAGTGGCCAGTATACCGTTTCGGTTCAGACAGATTCAAAAATACGGCAATTTTTTCAGGAAATTTAGCTATAGTATTGTGGCCGATTGGTTGTCTTGTCAATTTCCCACATCGGTATTGTATCAAGAACCTGTCGCATCCCAGTTCAACATTCACCCTTAAGTGCATGTAGCGCCGTAAAATAGCAACCCACTCTGGCTTTGTCACGACAAAAGACCGTGGGTTGTAAGTTTTTGTGTTTGGGATTAAGATACTAACACGTGTGTCAGAAAAATCAAGATCATTAACCCGCATTTTAAATAATTCGTCAGAGCGGCAGGCTCCCGAGACGCCTATTATGAGGGCCACCTGGAATGATTTAGTGATAAAATAGGTACGTAAGTTAAATTGTAAATTATTTTACTTTGACTGGTAGAAATTCTTCTGGAGCTCTGGCCAGGAAGTCCTCCACGTTTTGCGCAGAGAGCACACAGGATTTTTTTGGCTTGTAACCTGTGTTTCCTTTCTTGAGGAACGCCTGCAGCCTGGGGTACCTTGATATATCAGTTTTTGCTTTAATTTTCAACATGCACTTGAGCATCGAGTAAGTAGCCCAACATGTGCTGGGCTTTTTAGTTTGTGCTATATCCTTAAAATAGGCTAGGAGCACATTTTCGGAGCAGCTCGTTGTTCTGTGATGGTCGGTCCAATTTGTGTATGCCTCGTACACCTTCTCATACCAACTGCGGCTTTTTTCGGGTATTAAATTTGCAGTGGCTTCTTCGGCCGCTTGCCGTAATTCGGGGGGAGTTAGTTCGAACATTTCGTGCTCTGATTCAGACATGATTATGATTTCAATAAATTTCAACAGAAAAAACTGACATTGGCAATTGTTTTCTTGTTATTTGTGAATATGTCAAAATCACAGCCACCCAATTTGTTGTGCTCACTTGATGAAAACGGTTTTCAAAGAATTATTATTTTTGCAGATTTAATGAATTTCTATTAATTATAGGTATTGAATGATTGTCAGTAAAATAGCATACATACCTCGGCGAAAACGGTTATTACTGCGTCGGGCTATTGCTGCCGGGGCAGGCCCCGGCAGCAATCTTTGCCCTCCGCAGTAATAACTCGTTTCCCGCCTCGGTATGTAATATACTATTACTTGATTATTTACAAAGCAAGACCAAAAGTAAAACGCAAAAAAAATTCTGACGAGAACCGAAAAAAACCCGAAAAAACCGAAAAATATGTTAAGGGTTCGGGTTCGTTCCCTAAAATTTATGAAACATGAAATATGGGTTCAGTTTCGGTTCGGGTCCAGGTGAAAATTACGGTTCCGGTCCGGTTTTCGGTCCGAAATCGGTCCGGTCCGGGTCCCTGCCAGGGAGGAGTCACTAAGTCCGCAAAATGTTTCGTGCTATAGGTATGTAGGTTTATTTTGCTATGAAGGACGGAGGTCCGCCATGAAACTCAATCACTCTATCTGGTAACACCAACAACACTATTGCGCACTAATGTCTTTTAAAGTCGTATGACCAACTATAAGTCGAGAAAACCCAAAATAATACCACAGTGGATAATAATACCTATTCAAGTCTTGTAAGACACAGGTCACAAATTAGTAAAAATAGGTCTTAAATTACTTATTGTTACCAAAAATGTAACTTATTATAGGTTTAGCCGACTAACAAGGTATCTGACCTATAAGTCAAATCGACCTATGTGCCCAATTTTCTTTTTGGTTTGCTTCCGAGCTGGACGTGTCTGCGGTGTTCTGTGTTTGCGTGCGATTTTCTTGGACTTGCTGTTGAGCGATTTCCGGGCCGTTTGGACGGGGGTTCCTTTCGGACCTGGGGAGGGTTCTGTATACCTCTAATCCGCCATCGTTCGCTGTTGTGCCAGAGTTTGGTGAGATCGTTGCATATTTTAAATTGTTGAGTTGTGTCTGTTTCCTTATCACTCACTTTTTGTGCGATAAGAGCCGTGCTGTGTGTTTTTATTTTATCACCTTGTTAAATTTGAATTTGTTTACATTATTTTAATTATGACTGAATGCGGCAAATGCAAAGCAACTAAGAAGGATGCCCTTTTGGTTGGCTGCGAGGGAACTTGTCGGAAATGGTTCCACCATGTGTGTGCGGGGTTAACCGAGGCAAATTTCAGGTTTTTGAATAGCAACAAGTCAATTCTTTATATGTGTGAGTCCTGCAGACTGAGTTGCGACATTGTTGACAAGTCGGCTATAACAAGGATTGTCGATGATAAGCTTAATTCCTTTAAAACTGAAATGGTTGCCCTGTTGTCTGACAAAATTGATGATTTTACGAACAAGATTAGTGACGAATTGCTGCGAAGGGACGACGCACAGGCTGCTTCTGTTTCCTCAAGGTTGGACTCGAGGTTGGATGAATTTGAGAAGTGTCTTGATGGCTCTGCTGCCGGTGGTCGTTTCGGGGGTGGCGCTGCCACATTTTCATCAGTGGTAAAGCAGAAGTCTTCTTTGGTTGTGCACCCAAAAAAGTCTGACCAACCGATTGGTGTGACCAAGTCTGAAGTGTTGCGGAAGGTAAACCCTGTTTCGACTAATATAGAATTTTCTAGTACTCACGAAACACGTGACGGTGGTCTGGTCATCAGGTGCGACAACATCAGTGATTCAAAGAAAATTATTGATATCGCTAGCGACAAATTGGGTGATAATTATGTTGTAAAGCCACTGTCGACGATAAATCCTCGCATAAAGGTTGTCGGTTTGTCGCAGAAGTTCGACGAGGAGTCGTTGTTGGGCTTTTTAAGCTCACAGAATAAATCCATACTTCCTGAGGGATCGGCCTGTCAGGTTGTATCGATTAAGCCATTGAGAAAGAACAACAAGGTGTTTCAGGCAGTGCTTCAGGTCGACGTGGGTGCATACTCCAGAATGATCCGCGAAGGGCATGTATTTGTGGGGTACGACTATTGCCGCGTATTCGATGCCGTCGAGATTACGCGTTGTTTCAAGTGTTGCGGTTATCAGCACTTTGCTGACAGGTGTGCAAAGTCGGAGCCCTCATGCCCGAGATGTGCGGGATCCCATAAGGTTGGGGAGTGCCAGTCCACCAGTATCAAGTGTGTTAATTGCGCCAATTCGAACAGCACCAGGAAGACACAATATCTTACCGATCATTGTGCCTGGGACACGGATAAATGTCCAATTTACCTTGATTCACTCTCCAAGTTCAAGTCAAATATATTTGGCCTGAAATAGCAATTACCCGAATCCAAGCCAGAAACGCCAAAGAAACTTAAGATCAGAAACATTAACATGTATTATCAGAATGTTAGGGGTTTAAGAACCAAGACTACTGAGCTGTCCAACTGCATCACAAGCTTGAGCTCATATGACATTTTTCTTTTCACCGAGACCTGGCTGCACGACGGCGTGATGGACGCCGAGCTTTTCGATCCTGAGCGTTACTCGGTGTTCAGGTGTGATCGCGATTCTGTGGCGACTGGGGCTTCTAGGGGTGGGGGTGTTCTCGTCGCGTGTGGCCATGATTTTCATGCCGAGGAGGTCGTTCTGAATCGTGCAGCGTTCGGTTTGAATTTTGTCGATCTGCTAATTGTGAAGGTAACAATCAATTATCAAGTACTATATCTCGCTCTTTTATACGTACCCCCATCGGGTGCCACAGCAAGCACCTATGATAGTCTTATGGATTTGTTCATTTCACATCCCTTTCTCAATCACTCAAATCTTTTACTCATCGGTGATTTCAATACTCCAAATTTCACTATGAACACAGGCGATTTAGCTTCACCACCTGTTCTGAGGTCTGTTTCTGGTTTAGCGGATTTTTACGAGATGGATCAGTACAATGGTGTTCTGAACGAGAGTGGTAAGTGCTTGGACCTGATTTTTTGCACGAGACCCTGCATTGTTAATAAAGCTGTGGATATAGTCCTCAAAGAAGACTCGCATCATCCGGCACTTTGTGTAGAATACGAGATTTCTGACCATTCCGTGAAATATGACTCCGGGTCGAGGGACTGCTCTTTTAATTTCAGAAAGGCTGATTTCATGTCGTTGTACGGCGAACTGCGCGATACCGACTGGTCTGCACTTGTCGGTGGAAATGACGTTGATGAGACGGTTTCAGTGTTCTACAGTATTTTGTACTCGGCTCTCGATAAGCATGTTCCCAGGAAAAGAAGCAAATCCACTAGCGGATCCACGTCTGTGCGTCAGTACCCGAAATGGTACAATCATGATCTGATTAAGAGAACGAAGTACAAAGAAAGGGTGAGACTGAGATTCAAGAGAACGCAATCTCAGAGTGACTTGAGAGAGTTTCAAAGGGTCAGGACTTCTCTAAACAGTGATATACAGAGAGCTCACAGACTTTACTCAAGGAATGTTGAGACTAACATCAGGCAGAATCCAAAACAATTCTGGTCATTTGTAAAATCCAAGCAGGGGGGTCATGGCATACCAACAGTCATGAAGTTTGGGGAGGGCTCAACTTCTAACTTGCAGCAGGTAGTCGATTCGTTTGCTGACTGTTTTTCTGAGTCTTTCGCTGCCTCCGGTAGCGGTTCTTTTGGTGCACCAGCCTCGCCCGATTATTTTCTGAATCACCTATCTATAAAGCGAATCGGCCAAGATGACATAATGCGTGCCATTGCGAAGTTGAAAAATGGTTGCACAGCAGGTCCAGATCAGATACCCGCTTTTCTGATCAGAGATTGCCGCTGGATTCTTGTCAGTCCTTTGGAGACCATTTTCAATTTGATTCTCGAAACGTCCCATTTCCCCTCAATCTGGAAAACTTCTCGTCTGTGTCCCATATTCAAGATTCTTGTCAGTCCTTTGGAGACCATTTTCAATTTGATTCTCGAAACGTCCCATTTCCCCTCAATCTGGAAAACTTCTCGTCTGTGTCCCATATTCAAGAAAGGTAACAGGGCGGAGGTCTCGAACTACAGGCCCATTGCTCTTTTGAACAATTTTTCCAAGGTGTTTGAAACGATTTTGCATGGCCTCATATCTAGTCATGTATCTCACTCCGTCACAGTTCATCAGCATGGTTTCATGAGGGCTCGTTCCACTGTGACCAATCTTGCAAACTTCACCCAATACCTCAGTGAAAAAATTGATGGTGGACAACAGGTTGATGCCATATATACTGATTTCTCGAAGGCATTTGACAGACTAGACCACGGCATCTTGCTCCGCAAATTGAGTTCTTATGGACTTTCTGACCCACTAATATCCTTGTTTCGCTCCTATCTTTGTAACAGGTACCAATACGTCTACCTTAAGGGCTTCAGATCCCGCAGGTTTTTACAGGCTTCCGGAGTTCCTCAGGGTTCTGTGCTAGGTCCCTTACTTTTTATCCTTTTTATAAACGATATAGTTATGAACATCAATGCGAGGTACTTGCTTTATGCAGACGACTTGAAGGTTTTTAGTGTGGTGTCTTCCCTCGCAGACTGCGGGCGCCTGCAGGCAGATCTCAATACAATTGTTGCTTGGTGCAGTGAGAATGGCTTGCCGATCAATGTGAGTAAGTGCAGCGTTATGTCCTACAGCAGAAAACATGCAAACGTCGTTTTCGACTACACTTTGGGGGGAGAAATATTGCAGAGACCTCGGACGGTGAAGGACCTTGGGGTAGTTTTTGACGGCGGTCTATCCTTCAAGGAGCACATCAGTTATGTCTCGAGCTCGGCATACAAAAGTCTTGGCTTTGTGCTGAGAAACTCAAAGGCATTTACCAACGTTGAAACACTGAAAGCCTTATATGTTTCTTTCGTCCGGTCCAAACTTGAATACGCCTCTCTTGTCTGGAGTCCGATTTATGACTCCTTCGTCAATGATTTGGAGAGAGTTCAGAGGAGGTTTTTGAAGGCGGCTTATTTTATACTGGACAACCAATACCCTCCACGTGGTTTTCCTCAGGAGATCATGTTGGAGCGGTTCAACCTGTCATCTTTGAAGTCTCGAAGAGTGTTCCAGTCAATCCATTTTCTTTTTGGTCTATTTAGCAACACGTTGGATTGCCCTGATTTTCTTGGTGCTGTGGGTCTCAGTGTTCCTCGGCTTTCCTCTAGATCACACAGTTTATTCCACCTTCCCACAGCTAGAACCAACATCCTAGTGGCATCTCCTCTCTATCAGATGATTGTCAATTACTCTGCTTATGAGAGCGAGGTTGATCTCTTCAACTGTTCTCTGTCCGACATAAGAGCGAAGGTTTTTTCCTAAGTATGTACCCCCTCTCGGTTTTGTCTCTGGTATCCCTCACCCTTTAACTGGGCTTTTTTGCCTGTTGGGTGCAGTACAATAATAATAATAATAATAATAATAATAATAATAATAATAATAATTTTCGACGTTTAAATTACCCACTTATTTTTCCCCACTTACCTGAATTCGACGTCGATTAAACGTAAATCCGACCTATTGAAAATTGGTCGCTGACCAATAGTGAGGTAGATTTTAACCTAATTTGGCCCTAATTTGTTGCTTGGGACTGCACGGCCAGCCCGAGGTGAATTTTTCTTGGCTGGCAGGCTGGCTTGTTGCAAGGCTGGTCGACGGGCTTATGTGTTTGTCTCCGTGCGGATGTCACAATCTGTTGCTCTTCCTTGGGCGGGAGCTATGGATGATTTAGAGAAAGGTCTGCGACGACGCTGGTCATTAACATGGGGCCCAATAGAGAGCCTATGGGGTCCCAAGGGTTCACAAGAACAGAAGTTTGCTTGTAGTGGACTGCACAAGACAGCAAAGTGACAGTTTTGACGTGCCACCAATATGCGATATTCAGCGGCACGAGTTGCGCTGTAGGTTCGCAAAGCTAGGGGATGGAACTCATGCGTCTGCGCGAGCTAGGAAAAGTCAAAACCTGCAGATTTTCAGCCATCGATTTAACAAAGGAAAATAGATGACAAGAAACTCCTGACTTCCATGCTAGATTATGTGGAATAATGTTGTCCATGTGCATTGCTGTCGAAAAAATAAATTCCGCGCGTAGTGTTCCGAAAAGAACGAAAAAGTCGTTTTCAGTGTATAACTGGTTGCCTAGAAGGTGATGTTTTTTGGGAACACACATGAAATGGAACTGTAATGTTCTTTTCGTACGGTTTTTGCAGCCAGGCACTCAACCAACTGCCCGTCATTTTTGAAAAAAAAAAAACAGAAAACACAAAACCTCTGATATATTATACATATAACCCGATAAAATTTTAGTTACCATTCGTTTACATGGGGCGCTTTCCATTTAGTGACACAAGTCGACTTGTGTTAACACAAACCGACACAAACGCGTTCCATTTGATCTGTGTTCCTTTGTTCCATCGACACAAGCTAACACAAGCTGACACAAACTGACACAAATGTTTTAAATGGAAAGCGCCCATGCAGTTTCATGCCACTGACAGACAGGACGGCAACCGTAAGGCAGAGAAGAATACCAGAAGTAGGGCGGTATTTTCAAAAACACACCAACTGATAAACACGTTACCATATTTTCGCTCATTGTGTATCTAGAACTGATCCATCATTGCTGGTCTTGAACACAATGAAAGATCAAGAAACACTCTTTTTTCCATATAGCTTATTTGAAAGTTTCATTTCCAGCCGTTTCAATAATAGACGATGTTGAAATTACGCTTTTTACATGTGTTAGCATACGGCACTATTCTCAAATCCCCTAGCATGGTTGCGCCAGCGCAGAAATGGCACTGAATTTCGCCTATTGATGTAACAGCAGCCCACGTTGCCTGCAGCAACTTACACCTCTTCTTACAATTAATTCCCTAAAACTTCCTCCACGGAACAGCCATTTTCCCCAATAGGTCGCGAGAACAAAAATGGCGTGCTAAAGATGGGTATATGGTATGATGCTATTTTCACTAGAGCGTACTTGTTGATACAATTTTCTTCAGTTGTAAAGTTGTAATAAATATATAGATAATTTATAGTTCGCGGGAACATAACCGTCACCCTGGCACCCGCTATGGCAACGTTGCAGGCACGCCGGCACAACGAAGCCGAGAACGAAGCGCCTCTTGCCAGCTTCTTGTCCGCGTTTGCGCCTTAGGGGGTGCCAAAGTACTGTAGAGATTCGCTTGTTTTTGACATTACTCAGTTAAATCTTGAGTTTAGCACATTAATTTTTATGATAAGGCGATAATTGTTCAATAAATTATCTACTATATATTTATTACAACTTCACAACTGAAGAAAATTGTATCAACAAGTACGTATCTACTAGTGAAAATAACATCGTACCATATACTGAAGCCACCCGCATTTGGCGGGCCGAAAATAATTCGAAGGAAAATAATTCAAAGCCGTGAAATCCACCTTTCCCATTATAGTTTCATGCATACCTGAGAGCGTACAACCACATCGTAGAACTAGCGGTCTGCATCTAGTATAGCATTAGCGGGAGTCTGCGCTCACAGGCATGCGCGTAGGCGTAAGTGATTTATCTTCATGAGAAAGGTGGATTGAGGTATAAGTATGTGAATATTCAGAGTCAAGGCATCATTAAAAGATGTCGCTAGTTATTTAATTCATTCGTGTAAATCCCGCGAAGCTCTAAAAATTTTTGTATGTAGGTATTTAAAATCTTTTGGACTCACCAAAAAAAAACCAATGACGCACAATAAGGGTGTGCTACCGAGTATTTTGATGTTATTTCTGTGGTCTTCAAGCCCATAGGTACCGAATTTCAACTGTATTGGAATTTGTTCCGGGTTAAAACCTAATTTTCCTGAGCCGATAATATAGGTAATAATCATAATATTACTAAAAACAATGAACCATTAGCTCTCTGTGCTCATGTGCGTTGTCGAGATCAAAAAATGATTTAAAATGAGGAAAACAAAATTTAGCTCAAAATACCCATTTATTTGAACAACTGTAAAAAGCTACATAAAATCAAACATTTATATCAATAACATTACAATATAATATAGGCTTTCAGGTTAATTTTAATGGAAGTACCAGGGAGTAACATGACAATACTGAACAACATTGTTGGACTTGCCTTCTCCACCGCGCTTTTTTTGGGGGGGATTTAACATGAATAATCTTTGATCACATCACAATGAATACTGATTGGATGTTCAAGGAATTACGCTATTCCTAAGGATACAAACTATGATTGAATGGTAGAGGTTTCCATTTATTGGTTGCACAATATAATATGCGAGGCGAGAGGCAGTCCTATAACGATAATTTTGCATATCATCAACAATTGCAAGAGTGAGCGGGTTGGGGGCCCATAAGGTCTACGTCGTTGATATCTTTGGGACGCCCCCTTCTCCCAGGAAGCATCGCTCGATCCACTGCTGTCTCCATTCGGACCATCACTTTATCAAGTAAAGTCTCCACTGCCCTGGATACATTTTGCCCAGTTGCTGCGCTCGTTTCTATGTAAGCCAAACTGGAAAATAAAACCCGTTGGTACAAATACTATGAATAAGCGCAAGTGGAAAATGTACCCATGTTTCTCGGCCATTTCTCGAGCTCGCCATTCCGTCACTATTCTTCTGTCCTCTAGATCCGCCTTGTTACCGCACAAGACTACGTCTGGGCATTCACAATATGCGTGCAACTGAATAAAGAAATAATTATTTTGGTAGATACAGGGTACAGGTACAGTCAAACATTTAGATATTTATACTAAGTATGTACAGCTATACATACAATCGTGAACCCTGATTGAAGTTTGGAATAAGAAAGCGAGTTTCAACTTCAATTCAATAACTATCCCTGTTGCAAATGTACTATAGAATCATATAAAAATTGTATATGTCATCTACATGGTTGTAACAGTCTCTAAAGGAGCCTATAGGTTTTCATTTTTATTGTACTGGTTTTCTATATGTAATTCCTGTTCTCGAAGATGATTATACATTTCATATACATTCCATATACATTTCAATATGGAAAACATGATTGATTTTTATGCCTGGAAAAGCATATTAATTCTCTATATGGCCTCTATATGGCTGTACATGGCTCATTAAAACAACTATCTCGATCATTTGATTAAAATATATTTTGATGCCGTGGCGTACTTTTTTGGGGACCGGCGAGTGCCCCGCGGGCTCTTGGGCCTAGAAGCTTTTCAAATTTTTTCAGTTGAGTATTTACAACTACTTAATTTTGTACAAACCTGCAATGTTTCACTTCGCAAAATTAAATTTTCAATTAATTAAAAAAATTAAATCAACATTATTAGGTACAGTTACCCGCAGAAATTTTCGCCCGCGGCTCCCTAGACCCTACCCCCTTGCAACGTCACATCCCGCCGGGCCCGTAAATCTTCTCCACGGTCCTGTACCTGTGCCTGTACCACACACGGCTCGTTCTCCCAAGACTCAACAATGAGCAATCAGTGGCGCAATCTGGATTTCCACGCAGAATTCAACAGTGTGATTGAACCAATGAACGTGAAGCGCCAAAAACCGCGGTTGGCTGCGATTGGTTAGTTAGACTCTAGGAGCGTCTGGCATGGCTTGCTTGAATGTTGAATGCTTGCCTCGCCGCCTCGCCGGTCTCAGCTTGTATTTGTGAAAAGTGAAAATGTTTGCGTACGTTCACTTCGTGGTGGATAAAACCCGACAAGTGGTCCCCACAGGGTACATACGAAAGTTCCGCGAAGACTACGATAAGAACCACCGGTATAAAGTTTTGTACAAAAACGATGCAGATGATGAAGGGGGCTACTACAGAGCCTACATCATAAGCCTCGGCGGTAAGTTAACCTCATTCTCGCAGGCGGATCTAAAATTATTTGGTTTTTGTTATATTGTTTTAGCAACTGAGTTAGAGGCTCGCACCAACGGTGAAGCCAAGAGGTTTCGAATCCCCAATGCCAGCGTTGAAGGGGAATCTTCCCAAGATGATTTTGGGGCCGAGGCCGCCGAGGATAAGTCCACATCTAATTTACAACAGAATGTAAGTTGCGGTGTACCTGTCTCGGACTGGGACTTACTGGCACTGGTAGTCTGAGTCTGCTGGAGTTGAAGTTAGATTAAATTTAAAAATCCTCATTGTTTCAGAAAAAAAAGACGAAAGGCAAATTGGATGTCCAAAACCATTCGCAATACAAGGAATTGATAGAAGAACTGTTCCCTAGTCAACTCGCTTCAGAAACTGAGTTGTGTACATCTTGCACACAACTCCAAAAGGAGAACAACGACTTGAAGGATTTAAATTATAGATTGCAATCAAAAATGTTTGATGATTGGAAAGGTACCAACGTTCTTGAATTTCATATTCTGAATTTGATTGGTTTTTAAATTATTGTAGAGTTGTCGGGTCAGATTAAGCAATTAATGGTTGAACGTACTCGTACACCTGCCGTTGCAGATGTAGTTCCTGTTCCCGAAGCACAGAAAGACGTTGGCTTTAGGCATGGTGGCAGGGTAGCCAGTAAAAGTATTTGTTTTAAATTCACATAATTATTATATTTTTGTTTTCAGATCCACTTAGGCCGTGAGGTTTGGATTGATGGTGTTAGTTATGATTCTGTCTGTTTCCGAAGTAAAAATGTATCCGTCTTCATCAAAAACCTGGCCTCAATTATTTTCGGTGACGACGTACTGGCAGCTTCATCTGTAACCGGGCTTCAATGCAATAGAACTAAAAGTACCCCTAGACAGAAACTTGATCCTACGAAGCTGATGGCATTAAAAGGTAATAGTAATTTTAGAGAATAATAAATATCTGGTGCACTTGCTTGCACCTTTGAACCATTCAAATGCACCCATATTGCACTTCGTGTAGCCGTAATTTTTCATTTTTGGAAATTAACATTTGTTGACTTCATTCAGGTAGTGAAAGAAAGGCAGGTAAAGTTTTACTAGGGAGCTAGGGTTTCATTTCTTCAGAATTAGACGCCAACCAATTTAATATTATGCAACTTGATGCTGAATTTTTAAAATCGGATAAGAAAAACAACGATGCTACAGTATTGGCCTGTTTTAGTGTAGGGGAAAGTGGGGCAAAGTGACACCCCTAACAAATGAAGATTAAAAAAGAAAAGTTATGCAAGCAGCGTGCTCAACAACATGTTTATCATAGTCTTTGGTGATTACTTCAACATAAAAATATAAATACAAACACAATTTTTTTTCAAACGACTGAATTTTTTTAATTTGCTTCACTGGTGGGGGCAAACATCAAACAACAGAATATCAAATTTTCAGGGCGTCCATACTTTTCCCAAGGTTTCAGCGATTTTCTTTACTATCTCCTGTTTCATATGCATTTTACAGAAAAAATCGAAATATTCTGACAGAACTATGAAATTTTTCATCGTGTTTGGTTCAGAATTGTTCAAATGTTCATTCTCAACATTTCCAGTCTCCAAATAACTGTGTGTACTTGAAATCTGAAAAAAGCTTAATTTGAAGTTGTTCGGATGATCAGTTTTCAGATTTCTGACAGCTCTAAAAAAAAACTCCGCTGGGATTTTTCTGAAACCCAAAATTTGAAAAGAGCACAAAATTCTGAACAAAACCTGTGATTTTCACGACTACTGTATTTTTTATGTCAAAATCTATTTTTCTTGGGCTAATAAGCAAGTTTTTGCAGATCTTGTTTTAGGGTGGTTAGTAAGTGGAAGTAAAATTGTTCAGATCTTGAAGTTGAACAGGTAATAAAAGTGTATCATTGTTGCAGATATTGTCAGATTCAAAATGAGGGATGATGGGCAGTCACCTCATAACATCGAAGCAACAATGACGCGAATCAACCAATTGATAAGTCAGAAGATACTTGACCTTAATCGGATCCGGCCCAAGAAAGTTGTGCAAAGGGTTAATATAGATCTAGATGAAGAAGTGGAGCTGAGTGAGCAAGTATTAGCTAGCACTTAGTACTTGATTTATTATTATTATTATTATAATATTATAAGATTTATCTATCCTTCTATGTGATGTAGTTTGGATAGTACTTTGTTCAGTTTATTTTTTGTTGAAAACATTTATAAGAATTACCAGTTTATTAACATATATACAGGTGTATCAGATATTATCTAATATATTTTCATTATATATCTCCTATTATACCTATATACCTATTTATTGAATCTCAATATTGTTTGGGAATTTGCAACAATATTTTGAATTTTCAGTTAGCTCAAGTAAGATGCATTTTGTTTCAATTTCATCAATAGGTAAAAGTGCAAATCTGTTTGTTTTGTTTAATTTGAAAAGATGCGAAATCTGATTATCACCACACGTTACCACATCTGCGGAAAAAAATTCTGCGTAAATGAAAGTTTCTGTGTTGCTCAATATCAATTTTTGAATTTGCACAAATTGGTTTGATTTTGTCTTGATGAAAGTGTCGTTTGTTTTCGTAGCCTTTGTATAATCCACACTGTGGATGACCATCTTTTTGTAAATGCATTTTTTGAATACAAAATGAGTTGTAGTCTCAGGTAAATCAATGTTACATTCTCTGTTCAATTTTTTCAATTCTTCTTTACTCATTATAGAACTGGCCCCAATCAATGTAACTTTATCCGCCACTGCTTGCGCTTTTTGGGTGTGAGGTAATGAGTATAAATTTGAGCAAAACTTCTTACAGCTTTCGCTGAGAGGCTGCCTATCCAACTCATTCAATAACTTATTTTTTTGGATTGTTTTCTTTGCAATTTGTTTTGAAACACCGACTGGTCCTTTGACCTGTTTTTTAAGTTGAAAAATTGATGACTCAAAGGGGAAACAACTTGTTGCCCAGAGCGGTCCTGTTTTCCACACAGCTTCACTAAGGTGCAACAAACTGTGGACATTAAACGTCATCGCCGACTTGCCGTACAATTTTTGGAAGTCACTTACAAATCTGTTCAATTTAGTATACGCTAACTTCAAGTTGTACTTCGTTATTTTTCTCTGCAACAGAATGAAAATCGCATCAACAAGCAACGCAAAATGATTCACGTATGTTGGGCTCAAGATATCTGTCAAGCATGGAATGGCGTAGAATAAGAGCCATGACCTCCATTCTGTGGCTTTCCATTTCGCCTTGAGCTTCAAGGACCTTGGCAACCTGTGAATACACTGGGGTGGCCTCATCTTTGACAGTCTGTTGTTAATTCTTTCCATTGTTGCAGGTTTTCCAACATAATAAGTATGTTTCGTTTCTGGGTTGTAGGTGGACCACAAATCCCACATTTGTCGAGTAACTCCTTGAAAACAAATAATAACAATGAGTCTCAGTGTATTCAAATGGAAGAGAAATTATGTACCTAATATCACGCCATGCATATAATCTGGCGGAAAACCCCAAACAGGGTCGAAGTTGGGCAGCGTCAGCAGTTGGGATGGGCCTTTCACTCCTCGGACGTTTGAAAGGAACCCCCCAGCAGCACAGTTTTCCAAGTCAATCTTATGTGATTCTACTGTTCTGATGGAAAAGTTATCTTCGCTCACGGGATATTTGATTTGGTTGTTAAATTCGCCAGGATGGTAGCACCAGCTACAGCCAAAATAACCATTGAACTGTATCCGGTTTTGGAGAATTGGTCTAGCGACGGAGTCGACGCAGCAGAGGATTGGTAAGACTTTCATATTTTTTGATTCATTATTGTAGGTGTCAGTGATAATGAGACCGTTCTTGTATAGATCTTTCGCCTGATCTGTAAACGGTTTCATCAAAGTGTTCATTAGTGAACTGTTGGGTTCACTCTCACCGATCCAAATCCCCGCAAAAATTAAATTTTTGAATCGTTCATTCGGTGGCAGTTCGTTGATCATCAGCTGAACTGGCCACATCGCTGATTTTGATGAGTGGAAAATCGGAGCCCCATCGGTGCTGAAATTGAGCGTGATGAAGGGTCCATCGATTTTATTCAGCAGTGTTTTGTACAAAAGACCATCTTGAACGTCACTGATTGAGTCATCGTCTTTCGAATTCTGTCCTGATTGTTGACCGAGAGTCTCGAAGATATTTTTCTTTGAAAGGACTGAAGTTAATTGACGTTGAATGTCGGCAGATAAAAAGACATTTCCGCTTGTTTTGGAAATTTTTTGCTTCAATTCACATTGTTTATTTGGGCAAATAATTTCTTTTTCTTCAATATGTACCACTGGTCCCTCCAGATGATTTTTGCACTTTGTACAGTAAAGTGTATACTTTATTTCCTCGTCGGATTCAAACATTTTTGACACAGTGTAATTTGATGTACTAATATCGGTTTTCAAATCAGCCAAAATTTTGATTAGTTCAAATATGTCTTTTCTGCATTCCTTACTCAAACTGTGCCGCATACATAGCCCACAAACCATGGTGAAAACGTCCGTTTGAGTCAGTTTTGCACCCGGAAACATGAATTGTCGGTTTTCGTCGCCATTTCCACTTTCATCGTCCTCGTCTTTACCATCCATGTCATTTTCGCCATCGCTTCCGTCATTTTCACCATCATCATCATCGTCATCGTCATCATTTTCATCTGCGCCTCGGTCACATTCGTAATTTTCATTGCCATTTTCGATTTCGTCATTTCGGTCATTTTCATTGCGATTTCCGTCATTATTTGCATCGCTACTTCCGCCAGTTTCTTCTGGTTCAAAATCATTTTCACTTCCGTCGTTGCTGACGATGCTGCTATCAAGAGTCGAGTGAAGGCGAGCTTTTTTGAAAAAAAAACATGATTTCTCAATTTTGTATGATATATTGATGTGATGTAGGATGTGATGTAGGTATAATTACTAACCTCTTTTTTCGATTTGTTGCCAACGCCACTTTGTGCTTCTCGAAGCTAGACTGTTGGACTGGTCTGAACACAAATAGCCTTTATACTTCCGTTTTGATGTACTGTTCATTTTTTAGAAATTACAACCACCACAGAACTCACTTTCAGAGCGTTGAACGTTTGGACAAGTTGAGAGCAAATTTCTCTTGATGATGATGTCGCAAGGTAGGTATAACGGTTTTAGCATAGTATAAGCCAATAGGGGACGTTTCCAGGCTACATGTTTCTCCATGTAGAGTTTCAACCAATGAGGGATATTTTTGAGCTATATGGCTCTACATGGCTTCTATATGACGTTATAGTATTTCTACATGGATGTCCATATACTATTTTTATATGGTATCTATATGGAATGACTGTACCAAATTCCAGATACCAGCCATGTAGGAGCCATATAGGTTTTTTTTATATGGTTCTATATGACATTTGCGACAGGGATGTCGTTTATTCTAAAAATAGTTCTGATTATTTTTTACTAAGGATTTAATTGTAGCAATAATTGTAGACAATAGGTCCCTTCGTTTCGATTTTTTTGAGTGCGCATGTGTGACGCGAATTTTATAGTTTCGTATACCGATATTGAAAATTAACACTAAAAAATATTGTAGTTTGTAGTGCACCTGAAATTCCACAAATATTTTGGTTGAATGTTAGATACCATTTTTTATATTCAAGGGAAATGATTATTTCTTACTGAGGATTTAATTGTAGCAATTTCGATTTTTTTGAGTGCGCATGTGTGACGCGAATTTTATAGTTTCGTACACCGATATTGAAAATCAACACTAAAAAATATTGTAGTGCACCTAAAATTCCACAAATATTTTGGTTGAATGTTAGATACCATTTTTTATATTCAAGGGAAACGTTTCATTGAAGTTAAGTTCAATTATCATTGGTGGAAGTTCAGGAGCAACGAAAATGGCAACAGCGCTCAAAACAACAAGACATCAGTGTCAACTGTCACTTGTGACAATTATGATGACACTTCTCGTTTCTAACTGACCTACATTTCATTTGCTCATGTTTTGATGAACGAATACAACTTGTTGAAAATGGCTGTACCGAGAAGGAAGTTCAAAAAAGCTACGAGGAGATGCATTTACGGTGTGTGTAAAAGTGACAGCCAGGAACCAGTATTTGGTCAGGCGGCTAGACAGAACATGCAGCATTGCCAAGTTTTCATATTCACACTGGCAGGTGTACGAGAGTTTTCAAAATCTGGAGCTTTTACATATGCGCACCTGCCGAAACGAAGTAGCCTATTGAATTTATTCTGTGAAAAATCACGCAATTCTCGCTCCTAAACAGTAACATTTATTTACAGAAAAATAAAAATTGACGTCTTTATAAGACAAGTCCTAGTATGTTTTTAGACAAATATTTACCATCATTGGTTCAGTTGTGTCTAAGATTTTGGACTCTATTCTAAAAGCTCTCTGGTAAGGCTATATGGTTATTTTTCTATAAATTAAAATATTATCTTCATGTAAACACTCATGTTGAAACTGTACAAAAATAAAAATGTGCATAATCAAGTCAAGTCAAGCTGGTGCATAATAAGCAATAGGTACCTAGAACTGAAATAAACGAAATTGAAAAAAAAGTTTGCAACTTAAAAAAAAAAAACATAATAATGCTGTGATGTTATTGATCATACCCTCAGTTGTTCGACCCAGTTACGAATTTCAAGAAACGATTGTTCACTAGTAAGGTCAAATAGCAGTAGAAAGCCCATAGCATCTCGATAAAATGCTGTAGTTAAACTACGAAATCTAACATAAAACAATATAAAACTGTTAATATATCAACAGAATGTATTATAAAAATTGCAGTGCCTAAATCGAAGGTAAGTAGGATGTACCTACCTTTCTTGACCGGCAGTGTCCCATAACTGAAGGTGAATCCGGTGATTCCGGCCCTTCGACTGGTATAACTGAAACATATTTTTTCAGTACCGATACCTAAATGAAACACTTTTCATAAATAGCGCCATACATACCAGTCTTTTCTCTCTGAAATCAATTCCAACCGTTGATATGAATCGCGAATTGAACATGCCATCAGTATACTGGTAGAGAAAGCTGGTTTTTCCAACACCTGAGTCTCCCAAGGCCAGGAATTTTATCAGGTAGTCATATTCCGTCTGGAAATTGATAAGAAATATTGAGGTTTTATAATAATTCATGATCGTTCGGAGATTGTATTTACCATTATACTAACATTCACTTTTTTGTTGTCACCTGTTGCAAGCTCGAATGCTTTCATGGCCTAAAAACACCTGTCAGATTCTCCTCCCTTCCTTCCAGTTATTTTGACGCATCGAAGCTCGAAAGCTCAGCTCCCCCTTCTTCCATCGCGGATTCGATGTAACTGAACCGAACCCCGAACACTGGAGTGGATTTTGCAGTTCGCAGAAATGCAGCTTTGAAAGCTCGATCACAGGCGGCGCATTGGTGTCTACGTCAGGAGCAGTCAGGAGGACACCGTGACGTCAGAGAACTCTGCTCTTTGTTTTCCTAGAGGAGGGGGCGACCGACGAGTCCTGTGTTATACAAGGGTCATCCAAAAAAGATGTCCACCGCCACCCTCATTTTTCTCAAGATCCGTTGCAGCTAGCGAGTTGCGGTGAAGACCATTGGATTCAGCTGGTTCTTCTGATAAAATTTATTATGTCAACAAAACTACTTCATTACAAACTTTAAGGGATGATTCCCCATCAAAAATAAAGCCGAAAGAACAAAAAACTCATGGTCCTAAAATGCTTCCTTGGGAAGATACAGGGTGTTGAAGTTAACTTTTTTAAATCGTTTTTTCACCGTAACTTTTGAACTGTTGGACCGATTTTGATCAAATTTGAACCGAAGTTCAGTCAACTGAGTCTCCATCGAATAATTATATCGAAATTCATCAAAAATTCCTGGGAACGTAGAAATAGGAGACTGTCCCCTATTTTCGCCCCTATTTTCATCTTTCCTGATTATTTTAAAGAATTGTTGATATTTTTGAGTTCTACGTTCGGTTGAGAAGAACAAGTTACTCTTGCAAAAGTTTGATTAGAGGCTTCATTTTCAAGATATTTGGGTTTGAAAAATTGGAGAACAACACGAAATGATCCCCACTTTACCAAGGTCCAAATTGTTTTATTCTGAAAAACTTCATGTTTCTCAGCAAAAAAAAGTGGTTTATCAACTTAAAACACCCAGAAAACTCATTCCAGTTGACGAATCATAGGTTTTCTTGAATTTAAATTTCAGGAAAATGGCGATTTCGCAAAATGTTCTCCAATGTTTCAATCCCAAATATCTCAAAAACGAAACCTTCAATCAAAATTTTGAAAGAGTAACTTTTAACTACTTTTCTCGAGACTTTTCTTCAAAAAAAGGTGAAAATCGAGGCGCGAAGCAGAGCGGTTTGATTTCAACGTCTAGTGACGTAACTATCTAGACGACGTTGCGTGTTGCTATGACAACGATGCAGTTGTTTTCGCGTTTACGCTGCGCGCGATTTCACTTGATTTAAACCGATGGACTGGAAGAAGCGAAACTTTAATTACTTTTTTATCGACCAAAAAAATTTTCATTTGTGTTTCAGCTGCACAGTTGCTAATTTTATCCATTTTAGCAAATGTCCATACCAATAAGAACGTATTTTGTGATTCTTGCATACGACCCCTTTGTCGAAAATTGGATGTACGGTTGCGGCCAAAATAAAGTGGACGACAATGTCAACGAGTTGACTTGCTGTCATGCGGCGTTCAGGTCAGAATCTTGAGAAATCTGTCAACTGTCGTCCACTTTAAAAAGTCCGCAACGGTATCTTAATAAAGTACACATCGCCTCTGCCATCACTCAAATCGGACCACTTACAGATAAATTCAAAATGACGGATCAAAGATGGCGGCAAAGTAACAAAAAACCAAAAGTCAATCGGCTCATGAATTTTAAGTTTCATGTGTACCTAAATAAATGGTCACATATGGGAAAACAATGGGTGAACCATACTCAAATCTTAGATCTCAAATTAAATCCTATATTTTAAATTTTAAATTTCTATGAATAAATATATAGGTACATAGGTACCTACCTCGGTACTTACCATATAAGTCTTTGCCGAATCGTGAAGCCCTCTGTCTCTGACACATACTTAAATAGCTATACCGCTCATGAACCTATTGCGCATTCTGCTGCGCCGCGTAATAAAAGGAGTTAGAGAATGACGCCATCTTGATGGTTAATTTCCAGTGTATCTCAAAATACCGAGCTATATAGCTACCACAAAATATCCTAAGGCCCGTGAAACTGATCAAACCTTCTGCAATTTTACAATAGCGATCCAGTTTTCTCAAGTACCATCACGTAAGTGTATTTAGTTTTCTTGAAATTACGAAATACTCACATCGAGTTGGATGGTTGGGAGTCACTGTACTCTGAGTAAACGAAACGTCAAGTGACAGCTTTTTGACAGTGTAAATAAACATCACGTAGTTAACCGAACTCTTGGATGCTGGAATGATCGCACACCTTTTCTTCACCTGTTGATTCCCACTTGATGTTATTAGTGTTGATTCCACGTACTTTGAGGGAGAAATAAAATAATGTCGTGCTTAGTCAAGTGGCCAACTAGCGAAGTGGTGCCAGCCCACACCACCCAAAGTCCCTAAATAACCATCAAGATGGCGGCGCCCATAATTACAGGTGTCGGACGTCTCTCTTGCGCGGTATAGCTCTTTAAGTATGTGGTCTCTGATCGTGAAGTGGCGCCCTCCCATGGTTATTCTTGAGTCTCGACCTTTATTCTCAATTCAGTCTGAATTTTTTTTTTATCCAACGGTATCTATATACGGTACGTATTGTACCTATTGCATTCTAGCATTCAGTGAACTAGGACAAGATCTTATATAGATAAACAATGAAGACACTTTAACAGGATAACAGGTACGCGAGCGCGAGCTTGTTTAGATAGGGTACTAATACTAAGTACGAGGAAAACATAGGTACTCATACCAACAGCCATCTGTGCCAACAGCCAAAGCCAAAGCACGAAGGCACGTGCCACGAAGTAAATCTGCAGCTGCAACGATGCAGAGCCTAGTGCAAAAGCCTACAAAAAGCACCTATAGGTATGTCATTGTGTATGCAGAGTTGTGTTGGTGTTGGGTTTAATTTGCAAGTTAGTGCGGTTTTTCCGAGGGTTTCATCACCAGGATTTGGGAAGATGCTTGAAGGTAAGTCGGCTTTTATGAAGTATATATTTGCTTTATTTGCAGCGCCATGCTGTATGCACGATTACAGTACAGAGTACAGGATATGTCTTTTTTTTTGTAGCGAGGAAAGTGCTAGTCTCATCTAGAGAAAATCTACTTTTAGGTTAAGTAGGTACCTACCTACTTAAGCACACTACTTGTTGTTGACCATTTGTTGAGTGTTGAGTGTATACTGTAGATATTGAGTCAGTTCATTGATATTGACGCCAAGTACAATAATTATTATTGTGGGCGGTGAAATAAGTACCTATACCTATATATCCCATACACTTTCTATTTTCAGTAGAATTGACTTTTTGGAGCAAAAATAAAGTGATAAGCTGGGGGGCTACGGCTACGGCTGATGGCATTTGCGAAGTTTTGGAGCTAAACTATCAGCGGCCATCGGCCGTATTCTCACTATTCTCCCAGCGCTCCCCAGCTTGCCACTTTATTTTTGCTCCAAAAAGTCATTCTACTGAAAATAGAAAGTGTATATGGACAGGGAGCTAGTGCCTCAAAACTTACGTCATAAGGTACATGATTTTAACCCAGTAGGTCTAATGTGCGTTGATAAGGTTGTTAAAAATTGCTTTGTCTTACATGTCAGACCGGGGGCTTTTAGGCTGGTATGAGCCTGTCAATTTTCGAAAAAATGGCCAAAAATGTATGTCATAAGGTACATGAATGAAACCAACTGGATTTTCTGTGGGAACATCCCCTTGATCGAAAATCTGGTCGTAAGACAAAATTTTTGGGGGCTTTCGGTCCATAAAACAAGTTGGAAATTTTCAAAAAAGGACCAAAATTTATCAATTTTTTCACAGGCGTTTTGTTGACTAACCCATACCAAGTGTGATATATATTTGTAATCAGGATGAAAAACGGAATCGATTTCTATGTTTAAATACAGGGTGTACGATTCGAGACAAAAATTTCGATGTTGCACCCTGTAAGCGATGTAGTTACCATTAAAAATTTTTGTGGACAGATTCGAAACCTGCGTAAAAAATCATGTGAGAATCGTTTTTCATTCCTAAAATTATGCCAAAGGAGAAGTCTCCAGGAAGAGGTAAATTTAGGCCTTTTTTTGAAAATTTCAAACTTGTCTTATCTTATTAGTCCAGGAATTATAGAAAAAATAGCGAACAAAAATGAAAGCCAGCCGGATTTTTGTATGTAAGCTCAGTTAAGCATGTAGTTTAACATAATAAAAGTCCTCAAGAATCCGGTGTAAGCTTCGGCCGTTGTGGCCTCGAGAAGAACTTGAGGATCAGTTTTTCGCGCATATCTCGTGAGCAATTGCACTTGGGAAGAAAGTGCCCGGAGAGAAATTGTTGAAAATTTTATTGTCTATAAGAAAGGTCCTCACATATTTCATCGTCAGACCACTCCTTCTTTGTCAAAACACAAGAAAATTAAAATAGTCCAGATGCTCGATGCTGAAGACTGTATGGACCTTGAGTTTTATGATGGCGGGGTGCCACTTAAGGGTGGCACCCCGCTAGAGGTGTTGTTCGATCCATTCTCTCCCCATTGAAACTTAATGCCATTAATACCAATTATGCCGGCGACATATACAGGGTGAAATGAAAATAAAAAGTTGAACAAATGTACCTCAACAACCAAAATAGGTGATGACATGTAAATTGCCAAAAATATTTCTATTTTCATGGTCATGAAGTCGTCGTAAATTTGGATCAAATATGTTGAGCCGCTTCTGAAATATCTTCAGAAGACTGAAGTCGTTACGAAAAAAAAAAGTTTTCCGTATATCAGTAATTTTTCTAATATTGAATCGAAACTTGGTGTTTTGAATCGAAACAATGATAAATCACATTTGAAATGAAATAACACTGGAAACAACTCTAGGCCAACTACTTTTAGAAAAAACACAGTCAACTTTTTTTCTGATAAGTAGACGAAAAATTATTTTTTTGTGGTAACAACTTCAGTTTTGAAGATATTTCAAGAATGACTCAAGATATTCAATTCAAGTTTAAGACAAATTCATGACCATGAAATCAGAATTATTTATGGCGATTCACATGTCTTCACCTATTTTGGTTCTTGAGATACAAATGTTCAACTTTTTATTTTTATTTCACCCTGTATATACCGCCGGCATAGTTCGTTTGATGGACTTACATAGGCTAATGGGAGATAGAGGACTTCAAGGCGAGCCAGGATCCACTGAAGAAATTTGTTTTCTCCATTGGTTACGAAGATACAGGGTGTTTTGTGTGTTTCGTATGAAACTTTTGATAAGCGATATTTCTGAAACAGCTAGAGATATTTTCTTGAAATTCATCAGTAATATTTCCCTATTGGAACTTCCCTGAAGCCATACTGGGTAAGTCAAAATCCAGGGCCGGGATTGAAAAAATGTGTCCCTTTTGTATTTGATCAAAAAGTATATTTTCTGACCGTTTTTCAAAAAAACTGTTATCGGATTCGAAAAGCTAAAGAAAAATGCTTCAAGAATCACTCTTCAATTTTGATGGCACACCTTAATCGTTTCGACATAAAAATTGAAAGTGAAATTTTAGGGTAAGTTTCCATTTTTGACCGGACATAATCGACTCATTGTTTGATTGAATTCATTAGAATTCATTTTTTAGCTTGTCTCTGTGGAATAGAAGGGCTTGGTAGGAAGAAAAATTCCATAGCCGAAGATTTTTTTGACGACCAAATCGAGTCTAATTTTGGTTTCACTCTCGATTTTGTCATAAAAGAAAATGGTCGGCTCCGGAGTTTTTCTTCCAACCAAGCTCTTCTATTCAACAGATACAAGCCAAAAAATTTATTTTGATGAATTCAATCAAACAATGAGTCGATTATGTCCGGTCGAAAATGGGAACTCACCCACAAATTTTACTTTTAATTTTATTGTCGAAACGGTTTGGGTGTGCCATCTAAATTAAAGAGTGATTTTTAAAGCATTTTTCCTTAGCTTTTTGAATCTGATAGCAGTTTTTCAGAAAAGCGATCAGAAAATGTACTTTTTGATGAAACAAAAAAGGGACACCTTTTTTCTAGCCCGGCCCTGGAGGCAAAAACAACAAAAAGATCAAATTCTATCTTGCCAATACTCAGCAGTCGCGATGCCTTTTGCACTTGCCGTCAAAACATCCGTTAATGAACAGGCCCCTGTCAAGTTTTCACATTCAGGTATTCTGACCTAATTTACTAGTGGTATCTCACTTTCGCGCATGTGATTTCTCGCTCTATCTCCCTCTAACTTAGATCAGATCAGTGAGTTTTGTGGTAACATTATTCAATTAATCAACTTGAAATCTGTGTCCTCTCGAGTTGTGAATGGGAAACGATGGGGGTGGATTCGGCACTCGTGGTATGGGGCAGTTTCGACATGGTGTATAACATGGTGAGGTGACATTGAAGTATAGGTAATAACGTTATATAATTTATAGGCCTGCAGTGCCACCAGAATGACTAGGTGAGTTTATTGTTTGTTAATTGAATTTGTCCATTTATCCAATACCTCTACCTTATGTTACCTTGTATTGTAAGTACTTACTTTTTGAAATAAAATTCACTAAAAGTTTGTCTTTTCTTACCTAACAATGCTGATTTCATGACACCTGAACGACTATTATAAAAAAGACACATTGTATATGCCTAAACTAAAAGATGCAAGGAGGATATATGTTGAAAGAGGGTAGTCGAAACTACCCCACCTTAAAAATGAATGTACCCCACTAATGGGGCACTTTCGTCATTTTCCGCGAAGAATTGTACGCGCGAAGAATTGCCTAGCACCCCAAAGCAAGAAGTCAGCAACAATAATAGGGGTTGAAAGCAGTCCCGATAAATTTAGACAAAGTCCTCATTTCTCATGAGGAACACACCTTGAGTCAGTTTAAGGATGTATTTGTTGAAAAACAGTCTCTTCGATAAAAAAGTGTCGAAAGTGCCCCGGTCTCCCCTACAGGTGTACCAAATTATACTTGATTTTAGCTATTTCTCCTTCTTTTAGACCAGAGACAAAAACTGACTCAGGTGTTCCGACCTCGATTTTTGTGAACGTCGTTAGCCGAAAGCCACACTCTGATTCTCTAACATTTTCGACAATTGAAAATTGATGCTCCGCCGCCATCTTGTGTTCTCCACAATGAACATGTTTCAAAGTGATATATTGTTACAATATTTCGCGTACGGGTTCGAATATAATTGAGACGATCCATTTAGAACACACACTGTTTATTTCGGCGTACTACTACAATAAATGCCAACAATTATCCACTTGGAATCATAACGCAGGTACTTCGCTTGTTTCGCACTTGTTATCCCTTCGCATTCCAACTCAATACTGCCGCGAGCTGCCGGCTGATGCCTTATATAAGGCCTCCGAATGGTGTTCCCGAACCCTCTGTCTGCTTCCAGCAAATTCCATGGTGGTCTGGCATATGCGGTTTCTAGATCATTCCTGAATAATCGCACACGTTACCCGTGTGCTTTCCATGTGTTCTGGAATCTGCGCCTCCGCCAAAGTGGACTGATGTGCCTTGATCGAACGTTCGAGTCTCCATTGGGTTTCACATACACGAACGCTCTGGAATGCACGAGATCGCTCCAGACTTCTACACTGCGATCTAATGGTGGAAAGATCCAGAAACATCGAGTGTTTACCTATATGTACGAGATCGCCGCTCGTAACAATATGTATAAATAGGAGAATTATGCCTCAACGAAGAAAGATATCAATGTGTTAGGTGTTGCAAACGCTAATCGAATGCGTACGAATCCACCATATAAAAATGACCAATGATTTTTGTCACTTGGCCGTCATCTTTGATCCGCCATTTTGAATTTCCTTGAAAGTGGTCCGATTGAGTGAAATTTGCAGGTGATGTGAACTTCGCTAAGATACATCCAATTTTGGACAAATGATGCTCTGCCGCCACGTTGGCCGCAATATTGAAATTTCTTATTAGTATAACGATTTTCGTAGAGCTTGGAACTTACCCTTGTTTCGTATGATCATTCTTATTTTCCAGCTAAATTTCAACATTCCGCTGCCATCTTTGGCCGTCTTATTGAAATATATTATTAATGGAACGATTTTCATGAAACTTGGAACTAACCCTTGTCTAGTACGATCATTCTGATTTTCAAACCAAACTTCATGATTCTGCCTCTATTTTGGCCGCTATATTGAAATTTTTGCCCAAATAACGTTAGAACCCTAATTAACATATCGCGTTCACTAATCCTTCAAAAAAGAAGTGCGCTACTGAGCCTCATGCCCATGAGGCATATTATTTACTCAGAGGGGCGATGCTGTGAGAAATAAGTGTTCCCGACATTATTGAGTCAAGACTCGAGTCAAAAGTCAAAAGGTAAAACTTTTCTAATTAGAGAATAAGGCTTTCGTCGAGGCTTTCGTATTCGCCTTTCACAAGTATATTTTGATATTGAGAAACAATCCAAAACAGCTGATCAATAGTAGGTACTAGCAAGTTGCCTTGCATTTTATGATAAGGTTATGAGATTACACATTTTTATTCTTTACTGCTAACAACTGCCCTTATATCAAAATGAAACATGTTGTGTTGCAGATGAAAATATTTATTGTATACTTAATGTAATGAATTGGAACATATAATAATTGTGTTTTTAATTTTAAAATTCGATGTATTTACATATTATATAGGAAGTATATACAGTAAAATCGACATTTACCTACAAAATTTATTTTTGAGGATCCCATCATATACTTGTAATGATGTAGTAGTAACAGGATTAAACGGTTATGGTGCATAGTAAAGGCGGTTAAGCCAAAGTTCTAATAACAATGTTGGCTCTAACGGTAGTACAATGGTTTTGGTATATTATTTAGACTAGCTTTATGTATTTTAGATTTACTCTTGAGGTCACTTTAAAGCTGCTGTTAGCATCTTATGGCACTGACATGTACCTATAAAATAACAATGGTGGAAATTCAGATTTCGTGCGATATGGATTTCGGTAGAGATCGCACGAAATGTGAAAACGGCAAGGCATGGAATTTTATTGCTTTGAATGGTTTTGTTATCATGCTATTATAATAAGTAATAATTTTTTTTTTCAAATTCTTTTTTGTAGACTCTCTTAGGGCTCTGAACGCTTTCAACATACAAAACCTTGGAATACGATAATAAAATTCCATGGTGGAAATCAAAAATTGAAAGTGGTAATATTGAAATCTATGAGAAATGTAATGGTAACAAAACTACAGGTTTTACTATAGCTAACTATTTATGAACATTGTCAATCCACAGACAATAATGATTAAAAAAATACAATAGGTATTATAGGTACTCGTAATAACGGATGTGACTATAGATTTCGCATTAATAAATAGACAATGGTTATTTTTATTAATATTAAAATTGGTTCAAAGCTGCTCAGTCTGTCATCACAGTATCTGCTCTATCGTGCATGTTGGCATGCTACGTACTATTCTAATCGTTTACGATTACAAATATCTTAGGAATAAAGTTTCACTCTTAAAATTAGAAAACACAGTATCTTTCATATTTACAATTTTACAATGTAATGAAATGTAATAATCATCGATCTGGATCGAACTACACAAGGTAGGGTTTACAGCACGAATAATCTAATACTCAAATTATATTTATGTAGGTAGTATATTTAGCGTGTTTTGAATATGTACAAAACTGAGCTTCTTGCAACACCTTATAATAATAATATTAATCGATATATTCTTTTATGGAATGTAAAAAAACAACCAACTTTACAACAACTACAACAATAATTATAGAAGATTTCAAAGTGAAAAACTATTGAGTTGATGATAACACACCATTAAATATTTTCTATCCTTTTGCAGGATAACAGAACAACCCGTCAACTACGACATGTAAATAAAGTGGATTTGGGTAACAATAATCGTCGGAGCGGTGTAAAAGAGGCGTTTGGTTTGCACGTATGAACTTTTTTCAAAACAACAATATTTAATGATTCAAACGTTCACTCTTAAAACCTAGAAAATATCACAAAAGGGGCAACAAATATCACTTAGCATAGGTAACATTTAAATTAAAATATTTGACTAATTAATAATTATTAAAAATAATAAATTGTAACTAGTGCGGAAAATTGGTGGCTCAAGCTAAGTCAGTTGGACACGTACGAAATTTGACAGTTTCTGACTGATAACGTTTATATCGCAACTTTCGATCCGCTCGAGTTTCGATCGGATCCAGAATGGTTTCATTCGAGTGCGTTTTCATCTTCGCACGTTCGATCCTCTTCACTCAGTCTTTTTTCACTCCGTTAGAACTAAGTTAGAATTGACAGGAGACAACAACATGGTTTAAAACGCGTTAAACCTACAGATAATCGAATCCGAACTATTCATATCGGCAATACCAAGCGGATCGTTCCGATCGGATAGAGTTTTGACCGGATCCAAAGCTGCGATATAAACGTAGTCAATTTCTCAAACTGAATTGCATGCAACCTAGGCCGAGCGTAGACTGTGACGTCGCCGGCTACCTGCGTGCGGCCAAGATTGCATTCGATTTATTGCGGGAAATTCTGTGAGATTGACAAATCTCATATAGCCCAGGTATTTTAGATTTATGGCGTGAAAAAATTTATGACCAGCTGAAAGTTTGCAAAACTGACCCTAAACGGTCTCGACTGTAACAATTCAAAAGTCCCCTGCGATCCCCTTTCACAATTACTTCCGAAAAGTCAACACAGTGTTGACACTAACAACGCTGTTTAGCGGATTTTGTTTTGACCAACACTCGAGCCAACAGTAGTTGTTTGACCAAGGAAAATTCGTAAAATACTGAGAAAATAAATCATTCTTTAGTTCTGTATCGCAAAACTGGAAATTCTGTAGTTAAATAATTAGAATTGATCTAATGAAATATCACTAACAGTGTGTTAAACTAACGCAGCTTTGTTAAACCCGAGAATAGTGTATGAGATGACATTTTGCCGCGGTGGTGTAGTTGAAAAAGCTTCGCTTCGCGCGCTCTAAGCCGGGATTCGATACTCCGCGGAAGAAAATTTCCTTTTGGAAAATTTATACTATTCTCTCTGAATATTCCGTGTACGTAAATACCACGTAACTTTTGAAGAAAAAAAAAGTATCCCTCTCAGGAATATTGAACCCGATCTACGGCGTGCGAAACGAAGCTTTTTTGTCTACATCACCGCAATCTTCCATAGGCACAGCAAATAATGGCGGAAAAAAAGCTTCGCAAAAAGAAAAAGCGCACACGGGATCGGAGGGGACTTTCGGTATGTTATATAGCCGAGACCGTTTAGGATCGGTTTTGCAAACTTTCAGCCGGTCACCAATTTGTTCACGGTTCCATTATAATATCACCTAAAATTGGTACCTGGGCTAATACAGGCTCCATTCAGACACGTTTTAAAATTACTTTTTATCAAGGGGTTTCTGATGCTATTGAGAAAGTGAATGATTAGTAGTAGAAATCACTCTTGGTACCTTTATTTTGAGAATAAAAAAATTAAATTTTGCATGCGTTTTCCTTTAGAAGGAAATATAATATGGGTGATGCTACATCTGATTTCCAAAATTTTCAAATTTCTTGAAGAATTTTGATTTTATTCAAATTTGGAAGTCCAATAAGACTCTCCATACATTTCTCTTCAAGGAAGTAGTATGTCAAATTTGGATTTTCCATTTTGAATATAAAGATACCAGAAGTGATTTTTACTAATCCACGGTTTCAGTGGCATCAGAAATCCCTCAAGATCCGATGTAGAAGAAGGAGATGGTTGCCAATGTCAGAGCTTTCGATTTACCCTCGGATTTACCTATACAGGGTGATATGTATGAAAAGTGTCGGACCATCTCAACGGTGCCTAATATGTCTTTTAATTTTGAAGTTATGAAGGGACAAAAGTTGGTCCTTTGATTGCTTCTATTTCCGTTGTTTCGAAAGATTTTAGTAAACTGTTTATGGCAAAATATTGAGTACAAAAAATCAACCTCTGAATCTGCATTGAATTTCTGTTTTCTGTACAAGGTGAATCCTAAACCACAAAAAATTAGTTTTTTTAAAAAACAAGCAATAGAATTGTATTGAAATGAATTGAGTTTAATGGTTTTATTGTGCTCAACATAGGTTATGGGACCAATATGGCTGTTCACAGGTACTTCCAGAAAAAAATAATTTTCAGGATTCATGACTCACCCTGTATACAAAACACAAATTCACGGTTGATTTTTTGTACTAATTCTTTTTCCATAAACAGTTTACTAGAATCTTTTGAAACAACGAAAATATAAGTGATCGAAGGACCAACTTTTGTCCCATAGCTTCGGAATTAGAAGACATGGAATTTTTTCACAACTTTCCAGCACTCTACTACACTTCCAAGTTAGGCACCTTCAAGGTGGTCCGACACTTTTGAAACACCCTGTATAGGATGTTTCAATGAAAACGAGCCACCCTGATTAAAACTTTGCCAGCTGAAATTTAGAAAATTTACCGAGACCCGTCAATTTTTGTTTGTTTGAACAAAATAATTACAATAAATTGAAGTTAAATTGAGGGTAGCAGTACCACGGTTGAGGGAATGATTTTTCAAGATTGAATTTTACGTCAGAAGATGTCCCTCCTCGAAACAAAAATCGACGGGCCTTGAAAATTTTTCCAAACTTCACTTGTCAAAAATTCATGCAGGTTGGCTCGTGTTCATTGAAACACCCTGTATGTACTTACTAGCATGATTTTCCAAAAATTTTGTTCTTCAGTTTTCTAGTAGATATCTATATAATAATATGATAATTAAAAAACCTGGATTTCTCGAGAAGCAGACCTGAGTTACGCCTAGGTACACGATTTTGATGTTCAGTGCAGGTTTCATATTCTGTTGAAATCGTGCAATTCGAAAGTTCTGAGTGATGAACATCTCCCACTAGTCTACAATTTGAGACGTAGGACAGTTTTGGTAGGTACCTAGGTATCTATTGAAATTTAATAGAGCTCGGCCAGTTTTCCAGGTGAAAATATCACAATTTTTTTTCTAAATCAACAATAATTTTCAACAATAAAAACACACGCCATAATCAATCATCATCGCCTGTTCATTACGTGCAAATAATTTCCCTGTGGCGTCCCCGGAATTGTTTCAGTAGGTATAGGATTTTTTTCACCAAGTTTTGATCACGTTGTGATCTGTCTCCAGAGTCCAGGGTCGTCACGCGAAATTTTCCAGAGTTTCAGGTACGCTTGACACAAATATCAATAATCACAGAGCAGGTGTGCAAAATATTGCAATGAAAATATGTTGAATGGCACGAATTCATTTTGGTCATGGTTTATATGTAACATGAAAACCTAGTACACATAACTTATAGCGTTGAAAGCGCTACAGTAGCGTTTTTATAAGTTATAGAATATTTATTTATTTTTTTTTAATGTACATAGCAGCTCCAATTTATATTTTACCCTGTTTCCTTTGGTCCAAAAATATGGGTAATTACAGTACAGGTACACATACACACAATATTGAGACCAGCCAATAATTTTCCACTATCAGCTCTATTGGCACGACTTTATTGTTTATTGCTCAAAACGTAGGTAATAAATTTTTTGCATCATATTTTGTTTAAAGCGTTAAACAGGGCGGCTTATTTGAAGGCTTTTAAATTGATATGTGACATTATGTGCACTAGGTTTGAACAAGAAAAATCATTAATTTACGTTACAAAAATATCCCTTCCTGATCTTTACCAACCGATGGTGCATCTTAAATCCTAGACATTTACTTTTTACAAAATAACGAAACAACTCACCGCGTCGTGTGATATCACAATATGTAATGCACAATAATTGATTGAAAAAACGTGGGTGTATACACAATTACTTAACTATTATAATAAATAGTTAATAGGTTTTTCGTAAAATATGAGTTTTCTATGTACAGTGCTTTTGCAGCTACACGTTTTGCGAACCTTCATAGTTATAACGACTGCAAAAATTTACAAAAGAAATCATATACTTTTTATGGTGATACCTAGTAGTATTAATTTGTAGTATAAATGGAGAAAATCCACACTTTTTTTCACGTTTAACGTGACACTGGTGAATCTTCATGTCGCAGGATCACACTGTGTATTAGAAATGCTTGATATGTACCTTGTATTAAATAATTGGATAATGGTCACCTATGCTACATTTTTATTAGGATTGTTCTTGTTTACACGATGATGACGGTGATGATGACGATGGTGATGTGGCGTAGTTGGATGATGCAGTTTCATTCTTGTGCGTCTGCATAGCTGTTGTAGTGATAAAAGAAGAATATGAGAAAGACCGCAAAAGCCGTTGGAAAAGTTATCCGAGCTATAACGTCTATAGTCTTTGCTACGCGGATTGGATGAGGGGGCTCCTTTTTTCGCACCTGCAAGAAACAAGACTACTCCAGGTTAGACTCTTGCAGTAAGAAATGAAACATACACAAAGCTCTAGTGCTATTAAGCCGTTCATTTAGCCAAGCAATTGCAATGTCTTCTTCTTTTCGACCGTTTACATCGTTCTCACCGATGTCTTCATTACCTCCACTCATGAAAACTCAATTGAGCTGCTCATTTTGTCAGTTCTCTACTGTATAAAAATTACCTACCCCAATGAAAAGTCCCCAAAATCCTCCCTCCCCACATTCAAAATGAACAGCAATTTTGCGTTAGTTTCACCTATTTCATCATGTACCTGCAGTTCAGTTTAGATAAATTGTGCATTCACGTTAGTGAGATGTCTGAAAGATCGAGCGAGCGAACAAATACTGAAACCAGATCGGTGAGTAAATTATTCCAGGCATCAGGAGAGTCTTGATCTATTCCGTCTTGAAATCTAAACGACAATATCTATTATTATTATTATTCATCGCAATATTCACCTATTATTATAGTGTTTACAATATTGAACAGTTTATTTTGGAATCCAAATCTGATATTTTTGGATGTATAACAGAAGGCGGTAGAGATTGAAATTTACGAATACATATGTTAGAATTCCCCTTGATAATGTTACGTATTTCGCGTACGGATTCGATTACAATTATTGAGACGATCGTTTTAAAATACACACTGTTTATTACTGCGTACTACAATAAATACACGCCAACAATTATTTACGCTTGAAAATATCGCTGAGACTATCGCTTCCTATCCGCTCGCTCTTTCTTCCAATTCAATACTGCCCGTGAGCTGACGGTTGATGCCTCATATAGGCCCCCGAATAGTGTTCCCGAACTTTCCATCATCTTCCAGCAAACTCGACAGTGACCCGGCATACGATTTTCTAGGTAATCTTCCGAATAATCCCACACATTTCGCGTATAATTCTGCCGTGCTCTAGAGCCGGCGCCGCCGCCAAATGGACGAATGTGTCTTGATCAAGCGTTGGAGTCTCCATGTATTTCAATGCCATCACGTATACTCTAGAAATATCCAGAGCTCCGCGCATTTGTACACTGCGGCTGTGGAAGACTCCAAAAATATCGCGTGCTTACCAGATTGCACGGGAATCGTCGCTCGTAGCAATATCTAAATGAATCGGCCGTTTTTTCGCGCAAACATTTTCACTAAGAATCGGAAGTTATTGAGGCTGCATCCGAAGGATTTTCAAAGAATATCCCTACGTACTCGTCTGATGGAAACTGCTTATTAGAGATCTTTTTGATATTTACCAAAACTATTTATAATATGCTATAACGCTTAGTGAGAATTTACAAAGAGGTCCCATGGTAACCTTTTGTCACAGCAGCCGGTAGGTGGTGCAAGCAAGTTTTGAAAGTAGCTAAGTCAATATTAATAGTGGAGTAGTGAAAGGACTTTGTTTTGTGGTGGGCTATTATAATTTTTCACTTGATACCGATTTTGTATTCAGGCTTTCCATCATCCTTCCAAGGCTTCCACGGGTGTCACAAACAGGTACTGTAGAAATGTAAAAATTTGGACCTGTCCCAGTTTCGACCAAAAGTCAGATTTCTCAAAACCTGTTCAGGGAAGTCGCTATACCTATACCGCGGAACGGTTTTCGAATTTTCCGTCAATTTTCACTATTTCACAAGCTTATATCAAAACATCCGGTAAGAAGGCTGAAGGGTCAAAGTTGACTCAAGATTGAAATTGAAAATAGGGAAGTTCAGCGAAACTTACTGAAAAAGAAACTACCTTCTCAAATCTAATAGGCGGAAGAAGCAAAAAAAAGGAAAGAGCCATCCATGCATGTAATTTTCAGTTCAATTTGGTCAAGAATTTCTTGTGAAATTGAAAGTTGACTGCTTGTTTACGTATGAAACATCCCCTCTTTACTCACCTGCACGTGAATCTGTAACCTGGAATGCGACAAAACTTTAAGTTTTCACGTCATCCAATTTGTTCAAAAATCAGAATTACGCCTAATCTTCGGATACCCTGTGATGAATTGCAAGATGTTAAGAGGCTGTTAGGTCAAGGATGGTCAAATAACTCCAATAGGGCTATTGCGGAAATTTTCGGGTCGTCCACCCGCGTTATTAATTGGGTCATAAGTATTATAACAATAACGAGACTTTTTTCACATCCTAGGTTACGCATTCACAAAGGTGAGAAAATAGGTGAGGAGCTTGTCGGCGACTCCTGGAGGACCACCTGTCGGCGAGCGCGGTCGACTACCACTCCACTCGCGGGCTCGATCACCGCCGGGGACGGATTTTCGCCTCGAAAACAAGCTTCTTGGTTTAGTTAGAATGCTTGCTGATTGCAAGACGCGCCATGTGTCGCATAGCACGTAAAATACGAACGATGGTGCCGACCCCATGCGATGTTGGTGGTCGTTAAAAATCCCTACCCTGTGTTGGAATACACACTTACACAGGGTTTCGGCAAAATTCCCGGTATAGTGGAGGAAAGCATTCACCGGCGTCGGTGTTAGGCCTCGTTGCGGAAATCGGCCGACGTTAAATAAACGAATATAAAAAAAGAAAATAAGAAATTTTCCTTTCTTGATCAAGAAATAATTCTTTACTTTCACCACAATCAATTCTTGACTGAATTGAACTAAAAATTACCTTGAACTTTTTGGCATGGGATGGCTCTTTTCAAGACACGTTACAATTTGCTTACTCAAATCCCTCAATCGATTTGAGAAAGTAGCTTCATTTTCAATCACTTTCGATGAGCCTCCATATTTTGAATTTGTATTTTAAGTCAATTTTGACTTTGACTCACTAGATATCTTATTGGAAATATTACCTTCAACATGAGCCCTGTAACTTGAGAATTGGTGAGAAATTAAAAAACTCATCATCGTAATCCCAAAACATTGCTTTTCTCTAGGGTTGCATTTTGACCGGTCAAATAAGATTTGGTCAATTGATTTGGTCAATTGACCGGTCAATTGACGGTCAATTGACGGTCAATTGACGGTCAAATTGGTCAAATATTAACAAAATACGCTGAAAACACGTGTTATCATCATTCAACATTATTTATTGAAATAAGACACTAATTTGAATATTTCGTTAAGTAAGTACCGTATTATCAAAAACTTTCCTCCTCTAGGCAGGCTGTGGCCTGGCCGAAATCAGCTTTGTTTGCCTGCCAATGACTCGAGGGTACTATATTTTACTCGATTTTTTATTTTATTTCAAAACAAATAAATTTGAATAAAAATATATTTCAATTTTAATTTTTGGTAATTATAGGTAGGTACCTACGCGAGCACCTTAAGGCTTTATTCTCAGTAGGTAAAAACTATCTGAAGGATTTCTCCCTCAAAAATGGAGATAAAAACTCAATTTATTTAGTTTAGTTATGGTGTATGGAGTGTATTACAAAATTGAGTACAAAGCGTTTTTTTCAAAAATGTGATTTTTTTTTGTCAACAACTTTTTTCAAAAAACGGCTCTGTACTCAATTTTCTACGTCTCTCAAAATTATAAAACAGTTGATAATTTTTTTGTTTGTCAAAAAATGACCCAGTAATCCTTTAGAGACTTTTTTAGTGTTTTAGGGCTATTGGGCTCCTAAAAAAATGTGGGGTAATCCAAATGGAAACAAGGTGGACGAATAATTGATGGAATCCCATCAAAATTTCTATATCTCTCCACCTTTAGGTACTTTTTAGAGAGAAATATTGATACCCTGCGTATAAAGCCCTAACTAATTCAGTTCAGGTACTCATACATATAGTATATGGTATATGATATAACATGTTCCGAAAATTGAACTAATATTTGGTTTTATTTTTAGACTTCATTAAATTTAAATTATTATAAATCGTGCCAAACGAGGCCCGGGGGGGGGGCTCGTATTTGACCGGTCAATTGACCAGAGTATTTGACATGGTCAAATGACCGGTCAATCGACGGCTCGTTTGACCGCTCAATTGACATCGTGCAACCCTACTTTTCTCAGATCATTGTGTACTAAAGATTAACGGAACATTCGGAAACTGTTTCGCGGTAGAAATATAGCGACTTCCCCGAACAGGTTTTGAAAAAATCCAAACTTTTTTTGGAACTGGGACAGGTCAAAACTCTTTTGCAGTACCTGTTTGTGACACCCTGTACAAGGTTATTGGAAACCCTGACAAAATTGGAAGAGTTTCTACTTGAAGAAAAAAAATAAAATTGAACCGATTCCCGTCAACAACTTTTTTAGTAGCATCAGAAACCCCTCAACATGTTTTTGTTCAATTTATTTTGTGATCCATTTCCCAATAAAGACGTATTTTTATAATTAATATTAGTAAGTATTATAAAATTTGTGGGTAGATAGGTACCTACTGTAGGCCGACCGCCGACCATAATACGCTCAACTAGTGATGACGTAGATTGATGTAGGCCAGGGCGCCGTTGCCATGGCGACCATGGATGCAAACCCGGAATGACAGTTGACTTTGACATAACTTGCGTCAAAAATCGTCAACAGTGAACAATGTTGCGGTTGTTCTGCGACAACAAAGTGTATAAAAGGCTGTTCGAGGTTCCAGGTAGAAATCACCTATTCCTCAGTGGAGCAACGTGCAAGGGGGATCAAGTGCAGTTCAAAGTAAAAGTGTGTCAACTTCAACTACTGTTATTTCGGGTTTGTATCCATGTAGCCATGACAACGGCGCTCTGACCTACACCAATCTACGTCACACAAATTGAGCGTACTACGAGGCGTATTATTATGCCTAAAGTACTTGAAAAAAATTCTAAATATTTTTTTTAGCTCCTTGATGTATTTCCCTAAACTGCCCTGGACTTTTTTACGATCAGTTCGGAACACCCTGTATAAGTTTTCGTCGGTGCTTGTGTCATAAAGGGCAACGGAAACCGCATATTTTACAGGAACATTTCTACCATCATTCTCTTCCTTATGCAATTTTGAGACGATTTAGGTACGGACGACTACAATTTACTTATAGTGGAGCGAAATCGGCCTGAAAAGTCGTAGTTTTTTTTTGAAGGTATAACAGCACCAAACCTTATAGGTTTTATAGAGAATCAAATTCCACGTATGTATGGTGATTTTGGGAATGATCTTGTGGTAGGGACCTTTTTTATGGGCAAAAAACCTCAAAAATTGAAAATGAGCTGTTCTGCATTCACAACGTTATATCTCTGGATCCAGTTGAGCTATCGGTCTGTTCTTTTTTTTAAATAAAAGGACATGGAAAAACCTTCCCAATGGTACATCATTGACTAAAATGTATTGTTCATAAACGTGTTTATTGAACAATAAACATTATATTGACCGAGAATGCAGTCCCTTTTTGACCATGCAAAGAACTTTTTTCCCCGTAGGAATTTCTAGATACAACCTGCGAGAAAAATTAAGCCAAAACATCGGGAAAAATTTTAAAGAAAGTTTCACTCATCTAGGCCGTATAGTTTGTCAGTTATGAATTTTTTTCTGGCGCATTGAGTTGGAACGTCGCCTAGCGTGTGCTTGCATACAGTAAACCGCCGCATAACAAACAGGGAACGCGGCACGGCCGCCGCGGTTTACTGTATGCGAACACACGCTAAGCGACGTTCTAACTTAATGCGCCAGAAAAAAATTCATAACTGACAAACTATACGGCCTAGATGGATGAAACTTCCTTTAAAATTTTCTTTAATGTTTTGGCTTGATGTTTCTCGCAGGTTGTATCTAGAAATTCCTACGAGGAAAAAAGTTCTTCGCATGGTCAAAAAGGGACTGCATTCTCGGTCAATATAATGTTTATTGTCCAATAAACACGTTCATGAACAATAATTTTTAGTCAATGATGTACCATTGGGAAGGTTTTTCCATGTACTTTTATTAAAAAAAAGAACAGACCGATAGCCCAACTGGATCCAGAGATATAACGTTGTGAATGCTGAAAAGCTCATTTTCAATTTTTGAGGTTTTTTGCCCAAAAAAAAGGTCCCTACCACAAGATCATTCCCAAAATCACCATACATACGTGGAATTTGATTCTATATAAAACCCATAAGGTTTGGTGCTGTTATACCTTGAAAAAAAAAACGACGACTTTTCAGGCCGATTTCGCTCCACTATTACAATAAATATTAAGTTTAGCCACTTGAACTTAACGTTTTCACGTAGATGGGATTGTTCCTCGTCGGGATGACTACCACCTTCCTAACCCGTTTTCTTTGATTGTTTGTTGAGTTGCATACCCGCCCGGCGTAGAAAATACATATATTCTGTGTGGTTTCCAAATTTCACTAATTTTTTTCTTAAGAACCAGTGGATAATCCGCAAATTTTCTTTCGCATTACCTTCTTGAACACTGTTTCTAGTCTATTCTTCCTTTTTTCAAATTTTTCAAATTGAGTCGACCGCCAAAAATACACCATGTGAGCTCCCCGTAACTTTGATGATTTTTTTCCAAAAACTTTGTTGATAATCCGCAAATTTTCTTCCAGAGAATCTTCTAGGTCACTGTTCTTCGTTCATTCGTTCTTTTGGAATTATCGAAATCGCGTTGCCCTTTATGACACAAGACCCGTTCCGCCATATTTTGACGGGATCTATCCACAGTTATTTTTTTATTTTTTTTATTCGTTCATTTAACGTTGGCCTGTTCCAACACAGGGTAGGGATTTTTAACGACCACCAACATCGCATGGGGTCAACACCATCGTTCGTATTTCACGTTCTATGCGACCTACGCGTCTATGCGAGAGCTTGTTTTCAAGACGAGAATCCGATGAGCGAGAATCCGAGTGGTACTCGAACCCACGACCTCTGGCAATCTGGCGTGGTAGTCGAACTGTTTTTTTCTATTTCTGACCATCGAAAAAACACCTTGTAGACTTATAGAGTGAGCACCTACTAAATATACTCTATAAAAGTTGAACATTTGAAGAAAAAAAAAATGGGCAAGTGAAAGAAACCCGAAGAATATGATTATGTAGGCATCTTGAATGACTTGCCATACGACTATGAAAGGCTGCGAAATTTGAAATTTGGCACTTCCCTATTGGTTTGGAAGGAAAATGGTGTTCGCTCTGAATTCCGATTGGGAAACCTCACACATATTATACGCAACACAACACACCGTGTTTCCGTGACCCGATAACCGAGCAGAAATTAAATTTTCATTGATGAGGCACACATGCTTTGCCTCAGTCCTCTCCCAAGAATCGCATTATAAAGCTTTATCCCAGTCACAGCAGAACACCATCACCGTGCAAAATAGCTTTTGTCGCGAAAAACACGCAACAATGTTTCTCGAAGCTGCTTTCTCAATCGCATTATTATCTCCGGCTTTGATCAACTCACCCCTCGTACATGCTTATGCTTTGCGTGCGTTCAACATTAAGAAGGAAAACTCCCGCTGAATCACACTATGCAATTAAAACTAAATTAATATGAGTAATAATTATTGTTCACCTATCGGCATTAAAGTAAGTATAGGTACAAAACACACACGCAGCAAGAGTTTTCCGAAAAAAATGCAACGTTTTCTTCCTTGAGGAAAACATTGCAGTTGCAAGTTTCTCTATAAAGTGGAAAGAACACAACTACTTGCGGCAACACAAAACGAGAACTTTGCGTAATTTACCTCTGCCGCACAGCCGTTATTGGCCGTGTGAGTGCAAGGATTTGGTCCACAATTGGTGCAGGAAACGATTTCGTTCGCCACCGTTGAATCCCTTTTTTTATCTCCCTAAACAACAAAAACATTTCTTACATAAATAACACGAGCAGGATCTCTGAAACACAAGTTTTTATGTACAACAATAGACAAGAGAATACTTCCAAGGATTAGTCAAATAAGGTTAAAATGTAGTCATTATGAAGTGTTAAAGTCCAGCATAATGTTTTATAATTCCATCTGCAAACTTACTGTAGTAAATTCAGGGCTTTCACAGAATGTGGAATAATATTCTTGTTCGGCGGTTTCCTGATAATTAAAATAAAACAAGAATGAATCAGAAAATCATAAGAAAGTCGAACAGAGCACACGGGGATAAGAGAACAAAAAAACAACGAAATGTGGTTATTGAATCGTTTTATAGTGAAATTATAAAACTCAATCTCAGGAGTTCATATGGCTTATGTTTTATTAAAAATGGTTTAGTTTTATTATTTTTATTATTATACTTTTTGTGCAGTCTATTCTACCATATAACAAAAACATGCAACAGGCAGTGTTTATACACAAGACAGATTTGGAAAAAATAGGTAGTTTTCTTAATAAATGGACCTTATTGGATGAAGAGCTGAAAGGTTGATGATACAGGCAAGCAAAAGCACATTGACATATGAGTGCCTCACACCACGTATTTACAGGAATGGCTGTGAACTAACCACCTTGGACGTGTGGTGATTCACTCTCAGTACTTAATGTATGTGTTTCAATTTCTGTGTCTGTGTCTACAATAATGTCGGAAAACCACACGTAACGGTTTAATTCATTCGATTAAGGGTAGCTTGGGTACCAGTAGAATCTAGAAAGTTTAAAATTGATTAATCCAATTACCTAACAGAACTTTGCATCCTGTAATTTTAGAAACACTCATTGAGGGCCCTTTCAGGCCGGTAACTAACCAAATTTGTTCGGAAAGTGTTTTATTAATTATTCGGAAGACACCTTAGAGCGCTTCGAAGGGCGCGTCTCCTTTCACAACCTAACGCGATTATTTTGGGTGAGATGGGATGGCGGTGTGCAATTTCATTTCGCCGAATAAATTGAAAATGGAACGTATAATTTTTTGATCCTGTTGAAAAAAATCCAATAATCCAGGCCTGAAACATTATCCAACATTAGCTTGAAAAACAACAACACAATAGTTTCACACGAACTGGCAGTTATCCTGGGGTTGTCCTAGAATCGTGGCTACCTAATGAGGGATTTTCTTAGTGCGGTTTACTTATTTACTAGAAAATGTAATTTGTGATTCCAAAACGAATAGGAGGAGTGATCAGTAAACAGATATAACTGCTTGGACACTTACGGTAATCACTGTGGCTGAAGCTCGGCGGAAGCACACAAATGGATTAAAATCATTTAGGTACAGTATAGGGATAACATTGCGGTAATATCTTAACATTGCGAAAATATCTGGAGAATAGCGTAAATTGCACTTTTCAAATTATTCACGAAGAATTTAGGCACATAGATGAGTACAGTGGATTGCGTTCCAAAAACCCTAAATTCTTCGCGCATTTGATGCGATATATTATACAGATTTTTGTGTAGGTAGCCAAGCTCCTGGTGACGTCATTATCTACAGAGTCACCAACATGATTGTGTATGTTGCGAGAAGGCAAAAAGAATGAGAGAGGAAGGGGGTTTGACTTGGTGTCCCCCAGAAGCAATGATATATCACGATTCGAAAAGGACATTTATTTTGATTAATAGGTATAATTATATTGACATGGATAAAAAAATTGAACCATGCGCATGATCATATGGCATGCGCATGCAGGATATACGCTGTCGTGAGTGCAGTGTAGTAGGCGGTTAGGGATACTTGGGGCTAAAATATAGTCTTAGCTAAATTCCTAGGCTTACCAGGGGACTGGCCAGAATAATGCCTATCCTGCTGAGAACAGCGGGCAGTCGCTGCAACATGACAGACCAAACAACGTACAATCTTATGAGGAGCCACTGATAAAAGCGAAAAAAGGCCACTTTTTGCCCTTTAATCAGAAAAGTCAACACATGCTCGAATTAGAATAAAAAATCTCCGGAACATTGTTCATCGTTTTTGTTTTTTCATTAGAGTCTCATCGTTTAGTTCCTGCACGCTGTTATAGTATTGCATAACAACACCAAACAAAGTGAAGGAAAAACTAGATACGTGTTAACTAATATATACCTAAAAAATGTATGACACTCGCGAAAAATATCCTAGTTTCTTCTCTCAGGGCTATAAAGCTTACAGAGTTGTAACGCACTTGCATAACTCTAAGACAATGTTGAATTTCGTGAAATCAAGCAAATCCCTTCGACACATTTACCGGATATCGAAACCCATTAGAGTAGTTTGGCTGTGATAAGGATTCGTGATAGGATCTAATGGTATGGATCTGGATTGAATGGGAAGGATTGATGGAACTAGTTCCATCCTGCATGTGGGACTCACTTTTGGGCTCATCGTACCACCTCCCCAGACCAACCGGACTCACTGAGCCGCAATGTGATACTTGGATGCTTGATGGTAGTCCCATCCAAGACTTCGGCAGACCTCTAACGCCGGTACAAGTGGAAATATACCCGATGTCCGCCCTGGTTCGTAGTGACTTTGTCCGTCCCCCACCTACGCTGGCTGTTATTTCTCTCACATGGCCGTATTGCCGGTTGCAGGTATATTAATCGGAGAATCCATCTGTGAGACCTGTCGTTCAGTTTTTTTGGGTGTAAGTAATAGTATATCAGATTCTCGATGAATTTCTGGCATTACTGGACGTTTGAATGCTGTGAATGCTAGACGGTAAGGTGAGCTCAATGGGGCAACAAAAATTGTGTATGTCAAGACTACTCCCGAAGGAAAGGCCGCATCCACGTACGATGGGTGGATCCTGTGTGAAATGGATGGATGAGGGTTGCTGGGAATCACACTGAACTGAGGCAACTGACTTGAGCAGATCAAGATCCACAAAACTTATTGTGGTATTTTATCTCTACTAACACATTCAGAAATTAGCTCGGTTGGATGAGAATCGTTCCGTATATTTTTTGTTCGGTTTTTCGAGCCAAATTGAAACGGAATGAGGCCACGCAGCCGTTCAATGATGATTCGTGAATAGAAATCATGCTGAGATTAGCGAAGGGCTCGGCGAAGGGCAATCCGTCAAATCATTCTGCAAGATGACGACGAAGTTTCCCATCTGAACAGCTCAACGAATATGTTGTCGCGATAGAAAAATTGGACCACAATAACTTTTGAATGACACGAACAATCTCATTTATTCGGTTTTCACAGTGAGTTCGCTCAATCTTTTTGTTATGTATCTGCCGGAGGTGAAGATCAGGAGGCTGCATTTGAGATATCTACAGGGTGAAGTGTAAAACAGTGCAAAATTGCAGCATGACGACCCCGTGGCGCAGGTGCTTGCGTGGCTGCCTGCGGCCTCGGGAATCACGGGTTTGATTCCCGGTCAAATGTCTGAGTGTTTGTATTGTCCAATATGCAATTATTTGTCACACTTGTATCAGTAATCAAATAAAGGCAAAACCTCCTATGGCCAGTTTGAGCCGAAAAAAAGAAAAACATTTTTTTTCATTTTTTTTAAACTGCAGCAAATTCAACGAACCCCTATTTCCAAAATAATTTTTCTTATCAAATGTCAATTGAAGAATCATGAGACGTGATGTTTTGGCTTGTGCTCTGTTTCCAAATTTCTAGAATCGGAAGTCTGGTTCTGATTTTATGATTTTTTCTTTTCACGAAACTGGTTTATCCCATCGCTACACGCAAGATTATGTTACTCTGATGATAGGGAGGTCGCAAATTCTCGTGGCTAACAGACGGACGGACGGACAGACAAAGTGCAGCTAATACACTCATATGGTAATCCCTAAATGGCAATGGCACTACTAAGACATTCATATTCCAGTGAATTAAATCGTTTGTGACCTTCAGGCTTTTTTCGACAAGATGACCTTTAGAGATCGTCTTATTATCAACAAAAACTGAAATTTTGACATCAGTATCAAGTTCAGGAAATCAAAGTTACGAAATAAAAACTTTGTTTGAATGTAAAAATCTGTCCAATTTAATTTTTAAGAAAAAAAACCTGTGTCGGCCAATTGAAATGGGCTCCTTTTTGGGGCCTTGATAAAAATATTCGAGATAGTCTAAGTAGTATGAGGGCATAGGTCGTGCCGTGTGCAGCTTCGTGAAGATATATAGAGTTATGTCTTAATCGATTCCTGGGGGATCAAGGACTATGAAAAATTATGGTGGAATATTGGCATTTACTGCAGACAAATATGGTGGAGGCTCCAAAATGGGCTTCGTGTGGTAATAAAAAACTGTCTGTAGCTCGTTTGTTTTCAACGGACTTCAACATCTGACACGTCATTTTGTGAACAAAGAAATTCTCTTCTTATGTCATACCTAAATTTACAAACGTTATTTCGTGCAACTGTCAAAATAGTCTGCATAAGATATGCTAAATTCCGCCATTTTTTCAAAGTTATCCGATACTTTTTAAACCTGGCAGTATCATAGATCTTGAGGTGCCCTTTTTGAATGTCTACTTCTCCACTTCGTTTCTTTGCCGTTTTGGCCGCCATATTGGGAAGATGGCGCCCGAAAAACAGTTTTTGGTCAATATCTTAAATTCAACGGAATCAAGATTGAAACGTGTATATGTAGAGGAAAGCCCATTCAAATCTCTACAATTTGACATATCATTCATTTATTTGCGATTTACGGTTCTTGAGTTAGAGCTTTCAGAACTTCCGGAAGCATGAACTTTCGGCATTCAATCAGCATGTTGATACCACCGTCATGTAGTGAGCTAATTAACCATGAATAGCTCTTGGCCATTAATCATAGATGATCAAAATTTAGAAAATCGATCATGGTGATGTTATTTGTGTAATTACACGGTGAACTGTGAAAGTAAACTGACTTTAGAAAGAAATAAAGGTAATATAGCATTTGAAGGATATCAGATACATTCGAAACTCGTCATTATGATAAAATTTGTGGTCATCATTCAGAATATCCACTTTTCCACTTTGTATCTCTGCTGTTCTGGCCATAATTTTGAAAAGATGGCGCCCATCTGCACAACAACCGTTACCATGATTGATTTTCTGGATATAAATGGTCTCTGGTTGACAACCTATCATTATTTATGGTTGATTTAACTGCCACGTGGAGCTAAGATCAACTTGCCATGCTGATTGGATGACAAAAGTTGCTGCTTCAGGGAGTTCTAGAAGCCATAACTCAAGAACCGGAAGTAGCACGTACACGAGTAAGGTGTCAAATTGTAGATAATTGGATAAGCTTCCATTCGCATACAAACGCTTTCACCTTACAATGACTGAAATGAAGATATTGACAAAAAACTGTTTTTTGGGCGCCATCTTTCCAATATGGCGGCTCAAACGGCAAATATACTAAATGAAAATGCGGGAATTCGGAAAGGGCACCTCAAGATCTATAATACTGCCAAGTTTCAAAAATATCAGATTTCAAAAAAGGCCGGAATTTAGCATATCTCATAAAGACAATTTTGACAGTTTCCCAAAATGACGTTTATAAATTTAGGCATGAAATGAGAAGAGAATTCTTTTGTCTACAAAATGACGTTCCAGATGTTGAAATCCGTTGCAAAACAAACGAGCTACAGCAAGTTTATTATTACCAGATGAAGTCCATTTTGGCGCCTCCACCATATTTGCCTGCAGCAGATGTTAATATTCCACCATAATTTTTCATGGTTCTTGATCGCTCAGGAATCGATTTGGACATATCTTTATAAATATCTTCACAAAATTGCACACGGCCAAGCCTTTTTTGACCCTATGCCCCCAGACTAGAAACATCACGCCTCATAATCCTTAAATTGGAATTTGAGAAGGAAAATTATTTTGAAAAAGGGGGTCCTTTGAATTTGCTGCAATTTAGCACTGTTTTACATTTCACCCTGTAGATATTCCAAATGCAGCCCTCTAATCCTTATCTTTCGAAGATGAGTAACGGAAAGATAAGTTTGACAAAATGTGAGAACGGAATTGAAATTGTGTGTGTCATTTGAAAGTTACTGTGGTCCAAAGTCGGACCAATTTTTCCCCTCGCGACAACATATTTGTTGAGCAGTTTATTTAATGATTTTTAGGTTTAGATATTCTTGAATTCTCAGCGCGCAAGCATATTCTGTCTCGTTTCTTCGCACTGGAAATTATTATCTTCTATCCTGGTCCTGGTCTGAGAAATGAAATAGGTTCCATTATTTGAGATCTTTAGGGTTTATCGATACTACTTCATTATCTTCGAGATTTGTGGAATGGATGACGTTTTCAGTATCTTTGGCCTCTTTAGCATTTCCATGGTCTCTAAGATCTCTGAAAGTATCAAGTTTTGTAGGATTTCTAAAATCCCCACAGGAGCTCTATAATCAATGGGATCTTCGTGCTTTTTAAAAACTCTGTGGTCTCTATGATAGTTGGCGTTTTAATCAGAAATTTCAGAATAAGAACAAAAGGATCCGTTGACTCATCAATATTTATGGACAGATTAGATCGCTATGATTATTTGGAACTGAAGTTTATTTTTCAAGTTTCATGGAATCAACACTAGACACTTTTTTATTGGGTGTTCACTTCGGTTACTTCCTCCATTTTACCCTCTTTCTTTTGATGTCACCGCTCGGTTAGTACACGTCAAAGTACCAGAGAGCGCATGGAGAAAAGCCACCTGCCCTAACGGGATTTGAACCCCGGACCTCTGTAGTCCGGATGTTAGGCACCAACCACCTTGCATTTAATGATTAAGCAGTGCCGTTTGGTACGAATGCTGTACATACCCATACCTCAATTTTAAGGGGTGTTGCCAAGATGTCGGTCAGGGTGATACAGGGTGATCGAAAATGCAAAAATTCCAACTCATAAACCAAAAAAATTGGAGTCATGAAAATCACCATGTAGATTCACAATTCAATGCTCATCAAGTTAAATCCAGCCGTGTTTGTATATTTCCAGCTGTTTCCGAAATATTTTGAATTTAGTGGTCGGTTTCATGGAAAATAGACATTTTCCAATAATTCAGTGATTTTTCAAAATATTTGGATGAATCTTTGTATTTCCACAACGAATGACCTCATGAATGAAATGTGATGTGCTGCCACTGTCCCCGCCTACTATTTTTGAAAATATGACCGTCGACTGCTTTTTTTTCTTATGGCCGCCATTTTGAATTCGCCTATTATGGAATTAGTGAGAAATCAAATGAAACTAGTAATAATGGTTATAATCAATAATCTAAATGCAAAAATAACCGTTCTCAGTGAGTAACTTTTTGTAATTGACCATAAGGAAATGTTAACCCATTTTTTATGAGTTTTACAGCACTTCAGCGCTTACCACGACCTTAATGACCACTGTGAAGATGACTATGGGGTATTAAAACAATCCAATATCTTGTTCAAGATGAATTACGAAACCATTTTGATTCTTCATCAGTCATTCCCAAAATATACTGAAAATATTCTGAAAAAATGGGACAAGTTTGTTCGTTCTTGTTTCGTCGTTTTTTTTTGTCGGTGGGTCATTTTTTGTATTAAATTTTTTTTTCGGATATGCACAATTGTCAAACAGATCAAAGAAGATGATGGATTGTTTCAAAACTCTATTTTCATCTTTACAATGGTCATTTTGGTCGTGTTAAGCTCCGAAGTGATATAAAACTCGAAAAAATGGGTTCAACATTTCCAAGTAGCCAATTACAAAAAGTAACTCGGCAAGAACGTTTTTTTTTGCAATTATATTATTGAGTATGACCATAACTGCTAGTATCAATTGGTTTTCCACTTATTCCACAATGGGCCAATTCAAGATGGCGGACATAAGAGAAAAAAAGTGTCGACATATTTTCGAAAATAGTAGGCGGGGACGGTGGCAACACATCACACTTAATTCATGAGGTCATTTTTTGTCGAGATGCACAGTTTTATCCAAATATTTTGGAAAATCACAGATTTTTTGTAAAATGTTAATTCCCATGAAATCGATCACTAAACTGAAAATATTATGGAAACGGCTGGAAATATTCAGAAGTGGTTTGTCCCAGCTTAATAAGCATTGCATTGTGAATCTATATGCTAATTTTATTGACTCCAACTCTTTTGGTACATGAGTTGGAATTTTTGCATTTTTGATCACCCTGTATACGGCGTCTGTACAGACCAACATCTGGGCAACACCTCTCAAAAGTGAGGCATAGGTATGTTCAACATTTGTACCAAACGGCACTGCTCAATCATTAAATGCAAGGTGGTGGTGGTGGTCTTATGGCTCTTAACATTCGGACTACGGGGTTTGAAGCCAGAGACGAAGTCCACCGAGCTACCGCCGGGACACTAGACACTTTTGAGATTGTAGGATTTCGGTTAACTTTAGGATCAGCAGAATTTATAGGACCTGTATTGCCTGGCCTTGGGATTTCTAGGCCATGCAGGATGTTTGAGATCTGTCAAATCTTCTAGTTACTAGGATGTTAGAAGTCTGATTTTGGTTTCAAAATATACTGCAAGTAGGTACCTATCTGGATCTGCAGAGTTTTTGGAAAACTCTTCCTATTTTTAGGGATTGTTAGCATCTTTGGAATTCCTTGGAATACATACAATGAAATGTTCTTGCACGAGCTACCATGCGCTCTTTTGGGGTGCAAAACATACCTAGGTTGCAGGAAAAAGTGCTGCGGCGATAAGTGGTGAGTTGGTTAGAGGATCAGTGGGTGTGCAGCAGACGACCAGACGGGAATAAACTACTGCCGAAGTGGGGTAAAACTGTACAGCATTATGCCTGAAATTTGTATACTGTATACGGGAGTGCGGGTTTGCTTCCGACCGAAGCTTTCTATCATAAATGACCTCGGAATTCCAGAATTTCGAATCCCAAGGGATGAGGTCACGGGTTCAAACACTCTAATGGGTGTATGTAACCAACACGCCAAGGGATGTGCTTGCCTTGTACCTACTGCGCGTAGGAAACAATTTTTTACTAACCAATAGAGAGAGAAAGTGTAGAGTCGCACAAAGCTGCCAAAGAATATGGTTGCTTGCTTATGGAAATTAATTAATACATTTTTTTTTATTGCCGACATGTCAACGTTTTACGACTTACTCCCAGAATTTTCATAAGTGCGCTTGAATGTCCGTTATCTACAATAAATTTTTTATTAAACCCCAACACCCACTCGCGAAACCAGCATAAAAAAAGCGTTTTATTTTTGGGCTTAATTTGAGTCATCCTGTATAATGTGTCTTGGGTGGATTTGCTTTAGGTGTACTTGATAGTTTTAATTAAAAGTGTAGAAACGGGTCCAGTGTAATCCTAATGTCCTGACACCAAAGCGCGCCCAATTCCACAATCCTATTACCGGTGCAACTTTGTGTTATGGTGCAAGCTTTACTACCATCATCACAAGAGGTTTACCGCACCAGTTCGGTTTAGCAATTCCGAGATGATATAGCTCGTTTTAACGTTTTAATTAGACAAAAAAAAAACGACTCATAGTATTTTTAGGTATATTTAGTAAAACAAGCATGCATCTCTAATTATACATGCAGAGAAGAGAAGAAAGTAGAATGTATAGAAAATTGCAAGAAGTACAAGTGTATTAAACAAACACTGTCACACAAACTGACACAAAAAGTGAAATATTGTCGTTGGAGTTTGTTTGTTTTAGTTTTTACTTGTTTAAGAAATATTTATTCCACATACGATTCTCTATTAGTCTTGATGAAAATTATAAATAATAATAATGGAACGTGTTAGGTTCGAGTATAATGAATGAATTATTTATTACAACTGGAACATCAGATCTCAATTTAGTAAGTAGAGAGTATGCGGCGGCTCTAATTGGATTAAAGACTGACCTGTATTACAGGATTCTCCCCCGGTCGATAGACGACGTTGTGAAGAGGTCGTTTTCTTCCAACGTAGTTAACACACACGAACTCTAATAAAGATGCGTAAATGAAGCACATACACACTCCGTCCCACACATTCATCGCCGTAAGGTTTGACACCACTGGTAAGGTTGAACGGAATCCGTTTGACGTAGTGAAAAAGTTGAGCATTGTAGTTACACCTGGAAAACAGTTTTTCTTTATTATGGTTGTAAATGGGCCCCGAAAGCGTTCCATCCCCAATTTCACAGATTAAACTCCAACGTGGTTCGAACATATGAATCTGTTTTCTCGCCTTTTCAAATTTCAAAGCTCCATGGCAGGAATGGACATAAATCGCGCGGAATTGCTCGGACGCGGACGGTGTAAATTTAGAACCGGCGACGTGCATTTGCACTTCGCATATCATATCGTACCTATACATTTAGTAGTTGAATAGTGCCGTAACTTGAAAAAATAGGTTTTAAAATAGCAACTGAAAATATTATGAGGTTATGATGTGGGCGTCCTTAAGTCAAAATATCGAAAAAGACATTTTTCATTCTCATTACCATATCGGGCTATTAGAATGAAGAAGTTTAGAGCTTCTGGTCTAGTTAGGCCTTACTTGTGAGCTTTTTTGACTTTCTTGTTATCACATATGCATTAACATGTCTGATATGATAAATAATATACAGTGCTAAAACAACTGAAGTGGAACACCAAAAAATTTCATAGCAATAATAATATCTTATCTAGCCCTACAGTCGAATCTAGCCGAATTGTCATCATTTTTCATGACATTATAGGTATAATAATTTATTTGTGCAAGTGTTTTGTATCATTTCATTAATACAGAGTGTCATAAGAGGTACTTCGAAAGTGCGAGACTTTGCACCCCTTCCGTTTTATAAAAAAATGTTTTTTTTTAAGGCTGGTTCTGGGCGAACGTTGAAGCCATATCTCGGAAAATTTTTGCAGGTTTATGTATGGCCATCTTCTTAATTTACAGGGTGATCTCAGAGAAGTGATATTTTAGGCTCCTTATCGATCATAACTTCGTTGGTTGTTACATGATTTTGAGCACCTGTGAAAATTCATCCAAGGCAAAGAATACAGGGTGTTTCAGGGATGATAGCAAAAAACTGTGAGTAGACCTTGTCAAAATATGACGAAAACCTAAACCATTTTGCAAAGTTCGGCCTTATAACGAAGATACAGCTCTTCAAAGTTCACTTTTTTCGGATTTCAAAAATTTGTAACTCAGAAACGTTTTGACGGAACGAACGTAAATTCAGCATGTGCTGATTTGTCGGAACTATCTACCGACCTGCCAGATTTTGAAAGAATCCAACCCAGTGGCGTGGGAGTTATAAGGGTCATTAATTTAGAAGGATCTGAAAAAAAGTTAACTTAAGATGACCCCCATAACTTCTACGCCACTGATTGGATTCTTTAAAAACTTGACAGACTGATGAATGATTTTAGCAAATGAGCTTATATGTCAAATTAAGGCTAATATCTACCTCTTGACAACATACCGATGAGGTGTGCCATGTTGCGGTATGAGAAATTTGCCGTTCTAAAAAAAAAATAGTAGAAATTTTTTCTTTTGTCAGGAAACATACACTGTGTTGGTACGCCCCCCTGCATTTCGATTGTTCATGTATTTGTTCCAAGTCTCAATATGATTTGTTTAAAAATAAAAATGTTTTCGTGCTGCCATAACCGAAAATGTAAATATGCGCTCGGTGTCCTGCACTGTAATATTCAGAAAAAGAATTAGAGCGGCAAAGTAAAAAGTACACGTAAAAAATAAACTAACCTTGCAAAACCATGCAGAATTCAAGAGAGATCACGTTTCCAATGTTAAAGCTTGAAATTTTCGGTTTAAATCAGTTGAAATCATAAATAATCATTTTCAAAATTGATATTTTAGGGTCATTTTTCTAATAGCTGTTGGTACAATTGCAGAATGATTTTTGAAGTTTTGTGGCGCCAAGGTTTAAAAGTGATTAATGTATGTCATTTTCTGTGTTTCGTCGTCACACAAGACACTAGAGCTCAGTGATTTCGGGATTATTGGAGGATGCCCTTTCTAATTGGGGAGGGGGAGGGCGGTTTTAAGCAAGAAAATTCAAACATAGGACGCAATTTTTCAAATCGACATTTGACACACAAAAATCTGCATCTAGTAGGTATATGCCTCGTGCCTTGGTGATAAATGGCAGAAGTACCAACTTGAAATTTATTACAATGATTATTGAGATATGATCTTATTTATTTGTAATTTTATTAAAAGCAGCACGAAAAACGATGTATGATACTCGCGCTGAAAACGGCATAGCATAACTCTCTTACATGCAGCTCTCGGCCTAGGGCCTCGAGCTGCATTCACGTTCGTTATGCTATGCCCGGTTTTCGGCGCTAGTAACATAAAATACTATTAATATGGCGGCCTCTTGAAACGTCAAATATCAAAATCTGACAAATAATGCATTTCGATCGCCAACCTCAAGTGGGTATAGGTTCTAAATTCCAATCAGATCAGTTGAAAAATGCAAAAACTCAATATGGCAGCCTTTTGAAATGCCAAAAATCAAAATTTGACAGCCGCATTTCGATCGCCAACCTCCAAATGGTTATGGGTTCAAAATCCCAATCAGATCGGTTGAAATGTGCAAAAGTTCAATATGGCGGGGGCGGCGGCCTTAGAACTGTCAAAATGACAAATTCAAGAATTTGACAGATGTATTCAGATTCCTTATTTCAAGTTGTCACAGGTTCAAAATATCAATCGGATCTGGTGAAAAATGCAAAAGTTCAATATGGTGGCCTCTTGAAACGTTAAAAATCAAAATCAGACAGATGCATTTTGATTGTCAACCTCAAGTGGGTATGGGTGTAAAATCACTGAAATCCCAATCGCATCGGTTTAAAATTGCAAGAGTTCAATATGGCGGATTGGTGGCCCTAGAACTGTCAAAATATCACATTTGACAGATGCATTTCGGTTGTCCACCCCAAGTGGGTATAGGTTCTAGATCCCAATCGGATAGATTGAAAAAAGCAGGAGTTCAATATGGCGGCCTCTTGAAACGTCAAAAATCGAAATTTTACAGATGCATTCAGACTGTCTATTTCAAGTTAGCATAGGTTCAAAATTCCAATCGGATCTTGTGGTAATGATGATAGAAAATGTCATGTAACGATTTCCGCTTTGCGTTTTCAACACAACTGCGACGCTGAGTAATGTTGCCGATTTCTGTAGTGAAATTTTGGAAAAATTGACAAGAAAAACTTCGCAACAAGGACGCAAATCAAAACACAGACCCTTTCTGGAGGTCTAGCCAGAAGGTCCGATGAAATTATCATGGATTCCGTAGAAAACAAGTCGCGACAAGGAACCCCTGTAACAGACATGAAATAAGCTCTGGAGGACCGGAAAGGCCCCTTTCTCAATATGAAAAGCCGCTGGAAATTGCAAATAGATTTTGAGTACCCTCCAGACGTGTTTTGCCCCCTCAACTTGCCTGTTTCCGTGAAATTACGCCGTCAACGTCTGCCCCGGCCTGGGTAATTTGATCAAAGTGCCGTCGAGTTTGGAGGAGACTCTTGTGTTTTGTGTCTGATGGACGCTCAAAAGTCTCCTAGAGACCAAAATTCAATTTCGCACGCTGACATGGTAAATTTCATTCCAAAAGCACTGTTTAAATACCCCGAGGTGTTGAGTTTGCCAAAACGGAGAGCGTCAATTGACGTTCCTGTCAGATTAGCCGGGCCGTACTCCAATTTCAACATTTTTCGGCAAATTTTCGAGAAAAACCCCGTCGCATGGTCCGTATTGAACGATATGCGGCCCCCGAAACCCCCCGGCCGGCATTTCACACCAAATTACCCGAAACTCTCCCCAAAAAGCCGAGTTTTCGCCGCGAAAACGTAACAAGGTATTTGGAACGAATTATTCGAACATCGGTTCCCTTATAAAATTTTAAATGAATTATAAAATTTCGAAAAATGTTGACAAATTCAGCAAAAATTTTGAAAAATTCTCACCCCTAACTTAGGATGCGGTTCGTTTACGAAAATTTAAAAAAAAATACCCCGCCAAAATCCGACGTCTGGTTTTCACAAATTCTGACGGCAGGTCGTTCGGTTTCCGTCAGCGGTTTCTATGAGTTGAATCGTGTGGTCGCCTGTGATCGTCTTAAACCTTCGTTGTGCAGGTTGAACAGTATACATGTACCGAAAGTAGATTCGCAATTAAACACTGCGACGCGAATTAGCACCGGTAGAATAAAGTCAACCCCACTACCATGGCTGCCTGTTTTAGCAAATATTGCTTCACCCAAAATTAGACGTCAGAAATCATTGAAGAGAGAATGGGAAAGATACCACGCAACACCAGAAATGTTTCCTATCTTACAAGATCTCCTAAACCTACCACCAGATTGTTTACGTTCGCGTAAACCCATATGGGAGGAAGTTTTTGTCTACGAACCATTTCTGGTCGAAGATCAATGGAAGCTATTTTGGACCATGGAACAGTCCATCTTCAATCATATGTATAATAATAATAATAATAATAAATGGTCTTTTATTGCGGGAAAAAAATACATTATTAGAACAAAATCATAGGCGGAGTCTAGCTTAAAGCAAAATCAAATCGTAGACCCTACAGAAACAGTACTAGGTTTTGACCTTCCAAGAAAACTGTGGACTACTCTAAATCGATTACGAACTGGACATGGGCGTTGGTAATGACATGCTGAACAAATGGAATAATCAACACAGTTCGGAGTGCGAATGTGGAAACGAAAGAGAATCGATCTATCACATTGTCGCGGAATGTCCACTTACCAAATTTATTGCGGGATTTTCAAATATACACCAGGCTACACCTGGAGCTTTGGATTGGCTAAAGACCCTTGAACCTCTGTAATGTGATGTTCAACTTTTTGTTCCTCTCATTTTACTGTTAATTATTTGCTTACATTTTTCATGATTGAACAATACCTACTATTGTATTTTTCTCATACGAATATAGATATTGTTCAGGAGTAAAACGACCCGAGGGGTAAGAAGATGGAGTTCAATGAAACACGCTCATTGCACTGAAAGTTACATTTACTCAAAGGAAAATCAGTGCAAAATTATTCTTTTATGGTTCTTTCCGCAAAACACCCAACGTGTGACTGACAGAACATAGAAAATGACACATAATGGACATAATGAACAAAAACAATAAAAACACAACAGTAACATGAAATAATTTAAACAACGCAAGAAAATACGTCAACTGTCCGTCAAACAGAAAGGAGAGTGACGGATTCAGAGAACGACGGAAAGAAACTCTCGAGTATAGGCGATTTACATTTAAAAAACGCCACCTGGTGTAGAGCTTGGTACTTGATCGTGGAGGAATTTTTTGAGAGGAACACATACTCCGACGTCTAGTAGCCTAGGTGGGCACTAGTAGATACCTGCAATACCCACATCATTGACATGGAAATTTGACAAGTAGAAATAATGTGAAAAGAGGTTTTCTGGAGATTGCATTTGTGTCTCTTATTTCATGTTACGGTTAGCGTATTTAGCAGGATTCTAATAGATCTAGCTCCAGAGGTGCGCAGCTGGAAGACTACGCCCCCAGCAATCCACTACATTGCGATTGCGGTAAAAAAAGGCAACGTTTGCGTCCCGAACACAAAAGTAGCTATGGCGAGCTTATTAGAATGAAAAATGCGGATCTCCAGCTGAAGTCCATGCAGAAAATCTTAAGAAAAAAGCGAGGAAAAAAGGTAGGTGGTGGTTGACTCTGCATGGCCAGCCCGAGGTGACTTTTTCTTGGCTGGCAGGCTGGCTCGTCGTTGTGTGTTTCCCTCCGTGCGATCGTGCGAATGTGACAGTCTGTTGCTCTTCCTTGGGCGGAAGCTATGGATGATTTAAAGAAAGATCTGCGACGACGCTGGTCATCAACATGGGGCCCAATAAAGAGCCTACGGGGTCCCAAGCGCTCACAGGAACAAAAGTTTGCTTGTAGTGGCCTGCAGAAGACAGCAAAGTGACAGTTTTGACGTGCCACCAATTGACATAACAGCCGACGTTGCCTGCAGCAACTTGGACCTCCTCAAATAATTAAAACCCTGAAACTTCCTCCACGAAGAGGCCATTTCCCCCAATAAGGTCAATGGCCTATTGCCCAAAGAAAAGGACTCGCTAATATGTCGTGACTAGTGACATAAACTCTGATATTTCCGGTATTATTGGCAAGCACAATCAAGCAAAATTGGTAAACTCACACAGACATTCAAAATACAAACCAAAGACACATTAGTAGACGGGGCATACTAAACAAAACACTACAATACCGGGTGTTTATAAACGTCTGTGATCGCGGCAGGCTTTGGTCAGGCCAAAAGTCGCAGTGAAAGGCACGATTTGAAAGAGTGATAGGAGATTCCAAAGGCGATATGATAACAAACGTTTATAAACACCCGGTACAACTACAAAATGATACAAAATGGTAGTGTTGGGTATTTGCGTCTCCCGTGTCCGAGGACCCTGCAAGAGAACCTAACCCACAAAAGCTGACATGTGCCTCGTTACTCAAGTCGCAAGCGACTAAGTTGCAACTAATCAATCATATCCGCTATGGCAGACCCGGCCCCTTCCCTGACAGGTGACATGAAATCATCTCATAACAAACAGAGCAAAATCAATCAACATGACACCCCAACAAAAGTACCATACAACCTGCTTGGATGGTAAAAACCCAATGACACATGTGCAAGAACAAAACATTGAAAACAGTCAATTTAGGTTGAGCCGAAGCGAGTGATGACACGAAATACGACTTCCACGGTATTCAGGAAAATATTAATAAACGCACCAAGGCCCTTGCATACACAAGCATCATAGCAAAATCGCATGAGTGTTGTTTATGAAATGACATGTAGAATTATCGAGAGCCACAATAGGAAGGAAGACAGAAGAAATATGACACGTTAAAAACAGAACTGTCATACGAATGAAGGTGGATATAATAATTGCACATAAAAATGGAACAAAAAAAATCTCGCAAAAAATCAAATTATACACAAAATAACTGATCTGACCATAAAAGTAATGGCATAAAATTGAAACAGACAAATTCAATTCAATAAATCTCCGCACGGAATTAGTCCAGGCAAGAGAGCGGCGTGTCTTTAAAGTGACTAATGGAAACAGAGGAGCTTCTGAACGCATGTTTAAAGTAATGAGAAAGACGTACTTTCAATTTGATTCGGCAGTAAATATGCAATTCAAACCAAGTGGTCAAAAAAGACGACAAGCGAATACACAAGTAATTAGAAATACAACAAAAATTGATATATTCACTTACAAAAATGCACACCGGCTTCAAGGAAACACACACATGTCTCTTAAGAGGCTGACCGCGTCTGGCCCATGGTATAGTCTCGTCACTCTTGTGCGTCTGCCGACGGCCCGCACCCCCATTCCCCATCAACCCATCAACCCAGAATCTCACAGCACCTACGATAATTTCAAGTTAAGTAAAATTCTTTTGTGTTCCACTTCAATTACTGTTGATTAATGTATGTATCATTGAAATGACTGGTATATCAGTCTGGAGAAGCCGCACAGAGTACTCTAAAAAACCGTTTCGTAGGTACCAATTGTACCTAACCTGATGGCTTAGTGGGCAGCAGCATCAGCAAAAACTTTGATGTAGGTAGGTATTTAAGTATCTACTGGAACTAATATTAGCTCGAGCCTTAATAGGATTCTCCGCAGTCTACCCAACTGCATCAGGTATCGATTTAATTTCAATCCAAATACGGTCCATTGTGCCATTTACCTCGTGTGTAATGCAATTGCCCTTCTTCAAATAGACTATCCTAAATGCTCATCGTACGCTTCCGGTTACTCGGTAATTCCGTTCCGTGCCTTGTTTATGCATACAACTTTATCCGCAAGCCGAGAAAACGACGAGTTGGAGCAACTGGGTCTGCTAGCGACCAAATTAATCTGTGAATTTGTGTTACGTCCGATATTTGATCTCGTATGCATGACCCTAATTGGGAATGCATTGATTGATCAAATACCGTTCGTGAAAGGGGCAATTCAACAAGACCCTGAAGGCCTCTGCTCCCACTTGACTCTCACCTATCATGACTCGAGCGGGTACTGCATTCCATTCCAGCCAAAATGTGATGAATGATGAAGTGACTAGTATTATTCCCGGTATGAATACTGTGGTAAAGTAGAACGCCCGATCTCGAGTAAATATTAGATCCACCCTGAGGCAGCTGTAGTTCCCTAAATTTAAGGACAATTCAATTAAAACTTGGGTGGTATTAACCCGCAGACAGCAGCTACTAAACTACAGACATATGAGAGTGTATGGTGATGATACATAAATTTCGGTACCCAGGCGTATTGTTTTCTTTTTCGGGTGCTTAATTTTGATCATCGCGGACATGATGCATTTTTTTCATCAAACAAAATGAGAGCCTTGCGCCAGCGGCAAGTGCAGTGACACAATGCACAACTCTAGGTAGATGTGAATTTCGGTACCTTCGAATCGTTTTTGGCATAGGTCGCAGTTTATCCTCTGGTGCCGCTCATCCTCAGTCCATTGGTCATCCTCGGCTGCAACACATACATTCTAACCATCTACTTCTAATCAAGCCAAGACCCAAGCTGCGTAAGCTCGTTAAAGAAAACAGAAGTTTAAAGATGAGCAGCTGAGTCGCTGAAAGATGGAAGTCGAGAGAAACCTCAGAGTACCTACTGTCTATCATCTACATGGAGTTGTGCATGTGCGTGCAAGTCCGCACGGGGCGGATTGGAAACGACTACTATAGAATAATCACTCTGTTGAAACTATTTTTGCAACACCAGCTATTTTTCTCAGTGAAAAGCTGATTCAAACAACATTCAGAAACACCGCGAAAAGTCAACCATCGATAACCCAGAAGCGGAGAGTCGACCGAATTCTCAAACAAAGCACCGGCGTGATAAAATCGCGGGTCTGATGCACGGATTTATGTGAGTGTTTGTTTCCATTCAGGTGTGATAATTCCTTTTCGCTTTCCAACAACTGGAAAATCGCGAGCACAACCAATCCGCCCCTGCGTCTATAATAAAACATGTCAATTCAAGTGCTGTATGCTAGAGTGCGTTCGAAAGAAACTTTCTCTGAATCGTGTGCGCCCAGAGTGCGGCTCAATTATTACCGGCACGTTACCCATGCTTTCATTTCAATAGTAAAAGGCCAAGGACTTACCCCTCCAGCTGGACTTGAGGGTGCACGTTAACGTTTTGTTTTCGATTAAATAAGCGTTGAGTGTTTTGAGACTGGGCGATTTCCGCAAAACGTCCTCGTCATTCTTCCACACGTACTTGATTGCCGATGTCTCGTACGATACTGAAAATTCGATCTATTAGCTTTAATACAAATCAAAAGTACTGTTGCACCACTTCGGTATTTTTGTGTCCAGACAATAACACACAAGATGTTTCTGTTTTAGATCCAGAGGATTTTACAACTATGAAATGAACCTCAAGCACAATCGTCAGTAGGTATTGTTACGTTATACTTGATATTTTAATTTTTACATCTTTATCTTCAGTATCAGCCAATTAGTATCAATAACCATGCACAAGCTCCAGGTAGCCGCAGTAAAAATGATGTCTATCGAACTCTTAATAAACGAGAGGAAAACCATCTTCTTGGAAAAGGAGGATGCGGTAAGAAGGTGTGAAGACACAATGGATGTCTGGCAAAGACAGTGGGTCGAATGCTCGCAGGGGAGATGGCCATATCAGCTAATCCCAGACGTTCACTCTTGTATAAACAGGAAGCACGGAGAGCTGAATTATTATCTTTCACCCTTTCTCACTGGTCACGGCTGCTTCACTACGTATTTGTTTTAAATGAAGAGAAGATCAAGGTCCGCATGTAGATACTGCCTGAAAGAAGACACTGTGGCGCACACGTTCTTCGAATGCCACCGTTGGCGGCACCAGCGACAAGAAACAGAATCGACCACCCGCAAAGTAATAACAGTGAGAATTGTGATGGAGGTAATGTTGGAGAGTGCAGAAGGATGGTCCATTGTCTTGAACTGGTGCGCCGAAGTCTTGCGTACGAAGAATCAAGAAGATGAAGACGGAAAGTAGACTCGAATGAAACAGATCAGCCGCCCTCCAAAGATACGTGGAAACGGGTTTCAAGGAGCGAGTTTACTACTAGGCCTGAGGATGGGTTTCAGTGGGTAGGGCACGTCGCGAGTCCCACACTCCCCCGGTGTCATTCTAGCCGAGGGGTGCGCCAAAAAGAATTAGCCTCCTCCCGAAAAAAAGTTAGGTCAGGTCAGGTCTACAATATGACGGTGCTCAAAAATGTTGCACCATAGGGGGTACGACCCTCGTGGCATATGCCGATGACCTGGCATTAGTAGTTGTGGCAAAAAACGAAGACGTCCTTAAAATAAAGGCCAATTGGCCTCTAGAGAAGGTCGCGACGTGGCTGGAAAACCACAAGGTCCAGTTGGACACAGAAAAAACAAAGGCAGTGCTTCTAACGAAAGTAGACTTGAAGGAAACAGAGACCAGCCGCCCCCCGAGGATACGTGAGAACGGTTTCAGGGAGCGGGTTCACTACTAGTAGCCCAGTCATCCTAGCACTCGAGGTCGGAATCTCTCCCATGAAGCTGGATTTTTGCATACATGTCCAGAAAACAGCTCTTTTTCTATTAGTGATGAAAAAATTCTGTGTCCCGGAGCGTTTTCCGCCATTTTGAAAAATCTGTCAATTTTTTCAGTTTTTTTTTAATAACTCTGTGAATATTCAACTTATTGGCATAAAAGTTTTTGTAGAGCTTGAAATTCTCCATCCAATATTGCCAAAAATATTTTTCAGGATCCATGGTTCCTGAGAAATGTCAAATAAGTTAAGCGACTTCATTCACTTTCATCATTCCATTTGACCAATTAAAAAAAAATTATCGAGCTTTCAACAGATCTCCACTTTTTTGTATTCGAGTATACATAAGGCTTACAAAAATATTCATATATTGGTCGGTCTACAGGTCTAACGGTCAGTCTGGTGGTCGGTCTGTTGAATTTTGTGCCCAGATTTATTCCCAAGCCGTTGAACCAATCCCGACCAAATTTGGTAGATTCGTAAGTGACAAGTTTTAAACGACAAAATCCACTTGTCATCCTGATCTGTCACTTGGAAATGTCACTACAAAAAAATGACAGAAGGTCTATCTCACCGAATACAACTTGTGATACATCATTTTGAAGTCATCAAAAAAATACATACAAAATAGCCAATGAGAACCTCCAATGTTGCGTCTGTCAAAAAATCACAAGCTGTTAAACTTTGTTCCCAACAATAGTGCCTCATAATAATTTGATGGATCATAAAATGTACCGGCAGCAGACAGGGATGCAACCTGAGAAAAAAATTTGCCTAGTTATCCGAGCCTGTAATGTACCTACTTGAAATAGTCAAAAAATCATCTCTTGCTTGAAGAAAGTAGTTCTCAAACGGTTTTCTTGCTATATGGTTAGCTCTTTCCCACCTCTTTAACATGGTGAAAGCAGACATCCCTGTGACGTGTACTATTTAGCATACAGGGATTACAGGGTGAAGATTGAAAAATGAATATTTAAAAATGTTTATCCCGTTGAAATAATCCTCGAGAAAAACAGGCTTTCATTATTTAGCAACTTTATAGTCTTCTGTTGAACATGTGAAAAATGTACCACTCCATAGCCGCTGGTATTGTACGTACAGGGTGCAATCGATTTTTTCCAATATTTTTTATCTCAAACTGCAAAAACACAACATACAGGGTGAAACAAAAAATTGATTTCACCCTGTACGTAGAATACGAGTGGCTATAGAGGGGTACATTTTTCACATGTTCAATAGGAGACTATAAAGTATAGACTATATACTATAAGTAAGTATATATCTACTTATACAAAAAAATATAAGACTAGAAGCTTCATCAGTAAACAAGGAAACGTAGAAGAAGTACGGCTGAGGATCGACTTTACAATCTGGCTCATTTCTGGCGTAGAAACGGCTTCCAGATAGAGGAAGATTTTTTTTGCAGTTTTTTGACGGCAAAAAATAACCATAAAAAGTTCATATCCAAGGTGACATGCAGAAGCAAAAATAAATCATCCAGAACAATCGCCTTGATAGCAAGCGACTTCAACTATTGATGCTGGTTTTTTATTTATTATTGATTTTTCAACATCTATCCGATGGGATCTCACTTGTTCAAGCAAGGTTCCTACCTGTGTACGTAGATGTAAGCAATTATCAAAATCAATACATGCGAAAAAGTGGACTTGACTACTCTTTAACCCTTGAATACACAGCATTCTTTTCAAGTGTACCATCAGGTACAAACATGGCGTGATGGATGTGTTGTGAAGAACAAGTTTCTGGATCAGGGATGGAAAGCTACACCCCATGGTATTCAACATATCCCAATGACCGAGGCCCCTGCCCCATAAAGTCTTTTGTCGCAAATCTCCTGAAAACTGTAGGTACGTAGGCAGCATTTTCGATGAAAATATAACTACAAGCAACTGTGAGAAGATTGCTCTTGTCTCGGAAATGGTGTAGTATCCTTCGGGCCCTAGATGTTTATAGTGAAAGGGGGTCTTCTTCACACATATCTTCCGTCATCTCACGTAGTGTTGTAACTGAGTTTTGGTATTTTTTCTCATGTCCTCTTCTGAAAATTCTTCATGCAAAACTGGCGATATCATCTCACAAATGTGTATCGAAAATGATGAGAAGAATGAAGATTAATCATTTTCATCATTTTCAGTCTAGACTGGCCAGATAATATTATCAGTTGAGTATGGAGAATTTTTTTAAAAGTTAGCATCTCACGCAGTTACGACACTACGTGAGATGACGGACGATATGTACAGATGTTGAGCTCGATCCAAATGCGATTTGGAAATTTCTGTTTCTCAGCTAGGCTCAGATGACTAGTTCAAACGGTTTGTTGCTATATGGTTAGCTCATACCTACCTATTTAACATGTCAAAAGCATACATCCCTGTGACTCGTACTACTTAGTAGGTAAACAGGGTGAAAATAATAAAATAAATCTTTGAATTTCTCTATTCAAGGTCAAATAATTCTCGAAAAAGTCTTCCATTATTCAGCAACGCTATTATCCCCTATTGAACATGTGAGAAATGTACCCCTCTATTATAGCCGCTGGTATTCTACGTACCAGGGTGAAATCAATTTTTTGTTTCACCCTGTATGTTGTGTTTCTGCAGTTTGAGGAATCTGACATTTTTGTATCTTGAATAACAGATTATAGGCTTGTAACAGAGCTGGAAATGGTTTTTGTCTTGATTTATTCGATAAAGATAAAAATATTGGAAAAAATCGATTGCACCCTATACGTAGAATACCAGCGGCTATGGAGTGGTACATTTTTCACATGTTCAACAGGAGACTATAAAGTTGCTGAATGATGGAAGACTGTTTTTCTCGAGGATTATTTCAACGGAAAAAACATTTTTAAATATTCATTTTTCAATGTTCACCCTGTATACTAAATACTACACGTCACAGGGATGTCTGCTTTTACCATGTTGAAGAGGTGGGGAAGAGCTAACCATATAGCAAAAAACCGTTTGAGAACTAGTTTCTTCAAGCAAGGGATGATTTTTTGACTATTTCAAGTAGGTACACTACAGGCTCGGATGACTAGGCAATTTTTCTTTCAGGTTGCATCCCTGTCTGTTGCCGGTACATTTTATGATCCATCAAATTATTGCGAGGCACTCTTGTTGGGAACAAAATTTGGTTTAATTGAGGTCTCCAATTTTCCGTTGTCTCTCTTTACTGTGACGTCATGCGTATAAGAGACGGTTAATCGAGGTCATTGGGCGCTTCCCAATAAGGCGTATAAGGACACAATTCGACACATATGGACACAATTTGACACAGCTAGCGTTCCAATAGCAGTGATAGCACCACATGTCGACACAATCGAAACATTGGCGAGGCTGAGTTTAGAATTGAGCTGGCAAGTGCACTTTGACACTGTGTATCCGTCTTGTCGCAGTTATTGGAAAGCGCCCTATGTTTCTTGAGATATGACATTTCGTTTCTGATAATGGGAAATTTTTCGAATCTGACAAGCGCTCTGTCGTGTATTTATTTGATTTCAGCATGGATTTCATGATTTCACTTGTTCTTACCCTCGTTCTTACCAATAAGTGTGTTATATGTAGTGGAAAACTGAGAAGATACTTACAGAAATGGTTCAAGGGTGTTGTGTCGCTCTATGCGAGTGCGATAATAAGACGAATACACCCGGCATGCACCGGTTCACGAAAGACCCAAACTTGATGGAAGTGTGGCTGCATCAGCACCAGCAGGGATCACGCTGCACCAGACACGTGCATCTTACTACGAAAAAACTCTATTACTTCGTCCATTAAAAACTCCCTTATGGGCTCTAGTGACTTTCCCCACATGATAATGGGAACAGTATAGCTAGCCGATTCAAAATTTCCGCAAAAGTCAGAAACGAAACGTCCAAACGTCATAAACGTCAAAACGTCAAAGGTGACCTCGAAAAACTATCTATTTCTATCTCCTGAAATTGGAAAGGTCAATTCCGTTCCGTACTTCAAGAGTTATGAAAGTTAAAATTTAAAGTTTGACAGATTGTGATTTTTTGACAGACGCAACATTGAAGGTTCTCACTGACCATTTTGTATGTATTTTTTGAGGGCTTTAAAATGATGTATCACAAGTTGCATTCGATGCAAAATTTGCATATTCCGTGAATTTGAACAAAAATGCAGTTCAAACTTCGACGTGTGGTGAGCCCCACGAAATATTCATTTTAGGTGCAGACATGCTGGGAATGAAAGTTTGAGAGAAGATTGAATTAATTTTTGGAGGAACAAATTTTGAAATCGGACCCACGGTTCTCGAGTTTTCCTCTCTGGAAAAACTACAAATTTTCCAACTTTTTATCCCGTGAACAGATTTTCACCTTTTTTTTAAACAAGAAGTAACTGGTTTTCAAACATTTTCAAACTTTTCATTTCCAATTTTCCTGGAATTTTCCTGTTGAGAATGTAAAGCCAGCCTAGGTTTTCGAGACCGGACTTGAATGATGGAGTTCAAAGTGAAGCCTTAATTGACGATTTTTACAATAAAATGATTTGGAATAAGATTTGAGGTATTCACGGAAAATTCAAATTTCACGGGAAATTCAAATTTTCCCGACAAAACTTTTCAATTTTCTGTAAATTATTTTCAATCTTTCTTTCTAATTCCCATTCCCCACCCGAAGGGACGTTATAACAAGAATTTACATAGGTTCCTGGGTACTAGTCGGGAAAGTTTTGGGGTGACACAACCGATTTTTTATGTATACTCGAATGCAAAAGAGGGCAGATCTGTTGAAAGCCCGATAATTGTTTTTCAATTGGTCAAATGAAATGATGAATGTCGGGTGGGTGGATGTCGGGAATGAGGCGGGTGAATGTCGCGGTGGACGGGCTGTCTGAGTCGGCGGCTTTCTTGGGGGTTCGTTTGGATTCGGAGCTGCTGTGGGATGGACACATGGATGTACTGGCGGGTCAGTTGTGCAGGAATATTTACCTTTTGAGGAATTTGTCGGACAGCCTGTCGGCGGATGTTCTGAGAACTGCTTATTTTGGTCTGATTGGATCACGAATAGAGTATGCCATTCTTGCCTGGGGCAACTGCTCTGGGAGACACCGGATTTTTTGTCTCCAGCGTCGGGCTGTCAGAATCATAGCTGGTATCGGCTATTCCGAGGATTGCAGGGCTGCCTACGCTCGGTTGGGTATATTAACGGTACCTTGTCTGTATATCAGAGCATGCCTTCATTACGCCTACAAAATTCAGTCTTCCCTGACAGTGAATCACGACGTGCATGATCATAACACGCGGCGGCGGACAGACCTGCGTCTGGACTTCTGCCGGTTGACTAAGTCACAGGGTTCACCTCATAACATGTCGGTCAGGTTGTTCAGTAGGTTGCCCTCTGCTGTGCGTTCGTTGCCCAGAGCTCGGTTTGTGACCTGGGTTGCTTCATTTTTGTCACAGGCCACATTTTGTAACTTGGACAAGTTTTTTAATCATGATTTTAATGTGTTGTGAATGTCTATTTACACTAAATTTTAATTTATGGGTATATTTATATATATATTTATTATTTATTCATGCATCTCTTTTTCATCTTGACTTATGTAAGCAATTATTGCAATTGTCAATTAACATCAATAAATTTGATTTGAACGTGAATAAAGTCGCTTAATTCATTTGACATTTCTCAGAAACCATGGAACCTAAAAAAATATTTTTGGCAACATTGGTTGCAGAATCTCAAGCTCTAATCATTGCAAAAACTTTTATGCCAATAAGTTGGATATTTACAGAGTTATTCAAGAAAAACTGAAAAAATTGACAGATTTTCCAAAATGGCGGAAAACGCTTCGGGTCTCAGAAATTTCTCTCATCACTAATAGAAAGAGAGCTGTTTTCTGGACATGTATGCAAAAATCCAGCTTTATGGGAGAGATTCCGACCTCAAGCCCTGAAATGAGCTAGGATGACTGGGCTATAAGCCTAAGGAGGGGTTTTCGTGGGTAGGGCACGCCGCGAATCCCACACTTCCTTGATGTCATTCCAATCGGAGCGTGCGTAAAAAAGCACTACCGCTCTTCCGGTCAGGTCAGGTCCGACTGAAATAGGAACATTTTAGTACGTCGGCAGCTTAGATCAGACATGTTGGCGACATAATTGATGGACCCTGATTGGCACCAAAAATAAATTCAGCCCTGATCACCGGCAAACCCACGAACCCGGCTCTCCACAAAGTCGATTGAGTGCGGCAGAGCTACGTGATCATAACAATACCAGTAACTATAAAGAATAGTGAAGGATTTAGTCTACAGTACTCTCATTGCTTTACCTACGTTGAGTCTGACTCATGCAGCCACTAAAAACAGTGTTATATAAAAAAATTAAAAAACATCTTGTTATTGGCGGAAGTCAAAAACACTGAAGTGGTTGGAATTATAAAAAAGCAGCTATTTCTTTTTTTTTTTCTCGGACTTACTGCTTTCCATTGCGAACGAGCATTCCGGGTCGTCGAAAGGAAAGATGTTGAGGTGCCCTTGGCAGGATAGGATGAGATGCCTCCTGTTTGATGATACGGCGGGCGGTGGTGAATATTTCAAATTAGCGTAATCACAAGTTACAATCAGCGACGCTATGATTATAAGTTCTGAATTATGTAAATGGACATACCGCATGAGATAGTTGACGCTTCCGTTGCGGTAGATGCGAAGCGAGAAATGCACTGGTATGAGCGGGTCTTTGAAATCACCGTGCATGATGAAATAGGTGTCGGGCAGCCATATGTTATCGTGGTGGTGGATGGCGTTGAGGAAGTCGTAACGGCTCTGGTTGGAATACCGGAGCCTCGGGTCGTACCATTGCTGTTGTAGCAGGAACTCCACCTCGTACTTCTGCAAAAGAACAAAACTTCAATATTCATGTCTGTGCTCTCCTGTATGGCTGTCGACTGTACAACGGAGCTTGCATTTTTACAATGAGATTGCTAAATGCCTTACGGTCGCTTAGTCATTGAGTTGTATAAATATTCTGCAGGCTTCCGGGCTTTCAAAGCACTTCTCCTGGAATAATAAAGCAGCGGACCAAACAAAGCAATGTGACTTCTGATGTGGACTCCTAGTTTGTATGTTATTGATCGCTGAGATAGAAACTCCGGAATGACGGTTGCAGATGCCAAGTTATGATTTTCCGGGATTCATCAGGACTGCATTATTTTCGGGTGCCAATCTAATGAAACTGATATAAAAGTTCGCCAGAGATACCTCTTATGAAGAAAGTTCTGCCACTGATACCGCATGAAGTTGTTCTAACTTGCGAGAAGTAACATACTCGACCATTGTTATCAAACTTGAGCCCATCTTCGACCTGTTTCCAATAATAATTTATTGTTCCTGATGAAGTTTGTTCATAGGTGAATCACTCACCGTTCAAAAATGACTTGATTCAACTTAAATGATTCCAGTTCGGAAGATCTTATTGTGTACCCATCTGAGTTACTCACTTTGTGGCGACTTGAGACCTGTGTAATAATTCAGGTACCTAAATTTCTTATCACTTGTGAATCAGACCATTTGGGTTCAACTTTGTACACAACCGAACAGATGTTTCACCATCATTTTCCATGTGACTTTCTTCGTGTTCTGATGCCAAAGGATCCTTTTACGATGTTCCTTTTTGCGGTGTTCTTACACCCAATAAACAGAAATTAATTTCTTCGCTCTATATGATATCAGATGTCACCGCCTCTATGCGCTTGTTCCAAGAAACATAATCCCTTTTATGGGGGGATCTACAAAGCAATAATTTTCTCCTTTAATGTTCGGAACAAACTTGAACTGATCCTTTCACGTTGAATATGGCGATAATTGATTTTTTCATCCGCCCCCTTGTATCTCCTTCGCTGTTTGCCAAATAAACATCTAGTAGACAGGGAGATACCGCGTTTTGTGTTCCGTTGTGTATGAAAAACGATTATCAGCTCAGCATGTTACCGCCCCAAAGCCGCGGTTTTTGAGGTTGGGTATTCCCTTGTGACTGTTGAATTTTATCTGCAGTTGAATGAATCAAACACACAAGTAAATGCTTCCGTTTTATCTGCTCTTCTTGTTACAGAAATTAAATTGCACCTGGGATTCTCTCGCCGGAAGCGCTCACTTTTGCAATTTTACTTACCAAACTGGATTCGTCTGGAGAGGCAAGGCTTAGCAGCAACACGCTCACATTTACGGTAAGTGTCCCTGGAAATAAGGCCCTTTATTAGATTCTACCACAGGAACTTATTCAAGACATATAACTTTAACAATATGTGCATAACATTCCCTCGAGCTTGATACTTGCAGGTAGCTAGCTACACTTGAGATTGCACGTCCTAACCCATCTTTTTAAAACTATAGCCAAACTAATCTTGCAACATCTGAGTCTACTACACTAATTGACCGGTTAAATAAATCGGCGGTTGTGGTTCCATTCCCGCGAGGTGAAAAGTGGCCGACACACAGATTACGAAGAAAACCAAGAAAGTTTCAGTGGATTATGTCCTGAGAGTAATAGAGCAGATTCAATTTGGACTCGTGTGGGATTTGCTGCTAGAGTATAAATCTTAACAGTTTGAAAGTTGTGGTGGTGGTGGTGTGTGGTGTGTACCTATATGTGGAGATATGGATCGATGGTTTTATTGTTTGGAGGAAATATTAAAGTTGGCCAAAGCCGGATGTGCGTATAAGATAAATAACCCAGAGGGTAGGTATCTAACATGCCAAAGAGGTGCGAAAGGTTTTCCATGCGTGCGTATACAGGGTATAAGTATGATAAGTTCGTACCTGCAAGAAATTGACAGATTGCTAGGACCGAGGAAAATGGTCATGTTCTAATTTCATGCCTGTGCGTTTTCTGTGTGTGTCATTTCCAGCCCGGAAGAAAACTCGTGCTATATTAACCGCGAAAATGCTATTATTACCGAGGCGGGATATACACACAAGTACTAGAGCCTAATTACTCACGATCCATAGAGGTATACGACCAATCGACTTTTCTTCGCTATTTATTTATAGAACATCCTTGAACTAGTTGCATACTATCTGGCCATCTAATTCGTCTACGAAACGAGTGCATCATTATTTTCGTTAATAATTCATGTCCATTGATTCATTGCCAATAGATGTCGAACTACGTTGACAATCAATCGCGTTCTGAATAATTTATAAAGGTTCCTGTTTTTCGTCGCTGTTTTCTGTGCGGTGCGGTAACATATATATAACAGAAAACACATTGATGTAACATCAAACATTCAAATACATCCAGCATTCACAATCGAACTACAGAGTAAGGACTCTTGTCTCGCGATATACAGGGTCGCAAAAAATAATGCGAGCACTCGAAACCAGTCGGAGTGTGGTGTGTGTGTGGTGCGTGAAATAATGAAATGTATGGAATCTGATGCATTTCCATGCTAATGGAAACATTTTCAGTGAGCAAAAGCAGTTTCCCAAAAAAAAGGGAACATGCAAACCGAATTCTTAAAAAAAATACACGATCACATGAATGATTATTGAACGAGCCAAAGATCTCTTGGTCTTTATTCCGCTTTATTTTTGATAGTCTTTGAACCACCGGTTTTGCAGTTTTTATTACTTAGTTGCGTACTGCGTACCGGTAGTTTAAATACTTTTAAAAATAAAGAGAATAAGGAACCAACATATGTTTATTTTTATTGAACATATTTCCTCCAGTGGATAACCATCAAACAAATCCATGATTGAAGCCGGAAGCGAACTGAATGCGAATACGATTCTCATGCTAAAAAATCTAGCCTCAATCAATATCCATATCCATCAATCTGGTATGCAGATTTATTCCCCGAAAACTTGTACTGTTATCAATTCATGCGTGACATTTATAACGTTCTGTTATGAGCAATAAACGTGATTTCAAAATTTGTATCCAATGCAGAAATGCACTTGGAATGCGTTTTATTACTGCAGCTACTTATTTTTAGTAGCGAAGTGCAACTTTTCAGTGTTCACTCATTGACGTGAGCTTGGCAGACGCCGATATAGTTGATGACTGAACACGTTCTGAACTAATTCACGGTCTAATGGGGTGCTAACGAGCGAAGACATAAAGCTAATAGACATGATATCCTGGCCAATTCAAGAAACATAAAATTAAAACGTCAAATTAATGGCTGGTTTTACAGCATTATTCGAATGAAAATTGTAGATCATTTTTGTTGACAGTTAGGAAGCTCTATCACGATTGTTTTGTCGGTATCATCTCTTTTTAGATATCTGCACAATGTAAATCGAACTTCTCTTGGTAAGTTCGTTAGCTCTGTTAGTTATGCAACCCATATTACAGTTTAGATCGCAGTGTAGATGGGTGCTCTAATTCATAGTGTGGACCAAAATGTAATTATACAAAATGAGCACAGTAAGGCAGAACAGTCTCACACTGATTCAAAAATACCAGGAATAATGGATTCGGTCAAGAGTTGTTATGAGTCCTGAAACTACCCCGACCATGAAATTCCGCGTTTTCGGAGTTACGTTGTGATTGAGCAAATATGCTGAAGCATTTACCATGAAACCGGCAAATCGAAAACGCAATATAGCAATCAGAGCTGTTTTTCCTCGTGTTTTTCATAGTGCAAAATATTAGAATAGAGGGCATCAACATCTATAGAGTTGCTGACGACACTGTTGTTAGCACATAGGGTCCTTGCATGAATTTTATATTGATACGATCCGGGCCGGCGCTAGGTATTTTGCCGTCTGAACCGAAGCTCAATTTTTCAGCTTTCATCGGACGTGATCTAACAATGGTCAGGTCTGCATACCTATGTCCTATACCCATATTATTTTTGGATTTTACTACACTTTATACAACCCCGGGTATGCAATCCCGACAATAAAATTTGAAAACTGGTGCATGACGTTTCCGCGTGTCAGTTAATTTTCGGACCTCTCAAATTACGCCTGGAATCTAGCACAGGGGCGGCGTCACGGCTTCTTGAAGTGAAAAAAAAATGAAATTTTGAAACATTGTGCTTCTAGAATTTTCCACCCCTGGAATTTGCCGCCTGAATCAGGGGCTTCGCCGATTCATGCCTAGCGCCGGCCCTGGATACGATTACTTCATAAAATCATTCAAAACGTTATCCACAATAATTTCAGCCCAAAAAAATTCCAAAAAATTGCTGTATCCTTCAAATGAAGATCTAAGTTTGATTTTTTTTTCGCGCCAAAAACGCGATCGCTTCTACAATGACCTTGTATGACCACGATGACGTCACCTCAAGAGTTCTATTTTTCGTTTGCAAGTTTTTTCTTTGCGAGGTTGCAGCCCTGCGCCCTGAAACCCCGCGATAGTTCAAATCTTCATTATTTTACAGACCTATTCCAACTCTTGAAATTAAGGTTGAGGGACCCCCAATCAAACCCCAAAAGCGCATTGCTTAAGCTCAAAATGCATAGTTAGGACGCTTAACCACCGGACTATTAGGTATGCAACTCCCATACACCGATGTGTCAGCTGCGGGATGACGTCATCGTGCCCCGGGCTGGGGCTACTTGATTCTACATTAACAGATTGCGACTACGAATTTTAAATGTTTGACATATCTCACTGTCACCGTCTCAGACGTCTGTGGGGCTGAGGCTCAGTTCATGTTGAAAAGTGCGCAGCACGAGCTTGGGGATGGCCTTGACACGTGAGCAAGGGCGACGGCGCTGTTCGCGAATTTCATACTTTCATTAACTATGGGATGGCTATGGCGGCTTTCCGTGAGGTCACTTTTTTGCAAGATGTAACAGTAAAAGTAAGTGTATTCCAGTGGTATATTCTTCTGGAGTCCTGAGTACAGAAATAAGTGCAATATTAACAGGTGAATGTTGGCTGACACCACATACTTAGATAACTATACCGCTCATGAACCTATTGCGCATTCTGCCGCGCCGCGCAACAGAAGGAGTTGGAGAATGACGCCATCTTGATGGTTAATTTCCAGTGTATCTAAAAATACCAAGCTAGATATCCACCACAAAATGTCTCAATGGCCGTGAAACTGATCAAACCTTCTGCGATTCCACAATAGCGATCCAGTTTTCTCAAGTACCATTACGTAAGTGCATTTCGTTTTGTTGAAATTACGAAATAATCACATCGAGTTGGATGGTTGGGAGCGAGGTTGGGAGCCACTGTACTCTGAGTAAACAAAACGTCAAACGTCAACTAACAGCTTTTTGACAGTGTAAATAAACGGATACGATTACTTCATAAAATCATTCAAAACGTTATCCACAATAATTTCAGCCCAAAAAAATTCCAAAAAATTGCTCTATCCTTCAAATGAAGATCTAAGTTTGATTTTTTTTTCGCGCCAAAAACGCGGTCGCTTCTACAATGACCTTGTATGACCACGATGACGTCACCTCAAAAGTTCTATTTTTCGTTTGCAAGTTTTTTCTTTGCGAGGTTGCAGCCCTGCGCCCTGAAACCCCGCGATAGTTCAAATCTTCATTATTTTACAGACCTATTCCAATTTTGGGATGTAGCGCCTGTGTCAGCCACATACTTGAAATAGCTATAACGTGCAAGGGAGACGTCCGACACCTGCAATAATGGGCGCCGCCATCTTGATAGTTATCTAGGGATTTTGGGTGGTGTGAACTGGCACCACTTCGCTACTTGGCCACTTGACTAAGCACGGCATTATCTTGCTTCTCCCTCGAAGTACGTAGAATCAACACTAATAACATTAAGTGGGAATCAACAGGTGAAGAAAGGGTGTGCGATCATTCCAGCATCCACAAGTTTGGTTAACTACGTGATGTTTATTTACACTGTCAAAAAGCTGTTAGTTGACGTTTGACGTTTTGTTTACTCAGAGTACAGTGGCTCCCAACCTCGCTCCCAACCATCCAACTCGATGTGATTATTTCGTAATTTCAACAAAACGAAATGCACTTACGTAATGGTACTTGAGAAAACTGGATCGCTATTGTGGAATCGCAGAAGGTTTGATCAGTTTCACGGCCATTAAGACATTTTGTGGTGGATATCTAGCTTGGTATTTTTAGATACACTGGAAATTAACCATCAAGATGGCGTCATTCTCCAACTCCTTCTGTTGCGCGGCGCGGCAGAATGCGCAATAGGTTCATGAGCGGTATAGTTATCTAAGTATGTGGTGTCAGCCAACATTCACCTGTTAATATTGCACTTATTTCTGTACTCAGGACTCCAGAAGAATATACCACTGGAATACACTTACTTTTACTGTTACATCTTGCAAAAAAGTGACCTCACGGAAAGCCGCCATAGCCATCCCATAGTTAATGAAAGTATGAAATTCGCGAACAGCGCCGTCGCCCTTGCTCACGTGTCAAGGCCATCCCCAAGCTCGTGCTGCGCACTTTTCAACATGAACTGAGCCTCAGCCCCACAGACGTCTGAGACGGTGACAGTGAGATATGTCAAACATTTAAAATTCGTAGTCGCAATCTGTTAATGTAGAATCAAGTAGCCCCAGCCCGGGGCACGATGACGTCATCCCGCAGCTGACACATCGGTGTATGGGAGTTGCATACCTAATAGTCCGGTGGTTAAGCGTCCTAACTATGCATTTTGAGCTTAAGCAATGCGCTTTTGGGGTTTGATTGGGGGTCCCTCAACCTTAATTTCAAGAGTTGGAGACATCGGTGCACCCGATGCGGAGGGGGTCTGGGGGGCCTTTGAAAGTTGAAGGTGTGGGGCTTCCCACCAAATCACCATACCACCACGTAATTTCTATTTGGATGTCATCAAACGACTCTAACCTACACATTGACAACATTTGTTACCATGTCCCAACAGTTCTTCACACTGAAAAAAATTAGTTCTTATGACAGATCGGAAAAAACAGTTTTTCTCAATTTTTCATCCCCACAACGAATAAACTGCCAGGTGTGGTGTCATTTTGGAGTAAACGGCATCCTCTGATTTCATTCACCGAGTCAAAATGTTTGTGAGACCACCGTGCAAAGAATGACACGCCAAGAAGTGAGCATTTTTGAGCACCTCATTTAACAGTAGTTTCTTGGCTGATACCAATCGATATGATTGATAATTTTGTCATGGATCAATAACTTGAACTCTTTTGTAACGGTAATGCATGTGAATGAAACTCGACACGAGCGTGGAGGCTTGGAAAAAAATAATTTTCTCCAGCGGTCGAATTTATTTCACGCCTACTGAGCGTTAGTTTGTTGGGATCAGGCAGGCAGCGTTTGGATAGCTTTGGAAGCAAAACTTCCATATCTTTCTGGAAAGTTGAGCAGTTTAATTCTGGAAATCGATTTATGAATCATCAATGATTGTTTTGCCGGTCAGTACCCACATGGTGGTCAACTGCAGAGGTGATGGCTACCGGCGGAGGAAATTCAACGTCCAAGATCTTATTTTCTGCCACTATGACAGTCATTTTCAAGGTTGTTTCTATAAAATTATTTCTTCTCCAAACATAAGAAAACTTACACGTACAAAATGATAACAACCTTGAAGCTTGGTAGAGGAAAATAGAAAATAACACTTTAAAAGTTGAATGCCCTCCGTCGTCAGCCATGATCCCTGCAGTTAATCCCCATGGGGGTACCTAGTGACTGTCAAAATCATCTTTGATGATTCTCAAATTAGTTTCCAGAATTATGCTACTCAGCTGCATAGACAGATATGGAAATTTTGTCTCCGAACCTATTCAAACGCTGCCTGCCTGAGTCCAACAAACTAACGCTCAGTAGGCGTGAAATAAATTCGACCGCTGGAGAAAATTATTTTTTTCCAAGCCTCCACGCTCGTGTCGAGTTTTATTCACATGCATTACCGTTACAAAAGAGTTCAAGTTATTGATCCATGACAAAATTATCAATCATATCGATTGGTATCAGCCAAGAAACTACTGTTAAATGAGGTGCTCAAAAATGCTCACTTCTTGGCGTGTCATTCTTTGCACGGTGGTCTCACAAACATTTTGACTCGGTGAATGAAATCAGAGGATGCCGTTTACTCCAAAATGACACCACACCTGGCAGTTTATTCGTTGTGGGGATGAAAAATTGAGTAAAACTGTTTTTTCCGATCTGTCATAAGAACTAATTTTTTTCAGTGTGAAGAACTGTTGGGACATGGTAACAAATGTTGTTAATGTGTAGGTTAGAGTCGTTTGATGACATCCAAGTAGAAATTACGTGGTGGTATGGTGATTTGGTGGGAAGCCCCACACCTTCAACTTTCAAAGGCCCCCCAGACCCCCTCCGCATCGAGTGCACCGATGTCTCCAACTCTTGAAATTAAGGTTGAGGGACCCCCAATCAAACCCCAAAAGCGCATTGCTTAAGCTCAAAATGCATAGTTCGAGCTTTTTTTGGCGCTTAACCACCGGACTATAACAGTTTTTGTGTTTCAAATTCACAAAATAAAATAATATATCAAGATTTTCGAAAAACCGTTCAGTCTGTGGTGCTATTTGGCTACCAAAGCATCATTGAAGGCAATAAAAAAATCATGCAAAGACCCTATTACACAAAACGACTTTTAATCCCAATAATTCAACACACATCTAAGAAAATCAAATTATTTGTACTTTGTTAGAAGAAACTCCTCATATATGCCGATTGGTCTGTCAGTCTGTCTGTGCGTGTGTCTATCTGTCTGTCTGACTGTCCGTCCGTTCGTATGTCCGTGTAGAAATTAAGAAGTTGTACCTACTCCTTTCTCGGCAAATGAAGCTAGAGCTTTGGAACTTTTTCCGATGGATAGCTGATGTCCCCAAGAGTGGCCAGTGGGCATTATACTTGTAAATTTTCTAGTTTCTAAAATACCGTGCACCAACCGGTATGATTTAGAGCGTTAAAAATGTGATTTTTTTTCTGTACCATAGGTTGCATAATAATCAGAACCGATTGCAGATATAAATCAGTTGCGAATGAAACATGCTAGGAAGAGTGTGAGTCAGGAATCAGCTCAGTGCGCGCTGTTTTGGAGGACGATTCCTGTGGAATCCGTACTTGCTTTGATGCAACATTGAGCAAGCTACAACCATAGGTAAGTGCCACTCAGTGCGCTTAATAATAAATAGTGATGAGCATTTATGGCAATTGCTTTGTGAGAAATTGAACACACACATCTCCCGAGATTGCGTTTTGGAGGCGTACATTAAAATTCAGGCTCCTGTGTAATAATGCCAGTGGATTTCATCCGCACACGCAGGCTCACTTCAAACGGGAAAATAAGAAACCATAACAGCCAACAAATCAAACGGGATTCATGGAAGGGAAGCCGATAATAAACTGACGATAGTGATGATGGATAGTGTTCCGAGTTCAAATCCGTTGCTATAGTGTGTATGATTGATTGGATAAACAGGCAAACAGGTATAAGTAATTAATATAATTCAATTACACCCTGCATAGGTACTCATGTTTGTACTGTGTCTGTGCTCTGTAGTTCTGTTTTTTTTTCTAGGATCAAAAAGCAAAAAAGGTATGAAATTCTGACAGTGTGTTTTCTAAACGGTGACGACAGACAAAAGTATTGAACGGACCACGCTGTTTGCTGCTTGGAGGGATGGTGCGAATGTCTGACTTGGCATCGTCAGGTGACTCCAAACCACAGCAGAAGTCTGCATCTGTAACAGCAATAGCGGTATGACTTTTGGATGAAACTTTGAGGAAATTTTTGTCCTCGCCTATCCATGAAAGGTACTATCTTTATCTTTATTATACCGCCAGACTGATAGTTTGTAATGCCTAAAGATGTATAGGTAATAGGTACCAACGAAACCGACAGCTTATGTAATACAAAAGAAGGCTTGAATTTTTTTTTTGTTTCCAATGTTTTCATTCATATTTCAAGCCAAGATCAATCGGTTTATTGTCTGTCTTTATTATGTGGAGGCAATTTCCAGAAGATGCGGCCTTGAGAAATGCAATTTGTTACCCTCTGAATAGCGCCTGGCCGATAGACATTGCAATTCGTCGGGTTCATTTAAGTGGGCATTCTTTTGTCGACAAACAACAAGTTTTTCTTTAGTCTTTTATTGTATTCCATTCTGACATGATAAAGTTGATCCCCGCGTCTATTCTCTAGAAATCTGACCGGCTTATTTTTATCCAGCCATTATTCGGTAATAAATCTTGAATGATGATCCTATCTTAAGCGGCCTCCGAGCATTTCCTCAGAAAGTGCCCCATTTCTAAAATCCGCTTTATTTTCATAAAAGAAAAAACGGTGTGACGTGTCGTCAAAAATGAACTCATTACCATGATTTATCATTTTAATAATAAGGCCTTCATTGCTTTGTCGATATAATCGCAAGTTTTTACCCTACCGAATCTAATATTAGCCGCGAGTCTATGCATACTGAATAATTTATGCAATATTCTTATGTATAGACACACAGATCTGCCAGCGCTTGCCGTGTAAAAAATTCAAGTCGAATCGATAGAGTGTTGTAAATAGTTAAGAGGCCATAAAGGAATCATTTACATATTACTCGAGGGCTCCTTAACGACCCGCTAATTTGAACATTTAGGGTGAGGTTGAAAGAAAAAATTTCGAAGGCGAAATCTAGAATCCGAGGAATTTTCTTTCTCTCCCTGTTGCCTGTCTGGAATTTACGAATCCATACCACTAGAGAATCCCGATTTACTCGTATGGCATTCCTCTGCACACAGGCGTGAAATTCCACCCGTGCACATATTGGAAATTGTGTGGAAATTGCATGGTTTCGCCTTGCACCTTTTCGTTGTCTTATTGAAATGTTTGGAGCAGTTATTACTTCACCCTCAATTATTCATGCTTAACGAGAGCTTTGGAATTGAGTTCAGTAAATGCCACAAAACATCAACGCCCATTATATTTCTAACCAAGGTAATCACTTCATTCAATATTTGATCTATTTTTTTCAATTATTAGGTACAAGCTCCCTCTGGCGTACTCAGGTATAATATTGTAGGCAGGTATTGTAGGTGAGTTAAGTATGTCATGTAAAGCAATAATACATCGCTCAACTGCTTCAAAAAGCGAAAGCACGGAGTTGAAAGGTACAAAATGTAAAATTAGTGCACTTATGAATCAACAGGATGTGTGGAAAGGATCATCGCTCTTACTCACCTTGTACCGGAGGCAGTAGCCTCTTGTCATAGCGAGTAGCCCGTAAAAGATTATCCAGGATTTCCTTGTCGGATTTCCCCTCTTCAAAGCTGCAACAGATGTCACTGTCAACAACCGAGATTGAACACACGTCGGAGAGCAAAGCATGGCCGGGCAAACGAGGTAATTACCTACAGGTGTCCACTTTTCAACTCCAGCAATTCACAACTAAATAGGTACCTATCATCTGCATGCGTTTGTTACTAGAATCTTTGAGCTTTGCTGTAACAATAATAATTTGGTAATAATTATTTGATATCTCTGGAGCTTATGGCTCATACGCTTGAGAAGCTGGATAACATTTCTCCTGTCGTTTATTCTTATTGAATAAAGTTGAGTAACTTACATGTCGGACAGGGCCAGGGTTTGCCTCGTCACAAGTAGTATAGCAGCCGCGCGAACTAGCATCCAAGGCTGACCCATATTAGGACATCTGAAAGGAATATCAAAACGGTAAAATCAGGCTGGAACGTGTCTGGAATGTGCCGAAACGCGAACCTTACGAAAGAGCTCTTGTTCGACAGCTTAAGAACTCTGGCATTCATTTCGTGCAATGGTCGTTCACTATAGCGATATATGTTTCTTTTTTCCGGGTCCTATATTGACGCAAGCAAATTTCACTAAAGAAAATGTGCGACAAACCTACCATGCTGAGTATGTCTTCTAATATACCAGATTGTCCCCTATGTGGACGGCTATCCCGTAATCTATTATTGTACAACCTGAAAGGATTCCGGTCCGATGATTTGTAATTTGATACCTTTCCTTGAAACATGTATTATACCAAAATTTGCTGAGCGTACTTGGTCAGCAGGTGATGGGTAAAGAACAATGAAATTAAGGAAACCCCTTAGGGAGACCCGAGATTTCTACGCCTCTTCAGATTCCATCAGTAAGGGATTCGTGGGACGCGTTAGACTATTTGCACTTGCAGAAGGATATTCCAGTTTCGGTGGGTATTCCTTTCGGAGATACTTCATCGAGCTTTACGACATGAAATGTTTGCCACGAAAAAGATGTTTTTAAAAACGGGTAACAGCCCGTGATTACGACTCTTAAGGGAGTAATGTGGAGAATATGCAAATGATACGCTAATAATTCAATTCAACCTCGAAATATGCTTCACGTTCACGTGCTGGTGGAAATACTTTTTTTATGCGTTTTGTCCACTTGCGTGCAGCTAAAAGGAACAGTTAGAACCAGCGTTTGGATATGTAGGTGTATGTATGTGCTGTAAGTACTTTAGTTAAACTAAAGTAATAGATTGGTGAGTGGCTATCTGCCCTTCGTTCTTCACAAAACACAATTTGATTTTATTACAACAATCATGATACCATTATAAGTTGATGTGGAGTGAATCGGACTTTTACCGATTTCTCGGTACCTACTACGACAAAATAATGTATTACAAGGTGTATTAAATAACTACACCTCGTCGTGGTGATCAACGTTGAATTGGAAACGGCAAAAGAATGCGAATGAGAGGACTATTCTGCTGCAGCAGTAGGTAAGGGGTCAGTTGAGCCAGACGTTTCTAGGGACTTTTATCTGGTGACTTTTGGTTGGCAACACTGAATCTAGTGACTTTTTTGACAGGTCGTTAAGCATTGGATCTGCATTACCGGCATTTGACAGGTGGCGCGGGAAATTTGAAAAGTTTTTAGTTTATCTGGTGACTTTTGGTTATTATCACTGAATCTAGTGACTTTTTTGACTGATCGTCAAGCATTTATTCTGTATTACCGGCATTTGACATGTGGGGGATTTTAACGTGCGGGAAATTTGAAAAGTACGTGGAATTTGGATTTGACAGGCTAGGTCACAGATTGTGTTTGGCAGGAGACATTTGTTAGCTTGAAAGCGCGGGATGTTTGAATTCCCTATACCTACTAAAGCACTCCTCATTGTATCTTAACCCTTGCAAACTCTCAAGTGGTTTGGTTTCAATAGTTATTTTTGGTATATAAACGCAAGCAAATAGAACCATTTTATTGACAGACCAATATACTGTGCTAGTTACATAGACAATAATTACATACAGTTCAGGGTAAGACCTCAACATCATGATTTATTCGTAGTTTAATTCACATAACTGCTTACATAGACAATTATATTAAATTCAAAATAAAGCACAAACAGGTGATCATAAACAAATTTACAGTATTGATTATACATACAAACATTGATTACTAAAATTACTTGAAATCGAAGTACGTTCGATAAAATTTCTTAGTTGCTTACATAGACAATTACGTCAAATTAAAATAAGGCACAAACAGGTGATCGTGAACGATTTTTTCATAGCTGAGTATACAGGCATCAACTACCTATAATCGAAAAACATCTAATACATGTTCTTAGTTGCTTACATAGACAATTACGTGAAACTTAAAATAAGGTACAAACAGGTGAGCATGAATGACTTTTCATAGCTAAGTATACAGACATTATTCACTTGAAATCGAAGTACATTTGATACAATTTCCCAGCTGATTACCGCATACCATTACATGAAATTTGAAATAAGGCACAAACAGGTGATAATAAACAAATTTACATAGTTGATTATACATAGAAGATATGCACACGAACATAAAATCGAAGTACATTTGACTATTTCTTAGTTGATTACATAATATACAATTACATGAAATTTAAAATAGGGCACGAAGAGGTGATCATAAACAAATTTACAGTGTTGAATAATACAAACTTGAATTACTCAAAATCGAAGTACATTCAATACAATTTCTTAGTTACTTACATAGGCAATTACGCGAAATTCAAATAAGGCCAAAACAGGTGTTCATGAGCGATTTTTATAGCTGATTACACAAACATTGAATACTTTAAAATAGGAGTAGGTACTTTTAATACAATTTCTTAGTTGATTATACCATATAAAATTATTTGAAATTTGAATTAAGGCACAAACAAATTATAATAAACGAATTTATAGGGTTGATCACACAAATATCAATGACCTGAAATCGAGGTACATTTTTAATACAATTTCTCAGTACAAACATCATTCACCCAAAGTCGAAGTACACTTAACACGACAACTTGATGGTCGGCAGTTCTGATGTGCCGGTCGCGAGGCAGAATGTTGGAATCATCATCATTATTGACAACAATTAACTCCTTCATGGAGCCAAAATTGAGTAGCTTGGAATTCTTATAGCTCAGTTTTATTATTTTCACTTTGCAAACGACATCACTTCTATTCTCGGGTGCTGGGAAGGCGAAGGGCCCACTGCTGGCTCTTAGAGAGAATCGTTGATAGTGTGAATTCAGTAACTGGATCAGGTTGACAGTATAATTCTAGTATTGTAGTTGTGATGAGAACATTCCAGGTGAGTACTACAAAAAAAAAATCAAAAATTGTATGTTATGTCTAACAGGATATTATAATACAAGTTTCATAAGACATAGTATTGTTGGGGGGTACGGAAAATGAACGAGTGAATATGCCTCCACGACCGTGAGGCTTATTGTTTGTAGGTATATGCATTTCAACTACCTGAGAAGTCGCACCCAAAATAACGGCTCTTGCCAACAGGGAATTGGTTGAAGGCCTTTTTTCTTATAATTTATAAGGTTATGACGGTATTACGGGGGCATAATTATTGAAAATAAAACATGCTAATTGTCGCAAGGCCCTTAAGGTCGTGAGTCGAGTGGCGTGACAATATCCACCATGTAAACCGTGGTAATAAGTTTGAATTTGAACAATCTATACTGTTTATCCGCGTAACCAGTCTTTTTTCCATCAACTGTGGTCATTTCACAGAGTTTTAACAAGAGATTGATTTTTTTTTCAATAAAGTTTGACCATCGAATCTGTGGGTGATATTTTTTTTTTGCATAAGCATGAGACATTACATTGAAAAAGATCGATGGAATTGGCTAAGCTTTGCGTGGGGTAGGTATAATATACAGCGAGCCGCGGCTTTGCAGTCGTTTTCAAAAATCCGGAACTATCGACCAGGGGCCTGTATCGAAATAGAATTTTTTTGTCAAAAGAAAGCTCAATTTTTTTCTAAATATAACCCGTACATATAGTAATGTGTTTCCATAAGAATATGTACTTAAATAAATGAATTGTCCGCATAAACATAGTGAAAATTAAACTTACACGAAAAACACAAACACGGCACAGCACCAACCCATGAGGCTGCTAGATAACGAATGCAAACGCACCACCACCACCACCTGTCGACTGGGTGGTTGTTCGTAACTTCTTACCTGAAAAGCCCTAAGCTATTTATTTTTTTTTACCTGAAAGATCGTGTCTGAACAGGAATTTTTAGTATCATATGCACATACTCACGAAGCCACCAGATAATCAATAATTATTATATAAATAGAAACTTTATTTGAAAATTACTTTGTGCTTATCACATAATGCTCCGACTTGAAAAATATCAGCGCTGAATTTTGTCAGTCCAGTACGGCAATGTAAAAATAAAAAAATATAAAAGATATAAGTATTCAGGAGCTCAATGTGTTGAAAAGATGTTTTAATAAAAACTATTAACATATGGACAAATTTACATAAAAATACCTCATGTTTTTCAATGCTCAAAGGTATTAGCCTAAAATGTTAGCGATTATCGATTGCATTGAGTACACCTGCCTACTGAAATTTTTCAAGTACCTGAGGGTCTAATATAAACGACTCTAGCAAGCCAGCATTTTATAAGAATTTTCTACTTGACCGACCTTGAATTTTCAATAAATACCCTTTGATTACCAGGTTGAGAAAGAACGAATGAATACGAGAGGTAGCCAGTAGTGTAGGTAGCGCGACCAAAGAAATTAACAAGAGAGTTTTGCAGCATTGCCCACCCGCTGACGAGTGCTCTTCAAGCTACAAATATCTCCGGATCAAATATGTACCAAGCCATATGCGTAGTATCAGAATGGTGCATCTTAATACTTAACTCGGCCCTTTCAGGATGTACCTATGGGAGAAGTTTGTGCAAATAAAAATACGCACTAGTTATTGGTTACAGCTTTGTTCATTTCAGATTTTTAAACAGTTCCATACTCCTATCCTTACCTTAGATATGAAAGATTTTATTGTATCTATCTATGTACTAACAAGACTCTAAGAATTTTCATTCACATGTTCGAAAATATTTGCAGTCATTTCTTACAATAATTGAAGGGTTTGACTGTCGAAGAGACAAATATGGTTTCGCCAGCTAATGATGTTGGATATAAGAATCCAAGCTCGCATAGAAGGTCGAACGCAACCCGTTGACGCCTCTAATATTATTATCCCACTTTCTCGTCGTCTTCCTTCCAATAAAAGTACCTCGCCAACATTAGCACTTTTGGAAGTTTTTAAATACACTAACTTATCTGTAACTGCGCCTGGGTCGGTAGGACAGCCATATTCTCCATTTTTTTTCAATTCACTGAAATTCTTTGCCACTTCTTTTGAGGCTGGAACCTAACTTGGAGAGATTTCTATAGGTCCTTATTGGTGCAGATTGACCTTTTGTCGAGAATCCAAATCGGTAGCAAGAAGCATCATGGACAAAGTCGTCATCACTCATTTCATCATCCATTGTCTCACCGCTGTCCGTCGTTTTCAGATTTTGAGAGAAGGTTACTTCTAATTGATAAGATCTCGAGTGTATTGCAGATGTAGATGAACTGGTTCCGCACCTACGACGTTGGAATTTTTTTTGTGTCCATACTTGTTTTGTTGAAGATATGTTAGCTCGGGACATATTCTTCAAGAAAACTGAGCTATTTTCAATATTTTGTAGGATATATGCGATGGCAGGGCCTTCTTCTCTTTAGTTTCTCGCACCAAGCGTGCTAACATAGACTTTAAAATACCGAAAACTCGGGCACTTGTTCTAACCTAGGTCTCTCGAAGGACTTTAGTTATAGCGCTTTGAATTTTTTCGGAAATATTTCTCTTGCTTTCTGCAGCTCTACCTTCTATCGTTATCAAAAGCTCGATCATTTCTGGATATTTTGCTCCCGCTCATTCAAATATACAGATACTCTTCATTTCACGTTTTACTTATCTCAGCATGATGAATAATCTCACCATTATTTTGTCTCCATCGATTGTCCCCTTTCAGTGTCCACTTCAATGTCACCTTTGTACTCTTCAATTGTCCCTAACGTGTCCCTAACGTGTCTCTAACGTGTCCCTAACGTGTCTCTAACGTGTCCCTAACGTGTCTCTAACGTGTCCCTAACGTGTCTCTAACGTGTCCCTAACGTGTCCCTAACGTGTCTCTAACGTGTCCCTAACGTGTCCCCTATGTCACTTCCAATGTCCCATATGTCCCATGTGTCTCCTTCAATTGTCTGTTTGTCAATTAAATGATTCAATTTGCTTGTGTTTATACCGTGTCACAATGATCAGGTCAGGAGTATAGAGACTTAGCGGTTGAAGCATGACGACTCGGCGGGCAGAGCATGACGACTCAAAAGGCCGACGTATGCAGACTTTGCCAGTGGACAGCGTATAGCGAGAAGTTCTAGTAGTCATGCTCTGTCTGCCAAGTCGTCATGCTTTAACCGCTAAGTCTCTATACTCCTAACCTGATCCTCCTCACCATTATTTTGTCTCCATCGATTGTCCCCTTTCAGTGTCCACTTCAATGTCACCTTTGTACTCTTCAATTGTCCCTAACGTGTCCCTAACGTGTCTCTAACGTGTCCCTAACGTGTCTCTAACGTGTCCCTAACGTGTCTCTAACGTGTCCCTAACGTGTCTCTAACGTGTCCCTAACGTGTCCCCTATGTCACTTCCAATGTCCCATATGTCCCATGTGTCTCCTTCAATTGTCTGTTTGTCAATTAAATGATTCAATTTGCTTGTGTTTATACCGTGTCACAATGATCAGGTCAGGAGTATAGAGACTTAGCGGTTGAAGCATGACGACTCGGCGGGCAGAGCATGACGACTCAAAAGGCCGACGTATGCAGACTTTGCCAGTGGACAGCGTATAGCGAGAAGTTCTAGTAGTCATGCTCTGTCTGCCAAGTCGTCATGCTTTAACCGCTAAGTCTCTATACTCCTAACCTGATCCTCCTCACCATTATTTTGTCTCCATCGATTGTCCCCTTTCAGTGTCCACTTCAATGTCACCTTTGTACTCTTCAATTGTCCCTAACGTGTCCCTAACGTGTCTCTAACGTGTCCCTAACGTGTCTCTAACGTGTCCCTAACGTGTCTCTAACGTGTCCCTAACGTGTCTCTAACGTGTCCCTAACGTGTCCCCTATGTCACTTCCAATGTCCCATATGTCCCATGTGTCTCCTTCAATTGTCTGTTTGTCAATTAAATGATTCAATTTGCTTGTGTTTATACCGTGTCACAATGATCAGGTCAGGAGTATAGAGACTTAGCGGTTGAAGCATGACGACTCGGCGGGCAGAGCATGACGACTCAAAAGGCCGACGTATGCAGACTTTGCCAGTGGACAGCGTATAGCGAGAAGTTCTAGTAGTCATGCTCTGTCTGCCAAGTCGTCATGCTTTAACCGCTAAGTCTCTATACATCATCGTCATCAACCCCGATCATAGATGATAGCGTTCGCAATCATCGTCTCAACTCCTTTCATCAACATCACCATCATCAATCATCATCGTCATCAACCCCGATCATAGATGATAGCGTTCGCAATCAACGTCTCAACTCCTTTCATCAACGTCATCATCGTCAAACATCATCATCATCAACCCCGATCATAGATGCTAACGTTGATGAAAGGAGTTGAGACGATGATTGCGAACGCTATCATCTATGATCGGGGTTGATGACGATGATGATTGATGATGGTGATGTTGATGAAAGGAGTTGAGACGATGATTGCGAACGCTATCATCTATGATCGGGGTTGATGACGATGATGTATAGAGACTTAGCGGTTAAAGCATGACGACTTGGCAGACAGAGCATGACTACTAGAACTTCTCGCTATACGCTGTCCACTGGCAAAGTCTGCATACGTCGGCCTTTTGAGTCGTCATGCTCTGCCCGCCGAGTCGTCATGCTTCAACCGCTAAGTCTCTATACTCCTGACCTGATCATTGTGACACGGTATAAACACAAGCAAATTGAATCATTTAATTGACAAACAGACAATTGAAGGAGACACATGGGACATATGGGACATTGGAAGTGACATAGGGGACACGTTAGAGACACGTTAGGGACACGTTAGAGACACGTTAGGGACACGTTAGAGACACGTTAGGGACACGTTAGGGACAATTGAAGAGTACAAAGGTGACATTGAAGTGGACACTGAAAGGGGACAATCGATGGAGACAAAATAATGGTGAGGAGGATCAGGTTAGGAGTATAGAGACTTAGCGGTTAAAGCATGACGACTTGGCAGACAGAGCATGACTACTAGAACTTCTCGCTATACGCTGTCCACTGGCAAAGTCTGCATACGTCGGCCTTTTGAGTCGTCATGCTCTGCCCGCCGAGTCGTCATGCTTCAACCGCTAAGTCTCTATACTCCTGACCTGATCATTGTGACACGGTATAAACACAAGCAAATTGAATCATTTAATTGACAAACAGACAATTGAAGGAGACACATGGGACATATGGGACATTGGAAGTGACATAGGGGACACGTTAGGGACACGTTAGAGACACGTTGGGGACACGTTAGGGACACGTTAGAGACACGTTAGGGACACGTTAGAGACACGTTAGGGACACGTTAGAGACACGTTAGGGACACGTTAGGGACAATTGAAGAGTACAAAGGTGACATTGAAGTGGACACTGAAAGGGGACAATCGATGGAGACAAAATAATGGTGAGATTATTCATCATGCTGAGATAAGTAAAACGTGAAATGAAGAGTATCTGTATATTTGAATGAGCGGGAGCAAAATATCCAGAAATGATCGAGCTTTTGATAACGATAGAAGGTAGAGCTGCAGAAAGCAAGAGAAATATTTCCGAAAAAATTCAAAGCGCTATAACTAAAGTCCTTCGAGAGACCTAGGTTAGAACAAGTGCCCGAGTTTTCGGTATTTTAAAGTCTATGTTAGCACGCTTGGTGCGAGAAACTAAAGAGAAGAAGGCCCTGCCATCGCATATATCCTACAAAATATTGAAAATAGCTCAGTTTTCTTGAAGAATATGTCCCGAGCTAACATATCTTCAACAAAACAAGTATGGACACAAAAAAAATTCCAACGTCGTAGGTGCGGAACCAGTTCATCTACATCTGCAATACACTCGAGATCTTATCAATTAGAAGTAACCTTCTCTCAAAATCTGAAAACGACGGACAGCGGTGAGACAATGGATGATGAAATGAGTGATGACGACTTTGTCCATGATGCTTCTTGCTACCGATTTGGATTCTCGACAAAAGGTCAATCTGCACCAATAAGGACCTATAGAAATCTCTCCAAGTTAGGTTCCAGCCTCAAAAGAAGTGGCAAAGAATTTCAGTGAATTGAAAAAAAATGGAGAATATGGCTGTCCTACCGACCCAGGCGCAGTTACAGATAAGTTAGTGTATTTAAAAACTTCCAAAAGTGCTAATGTTGGCGAGGTACTTTTATTGGAAGGAAGACGACGAGAAAGTGGGATAATAATATTAGAGGCGTCAACGGGTTGCGTTCGACCTTCTATGCGAGCTTGGATTCTTATATCCAACATCATTAGCTGGCGAAACCATATTTGTCTCTTCGACAGTCAAACCCTTCAATTATTGTAAGAAATGACTGCAAATATTTTCGAACATGTGAATGAAAATTCTTAGAGTCTTGTTAGTACATAGATAGATACAATAAAATCTTTCATATCTAAGGTAAGGATAGGAGTATGGAACTGTTTAAAAATCTGAAATGAACAAAGCTGTAACCAATAACTAGTGCGTATTTTTATTTGCACAAACTTCTCCCATAGGTACATCCTGAAAGGGCCGAGTTAAGTATTAAGATGCACCATTCTGATACTACGCATATGGCTTGGTACATATTTGATCCGGAGATATTTGTAGCTTGAAGAGCACTCGTCAGCGGGTGGGCAATGCTGCAAAACTCTCTTGTTAATTTCTTTGGTCGCGCTACCTACACTACTGGCTACCTCTCGTATTCATTCGTTCTTTCTCAACCTGGTAATCAAAGGGTATTTATTGAAAATTCAAGGTCGGTCAAGTAGAAAATTCTTATAAAATGCTGGCTTGCTAGAGTCGTTTATATTAGACCCTCAGGTACTTGAAAAATTTCAGTAGGCAGGTGTACTCAATGCAATCGATAATCGCTAACATTTTAGGCTAATACCTTTGAGCATTGAAAAACATGAGGTATTTTTATGTAAATTTGTCCATATGTTAATAGTTTTTATTAAAACATCTTTTCAACACATTGAGCTCCTGAATACTTATATCTTTTATATTTTTTTATTTTTACATTGCCGTACTGGACTGACAAAATTCAGCGCTGATATTTTTCAAGTCGGAGCATTATGTGATAAGCACAAAGTAATTTTCAAATAAAGTTTCTATTTATATAATAATTATTGATTATCTGGTGGCTTCGTGAGTATGTGCATATGATACTAAAAATTCCTGTTCAGACACGATCTTTCAGGTAAAAAAAAATAAATAGCTTAGGGCTTTTCAGGTAAGAAGTTACGAACAACCACCCAGTCGACAGGTGGTGGTGGTGGTGCGTTTGCATTCGTTATCTAGCAGCCTCATGGGTTGGTGCTGTGCCGTGTTTGTGTTTTTCGTGTAAGTTTAATTTTCACTATGTTTATGCGGACAATTCATTTATTTAAGTACATATTCTTATGGAAACACATTACTATATGTACGGGTTATATTTAGAAAAAAATTGAGCTTTCTTTTGACAAAAAAATTCTATTTCGATACAGGCCCCTGGTCGATAGTTCCGGATTTTTGAAAACGACTGCAAAGCCGCGGCTCGCTGTATATTATACCTACCCCACGCAAAGCTTAGCCAATTCCATCGATCTTTTTCAATGTAATGTCTCATGCTTATGCAAAAAAAAAATATCACCCACAGATTCGATGGTCAAACTTTATTGAAAAAAAAATCAATCTCTTGTTAAAACTCTGTGAAATGACCACAGTTGATGGAAAAAAGACTGGTTACGCGGATAAACAGTATAGATTGTTCAAATTCAAACTTATTACCACGGTTTACATGGTGGATATTGTCACGCCACTCGACTCACGACCTTAAGGGCCTTGCGACAATTAGCATGTTTTATTTTCAATAATTATGCCCCCGTAATACCGTCATAACCTTATAAATTATAAGAAAAAAGGCCTTCAACCAATTCCCTGTTGGCAAGAGCCGTTATTTTGGGTGCGACTTCTCAGGTAGTTGAAATGCATATACCTACAAACAATAAGCCTCACGGTCGTGGAGGCATATTCACTCGTTCATTTTCCGTACCCCCCAACAATACTATGTCTTATGAAACTTGTATTATAATATCCTGTTAGACATAACATACAATTTTTGATTTTTTTTTTGTAGTACTCACCTGGAATGTTCTCATCACAACTACAATACTAGAATTATACTGTCAACCTGATCCAGTTACTGAATTCACACTATCAACGATTCTCTCTAAGAGCCAGCAGTGGGCCCTTCGCCTTCCCAGCACCCGAGAATAGAAGTGATGTCGTTTGCAAAGTGAAAATAATAAAACTGAGCTATAAGAATTCCAAGCTACTCAATTTTGGCTCCATGAAGGAGTTAATTGTTGTCAATAATGATGATGATTCCAACATTCTGCCTCGCGACCGGCACATCAGAACTGCCGACCATCAAGTTGTCGTGTTAAGTGTACTTCGACTTTGGGTGAATGATGTTTGTACTGAGAAATTGTATTAAAAATGTACCTCGATTTCAGGTCATTGATATTTGTGTGATCAACCCTATAAATTCGTTTATTATAATTTGTTTGTGCCTTAATTCAAATTTCAAATAATTTTATATGGTATAATCAACTAAGAAATTGTATTAAAAGTACCTACTCCTATTTTAAAGTATTCAATGTTTGTGTAATCAGCTATAAAAATCGCTCATGAACACCTGTTTTGGCCTTATTTGAATTTCGCGTAATTGCCTATGTAAGTAACTAAGAAATTGTATTGAATGTACTTCGATTTTGAGTAATTCAAGTTTGTATTATTCAACACTGTAAATTTGTTTATGATCACCTCTTCGTGCCCTATTTTAAATTTCATGTAATTGTATATTATGTAATCAACTAAGAAATAGTCAAATGTACTTCGATTTTATGTTCGTGTGCATATCTTCTATGTATAATCAACTATGTAAATTTGTTTATTATCACCTGTTTGTGCCTTATTTCAAATTTCATGTAATGGTATGCGGTAATCAGCTGGGAAATTGTATCAAATGTACTTCGATTTCAAGTGAATAATGTCTGTATACTTAGCTATGAAAAGTCATTCATGCTCACCTGTTTGTACCTTATTTTAAGTTTCACGTAATTGTCTATGTAAGCAACTAAGAACATGTATTAGATGTTTTTCGATTATAGGTAGTTGATGCCTGTATACTCAGCTATGAAAAAATCGTTCACGATCACCTGTTTGTGCCTTATTTTAATTTGACGTAATTGTCTATGTAAGCAACTAAGAAATTTTATCGAACGTACTTCGATTTCAAGTAATTTTAGTAATCAATGTTTGTATGTATAATCAATACTGTAAATTTGTTTATGATCACCTGTTTGTGCTTTATTTTGAATTTAATATAATTGTCTATGTAAGCAGTTATGTGAATTAAACTACGAATAAATCATGATGTTGAGGTCTTACCCTGAACTGTATGTAATTATTGTCTATGTAACTAGCACAGTATATTGGTCTGTCAATAAAATGGTTCTATTTGCTTGCGTTTATATACCAAAAATAACTATTGAAACCAAACCACTTGAGAGTTTGCAAGGGTTAAGATACAATGAGGAGTGCTTTAGTAGGTATAGGGAATTCAAACATCCCGCGCTTTCAAGCTAACAAATGTCTCCTGCCAAACACAATCTGTGACCTAGCCTGTCAAATCCAAATTCCACGTACTTTTCAAATTTCCCGCACGTTAAAATCCCCCACATGTCAAATGCCGGTAATACAGAATAAATGCTTGACGATCAGTCAAAAAAAGTCACTAGATTCAGTGATAATAACCAAAAGTCACCAGATAAACTAAAAACTTTTCAAATTTCCCGCGCCACCTGTCAAATGCCGGTAATGCAGATCCAATGCTTAACGACCTGTCAAAAAAGTCACTAGATTCAGTGTTGCCAACCAAAAGTCACCAGATAAAAGTCCCTAGAAACGTCTGGCTCAACTGACCCCTTACCTACTTGCAGCTAAAGGTAAATAGGCTTGTCAAACGCATTATTTCCATGACACAAATATCAGTCTTCATAGTTAACGGTAATGAAAAAAGCCATGAAAATGGGCGATTGCACGGAATTTGTTCGCCCTAATTTTACCATTTTGCGTGGCGCCATCTGTGCTGCACTTGGGGCTCCAATCAAAGCTTCAATATCACAACGTCGCGCAAACGTTTTTTTCGGGGCCTGAATCAACATCGGATGAATGAACGAAAAAATATCAAATAAGTAACATCAGCTCTAGGATGGCTCTAGCCTTTAACGTAGTGAATAGGGTAACTCAGTTAGCCCTGGTGTACAGTTTCCAGGCTATTTCTTTGTTTTTTTCTCAAAGCTGGACTTTTATGTAATCGTTCCTTATATCGTCTGCTTAATTTTGATTCGCCTATGCACAGTTTTTGAATGATTTCTATAAAGAAAACAATTGAAATATAGGCTGGGGTTCTCGCTGGGGTTACTGAGTTACCACTCAGTACGTGCATTTTGATGAATAATTTCACTAGGAAGACAAAAACCACTCAGAAATGCTGAATATGTGGCAACTTCATCTGCTTCAGACACAAACAGGCCGAGAAAAAACTACATGCATCGAAAATTGCGCCAATGACAAGTAACTAGGTACGAGAAATGTTGTCAACATTTTTGAAACTTGGAGAGCTTTGTGATAAAATAGCATTTCATAAACGCTCTGTTATGTAAAAATTTGTGTCGGCTATTGGCTGTTGCCTAGGTAATAACAGCGTAACAGAGCCTTTATGGATTGTTATTTTTTAGAGAATCGCACTATTTTTGTTTGTTTTTGATGATATATTTTGTTTAATTTGTTTAAGGCCTCAATGAGGCCTTGATGAACTTATTTATGCATTTATCCAATTTTTTCCATACGATGGGGTTTAAATAAATAGGGTAACTCAGTTACCTCCACCACACTTGGTAGTTTACGCTGATGCGGGTCACTCAGTTTGTTAAAGGCCAAGTACTTGAATCCATTTTTTCTCAAGGACGGTGTTTAATTGGTAAAATGAGCGTTGCGAAATCAATCCGTCTGGGTTTATTCCTTGACGGATTACCATTTTGGTCTCTTTTGAAAGCTACAAGGATGTACTTTGGTTTGAGCCCATTGGCATTTCCAAAATCCAAAAATAATTTTTTCAAATGTCAAAATTTCAATATTTTTTTTTTGGATTTCGGAAATGCAAATGGGCTCAAACCAAAGTACATCTTTGTAGCTTTCGAAAGAAACCAAAATGGTAAAAATCCGTCAAGGAATAAACTCAGACGGATTGATTTCGCACCGCTTATTTCACCAATATGACTCCGTCCTTAACACTCATGGAAAATCCGAAAATCCCATTTGTTCGTTATGGTTCCTCAACACTTCGCAACCTGCCTATATTCTTCGTGGAGACTTTCATTAAAGTCTTTATATCTGTATCTACTCTACCTTGACTGATGGCTTGCTGTTTTTGTGCTTGTTGTAAACTTGCGGTGTCATTTGTGAGAAATCTGTTGAAAAAATTCTGAACGACTCCCTGGGCTCGCGATTCCGAAGCTGGAGACGAACCGTGCGGTGAAATACAACATACAACTGAAAATTGCCGTCAGTGCCAATGGGGGACATAAATAATGTCACCGCGTGGTCTTCCTCTTTTCATTCCCATTGGATTCATTGAAACAATTCCCTGCCGCGTACTGAAAACTCAATTAAGAAACAGTTGCGGCGCGGGACCCGCGGGAAATAGTCAAACAAAGGTTTTAATCAGTAAAATTAATAATCAGTAAGATCGGGCCCGAATTAATCAACTCGGCTATACCTAAATAAACGTTTCAATTATTTCAGTAGATTAGGTAAATCTTACCCGTGAGATAATGCGAACTCCGGCGCAGACGTTTGTTGTTATTGAAGTTTAAATTGTGTTATGTGTGGAATTCAAAACAACTACGCTAGTTGTTCAATTAATCTTGATGACTGAATATTTCCAAATGAAATCAACACTCAAAGTTAAGGAGATCTCCTCAAACGAAAAGGATATCACATAGATTATAGAATTATTATTATTCATAATTGATCAAATTGAAGTCAGTGAACGACTATAAAGGGCCACGTGGTTAGAACATTTTCTCAAGAGTTCCGGGCAGCCAGTCACGCAGATCTGCAAGGTTAAGTATAACAATCAGCAGAAGGGTTCACGGTTCCCGTGACGCACTTCGCTTACCGTACAGAAGATAATTAGCAGATGAATCAACAAGCTTATCGTTCTGGACGGATCGTCGAAATCCCCAACAAGAGGTGGACTTCGAATCAATGAAGTGCTCAAAGGCGATGTTGAGTAAAACTCAGCCAAGAAAATGTTCAGGGAGGGCTCAATGCATTGTTTCAAATAAAGCCGCGGGATAGCGAAGCTGAAGGCTGGAGGCAGGTTGCGATGCTTCAGCTGCTGAAACCGGGACGTCTGTCTCAGGACTGCAGGTAAAGATCGAATTCAATCGACCATTCCACATTGGTGCAGAAAACCCCCAGCCCAGAACGCTGGCTGGCAATCCTAAACGCCCCAGGAGTTGACTCCGTCTCAGTGCCGAGAAAGTCACCTAACAGCCTTGTCCTGACTGGATAGATCTACGCAGTGAAGACGTGTTGACAAAAGCTTCGGCTTTAAAGTTCTTGAAGGGAAAAATAGTTGGGATGTTTTTGCCCGATTGGGAAGATGAGAATGATTTTGCGTGAATTGCTGCAAATTACTGCTCAAATCGGCGATCTTTGAGCACGCCGTCTAGATCGACATGATTTCCGACACCTAACCTAAGGAATGGCTACTAGCAACTAGGAGTTCACAGTTACGACAAGAAGAAGACGGCATTCCCAGTCGGAAGCGGCTTTGATCAGTTTACTGTGATGGATTTCGAACTTAGTAACGCACGCGTTCTTGCGTCGAAACTGACGCAACGTAGTTGAATGCTGTCCAAGAATGACCACAACCGACAAATCAGCAATGAAGCTGGGAGTAGCTAGAATGCTCCATGCACATTCTTCAGAAGATTTGGAGCGGTGGTGGCCGAGTGGTATAGGTGATGGCAAGCTGAGCAACTCGCGCTGCGCTGTGTGGGATCAAATCCCGCTACACCCATGAATATTTTGTGCTGTCCCAAAGGTTGCATGGTAGAGCAGGTGATAGTTGAATGTCGCCTCGTGAAATAAGTGAATTGAATAATGAAAATAGATGAATAAATTTGTGAAGACATGAACTGATCTTACACAAACTGATCTAAGACCGTACGCCGTTCGTATGGACAGAGAAATGTGAGAACTGACTCAAGACTTTGAAGGTCGCATTGGGTTGGAGTCCTATCCTGGCATACCGTCTACCACAAGGACAGTAGTACGTCTTGCACACTAATAACAGCAATACAGGCACTGGAGCAGGTTTGTCACAACATCGGCAGGGCCAAGAGCGGGTAGTGGAACACTACAGCAAGGTGTTGTCTAAACCAGAAGGAAGCTACTGCGTTTCACGTAAGGAGATACTGATCATAGTGAAAGCTGTGGACCACTTTCACCAGTACCTCCCCGACCGGAAATTTCCAGTGCGGGCTGACCACTCTTCACTAAAATAACTGGTCTACTTCAAGGACAGTTGTTATCATGATGGATCTAGAAACTGCAAAATATGACTTCAAAAATCATTATCGTCCTGGGAAAAGTCATGGTAAATGCTGCTTCTTGGCTTGGAGACCATGTGGTGAGAGTTGCAAACACTGCAAGAGGACCAAGAAAAATAATAATAATAATAATAATGAGCTTTATTGTTCAACAACAAGAAGTCATATAAAGGACAATGATTAAAATGAATAGATAAATAATAAGTATATCATAACGAGTACACAAACAATTGCGTACAAATACCTTGCGTACAAATAAGAACAAAGTACAACACACATAAAAAAAAACAAGTGGAAAGCCTATCATCTTGAGATGTATTTAGGCAACCTGGAGGGCTCGCATAAAAACACCTAACGAAGGGGAGCCTAAGTCCGTCTTGTGACAGACGTCGTTGAAGGACTTGGACATAATATAAACCGGATATCTGATGATCGCATTCGTGGCGGCAGCAGGGAGCCGGCAAAACCGCAGCCTCTGGTACACAACCGCGGCACCAAAATGAAGAATTGCCCTAGGAGCTAACTGCAATTAGCAGTTCCGTTAAAGAGCTTATGAAGAAAGATAAAAGACGCACGACACCTCCGAGACTCAAGAGAAGCCATGCCAAACTCATCCAACAGGAGGTCACCGTCAAAGCCTTGGTCCGGGAAGACACCATGCTGCCCAAAATAGAGGTATTTCAGGAACTTCCTCTCGACACGCTGCAGCTGAAGGCTGTATCGTTTGTAGATGGGTCCCCAGATCAGACTCGCATATTCCAGCCTCGACCGAACGAAGGCGAAGTAAAGGGACTTGAGTCAATCGATACTTGCTATATAGACCTGCCGCTCCGAATGATGAATCCTAGCATTCTAAGAGATGAATTGCAAACTTGGTCAAGGTGCGGTGCAAACGACAGCTCCGCGTCAAACAGGACGCCAAGATCACGGAAGGTGCTGCAAGACCCCAGAGCAACACCACCCAGAATATACTCATGACTTATGCGATGAGAAGTGTTTTTGGTGAAGGATATCACTTTGCATTTTTCGACGTTCAAGTGAAGCCTGTTGGCCTGGCACCACTCAAAAACGCCGTCCAGATCTCTTTGCAGCAAATTACAGCCCTCCACGGTACGGATCGCCCTGAACAACTTCACGTCATCGGCATACATCAATATCCTACCATTCACCCGATCCACTATATCATTGATAAATATGTCAAACATCAGCGGCGCCAGGTTTGCATCTTGAGGGGCACAGCTGGTTGGCGAAAAGTCTGATGAGCGGCGACCGTCAATCTCAACATACTGGCTCCGGTTGGTCAAGTACGAAGTGAGAAGAGAAAGCCACCCCTCATCAACGTCACATGCATATAGCTTCTCGAGGAGGATGCCATGGTCCATGCGGTCAAAGGCTTTGGAGAAGTCGGTGAAAATCGCGTCGACCTGTAAGCGACTATCCATGGACGAGCAAAGGTACTGGGTGAAACATGCCAAGTTGGTAACGGTACTCCTTCCCGGGAAGAAACCATGCTGCCTATCAGAGATGGTATGGCCAATATCGTCCATAAGGCTGCTGTGGATTGATCACCATTGATCATTGATCATTGAAAAATGAAAACAGCAAAGTGAAAGCGATTGTTGTTGACACCCCAAGAAATTGGACTACAGCTCAACCAAGGAGCAGTGCAAGGACTCATCTATTGCTTCAATTGCTGAAAAGATGGAACACCAGAGTGGGTCGAAATCTCTGGTGAAAAGCCCGGATTCAAAGCTCTATGGGTTCAGTAGAATTCTCTGAGGATAGACCATGAGCTGCTGAAGAGAGTATGAGAGAGCCTTGATGTGAAGGAAGAGCTTGTTCAATTGGTGCTTTCTAAGAAGCGAGTGAAAGAGGTCTTGAGAGATGCACGGCAGCTCCACTGATGGGGGTACCTTGAAGTGAATAAGACTTTGACCCAGGTACACGAGCGGTTTTACTGGGTGATCTGTCGGTACGACGCAGAAGCATGGTGCCGCCAGTGCAGTGCAGTGCAGGTTTGTACGGCCAGCAAGGGACCAGCACTTGAGGGAAGCTGAAGACTTACATTCGGTTCAACACGATGGAACCTGTCAAAGGTCGTCGACGAACACAAGCGCGACTGCGATTATCATCTGTCTTATTCCGTTAGTATGCCCTTTTCGCGATGCCATCCAGGACACCACGGTGAAATAATACCGACACGTCTTTTTTTTTTGTCAAGGGACTCGCCGATTTGTGATTCGGCACACGAGGGAATGATCCTAGCTTTTCCGATTACGTCAACTACCTTAGGCAACGAATGAGCGTCACACGATGATTCTATAGCAAATTTGAATTCTCACTGACCGGATGAAGCGAGGGATGAAGACTTGTTACGACTTGAAGGCTAACCCAGTTGGATTTTAAGCGGGTGATCAGGTCTGACTATACAGTTCTTAGCGCAAAAAAAGAAGATCTCAAAGTTTCATGCTTTGTGGGGAGGACAAGAACCCTACACGGTGGCCAAGAGAACGAATCACGTCTGCAGAATCTAGCGAGTTCCGAGACCCAAGGTAAAAGTGGTCCACCTAGATCGCGTTGCGCGTTACCTGGGAAGTAACGATGAGTTTATTCGGGACACGCAGGCTAAAGAGAGGGGGCAGTGTTACGAGCTGCGAGGCTCTCGAGTGGTTCCCATACATTGAAGAACAAGCACGGAAGTTTACTGGAATCGAGGTGGTGATTTTAGAATGACGGAGACGCGAGAGGACCGTTCCGGATTGATCGTCGGAGTCTCCAGAGCATCGAAGCTTCTATATAAGCAATGCGACTGGCACGACGAAGTCAGTTACAGTTTAATTATAGTTTTGCAGAGGACCAGCGTCAGGAATATTGACCATTATTGTGAAACAAGTGTGGGATAATAATGCACAGAGTAATACAAAATGAAATGCAGTTTGAAAGCAGCATAATCAGAGTTTGAAAATCGAAAAAGACGAACCCGAAATACGTAACAATATTATGTTCTGTTCTAGATTTTGTCTGCATCCAATCTGTAGCCTGTCGGCGTCAGAAGCTGGAAGTTGCTAACAACAGATCACCTGCTATGAAAAACAATGGAAATAAGCCCCGAGGCTGGAAAGGACAGAGCTTCCGCATGGACGTGTATGATTGACTATTTCACTAGAGTGTATCACACCGACAATAAAATCTAGTATTCAGATGACAAAACACGTACCTATACCTACCTGGGCAAAACCAACATGATGGTTTTGCAGCGGCAATTTTTTGACGTTTCACTCGTTCCATTACATTCAAACTGCTTTGGTAGATGTAGCGCATTTTCCTATCGACTACGCTATTTTTATACTTTGTATTCGCCTGTCCGTCCCAATCCGTCCAGCCGTCCGCCTTGTTATAAAATTCCTTTTGTAAATGACCGGAACTTAGCTAAAGATGAGCACAGGAAAACAAAGCAAGCTCAAATTGAGTTACCTATAATATTTGTCAGACTGACACTTTTGCATCAATTTGAATCGGCGGTCGTCACAAACAGTATTCAAGCAAACTAGTAAGCTTCATTGCATCTTGTTGTATCAATCGAAGCCCCAGCGGGCCCCCTTGTGTTTTCATGCATCGTTTATATCCCTAATGAGTTGCCCCTTGTGTCTTCTTCTGTGGCTCGAAGCCCTTGCGGGCCCCTTTGATGTGGATGTCTATGTGCCGTTCAAAGACCTAGCTCACCTTCTTATGACGTCTGTAAGCCCCATTGAGTCTTCTTCTGGCTTTCGAAACTTTGGTGTGTTGTCTTATATTTTCTTGGTTTTTCAGTCAGGGTTTTAGTAGAAACTCTTTTCTTCATCTCCCGAGACTCTGTGCTCTTCTATACTTTCTTTGGATGCTCAAAATCCTAGCGGGCTCTCTTATACCTCCATACGCCGTTAGTCATGACTTCCGAAACTCTCTCGGCCTTTTTATGGCTTCACGTTATTTTAGAACTAGATAGGTATCTTGGTTTTGGATGAAAAAGCTGTTCAAAGAAAGCCTCCTTTTCTCTCGTAAAATAGTCATGTCGAATACCACTCGAGATAAAATTTTGAAGGCAAAATTTTTCTCTTGTAATATTCAAATTTGTTGCTTTTTGGCAATTTCGCTCATGACATTTAATCAAAACCACTCGCCTGACGGCTCGTGGTTTTGTTACAAATGTCATTCGCGAAGTTGCCAAGCAACAAATTCTCATAACAATCGAAAAATTTTGCCGACAAAATTTTATCTCTTGTGATATTAAATACGACTATATTCAAAACTTCAAGTTCCAGTTGACAGGACGTTATTTGTCGCTTTGTTCCCGCTGGCACACAGGTAATTCGTTGCCGCGTCCTCGCAGCAGTGTCCCGTGAATTTATCACAACTTTTTAGAAGATAAAATAACGGAAGTAGAGTAGGTATGATACGCGGGAGCTTTTTCAAAGAGGCAGATTTCAGCAGGGTGATTCCTCTTCGTTTGAAACGTAGAGAGATATATAAAAGGGCGATGAGTGTGGAAAGTCTAGACGCGTATGTCATTTTTCAGATTGATTGTGAGAGAACAAAGCGCACATTTCTTTCATGACGCAATTAGAAAAAAGTGCGCTTAGAAGCGAACGACGTTTTTCATCATAAATTTTCATGAGATCTGGGAACACAACAGTCCTGTGAGAAGGCGGGCGGAAATACATCTTACGCCAAGTACATCAGCATCCTGCAACATTGCGTCGGGCTTTCCTAGCGCTTTTCCCGTACGAGATGGAAATACGTTCATTTGTAGATATATGAAATTATTGGTCGGTATAATGAAAATGTCTACGTCGTGAAATTATTTTTAACTATAGGCGGTGTCCCATTTTTGCTTTATGTAACAAAAACAGAATTTTTCAAATGAAATGCTCTACTTTTGACTTCATTTTCTTGTTGAGCTTTTCAAGCTCTATCAATTATACGTAATGTGTATTTATGGTTTGTTCAGTTGGAGCCAGTTCTACTATAAACATTGAAAATTGAAGTTTTTTGCAATTTCGAGGTTTATTTTGTAAGATGATGAGGACCTTGTTCTTTAGATTTAAATAAATGAAATTTGACGTCACAAAAGTCGGATAGATGATAAATAGCGTCGTGACAAAAAAGTTTACATGTTGTAGTCCAGGGGGTGCACAATTTTTGTCGTTTGGCAATTTGTAAGTGGTGGTTTTCTAACAGTCTGTGGTCTCCCAGATCCCGCATGCTTTCAAGGTGGTGAGAAACTTTTGAGACTCCTGTGGATGAGTACATTTTCCAGTGATGGGCGAAGGCTCACAGCTCAGGCAGTAAATGCAAAAAGATGAACATTTGTGTCTAAATCCAATGGAGCGCGTGTATAGGGGGTGATGGAACAGCGAAAAAAGCTGTGTGTGAGCCGAGCTTAGAATATAGAGCCGAGCAAGCCTGTTGGAATCGGCATGTTTCACGGAGCGCTTTCATATTTACTCCTTTCGCGCTGAATACAAAAAGCTCCAGTTCGGCTGCAAATGGGTTCCGGCCACGAAACGGAAGTTCCGAATTTGTATCGGTTTGCTGTGCTGCGAAATTGTAGCTTCCATTTTGCATCGATTCTCCGCATAGGTAATTAATAATTCTGGTTGACACTTTAAAAACTAAACCGCGGGCCGGCACAATTTGTACTGATAGCGTACACTGTACAGGGTGTTTCGATGCCCTCTCATAGAACTCAGAGAGGTAATTCCTTGAAAAAAAAGACTGAATGGCAGGCAGTTGAAAACCGTATTTTACTACGTACTTCAAATCTTGGGGGGGGGGTCTGTAACTCTCTAAGAGGAAGCACTCTAGGAAAAGATGTTACTCTCACTTTTCGGCAAATTTTTTTGAGGGGAAATCACCTCCCGATGCTTTATAAAAACCCTGTATAGTAGTCGCGACGTCTATTCTAAGGCGAACAAGAAATCAAAGAGAAAGCGCACTCCAGGGAGACGGATACTTCGCAAAAAAGAGCAAACACGTCTAGATTAAAGATGAAATTGTGCGAGTAAGTATTAATGGTTTGCCTTGCCCTTTGGCGAATTGGCTTTCCCACGTCTGCCGTGCTGAGATATACCTATATGCAAGAAAGTGCAGAGCTCGGCACATCTTAGTGACACAGAAACTATTAATTTCCTCTCGTGGGTCTCATTCTGGGGTGTAATTAACTTTGAGGAGTTGAATGCGAGTGGCGCGGCGTTGCAGGTTGAAGAGTGTAAACTGGGTACCTACTCGTTTTGTTTGATTGTGATCTTGTTCCACTATACTGTTTCAGTAATTAAATACAAAAAGCAATAAAAACTTTTCCTCTGAAGTGCACGAAATTGCTCCAACCGCTGCACTCTACTGGAATGGGGTAAATATATTTCAATTTTTTTTTCCACATACCTACCTGAATATCGTGTGATCAAATGGATTCCTCATTGAGGCAGGTTGTAGTCGAATCCAAATCAGGGGTGTGGGGCGGCGTTTGGCTAGGGCAGAGGGGTTCAACTGATCACACAATAGTTTCTTGCAGCTATACAACGGTTGTATCATCGATGCTATATCATTAAAAATTCTGAAGCTCTCTCTCCCCATTCAAAGTTGCCGACGTCGCTTGCCTTTACTTCCCTTTTTGCAATTCCTTTTACTTCTCGAAAGATAGATTTTCTGTGAAAGTACTGTCGTGACGATTGTCGTTGCTTTTTTGGTGTTATATCGCATCCTGAGAAAAAGTCCGGAGAAGGTGGAAAATTTATCTCTACGTCTTCGATAGTATTTTATGGGTTCCCTGGAAACGTCTCTTTGAATTATCCATCGAGTTAGGCCACACAACAATGCGGCGCAAGAGCCTCAATTCATTCTATTATTTATCTTATTCCAATAATTATCCGTTTGGAGATCGTTCATTTAATTATTACTGAACAAGGACATGATTCGCTCGTATAAGTAAACTACCCGATTTCGCATAGATTTCACTTTTATTATTATTATTCTACTGCACCCAACAGGCAAAAGAGCCCAGTTAAAGGGTGAGGGATACCAGAGACAAATCCGAGGGGGGGGGTACATACTTAGGTAAAAACCTTCGTCTTTATGTCTGATAGAGAACAGTTGAAGAGATCAACCTCGCTCTCATAAGCAGAGTAATTGACAATCATCTGATAGAGGGCAGATGCCACTTAGTCCAGTCAAATTAAGCAAAAATCGGGCCAAACCGGAAATAAATTCGGAAGTTGACAAAATTTGGTGGATCGATGCAGAATTCAACGTAGAATAACATACTGAAATTCCCGAAAATTCGAAGGCTTGGATTTTTTTTTAGGACCAATAAAAGAGCACCATCCTTGAAAGTTTTCGATTTTTTCTGAATAACTTGTAAACTATTACCTTTAGAACACCAATACTTGCGAGGCAAATGTAGCCCGTTGAATTCCCAAGAGATCAGTACTAAACTCATTACTTTCTGATCAATAGCCTTTGAGATACAGCGTCTGCCGGAACGCAGTGAAAATTGCTCAAAAATTATTTTCGGATTTTACGTAACAATTTGCTTAGTGTCAGTTCACGGGTTGTAACGTGGACAGCAAATGTGCGGATTTCAATCGGTTTTACGTGTTTGGAAAGCCAATTCAACATTCGGTTTCACACTTTTGTCTAGAAGTCGCCAACTTCAAAATGGTACTTTTCCTCGACCTTTGAAATCGATACTTGATGTCCCGAAGAGTCCCCAAAAATCGATTTTTTTCATACCATGCCATTTGCCTAATTTTCTAAGTAGGGCAAAACCATCCAGGGAATATATAAAGAATTGAATACCAAAAAAATAACATGTAACGGGATCTTTTTCCCAGTGATGGTTCTTGAGTTATATGGATTGAAAGACTACAACGATCTATTTGGAAGAAAGATAGGTAGTTCGGACACTAACTGCTGAATACTGTACGGACCTTGCATTTGATGATGCAAAATGCCACTAAGCAGACGTATTGAATATACTTATGTACTTTCCAGGTCTGCCAAGTGACATCTTACACCTCAAATGCAAGGTCCGTACAGTATTCAGCAGTTAGTGTCGGATCACCCAGTTTTTTGTCCAAAAAGGTCGTTTTAGTCTTTCAACTCATAAAACTCTGGAACCACCACTGGGAAAAAGATTCCGGAACATGTTATTTTTTTGGTATTCAATTCTTCATATATTCCCTGGATGGTTTTGCTCTACTTGGAAAATTGAGCAAATGGCATGCTATGAAAAAAATCGATTTTTGGGGATTCTTCGGGTAATCAAGTATCAATTTCAGAGGTCGAGGAAAAGTACCATTTTGGAGTTGGCGACTTCTAGACAAAAGTGTGATACCAAAGGATGAATTGGCTTTCCAAAAATGTAAAACACAATAAAATCCGCACATCTGCTGTCCACGTTACAGCCCCTGAACTGACATTATGCAAATTGTTACGTAAAATCCGGAAATAAATTTTGAGTAATTTTCACTGCGTCTTGGCAGACGCTGTATCTCAGAGGCTATTGACCATAGAGTAATACATTTAGTACTGATCTCTTGAGAATTTAACGGGCTACATTTGCTTCGCTGATCTTTGTGTTCTAAAAGTGATAGTTTACAAGTTATTAAGAAAAAAACGAAAATTTCCAAGGATGGCGCTCTTTTATTGGCCCTAGAAAAAAAGCCAAGCCTTGGAGTTTTCGGGAATTTCAGTATGTTATTCCACGTTGAATTCCGCATCGATCCACCAAATTTTGTCAACTTCCGAATTTATTTCCGGTTAAAACCTATTTTGACTGGACTAACTAGGATGTTGGTTCTAGTCGTGGAAAGGTGAAATAAACTGTGTGATCCAGAGGAAAGCCCAGGAACACTGAGACTTACAGAGCCAAGAAAATCAGGGCAATCTAACGCGTTGCTGAATAGACCAAAAAGAAAACGGATTGAGTCATTGAGTGGAACACTCTTCGAGACTTTGAAGATGACTAATTGAACCGCACCAACATGATCTCCTGAGGGAAACCACGTGAAGGGTATTGGTTGTTCAGTATAAAATAAGCCGCCTTCAAAAATCTCCTCTGAACTCTTTTCAAATCATTGATGAAGGAGTCATAAATCGGACTTTAGACAAGAGAGGCTTATTCAAGTTTGGACCGGACGAAAGAAACATCAGTGTTGGTGAGGCATCAGGCTTTCAGTGTTTCAACGTTGGAAAATGCCTTCGAGTTTCTCAGCACAAAACCAAGGCTTTTGTATGCCGAGCTCGAGACAGAACTGATGTGTTCTTTGAAGGATAGACTGTTGTCAAAAACTACCCCCAAGGTCCCTCACCGTCCGAGGTCTCTGCAATATTTCTCCCCCCGAAGTGTAGTCGAAAACGACGTTTGCATGTTTTCTGCTCTAAAGCATAAAGCAAGTACCTCGCATTGATGTTCATAAATATATAGTTTATAAAAAGAATAAAAAGCAAAGGAACCAGCACAGAACCCTGAGGAACTCCGAAAGCCTGTAAAAACCTGCGGGATCTGAAGTCCTTAAGGTAGACGTATTGATACCTATTACAAAGATAAGAGCGTAACAAGGATGTTAGTGGATCAGAAAGTCCATAAGAACTCAATTCGAGGAGCAGAATGCCGTGGTCCAGTCTGTCAAATGCTTTCGAGAAATTAGTGTTTAGTACGCCGGATAGCGACATTTTACTCAAGTCATTTGATCACCCGACAGATTCGGTCAAATCGGTAGCTTTTGTGATGGCAAACAAGAAAAACAACTTCTCTCACCCACACGTCGGTTCTTCAGAGGCTACAGGGTGTCAAACATGTCAAAATAAAAACTTAGCCAAGTCATTTCATCACGAGACAGAAACAGGTTAATCGATAGTTTTTGTGATCCCAAACAAGAAAAACAACTTCTGTCACTCATGCGACGGTTGCTCCAGTATCAGGGTGTCAAACATGTCAGTAGATAGAGATGGCTACTTCAGACACATTTTGAGGAGGTGGAGGAGGAGGAGGAGGAGAACACCCTGTAACTTCGGAAGCAACCGCCGCATGAGTGACAGAAGTAGTTTTTCTTGTTTGCCATTACAAAAACTATCGAACTAACCGTTTCTTCCTTGACTTAGGTAAGTTTTTTTTTTGTTGACATGCTTGACACCCTTCAACTTTTGAAGCAGCCGACGCATGAGTGACAGAAGTTGTTTTTGTTGTTTGTTATCACAAAAACTATCGATTTGACCCTTTCTGTCTCGTGATGAAATGACTTAGAAATTCATGTCGCTATCCGGCGTACTATATGGCATCAACCTGTTGTCCACCATCAATTTTCTCACTTTTAGCCTGCATCGATGAATAATTGACATTTGTTGACAAGTGGAGTCGTCGCTATAATCCATTCCTCTTGTCGTCCTTGTTTTGCTCTTTCCTAGCTTTTTCTGCCCAGTTTGATGTATAAAGGTGCCTAATTCGCCGGCTAGCTAACTGTGCAGGTTTTAAATTTTTATGTCGGCTACCACGTGTGGCCATCCAAATGGTTATGAAGGAATAACCAATCAAAAGCTAGAGAAAGTGCCGGTCAGACAAAGAATTCTTGTATTCACACATTTGTCTAGGTTCTAGGTACATCCGGCAGGTATAAAGACATTGTTATGATATTGAGCGGACTTGTACTCACTTCTTTTCTGTAGCTCATCTTTGACCAGTCTGTAAATTTGTTCTTCCATTTGTTTATCTTTAAAAGTGCTCTTACGAAAACCCCAATCTGTTTGATCCTGATCACTTACGTCAACCAATCCAGTGAGTACTCTGTTTTGTATTTGAGACTACTTGATTGGGTGATTTTTTTACCCAGATCACACCGATTAAGATTTACGTATAAGCACGTTAAGTCGAACGTATACCTACATTTTATATATAGGATATTCCCGCCTGGTCCCGCAGTGTGCTTTTTCGGTGATTTTTTAGTTTCGTGGTAGGTACTGTGATTGATTCCCCCTTCCCCTAATTAATTAGACGTGACATACCATTATTGATCCTTAGGTCTTGTGTATTTTTTTTGAGCTATAGATTTGTAACCATTTTTACTAGTGATGGGCACTATCGAATGAATACTATCGAATTATTCGATAGTTGTCAGCTATCGAATAATTCGATAGCGCGTTCAAATGAATGAATGAACGAATGAATGAATGAACGAATGAATGAATGAACGAATGAACGAATGAATGAATGAACGAATGAACGAATGAATGAACGAATGGATGAACAAATGAATGAATGAATAAACAAACTGATGGATGAATGCACGAACGAATGAATGACTAAACGAATAAATGGATGGATAATTTAATATACTAGTGAATTTCACGGATGAACTGAATAATTTTGAATGCGAAACAGAATTACTTAATTGATGAACAAATGAAAGGATGAATTTCGACTTGTAATAAAAATTTTTGTTGTACTTGAGTATAATTATCAGTTTTTTATGTTCTATGGAATCAGCAATGAATGAATTGAACAATTTGATTTCTAGTCGATTTTTTGGAGTGAATTATGAGATGTACAGTTTTATAATGTATTCAATTACTCATTGATTTTTATAGGTAAGTGAATGAAATCAAAATAAATAGAGAGAAATATTAAATTTAAACTTAGTAACTGTAAACAAAGTAACTGAATAACAAATACTTTTGTACACAGAAACTGTACCTGAACATTTCAAGATGGGAACAGACCTTTATCAAATGAGTGCAAAAAAACGTAGGTAGCTCTTGGTCTAATAATTGAGGGACTGAGTTCCAGAACTCGCATGGTTACGCACAAAAGATCTTATAGGTCGCAGTGCAGGAAGGATCCTCCAAGACTAGTTAGTGATGGGCACTATCGAATGAATACTATCGAATTATTCGATAGTTGTCACATATTGAATAATTTGATAGCACGTTCAAATGAATGAATAAATGAATGAATGAATGAACGAATGAACGAATGAACGAATGGACGAATGAACGAATGAACGAATGAACGAATGAACGAATGAATGAATGAATGAATCGATAGCAAATGAATGAATTCAACGGATTTATGTGAATGAATGAATTTGAATGAATCATTCGATAGTTTCAGTCATTCGATAGTCGACCATTCGATAGTAAAATTTATCTTTTACCTGAATTATTGAGATAAATTCCCAAATCCTATGATTCCGACAATCCCAAAGCCCAATAATCCCCAGGTTCTTTTTGAAGAGAACCATTGAAAATTTTTCTTCAAATAAACAAAGTCTTGAAAACCACAACTCCTTTATACAGGGTGGTGAAAATTTCGATGCTCACCATTGGTATCTTGGAAACGGTAAGAGATACGAGGTCGGTAAATTAGAAAAAAAAGACGGTCTCGTGGCGCAGGTGGTTGTCTGGCTGCCTGCGGCCGCGAGAGCCCTGGGTTCGATTTCCGGAAAAAGTCTGGATGTTTGTGTTTGTCCAATTTGCAATTTTTCATGTAAATATGATATGATAATAAAGGGCAAAAACTCCTATGGCCGGTGCAGGCCAATAAGGAGGAAAACATTTATTTTTTATTTATTTTTTAAATTAGAAAAAAGTTGCGCATTTTTGTGGCGATTGAGAATCTGAAAAGAAATTTTGAATATTTTGATTGGTTTACGATTTATCACTAAAAAACTGATGAACTCTGATTTAAAAAAATATTTTTTTATTCCCCAATCATTCAAGCTATTTCAATCAAACTTGGTAGTTTTATGTTTTTGATCACTCCGAGTCAATTAACTCACAGACACCCTTGAAGCTGAGTTTATGATGAGCGATTTTTTGCCGCGATTTGAGCTGAGCTGAGCGGAGCGGAGCGGTTTTTTTGCCTAGGCCAATTACGATGCGGGGACGTGACATCATGAATGGACAGGATTGGTCCAGACAAAAAAAAATCGCTCAGCTCAGCTCCGCTCCGCCGGGTATCGCTCATCATAAACTGAGCATTACACATTTAATTTATGAACTCTCGGTACAAACAAGCACAAAACACGATTACCAGGTTAGATACGTCAATTGCACACAATCTGTCACTTTTTTGTTGTTGCTATTGATAATATTTCAATTCTTTTTTAAAGCATTCCCGATTTTGCCAATAATTCAAGAAAATTTCGAAATTTGACGCTGAAAATGTCATAAAAAGGACATGTTGGTCACTAATTCGGAAAGCTAATTTTTTTCTCTATCCATTAGTGCAAAAATCCAATATAACGGCCATAAGAAAAAAAAAAGTTGACTACCATAATTTGAAATCTCGAAGGCCTGGAAAATTTCTGTCTTATTCGACTTGGAGTGATCAAAAACATAAAACTACCAAGTTTGATTGGAACAGCTTGAATGGTTGGAAAGATGAAAAATAATTTCTGAGATCAGAATTTTCAGTTTTTCCGTGATAAATCGGGAACCAATCAAAATATTTCAAGTTTCTCTTCAGATTCTCAATCATCACAAAAATGCGCAACTTTTTTCTTATTTGACCGACCTCGTATCTCTTGCCGTTTCCAAGATACCAATGGTGAGCATCGAAATTTTCACCACCCCGTGTACCGATTAACCAATGATCGCTAATTTAATTTAGTGAACCCTTATTACTTCATTTGAATTATTTATTATTCATGACATACTCTCATATTGTGCTGACTAAAGCTAACAATAAGAAGTTGGTCAAGTCAATTGACATTCGGTTTCTGAAATTGAATTACATCCTAGTGCCTGCTAAGATCCGCGCATGATTAAGTCCACTATCTAAATTAATTCCCGTTTCCGTATTTCAACTCACTTGAAGAAGAGGCCTAGATAAGTTAAGTTTCGCCTACGGCTCGTGTCTGCAAACATATTCTCACGAGTATTAGCCATCATTGCACGCTCATTGAATAACATACTATTTTTTGAACCTTGAAATATTGTTGCAAAACTCGCTGGAGATCACGACGTCCGAATGATACACACCTGGACAAAGTGGTGGAGGTGCCGTGCTTCGAGAGTGCTGGAATATACCGGAACGACGCATGGAAGTCTTTCTGAAGCTGATGGCATATTCTTGAATATACGACGCGAATATAATAAGACCGGCATGGCCAGGAAGGAGGCCAGATTTCAATTCATCCAGTAAGCACCCTAACAAAGTTTAATGGAGCGATATCTAAGTGCGACGATTTCTGTGACTGATTTATAAGTGAAGCCTTACGCAGTAATAGACGGGCTTAATAATTTGTTTCTCAATTATTAAAATTAGGTACCCCGGAAACAAATTCAACAATTCATGATATTTAGCCTTACGTCTTGCTCCGTGGTTTCATCTTCACGTTCTTCTACGTGAAGACATGCACAGACTATAAGAGTTTGATATCAAGATTTCTAACTCATGCCTCCGACTTGGAATAGGTCCCTTCGTTTCGGTTTTTTCGAGTGCGCATGTCTGGCGCGAATTTCATAGTTTCGTACACCGATATTGAAAATAACCACTAAAAAATATTGTACTGCACCTAAAATTCCACGAATAATTTGGTTGAATGTTAGATACCATTTTTTATATTCAAAGGAAATATTTCATTCAAATTAGGTTCAATGATCATTTGTGGAAGTTCAGGAACAACGAAAATGGCAACAGCGCTCAAAACAACAAAACATCGGGCGCCAACTGTCACTTGTGGGAACTATGATGACACCGGGCGTTTTCCATTTACCGACACAAGTCAACTTGTGTCGACACAAATGCGTTCCATTGGATCTGTGTTCCTTTGTCTCATTGACACAAGCTAACACAAGCTGACACAAGCTGACACAAACCGACACAAATGTTTTAAATGGAAAGCGCCCGATGACACTGCTCGTTTCTACCTGACCTTCATTTCATTTGCTCATGTTTTGACGAAAGAACACAACTTGTTTAAAATGGCTGTACCGAGAAGTAAAGGAAGTTCCAAGAAGCTACGAAGAGATGCATTTACGGTGTGTGTAAAAGTGACAGCCAGGAACCAGTAGTTGGTCAGGCGGCTAGACAGAGCATGCAACGTTGCCATTCGACTGACAGGTGTACGAAAGTTTTCAAAATTTGGAGCCTTCAAGCATGCGCACCTGTCCAAACGAAGTAGCCTATTGAGCTACAAATTTTTTCCTCAGTAGCCTCAGCTTTCCGGTAAATATCCACGGCATACCATAACTGAAAAGCTTTGTTTTTATTCACAAGTATCCCAACGCTTTATGCACAAGACGATTAATCATTTTTGGTACTCAGGCATATTTCACAGATATTCAAAGTGTCAAACAATATAAGAAATAAATACAAACTTTTCCAGGGGACCTTTTGCCAGCCTCGGAGTGTTTGGCATACCGGGTGCCTTTTATCTCCCATCTTTACACAGTAGAACCGGACGACAGTAAATTCACGAAGACCTGTGTTAATTTCCATGGAAATGTGCGGCATTTCTGCGTGGAAATGGACCAAGCTTTTAACAGAGCACAGAAACCTCCACATAATCTTCAGTTCATTTCAACATTAATGGAATAACAGCTGGGTTAGATTAGGATGTGGATTATAAAAAAAAAACTGTCGTGCTTAGCTTTAATAAATTATCTGAAATAACGGTTTTTGCTAGGGCTTTTGTCTTTATCGCATATTTCACGGGCCACCAACAGAGGTTTTCCATGCCATTCACGCAATTTTCTCAAATTTCATGCAAACCCGTTTAATCCCGCCGAAACATCATTCATGTGGGATGTGATAAGACATTGTATGCTGAATTATGCATCAGTATTTGCATCCATTCAGGCCCACCCTGGTTATGGCAATAATAAGCTGAAAAGTTGATTAATATTCGCGGACAAAGTCTCGTTGAAAACAATAAGAACCATAAATCTTGCGCGCGACTTATTTAAACTATAGAATATTACACGCGGGATTTCCCCAAAGAACACAACTTTATTTTTGGAGGGTAGGCAAAGTTGGTATATACAAGGGCCGAAATAAAATAAAAAGTTCAACGAAAGTCGTCGCGTCGCGCTGTTGTAGAGACTTCTGCCTCGGTTAAGAAGTTTCGATCAAGACAGAGAGAAGCAAAAGAGTCGGTTTATTTCCTAAGAGTTTGAGGATCACTCATTCCGGAATCACCAAGTTTCCATCAGCAAGGAAACAAAAAAAAAACTATTATCTCCGACTTTGTTTCTTGTTTTGGTTGGGCTTGAATGATTTTCCTTTCATTTCAGTCGATTCCTGATCGCCGTTTGATTGTACAGTAGAGTTACAGAAGTGGGCGAATTAACTAGCTATAAAGTAATTTGAAGTTACAAGATCTGAATGACTCTAATTAATCTCTTTTAGAATTGCTCTGGATCCAATAATTTGATTCAAAAACACAACAAAGCAATTTCGATAGCTATTGGGGGCTTGGTTAAGCCATGGAGTTTAAGTCCACCGCAGCTGAATACTAAGCCTATTAGAATTGGAAAAGCAGCTAACTTGAATTCATAATTTATCTGACAAAAGCTGCGTTGGATAAAACAATGAAAACAAATTCTTATTATCGTCATAATGCCGGTGTGATTTATTGGCGGTCGGTGCAAGGATTTCGCCCCGTTTCCAGGTTTTTTCTTTCGTTTTTCGTGGCTGCTTCCACTTCAGATGTATCGAATAAAGAAAGGTTAATTCGATGCCGCCCCAATTAGCTCGGAGTGCTGCGGGGACACGATTATTTTTAACTTCAGCCAAAGACATTTTAATGTGCGACTGGTATATATAGGAAAAACACCATTCCCTTGCCTCTTCTTTATAGGTGTCATAAAGCCTTTCCATTGTTGATTGAATGATTTAGGTAGGTCGGCTTTCATATCGATCCGGCGAAAATTAGTGTTGAAATGTTGAGGGTGAGAAAAACCAGATATCTTACGTACCTAATGTCGAGCCGGGGTCGAATGACAAACGAGAAAATATCGTTCAATGTAAGTGCGGCTGGCTAACGGGCTTAAGGGATGGGAAGAGCTCGTTTCTTTTTTCGCAAAAAAATCCATCTAATATTTTACGTTTCACAGACAGCTCAAAGTATAGGAAACGTGTCTTTGGTCCTCGTAAGTTTTGAAGCAGGACTCGCCACCGTATATGTATGTGTTGGTGTGTTACCTTTCTGCGATAGTGCCTCTGCACAATCTTGGCTAATAGAAATCCCCAGGTGCCCATTGTGTTGGTAAGACATCCCTGAATCTTTTAGGCGAAACTTTGTGCAGTTTTCGCAGCAGAATAAAACGCTTTGCTACAAATTGCTGAAGTAAAACTTTAAGGACGACGTCGCGACGCGCGCGCGTCCCTTTTGCAAATTTCTCAGGCGGCATAATACTCATACAAAGTTTGTTTAATAACGAGACGTTGATATTGGAAGCAAGCCAAATTACTTGCGAAATATTTATTTGGATAAAATTGGACCCTGCATGGAAAGCAATTGAATATTCTGTTCCTATTCAATTATTTTTAGCTAAGTGACTAAGGACGTACAATTGAATTCAAAATAATTTCCGTCTCGTATACTTATAGGTACAAATTCGCAAGCAAATTGACGGACGTGTATACATAATTTAACTGCAGTAATTAAAGAAATCCAAGTTAAGCTCCTCGCTGCTCCTGTCTTTTGAACGTCCAAAACTTTTGGAGCAAAACCTCATCAGTCAATCTGGCTCGTTTAGCGAGACACGGAAAGATAAAAGTTGATGCTCTGTTTTATGCCCGGTCATTATTAGTTAACTAAATAGTTATGGATTTTTTCTGGAAGGTGGCAATGCTGTGACGAGGCCTGTATATAGAAATGCTGGCGAGAGGTTTCTCGCAGCAAGTTTAACGGTGCTTTTTCGTTCAAGCTAAATAGTTTCTCGATTACATTTTTTGTTTACCGGGGCATTAGCGCTCGAAATCTGAAAGTTATTTCGCATGGCTCATCCTGGACAATTAAGGAGAATCCTTTAATCGAATCTTTTGTGCTCTACAAAACGTGCGCACTGTTTTTGCTTTGTAGACAAGGCCTCGCAGGCTTGTTTGCGGATCGAATGCTGGTTTTTTTTTTGCCTCCGCACCAGTTTTCCGCCATTTCTTTGTTCTGTTAAGAAGCATGACTTTAGGTCGCCCAGATGAGAAAATAATTACCAAAAGCGGGTTAATCTTCCCCCTCGAGACGCCAAACCTCCTCTCTAGCAAATTTGATGAATTACCCGCATAAAACAGGCTCAAGTCGCGAGCTAATAATATTTACGTATTTATTACTCGAGGATGATGATAAGATCGTTCCATTAGGACAGGGGTTGCTGGCTTGCTTGCCAGCTTGCGTTGTTTAAACTTGGTGTGCTAATCGAAAGATATTTGGGCCAAAAGCTGACATTGGGAAGGTCGTTTCTGCCGCAAAAATTAAACAATTTTTTGAAGTAGGAGCACTCTTTTATGTGTTTGTACGAAGCTCGAACAAATATTCAATAATAAATTGGGTGCAATAAGGCAGAAGCTGAGCCATCAAGCAGTTAACTAGAATGTATTTAATTAGCTGCATAAATCCAACATGTGCTTTCAAGGGTTCGTGTTGCACGGCGAGCGCGTGCATTAGGTACTTTACTTGGAATGGAAAATGTTACAGACCATTTCACTCTCGACTTCATCATACTATATAAAGACGTGAATTTCCTTCACCTTGACTGTGAAATGGATTTCTTCATTTGAAAAGTGCGGACAGGCATAGTCCAGGTTGTGACCTACTGGAAAATGTTTCATAACTTCATATTGAAATCACAACTTTTTCCCCCATACACATGTAACCAACATGCAGGGTCATAATAATTATACGTCATAATCGCCCCCTCCCTCTCAAAAATAACAGTTGCCAAAAAATCGCCAATTTCAATAGCAACATCAGCGTTCAAGTTTAACATGACACAAATCGTGGGTTCCACAAAAAAGGTAATACGAGATCAGTTGATTCGAGATTTTTGTTAGTCAATTTGTAGCTGACTGATCAATAAAAATGCTGATTTATCTGTCAATAGTGAGAAGATTATGGGTCTAGTACAGATTTCCGGCATTTTTTGTGGTTAGCATTCAGCAGAAAAAAGTTTAGTTAATCTGCAATCAGCCTAATCGTTGATCATCTTCTTTTTTGTGAAACTGACGGTCAATGTTTAATAAGATGAACAGCTGATAGTTTATCACGGCCTCAATAGTACCATGCAGTGAAATGCACTATTTTGCGATATTATATCTCTTTATTGTTTGGTGGCAGATGTCGTGATTTCAGAACAATTCGCTCGATGCAATCGAATCAAAAAGGAGTCCACCAAAAATTTCGCTGGGAAAAAGGGTACCTACCGCTAGGCTGAATCCACATCACAAATGTGGTACTTCTGCTGCAATGTAGAAAAACTAGAAAAATGGTAGCGATAGAGGCAAATATGACGAATCTGAAACAACAGGTTTCGAAAACTGTCGCTAGTATCTAGTATCTGTACTACGATGGTCCCTTCAGCAGGCCCCCATCGTGTGAAGCTACCGAATTACAATAAGCCAAGCTCATGGAAACCTACAAAAACAAAATACAATTTGACAATGCTTTCGAGACCAGTGATGAATGGAGTGGCGCCGGTGAAGATACGGCACTAATTCTAACCCAGTGTTGAGCTGTTGCGGGTGGTTCCGAAGAGTGAACAGAACGACTTTGTCAAGGTGATCGAGGTGCTGGAGCTCCTATTTGGGGACCATCGCGGACGGCAGGTTCATCACATCCAATTTTGGATAAAGGCCAAGATGCAATGGAGCGAAAAAAGCCTATACCGTATAGGCTTTTTTCGCTCCATTGCATCTTGCCCTTTATCCAAAACTGGATGTGATGAACCTGCCGTCCGCGATGGTATAGGCTATACGAAATCAAAAGCGATGTTCAAAGGATGTCTCTTCTATCGATTTCATCGAGGCGAAAAGGTGGACTTCGAAGAATCTCAGGGGTCCACATAATACTCCTGAGAAATAAATTGATCGTGGAAATGTATGAGAAAGTCATCAACGCTTCGTCTCGTAATAAACACCATGTTGGAGCGAGCAGCTGCTGATCGAAAACTCTATTAAGCAGCCAGGAAGAAGAAAGTCATAAGACCGGAGGAAGACCGCGTTTCTTTAGTTATGGAAGGGTTGGACATGTGAGGCGTCATTGCCGGCAACAGTACTTTTTTTAGCAGAGTGTTTATTCTTTGAACAGGGTACTGCTGATCGAGAATATTATCGACTAGGAACCAATCATTGCAAAACAGATTTTCTCTTTCGAAGACCAGGAAGATGGTAAACACTGTCAGAAGATGCACAAGCGAAATGCAATACAGGTAAAAGAAATTTTCCCCGAAATTTTACAGAGCTGGACAAGAGCTGCTAGATTCTACTACTGGCTTGCTGGCAAAAAGAAAAGAGCTTGGACCGAAGAGACAGGAATTTTGCAAGGATCTCAGGACAAAGATAGGAGTTCAGGGCTCTCTGGTCCGAATCGAACTCTATTTCATTGAGAATGGAGAACGATCTGTTGGAAAATATGGGAAAGTCCGGGAGGCAGGAAAGTTTGGAAACCAATGCTTCTCAAGTAACGAGAGGGGAGGTCCTAAGAGAGGTACACGATGGCACTACCAGAGGACGTCTTGGAGTCAACAAGATGTTGGTGGAGGTACGCGAATGATTCTACTAGGTCAACTGCCGGGACGACGTGAGAGCTTTATGTAGACAGTTCTAAGTTTTTTGGAGCTAGCAAGGGGTAAAGAATTCTAAAGACATATAGCGTAGGGGGGAGGCACCTTTTAAACGCATCGCTATCGACGTGGCTTGACTGTTCCCTACGAAAGACAGTGGCAACAGATACATTCTAGCCGACATGGACTATTTCAGCAAGTGGCCGGAAGCATACGCCATTACGCCCTGCTCAATAAGGTGACTCCACCCATATAGCACGAATACTGGACGACAACCTGATTATCAGTCGATTTGGAGTACTACTGAAACTGGGCTCCGACCCCGACTAGGAAAGAACGGAATTTCGGATCATTGTGTTCCAAATCATCTGTGCGTTACTTGAAATACAGAAGATCAGAACGAGGTCTTCTTACCCACGTTCGGATGGAATGATGGAGCAGTTCAACAAGACGATGGAACAACACCTGTCAAAGGTCGTCGGCGAACATTAGCGAAACTGGTATTATCGACTAATCAGCTATTCCTAACGGCCCATTAGGAGGCTACCATTCATGATAAAATAAGAGAATTCATGGGCGCAAACTTCGTCTCAGTTGTGACTTACCGTTTGGGAAACCTGAGGATATCCCAAAAACTATCCCGAAGTAAAAAAGGAAATAATAATTTTTTCCTTCTAAACCTTATCGTGGTTACCGAGTTTCTCTACCATTTATTCAATATATCGGAAAACAGAATAATCTATTTTTTACAAACACAATACCCAGCTCTATGCTGTGGGGAATCGAGCTCCAAAGTCTTGGACCGAAGGTGGATACACTACTTCCTTTGCCACGGACCCGCTGAACTTGTACATTGCACACGAGATAGTATATTACGACAATGGATCCGTTTTGCGACCGACCGGATAAAAACGCTGTATGACTTGAAGGACAACTGGTTCTAGAACGATTTGTCGCACGGACAATTTGTCGCAGGCAATTCGTCGCGGACAATTTGTCGCGCGGACAATTCGTCGCAAAGGAAACGACACCTCTCGATGCAAGGCCGGACAATTAGTCACACAGAACATTCGCAAGAGAACCGAAAAAGAAGCATGATAAAACCACCAAGGCTTCGGAACGTAAGGAGATTATATATTCACATGAAAACACGAGAGGGCTCAAAAGAGTTCAGAAAAAAAAAACAAGAAAACAAAGAGGTCCAGCAGGGCTCCGAATATCACATGAAGGCATAAGAGAAACTTACTGATGCTTCGACAGTTCAACAACTAGAGAAAGCATAAGGGCGCTTAGTGAAATTCTTATACAGCTACAAAAAACACATAGGGGTTCATCAGGGCTCCAAACGACACATGATGACAAAAGGGAGTCCGATAGAGCCCACGGAAAAAAGCAAAGGGGCTTAGCAGGGTTTCAAACTATACTGAGGACATAAGGGGCCTAATGGAGCTCTCTATAACAAAACAAGGCAAAAGATGGCTCACTGTGGTACTCTGAGAGTCAAGAAAAAACATAAGTGGCGGCTAATTAGGGCCCTAAACCACACTTGAGGACACAAGGGGGCTTGATAAGGCTCTGAACATCGCACAAGAAAAAAAGTGCCTGTTTACGCACCAAAAGGCAAGGGAAATGTGAGGGGGCTCAGCAGGGCTTCAAAACACGTTGAAGAAACGATGGAATCCAATGAAGTTTGCTTGAATTCAGATTGCTGGCTGTGAAAAAACACAAGGAGGCTATATGGGGCTCCAAACTACCCTTTTGGACACAAGGGGGCCGATGGGGCTTCGAATATCACATGGAAGCACAAGGAACTCACTAATGCTCCAGAAGAAGCAGAAAAAAGTGAGAGGGGCTCAGCGGGGTCTCAAAAGACGTTAGAGGAACAATGAGGCCCACGAAGACCACAAAGGGGGCTCATTAGGGTCCCAAACGATACACGAGGGCACTAGAGGACTCGATAGAACTCCGTAAGCCATCACGGAACAATGCTAGGAGCTCAGCAGGGCTTCAAAAAGACGTAAAAGAAACAAGAAGGCTCTTGGAGGGCAACTAGGGCAACAAGGGGGCTCACTGATATTCTCAAAGCTACGGAAGGAGTAAGGGGGCTCATCACGGCTCCAAACGATTCATGAGGAAACAAAGGGGCCGGATGGATCTCCGTAAGTCATAGAAAAATGCCATGGGGCTCGCATGCAGAGGGCTTCAAAAAACGTTGAAGGAACAAGGGGGCTCCTGAAGAGCCACTAGGGCCTTTAACAACGCCAGAAGGTACAAGGGGGCTCACTGGAGTTCTGAAAACAACGGAATGAATAAAGGAGCTCATCAGGGCTCCAAACGATATATGAGGAAACAAGGGGGCTCGATGGAGCTCCGTAAGCCACGGAAAAATGCTATGGGGCGCAGCAGGGCTTCAAAAAACATAAAAGTAACAAGGGGGCTCCTGGAGTGCCACCAGGGCGTTTAGCAATGCAAGAAGACACAAGGGAGCTCACTGGAATTCAAAGCTACGCAAAAAATGAGGGGTCTCATCAGAGCTCCAAACGATACATGAGGATACAAGGGGGCCCGATAGAGCTCGATCCGTAAGCCACAGAAAAATGTTATGGGGGTCAGCAGGGCTTTGAAAGACGTTGAAGAGACAAGGGGGCCCGACAGAGAGCGACTAGGGCAACAAGGGGGCTCACTGAAATCCTAAAAGCTGTACGAAAAATATAATGAGGCTCATCAGGGCTCCAAACGATACATTTGGGCACAAGGAGGGCCCGATGGAGCTCCATGACCTACGCAGAAATGCTGGGGAACTCACAGGATTTCAAATTATATAGACGACACAATGGAGCCCGACGGAGCTTTGTTGAACAAAAGAAGGCAGAAGGGGCTTATCTCCGGGCTTACTAGTACCCTGAAAGCCATGAAAAAACATGCCGGGGCTAATTAAAACTACACTTGCAGACACAGGGGGGGGAGGGGCAACAAGGGTCGGAATATACAATTATATGAAGGCACAAGAGACTTACTAATGCTCCGACCGATAAGGCTTCGAATGACATGACGGCACAGTGGTGCTTAGTGCTCCAAAAGTAAGGGAAAATAAGGGTAAAGGAGTCTCAGCAGGTCTTCAAATCACATTGAAGACACAAGAAGGTGGGCCTTGGTGAGCTATGAATACATTTTAAGAAACAGAGGGGCCCGATAGGGCTTCGAATATGACATGATGGCACAACGCTGCTTGCTGCTCCAGAAGTCACAGGAAATGCAAGGGGGCACAGCAGGGCTTCAAATCACACTGAGGCCCAGTAGGGCTCTTGATAAGACAAGTTTGCAAAATGGGGGTCCTGGAACTCTGAAAGCTATGAAAAATATAAGCAGGGTCATTATTAGGGCTCAAAATGACACTTAAGGACGTAAGGAGCCCGATAGGGCTCCGAACACCACATGAAGACACAGGGGGCTTACTAGTGCTCCGAAAGTCACGGAAAAATGTAAGGGGGCTCAGCAGAGCTCAGAAAAAGTATAAGGAAATTCATCAGGATGTGGCTCCGAATATGACATGGAAACACAAAGGTGCTCTACGAAAGTCACGGAGAAATGCAAGGGGCTCACCAAAGGCTTCAAACTGCACTGAAGACACAAGAAGGCCCAATGGAGGTCTGGATAGCACAAGAACGCAACAGAGGGCTTGCTGGGATTCTGGTAGTCATGAAAAAACCTGACGGGCTAATTTGGTCTCCAAACAACACTTGCGGACACAAAGGGCTTGATAGGGCTCCGAATATCACATAAAGGCAACAGGGGACTTACTAGAGTTCCGGAAGCTCGGAACTCTAGTAACTGCACTACTAGAAGTGCGCGGAGTGATGCAAGGGGACTGACTCACTAGAGGTTCAAAGACATTGAAAAAACAAGGGGGCCAAAAGGGTTTTAAATAATACAGTAAAGTATAAGGGGCTCATTGAAACTCTAAAAGCACTAAAGGTTAGTAAAACTAAGGCAAAGAGCAAAAAAATTTTTGCGACGAATTGTCCGTCCAACAAACTATCCGCGACCACTTGTCCGTGCGAGCGACGAATTGTCCGCGACAAAATGTCCGCGACGAATTGTCCGATCGCGGGCCAAACTCTGGAGGATCACAAACAGATGACCTTGTGAAACCCTCAACGTGAGAAACAAAGATCCCCGAAGATCCATCCGTCGTGCGAGGGACCGCCCCGTTGTCAAGAGGATCAACGACATCGTATATACCGGATCTAAAGAGCCCCTAGAACCAAGATGAAACTTGGAACTTCACCTCCTGGGCCGACATGTGCCATACTTGGCGATTAATGAAGTGCCTGCTCAGGACGAACCGAGTGAAGAGGGGGGCAGTGTTACGAAGCTCGCAGAAATGAAAGACACACCTGCACAACTGACGGAGGAGCCATGCATCGAAAAGAAGCAAACAGGCTTTTCTAAATTTTACGCGGCTTTCCTGGAAGTCGCCGGAAAACTGTATTTTTAGTTATTCCCAAACGCCAATTCCATCAAATTATAGGACAATTGCACAGAACTCGTTCAATATATCGCCTCCAGGTGAGAATTATGAATTCTGCAGAGGAAAGTAAAGAACTCTGTATATCGAGAGATATTGTCACCAACAGCGAGGGGCAAGAAAGTGCGAAAAAAAACCTGGGGTTCCTTCCGAGCTACATCAAATAAATAAATTACAATACAATAATTTAACATCAAAAACAAGCTTTTGTGTAGACGCCTGGTGCAGTTTTAGTTAATTACGTTAAAGTAGACAAGTGGCACGCTATTAGAGACATATAGTTCGTCGATACAGGTTCCCTAAGTAGAAAGGATAATTAGTGTCATCTATCGGTAATCATGCAGAACAAAACTTTGTCCTCGCGGGGTTTAATCGCGATAACTCGCTGTAATTGGCAATTAGTCGACATTTGTACTCACCCAAGATACACATTTGACCATCAGTAGGTTAGGTGGAGCCATATTCCGCACGGGCCCAGGCTAATTGATGCCCGAGTGCCCGAGAACTAGCCAATAAAACAGAATTACCTACTTGAGAAATAGAGAATTTAGAGACCGAGAGAATTTATTTAGGGGTTGAACAAACCGGATCGGATGTGCGATAACAAAATAGATACACAACTCCGGTTTTCGAAGCGAAACAAACCGAGTCTGTTCAATTCGACTTCTGCCGAGGTATATTATTGTTGTATACACTGTCGGGAGTCCTTGTTCCGGGCAACAAAATTCTAATCTCGCGCGCAGCAACAAATTTATCCTGACGGCGCTCAGTTTTTCGTTGTTTGTTGGTTGTTGCTTTTCGATTTTTGCAAGTCGCATACATAATACGTAAATATTGAAATATTCCACCGATCCTATCAGAAGTTTACGCTGTTACAGGATTGCATGCAGCCCCACGGTTTCGCATGTAGAACCGTATTTAAATTATAGAATTTTGTGCAGTCGTATGTTCAAGTCCGTGTAACTGAAATGTATGTTTGGATACCATTAAATTCAACAAGCATCGGCAAATTGTATAGTGTAGCCGGGCCCGGTGCCTCCGCCAAATTTACGCCGTATTACATGCATTATCATTAATATGGTGACAAACACATAATTCGGAATAATAGTTTCGTGCGATTAATCATCAGAAATGTATTTAATCTAAAAAAGGGTCGGTAGGTAAATAATGGCTCGCGTCAATTGAAAATGCGGAACTGTTATAATCGGAAACGGTCGGATAGTTGCAGATAAAACAATGACCCGGGCGTGACACGATTGCTGATCGATTATAATCGAATTAAAAACAGTGTGTATATGTAGATATGATTGGAATCATCACCGTCGCACAAAGATAATTGGCTCGTTAAGTAAATGTCAAATTTCAAGCCGATTTGGAATGCAGCTAGTGTAGGCTAAGTTAGTTAGAGAGGCGTTCGTTTTGGGAAAATTTAATAGAGTGGCATTTGTTTTTCAATTCAAATGATGAAAAATTTATTTTGGGTCCCGGCTTTACTACCCTGAATCATTTTCTGAACTGCGCTGCGGGATATTGCAATGGCGTATAAAAACTTCGTTGGTTATGCAATCAGGTAAAATGCTTCCTCGAATAGTCCTCCACTGTTCTCTCGCGGGCATACCAGTATCAATCGTTCAATAATATTTGCATCCACCCGAATCACATCAGCCAGCGTATACCTACCAGATAAGTATTGCGCAATTCGGTTGGCGGCGTAAAAAGGCGCAAGGGCAGGCCAAAATCCCTTTAATTGATGTTCGTTTTATGCCAAACGATAGCTTTTGGTACACCCCTAACGGATTCAGTTCAGAGATAAACTTGAAATTTTATTCGCGCCCGGTTTTGTTTTAACATCACACGGCCTGGCCGCACGCGGCTTTTCTAGCGCGAGATGTTTATTTTCGTTCTGTTGCTGTTCCGGCCTGAAACAACCACCTGACGGAAATAATTCTTGCGTTTTGTTCTTTTTGAAGAACGTGGTCGCGCGAGGAGCCGAGAACTTCAGTATGCTGTCTGTCTGGATGGGAATATACCCAGAGAAAGCTTCCGTGTAATATGTGTGCCTGGAGCTGCGGTAATGTACTGTCGTCAAAACATACGAGCTTTTGCATGAGCTCTGGCTGTCAGCTATGGTGTTGAGCAAAAATTGAGTTTAGGGAAAACTTCTGGTAGATCCATCTATGCCCATGTATGCAGCTCGTAAGGTCGTAAGATATCCATTTTTGACTCGTATACAGAGGACTGCATGAAAAACAGCCCCAGCTGTAGCATCGTCATTTCTTATCTATAGTAGGTTCACTCCTACCGTGATTCTAGTAGGCCGGGCAAATTTTACAGTTTGGCATTGCAGACTTAACGTTCAACTGCCTAGTGTGCGTCTGAGCGTCTGGCTTCGAAAGATAGGTTATGTTGGTGTGTTGCTGACTGTTGCTGTCAAAAATTAAAAAAATAGAAAAATCAACTTCGCAAATTGCGAGTATGAAGTGGATGTTCTTACGTTCGAGTTTTCGCACGAGCGAATCTTCGCTGCTGCGTGCCCACCAGCGGTCGCGTGTTCCATTTCTGGTGTCATCTAGGGAATTTGGTACTGCCACCACCTGTTCCACGTGTGACGGTCCGTATTTGCTTATTCAGTTGAGTTTTTGCCGGCGATAAGCGCGGGCTATATAAGTGGTTTCTAGCGGAAAACTTGTTCTTTTCTATCGCCAAAGTCGTAGTGATGGTGTCGCTCGAAGAGAAAAAGCCGCTGGCCGCCTTGGCTCGTCTTCTGCAGGATTGAGGACAATCTTCTTTGATTGGTCTCAATATGTAATTATTGTATAATTGTCTAGCCTCGCTACTGAGAAGTGCCGGACGGCTGCATTTGTACCGTCTTTATTATTATCCACCATTTTGCCCGCTGAGCCAGCAAACCTCCCGGGACCACGTGCCGACGCCCGGAGACATCCGTCGAGGAAGCCAGCGGCCTGATAAAGCAGCAGAAGTGATGAACGCCGGAACTTCAGCATCACACGTCGGCCACAGGGAAGTCATTTTCAATTTTATTCTGCTCGCTAGAGAGCTAAAAAACCAATAGGTCGCAAGCGTATTAATTGTTCGCCTTGCAGGGCCTTATGCTTCTTCTGAACTTGGAAGAGTCGTCTACTTTCTCCAAACTAGATGCAGAAGGCCTTATGCCTGTATTGTTTGCATTTTTGAACGGGAAGCTTCCGTTCTCGTACTATACACCTGGCCCAACAAGCGTTTGTTGCAAATTGTGTTCCAAATTCATCATTTCCGTGTGTAAAATACACGATTTGTAGAAAGGCACTTGTTTCATTCACTTGTACGCGTTACCACCTCACCGCTTGTACCTGAGTCGAGTAAGGACCATTTGGCATTTTCTGGATGGTAGTCTTGAGATCCATGTCTTTACTGTTGATTTCACCCTGTTCAACTTTGTGTGCTGCTTTTTTCCATCTCTGCTCCCATGTTCTTTGTTCTTTGTTCTTTGTTCTTCTTGTTGTGTATATCTTCAATAATGTGTATAAATTCAAAATCAGCTTCATGCTAAGGTCAACGGTTTCTAGAGGGTTTTAAGTACTTTCTGAATAATTCCACATTGATCGCTCACTTTCTGTCTATAATAAGTACTGAACGTTGTCTTTTTCGATGTGACCTTCTTATGATTTTTTTTTTTTGGATTTTTTGATTCAATGATTTGTATTCATTTTGTTTGTAACTTCTTTTGTTCATAATATACTTTTGATTATTTATTGATTGTATTTTTTCCTTTCACCCATTTTGAATGCACCGATTTCCAAAACCCATTAGAACTTGGGTCTTAGTTTTAGCAGGAAGTAGATGTTTGCCGCCTTGAAAAATCTGATGAATCGACAATTTATAGATAGACTAAAAGCGAGCTTTCTAGCCCCAAGGCATAAGCGGCTTAAGCTAGTCACCCAGAGCAGATGGTATTGAATGATGAACTGGTCACGAATTATGAATATTTTGTTTGAGATTTCAACTTGATGTGAAGATTTGCCACGTTAATAAGTTACAAACAGTTTTTCAATTGAGAATTGATCGCTGTAAAAAAGTCTGAAATTTTGTCTAGCACAGGACAAAGATTGTACCTAGTTGATGGAAATTGCTAGATGGACGGTCAAAAAACCAATGGACCATGCTTATCAGAAATGGACCAAGCGACATTTTTGGTGGAAAAGAGCTATCGCCAACAGTGAACTCAATAGTGCATCACAAGTCATTTTAATGAAAAAAAAAACATTGAATCATAAGAAGGTCATATCGAAGAAGACAACTTTCAGTACTTATTATAGACAGAAAGTGAGCGATCAATGTAGAATTATTCAGAAAAGAACTTAAAAGTCTCTAGGAACCGTTGACTTTAGCATGAAACTAATTTTGAATTTATACACATTATTGAAAAACAAAGAACTGAATGAAAAAAACAAATCGTCAACCGCCTCCGCGCTTCACAGTTAAAAGGTAATTCTGAACATTTTGCCATGTCGCATGGTCTCTTTTTGATGAGTATTGTCCCAACTATAGTTTTTCAGAGTTCTTTCGAACCACATCATCAATGGCACCACCACCACAAAGGCAACAACTTTGCCTTTCCGTCAGCTCCTAAACATCGACTCTTCCAATGACCAACACAATCATATCTGATTGTAGGTAGTATAAAAATCAGACTGTGCATTGTAAGTATTGTTATCGATTTGAAATTGGCGCGCTCGAGAGGGTTGGCAAGCTTATTCAAAGGATTACGTACTTTTGTATTATGTTGAGCAGTTCAGCAATTCAGCAATAATCAACAGAGCCTGTTGGCAGATTTTTCAGTCCTCCTTGAATGTAGTTAAATAGATATTTATTGAAAAAAAAAATTCATCCCAATGCGGAATCGAACCCCGATCCGTAACGACAGCCAGTTATTGTTCCAACGTGTCATCCACTGAGCCACTGACTGACAGCCGCCGGTTCCAAATACATCTATATGAGTTACGTAATTGGCACATTCCTACCGGTTTTTTACTAAAATTAAGAAAAACGTATAAGACGCATAAAAGAACGACTTAGGACTCCAGTATTTTGTTCAGCGCACTTTTTCATTCATCCCTGTAAATTTTTGGCTCATATCAGCCTTAATTGGATGATTCCAGCGAAAAGTAGGTTATAAACATCTTTTCAATAAATAAACCATGAAGCGCATCGGAGAAATAAGGAAATCTAGTATATTAATCAGCATCAGTACTAGAAAATTCTCACAAATTTTCAGCTCTTCTCATCTTGTAATAAACAATTTTAACGGGAATGTGCTCTTCACACTCTCTCTTGAGAAAACAAGAAGTGTGAATGGGAGAGTTTGGGAAAATCAGGATTTCAATCGATACACTCTGCTGGGTCTCTATGCCAATTTTCAGCCTTTTTCGCCACCAAATGCGATCTTGTACAGCGAAAAAAAACATTTTACCCCTCCCTCTAAAAAGACATGACACTTACAATAAAAAGTTTTGAAATTCTCATATGTTGTTCAGCACGCTTTAGTTAGTGTGTATGCCAAATTTCAACTTCCTCCGAGCCAAACTGGATGTTTCCAGCAGAAATGTGCATCGGATCTTTACCCCTAAAAAAAACCATGACGCGCACATGGGAAAAGTTGGGAATTTCAGTGGGATGTTCAGGACACCTTAGTGAGCCTGTATGCAAAAATTCAGCTCCTCTCCAGTTTTATTGAGGTTAAAACCTAAAATTCCTGGGCTATTAGGCATCGGTGAATTAGGGGAAAAATCCTTCATCCGAATCACCTATGAAACATATACGATACCATTTGGAAAAGAAGCTGACTATTACGGTTCAGAAACTTATGGAACTAAATTTTTTTTGATATTTGGCTTCAAACTATCTGTGGTCGTTGTTCATGCAGTTCTCTTTATGTATATTCACTGGCGGCTCCAGCATTTTCGAACAGGGGGTACAGTTCACCGACCAGGCGCCCTCAAGGTGAGGGTTACGATCAAAATAAACCCCATGCTTATTTCCAGTGGCTACTCAGATTTATGGACAGGGGGGACCGAGGAGGTTTTGTGTATATTTTCAAGATCAAGTCTGTACTGGGCGACCGCAGCCACTAAAAACTAGCTCCGCAGGTGAAAATTTCTGGGCAAAAATTGAAATTAGAGAATATTTCTTTGCCATAACTTCCAAATCGGCGAATCAATTTTTCTGAAACTTGGCTCAGGAATACGGATTTACCCACTCATTGTTTGGTTGGATGCATTATTCTGGAATTTATCTTCTGAAACTACCATTACTTCTTTTTCCCGCGGAGTAGGTAATGAGTCACTTTCCGCCCTCTTACATAGTATGTAATGAATCAGTAACCATAGTGGTTGTGAGTAATAATACATTACATACCGAGACGGAAAGAGGTTTATCACAGATAAGAGTCAAGGTAGCTGCAGAGCGTGCCGCGGGCCGATAGTTGGTAATGGTTTATTTTCCAACTTTTTTAAAAGTCAGTAATGACCAATTATCATGGTGGTTGTGAGTAGACGTTTTTTTCACCTTCCACAGATGTTATGAGAATAATTCCAATAAGATTTTATCGCGCGACGCACAAAGCGAATTTTCACAGGTAACATCATCAATTTCATTGACGAGCTTTTATCACGTTAATTATTATTTTTTATAAAGAGTAATCCATCGGTAATAGTTACTTGTGGATTTTTTTTTAAATTATAAGCTTGACGTCTGGCGCTCCTGATTTGCTACAGGGGGTACGACCGTTGTAGCCGCCAGTGTGTATATTTGACATTTGATAGTATAAGGAAGAGTGGGGCAAGAGTGTCTCTAGCCCACAAAAACTTTTGACTATTTTATAAATATTCCTGCGTTATTGAAACTTCTTACGACAGTTGATAACAGTGAGCAAACTGAATGTGGCGCGCCACACAAAATTCACAATAATAATTGTCCTTGTTACTGCACACGTTGCATTTTTGATGACCTGGTAATTGATTTAATTAATTTCTGGTATTTAGAAACAATCTTTATATAATAATATGGTTCTGAATACATTCTCTCACAGAACTATGTGTTCGGAAATGAAGAACATCTAGAACGCGCTAGATTTCCTTATCAGTGGTGAACATACAATGAGCATTCTTTGTGATAGTCGGAGGCTGAAACCATGCAACGGGAAAGGCCCTTGGTCGAGAAACTTCCGACTAATTAGCCAACTGGAGATTTTACAGTGTCCCAGAATTGATGTCAGAAAAAGAAACCATTGACTCTCTATTTCATGTGAAGACCTACTTTGTTTTCTGAAATTCGGCTCCATGATGGAGATAATACCTCGAAGTTTAACTTTTTTCCATGTTTTTTTGCGAATAACTCATAAACACTGATAGCGAGTTCCACCAAAGTTTCACGAGCGAATTAAATTTATCACGTTGATATTTGCTATGCACCAGTCAATAGCAATGCGGCAATGTCAGTTGCTTACTTACTATGAGTGTGATAAAGTTGATAAAAGTTTGGTGGGACTAAAGGTTACTGTGGGCTGCATCAAAAGTTGTATGAGCGAGTTAACTCAATCTGAGTAGTAGGTGAGCAACTGGCCTTGCTATTGGCTGTATCATAGCAAATAATTTATATTAAAGTTAACACGCTCATACCTAAAACTTTTGGTGGAATCAGCACGCAGTAAGTTGTGATTCGACTAACGTCACAAAAACTGTACGACAGATGGATGATATTAGAAATGTCCTGAGAATAAACTTAAGTGTTATCCAGATGCTAGAGGACGATCTGTTAGCCTCGCTACACGTACTTGCAATAATTTTCCAGCATGCGAACGATGTCTTGGAAAAAATTTAAAAAAAAATCATCCAACTGTGAAATCTGTCGTTCTCTTTTTTGATGTTAATAGAACTTAACATGCGTTATTTGATAGATTCATTTGTATCTTTCAATCTATTGTGTTGATTGCGTTTGAGTAGTCATACCCAGTATACATTTATATAGTTGAAATATACCTACCGGAACCCCCTTTACTAAAGTAGTTCTTCCCGCGACCTCGTATCCACACATACGCCCAGCAGCTGATGTGGTGAAACGCTGGCGAAAATTAGCCTCAAAAGTTGGTTAGCAGGCCTTAGTACCCTGTGGTGCACGCTAAATGACAAGTCGTGCCGCCACCACCACCACCGCCACCATCTAGCAAGTTGTGGTTGTTTGCCCTCCGGCGGCATGTACAGTCGCCGCCGACCTGATCAATAGTGTGCTGCGGAACACCACATGTCTGCATAGACAACATTGTTAACTCGGCTTTCTTTGTCACCGTTTCGATGAATCTAATTGCGTCCTGGTCCTTTTTGATTAGCCCGATGAATGAAACTAGTCCGAGGAAACAGACAGGTGGCTGGCCTATCGATCATAATTTCATTATCCTCGCCGCCGCCCGCCACGGCTACACACACATACAGGAGACCCGCCACTGACAAAGAGGTCGTGGCGGCGGCGACGGCGGCGGCAGCAGTGGCGGCGGCGCCTCTGCTAATGCATTGCCATCATGTCGCCTTGTTCTCGAATTAATTTGATAAAATGTCGCATGTGGAGGTATAGATAAGTTGCGTAAGCATGTAAGGTGCAGATAAGCGAACCCCGGATTATAGGCAGACACCGCCAGCCGCCAACCAGCAGCCACAAGATCTCAATGGTTGGTAACAGTGGCAGATACAACGCCACACATTTAGAAATATAAGGATATGGGGGTATGGGGCCATCATGAATAACTCTTGAGAGGATTCATATATGTATACGTACAAGGATGCGTTTGGTTAGCTCTTATTCGTATTACGCAGAATGTTCAACCCGGTGCTTGTATGGTGGGGTAAAAAGCACCCAAGCAAAATCTCATGTCGTTATATTTCGGTGTGTATACGAACTTCACACCCCCGCTTCTCAGTACCTTCAAGTGGCCACCTTTTCTCCACTTTTCAGTTGCCAGTTGGCCATCACAGCGCATACGTCGACAGAAATTAGCCGATAAAGTTCAACTTGGGTCATTTTGACCCCACCACACAGTTCACGTGCAAATCTAGAAAAAGGTCTCTCCAAAGCGCAAGCAACTCTGCTTGCTCTTGCTCATATGTCGATCCCTTGCGGAAGACATATTTGCATCAACCTATCATCAAAACAATGTTCAGTTCTGATGGACCAAACATCAAAAATAAGGCCATTATTGCCTCAATTTCATGAATTTGTGTGGTGGGGTGAAAATCACCCATGAGACTACGGAAAATCAACTTTCCATTTTTTGCATGATATGATTGATATGACGGTACCTCTCTGAAACTGTAGAATCGATTCTGGTTTGGTAACTTCATAGAACATCAAAGATCATTTTGGCCACTTTTTCAAGAGAAAAAACCTTAGGTTTATTTTTGTGTGGTCCCACAAAAGTGGGTGATTTTTCCCCCAGCACACCATGCTTGTAACTATTATCCACCACACAATAGTCCGGATGCTAGTTGCATTAAATGGAATGAACCTTGCATTTTTTGATGAGAAGATGCTACTTAGTGGAAATGTTCTTGCATCATACTATTCCGATCCAGAAAGGTAGCCATCAGCACCATCCATGCCGGCAGCGTATACAGGGTGAAACAGAAAAAAAATTGGAAAATTATTTTTAAATAACCGAAGCATGTAGAGACGTGTAATTTACCACATACATTAACTGTTTTATGCTTATGAAGTCACAGAAAACCGTTCCTGATTACCTTAAACCGTATTTGAAATGTAGGGGAAGAACAGAAAAAAAAACAAAAACACTCTTTTCCCCATAAATAAGTGATTCTTAGAGATATTGACACAATACTTGGTATTTCTAAAGAAAGTAATGTCAGAAATGATATGAGCTGGGTAGCCAATTCCTAAGCCAACTATTTCCAGAAATACGATTGTCAACTTTTTTCTTCTCTTGAGCACCATCTTGAATCTGCCCTGTGAGGCATCGTTCAAAAAGTGATTGGTCATCATAATAATGGTAATATGTAATCATTGTGTCGTAAAAACAACCTCCTCATTATAATTTAGTGACCTCTTCGGCGGTAAAGAATTGCCTGGCTGAATTTTCTGGCTCTTCAAAGCTTCAGTGCCCATGATGACATTTGCAACATCTGGAATGGTAAAATATGCATTATGAACCTTGATGTACTTTGAGGTAGCCTACTAAGTTTTGCAATCATCAATTCAAAGGTTTGTTCTTAAAAGCTGTTTGAACAAAATTTGTTCACTTTTTTATGGAAAATGCAAAATATTGGATCTTTCACCCTTATTTGATCCCTCGTTGAGAAAAGCGTGAAACCGAAAGTCTCCAAAATTTTTATGCTAATGGTTCACTGAGAAGTGCTCCTCAATGTGCAGTTGTCAAAATCTGCATGGTTGCGTTCAGATTCCAGACAGAGAGCGACAAAGAAGTTCATGCAGTGAAAAAAAAACACAACTTTTGATGCAACGGAAAAATCCTGGAAATTCCCCTTTTAGATAGGCTTCCCGCAATACACAGGTTCTGTGAGACTCTCAAGCGTGGGTGAAAGGCTTGAAACAATACTTACTTGAGGCTCTAACAGTGTACTAAATTGCACATTTATGTTATAAAGAGTAAGGTCTCCAGACAGCTTTCAGTCTCTTCTGGACTAGTTTTTTCTCGACTGTAATTTATGTCTTTTTTTACAGCATGAACTTCTTTGTCGCTCTCTGTCAGGAATCTGAACGCAACTTTACAATTTTTGACAACTAAACATTGAAGAGCACTTCCCACCCCCGGTTGCAAGAAACTAAAATTTGCTCCGTCGCAAATTAGCTTCGGTACCAAACTCGGTATCAAATGGTAGGCTATTTGTAGGCGTAAAAAAAGGAGTGTCTAGGGTGACGACTGACATAATATGTCAAACAAAAAATTGAATAAAATATGGGAATGGAAAGCTGAGCTGATATTGTGAGTGAGAAAAGCACTGGTGTGCCTAATTCGAACCGAGTATACGTTTGGTTTTACATTTTGTGCTCATAAATAGACAATTTTGGCTGATGGGTGCAGGCAATCAGTCATACAGGTTTGTTTGTATGAGGACATTTGAAACAGTTGAAGTCTAGCTGTCAAGAGTCAAGCAAATTTGAAGAGTGGAAATGGTGCGCGGAAAGAAATACACCGAAGAAGATAGCTCTAGGTCTTCAACTCCGATGAGATCCACGATCCGCAACACATTGTCCTTCGTGAACCTATATCGCTCCTTAAATTCCTTGTCGTTGTAAAACTCGAAGAGGTTTTTCCGCTCAGCATTCACACGACGAACTGCACCTGCAACGTCTTGCTCTTCTTCAGAAGAGGAAGATTCGGAGACTTCCGAAAATTCTGAAAGCGCCGAGTCAGACATTTTAGATACGCATACAGCGTAACATTGTGACGGCCCGGTCAACAACAAACCGTCCACGGTCCCTTGTCCCGTGATGGGCAAGGGACCTAAACTACCTAAATGTGCACATCTAAGGGTAAGGGCAAGAGACAATAAGACAAGAGAAAAGAGGCAGCCATTTTCAGTGTGTGAGGTCTATTTTTGTACCAAAGAAAAACTTGACAAATCCAGAATTCAGTTTCATTCCTTTCTCTCAATTTCTTTGCTATTGCTCATGCCAACGACTCCTGCAGTATTTCCTGTCGTCAAAAGCTGTTCTGGAGCTACTGAATCAGCACTGGATATCACCTTGACACATGCTTGATACAGTGTCACTAGCGGCCCAAAATTGTTCAAGTTTCGTCACGGGATCACAGTCCCAGTACTCCTGTAACTCATCGTTGTCACCGAAGCACTCATACTTTGACTGAGCAATACTTTGCAATAAAAAGCTCCGCGTTCTTGGTGTAAACAACAGCTTTGTTTCCGCCGTACAGGTACAGGGCTCGTGGAGGCACCCAGCAAGTGTTCGCAATTTCAGTCGGTAACTCCCATCGCCTGAACCTGGAATTGTTGATCGACATAATAGCATTTACGGAGGCAGTTTGTCATATTCACCTGATCGACAGCCTTGTGCATGGATTTATGCCTTAATTCCGCGCAATGATTTGCATATTATTCTTCAAAACTCGAAGAAATAAATAATGCTGTTGACCTCTGAAATTCCTGACGCTTCTTTGACTTTGACAGCTCGCGACGCGAGGTAGGTACATCTTATCTACGAGACGATTTTTTTTGATCGGCAATGACACAACGAACTGCATCTTCTACTTCTTGTTCTTCTTCAGAAGAATAAGAATCGGAGACGTTGGAAAATTCAAAATAAAGTGTCGAATCAGACCTTTTAGCGCTTTTAGGTACGTGCATACGCATAAAAAGATGCAAGTAGTTCAAATGCGTGATAACCTTAGCCACAGCCTGTTTGCTACCTCGTTTGATACCCTGTTCCTGCAACCCGATTCAATTTGCTACGTCGCAAAATTAGATACCATGTTCGTGCAACCGGGCACCAATGAACCATTATCATGAGAAATTCGGAGACTTTCGGTTTCAGGCTATCCTCAGTGAGGGATCAAGTAAGGGTGAGAGTAAGAGACCCAATATTTTGTATTTTTCATAAAAAAAACGACACAAATTTAGTCCAAACAGCTTTAAAGAACAAACCTCTCAATTGATGATGGTGAAACTTGGTAGGCTACCTCAAAGTACATCAAGGTTCACAATGCGTGACATATTTCACCATTCCAAATGTTGCAAATGCAAACTAATAAAGCTTTGAAGAGCCAAAAAATACGTGAATGACAATTCTTTCCCGCCGAAGAGGTCACTAAATTATGATGAGGAGGTTGTTTTTGCGATGCAATAATTTCATGTTACCATTATTATAATAACCAATCACTTTTTCAACGATGGCTCACAATGCAGATTCAAGATGGTGCTCAAGAGAAAAAAAAAAGTTGACAAATCGTATTTCTGGAAATAGTTGGCTTAGAAATTGGCTACCTAGCTCATATCATTTCTAACATTACTTTTTGTAGAAGTACCAAGTATTGTGTCAATATCTCGAAGAATCACTCATTTATGGAAAAAAGACTGTTCTTCTTTTTTTTTCTGGTTTTCACCTACATTTCAAAGACGGTTCAAGGTAATCAAGAACAGTTTGCTGTGACTTCATAAGCATAAAATAGTTGATGTATGTGATAAGTTACACGTCTCCACATGTTTCGGTTAATTGAATATAATTTTTCAACTTTTTTTTCTGTATCACCCTGTATAGTGTATACGCCGCCGGCATAGATGGCGCTGATGACTACTTTTCTGGATCGGAAGAGTACGATGCAAAGAACATTTCCACCGAGTGGCATCTTCTTATCAAAAAATGCAAGGTACTTTTAACTAGCGCCGGATTAACTAGGTTCAACCTAATGTGCTAATTCTGCATCAGCTTCTCTTTGAAATATCTAAAGTTTACATTCCAGCAGCTGTTTAACCTATGTGGAATTCTTTTTTTTTTCTGGGAAAACTGATTCTCCGTGAAAGGGCCCGGCATTCTTTCCAGAAAATGCTCTTGGAAAGTCTACGACGTGGTTCTTCGGTTCACAAATTACGAAATCAGTAGTTATATTTACCATTGCCATACCGTGGACCGTGATGAGGAGCCCAGATGAGATGTTCCTTAGAAGTTCCAAACACAAACATAAGTTTAAAAATTATCCAGGGTGTCCCAACCCAACCTCTACCCATCAGAAACCAACCAGTAGTTTTCTGAGAAATGCCGGAACAGGTCGATTTCGTTTTCGATGTCAAACTGGTGACGCTGGTTTCTCGGTGCTCAAAACTATGCGAAAACTTTTTTTCCAATTTCAAATCCAAATTTGATGGGCTATATTCTCGTAATTGTACGTTTTTGAACAAAGTGTTTGAATAAAAGTCTGTTCTTTCAATGCTCTATTAACTGCCGAAGTTTCCGCGAATCAACACCGGACATAATGTATTTCAGATTCAATAAATGAGGACAGATATCACAGGTTCACTATTCTACGGTCCTGCCTTGAGGTCACCTCAAGCAAGTAGCTTGCACCCAGAGCTGGGCAAAATACTTTTGGAAAGTATTTAAATAAAAAAAATTTCAACATTTTATTCAGAACCAAACTCTGACAGCTCGACGTGCAGTTATTTGGAGATTGGAAGACTGCCGGTAAAAACGTTGACAGATTATTGTCTAATAAATTAATATTTTCGTCTGTCATGTTATGGTGTGAGATGTCTAGTTTTGCTTTGGATCCAAAAATCAACATGGCAATTACCTTAGAATATGTTCAGTTTTGAACGGAAACCCTGACTTTGGATGGCAATTCAAATAGGATTTGTTAAGTTTTGACCAATTTTCATTGCAGGAGCAGATGTAATTTAACAAAGAGAACCCAATACCATTTTAAACGGAATTTTCATAGAATATGGACATGTTCAATTTTGCATGATCACTTCTCATTTATTAAATAGATTTGAATTCTCTATTATCCATTCCAAAGTTATTGAATCACATTAGCCTGTGATTTTTTTTTAAGTTATAATCTGATAAGTTGATAGATTGAAAAGTGATCAAATTTCTCAAAGTGATGTTCGCTCTGCTGGATTGCCGTTTTAATTTAAATGCTAGGTCAGATTTTGACACCGACACATTATTCTTCTTCTGTTTTGTCTTGAAAACGCCGTTAGGCAAGTTATTTTAATGGTGAGAAGTGCTAAGAGCTGCAATAGGAAGAATACTGTATAGTTGAAAAATGACCGAGGAGGACACAGGTCTAGCGGTGGGGTGTGATTTCGTCGCAAGTGATCCCGTGATCTGAGCTTGTCGCACCCTGTAAGAACTAGGTATGTTAATCTACTCTCTGATACAGGATCGTAAGAAAGCGGCTGGGGTCAGTTAGCCAACCTGCGACCTGCCGGCGACGCATCCCCAGAATGACAATTTTACAACACAGCGTAGTTCAAGTGAAAGTTTCATGTCATACAGACACAAATTTGAACGTAACCTCCCTTGTATCAAGATGACATTGAACATCAAAAATCAGAGACACCAACAAAATTCGAATTTTTCATGGCAAGCTGTGATTTTTTTTAAGCTTGGAATGGATCATAGGTGAAGTCATCCACCGGGTGACAGCGACAGATCAGAAAATGACCTAACAAAATGGACAGGGAGCTTGTCCCTCAAAACTCACGTCATAAGGTACATGATTTCAACCCTGTTGGTTTAATGTGCGTTGATAAGTTTGTTAAAAATTGCTTTGTCTTACATGCCAGACCGGGGGTTCTAGGCTGGTATGAGGTTGTCAGTTTTAGAAAAAATGGTAAAAAATTTACGTCATAAGGTACATGAATGAAACCAACTGGATTTTGTGTGGAAACATCCCCTTAGTCGAAAATCTGGTCGTAAGGCAAAAATTTTAAGGGCTTTCTGTCCATAAGACAAGTTCAAAATTTTCAAAAAAGAACCAAAATTAATCAATTTTTTCACAGGCGTTTTATTGACTTACTCACTAACCTCGGGTTCCACCAAACTTTTATCGACGCGATAACATTATCACTCTGATAGTAACTAAGCAACTGGCCATCCCATTGGCTGGTGCATAGCAACTATCAGCGTGATAGATTAGTTCTGCTCTTAAAATTTTGGTGGAACCCGAGGTTAGTGTGATATATATTTGTAATCACGATGAAAAACGGAATCGATTTCTATGGTCAAATACAGAGTGTACGATTTGAGAAAAAGTTTTCGATGTTGCACACTGCAAGCGATGTACCGTTGAAAAATTTTGTGAACAGATTCGAAGCCTATGGACCGAGAGCCCCCAAAAATTTTGTCTCATGACCCGATTTTTGATTAAGGGGATGTTCTCACACAAAAGCCTGTTGTTTCCATTCATGTACCTTATGACGTAAGTTTTTGACACTTTTCGAAAATTGACAAGCCTATACCAGCCTAAAGTCTCCGGTCTGACATGTATAAGACAAAGACATTTTTAACAACTTTATTAACGCACATTAGACCCACAGGGTTGAAATCTCTTACCTCATGACATAATTTTTGAGGCACCAGCTCCCTGTCCAAAAGTATTTAAATACAATTTACAAAGTATTTGAAGCACAAAAAGTATTTAAATAGCGCAAAAGTATCTTTGAAAGTATTTGCAGATACTTTTTGAAATAATAAATACTAAATACTTTAGGGAAGTATTTAAATAATAAATACATCTCGATCTTCCCGAGAAAATATTCAAATACGAAGTATTTAATAATAATAATAATAATAATAATTTCGTCTTTGTTACGGCGAAGTCTAGCCAATGGATCCCTGCTTAACCGTGGACCAATAAAAAAATTATATAAGTGAAGTATTTATTATTTGAAAAGTATTTACAATTACAAATAATGCCCAGCTCTGTATTGCACCAGTGCAGTGCTCTTGAGGGTTTGGTGTTATACATAATTAACGGGACTACCCTCAATTCTGATCAGCGCAGCATTCGCTGAAGCGTTTTGTAAATGTTCATTACCTGGTTGACAAAAGCGTTCCAGGCCGGCATCCGGTCGGTTGTTTCAAGTTATTTGATTTTTCAAGTTTCCGACGTTTGGTTTTCATTTTCAAGCTGTTTCGAACGTTTTAATACCGATGTTGTGCTCAATGGAAAGGACTGGAGTTCAGCCTAGCCGGCTGTTGATTGAGTGACAAATATTTCGAATGAAATTCACCTACTTAGCAGTTGAACGAAACTTGGCGGTGCACATTTGAGACGTAGTGTGGAGCACCAGCGTAAAAGCTATTTATTTACGAACTTGGAAAAACCAGCACAAGACAAGTGGAAAACAAACTGGAAACGAAACCATCTCTCGAGTCACTACCTCACTGACAAAGCGTTTAAAACCTGGGAGTACGCTACACTCGGTGTGGAATTGCTGAAATTAAAAGAAAAAACTTGCGAGAACAGGAGGAAATGACCTGCACCTACTTCACGCGCGTTATTCCCAACAGGAAGCGTTGCAGGATCGTTTGTGTCGTAAGCACTACCTACCTACTCGTACATATTTACACACAACTACTGCATACACCTACTTACAGACGCCGGGTTGTTTAATTTAATTATTGCATTTGTTTTGTATATTTCCAGGGCATTTAAGTTTCCTGCAAGCGAGTCGAAACTACATATAAATTTATCAAGCTGTACGTCATTCAATTAGCGTTTTCTATAACGAGTGTTCTTTTCTCAGCCCGCCGCGCCGCGCCACAAGCTGCTCCTATTTGAATAAACTTGACTATTAATAGGAGTCAGTAGACCATACAATACCTTTAAATCGCCCTGAAGTTGTTCTAGCTAGGCTCGTGAATGAGAAGGTGGCACCTTGTGCATGGTGTTTGTGGAAAATTCTATTGCTACTCAGTTCAGATCCATTCCTCTCAGATCGGGAGTCGATGATCATAGCAGGCAAAAGTCCGAGGAGGAACTACGTTGAAAAGTACGCCAATGCAATGTACTTGAATGAAATGGACCTCATTTCATTCCACAAAAATTTGGTCGTCACCTTTAGTCTATAGTTCGTTCTGTATATATAACGTCAAAATACTTTTCAACTTCCCAAATACGTAACATTTTTCACGACGACTTTCAAAGCTAACTTCAGTGACAACCGGGTGAAATACTTGGGACGCTGAGGAGAAGAAAATCTATCAATGAGAAACAAGCTTGGAAGCATTTTATTATTGCTCGTCAACTTTGGGTGCAGTTTTTGATCGCACGTTATTCCGGATGTATGCTATTAAGTACCTACTTACATAGTCTCCTCCATTTGGCTATTTTAATGAATTCAACCAAAATGTTGAAAGAGCATTTTACACTACCTTGTTATTTATCCTCTTTGAAACATTTCAAACATTCCTCCAACGCTAACATTGCAAAGACTGCTATTAAACCGATTTGATGATTTTTTTACGACTTCACACTAGTGTGAGTGAGACGGTGAACGCGAGCAAGAAAACTTTCGGTAATAAAATTTTCAATCGAACAAAGCACTCCTAAGGTGACGAGTTTTTTTCCGACAAGGTTTAGACCCAATTTAAAAAAAATTGCCATCAAGTTCCATCATTATTGACGAAATTAAAATACTTTTGCGTGCAAGAAAAATTAAGTTGATTTGAATTAAGTATGAATTTCATGGATTAATAGCCCAGTAAACGTAGGTTTCTACCAGGAACAAATTCGCCCAAAGCTGATTTTTGGTACAGTGGGTCCTATAGCCCAGGCATTTTAGTCGAAAAATCGTGGTAACCCGTAACAAATTCCCTTAAAGCTGAATTTTGGTATATATGTTCTATTGGACCTACGGAACAACATATCAAAATACTCGGACTCACACCCTCGTGCGTCCTTTGATTTTCATCCTCAAAGGTCAAGTTCTAAGAATTAGAGAGATACCTATCTCCAAGCTGTTCCTGCAAGTGAACGGAGTATCCGATCGATATAAGATATGTTTCAAATGAACAAAAGAGATTTGTTGTTAGTGCCTTAGTGTGTGAGGGAGCCTTTGTAACTCTTCCGATTGGTTAGTTCTGCGGGAAAGGCGGCTGAGTGTTAATTTGTCGCCCGGATATTTCAGGAAAAATCATGTGAGAATTTAAAGCCTCAAGCAATGTCGCACAAAGTTGAATATTGATATATAACTGGTATGATCCCTAAGGAAGAACATATCAAAATATTTGGACTTACACCTTTGTGCCTCCTACGATTTTGGGGCTTTGAATATCTAATCAAAAAATTCACTCAGACACTATTCTCTAAAACTGTTCCTGTGGACGAACCAATTATTTCAACAATATAAGGTGGGTCTCAAAGGAAACACGATATATTGTTGCCTATGAAGTGGACTCCGGTAGCTATAAAACATTTCTGCTTGATAGTGGCGTGAATAGTACGCGCAAGGTGGAATTTCTCTCCTGGATCTTTGAATGAGAAACATGTAAGAATATTTTGTGATGGCCAATAAAGCTGAGCATTGTTGATAGATTCTTCTCCCCATCTTCGAAACAGACCCAAGTGATGAGACTGATGAGTGAACAGTTGATATTCACAGTGCTCATCCCGAAAATAATGAACTCTCTACAAAAAAATTGTGGTTTCTTCATTTAGGGGCATCATTGTCTGAAGCTGTCAAAAATAAAAATTACCAACAAATCCTATATTAATGTTCATCTTGAACAAAAACAGCATCAATTGCTTACGCCTATTTATATTACAAAGTCAGAGCATCAATTTTTCATTAAACAAGTTTTATACCTACTTTTTTTTTAAATGGAATAACGGCCACAGAAAAGATTATTTTATGTTTCTATTGCCCGATAGATACAATAGCTTTTGGTATTTTCTGATAGAGGAAAAACTTCGCTTAGTATTACACACAAAAATAGTGGAACCGCTTTATCATTCATCAGTAAAAAAAAAGAACTGCAAAAATTGTATGCATTTTCGGGAGAAAATTGGGCATATGATCACTTTCACAACAGATCAATTTTCTGATCTTGGAATGAATACAGGCACATTGTTTTCATCGTTTTCAGGTATAAAATGGTTAAGAATTATGAATTCTGTTGGAAATTCTCAATTGAGATGATCCTAACCATACGGAAACCGAAATCACAAAACGACAATTTCAGATGGCAAAAATCGTCGTTTTTTTTCAGTAAAACTTGTTTAATCGTGTTTCAATTCAATTTCAAACACCATATTTGATGTCAGAGGCCAAGATTTAGTTAGAAACGATACCACACTTGCCAATATCAATTCGAGGTTTTTGATGGAAAAACAAAATAAATTTTGCCGAACTTCTTTTTTTTTTTCCAGGCAACCCAAACTACTTATCAACAATTCAAACGTCAAGCAGATACTGTTAAGCCTTGAGGCATCTGAATATGATTTGTTTCATTTATATAAGCTACATGGTGTCATTTACGCATTTAAAATGGCAATATTTAGCACCCTCCCCCACAATTAATGACGCACAAGGGTGTGCCACCGAGTATTTTGATATGTTATTCCTTAGGTCTTACAAGGACCGTGTACCAAATTTCAGCTTTGTGGGAATTTGTTGCGGGTTAAAACCTAATATGCCTGGGCTACTAAGAATATGTGAACTCACCAGTCAATTTTCTCGGAATTTCTAGCGTGTGCTTCATGGTCTTCCAGGTCTTCGGATGTTTTGAGTCACTGTTATTGCAGTTCTCGCCTGGAATTTGCACCACGGCCGCAAAAATGGTCCGATTAAGTCTTAATTCTACGCATCATATCCCGCTGATACTATTTTAGCACAAAAAGTGTCGATCATTGTTAAAGGGGGGTCGTGGAGGGGCGAAGCTCGGCCAGGTGGTTCTTTCTGTTTTCCTGGCCATATAGAACCGATCCCTCGACCGATCCCGACAAGTTTGGTATCTTTTCCGAATAAATTCAATCTCCTGAGCTCGCATCTGATGTGTAAATTTGAATAAAAACAAGTTCGAACAAGCTAACTTGAGAAAACTGCAGCTTTATGCTGAAGCATTGCAGGTTTATTTAGCAGTGACACTGCCATTCAATCGTCGATAGTTATTAAACTATGAATTATCAAAATGTGGCTTCACGGACTTCTCCGTGGACGTTTTCGTAAAACATTTTGTTTTCATCAGAACTGCAGTAAAAGATTCTTTTTAGAACCTACTGTGGGTCCGGTTACGTCAACTCCATCTCTTAAATTTTGTCGAAACAAATCACAAACCACTCAGAATAGTGCCTAGAAGAAAGGTCTAAAACAAAAATTGCGAACCATGCATGCAGTTTATTGTTTTCTCGGAATAACTTCACTGTGATCGATAGTGATAGTAATAATAATAAACCGTTTGGGAGGAGGGAACAACTAGTGTAAGGGGTAAAGGGGAAGTAACCACGCACCACTTGATGCTATTAGGCATTTTCACATGACGTCACGAGCTCGTCAGTGTTGCCAACCTATAGTTGAATTTATAACCACAAAAAAGTGTTCGGGAACAACCCGCGTTGTTATGATCGGAAAAAAGTACTTTTTTGAGATTTTGGATAATTTAGGAAGCAAGTTTGTGCGTGATAATTTTTCACTAAACTTCGAAGTTTCGATCAATACCAACAGTTGGAAACGTATTGACCTAGATAGCTTAATAAACAAGAAAGTTTGGTGAAGTGCTTAAATCTTTTTCGTCGAAAAAAAAATCCGTGGCTTTTTCGGAAAAAAAGGACTCTTGGAAGGAAAGAGCATCTCAGGAAGTATCTCAAAGTGTCAAGAAATGGAAAAGAGGAAGGAAGGAATAATCTTGAAAAAATATACGGAGGTTGTACCGATAAGGATGGGTGACTAAATTGCTGTAGGTAAAAATGTTATGATGTTTGCACAAAATTATCTGTTGCTAAGCTTCTCTAGTTTCAGGAAGTACCTGTGTCAAAAATTGTGGCCTTCGGCAATCTAAAAATGGGAAAATCTACGGACCGAGGAATTGCTACGTCGACCATAATTTGGAACTTTGAATCCTCAATAGAACAATAAATATTTGTATTTTCAAAAAAATGTATCTTGACACAATCAAGTTGTAATTGAAAATTCAACATCGTTGAATCAGGTGTGAAATTTCTGTCAAGGAGGGCTCCGGTGGCCGAAGACATCTTCAGTAGCCGAACAGCTGTTCGAGTTAAACTTCCATGTTTTGCCTCTGTCCATATTCTACAACCGAAGTAAAGACATTCCTGCACTTTCAAAATAAAAAATATAAACTAAAACTATTGTTTGTTTCTTTAATACAGCAGTAAAAGCTGGGCCTCAAGTATTTGGGTGATTGGGAAGCACGAACCGAAGAGGTACATACCTAGCCCCTCACAAGTCATATCACTCCAGAAATGCCGGGAATGTAAACCCCCAACATTCAGGTGAAGTTTGGTGGAAAATATGAATTTTCACTACTACCCTGTGCAGGTAACCTAACATGTTTGGCTTGCTTTTTCACAAAAAAACACACTCCCCCACGAGAACTTATTTTGCAGACGCATTAAGGACTTTGCTTTGAACTTAATACAATGGTTTCAAACTCAAACTCAAAAAGGTAGCTGAGGAAAAAAATGCAGAAACTGTAACCCCATAAGCGCCCTGTAGTTGGGTTGTCCCCGAATATTATTTGGTTCAAATTTGGCGGGCAATTCTAAACAGTTGGCAACACTGCTGTGAGGTCAATGGAAATGCGTATATGCTGGAAGAAATAGTGCGACGCGATAAAATTATCATCTTGGAATCAAGACGAATTCCAGCATTCGTCCTCATCCTCATGGACTTGAAAATGTCTGTAGAAGTGAAGGTTATATGTTTCGTTGTCGACAAAAGTGAAGAAAAAGATGGAGTTAACGTAACTAGAGCCCCTATTGTTTTTTCGGCGTTTCACTGGAAAGACTTTGGTGTAGCCTTGTTTTGCCACGCGTCCCGGGGCATTGAGGTTTGATTGGGTTTGGCCAGCGAGTAACTGGAATCCGCATCACCATTCGCCGTAATGTTGTCTGGTTTTGAAGAGAGATAATTGAATTCCATTTAATCCGATGTCTCACAAGGTAGGTGGTGTCTTAGTAAATTTTGAAGTTGGGGTGGGGGAGAGCAAAGGGGTGAGTTTGGTTACCACTTTTTCCGTCACAAAATTTTCTTCTCCGATGCTATTTAGGATGAGAGGGATTAAATTGAAGAGAAACGCGGGGTCGAGAATATTAACTTGCACACTTGAAAAAATTTAAGGAAGAAGGGTGAGTTTAAAAATCAACAAAAATTGACGGGTCTCGGGATAGTTTCTAAATTTCACCAGGCAAAAATTAATTCAGGGTGCATGACTCGTTTCCATTGAAACACCCAGTAGAATGAGATTCTTTTCTAAAACTAATATTTGTTTGTCGATGGCCCAGTTGCTCACTTCGAGTTTAACTTTAAACTTGGTTTGGTTGCCATAGATTTGATTGTTGCAACAATTATTTCCAAAGTAACCAAACCGGGATTAAAATTAAACTCGAAATGAGCCACCCGGCTTAAGGCCCAGTTCCTCACTTCGTGTCCAACTTTAAACTTGGTTTGGTTGCCATAGATTTAATTGTTGCAACAATTATTCCTATAGTAACCAAACCAGGTTTAAAGTTAAACTTGAAGTGAGCAACCCGGCGTAAGACTGTAATTTTTTGAACTTGATTAATTTTGAACCAGCTGCAAATAATGGACGCGTGTTCGAATTAGACCAGTTCGGAAGGTAGTCCCCCTACGTATATCTACGTGTAGGCATATACCCACATCCCCCGAACTCTTCACTCTACGATTGCGAGTAGGATGTACTTCGTACTTGAGGTATTCGTAACAAATCTGTGCGAGTGTTGAATGGGGATCAAGCGCCGGTGCACTTTGAAAGCTCTAAAAAAGAGCCACTGTGATTTCCGCTTCTTGAGCTTTGCAGTATTTCCATGTTCGTGCCCCACTAAATTATTCGTTCCATTGCAATTGCCAATTGGAACTGAAGTTACACAGTACAGAAAATGAATGCCCGGAGATTCGGCACAGACCAGCATAGCAAATCGGTCATCGAATTTGGCACATTGTCAGGATTTACTGCCGCACACTGCATTGGCGAGACCCTTTATTGCTAAGCCAAACTTGACGTATGTAACCCCCAAGAAGTGTTGAACGACGGAACGAAGGAACATCGCGTTTGTCATGTCGGGCGTTTCTTATGATGGCATTCGAATAAATTTCATTATCAAATGGTCCGCGTCGTGTCACATCGCGATTCCCCTAATGCGTCTCGAGCACGAAAAAAAATCTTGATGGATGGAACCGTCTCCAGCTTCGGCTCCTCTTTGAACGCGTGCAATACTTCATGCCTGACATATGACATAACATAAAAGATGAAATAATCTAATAAAGTTTGTTACCTTTCCAGAGAAGCGAGGGGCGCTGAGTGCGGTGAGCTCAGCCCACGTGACTGCGTCTTTTCAACATCTCACCGCCTCTCTCCAAGAGCTCGACCTCCGGCATTCCGTCCAGTCCAACGCCATAAACCCTGAAAATGACGGTAGAGCCGAGCTTTAATTAAATATGTTGTACACAATGTAGCAAATTTTCCACAAAATTTCATCGCAGGTAGATATGTGTTTGTGTGTGTGTATAGGTAGGTGTATGGGAAGCAACAAAGCGCAGAGGCCCCAAACAAAAGGGTGCAAATCAGATCGATTTGTCCATCACCACCACCACAACTGGATCGCGATAGGACAAATGCGAGTTCCCTATACCGTCGATTTTGGAGCTTCTATCGTATAAATAATTCTCATCTGGGTGATTCAATCAGGTGTACAATCTCTTGACAGTTCGATGGGAGGACGAGGAGTCCCAATAGATGTCGACATTTGAACAAGAGGTATTATGGTACGTACATGTGCGATACCACGGACTGCCAATACAAAGGGGTAGTTAGTAAACGGTCATATACTCGTATGGTACGTTTTAGCTCTTTCATCTAGACGGAGGGTCCATTGTAAATTGCTTGATAAGACCAGCTCTGCATAGAAAGAGAGAGAGAGAGAGTGTAGGGAAACGTCAACTACTGTTTTATAGTGCCGTGATACGGCCCTCGTATATTTATTATGAGAGAACGTCTGCGCTCAAAGAAAGCAGAGGATGAGACGCGTCGATGTTTTATTTATGCATACGAAGTACGGATGACGCCTTAAATAATTTTAAATAATTTACAATAATTCAGCGGGACCAGAACGTTTATCACGTGGGGAATCCTTCAAACAGGGAAGTTTTGCTGCTGTACTCTGAAAATTGCAAAAAGTTACTCAAGGACGCGTAACTCGAGTTTTTGACGTATATTTTCGTTGCACCCACCGTCGAAATGATGAAAAAACAAGTACTGCTATTGGTCTCACTCAAAAGAATGGTTCGTTTTGTTTTTATGATAAAATGCCATCACTCTCAACCGATAGATTTTCATCTTTTTCAAATTACCTTACTACTTAGAATATCCCGTAGAACAAAATTATGAATCTTTATCTTGAACTTGAAGCGACACTATTTCTGTGCGTCTCGACTGTCAGATTCCCACGTTTTTTCTGGAATTCAAGGGATTTTTTTTCTAGAAAATAGAGAATTTACTGGTTCCGAATTTCCGTAGAACCAAGTGAGCTCCCACTTCAACTTTCAAAACATTGTCAGATTGTATTGAATGTTTGTTTTATTCTTCTGTTGGACTGACACTGTCTAGTCGACAGTCATATTTTTATACTTCATTCACTCACTTCTACTTCATGAGAAAACACATGGCATTTTACCTCCTATTCTTGCCATTTTTCTATGTTGGTTCACACGGCAACTTATGACGGTGACAAACAAAGAACGTTGATTCACATATTTGAAAAACAAAAACAAATTAAGTCGGGTGAAAATTAAGCGAGCTAGGTGCGAAAACCTATCACCAGGAACAAATGGCCGCCTTCTTGAAACGACGCCATTTTGAAAATGGCACCAAAACATTCTGGCATTTTCACATAGAGGACTAAGAGGAACGAAAGGTCTCTTGCTCCCTCACGAAGGAGCCCACGGGATCAATTTTTTGAACCTACGGTACCTGACTATATACGTAGGAGTAGCTATAACTATAGGTATATCCCATAGACTTTCTATTTTCAGTAGAATGACTTTTTGGAGCAAAAATAAAGTGACAAGCTGGGGGGCTACGGCCACGGCTGATGGCACCTGCAAAGGTTTGGAGAGAAACTATCAGCGGCCATCGGCCGTATTCTCCGAGCGATCCAGCTTGTCACTTTATTTTTGCTACAAAAAGTTATTCTACTGAAAATAGAAAGTGTATGGGATATACATAAGTCACTATGAGAAAAACTCAATCTTCAATTGCGTGGAAGCGGCTTAATGACGCAGCCACATTTTCGTTCTGTTTTGACAATAATCATAATTGTATCACTGGAAGCGCAATCAAGAACTGATTGAATTGAATTGAGGGATGAAATTATTTTTTGCTAATGAATAATATCAAGTGCGACATCAAAGCGCGATGATCAAAGAGGCCCTCCAACATTCGCTTCGTCCAGGGATTAACCATATCCCCAGTTCAATTTAAAATTTTATCGCGTGAACCACATAATGCGCGATTTTCACAGACTGATTTACGCTTTGTATTTTGTTATTCTTTTTGTATGGTATTAATTTATTATGTGTTTAACTAATCAAACGCTTACCACTTTGTGGAAAATAATTCAATTACGCCGCTTGGGGGCTGAATTCAAGTTTGCTTAAGAGTAGGAACGACAAATTTGAATGCATAATTTTCTAGCATCCATTGAGAATTCAAAGAGGAACGCTAAGCGACACTCCTAGATAAGCATTTTAAATAAGTGGATTTGTATATTGTTGGTACCCGTCTACAAGAATTGGACGTATCATCAGTTATACTAGAGCCGGCGGTAGCTCAGCGGTTGGAGCGCTGGACCGCGAACTGCGAACCTAAAGTTAGCGAGTTCGATACCACGCGGCAGCAGTAATGGAAAAATTACTGCTGTAGATTGCACAACTGTCGTCGGTGCTGACCTGGTGACGGGACCTGAAGACGGGCCACCAGCTTTACAGTCGAAATTTGAAGGAAAAAACAAAAAGCCAGTACATATATACCTATACTTGATGATTGTATAAGGTTTCTCTGACGAATCATTATTCCGCGATTGTTCTTATGATTTTTTGTTCAAAATTATGACGTCACGTCGCGTCGTGTCAATAGGACAAGTAATTATTCATCTTTGCGGAAACATTTTTACTTCCGGATGGAAGACAATGCACGCAACCACGACCGAAAAATGGGAGAAATAATGCACAGGACCTTGGTAGCGCTTTTCGGGCTTCTTGGAATAGGGAAAACGGCAACTTCTGAGACATTCTCGTTTCCAAGAATCCAAAGACAAAGAATTTGTCTTCATGCTGGGATAAACTGACAAACATTAGGAAAAATTTTACGAGTTAGAGCAGGATTTGAAACTTGCGAACTTTAAGGGCTGTAACTGGGTTGTAACTCCATAATGCCTCAAAAAAATACGTAGCGGTGGAAATTATTCCAATGTATTCTTCAGTGTTTTGTGATCCTTTTTTGTTTAAATAGGATTTCATTGAAACATACAGGGTGTTCGGGTCTGGTTGTTACAAACTTTGAGGGATGATTCCTCATCAAAAATTGAGCCGATAGAACAGAAAACTCATGGTCCTAAAATGCTTCCTTGAAAAGATACAGGGTGTTGGGGTTGACTTTTTTAAATGGTTTTTTCACCGTAACTCTTGAACCGTTGAACCGATTTCGATAAAATGTGAACCAAAGTTTAGTCAAATAAGTCTTCATCGAATAATAATACCACAATTTATCAAAAAATTTTGAGGGCGTAGATAATAGGAGACTGTCTCCTAATTTCGACCCTATTTTCATCTCCCTGATTATTTTTTTAATTATTGTTGATATTTTTGGATCCTACGTTCAACTGGGAAGAAAAAGTTACACTTGCAAAATTTTGATTGGAGGCTTCGTTTTTGAGATATTCAGGTTTGAAACTTTATGAAACATCTCAAAATCGCCACTTGTCAGGGCCCAATTTTTTTTCCTGAAAAGTTCTATGTTTTCCAGCAAAAATGGTAGTTTATCAACTTGAAACATCTAAAAAACTTATTACTTAGTTTTCTTGAATTTTAATTTTTAAGGCCTTGAAAGTGGTGTTTTCGAGATCTTCTCCAAAGTTTCAAACACAAATATCTCGAAAATGAAGCCTCTTGTCAAAATTTTGCAAGAGTAACTTTTTCTTTTAAATTGAACGTAGAATCCGAAAATATCAACAATTTGGAAATATAATCATGGGAGATAAAAGTAGGGGCGAAAATAAGGGACAGTCTCCTATTATCTACGCCCCTAGAAATTTTTGATACATTGTGGTATTATTATTCGATGAAGACTCAGTTGACTAAACTTTGGTTCAAATTTGATTAAAATCGGTCAAACGCCAACGGTTCAAAAGTTACGCTGTAAAAACAATTTAAAAAAGTTCTCTTCAACACCCTGTATCTTTTTAAGGAAGCATTTTATGACCATGAGTTTTTTGTTCTTTCGGCTTTATTTTTGATGGGGAATCATCCTTCAAAGTTTGTAATAACCAGACCCGAACTGCTACAAGGAACTACGAAAGCGTGTTTCGAGCTTTTTTGATCCTAATTTTACGCCGTCCTTAAGGACGACGTCACCCTATGAGACAGATTTATACATAAAGTGAAAATACAAGAAAAATTACAGGAACTTGCAATGTGTCTGACTAACGAGTGATATAGTTGTTATAGAAGTATGTACTGCAAAACGTCTATTTTTATATTCTAAAATTTAGAGAAATTTTAAATCTTACACGTATGTCAGTCTTCCCAATGGTATTCGAGAAATCCATGACTGTTTCCATCACTTCCCATTTATTCATTCATCCACTATCATCTCACTTTATGTCTGTGATTGCCTAATCTTTATACATAAACATAAAAATGATTTTGCAGCAAGAATGGACGCTCATAATCATCAAACAAGAACGAATAATCTGATAAGGGGTAACATTCCCAGAGATAATACCTACCAGATATCTTTTTTGCACCAGTCTGTGATTTTTTCAACAAAATTCCCATCCACATAAGAAGCCTTGGCTCAAAACAATTCATTTTCAGAACAAAACAATTTTTCAAATCCAAAGTATATTATTCCATAACTGAATTTTTGAACGATGACGCACATTGGGAAGAATAACGGGCATTGAAATCAATGGGACTAATTTTTCATGTTAATACATTTTTATCATATACTGATAATGTTACCTTGTTATCAATAAATTACTTATATTCAACGCTGTAATGGCATTCTGAATAATAGTATATTATATACCAAGGTTGAGAAAGTATTATTATAGCTGAAGCGCCAGTTTAGATCCCGAAGCGCAGCTGAGGGATATAAGGCGCTGAAGCTATAATAATTTTCTCGACCGTGGTTTATATAGTATTTTTTTTACTACTAGAAAATCGCCATCCTAATTCAGGGAGAGGTTAATAATGATGCACTTCACAGCTAGTAGTGAAAAAATATTATTATTATTGGTTTTAGTGAGAGACGAGTACCTACAAAGTTTTCGCTGATTTGTATGTTAGGAAACTACAAACTTAAGGTGGCCGGAATATTGATCAAATCACACAGTTTTCTTCCAGTTCCAGTAACCTTATTCTCTGGGAGGAAATCATCATCCAGGTTTTTTTGAAAGCCACAAGAATGGTCTTCCACTTAACGAGGTGAAATTTTAATTTTTTGAGTAAAAATAATTTTTTCAATTTTCAAAAATTTAAGATTTGAGCTCGTTAAGCTCAAGACCATTTTTGTAGAAGCTTTCAAAAAAAGACCTGAGTGGTAATTTTCTTCCAGAGAATAAGGTTACTGGAACTGGAAGAAAACTGTGTGATTTGACTAATATTCCGACCTACCTTAAGGGTGTATACTTATACTGAATATAATAACATCCCAGGTGGACGGTGTATGTTTGGGCCCGAAGAATGTAGGTATGTCTATACCATGGATGTTACGCTCCTGACGCCCGTGGTACCTTCAACGTTTTACACCATGGTGCATGAGCCGCACAACATCAAGAAGTGATTATTTTCCCGTCAGTTCATCAGCTTCTAAATCCAGCCTGCACCTGAGATCTGAAACTATAATTGCCTGTGACTTGCGGGGTTTGAACTGGCATATGGAAAACAATCGTTGTCAGGTAGGAAGCTATAATTTGTTTATTTGTTGAAAACCGTGCCTTGTATCAGAGTTGTAAAGTCGCATCCACATAGGATTAGTGCAGTGGCAACGGTATGGTAAAAAAGCTAATCTATAGGTTTTTGCATTGAGCGTTCACATAGACTTAAGCCGCATCCACATAGGATTAGTGCAGTTGGACTGCAGGGGGACTGCGTAGGTGATAAACCAACCTCATCACGATCGTTCGCATAGAATTAGTGCGGACCTAGCAACTTGACACGTGAGCTGCTGACCTGACGCAACAACCGTCAAACGGCTCTTTCTTGTTAACGTCTGAAATCTGGCATTCGCATCTCACACCAGCAGATTCGTCGTCGTCATCACGTCGCAATAATAGCTTAGCAACGGAATCGTGAATTGTGATTGGCGATGGCAAGAAAATTGGCAAGGACAATGCCAGAAAATTTCAAACTTCTGCCATCCCAACTGCACTCCCACTGCCACTCGTTTCTTACCGTAAGTCTATGTGAAACTCAATGCAAAAACTTATAGTTCAGCTTCTTTACCATGCCGTTGCCACTGCACTAATCCTATGTGGAGGCGGCTTTACGGTAAGAAACGAGTGGCAGTGGGAGTGCAGTTGGGATGGCAGAAGTTTGAAGTTTTCTGGCATTCCGCATTGCCCTTGCCAATTTTTTTGCCATTGCCAATCACAATTCACGATTCCGTTGCTAAGTTATTATTGCGGCGTGATGACTTAACTGATGATGTGAATCTGCTGCTGTGAGATGCGAATGCCAAATTTTAGACGTTAACAAAGAAGAGCCGTTTGACGGTTGTTGCGTCAGGTCGGCAGCTCACGTGTAAAGCCGCATCCACATAGGATTAGTGCAGTTGGACTGCAGGGGAACTGCGTAGGTAATAGACCAATCTTACCACGAGCGTTCACGTAGAATTAGTGCGGAACTAGCAACTTGACACGTCAGCTGCCGACCTGACGCAACAACCGTTAAACGGCTCTTTCTTGTAACGTCTAAAATTTTGTATTTGCATCTCACAGTAGCAGATTCGCATTATCAGTCAAGTCATCACGCCGCAATAAGAGCTTAGCAACGGAATCGTGGATTGTGATTGGCGATGGCAAGAAAATTGGCACGGGCAGTGCAGAATTCCAGGAAACTTCAAACTTCTGCTATCCCAACTGCACTACCACTGCCACTCGTTTCTTACCGTATAAGTCTATGTGAACGCTCAATGCAAAAACCTATAGTTTAGCTTTTCTACCATACCGTTGCCACTGTACTAATCCTATGTGGATGCGCCTCAAAGTTGCTAGGTCCGCACTAATTCTATGTGAACGCTCGTGGTAAGATTGGTTCATTACCTACGCAGTCCCCCTCCAGTCCAACTGCACTAATCCTATGTGGATGCGGCTTTATGATGGAAATAACAATCGAGTATGACGACGTGAGAAAATAGACAAAATATAAAAAATTCAAGTAAAGGAGATTATTCACTTGGGTTTTTTGCTGGTGCAATAAACGGATGATCTAAACGAGCTTTTTGTAGTTGATAAAAAGTTCAAGAGCCCTTGGTGGTAAGTATATCAACACCGATATAGGAGACACCTGCTAATGGTCAGGTACCTGAGTGTCTCGCAGCATAACTTTCGCCTCCCCCCGGGGCTACATCTCACCGCTAAGTTTTCTACCAGAATTTGTGACACGCGTTCTGAAAAAGTACCGATACCCACTAAATCGAATTTCCCTTGGTATACATCTCGCAGACCCTTACGGAAAAAGCGCATTTCATTTCTCCCAAATCCCGAAAGATTCAAAATGGTTTTGCGCCATAGGTGAATATCGACCGTCCTGATGGAGGCAAAAGCCGGCCTTAATCCAATGTGACATTACAAACCCAACGCAATACAATACAATTATCATAATGTCTATGCACACGAGTGTTGTTTTCAATCCGAATGCTAATAGCAAAACCGCAATTTCCGCCCCCTATCCGGAACAGTGCGCCATACAAAATCGGATTTGTTGCAACGACGTTTTATGCATAGGGCATCGCGGGTTATTCAGGAAAGGGCAGTTGGGCTTTGCTGTGGGTGTCTTAAATTCGAATTATTTTTGATTAAACATTCAAAACGCTGCGAGGCCGATGGTTGTCGGAGCTTCGGCAGCTCCGGCCGCGCATCCACCATCCTGAATAATAATGAAGAAGTTAATTATCTGGGGAGGCAGTTGCGTCTCGTGTTGTAGACAATTCGCGTTTTGTGTGTATATGCGTGCCTCTTAGCAGACGGAATTGCCTTACACTCCCTTCAGTTTTGTCGTTGTTTTATCCTGTCCGGTTTTTGTGTTTTGTTTTTGTTGTGCTACATCACAAAAGCCCAGGTTTCTTTAGAGCCAAGGAATTATATTCAACTTTGTATAGCAAGATAATATTCACCACATCAACTGAATATTGTTCACAAAACTCGCCAGAGATCACGACGTGCAATAAAGACACACCACCTGGACAACTGGCGGAGGAGCCGTGCATTGAAAGCTCATCCAAATATGCTATTCTAGAATTCTCGCGTATAGAGCTGGAATGTGCCAGAGGCCAAGACGCAACTATATAAGTCGGCATTAGCATGAGAGTCGAATTCACAGCGATATCGACAGTGGGAACATCAGCGAAGTTGCGTAAACCAATATCTAAATGCGAAAAATCATTCAACTTGTGAATTAGTAATACATTATGATGAAAAGTGTATGTTTTAACGTTTATCTCTCAACTATAAGAGTACTCATAATATAATCATAAATTTGTAACAATATGATAGACAGACGTGACGTCAAATTGCCTGATGGTTATAAATGCATAACACAAGCTTGTGCGTCTGCTAGGGAATTCATTAGGAATTGCAGGTATTACCAGAGAGCTATACTGTATACACACACAATTTTGATAAATCTGTGCATTTACTCGTATATTATGTGTAGACACAAAGTTAAATTTTTATGTCATCAGCCAATCCGCCATATACATAGAAATACTGCCATAAGCCTTCCGAATGTATCAGACTAGATAGTATACGGGAAGGTCCTCATTCGATCGACATAATACTATAATGTGGCATTTCAAGGGTTGCAGTGAAATATGGCGTCACATATCAAGAGACATAAATCAAGGCAAATATACCATTTCGGTTAGTGTGTATATCTTCTTAATTAGCCGTTCTTGTTGACTGGTCATCCAGGACTGCATTGGCTTCGGTCTATTAAATTCAACGAGCGAGCATTCCAATCCATTACTATGATGGAAGAGCTTTAGATGGCCGTAGTTTGAGACAAAACTTTGATATTTTCGAGACAGAACTCTGGCTGGCAAAACGTTTGTCTCAGTTATTGCAAACAAACGGCAATAGCCCAAGCAAATTATCAACAACTCGGTCTACCCTAGGAAAGTGTCTCGCTGTGAAAATGTCAGCTGCAAAAAAGTTGATGATGAACGAGATATACCAAAAGTCCCCTTAAAATCTGTTAATTCATCACTAGAAAGCGGATTTATATGCGGTAAAAAAGCTCAAAATATGCAGTTTATATGCGCATAAAAAGTATCAAAATATGCGGTGAAAATGTTCAAATAAAGCAATATATGCGAGTAAATATTATGTGATATAAACTGCAAAAATAGTGAAAATTCTAGCATTTACATGTAAAACCAACCAAACAACTCTGACCATCAAAGTAAAAAAAAGTTCCTTCGAAAATTTTCAAATTTTTTTTTCTTGAAATGAAAAAAATCGTGATTTTCTAGCTAATATACCGGGTGGGCCATAAAAAACCGTACTGTTTTATTTTTCTTGCCGATTTTTTGTTTCTTGACCGATTTTGACAAGCTTGGTATCATTGTGTAGCTAATTGAAGAGGCTACCAGAACCATATACAAATGATTCCTAAGTGTCAAAATTCAAAATGGCGGAAGCAACTGAAAATAGGCCTTCTTTTGCAGTCGTTTTTTTAAATTAAAATTTGACAGAATAACCCAACTAAAGACATTTTCTGAAAGAATGGACTATTTTCTACATTTTGAGACCACAACTAGCTCAATTGGTTCATTCGTTGGGGAGATGTGGCAAATTGAAAACAAGCTCATTTGCTATTGTTTCAATCCAAAATAAATGATGAAAAATATTGTTTTGCCTGTCAAATTTTTATTTCTGGAGCGATTTTGACAGGTTTAGTATCATTATGTAACCAATTAAATAGGCTCCAAGCCAAGTGTCATATTCGAATATGATTGAAATGTCAAAATTCAAAATGGCGGACACAACTGAAAATAAGCCTTCTTTCGCAGTCGTTTTTTTAAAATTGAAATTTCACAAAATGACAGAACTAGACACGTTTTTTGAAGAACGAACTGTTTTTTAGATTTTGACACCACAACTAGCTCAATTGGTTCATTCGTTGAGGAGATGTGGTAAATTAAAAAAAAGCTTGTTTGCCATTATTGTTTCAATCCAAAACGAATAGTAAAAAATATTATTTTGTCTGTAAAATTTATTCAAGGGGTGGCTGCCTGAGATAATCACCGTTTTTTAAAATATGATTTAAAATTATTTTACAGGGTGAGTTTCACTTGGTGGTCACTTCCTATCTATGGACGCGGACTGACTCTCTGGATGCAAACATTTGAGGACTATCCTAGTTTTTGTAATTGTGTTGGTCAAAGTTGTTGTCGATTACTTTAATCCATTGTTAACCTCAAAATAGACATGTAAGATAGGTTTTAATTTCACTGATGGTAGAAACATATTCTGATAGTCTTTTCCACAACATTTGCACATCGTTTTTATCAAAAAGCCCCTTTAATTCTGTCAAATTTCAATGAAAAAAAAGACTGCAAAAGAAGGATTGTTTTCAGTTGTGTCCGCTATTTGGAATTTGGACATTTCGATCATATTCGTATATGACACTTGTAGCCTAGTTAATTGGCTACATAATGACATCATACCTATCATAATCGCTTCAGAAGCAAAAATTTTACAGACAAAATAATATTTTTTATTATTCGTTTTGGATTGAAACAATGGCAAATAAGCTTTTTTTCAATTTGCCACATCTCCTCAACGAATGAACCAATTGAGCTAGTTGTGGTGTCAAAATGTAAAAAATAGTTTATTCTTTGAAAAACGCTTCTAGTTCTGTCATTTTGTCGAATTTCAATTTGAAAAAACGACTGCGAAAGAAGGCTCATTTTCAGTTGTGTCGGCCATTTTGAATTTTGACATTTCAATCATATTCGTATATGACACTTCAAGCCTATTTAATTGGTTACATAATGATACTAAACCTGTCAAAATCGCTCCAGAAACAAAAATTTGGCAGGCAAAACAATATTTTTTATTATTCATTTTGGATTAAAACAATGGAAAATAAGCTTCTTTCGAATTTGCCACATCTTCCCAACGAATGAACCAATTGAGCTGATTGTGGTCTCAAAATGTAGAAAATAGTTCATTCTTTCAGAAAACGTCTTTAGTTCGATTATTCTGTAAAATTTTAATTTAAAAAAACGACTGCAAAAGAAGGCCTACTTTCAGTTGTTTCCGCCATTTTGAATTTTGACACTTAGGAATCATTTGTATATGGTTCTGGTAGCCTCTTCAATTAGCTACACAATGATACCAAGCTAGTCAAAATCGGTCAAGAAACAAAAAATCGGCGAGGAAAATAAAACAGTACGGTTTTTTATGGCCCACCCGGTAGATGAAATGGCCAGAATATTGACAAATATTCAGTTATATGCAAAGATATGGACTAAATATGCGGCTATATGCGATTATATGGACTATCAATTCATATGCGGTAAAAAGTCAAATTAATAAATTATATGCGAAATAAAACTTAGCATTTCGGTTCCTTATAGATGAAAACGTCAAGCTGCAAGTCGCCAGTTGCTTCCAGCTTAGCGAATAAAACATGTAAAAAATTATAAATCCGCTCTCTAGTCATCACACTCCAATTTTATACGTATTATTTATAAGTATTACCTACAGTTCCCGTCCAAAGTTTGGCATAACGGTATTTCTTCTATATACTCTGTCAGGAATATCGGAAAACGCTTGGATAGGTCAAATTGATTAATTTTTCAAAAAGAAATATTTCGATATTTTTTATCTTTCTGCTCTTCTTTATTTTCAAGCAGTGACGGCTTCGATATTTTGGCAAATAACAACCCCTTATTTTAGATGTCTTCCCTCTCGCCGCTGGCGCTGGACCTTTTTGAGTCGGGATCTGAAATGCGCCGAAGTCCGTGGAATAGCCACAATTCTTCCCAGAATATTGTTTTTCAATTCAATTCAGTGCAGTATAGGTGCTACAGGGAATACTTTTTCATTGAGAAAGCCCCACAAAAAAAAAAGTTCAGCAGGGTTAGATTGGGACTTCTTGGAGGCCAAAACTGATGTCCCCCCCGTTTTAATTGAATAACCTTTCCGGGAAACATCCTTTGAAATACGGCCCGATCTAACCACATTGAACTTCTTCTTGTGGGGTTATTTTGAAGGAAAAGTATATTTGCCACAGCACCTGCTGCACTGCATGATTTAACAAGCACCATTCAAGAGAAACAACAGCTCTATTTCAGCTGCCGTAATCGTATGAGCGAACTCTGGAGAATTTTATGTCCTGATTTGAAGACGTGTGGCGGCGAGAAGGAAGACGTCTTAACAATGTCGTATTTCATACGTAAATTTCCCAAGCTTCAAGGCCAGGATTGCTTCAGAAAAAATTGAATATAATAATTTCTAACTCCCTTACCGATTGTTTAAAAAGCTACCTTACCTCTCATCGCAGATGAAGATAATAATGATTTAAAAAATTCTAAAAGTTCCATTTTTCAGTTACAAGGTGCTGCCGTGAAGCCCTCGATATGTGGAATATGAAGCCATATGAGGAGCTTGTGGTGATGTGGTGGTCAGCGCGTCTGGCACAACACAACAAGGGACGTGGGTTCCGTTCACACCAGGGGCGATCGGACTGTTGTCCCGAAAACAAGTTCCTTGATTCATTTGGAATGCTTGCTAGATACAAGTGTGTCGCATAGAACGTAAAATGTGAATGATGGTGCCGATCCCATGCGATGTTGGTGGTCGATTAAAATCCCTATACTTATAGTCCAGTCAAAATAGGTTTTAACCAGAAATAAATTCGGAAGTTGACAAAATTTGGTGGATCGATGCGGAATTTAACGTGAAATAACAGACTGCAATTCCCGAAAATTCCAAGGCTTGGCTTTTTTTCTAGGGCCAATAAAAGATCGCCATCCTTGGAAATTTTCGATTTTTTCTGAATAACTTGTAAACTATCACTTTTAGAACACAAAAACCAGCAAAGCAAATGTAGTCCGTTAAATTCACAAGAGATCAGTACTAAATTTATTACTCTGTGGTCAATAGTCTCTGAGATACAGCGTCTGCGAAAACGCAGTGAAAATTACTCAAAATTTATTTCCGGATTTTACGTAACAATTTGCATAGTGTCAGTTCAGGGGCTGTAACGTGGACAGCAGATGTGCGGATTTCAATGTGTTTCATTTTTGGAAAGTCAATTTAACATTCGGTATCACACTTTTGTCTAGAAGTCGCCAACTTCAAATTGGTACTTTTTGTCGAACTCTGAAATCGATACTTGATTTCCCGAAGAATCCCCAAAAATCGATTTTTTTCATACCATGCCATTTGCCTAATTTTTCAAGTAGAGCAAAACCATCCAGGGAATATAATGAAAAATTGATTACCAAAAAAAGAACTTATTCCGGATTTTCCAGTGATGGTTCCAGAGTTATATGAGTTGAAAGACTAAAACGACCTATTGAGAAAAAAGATAGGTGGTCCGGACACTAACTGCTGAATACTGTACGGACCTTGCATTTGAGGTGTAAGATGTCACTTGGCAGACGTGGAATGTACATAGGTATATTCAATACGTCTGCTAAGTGGCATTTTGTATTATCAAATGCAAGGTCCGTACAGTATTCAGCAGTTAGTGTCTGGACTACCTATCTTTCTTCCAAATAGATCGTTTTAAACCCGGTCCGCACGGGCGACAGATTCGCAGAAATTCGGCGATATACCGCTGAAATGCAATTGTTGTCATTGTTGTTATGTCAAAAACAGCGGCATATCGCCAAATTTCAGCGATATATCGCCCGTGCGGACTGAGCTTTAGTCTTTCAATCCATATAACTCAGGAACCATCGCTAGGAAAAAGATCCCAAAACATGTTATTTTTTTGGTATTCAATTCTTTATATACTCCCTGAGTATGGAAAAAATCGATTTTTGGGGATTCTTCGGGACATCAAGTAACTATCGATTTTAAAGGTCGAGGAAAAGTACCGTTTTGAAGTTGGCGACTTTTAGACAAACGTGTGATACTGAATGTTGAATTGGCTTTCCGAACGAAAAAAGTCCTCAGTTTTCTTCAGAGATATGAGATCAACCAATTTCTTAATGATCTGGTTGAAACGCGTGCAAGATAAAGGCGATCATCTTTTGGCAGGTCCTAGTCACAGAAACGTACAAGAAGCGACCTTTCCCCATCATAGAAAGTGAGCAATAGAAGAAACTCGTGCTATTTTGTTTCAAAAACAAATCTTCAAAACCGAGTTCAAAACTGCGCAGTTCTGGCAAATCGTTATTTTGAAATTCACCCTACTATTGTTATTGTAGGTACTCAGGTACTTGCTTTTCCTAGATTATCAGAATCCATGATTCATGGATTCGAAGTTAGAATTCAGGGATTCAAAATAAGAATCAATGGATTCGAAACTAGAATCCTTCGAATCCATGGATTCTTTTCCAAACTGGGATTCGAATACCAATACTCTTTTCTTTGCTGGAGAATCCAGAATCCAGAGATTCGATCATAGTATTCGAATACTTGAGTATTCGATTACTATGAATACTAGAATACCGCAGAATAGTAACTTGAATCCAGAATCCCGAATATCGGCAAAGAAAAAGTAGCTGCATGAATACGAATACAAAATTCATGGCTGGATTCGAATACGAATACGAATACCGTTGAAAATAACTTGAGTAGGATTCAAACTAATGGGTATTCGAATACTACCCAAGTCTGCCGTCCAGCAAGATAAAATCAATTAATTTGGAAAGATATCAAAATAGATAGCAGACTGAGCAAGGTGGCAGTCATCTAAAGTAGAAAAGTAGCGAAGATGACTGCAACCTTCTTCAATCTGCTGCCTATCCTGAAACATACTGGAGTCATGCTTTTCTCAGAGTGGCTGCGACGCTTTTACCAGATTATGATACTGACATGATAACACTACACTGGAGCGTTTTACAGGTTGGAAAGGCGGAATGGTGCGTAGAAATCTCGCAGATTTTTTCATCATCTTCCAAGCTATTTTACAATCTGTCACTTGACAATAAATAAAACTAAGTATTAAGAATGGAAAAATGTAACAAGAAGAACTGACACATTAGTCAGCCTTTTTGAAACACTACAACATCAAATAAAGAACATCAACATTGGGTTTCGTGACTGCTTGGAAGTTGAACGGCATGTGCAAGCGGGAGGCGCGAGGGAAGGTCCAGCGGGTGTCGATGCTTGAGTCTTCTGGTCTTCTGGTCTTCTGGTGGATCAGCCCCTCTGCTAGGAAAGTGATTTGAGTCGACTTTGAGCTGTTCACCTTCATTCGCCACGTATTGAGCCATCGCTCCAGTTTGCTGAGGTGTTTCTGGAGGAAATTCGAAGCCAGATTCGAATCCTGGTGCGAAGCCATAACAGCCGTATCATCTGCAAACGTTGCTATTCTCGTATTATGGGTTGTCGGCAGGTCGAATGTGTAGAGGAGGTACAATATGGGACCCAGTACACTTCCCTGGGGAACCCCGGCCAGCACTGGAACCACTGCGTGACGTCGAGGAAAGCAGCAGAACAGAATCTACCACGCTCGAGGTCCTCTCTTATGGTGGCGACAATTCGGTGCACATGTTCCAAGGTCGAGTGTCCTCGGTGGAATCCGAACTGGCGTTTCGGTATCAGACTCATAGACTCCAGGATAGGTTCAAGCCGAGTGAGAAGGAGCCTTTCAAACAATTTGGACCTAACGGGCAAAAGGCTAATCGGGCGATAGGAATCCGGCAGCACTGGATCCTTCCCGGGCTTCTGCATCAGTATCACTTGGGCGACCTTCCACTGTGACGGAGTAGCCAGTCCTAAGGATGGCGTTAATGATGTAGCTGATCACTATCAGCGCCCTAAGTGGAAGCTTCTTCAGGATCTCGCCCGTAACTAGGTCCCAGCCTGGTGCCTTAAGCTTAGTTTATGATGAGCGATTTTTTGCCGCGATTTGAGCTGAGCTGAGCGGAGCGGAGCGATTTTTTTGCCTAGGCCAATTACGATGCGGGGACGTGACATCATGAATGGACGGGATTGGTCCAGACACAAAAAAATCGCTCAGCTCAGCTCCGCTCCGCCGGGTATCGCTCATCATAAACTGAGCATTACGCTGGTCCAGCTTGGAAATGGCCACTCGAATTTCGGAGACTCGGAGCGGCTTGATTGGTAAGTCCATCTGGTATGAAGCTTGCAGAAGATTGTGCACTGGTTGTTTGTCACATGGCAGGATCGTCACTGGGGAAAGCTTGGATACGCCTTCTAGATATCGAGCGAATGTACACTTGTACAGGCCTTCTCGTCGTCGCTTCTGGTCCATTCACCATTGTGTATTTTCAGTGGAGGATTCGCCTTCACGGCACACTCAACTTTTCGCGACAGCTGCCACAGCGAGTAGTTGGTATCTTCAGTAGCGGACAGGTTTTCCATCAGGAATCTTTGGGTTTTGCTGTTGTTGGCTTCCCTAAGCATGTCCTTCAGCTCTTTGGTTGATCGGTTCAGCTTCGCCTTGTGTGCCGGGAAACGTGTCAATTGCCATCTCGCTGATGGCTCAATTTTATGGGTGAAGACGAAGCTGTGGCCAGTGAGTCTTCAATCAGTTCAATCAGGAGATATTGGGTGTAAATTTGCAAAGCAAAAATATGTGTGAAACATTCAGAAAATCTATCAAAAACAGTAAGACTAGTATTTTTCAATAATGGTTCACTGAAGCTATTCTTGTAGTGAGGCAAAAAACGCACGTTCTCAAGTTGGTGTGCTTGCTAATTTGCTGTCTTTTTTTGTGGAGATGCGACTCTCCTGTTCGCAGTCATCAAAATGACTGATGCCATAAGCCAGCTTGAGGACGTTCGTATTTTGATCACATGTTACTCGTCTCCCTCCCGGGTTGTTCCGAAATTACGCAGAAGGCATTATACGATAATTTGAATTTCGAAAGCTCAGCGACGCATAATGTCTTCGCCAAAGTGCCGTATAGCAGAAATTGGATTCAATCCGGCCCTGAAGACCTCGTGCTCCGTACACCTCATTCTCAGGCAACTCCCATTTGCTTCTTAATGCCTGCTCAAGCCGTGCCGGTTGCATCATCTCCACCAAGACGTAAAACTGATCGATGGCAATGGCATCGAGGAGGACAAGGGTTTTTCCAACCGAAAACAGAATATTCAACAGACGAACCCTTGTGTGAGACTCCGGAAATTCGTGTTGAATGGCACTTAACTTTCAGTTTCTCCGTTAGTGGTCTATTTGTCTTTGATAGGTTAAAAGCGATCCTACCCCCTTAATGGGACTGGCAGAGCTCGCAGGGCTGAAGGAGCCTTTCAGGAACGTATTTCAGATGCATTTGTACACGGCTTTGCGCGCCTTCTTGCGCTCGCTGTTTGCAAATGCCTTGGCTTATATAATATCGCAGTTATACATGCCAACTTAATGAATAAAGTAAGGCGCGTAATGCTTGCGCCGGGGCAATTTGCATGCTGGAAGCAATTAAGAAAAAGGCAAACATGATAAAAACTGAATTTATTCAAGAGAGGAGAAATGTTACACCCGCGGACAAGAACTTCTGCGAAAACTGTTCGAATGCTAGAGACTAAAGCCATACAGTTTGCCGATACCCAAAGTAATTTATTTCGAACATAAAGTTGGATTTAATTTCAACCGTATTTATCCCTGACCCGTGGCGCTGAGTGGCAACGAAAATAGAACTTTTTAAACTGCCATTTCCCCCCAACATTCTATAATGCTATACGTTCTCAAAAAAGTCGCATTAATAGGGGGTGTTTTGCGGCATGCATGCGCTGCGGAATAATTCACGAGCCCTTCACACGGCGGTGGCGACTCCACCTTCTTGTTATTCTTGTCGTTGTCACACCAAAAACACAGAAAACTCTCGACTTCTTATTCGGTGATTAATCACGGCACACCGTGCGATACTCACCAAAGGCGCCGGGCTCACATTTCATAATAATTAATAGCTGTACGTTTGTGAAATTTTGAATTTGTATATGTGACGGCAGTTTCTGCTGCTGAGGCTATATGTGCACAGCAGGAGCATATCGGAAGTAATTTGCTCTAAGGAACAATGTAACTATTTGCGTTACTAGCCGTGATAAATTACAGGCAACCGTGTAAATCTAGAATTAACTGGTCCCGAACAATAACGTCACATTCCCCAGCAGCGGTGCCACACCATCACGCTTAATTTGCACCCTCTATTTAGCAATTACCGGATCGTTTGCCACTTGTGTGTGATATTTTGGTTCAAAAACTTGAAATGAGCGTGCCTGCCCTTCATTCATTATACACTGGTGGAGTTAATCATCTGGTACGGTTATCCTCGATCTGAGCTATACGCACTGCAATTAGCCTAATGTGTGTCGTAATGAGCTTTAGTTGTTCTAGTGATATAAAAAAACCTCAATGTCGTGTGCGGGGGACTCTGGAGTGAAAAAAGGTACGTGAGTGACAACCAAATAGTCCTAGACCTACTCAATACAACCAAAACTGAATTTATCATGAGCACACTTTCTGAGCGATCATTTTCATTGATGTTCCGTTATGTATGTAAGTGCCCACGCGTCGGTTATCATTCATCAAGGTCTAAATTATTGTTATGAGTAGTCAACTTCCAGATTACCAAAGTTATCATTAAGCGACTATTATTTAGTGAAATACTGAATACCGTTAAGTTTCGGAAAAATCGATTACTTGGGGGAAAAATCACATGGCGGTCACTTTGGGCTAAGTAGGCTCCTCTTCTTGGTTGGACTCCTTTCAAAAAAATAAGTCGAAAAGTGTTGAATAACATTTTTTCCTAAAGGTCTTCCTAAGGGAATTTTCACAGACTTTCAGAGGTGCAAAGTAAGCCAGAGTATTTATTTGATTATTATTTGCCCAAGAGCTATCAAATGTATGGTAGGAAGCTCAAATTCGGTGCAACAAAGTTTTTCAACCGTGCATGCAAATGTACGTGAAGAATTTCAAAACAAACCTGACCGCAGTTAGTACCTATCAGCAGAGTTAGAAAGAATTGGGATAGTATAGGTTGAGCTGCCAGCCAAAAATTATGTAAATGGTGTGCATTCTACAAAAAAAAATGCAAGAACATTTTTCTCTGACAGCTCAACCTATCCCAACTCTTCTCAACTCTCCCTAGCTTTGCCACCACTGGTCAGATTTTATTGAAATTTTGCCCATAAATTTACATTTAATTTGGAGTGTTGTTCAATTATCCTTGATTTTTACACAGGTTTCATCAGTTTTTAATGTAATATGACTGTTTAGTAAAATTTTTCGAAGAAACTTCTATGTACCAAAAGACACTATCTGGTTTGGGCGAATTTTGGGTCTGGCGCAATAGGTTTTTCTCAAATTGTGGTCGATTAGCTGCCTTATTTGCTTATATCAAATGTTCGTAAGGTAGTGATTTTGAACATTTATGCATGATTTTTTACTCCCCGGTTGTTTTCGAAGTGGTCAATTTCAAGAAGAGAAAAAGCTCATAACTAGGCTTAGACTCACATCAGGTTGGTAGTAGCAAGGTTTTGAAATGTCGATAAGTTTTTTATTTTTCAAAATATTTTAATGATTCTTTTTAATATTGAAGGAGAAACATGGGAAATTTGTTGCGGAACGTGTGGAAAATCATATTCATTGAATGTTGCCCGCATGCTTCTACACAAAAACGCCTTTTTCCTGGCCGTTACTACCCGAGACGGCTGCTCACCCTGGCTTTGACTAGGAATACCCGCGTTAGGTGCAGAACTCTACTCAGATGCTCTTTTCTTCTCGTAGATCGCTTTCTTTCGAAAAATTCCAACTTATATCGAAAGTAGATTGCATTGGGCGTCGTGCAGGCCTATTTTCAAGCTCTACACGGTTTCGGTTTTCTGACGGTGATTTGTTCAAAATGAAACTTGCACATTTCGTGAATTGGAGAAAATGCAGTGCGAATTTCGACCTGCGGTAAGCCACACGAAATATTTATTTTAGGTGCAGACTTGCTGCAAGTCATAGTTGAGGAAAAGATTGAATTGAGTTTTGAGGGGGAAATTTTTGAAATCGGATATACGGATTTCGAGTTTTCCTCCCTAGAATAATTGCAAATTTTCAACTTTTCAACCCGTAATCAGATTTTCATCAATTGTTTTTTATACGAGACCTTACTGGTTCTCGAAAATTTTCCGACAATTTCTGTCAAAATTCTCTCAATTTTCCGAGGGTTTCCTTTTCACTAGACAATTCTGGCCTGATGAGAAATAGCTCATGACTGGGCCTAGACTCACATCTAGGGATGGGCAAAACTATTGATATATCAATAAATTCATCAATTTATCGATATATCACCTAATGATATAATTTTTGAAACATATCGATATATCAAATATCAGTAATAATTATCAAAATATCAAATATCGATAAATGTCAACATATTATCGAAATTATGACATTCACCTCAAGAAACAATTTTGGGGAAATTAAACAATGATCCTGGATTGGACTGCTAGGTTTATTATTCATAATTATGCAATTTCCTGTTTGTCCTCATGTACATGCTCTGCCATTTTGAACACAATATTGTTGTAAAACTAAATTCAACGCAGTCTATTGACCATCGATGATATATTTTTCATATTATATTGCTTGATATCTTTATTTTCATATTGATATTTTGATAATTATCAATTTTTGATACTTTGGTCATTATTGATATTTGATATTCCATTATTCATCAATTTTTGATATTTTGATATTTATCGATACTTGTGTTATCGATATCGATATCGATCACGATATCGCCCATCCCTACACATCACATCTGGCATCTAGGGCCCTATTTTTGAAACGGGGAACAGAGTTTACATGTGTAGTTGCTAGGCACATGCCAATCATACCTCTCTTTGTTCCCTGTTTCAAGGATAAGGCTCCAGTCGGGGTACCAAAGGCTCTATTTTTGAAACAGGGAACGGAGTTCACATGTGTAGTTGCTAGGCAAGGACCAATCATAGTTCTCCTTGCATAGCAACATCGCATGAGAACTTTGTTCCTTTGTTTCAAGAATAGGGTCCCTGGGGATATAGCTCTTATCTTGTTGTCCTTGGCAGTAAAGTTATAAAACTTGACAGACCAATTCTTTGAATTTCCCTGATCATGCTTGGAATTGAAGCCAGCTGAACAGATACATACAGGCGCATACATGGTGAAAAATAAAGTTGAAAAATTGACTCCTTATAACTAAAGAACCAGAAATGATTGAAATGTGAGAATTACCATAAACATTATTTGTTATTTCCTGTTGTTAAAGGTGCGATAAACAGTTCCCAGACATCTCGAACCGTTCGGAAGATATCTCGAAATACGTTATATTACTCAAAAAAAAAGACTTTCGACACTAATGAACCAGTCGGTCTTCAAGATAATTAAGGGAGAACTTGGTATTTCTACAAGGAGTAATGCTAGAAATGGATTATGTTGGGTAAATATTTCATTAAAAACTCTGTCTTACATTGTACGTTTGAAGGTCTGTGAATAACTGAGGGCTATATAATATTATATCATGTTTCATATGATAAATAAATGAAACAGCACATATTCTACAGAGCGTTCACCACTGTGATAGCGTGGACCTGAGTTTCGTCGTTTATCGGCCATCGGAGTCTCCTGATACAAATTGTTCTCCGTCATATAAAATAATTGTTTTTTTCAACAGACACGGTGAGTCGAAAACATACAATTGAAATTTTCAATTGTTTTTCGCGATTACCATCACCCTCATTGTCAAGTAATTCGATTCGAGGTATATATATTTATTGGTCACGAAGATACAGGGTGTTATGTGTGTTTGGTATAAAATTTTGGTAAGTTATATTTCTAAAACAGTTAAAGAATTTGCCTTGAAATTAACTATTAATATCTCTTTGTTGGAAATTGTCAAGGTGCCATTCTAGGTTAATCAAAATCCAGGACCGGACTTGACTCATTTTCTGACCACTTTTCGGAAAAAAACTCTAATGCCCGGTTGCACGAACGTGGTATCTAATTTTGCGACGTAGCAAATTGAATCGGGTTGCAGGAACAGGGTATCAAACGAGGTAGCAAACAGGCTGTGGCTAAGGTTATCACGCATTTGAACTACTTGCATCTTTTTATGCGTATGCACGTACGGTTGCGGACTCATAAAAGTTTACACCGACGGCGATCGAGTGGCCATGCTAATTCAGTTTTGACGTAATTTTGAATGGGCATGGCCACACGATTGTCATCGATGTAAACTTTTATGAGTCCGCAACCGTACCTAAAAGCGCTAAAAGGTCTGATTCGACACTTTATTTTGAATTTTCTAACTTCTCCGATTTTTATTCTTCTGAAGAAGAACAAGAAGTAGAAGATAAAGTTCGTTGTGTCATTGCCGATCAAAAAAAAAAACGGTCTCGTAGATAAGATGTACCTACCTCGCGTCGCGAGCTGTCAAAGTCAGAGAAGCGTCAGGAATTTCAGAGGTTAACAGCATTATTTATTTCTTCGAGTTTTGAAGAATAATATGCAAATCATTGCACCGAATTAAGGCATAAATCCATGCACAGGCTGTCGATCAGGTGAATATGACAAACTGCCTCCGTAAATGCTATTATGTCGATCAACAATTCCAGGTTCAGGCGATGGGAGTTACAGACTGAAATTGCGAACACTTGCTGGATGCCTCCACGAGCACGAGCCTTGTACGTCCGGCGAAAACAAAGCTGTTGTTTACACCAAGAACGCGGAGCTCTTTATTGCAAAGTATTGCTCAGTCAAAGTATGAGTGCTTCGGTGACAACGATGAGTTACAGGAGTACTGGGACTGTGATCCCGTGACGAAACTTGAACAATTTTGGGCCGCTAGTGACACTGTATCAAGCATGTGTCAAGGTGATATCCAGTGCTGATTCAGTAGCTCCAGAACAGCTTTTGACGACAGGAAATACTGCAGGAGTCGTTGGCATGAGCAACAGCAAAGAAATTGAGAGAAAGGAATGAAACTGAATTCTGGAATTGTCAAGTTTTTCTTTGGTACAAAAATAGACCTCACACACTGAAAATGGCTGCCTCTTTTCTCTTATCTTATTGTCTCTTGCCCTAACCCTTAGATGTGCACATTTAGGTAGTTTAGGTCCCTTGCCCATCAGGTCCCAACACGACCCACGATTCGGCAACTGCAATAAAGAGTTAACCCGATCGAAACGTGTGGTGGACGGTTTGTTGTTGACCGGGCCCCCTCTGACCGGGCCGTGACAATATGTCACGCTGTATGCGTATCTAAAATGTCTGACTCGGCGCTTTCTGAATTTTCGGAAGTCTCTGAATTTTCCTCTTCTGAAGAAGAGCAAGACGTTGCAGGTGCAGTTCGTCGTGTAAATGCTGAGCGGAAGAACCTCTTCGAGTTTTACAACTACAAGGAATTTAAGGAGCGATATAGGTTCACGTAGGACAATGTGTTGCGGATCGTGGATCTCATCGGAGTTGAAGACCTAGAGCTATCTTCTTCGGTGTATTTCTTTCCGCGCACCATTTCCACTCTTCAAATTTGCTTGACTCTTGACAGCTAGACTTCAACTGTTTCAAATGTTCTCATACAAACAAACCTGTATAACTGATTGCCTGCACCCATCAGCCAAAATTCTCTATTCATGAGTACAAAATGTAAACCCAAACGTATACTAGGTTTGAATTAGGCACACCAGTGCTTTTCTCACTCACAATATCAGCTCAGCTTTCCATTCCCATATTTTATTCAATTTTCTGTTTGACACATTATGTCAGTCGTCACTCTAGACACTCCTTTTTTTACGCCCACAAATAGCCTACCATTTGATACCGAGTTTGGTACCGAAGCTTATTTGCGACGGAGCAAATTTTAGTTTCTTGCAACCGGGGGTAATTGGATTAAAAAAAACTCGAAAAATCAGAAAACAAGGTTCAAGAATCACTCCTCAATTTTTTTTTGTCCTGCATCAGCTGCTAGGTTACTAGCAGGTTTTTCAGTAGTGGTTTTCCGGTAACGACAGATAACAGTGATGACGATAACACAACGAAGACATGTTTGGATCAGTGTGGAGGATTATCAGTAGGGTTTTGTTTCGATGGCTTTCTCGTTTCATCCCTTTTCGCGGGGCATCACCGCACGATAGTAGAGGCCCCAGTACTAAGAAACGCGTGAAAAAGTCCATGTGGCCCAGTGCGGATCTGAACCCGGGACCTTCGCCTTCGAAAGCGGGGCCGAACTTACCGTGCTATCGACTGGGTCACTCCTCAATTTGAATGGCACACCTAAAATGTTCAGACAGAAAAGGTGTGAAATTTGAAATTTGTGAATACAAAACCAAAGGCTAGTTATGGCATCTTACCAAGTTTTAATGGAGAAATATTACCTGAGACTGGTCGATTTCAACAAAATATCTCGAACCGTTTCAGAAATATCTCTCATAAAAATTTATACCATTTCATGGATTCAATGAACAGATGAATGATAAATGAATAAATAAATAAATAAATAAATATTCATTTATTGAAAAAAAAGATTATTAGCTTTTACAAAATTGCCAATTTTCAGGCATGTGACGTCACGTGGTAGAGGTTCTGTAGCCCCCAGCGCTTTCTAAGTCACAGTGGTGTGTGATGTGATTGTATACGTAAAGTTTGTCTCCCAGGATGCTTGTTCAACCTGGTGGTGTTACTCCCTCAATTCCTCAATAAGAATCCCCTTCTAGGAGGAACGCTCTAATGAAAATTATCACGTACGTCGCTGGATATCGCTTGGAAGGTATTGTGTTGTCCATAACAGATTTTTCAACCAGAACGCTCTATATTTCTTGCATTGGCTTCGACAACGACGCACTTTGTAATTTTTTTTTAATCTATATTTTGACCTGTTTTTTCATTTTCTTGTACATTTTTTGTAGTAACTGATGTGAATTATGTAAGTCTTGATTCATAATTCTTTGTGTTAATTTTTTGTAGATTCTTAGCTGCAATATTGCGTCTTATTTTTGTATTCCATATTTTTGTGTGTAAGGTGCGGTCACTGATATTTTCTCGGATATTTTATATCTTCCAAATGTGTATTCCATTCGGTATTCCATCATTTGTCAGAATGGAAGAGCCTTGATGTGAGTCTCTGGCCAATATTTTCTCAAATACTGCGGAAAGTCGAGTCCTGGTACCATCAATCCCTTCCGCTCACCAAAACTTGACTATTTCCCAAAGTTCTGTTTTTGCACATGTTTCAATGAGTTTTCACTGTCCATAGCAAGTCGTACCATCTTTCTTTTGCGGGAATATATGTCCATTTATTTTGTGTTGATTAATGTGAGATGCATTGGGTGCTACCCGTGAGGCTGGGATAGGGCCTGTCATAGTGGATATGGCGAGATTGTCGTTAACTTTTAGCGAGGACATGTCAGATACTTGGGTTAGGCTCTCTTTCTCTCCTATCAGCTGTCCTCATGTGCATGAGTTTGACATGTTTCATTATAAAAATGAAAAAATAAAAAAAATGTTTTTCTCCTTATCGGCTTTTTCTCGCCATAGGAGTTTGCCCGTTTATTTATCAAGTTTACAAATTTAAAAAAGTGCAAATTTAGGACAACACAACACCCAGACTTTTCACCGGGAATCGAACCCCGGACTTCCGCATCGCAGGCAGCCACTCGACCGCCTGCGCCACGGAGCCGTCTAATGTTTATTTTTTTATAATGTTTATGCTGTTGATCTGATTTGATTTTTGTTGTTGATCTGTCCCTAGACTGTTTTAATGCTATTGTTTTCATTACACTGTGTTTACTATATCAATTTTTGTGTTTCTAATTTTATTTGTGTCTTTGTCTGTTGTTTTTTGACGTAATATTCCGTTTCTCTGTCATTCGTTGATTTAGACGTTTCAAGAATCAATAATTGAATTCTGCACTTTTTTTTGTTTATTCAACGTCGGCCTTTTTCCGCAACGAGGTCTAACACAGACGCCAGTGAATGCTTTCCTCCACTATTTTGCCGAACCCCTGTGTGTTGAAAAAACACAGGGAAAAAATTTTTAATGATCATCAAAATCGCATGGGGTCGGCACCATCGTTTACATTTCTCGTGCCATGCGATACACCTTGCATTTAGCAAGCATTCCAACTAGATCATGAAGCGTCTTTTTCAGACGAAAATCCGACCACCTCTGGTGGGGATCGAACCCACAACTCTTAGCATGGCAGTCGGACGCGTCGACCACCACACCACAAGCTCCGCATATTTTGCACCCTGTCTGATTTGATTGAACGTAAAGTGTGCAGTGTGCGTGTTTAGTTGAGCTTTCAACATCTTTCCCTAATTTACGTTCCACTCCTGAACAAAAACGGTCTTAACGGAGGTCCTTGATAAGCATAAGAACAACGCAGGTAAGAATACACTCCCCCCCCAACCTGCGTTTTCCATTACACAATTTTCATTGTTTCCACATACAGCAAGTCCAGAAATATTCTATATTTATTATATTATGTATACGTTGTTTCAGATTGATTGCTATCCCAGTAGGCATTGGAAGTATATGGTAAAAGTCGCTTTAGCTTTGTCTAGTTCTAAAACGTTTACTGTTTTAGTCCCAAGTCAGTGTGACATGTCAATCAAAATCAGCCGCGAAGTTTTTTACTGTCGTCCAAACTGTCATGTTTCTGTCCACCTAGATAGCTTTTGGAAAGAAAATCGTAATAAGCACCTATCGACGCAAGTTTTAAGAATCTGTACGTGTTACTTATACAGTTACTGTTATTCCTGTTATGTTATACCTATACTGTTGTGTTGTTCCTTCATTGGTTTTGATTACCTGATAATTTTCACGCCATGTGTGGGGATCCAGTTCGTTTATCTTCGAGAGAACGTGAAATACTTTGACGCTGTTACGAAGAATTCTTCAGAGATTCCAACAATGCAGCTGGCAACATTCAGCGCGTTGCTTTGATCTTTAGTAACGTACTGTACGGTCAAACGCATACTGACAAAAAGAAGCCAAGGTTTGTCACTCCCGAGGTCACTCCTTACAACCAAAAAGTGCCCGTGGATCCTTGAGCCCAGTCGAGAAAAAAATCAGCCAGGCGCCCGTTCTCAATCAAAAGAGTAGGTACAGTACCTACAGTCTGTTGTGCCATATCCTACCAGATTTCGTGCTTCTGTCTTCACTAAAAGGCTCAGTTGAAGTAAAACAGCGTAACTCGGCTTTAGAAGCAGATCTTCCTTGATATCTGATCCCCCTCAAGGCCATATGGAGTTTGCTTTACTGCATTACTATCTACCTGTGTGATATGTGCACAATGTTGATTGAGACTGTGGCAAGAACAAAATCTGCTGACTCCCAGGTGCTTTTTTTTTAGTCCTGAGATCGGAAACAGAGACGGTTTGACATCAAAACTGCATGTATCTTCCTTCAAGTGCACCTTGAATGGGGTGCCGCACGTGATACTTGATAAAAAACTGAAGAAATACTTTCTGAATGAGAGAAGTGAAAAATCTGACTTATAACCTGAAAATAAATAATGAAGTTTCCATGAGATTTACACTTCTGATTTGACGTTTTTTGTAACTAAATCTAAAGCTGCATTTAGATTTTCATGACCTACTGGGATAGCAATATTTCTTAAACAACGTATAAGTATGTACACTTCCATGCAAGTGTACCTCAACCTATCCCCTGTCAACAGATTTTCGCGACTCAATCTTATGCTCAACCACAGACCAAATGATACCCATCGTACCATATTTGAATAGCAATTCACGCGCATTGCAGTGTTCAACTGCTTAGTTCCACCGCCTCTTGCTTGAAATGAAGGATTTCATTTGTCGCACCTGATGCATCACGATTCACGAGGAGCAAAATAACGTATGCGGACAGAAATGCCCCAGAGCATTTCCTCTTTCATCCTATCACACCCCCACACACCTAACCGTTTAAATACCGTGCTGGTAAAATTGGAATTCAGAAAACGCTCAAGGACCAATCGACGGCTTCTCCAGCAGCACATTACCAGCCTTTTAATCCTGGCACTATCGCCACTGCCATCTAAAAAGCTCGCGAAAGCTGCTGCTCGCATGTCGAGATCGTTGAACCACTATAACCGACCGCGCCGCCACTGCCGCCGCTCCTCCGCCTCGATGAATGTGGCCGTGATGGTGGCGACGGTGGTGGTGGTGGTGGCGGCAGAGCATTTTAGTGTTCAGGTGCACTTTTCACCTTTGTGCTCCCTTCAGCAACGCGGTAAATATAGGACGCGCGAATGACCTCGGCCTGTGATTATATCCAAACAGCCGTTTTTCCCGTCTGCGGAATCCTGGAGGATGAATTGAAATTCCGGTCCGGCGTTATTTCGTACCCATACCCCACGCCCATACCATGCACACAAAAGCCAGTAACTCCTGTAATAAGACGAGGGAGTGTCACGAGTCAGAGCACTGTAATTCCATATCTAATCTCATTGTGGAGAGGAACCATTATTGACGCGATGAAAAATTTCAGGCCGCAGATTTTCAAAGGGAGTCCGTTTCACTGGGAAATATCTGTGGAATTTTTAATATTGTACGACGAGTGTGCTGTGACTGTTGTTGAACCGTGTCTATCGGATCACATGGGCATTATTGCAGATTTACGCCTCAAATTGGCTACAAGGGGTAACTTAATAAAATTCAAACTGATAAATAACAACACTGTTTCAGAATAACGTAATAAAATTGGGACTATAGACTGGGCATGGGTTTGCGAGTCTTCTGACGTGGATGGGGTGGCCGAGACGATTTCGGAGGGCTTGGTTAAGGCATCCAAGAGCTCTTTTTCGGAGGAAAGATACTTAGGTCGAAGAGTGCTAAACCATGGTACAGCGGTATTTTGAGGAGAATGAGGAGTGAGCTAAGGTCAATCCGCGGGTGGACTTTGCGCAATCCGGGGCATTCTCATTTATGCATCCAAGCAAAAAAGCAGTGCAAGCAGGCCTTAACCAGGGCCACTATCGGGTTCTATGATCGCATAATTTCTAGTGATAGCAATGAAACGAAAGCCGCCTGGAAAATTATCAATTTGCATAGAGGCAAGAGAAAAGACGTTTTTGATTACCCGACATTCAAACTGCTCAACAATGAAAGTGATACAAAGCAAAAATTCACCTAGTTTTGAACCGCTGTAACTTTTGATTGGCACAAACGATTCTGATTCTTTTTCAAGTTCTGAATTGCCCAATCTTTTGGCCATCTTTCTTGTCAATATAAAATCGATAGAGCTCCTCATAAGATTTCTACAGGGTGATGAACCGAGCATTGCAAAATTGATTAAAGTTTTTTCTGGAGTATGAACACCAAAATGAAGAATGATGTGTTCCCTCGAAACGGTTTTTGAATTTTCAGGATTCCAGTCGAAACAGCCAAAATGTGATTTTTTATTGTGAATACTGTATGTTATTCCTGTAGCAACGCAAAAACATTGAAACTTTTCATATCAAGATGATGCCACTTGGTAGGCTTGTCCACTGAACAATTCTGAGCAATTTGACTTGCAACACGTTCCTATTGTCTAGTGTAGGGGCGAAGAAAAACTCAATTGGCAGCGTACTTTTTTGTACTACTCCTAAAATTCGGGTTTTTAGCATTAGAAAACGGTTATTTTTCACTCTCTTTAGTCAACATTGGACAACGTCATCAGAATTGGATTGACCACATTTCCGCCATTTTGGAATTTTTTGCCTTCACCTTAAATTTCAAAACATAGGCATGTTTGGTATCATTTCTTGAAATGTTGGTCCCCTGAATGGGATTCTGTCAATAAGATCTGCCTATGTGTTTGTCTATCTCTTTCCGAAAATATATTTATAAAAAATTTCACCCCACCCACCCCCCTTCTTCCTGAAAATCTCTGAGTGTCCAATTGATTATTCTTGACCTCTCAATTCTTCTCAATGCAGTCAACGTCATCCTGCATAGCATTGGAATAGATAATTTTCTGTGAAAAAATGCCACCCAGATTTCACTCCACCTCATCTTAAAAATCTAAAATGGCAATACCTACTTTGTGATACATCAAATTGAAGGAAATTAAATTCCCTCCATAGACAAAATTTTTAAAAAATTTCCTAAACCCCTCCTCACAAATTCCACAAAATTCCTCACAAAATACTCCAAATGTCTAATTTATTTGGAGAGGGGTTGAAAATATGAGAAAAATTGTTTTCGGAAGAATGATGTGTTCCCTCGAAACGGTTTTTGAATTTTCAGGATTCCAGTCAAAACAGCCAAAATGTGATTTTTTTATTGTGAATACTGTATGTTATTCCTGTAGCAACGCAAAAACATTGAAACTTTTCATATCAAGATGATGCCACTTGGTAGGCTTGTCCACTGAACAATTCTGAAATTGATTCTTCAATTTCCTTTAATTGGATGTATCACAAAGTAGGTGGTGTTTTGTTAAATTTTGAAGTTGAGGTGGGGGAGAGCAAAGGGGTCCATTTGGGTAGCACTTTTTCCACCGAAAATTCTTTTCTTCGATGTTTTCTATGATGACACTGACGAATTGAAAATGATTGAAGGGTCCAGAATTGGAAATAGGAGGGTCAGATAATTTTTAGGGAGAAGGAAGGTGGGGTTGAAAATCTTGCAAATATTTTTTTCAGGAAGAAAATTTAATTCTCTTCAATTTGATGTATCGCAAGGTAGGTGATGTCATTTGAAATTTCAAAGTTGGGGTGAGTGGGGGCGAGGGGGCTGAAGATAGAAATTCGCCAATGTATGTTTTGGATGTTTTCTTTGATATGAAAATCGACCTGTTTTCGCTCTAAGAAATATTCACTAGGAATCGGGAGTTATTGCAGGTGGATAGTTTTCAAATGATCACCCAGTACAGTATTCACAATAAAAAATCACATTTTGGCTGTTTCGACTGGAATCCCGAAAATTCGAAAACTGTTTTGAGGGAACACATCATTCTTCATAAATTTGGTGTTAATCGTCCTGAAAAATTTTTTTTACGAAAACGGGGGTATGTTGAACTTTCATCACTTTTGCACTGCTCTGTTCATCACCCTGTAGAAATTTTATGAAGCTCGATACATTTCATATCGACAAGAAGGATGGCCAAAAGATTGGGCAATTCAGAACTTGTAACAGAATTAGAATCGTTTGTGCCAATCAAAAGTTACAGCGATTCAAAATTGGGTGAATTTTTGCTTTGTAACAGTTTCATGTTAGTTCAGATTTTAATGGATTTTTGCAGGTATAGCCGAGGAGATTGCGGGATGGTTGCTGGACGTGGGCCGCACGATTGGCCGCGGTTCGTTCATGTCCTGTTCTTTTTTTCTCAAGCCGGTTGCGCCTTTTGAGGTGCTGAGAATAATAGGAAGTTTGTCGTCCTCAAAAAGTTGCGATGTTTATGGATTAGACAGTGGCGCACTCGAATTTATTTTGTTGAAGACATCTTGGTGGAACAGGTCACTCACTTGATCAACTCATGCTTTGAAAAGGGACGTTCCCCAAGTTGTTTTAGGACTTCTAATTTCTGGTTTCGAAGAAGTAGCTAGTCTGAAGACGTCAAAAACCGTTCCCACCACAATCTAGACGCTTGCTCAACTTTGGTCGACTATGGACGTTGCTTCTATCACTGAACCAACTGGCCTGAACGTTTTGTCAAAAAAAAAAAAGAAGAAGAAGAAGAAGAAGAAGAAGAAGAAGAAGTTGAAGATGAAAAAATAGCAAAAGCGGAACAAGAAAAAGAAGAAGAAAGAACACCTGAAGAAAATGTTTCACCACATGACCTGTCTTGGGTTTGTTGAAGAACTTCCGTCATCGTCCTCTGTCCTCTTTCGTCGCTTCTTCAGAAGGCGTTCTGTGAGAAAACAGGCTTTATTTCTACAATAAATTGAATATAAGCGCTGCGCCGTTTATGCAATAGTTCCAAAATTTCTCTTTTTGTATGTGTTCGAAACTAGGCCGAAATACGAGAGTGCACTCTTTCTGTCTCAGCCACGAACCGTCTCAGCAGATGGTCGGACTCATTTTTAAAATGAAACCTGATGGTTTCCCACAGGGTCTGCTATAGCGGATATGTTTAACTGGGTGTCGACTCAGTCGCTTGCGACACCCGTAGCGACAGGACCTCAGAAAAATTGAAAAAATCACTCCGTTGATTTTTTTCGAACTGTTTTCGAACATCTGGACTCAACTATCTTGGAAACGGCTTCTCCTATTACATACGAGGAGCTTGTATATGGGACGAGGCACGATTGACAAGTTTCCGCACCTCAACTCCGGGGCATCCTGTATTTAATTGGATGAAAAAAGTGAAGTTTCCGCATCTGGGCCAACTGATGTGGAAAGGGGCTCGTAGTTATAGTAAGCCATTCCTTCATTAAAATTTGAATTTTGAATTTTTCCTGTAGCGTAAAAAATATGGAGGTAAAAGGGCGAGCTCTCCCAATTTCACCTGTGACCGCCATTCTCCAATTTGGCGCCGTAAGCAAAAGGCGGATGTTTTTTAATTACTTTCATGAGTCTTGACATTGTCGACTTAGGTACATGGGAAAGGACCCCTCATTATATTCACCACGAAAGATTTTCCTTAAAAAGTTCTCTTTACTTGTGCCACCTCCCACGACCTCCCAAGGGACGGAATGTTTTGTGATTTATGGGTGAAAACGTTCGTTTAGGTGATGGTTCAGCTGTGCGAAGCGGCTTGCTTGGATCCCAATTTCCAGTACACTTTCGATATTTTTTCTTGTGTACCTACAGCCTGCACTATTGCATGCAAGGCGAACATCCTTCTTCTCCCAAAATAGTATCATAACAGCATCTGACGCTGAATTCTGTAGTTTCATTCCTGAAACAAGATGGGCACAGCAAGTAACTGCATCATAGCCTGTAACTCATGTGGAGCATTCCGTCAGCTAAAAAGTACTGGAGGCGTGCACAGCTCCTCCGCCATTTGTGAAGGTGTGTGTCTTATTCGCGCGTTGTGGTCTCCAGCGAGTTTAGTAAGAAAAATGTCGAAGTTGGTGACATGATGCGGGGTGGTAGATAGGAGAATACTCACAGCTTTAGATGCTACGTCCAAAGACGGCAGCACAAGAGATGGGAATTTGCCGCTATGCTCAGAAGGAGACGGATCGAGGGGATGATTAAGTTGAATTAAATTTACTCATACGTGGTATAAAACAAATTTAGAAAATATCGTATAATTTCAAAATGATTCCTGAAGGGTAGGGTATTGACAAAAATACAAATAGAATAACAATTGATTGAACAATGATGGCTCCACTGACTGGTTCGGTGCGTCTGGTAGGGTGACCACCAGTACAGGCACTACCGGATCCGTAGCCAGGCGACGAGTTCAGTGCGACAGGTGGGACAGACACGTCTGTCACGACTGTCAGAGCGGTAACGCTTTGCTGAGATTCCGGATTCAAACTATGTTCTAATGGGCCGACGGTGACCATTCGCAACCTACCTACCTACCGATGAGCTACCTCAGTGCACCGAAGTAGGGTCGTTTGGTGGCGGTCGAGGGGTTGACAAAAAAAAAAAAGAAAGGCCGCAATACTAGAACAATAGCAGATAACCCAGATACCTCAGCTCCCGCGCCGAAATGCTCTGGGGGCGTTGTCTGTCGACTGTCACGTAACTCGACGTCCGGGCTTGCAGGCTCGACGGGTTCCACGGGCGAATACTATCAACCACCAATGTTCCAATTTTTGCCCATAAGGGTAGGGAAAATGTACAGGGAACTATAGACCCATAGAAGGTCAGTAGGATAAAAGGATGGAAGGATGGAACCCTAGAAAACGGATTAGATTACTGGTCTGTCGATTGCAAAATCTGAGCTTACCTTTTCGGGGAAAAGGGCTTGGAGAATAATTTTGATAAGTAAGGGTTCGGCAAAATCCCGGACCTGACCGGTTTGAGCTCGACTCTTCTCGTCGTCGACTGCTCTGCTTGCTAGTCGTTTGCTGCGTAAATCCTCCGCAAGGAGTTCGGTATTAAACCTCTGCAGCAATACAAACTGTTCGAACGTTTTTTTTACTTGTCAGATTTTTTTTTGTGGTTAATCAAAACTTTTCTCGCCTGTTGTTTTGTTTTTGTTTTCCCGCGCCAACCCAGATAATGTCTCCCAGACCAGCAATCTTTCCCTAGGTTAAAAAAAACGTAACACTCCCCCCTTTCCTGGTACAGAAAATTTTCAGGAAATTTTCTGATCTAGGAAATCATCAAAGGGAATGATCAACAATCAACGATAATAACAACTAAGCAACCCAAATACAGCCACAACTAGTCATCCGAGTACTCGCAATTCGCCTTAAGTCTTTCACGTGCCAATTACCTTTGATCCTTCCATCAAAATCCTCCAACTCGTAAACCAACTGACCGAGTTTCTTTCTGACTTTGTATGGACCCGAGTAATGACCATCTAACTTTGCACTAAAGAATTTGCTTGCGTCGGATAAAACGTAATTGCGCTTCCAAACGGTATCACCTATGTTAAAAGTGACGGGTCTTCTTCTAAGATTATACCGATCTTTCGCCTTAGCATATGCTGTTTTCAGCCGTTTCGATACAAAATGTCGTAACTTCTGAAAAGCGTTCGCGCGTCGTTCGGGGTCTCGGTTGTCTGCATCGTCTTCATCGACTTCGTTGTCGGGCGCGACCTTCTGGATGCGATATTCATCACCGTGAACACACATTTCACGTCCAAAATTGACAAAATAAGGAGTTTGTGTCGTAGCTTCGTGTTTAGCAGTACGCACAGCGCAGGCAAGAGCAGCTAAGTTTACGTCCCACAGTCGCTGATTTTCCTTCACGTACGCGGCCAACATCGATTTTAATGTTTTGTTCACGCGTTCCGTGGGGTTCACTTGCGCGTGATAAAAGGGATTATAGAGAATTTTTGAACCATTTTTGTTAACCATTGCTTTAAACACATGAGAAATATACTGCGGCCCGTTGTCGCACCTAACGACCTCTGGTACACCAAAAACTAAGAAAACGTTCTCTTCGATAAGTTTGGTAACCATAGACGCGGTAGCTTTCCTCAGAGGGAAGAACAGACAAAATTTACTAAACGAGTCAGTCACGACTAAAACAAAAATATTGCCATGGGAACTACGTGGTAACGGTCCAAAAAGATCTGTACTAATGTTCTGCCAAGGCTTCTCAACACTGAGACGTTGACCCATCAGTCCCGCGGGTAGCTTTTGAACAGGTTTCGTGCGTAAACAAGTGCTACACGCCCTGACATATCTAGCAATGTCACTTTTCATGGCCGGCCAAAAATATAGACGATTTGCTCTATGGTACGTTTTATAGATCCCTAAATGTCCGGATATAGGAATATCGTGACACTTGACTAAAATCTGTTTGCGGAATTCTTTCGGAATCACTAGCTTCCAGTTCTCAGCGTCATCGCGCAATTCGGGAAAATCGACTTTGACATACTTGTACAGTCTTTCGTTTGTCACACGCAATTTCGCAAATTTTAGTGGCCTATCTTGAACATTCGTACACATGCGTTTATACCACGGATCTCTGACACTTGTAAAATCGAATTCTAACAAATTTGGTGTGTCAATAACATTGCATTCGGGCATTGACCGAGAAAGAGCATCCGGTAAAAGATGTTCTTTACCTTTTCTGTGGCGAATCTCGAAATCGAATTGTTGTAACCGTAACGCCCATCGTCCTAGTCGTCCTTGTGGATCCTTGAGATTATTTAGCCATACCAGTGAATAATGATCTGTTATGACATAAAACCTTGCACCATCTAAATAACATCTTAGGGTTTCTATTGACCACAACACTGCCAGGCATTCTAATTCCGTTGTAGAATACTTTCGTTCTGCAGGAGTTGCAGCTCGCGACAAATAGCAAATTACGTGCTCGCGTTCACCAATACGTTGTGTTAGTGCCGCACCTAGCCCGTATGAAGAAGCATCGGTATCATGGGCGCCCGGAGGGGGGGGCAAGGGGGGGCACTTGCCCCCCCCTGGCTCCGGAGCAGCTGAATAAATTCTTCCTTACGAGAAAAAAAAAATCGAGAAAGGAAAAAAAAAATTCATTTTCGAAAGAATGAACTTTGAGAAGGTAATTTACATTTTCTTGAATTGTTAGAGCAATTTGAAATTTCATTAGGCTTCTAACTAAATTAGATAGCTACCCGTGGTATAAACACTGTAAAGAGCTTTGGATTAAAAGCAGTTTATCAGTTTTTTCAAGATAATGAACGATTGACCTGGCTATTTTGAAGTAAATTTTCATACATTTTGTACAAAATTACAAATTTCAATAATTTTCTCTAAAGTTAAGTTCAATTTTCAAATATTTCCTTATTTTATTTTTATTTTATTTCCTTATTTTTCGCACAATATTTATTATCACCATTATTATTATTATTATTCGAAAAAATTTTCGCCTGCGGCGCCAATCTAAAGGATTTCGCAAATTAGGCCAGGTAGGTATGTGACGTTCTCTAACTAAAGCTATTTGCCCCCCCCTGACAAAAATCCTGCGGGCGCCCATGATCGGTATGCAAATAAAACGGTTTCTCGAAATCGGGAGCTGTCAAAATAGGCGCAGAAATAAGAGCTTCTTTAAGCCGCATAAAGGCTTCTTCACAATCTTTATTCCAAGAAAACTTATGTCCTTTGCATAGTAACTTCCTCAGCGGTATTAGAATGTCTGAAAATGATGGTACAAAACGTCGGAACCATGTTACCATGCCGATAATTCGTCTCACTTCCGTGACCGAAGTAGGCGGTTTCAGATTCACGATCGCTGAAACTTTGTCCGGATCAACATGTAACCCTTTGCTGTTGATGACATGTCCAAGAAATTTCAATTCGGACCGGCAAAACGTACATTTAGTTTTACTCAAAACCAAACCAGCACTTTTAAGTCGACTAAATACCTCTTTAAGCACCGAAATATGCGTTTCAAAGGAAGGTGTTGAAACAATAATGTCGTCCAAATAAGTGAACACGTATGGTTCCAATTCTGGACCAAAAATTGTATCGATTAAACGCTGAAAAGTGGCAGGAGCGTTGTGTAACCCAAAAGGCATCCTGGTAAATTGGAATAAACCTCGCCCCGGTATGGTAAAAGCAGTGTATGGCTTGCTAGAGTCCTCAAGGGCCACTTGCCAATAGGCACTCTTAATGTCCATCGTGGAGAGAAACTGTGCCCCACCCACTTTTGTCAAAATTGATGACATATACGGAAGCGGATAAGCGTCTTTGTTTGTGACACTATTCAGCTTTCGAAAGTCAACGCAAAATCTGAATTTACCGTTCTTTTTGGGTATCATCAAAATAGGGGATGACCAACCACTTGTGGATTTCTCCACCACACCTTGTTTCAACATTTCCTCGAGCTCCGCATCTATTAATTTCTGCTTGTACGGTGAAACAGGGTAATATCGCTGTTTAATGGCTTCACAATTCGGATTCGTTAAAGTTATCTTGTGTCGGATGGCAGTCGTATGGCCTAGAACGTTTTCGTCGATGTTGTCAAAATAATCAGTAATAGTGTCATCAAGCATCGCCTGTTGCTCAGGTGTCAAATCACCTCGATCTTTGATACTGCTTAGACGAGGAGCATTCAACTCATGTGTCGAAAAGATCCATTCACCTTTACGGATGTCTGGTACAATTCCCATCCGCATCCAAAAGTTGATTCCCAAAACTACTTTATGACGCAACTCAGGCATGACGTGCATTTCGATTATTTTCACCACATTTCTCAAACGAACTGGGACCGCGACGCAACCTATGCACTCTGATGTTGCATTGTTCGCCACGACACATGATACCTTACGACTGTCATCCAAGACAAATCCTAAACTTTTCAAAATTAACCACGTAGCTGAATTTATGAATGTTTTGCTAGCTCCAGAATCTAATAAACCATAAAATTCTTGACCCAAAATACTAATTTTAATGTAGGGACATTCATCACCACCTACTTGTGCTAAAATGTAATCTAAAACTACCTTATCTCTAAAATATATACAGCCAGATTCACTATCTTGGTAATTGCTAACACATTTGGTCGCAGTAGCCACTGAAACAGAAACACGACCTAGTTCTGTTTCAACTGTTTGTTTCCCGTGCCATTTGCCAACTTTAATTTATTGCAATCCGGGCAGGTTAACTTAGTGAAATTTGCTTTTCCACATGTGAAACATTTTAATGGTCTCTTACCAGATTTTCTTTCACTACAATTCCTGGAAATATGATTGGGCTTTCCACAAGTCCAACAACCTGCAGGCTTGCGATCTGAGTCTGAAATCGTACGCAGCACACTTTTAGTTGGATGATAATCTAGGTCTGGTTCTAATTCTAGGTTACCGGTTCTAGGTGGCTTAAAACTCTCAACATTGTATCGCGTATTTTCGATTTTTCGACAAAGCTGGATCAGTTCAAAAGGGGACTTGACTTCCACCAATGACAAGCGTTCTTGATAGAAAGGTAAAACATTTTTACACAAAATTTCTAGTCTTAGAGGGTCTGAAACCGAAGTAGGCATACGATCAAACAAAGCAGTCATTGCGGCCACATAAATCCCGATAGACTCATCACGACCTTGAGTACGTTCGAGGATTTGTTTCCAAAGCTTGTCTTTCGTATAGGCCGGCAGAAATTCATCTTTCATCAATACGACTAAGTCTTCCCAATTATCCACCTCTTTTCGAATAACCCTGTACCAAAGCAAAGCTTCATCCTCAAACAAATCGTTGGCAGATTCGAACAATTGCATTTTATCAACACAGCGCGATTTACAATACTCTTCAACTTGCTCGAGAAAAGCATTTAGACTGAGTCCTTTCCGTCCAGAAAATTTTATGTTCCACTTGTAAACGGGTACAGATTTATTCAGGCTCGACTTCATTACCGGAGCTGCGATATTGCTCAACGAAGAGACAGGAGTATTTAGAAAAGAACGGTTCGGCTGTACTCGGATATGACTAGGAGTTGAAGTAAATGGCTTGTCAACTTGATGTTCGAGAGTTACCCGTTGAAAATCATTCGAATCGACATTGGTCAGTTTCAAATTATAGTGAACACTAAGTTCCGCTAACCGCTTCAAAAGGTTGGTTCGTAGTTCGCACAACGTGGTCTCGTCTGGTTTCAACTGAATTTTATTGAGACGACCCAGTAGATGAGTGAATCGCGTTTCGATCTTTTTACTCTGATTGACAGCACCTGCTACAAACTGTTCAACAGCTTCGGAGAGTTCTTTCACTTTGACATCACAGACTTTCAATTCTTCATCCGCAACCAAGGATAAGGAAGAATTCAACATACTGGTACCTGATATCTTCTCCAAATTCAAAATTTGGCGTAAACTCTTCCGCAACTGTTCAACAGGAACATCATCCGACTCGACAATGCTTCGAACCATGAGTTCGTACCGAAGCTCATCTTTACGCAGTCTGTCAACATCAAAGACAAAAGTCGACATTCTTGAAACTTTCAAAATAACAATAGAAAAAAAAAATTGAAATAGATACGAATATTTTCTATATGAGTAAATCAGTTCAACAAAAATCGGCCACACCAGTTAGGCGCCAATTATGCTACGTCCAAAGACGGCAGCACAAGAGATGGGAATTTGCCGCTATGCTCAGAAGGAGACGGATCGAGGGGATGATTAAGTTGAATTAAATTTACTCATACGTGGTATAAAACAAATTTAGAAAATATTGTATAATTTCAAAATGATTCCTGAAGGGTAGGGTATTGACAAAAATACAAATAGAATAACAATTGATTGAACAATGATGGCTCCACTGACTGGTTCGGTGCGTCTGGTAGGGTGACCACCAGTACAGGCACTACCGGATCCGTAGCCAGGCGACGAGTTCAGTCCGACAGGTGGGACAGACACGTCTATCACGACTGTCAGAGCGGTAACGCTTTGCTGAGATTCCGGATTCAAACTATGTTCTAATGGGCCGACGGTGACCATTCGCAACCTACCTACCTACCGATGAGCTACCTCAGTGCACCGAAGTAGGGTCGTTTGGTGGCGGTCGAGGGGTTGACAAAAAAAAAGAAAGGCCGCAATACTAGAACAATAGCAGATAACCCAGATACCTCAGCTCCCGCGCCGAAATGCTCTGGGGGCGTTGTCTGTCGACTGTCACGTAACTCGACGTCCGGGCTTGCAGGCTCGACGGGTTCCACGGGCGAATACTATCAACCACCAATGTTCCAATTTTTGCCCATAAGGGTAGGGAAAATGTACAGGGAACTATAGACCCATAGAAGGTTAGTAGGCTAAAAGGATGGAAGGATGGAACCCTAGAAAACGGATTAGATTACTGGTCTGTCGATTGCAAAATCTGAGCTTACCTTTTCGGGGAAAAGGGCTTGGAGAATAATTTTGATAAGTAAGGGTTCGGCAAAATCCCGGACCTGACCGGTTTGAGCTCGACTCTTCTCGTCGTCGACTGCTCTGCTTGCTAGTCGTTTGCTGCGTAAATCCTCCGCAAGGAGTTCGGTATTAAACCTCTGCTGCAATACAAACTGTTCGAACGTTTTTTTTTCTTGTCAGATTTTTTTTTGTGGTTAATCAAAACTTTTCTCGCCTGTTGTTTTGTTTTTGTTTTCCCGCGCCAACCCAGATAATGTCTCCCAGACCAGCAATCTTTCCCTAGGTTAAAAAAAAACGTAACATAGAGTCAAAAAAAAAACACATTTACTTACAACACATTCTCACTTACCTACCTATACATACAACCCACAAACTATCATCATACAACATTATAACATTTCCGAAGATATTATTCAATAAAGTGTCGGCAAGAGTCACGTAAGTAACTGCTCCATGTGGCCTCAGAGGCAGCATTCACATGGCTTCAGGTTTGAAGAAGAAACGGGTCATAGTATACGGAAATGAGAGATATAGTAGATATCCAGCCAATTTTGTAAAATCAATAGGTACGATGGTTTTCTCAACACTGACCACTAACTTCTGGGAACCTGTGTAATGGCCAATGGGAAAAACCTATCAAGATGGGAGTGATGGCCATTGGTGCTGATAGTGCTGATTTGTAATGAAACACCACGTTTTGCTGCGTTGTTACACCCTCTAATCGAGTCTGGTTCAAAAGCCAAACACCAATAATTTTGATTGATCGTTAAATTCGAAGGATGCTTGAATTTACGCTCGTTTACGGTTTCGTGTTTGTTAATGATTATTTAACTGATGCAACCTTACACTTGCAAACGAACGTCATTGGGCCGACATCACGGAAGTCTCCAGACGCTAATTAGGAGATTACAACAGATAGGAGTCATTCCACGGAAAACCGCGAGGAAACGATATTTAAAGCGCCGGATTATTGACACACCCCAGACTCCCTGGCGTTCGCCGGTCTGCTACGTAATATTTTCCAGATGTCTGGATAGGAACGGGCCAGCCATCCGGACGCGACTATACTATTCTTTTATTCATTGACATACCCGGCGAAAATTTCTTTTGAATTTTCCTGTGTCTTGTGCTCATTCTTGCTCGAACAAAAACCAATGCTGGTGAGCACAAAGCGCGGTCGAAAACCAACCTGAATAAAATAGCATAGCCAAGCCATAATGCCCCCAAGGCTCCAAAACATCATGAATGCACAGTTTTCTATCAGACGTCCCGAATGGAATTGTACAAACATGCCGCTAGATTTAAGAAAATTAAACGCAGGAAAGCCATGATAACCGCCTCGTTATTGTCATTGTATCAAAGTTTAACGGCACCTTGGCGGCGAGGCGAGCTTTTCTTTTCAATTCGACCCGATGGGTACCCGCCGCCTTCTGTTTACCGTGGCTTATTTAAGCGCGCCGGATTCGTGGGAATTTCCCAATTTTCTTCTTCGCTGCAAATTTCCCAATTAAAAAATAAAAACCTGTCGTTTGAGGTTTTAATGAGACTTTGCACGCGAGCAATTTTCAATAGCTATTAGTGCGGGTGCTCAATTTTGCAATTTGTTGCCTTATAGCAGCGACTAATGAGCGAAATAAATGCCATCCATTTTTTCATCACTGTTCGTATAATAAAGCGGTTTACAGCTGCCTGCAAGTGTCCATAAACTATTATTGGATACACACACACACACCCACCTTCGATGAGAAAAATGCGAGAGCCGACACGAAAAGTTCAGTTCGTCCTATCTGGTGAAAATATCGACGCGATTGTTGTAGAGAATAGCACACAATAGCTGCTGGAAAATTGGGTCTAGTAAAAAGGCCAATTCATCACTTTACAACATCTCGAATGGCGGATTTTCAGTTATGTTGCATTATGGTCATGAAAGTGGAAATGTCGAATAAGTTTATAGGACGTGTGCTTTTAAGGAGAAAAAAGTTTATTCCATGAAAAATATTGGAAGTATGGACAGAGGTATTGTTAGGTACGTATTTCGCGTACGGGCTCGAATATCATTGACCGTGGGTTCCACCAAAATATTTAACCAGCTGATAGCTAACTCGAGATTTATTTTGATGGATTCCGGCCAAATGATCAATGTAAATTCTGGTTTCACGCTGGGTAATTAACTAAAGGGTGGTATACTTGCGATTTAACGTATTTTCCAAAATGAATCTACCAACATTGACCAGAAAAAAATCCGTTTAATCTCGGTTTAGCTTAAACCGCTCTAAAATTTTTTGGTGGAGCCCGTGGTGAGACGATCGTTTTAAAACACACACTGTTCATTACTGCGTACTACAATAAATACACGCCGTTATTCACGCTTGGAATTATCGCTGGAACTATCGCTTCTTATCCGCTCGCTGTCTTTTCCAATTCAATATTGTTCGTGGGCTGACGGCTGATGCCTTATATAGGCCTCCGCATAGTGTTCCCTAACTTCGTTCGGTTTCTGTCGGATTTACGAAAAGGTTGGCGGCAATGAAAATTTTCAAAAAACAATGCATACTTGGAAACCCTACCTACACAGAAAAATAAAAACCAAGCAAATGGACATATTCCAAGAGAGTTATACCTAGTCCGGAAAAGAATAGGATATACATTTGGATAAAGACGCCTATCATGAGACTGCGTCTAGGAGGACTGCGTTACCACGTTTATATGCTCGCTAGAACCGATCCTAAGAGACCGACTTAGTTGAATCGATTTATGTGGATCGGTTCCTAGCATTTGTTCAATTAAATAACTTCAACCGCTCTGTAATGATAGCTGGTTACCTCCACACTTGATAATGTTAATACCGTTATTGATTTTGTTTTTGACATAAAAATCATGTATAGAGACAAATCCAGGCCAGGTAGACAACTTATTTTGTTCTGCAGATGATCAAATAAATCCATAAATAAAAATAACAATCATAGAATATATTAATTTGAAGTAAGCAACAGCAATAACAACAACAAAATGAGAGATTTATGTGACACGAGATGTACCATCATGCATTTCGGATCATTTCACATCAGCTGTAGTAAGCCGCATCCATAACAGTTTCTTCCTTAGCTGTGTTTTGAATTCAATGAAGCTTAAGCGTCTCAGTCACTACAGAAGTTTTTGGAAGAGTCTAATGTCCAAGTACTAGAGAATTTTTTGTATAGTGAGTGCGCTAAATCGCCCCAGTGAATTGCTTCACTTGTTTTGTAAGTAGAGTCCCTGTCAAAAAAAGTCCCTAAACATCTTGGTTGCCAAGTTAAGTCATTATTTTGACGAGACTGATGGCTGTCAGAAACAATATCTGTCAAATTTATACCAGTCAAAAACGATCCATCCCCATCTCTCCTTGTTGATACATTTTTTGTATAGATGGCAATAAACACCTATTTATTATTACTTATTTATTATTCGACAGTCGGGTTTCGATCGGTACTCACGTGCACCGTTCGCGAGTATGTTGAAAATCGTGTTAGGATCATTACGCCCCTGTTCCACCACACTGACCACGGACCACATTTCATCTTCCGGCGCCCCATAAAGGAGGATCCGGATGGAGTGCCTCAATTATCTAGATAAGTGGTAGTTTTATCATTATTCCGACCCGCATTGAATCGCTCCAGCACCACCAGGAAGAAAAACCCACCTGCGGTAACGGTAAGTGCCCAAGCAAAAAGGACTTTGTCTATTTCGGTTATACTGTGACTACTTTGTTGCCTTGTTTTCAGGAAAGACAGTATCACAAAGTGCTACTTTGTGTAATAGAGTATATGCAGAAAAAGCGCAGTGGTAGTGGTAGTGGTAGTGGTAGTGGTAGTGGTAGTAGTAGTAGTAGTAGTAGTAGTAGTAGTAGTAGTAGTAGTAGTAGTAGTAGTAGGTAGTAGTAGTAGTAGTATACCTAGTAGCAAAATCTAGCAAAACAAGATTCGATGCTTCCATAAGCAAGTCATGCAACTTCTCTCCCTCCGTTGTCGCGTAGAATAAGATTCGCGGCCAGTCTCTTGCATCTGCTTATGACATTGTAAAGATTCTAGCCAACAATCAATTTTTATTTCGCCTCAAGTGACGTCAACTATGACAAATAACTACTTTCTCTCAAAATTTAATCTGATGCAGAAAGCATCTATCTCATTCTGAATGAATATCAGCACATTAACGGGGATAAGTCAAGGATAAGTATTATTCTAGTTCCATTGTCAGTCGACAGCTAAGTCACGAAATGGAAGAAGGCCGATTGCATTTTGAGCTTACCTGAAATTCGGCGACAAAAGTAGGCAATTCGCAAGACAACTTGAGGCACCAGGGAAGTTTCACCATTTTCATGGATTATCTGAAATGGAAAAAAGTATAGAGTAATTTTTTGGTGAAGTATGCAAGGATGTTTTTCATCGCGGTATCGATTTCAAGTGGACGGAGGGCTAAAAATTTGCATGAGAATCCGTATGAGTATTATCCATTCCAAGCTTAAAAAAACCACAGTGGCCTGTGATATTTTTTTCCAAGTTGGATAATCTGGTAAGTTGATAGATTAAAATAGGTTATCAAATTTGTCAAAGTGATGTTCGCTCTGCTGGATTGCCGTTTCAATTTCATTGTTGGGTCAGATTTTGACACTGACACATTATTCTTATTCTGTTGTGCCTTGAAAACGCCGTTAGCAAGTTACTTCGATAGTGAGAAGTGCTGAGAGCTGTAATTCAGTTAAAAAAATGACCGAGGAGAACATAGGTCAAGCGGCGGGGTGTGATTTTGTCACAAGTGATCCCGCGACCTGAGCTCGTCGCACCCTGTAAGATCATGATCTGTGATCCGGGCCGTAAGATAGCGGCTTAAGTTAGTAAGCAAACCTGCGACCTGCCGGCGAGTCCGGCGACGCATCCCCAGAATGACAACTTGACAACACAGCGTAGTTCAAGTGAAGCTTTCATGTCATACGGATACAAATTTGAACCTAACCTACCTTGTACATATCAAAATGACATTAAACATAAAAAATCAAGGTCACCAACAAAGTTCGAATTTTTCATGGCAAGCTGCGGTTTTTTTAGGCTTGGAATGGATCATATGAATTGTCGCAAAATCCCGCATGCTTCCGAGTGGCTAGCTTGTCAGTACCAGATCGTGACAGTATAGAGAGGATTATTAAGGGAAACAACTGGCTTCATCTTCACTGCCAATTTAAAAAAAAGTCGATATTGATTCGGTCTCGCACCTTCGCATTTGCATACCTACATGACACAGTTGACGCATGACATTGTGAATTTTCCAAAGGTTTTAATATTTTGATGTCAGTTTGAGTAAGACAACATGTCTCAACTTTTAAACAAACCTGTGTAAGAAGGCGGCACATGTCCGCACACAATGCCAAACTATTTAGACAATAATTTGCTCAGGTCACTCAAATCATAGTTTTGCTGGACGTAGGTCGTAGGTAGGTACTATAGTTATCACTATGTTACCTACGTCAAATATGGAAAAGTGAACGTGGGAACTGCACAAAGCCATGCGCAGAAAAATGAACTTAATAGAGAGAGGTAAATGAAATTAATAAAATGCTGTACAAACAACATAACAGGTGTTGAAGAAATGTAGATTAACTTCTCTTTATTATTCTCTTAACGCACTCTTTATTCGTTCACGTTTTCATGTTAAATACTAAAACATCTATGTATTATTGAATTGAAATCCATGATGCAAACAATTCTGCTTTCTACCAGTTATAGATATAATAATAATAATAATAATAGTTTCGTCTTTGTTGCGGCAAAGTCTAGCCAATGGCTACTCCACTCAACCGTGGACCGACAGCTCAACGTGCTCTCCGAGGCACGGTATAAGCGAGCTGATAGTTAAATTTCTGGTAGGCCACCCATCCAGAAATCTGACTGCGCCTAACGTTGCTTAGCTTCGGATATCGCTCTCCCGACATCCGACGCTCCGCGCCACGCTTATACCACGCTTATATGAATGAATGTTTTGTTGAAAGTGCTTATACAGGGTGTTTCAGTGACCTTGCATAAAATTTCGGGAGGTGTGTCTAAAAAATAAGTCGAAAAGTGAGAGTAACATCTTTTCCTTAATTGCTTCCTAAGGGAGTTACACCCCCTCAAAGGTACGAAGTGAAACTGAGTTTTTAATTATTTGCTCAAGAACCGTCAATGTGAAAAAATTCAAATTCAGTGCAGAAAGGTTTCTCGACATTGCAAATGTTCACGCAAAATTTCAAACAAATCTGGCCAGTGGCGGCGGAGTTAGAGGAGGTTGGGATAGATTGAACTGTCAGAAAAAAATGTCTGCTATCGGTTCGTTCTTTTTGTTTTGCACATTTGGATAGACTTGTTCAATACCAAACTTTTATGCTCCCTGCATTTTTTTTGTAGGTTGCACCTTTCACGAGTAAGAATGAAAAAACTTTTTATTTTTTCTTTTTTTTTGTCAGAAAGTTATAAGTAGGTACCTAATGTGTAAATGAAAGTATGAGACTATTTTTATGTGCAAACAAAAATACGACCGGAAAGTAGGTAGACTTTTTTTCTAACCAATTTCCAGCTAACTCCTTATTTCGACCCCACTGGTCAGATTTGCTTGGTTTTTGATTAATTTTTTTTTGCACAGGGAGATTTCTTCACAGTGCAAATAAAACACGTGTGAGCAGGGCCGGCTTTGGGGTGTGGCGAGCGGGGCGACCGCCTTGGGCGCCAAACTTTAGGGCGGCGCCTGTGCGCCCTTTATCTCTCTATTATCCCGAAAAAATCTTGTCTGCGGCGCTTTTTTACTCACAGTTTGTGCAATTTTCAATAATTATCAAAAATTCTGTTATCACATTGAAAAAATCGCTTGAGATCCTATTTTTTTATACATAAAAGGGCGCATTACAGAACTTTGCCTTGGGCGTCAAAAGCTGTAAAGCCGACCCTGCGTGTGAGATTGAAAAAATTGAGATCATCATGGAGTTGGGGTTGGGGTCGGTTAACCACCAGAAGAAAATTATTCGACACGTTCCTGGTTTTTCCACTTTTACTCGTGAACGGTGCATCCTACAGGAAAAATGCAAGAGGGGTATAAAAGTTTAGTCTTTGAAAAGTCTATCCAAATGTGCAAACAAAAATATGAACGGATTGCAGACATTTTCTTTTCTGAAAGTTTAACCTACCCCAGCCCCCTCTAACTTCGCCGCCACTGGCCAGATTTGTTTAAAATTCCGCATGTACATTTTCATTGTTGAGGAACTTTCCTACACCAAATTTGAAGTTGTTCCTCTTGACGGTTCTTGAGCAAATCATTAAAAACTCTGTTTTACTTCGTACCTTTGAGAGTACGTAAGGCTGTAACTCCCTTGGGAGGCAATTTTGAAAAAAATGTTACTCTCACTTTTAGACTAATTTTTTAGAGGAATCACCTCCCGAAATTTTATGCAAGGTCACTGAACCACCCTGTACAGGGTGGTCCGACTTTTATGTCATTAAATTTAAGGATCGATAGAGAATGAAAAATGAAGGAGACTTTCTTCAAAAAACATATTTCAGAAATGCCTAATAATGTTACGTATAACGTTATAACGCCTATAACGTAAGATACAGCCCTTTAAAGTTGGAAATAAATAAACTTTTTTTTTCGCATAACTTTTGAACCGTTCAAGCGATTTGATTTAAAACAGAACCAAAGGTTTACTAAAGTTATCCCATGAAAAAGTTCCAGGTTCCAGGGATGTAGACGTTCCAGGGGGTGTCCCTACTTTTCCCCCCTATTTTTCACCACCCTAGTTATTTTTGGAAACTGTTCATAATTTGGAATTTTACGTTCAATTTTGCAGAAGAAATAACTCTCGCGCTTGATTAGAAGCTTTGTTTGGGAGATATTTAGGATTGAAGGTTTGGAAAACATTTCAAAATCACAACTTTCAAGGGTCTACAAATTAAAATCCAAAAAAACTCATGATTTCTCAGCTGGAGCAGGTTTTCAAGAATTTCTAAGTTGATAAATCACCATTTTTTCCTAAACACAATGAATTTTCGGTAAAAAACAATTTGGGCTCTGGGAAGTGGCGATTTCGGGATGTTTTCCAAAGTTTCAAACTCAAATTATCTCCTAAACAAAGCCTCTAATCAAAATTTTGCAAACATGACTTTTTCTTCTAAACTGAACCTAGAATTGAAAATTATGAACAGTTTCCAAAAATAACTAGGGAGGTGAAAAATACCTCTCTAGGGGGGGTATCCCCCTGGAAGGGGGGGGTCCTCACCCCCCCCCCTAATGTCTACACCCCTGAAACTTTTTTATGGAACATGTTATGATTGTTCGACAGAGGATAACTTCAGTAAACTTTTAGTTCTATTTTGAATCAAATCGGTTGAACGGTTCAAAAGTTTTTTCAACTTTGAAGGGCTGTATCGCTGTTATTAGGCATTTCTCAAATATGTTTTCTGAATAAAGTCCCCTTTTAGTACGTATGAATGCATAGTTGGGAGTTACCATGCCTGTAAAAGTTTGGCCACCCTTCCAAATTTGATCTTTGGGACCCTTAAAGACATTTAAGAAGGGTGGCCAAAGTGAGTCTCCGGGAAGTTTTCTGCAGGACACCGGAAACAAGATGGCGGCTCAAAAATACCGGAAAAAAAACTAACTCGGCCTTTAGTTGACCTACGAATGAAATTTCAACGGTTATATCTATGTTTACCCTTTTGTTGAAGAACATAGATAGATAAAAAAAATAATGTAGGGTAACAGCACCAGTAAATGAGGGAACTACATTTTTCCCAATATTTTGTAACGGTTTTTCTCGACTGCACTTACTGCACCTAATGTAAGGTGCAATGGTTTTTTGGGGCCTTTGAAGGCAATTTTGACAGGTGGCCAAAGTGAGCCACCGGGAAGTTTGAGGCCCCGAAGACAAGATGGCCGACAAAAATATCGAAATCCATTATCATAATTCGGCTTATATTTTATACTCGGCCTACAAATGAACTGAAAACGATCATCAATGTTTTACCCTTTGTTGTTAAACATGATAATTACCTGAAACTCTTAATGTAGAGTAACAGCACCAGTAGTAAATGATTAATTTCTAAAAAAAGTCGAGTTTTTTGCAATTTTTTTCTGATTAATTTGAATCAGAGTAACTCGGTTCCTTTCGACTCTAAAATGAATACATCTATTAGCCATTGTATCCACGGATTGCTGTATCTCTTCAGTAATAGATAAATATTATCACGATGTCTGAAATAAATTCGAAATTGCAGGAAAGCCAATAAACAATGGATTGAGGAGATGAGATGTGCAAAGAAGTGGGAGATGAGTGAGAAGTAGGGAAAACTGACGAATTTTTGAGATATCGAGCCAAGTAACACTGACATCAGAAACAAGACCGGAGATATTTTGCGCGAAAATGAAGAAAAAGCAGACAGATGGAAGGGATTTTTGCGATGGGAAAATTATATCGGGAACAAAAATATTAAAAAAATGCATCAGTACTGGAAAAAGTGAGAGAAAAGGGAATATATGGAAAACAGTAAAGAGAAGAAATAATAGGATAGTAGAGTACCTACGAGACACAAAAGACTTGTTCGAGATGTACTTCAGGCGGGGGGTGGAAATAAAGAGGAGCAGAGGTAGACCCAGGTTTGATGACTGCTCCCAGACAAGCAATTATAGGGATGTAGGATATTTGGCATTTGACCTTCAGGGGAATACGTAGGTTAGCACAGGATAGAAAGGGAATGAAGGGATGGAGGTACGCATGCAACTAGTCTTAGAAATGAGAACTTGGTGATTATGATAATGATGTCCGTCTTGATCCCCTTATGCTATAAAACGAGCGTTCAGTTCCAATCATTTGTTCTTTGGTTAAAGATTTTGTTCACTTCTATAGCTGATGATTATAATAATTATTTCATTCGTGTTCACTTATTAGAAGGAAGATCTGAATTGTGGGATTTCAATTCTGTGTACATGGCGTATAAGCCGATAGTATAGTTATTATTTCCAATCTCGACATTTTTGACGCATGCATGCGGTCATTGCCGAGGGAAGATGGAAGAACGTGCCAAGTATATTGAGAAAAATTGCGGAATGCGATCATTTACTGGCGCTGTTACTCTACATGCAGATTTTGAAATTATCTTTGTTCATCAACAAGAGATAAAACAATAAATAATCAGATTAATTGCGATTAATATATTTCGTTCAATGAATAATCGTTTAAATTTTATTCGCAGGTCGAATATAAGCCGACTTAACTATAATCCGATAGTTTTGACCGCCATCTTGTTTTCGGGATCCTGCAGGGAACTTTCCCGAGACTCACTTTGGCTCTAGGCAGAACAGAGATACACTAGATGCAGTCAGTGCTTTGCAAAAAACTCGACTTTGTTTAGAATTGAATCATTTACCACTGGTGCTGTTACCCTACATTTAGAGTTTTGATTTTAAGTAACAATTATGTTTATCAACAAAATGTGAAACATTGATGTAATCATGTTCATTTTATTTTTGGTTCAAATATAAAATATAAGACGAATTATAATGATTACTTTCGATATTTTTGTCGGCCATCTTGTCTTCGGGGCCTTGTGTTAAACTTCCCGGTGGATCACTTTGGCCACCTGTCTAAATTGCCTTCAAAGGCCCTAAAAAACAATTGTACATTACATTAGGCGAAGTGAGTGCAGTCGAGAAAAAACGTTACAAAATATTGGGAAAAAATGTAGTTCCCCCATTCACTGGTGCTGTTACCCTACTTTTTTTTTTTCAATCATCTATATTCTTCAACAAAAGGGTGAACATGAATATAACCGTTGAAATTTCTTTCGTAGGTCAACTAAAGGCCGAGTTATAATTGTTTCCGATATTTTTGAGCCGCCATCTTGTTTCCGGTGTCCTGCAGAAAACTCCCCAGAGACTCACTTTGGCCACCCTTCTTAAATGTCTCTAAGGGTCCCAAAGAACAAATTTGAAAGGGTGGCCAAACTTTTACAGGCATGGTAACTCCCAACTATAATAACACCAAGATTCATACGTACTATTTATTTTTCATTCTCTATCGATCCTTGAATTCATTGACATAAAAAACGGACCACCCTGTATATAAATCGGTGAATGGATTTATTGGGGGGAGTTGATGGAAGTTGCTCCACCTGGCATGTAGGCCTAACTATTGGGCCCATTCTACCCCTATCCAGACCAGTCGGACTCACCGAGTCACAATGTGGTGCCAAATGTTTGCGGTCCATCCAAGCACTGGACTGGGGCCGACAAGCGCACGGTTGACCTTGACTTTGACCCCCGAGCCGCAGGTGCGGATGTCCGATACATCCCTTGCGCTGGTACGTTCCTGACTTTGTCAGCCTCCCTGACCATGCTGCCGGTTTTCCTCCACACATTGCCTTACTGCCGGTTGCAGGGATGTTATACTCGGGGAGTTTGCCAAGGACCACTCGAGGACGAGTTTCAGTCGGCCTCGAATCAGATGAAACCCACTAGCGCTTGCCCACTGGTACTACCTACCGCCGGTTTCCCATCCAACTTTTGGTAGCGCTGAGCGTTGCTGCAGTCGAGTCTGAAGCGGCTGGTACACGCTATGCGGTCCTCAATATAAATAGAAGTACCTACATAAGTTTCACAAACTTGAGCTGGATTTTCAACGGTTCGGATTTACAACCGGAACCGGATGCCGCATAGCTAATAACTGAGGTGTCTATCCACATTAGAAGTTTATCTGTCAGTGGTTCTAGATTCAGGAAAATATCTCAGCAATTCTGGAACATTTGTATGGCTTGGGCAGCGCTAAACTTACTTGTTTCTTCGATGGCTCATTGCAACCACAGTCATAACTGAAGAAGTTGAATTTCAATCCTATAAAGGTAGAATTATCGATTTTCAGGATCAGAGAAATAAGGGGTCAGAAAGCGCCGCACACGTGCTTCGACACGACACCGTCTATGTTAGCGAATCAGAGTTTCGAGAAATATTCATGGCAATCTTTAATCCATTCATGAGAACTGCTTAATCTTGCATAAATTTGCATTCGAAACGCTGAATATTCTCTAAAACACTTCACTTATTATACGCTAACACCAACTCAATCGGCTTGCCTTTGATTAGCCAATTTGCCACATTAAATCCGCTTCTACAGTTGACATTAGTATCATTGAACCGAGTTTACCGACTTTCGATGATGTTATGTGATTGGTAACTCACTCACGGATGTAGGTAGGGAAACCGAAATTGGATGATCGTCTATTAAATTTTATGCTCGTAACATTTGTACTGAACTGGCATTGACGGACGGGATTGGCATATTACAAAACACATTGAAGTTCGAGAGTGAGTGGGGCAAATCATGCGAAAATTGTAAATTTATATTCTGTCAGCGTCCATCAGCAACCAAGTCAGTTTGTTTTGTAACGGGTGACCTGTTGTGATGCAAAGCTCTCCGTGTATCTGAAAGCTCGGCACGCAAAGACTATGGCTGGCTGCATGGCCGCGATCATGTGCAATTTCGTAACCTCACCATATTGTCTTGGGCCAGCCAGGCCAAGGGGGGCAGAATCGATAGCTTTGCTAGTTAATGACCACTCTCATTCTTGATACTTGAAATGAACAAACTTCAGGTCGATATTGTTACCGACCTTAAAATGTACGAATCACGTGAGTGCAGCAAATAAAGGAGCTCGCAGTTAAAATACGGCTTGTTGACTACTTTAAGGTACTACAAATAAGCCGGGGTTGATTGCAATTTATTCTAGGGGATTTTGGAGGATGGTTTAATTATTCGGAGGTAGATACGTATAGCTAGATGGGAATTTAAACGGGTTACGTGACCGGAGCCCTCTCCAACTCGGAATTCACAACAAAATCCGATGGAGCTGTGCGAAGATAAAACTTGACACTATACTGGAAGTTACAAGATCCGGAATGAATATCGTATCATTGGTATCCATGGCGTATATGATGTCCAAACTAGACCCCGGAAATGACAAAGGTATCCTGAACCCGCTTTTTGAAAATAAAAAACAGTCCTAGGAAAGCTTCAGCCTTCAGTCACGTTTCTATTCTGAATCGATGATTTTAGTTTATAATTCAATTATCACCTCCCGTTCAACTGTAGGGAAGGTATAATTTGTACGGTGATCACCAGACTATAGCTACTCCCACCAGACAGGTGATGAATAAATACATAACAAAATAACTGATAGCAGTAATTATCCAACAAAGTGAAATGTTGTGTTGTGAAATGCCAATTAACAGTATCCATCGAATGGTTGGCATCGGAAATATGCAATTGGTATTGTCCCCCGGAACAATGCCACCGAGTATCCTGTCACCCCCAAACACGCTTCCCAGTTTCCACTGATGCTAATCCCAACTTCAATCTCCTTCACCAACTCGGATAGGAGTTTTGAGCTGTATATCCATTGTTTGAAGTGAAGTTGTTATTGGATACGGCGGTAAGGACACAATCACTTTGAAAAGGCGGATAGAGTGAATATTTCAGGCTGTGTAAATATTAAGTATACTCACTCAGTGCAATACAAGAGAATGGTTACAGGTAAATAATGTTTATATACCTGGATAATGCGAGTGATTTATGTTTATGCCAAGCTAAGTACTTAACTTGGAAGATTACCGACCTACTTAATTATTTTCATTTACCGTGGGGAGCACTGCGGTGGTAGGATCTTGGACGGACTTGAATAGAGTTTACATGAACTTCATCGCGTACCGTACCTATACCAACCACCACACTTTCAGGAAGAAGCTCCGGACCCGGGACAAAAGCGTAATAAAATGAGAAACATGCATGAAGTATAATTCTGAAAAATTGTACCCTGAATTTTCATATTTCACAATGTAATCCCGGCCGAGGGGATTTCTTTGTTCTGAGTTTGCCATAACCCTGGCAGTTGCATACGTACTATGTAGGTACCTGTATTCGCTCAAAATAATCCGACAACGCGCCCTTTTGGCTGGCTGCATACAGATTTTTGTTGCCAAGTTTGTTTTTCAATCCCGTTTAATTCCATCGGAAATGAGAATTTAATATTTCAGCAAGGCAGAGTGAAATTACACATGGCTATAAAATAAAAGTCCTGCGAAGTTGCACTTTTAGAATTGGCCAGCTCACTTAGTTCTTATAATCTAATACCCACTGCTCTTTATGTTTCCGGCCCTGCAGAAAAATACGGCGATAACAGCTATGATCGTTCTAGCGCTCCTTCACTTACAGATGTAATTTGCAAACTACCCATATGCCTTTCGCACATAATCACGTCATTACATTCTTAATAGCCTTAATAACTATACCGTGTGATTCGCCTAAGTATAGTAATCATTCATTGGTGGGTTTGAAAACAAAAACAAATGTCTCAGCTTTGAGACATAATTATCATCAGTGTAATTGTTTCACTTATTATTGCCATGATTCGAAATGGTTGTTTTCACGTCGTGATCCAATCGTACCGCGAAAATACCCGATGCCGTCGCCCCCAAAAAGTGTGGAAATGGAAGCACCTCCTTACTCTTTTATCAGCTTCAGCTAAAAGTCCCCTCTAAGTCTTGTTGAATTTGTGGGTAAACAACGGATCTCCCAACAACTCTGCACTTTGCATTGCTGTCGTATGGATTTCAATTTATTACCACTATCAACCCAAATTTTAAGAAACCAGTCGCTCAAACCTGCTGATGATTTGACCGAAATTAATGTAAGTACCTTCAGTTTGCCATTTGTTGTTTTTTTGCCCCCCCCCCTGCGACTCAGCCTTGTTTTGGTGCTGCTGGGCCACGTCAGCAGTCTAAAAGTCCGGTTTTCATTTATAAATTCAATGAGGCTGCAAGCGGATTCTTGGCTGGATCAGGTAAAAAGGTAGGTAGTTCCATTTTCCAAACATTTTTTAGAGCGACGGAATCGGATTTTTCCGATCCTGGATCCTGGATGACAATTAAAAACAAAATGGCGGTGGGACCATGGAATCTAGCTTGAAAATAAGGAAGTCTACACGAGGTAGGAGTAGATTCCGAGTTGCATGCAAGTCGCTTAACTAATGGAAGGTTTTAATATGGCGGTCCAGTTGACAGAAGACTTAATGCCTGGATTCATAAGGTCCAGTGTCCTGCCATAGCCTCTTATGTATTGCTTTTTTTCTAGACCCTAGACCTATCGTTTTTGAAATTGTTATAGTGGTGGAGACTCCGACTCGGGAATAAGCCACCAACCTGTTTATTTGGCGGAGGAGCCGCTCAAGAGCTTGGCGGATTCGTACATAGCGAAGCTGCTTTACTGTTTTGAAATTCTCCCAATTGCAGTGTAAATTTTGTCGGAAGTTCAAATCAAATCAAATCAAATTTATTGGTGTTTATGTACATTGTAAATGCTTACACAAGTCAGTTATGCTCGGGGAGAGGTGGAAATAAAAGTATGTCTCTACATACGATAAGAGACAATCGTAAACGTAATAAATATAAAGTGGACATCACAGCAGATTAAAAAAGCTAAAACTATCGTTGAAATGTTCATCAACCGTGTAAAAAGCGGAATACATTGAAAACTGACCGTGGGTTCCAAAAAAAAAAGATAACACGAGATTAGTTGATTCGCGATTTTGTTTGTCCATTTCTAGCTGAGTGATCAATGAAAATGCTGGTTTATCCTTCAATAATGAAATGATGATGGGTCTAGTACAGATTTCAGGCATTTTTTGGGGACAATCGCCTAGCATTCAGCAGAAAAAAGTTCAGTTAATCTGCAATCAGCCTTGATCGCTGATCATTTTTTTTTGTGGAACTGACGGTGAGTAATCCTCTTGGTAAAATCTCCAGAATTCAGATTATTGTCCACAACAATAATGGGGTACTTGCCAATGAGATAAATTTGACTGAAAATACTTTTAATCATCAACAAGAGTGAGAAAGAGTATTCCCTGAAAATTTCCAAAAAATATATCCATTGGTTAAAAAGATTTTGTTTTTTTAAAGGTTGATAACAGTGAGGAAACTCAACTGGAACTTTCATTTTTATATTTTTCAAATATTGTCATGCTACTCTAATAGTTTTTTGAGTTTTCAATCCAACAGTGCTGTTTGTTTAGTTTTTAGTATAAGTATTATTTGTGACGTCACAAATATATTTTTAAAACACGCATTACGACCGCAATTTCGGGAATGTAGGAGAAAAAAAGACGGGTTCATCATTTTTGAGCATACTATCGATTAAGCTAATAAAAATTTTTCAAGCAAGTACCCCATTATTGTTATTATCAGTGGAAGCGGCACGCGAAAGGGTAGGTACTATATTTTAGATCAAAACAAACGATTGGACCTGCAGCATTCGAAATTTGGTCCCTTATCTTGTGATAACTGTGTCACATGTAGAAGTCTTTTTTCTCAAAATGGGTGTCTTCTCACGGGTTTTAATCATAGACACAGTTGGGGTTCTGTCCAGAGCAAGAGCAAGCTTGCCCTCAGCATTCCCCTAATTTGTTGCTCATTTGAACAATAAATCAGCCTAAGTTGCTGTAATAGCGACAGTGAGGCGCTCTGCACATTTTAAATATCCCGCCTGTTTCAGCACCCTCATGCGGCAGTTGCCAACGTATGTGTGAGGAAAATTGTCAATATTGAAGTTCATGAATTGTTGAAATTGACAAATGCAGGTGATATGATTATTCCAAATGGCATTGTTGTTATGGAAACAGATAACTTCCTGCAGGAATTGCAAAAAAACTCGCTACTTTTGACGCTGAAGCAAATCCGCAGAGTGCTCCGTTCATTAGCTGCACATGGTATACTTGTAGTCATTTTTTCTGTACCTAATTGTCAGGCATCAAAAGCTGCTTGACATTGGTTATGATGGCATGTAACACATGGGACGAAAATGAATTTATCTTATTAAAACTAATTATAGCTAATATAAAAGACATCCCGGGTCTAATTCAAGGACTGGATAAAATAAAACAAAGAACGTACTGAAGTCTCGGAACATCTGCCCCCGGTTGCAAGAAATTCAAATTTGCTCCGAAGCAAATTAGCTTCGGGAACAAACTCGGTATCAAATGGTGGGCTATCTGAAGTCATAAACAGAGAGGTATCTAGAGTGACTACTGACATGTGTCAAACAAAAAGTTGAATACAATTTGGAAATGGAAAGCTGAGCTGAGATTGTGCGTGGGAAAAGATACACGGAAGAAGATAAAAGAGCACTGCTATGCCTAATTCAAAGCGAGTATACGATTGGGTTTCAATTTTATGCTCAGTAGTTGAAAATGGTGGCTAGTGAGTGCAGTCAACCAGTTATACAGACTCCAGTCCAAATCATTCTGTATTTTGTCACTTTATGGAGCAACAAATAATTCAAGTTTAGTTGAACAGCATGTTTTTAGGTAGGATTTGGAATGTGACAAACAAAGAGAAAAAAGACAGCCATATTCAGTGTGTGGGATTTTTTTGTACCAAAGAAAAACCTCGACAATATCTTGAAATCCGGCATAGTTTTCTTTCTCCCAGTTCTTTTCGATGTCTCATGCCGATCTTCAGCAGGTTTTTGTCCGTCCCGTGTCGGACGATTACGGTTAGACCACTGACGACTCGTGCAGTATTTTCTGGCGTTTAATGCTGTTCGATTTGACCACCTGTCGAGGCAGAAAAGTTATTGTGCAAGATCACGGAATCGGCACTGGATATCACCCCGTGACAGTGACACAACGTCACTGGCGACCCAGGATTGTACAAGTTACGTCACAACGAATTATCACACAATATATCGTTGTCAGCAAAGTCCTCGGTTGCTCCCATGGGGGTTCTGGGTTGTCTTCATACTTTGGCCGAAAATTAGTCCTGTTTGTTGTAGTAGTCCTTGGGGGGGAAGTTGCGCGTCGCTATTGTGATGGAACGCATTTTCAGCGACTTTTTTCAAACTTACTCTAATACTCCGACGTGAGTAAAATATTTCTAAATACAGAGGGGTGCAGAAAAAACGGCCACCGCTGTAGCATCGTTATTCCTCATCCGATCTTAAAATTCGAAAACCAGTTTAAATGGTTTTATGTCTTCTTTGATTTGACAGTAAAAAATATTTTTTTTGTTATGATGCTTCTGAGCACTGATAGTCAACTTTTGTTTTTCAAATGGCCACAATATTTTTTTAATTTATTTTTTGATTCCTTATGCTTATCTGAATATGATGATGCACCAATATCACACTTTTTTTTATTAGACACGAAGAAAAAAAATTGAAACTGCGAAATTTTTACACATCACAGTAGCATCACAACACCCACGATATGCACGCGATCTGGTAGGCTGGGTGCAAAATGATGTTCAAAAGCACATAGTAGGTTAGGCGTTCGATTTTTCGAAATGTAAATGTCAAAATGTTTTCAAAATCCAAAAGAAGCTGTCGGTCTCTGAGACGTCTTCATTCTCTATTTTCAGCTTATTATTTTACACATTTTTAAGTAGATATTGTGACCTGTCAGGACAAGAACGTCTTATTGATTTTTCATTCCCACAATACACACTTGAAAAGATATGAAATAGTAAGCTAAAAATAGGGAATGAACAAGTCTTACCACGGGTTCCACCAAAAAATTTAAGAGCGGTTTAAGCTAAACCGAGATTAAACGGATTTTTTTCTGGTCAATGTTGCTAGATTCATTTTGGAAAATACGTTAAATCGCAAGTATACCACCCTTTGGTTAATTACTCAACGTGAAACCTGAATTTACATTGATCATTTGGCCAGAATTCATCAAAATAAATCTCGAGTTAGCTATCAGCTGGTTAAATATTTTGGTGGAACCCATAGTGCCCGTGGTTCGATTAAAAATCGAATGGTATACCGCATTTAATGATTAAAGCAAGCCATTTGGTACAGTTGCCCTTGAGACCTATTTGAACGATTTGGCCCGTAGTTCCTGAAAAAAATTTATGCGGTCTCAAAATTTGGGGGGGGGGGAGTGAAAAATTATAAAAAATCTTCAAAATAATTCCTTCCACACTAAAAACGTGTTTTTGAGGCCTATATAGAGCAATCTACCTCTAACTAGTATGATCTCAGTACCCACCTCATGAACCGGGCACCGGAAGTCAAAACTAAGCGCCATTTTGGAAAAAAATTAAGTCAAATGAGAAAGCAACAAAAGATCTTGTGTGGGGTATCCTTTCCAACGTTTTCTGGATCGCTGAGCACGATTATGATAAGTAAAATACGATTTGAGTTACGGGGTTAAAGTTACTAAAACAATCCCATGGATAAGGTACTTGTTGGGGGTAGAAATAGCAAACAGCAATAATACGTAAAGGTATTCAGTCTTCAAAAAATGTATGCCAATCAACATTGCACAATATAAAAATTATTGTGTCATTTCCAGTGAGAAAATTAAACATGTCCATCTTGATCCGACCACCGGAAGTCGAAAAATAAGCGCCATTTTGGAAAAAAAACTAGTCAAATTCAAAAGCAACAAAGGGTCTTGTGTGGGGTATCTTTTTCAACGTTTTGTGGGTCGCTGAGTGAGATTATCATAGGTAAAATACGATTGGTTCAATCAAATTAAGCAACAATCGGCCAAAATCCGAAATAAAGTTGGAAGTTGATGAAATTTGGTGATCGATGGAGAATTTAATGTAGAATAGCATACTAAAATTTCCGAAAATTTCAAGGCTTGGAATTTTTTTGGGCGTCATCCTTGAATTTCCGGTTCTTCTAACCAGTTTACAAGTTATTCAGAGTGAACCAGAAATCTTCAAAGATAATAACGCTCTTTGATTGGTCAAAAAAAAATCCAAGTTGGCCAAGTTTTTCTTAATTTGACTGGACTAATCGTATTTTACCTATCATAATCGTACTTAGCGACCGACAAAACATTGGAAAATATACCCCACCGAAGACCTTTTGTTGCTTTCTGAATTTGACTGATCCTTTTTTCAAAATGACGCTTTTTTTCGATTTCCGGCGGCCAGATCTTGAGGTGGGTACTTGAATCATACTAATTAGAGGCAAGTCGCTGTATATCGATCTCAAAGACGAACTTGTAGGGCAAGGAGTTCTTTCAAAGAGTTTTTCCTAGTTCTCACTTCTCCTCTGAAATTTTGAGCCCGCATGTAATTTTTTCAGAATCTACGAGCCAAATCGTTTGCTCCCTTTCCTACGTCTACACTCGAGACTTTCCCTCTCTTGTTAACTTCTGCCAGAGATGATTTCACACAGCCCTCGATCAACTGAAACGGCCCCTGTTTTTTTTCTGAACACTCACATTGTGACGAACGTTCCCAAAGAGATCGTCTCCTCTGATACAGGATTGAGTGAGCTAAATGGTGTTCAATTTGGTGCAATGGAGGAGGCAGACGGCCAAATTTTTCTTGACGTCCAGGATATGGTTTTGCACGGTGCCAAAAAAGTGCTGATTTGAAGTAGTGACACCGATATTTTTGTGCTGGTTGTATCTTCTTTCATCAGTTGGAAAAAACAAGGCTTGGAAAAATTCTGGCTCCTTTTTGCGCAGGGATAAGCCGGCGCTATATTAGGTGTTCATATAGCATTGCTGAATCTCTAAGTCAAAACAAATCAATCGCTCTCAGGGTATTCCATTTAGGTACAACCTCATTTTTCAGTACCAAAGATAAGGTCAACAAGGACTTCTTGGCAGAGCGAAGAGGCTACCGAAGCATTCAAGAAACTTGTGTGTCCAATGACGAGTTGGATGATATGTAACATTATTCAAGCCTTGGAAATGTTCACGGTTCGGTTGTATGGCATCGACAACCAAATATGTGTTCTTGTGTGAATGAAGCGTGAAAAAATCTTTTTGCGTCAAAAGAAAAAGTCATCAGTGCCATGCCATCCCACCTACTCGTCGCGCGTTGATACAGCACATGAAAAGAGCCGCTTACCAGGCCAGCCGAATATGGGACAGGGCAGTTGATGGAAGCACATCTTAGAAGATTTGTGATTTGTGATTTAGAAGAGAGTAACGTCCAAGTTCAAGATGGACATTGTTAATTTTTTTTATTGCAAGTTATATCTTTTCTCATTTTATGGAGCACAATAGTTAATTGTGATATGAGGAGCTTGTGGTGTGGTAGTATTCGCATTTGACTACCACTCCAGAGGTCGCGGGTTTGATTTTCGCGGATTTTCGCCTCGAAAACAAGCTCCTTGGTTCAGTTGGAATGCTTGCTAAATGCAAGACTGTGTGTCGCATAGCACGTAAAATACGAACGATGGTGCCGACCCCATGCGATGTTGATGGTCGTTAAAAATCCCTACCCTGGTGTTGGAACACACAGGGGTTCGGCAAAATCTCCTGTATACTGGAGGACACCATTCACCGGCGTTGGTGTTAGTCTTCGTTAAATCCGACGGTCAATAAACGAATGAAAAAATATTGCGATCTTGTGCAATGTTGATACATTTTTCCAAGACTGCTGAATACGTTTACGTATCATTGCTGTTTGCTATTTCTACCCTCAACTAGGGTACCCTATCGTCATGGGGTAGTTATAGTTACTTCAGACTTGTTACTCAGATCGTATTTTACCTCGTATTTCACCTATTCAATTCAGTTTAATTCAATTCATGGTTTCTAAAAATTTAATTTTTATAACAAGAGTTTTGGTTAAGACAAATTGAGATAAATATAAGGTTAAATCAAGACAAAATGTTAATAAATACCAATAAAATATTAATTAATAAAAATGCCAAATTTATAGTCACTCGTTAAGGGCAAATGATCATAGGTAGTTTTAGTTTCTTCAACCCCGTAGCATAAATCGTATTTTACCTATCATAATCGTACTCAGCAACCCAGAAAACGTTGGAAAAGACACCCCACACAAGACCTTTTCTTGGTTTCTGAATTTGACTTATTTTTTCCCAAAATGGCGCCTATTTTTCGACTTCCGGTGGCGGCATCGTGAGGTGGGTACTTAGGTCATACTAATTAGAGGCACGTAGCTCCGTATCGACCTCAAAAACGTATTTGTAGGTCAAGGAATTATTTCAAAGATTTTTCCTTATTTTTACTTCTCCCCCCCCCCCAAATTTGGGCCCGCATCGAAATTTTTTTAGGAACTACGGGCCAAATCGTTTAAATAGGTCTTGAGAACAACTGTACCAAATGGCTTGCTTTAATCATTAAATGCGGTATCTTTATGCGAACCACGGGCACTACCACGGTTAGAGACGGACAGCTTCTTTCGGATTTTGGAAACATTTTGACATTTACATTTTGAAAAACCACCTGACCTGCTATGTGCTTTTGAACATCATTTTGCACCTAGCCTACCGGATTGCGTGCATATCGTGGGTGTTCTGACGCTACTGTTGTGTGTGAAAATTTCGCAGTTTAATTTTTTTTCTTCGTGTTCAATAACAAGAAGTGTGATATTGATGCATCATTATATTCAGATAATTGTAAGAAATCCGAAAAAAAATTAAAAAAATATAGTTGCCATTTGAAAAACAAAAATTGACTGTGAGTGCTCAGAAGCATCATAATAAAAAAAATATTCTCTACTGTCGAATCATAGAAGGCATTATACCATTCAGAATGATTTTTGAATTTTGAAGATCGGATAAGGAATAACGATGCTACAGCGGTGGCCGTTTTTTATGCACTCCTCTGTATATTAGGAACTGAATGTAAACCCAGCAGGAATTCAGATTCTCGCGGGTCAAACAGGAGATTCTTGTGTCGTGCTTGATCGGAGCTAGATGTGCCGGACGACGTCTGTCAAAATTGGCTTTCAGAGGTGGGTAATTTTTCATTTTATTCAGCAACATCATTTCCCAAACGCTTCTGGTGTGACTGCATTAGTTTTTTTGGGTGATGCAATTTTTGTTTCCAAAATCGAATTCACCTGTTCGGGCGTCAAGTATATTTGTTTCCGGGAATTCAGAACAAAGAAGAAGACCGAAAAGGGGTTTTCGCGGTTTTCACAGCCTAGTTTGAAGCGAGGATGGAGGCTCCCTACGCGTGTCATGTAATCTACCAATTTTCGGGGATGCCCTACGGCACTGTTGACGCTGGACGCGGGGTTAGGTACTAGGTACCTACGCGTTTTTGCCATGGATGATGTCATATTCGTGTTGCTCTGCATTCTCAAGAAACGCACATCGGTGCCTCGCGAGAAGAACTGCAGGTTCTAAAACTAACGCCTATGGGATTTTCTTTGTTTCACGTTCGAGCTTAGTGCGTATACAGGAATTACAGGTCTCGGCCAACTCATTATTTCCTCTTTGAACATGAATAATTTACTTTTTTGTCTGGGTCTGTTTTACGTTCTAATTTTTGATGTCATTTTTGTTGTCATGTTTTTATGCTCGCTGCTATGTTTGTCAGTTATTCAATGTAGGTATTTCACAGGATCCAAATTATCACCCCTATTTTTTCTTGTAATGGGTTTTTACTGTTGATGATTTTATCTGCATTGTTGATTTGTTGATTTATTATGCATTGTTTACTGATGTGTTTTACATTTGTTCACTGATGTTTCTGCTATTTTGTTATACTAATTGCACTGAAGGTGCGTTCAGTCAGCTTATTTAGCCGTAAGTTTTGATTTTAGTCGCAAGCGCAGCGACGCCTATTGGCTCTTATGAACCAGCCTCCTCAGAACAGCCAATAAGCGATGCAGCGCTTACGACTAAAATTGAAACTTGCGACTAAATAAGCTGACTGAACGCACCTTTACACTGAATACCAAAATTTATCAGTGAGTTTTTGTTATTCATTTGTCACATATGTGAGAGTCTTCTTCTTTGGGCTTAACTCAGGGGTTTGTTTGACTGGGTTCTTCCACTGAGTGCCCTTTTCCGAATCCGTCACTCTCCTCTTTTTCTTCGACTGACAGTATGACATATTTTGCTCTTGTGTTTTTGATTGTTGTTCATTTTGTCTACTGTGTGTCATTTTGCAATTCTGTCAGTTCCATTTAGTGAGGCGTTTTATGAAAAGAACATAATTCATTTGAATTTTGCTGATGATTTCAATAAAAATTCATTTTGTTTGCTGTCAATTCGTGTTTTTGTCCAACTTTTCAATTTCGCCGTACATAACAGGACTCTTGGTGGCACCAGCAAGTGTTATTTCACTGAATAACCTGGAATTGTTTGTTGTTTGGCAATAGTAGCATCTACAGAGGCAATTTGTCACACTCACCTGCTTGAGAGCCTGTACATGGATTTATGCTTTAATTCGGTGCAATTATTTGCCTATGCTTGTTTAAAATCGTCAAAAATAAAGTACGCTTTCTGGTACGCTGTTAACCTTAAAATTACTGACGCTGCTTTGACTTTGACAGCTCGCGGAGTACAGTTTATCTACGAGGAGGTTTTTTCGATCGGCAATGACACAACGAACTGCACCTGCTAATTCTTGTTATTCTCAGAAGAATAAAAATCGGTTAATCGGACGTTAGAAAATCAAAAATAAATAGTACTATTCCGTAATAAACTGCTCACAAATTGAAGTGGATATTTTTGAAAAATGGTTTTTTTAAAATCGTCACAAAATTCTTGAAAATCGCTAGATTGTGAAACCGCTTGCACTGTTTTAAAGAAAAATGTCTATATTTCCAAGAACTACTGAAGTCCTCCACAAAAATCACATGGATATGTCTAATACAGGGTGATGAAAAAAGTCGTTCAGTTTTGTTCTTTTTTACTCTCGTGCAGGAGATTGTTCATCCACCCTGTACACCTATATTTACTTGGATCTTATAGTCTGCAGCTTATGTAACTCGTCAGTTTTTAGTTTTCCGCTTTCCGTTGCGTACTTACCGAAATATAGCCTTTTCACTTTCCAAAGTCGTTTTATCGATGAATCTACTAAATCCGGACGCTACTGGATTTTTTTTGTACTAAGCAATGCCACTTGGTACTTTTAGAACGATTTTTGCGCAGATTTCAAAATTTACCAAGGTATGGCATCTCAACCATCTGATGTATACAGGGTGTCGCAAAGAAATCATTTATAAGATTCATTTTATTTCGAAATAATCAGTAGCAAAATGCCGTTGCAAAGATCAACTCCAGGTAAGTTCGATATCGTGGCAAATATCTTGCGGAATGGTACAAGGCAAAGAGAAATTGTCAATTTGGTGAACGTATCACAAAGTGTCTTCGGTGGGCAAAGAGACGACTCCTGGCCACTGGCAGTGCCCAGTGCCCGAATTACACATGGAGAAGGTCGGAGAATAATTCCAGTAATGGACGATCTCTTCTTGTTAGACATGAAATTGTGAAATTGAAAAGTGAAATTTTCTCCAACCTGTAATAAGGTGTCAGAAACAAATTTCTTCGTTCATGCGACACCCTGTATATTTTTATGTAGTCTTCCATTTGAAATCTGCTCAAAAAATCGTTTTAAATGTACCAAGTGGCATTGTTTTGTAAGCACCAAAAAATCCAGTAGCCTCCCGGATTTATTCATTGACAAAGTGACTTTGGAAAGTAAAAAGGCTATATTTTGGTAAGTACGCAACGGAAAGCGGAAAAATAAAAACTAGCGAGTTACATAAGCTACAGACTATAAGATCCAAACAAGTATAGGTGTACAGGGTGGATAAACAATCTCCTGCATGAGATTAAAAAAGAACAAAACTGAACGACTTTTTTCATCATCCTGTATTAGACATATCCATGTGATTTTTGTGGAGGACTTCAGTAGTTTTTGAAAATATCGACATGTTTCTTCAAAACAGTGCAAGCGGTTTCACAATCGAGTGAATTTCAAGAATTTTCTGGCGATTTTAGAAAAACCTTTTTTTAAAAATATCCACTCCAATTTGTGAGCAGTTTAGATAACATTCCATAAACGCTCTGATATGTAAGAATTCGTGTCGGTCATTGGCTGTTGCCTAGACAATAACAATGTAACAGAGCCTTTATGGAATGTTATTTTCTGGAGAATCGCACCAAAAGTGTCGAATCTTACATTTTAGGTACCTACCTAGTTACCTACCTACGCATAAAACGACGCAAGTAGTTCAAATGTGTGACAGGTATGTAACCTCATTCACAGACTTTTCAGGTATGTAACCTCATCCACAGCCTGTTTGCAACCCTCTTCTTGCAACTAGAGTACATTTGCTCCGCAGCAAACCTAACTTCCTCGTTCTTGCAACTGGTCACTAAAGAATCAATATTCTCGATTACGGGTTGCATGTTGATAGGGATCGAGAAGTAATAGCGCAAACGGAATGGTTCTGACTTCACAACAGTTTTTCACTATTTTGTTCACCCTCTGTGAAAAACATGACGTCTCTCGATTTTCACATCAACGTGGGTACATTTCCAGAAGTCGAACACCGCAGAAGGAACCGAAATTGTTCAAAGCAATCAAGATCTAAGCGCACCTTGTTTTATGCATCATGCGACGTCTGTCTTGTTGCGTAGTTTATTAGCGTAGAGAAGCTGCAAAGCTAGAATTCAGATCAGTAGGTGAAATTCGGTTGAATTTCATCGCCAGACCGCATGCCGAAGGCGCCGAGACGTGCAATAAAGCCAGGACTCAGATAGGACTTTTACGACGATTACTTGATTAGACTATCAACTAGTGTATAAGTGCAAGGAAGGGGGTCGATATGCAATAATAGAACGAGGCAGAATTACACGGCTGCAGCAACCGCAGTGGTTGTCTGGAGGGGTCGTAATTGCTTATTTCGTATTTTCGTAGCCGCAGATAACGTCGGAAGATGCAGAACCTCCGAACTTGGAATTAATGTCCTCCGACATTACCTCCACTTCTCTGTTCTAGACGACGACCACCACGCAAACATGCGATGATTCGTCGTCGTTAAAAACCCCTTATAGAAACAGCAAAAACATTTAGCGTTGACGCGGAAAAATCAACTTCTATTAGCGTCCATCAGTAGCAATATCATTTATTCGTCTCTGATGCGGGATGCTCCCGACCGAATTTTTCGGCCCTGAAAATTTTCGACCGCTCTCTGGAAGTCCCCTTCTCTTTTGAAAGCATCAATTCCCAGAATTCCGCGGACCAATTACGGCCACCTGAATTATCGCAATAAAAAATGAGCGCCGCGCCGCTTTTTTGTTTGTTTTTCGCCCATAGCCAGCGCGTTTCGACGTTTACATTTTCCGAATAATAAATTTTCTGCGAGAAAACATAGCGCGAACCGGAGAAAAATGCACAGGTTGCGTTGTTCGTTTCCGGGGACGCAATCAAATGGCAGCGCCGTTTCACTAAATTAAATTATCGGAGAAAATAGGGCGCCAGTATTATTATAGTGCTAGCGGTACGCAAAAAAAAGTGGCATTTGATGATACAAGCAAGCCACTTTGCATATTTGTTGTCTAAACCCATTAGAAAAATTTGACCCGCAGTTCCTAAAAATTCATCCCTTAGGACCCGAGATTTGGGGAGGGGGAGGAAATACTATAAAAAAAATACCGAACTTTTTCATCCAAACCTGCTGAGGCGTGTTTAGTGTCAAAACTATATAACTTGAACCTCCTCGATACAATGACAACGTCAAAACTCTCGTGCGGTCACCGGAAGTCGAGTTAAGTCGTCAACTTTGAAAATTAGAGCTGAAGGTCAAAATTACAAAGTAAGCCTCAATTACCCATATGTTGGGTATCGATTCATAGGTTTTCGGGGTCGCTGAGAACGTATGAAATGAAACAAAAACGATTGGGTTCACCGTTCGCCCATATGGTCTACCTATGGGCCCAGAAGTCAGGCAAGCGAGAAAAATCCTACAAATTTTCGAAAATAGAAGTGAAATAATAAAGTGAAATAGCTCCAATCTGTACTTGATGATGATGCTGTACCAGCTGTTCTATGTGAAATTCATGATGTTCACCTGTGAGCTGTCAAAAATCTGAAATGGCGCCCATTTCAAACACTCGGGGGAATAATTTATCGTGATTTTCTTTAGGGAGCTCCTACGTGTCACTAGCTGAGCACATGTTGTTCATCAGTGAACAACGACCATGAAAGTTCTTTACACTACTGGTGGTATCTTGCATCGTTCAAAAGATATCCGACGCGAAACTGTTTCGGAACCGTTTTTAGACAATAGATTGAATACTTGAATAGGAGGAAAACCTTTGCATGTAAAATTGAAATAACCGACCTGAATTTATTTTGTCTGTTCCATGCAATCATGTCTTATGATGTATTTTGCCTGATTTGTCATTCCTGGTCTATGCATAGAGGGTCATAAGTCAAAGATGTCTGCCTCTGAAAGTTTAAAAATTTCATACCAACTTTATTGTTGGATTTGGATGAATAATAAATATCTACCGCACCTGTACATTACTATATTTCTGAGGAGTTCTTCACATTTTTATTCCTTTAATAATTTCAGAGATATAACCAACTACCTACCTAAAGTAGATGTACGTGAAATTTTAATTGAAAAATGACATCTACATGATGAAAACGAATGAAAAAATCTCTCGCTCTGCTACCGTTTTATCCAATAATGTTGCACTGTTGCAGAAAACAGGAAGAAATAGAGTGGCGGAAAAAAGATTTAATTACAAAAAGTCTGATAAAATATCTAAAATGCAAAAGGTCAGTACCTAAGATGTAAATCTAGTATGTCTAATATACAAAAAGTCCACAATATAAATACAAATCACCAAACATAGGAAGGGTCACAAGTTTCCTCCTTCTTTTCAGATCCACTGGATCAGGAAATGCTTTTGACTTGAGTTTCCTCCGTTTGTGTTAAGTCCACCAGATAAGGAGCTGCTTACTGCTTTTTGACTCGAGTTAAGTCTTTTTGTTCAAACTTACTAAGCAAGACTTAGTCGACGACTCTAGAGTCTGGACATCATTTAGAGGGCCTCAAAAGATGAAGGAAACCTGAATCAATCAGTAATTTTCATCTGGTGGGTCTGGAAAGAAGGAATCTGAGTCAAAAACCAACTCCTTCTGGTGGGTTTGGAAAGGAGGCAACTTGAGTCAAAAGCCAACTCCTCAACACTGGTAAGTCAAAAAAAGCAATTTGCTTATTTGGTGGATTTGAAGAAAAGGAAACTCAAAACCATTTATATTTTTGACGTTTTCTACATTGTACGGCTTGTGCTATAGATCTTTCAAATTTTAGCTCTTATGTACTGTCGATTTTTGTACTTTTGCGATTTGGATCTTTTGTATTCTAGATATTTTGCGATTTGGATAAAATGCATTAAATCTATCGTTTGTAGATCTTCCATGTTTGAGTTTTTCCGCCCCCCTCCCCCCTCCGCTTTTGGACAAAGTTAGCACGAAATTTTCTAAATAACCCTACAGCGGCGGACATCTTGGATTTGTGACCCTCCATATATCTACCAGGAATGACAGATCACGCATTCTAAACTATAAAACATGACTACATAAAACAGAACAAATATCTTTAGGTCGGTTATTTCAATTATACATGCAAAGTTTTTCCTCCTAATCAAGTATTCAATCTATTGTTCAAAAACGGTTCCGAAACAGTTTCGCGGCGGATATCTTTTAAACGATGCAAGATACCACCAATAGTGTAAGAAACTTTCTTAGTCGTTGTTCACTGATGAACAACATGTGCTTAGCTAGTGACACGTAGGAGCTCCCTAAAGAAAATCACGATGAATTATTCCCCTGAGTGTTTGAAATAGGCGCCTTTTTGGATTTTTGACAGCTCACAGGTGAACATCATGAATTTCACATAGAACAGCTGGTACAGCATCATCATCAAGTACAGATTGAAGTTATTTCACTTTATTATTTCACTTCTATCTTCGAAAATTTGTAGAATTTTTCTCGCTTGCGTGACTTCTGGGCCCATAGGTAGATCATATGGGCGAACGGTGTACCCAATCGTTTTTGTTTCATTTCATACGTTTTTAGCGACCCCGAAAACCGAAGAATCGATACCCAACATATGGGTAATTGACGCTTACTTTGTAATTTTGACCTTAAGCTCTAATTTTCAAAAATGACGACTTAACTCGACTTCCGGTGACCGCACAAAAGTTTTGACATTGTCATTGTATCGAAGAGGTCTGAATTATATAGTTTTGACACCAACCACGCCTCAGCAGGTTTGGATGAAAAAGTTCGGTATTTTTTTATAGTATTCCCTCCCCCTCCCCAAATCTCAGGTCCTAAGGGATGAATTTTTAGGAACTGCGGGTCAAATTTTTCTAATGGGTTTAGACAACAAATATGCAAAGTGGCTTGCTTGTATCATCAAATGCCACTTTTTTATAATAATCCTGGTGTACCGCTTGCACTATTATAATTAAACGCAAAAAAACTGCGTAACGCTGTTTGACACTTGAATTAGTGAAATCGATAGGTAAGCGGCGGGCGTCTTCAACGAATTTCTACACGGTTGTGCGCTTTTTAATTGGAATTTTCGGATGTGGCTACCTGTGGAATAATAATTATTTCCCCCGTCAATCCCGTTTAGGTCTTTGGTATATGGGGACCTGATGAATAAAGATTGAGCAATTGCTTCTGCTCACAATTTGCTTGGGTGTCCCGCATTTTGAGTGCTCATCATTTCTACAAAATGGAAGTCAGAAACTCGAGAGTTGGCATGCTTCAAGTAGACAGTTGTCAAATCAGTCATGTTGTAGAACACAAGATACAACGTTTCATTATTTCAAAAATTTACAGTTGACCTCCAAAAAAACTAGCGCACCTGAAATTTTCCTCACGTTAGATCTTTATAATTGTTGAACAGGGAATGGGATTCGGACGATTTTTTTGAGCAACGATCAACGAATGCCTGTTTTTCTGGTGAACTTCAATTTATTGCACGGAGTATACCGCAAGCGACAAAGAATCCGTCGTGGGCATGGGTCATATCGAATCCCCGTTCTTCCTCCATAATTCCATTTTTGATTTGTCTTTTAGTGTTGTTATTGGAGAAACGAATCTTTGTTTAGAGAAGATTACTTTTTCAATTGAAAAAAATTGCCCAATTTTTAGAGAATTTTTTGTTTCATGCCGATAACAGTGGTGACAAGAATAAATCATTCGAGAAATGCTAAAATGCTCTTTATCGGGTATTTCTCGCCCTAGCTATAATCAGGGCATCTAAACTACGCAACGGAATTATTGTCGTACTCCAAATTTCAGCCTTTTTTCAAAACAAGAGAACTCCCGACTGGTTTGAACAATTTCAGTTCTGTTTAGAGCATTTGAGAGCTTCATTCTCTAGGTATAGAATCGTATCAATGTGAAGATTGAAAGATGTCAACTTGAGTTTATACAGGGTGTTGAAGAAAGTAGTGCAACATTTATAAAGTTTGACATACTCCCATTTGACATCAAACTTCTTTTTTAGTTTATTTAAGCGCGTCAGCAGCAAGGCTATTGGCGCTGTCTAAATATTACGTATTTACAGTTTATGTACAATAGTGTGTATGTTTACATGTATCACATCAGAGCAATGATTTAGATATTATAGTCGTGTGTATAGCCCAATTTCTTTCAAGAAGTTCATGAGTTCGTCTGCTTCTTGTCCAGATACGATGTCTTGAAGTTCAGCTGGTAGTTGATATTTTCTTCTTGTTTCTTTCAACTCTGCACATTCCAGTAGGATATGCTCGACAGTAAGCAGCTGTTGGCAAGTGCCCATTTCACATTGTGGTGGTTCCTCTTGGGACAAGATGTGTCTGTGAGTCGTGAGGGTGTGTCCGATGCGAAGTCTGCTGAGGATGACCTTGTCTTTTCGAGGAAGACATCAAACTGTTTATTTTGAATTTCAACATCAATGTCATTTAGCTAAAGTTCATATCTCGAAACGGTTTTTGATTTATTTCTGTATCTCTTTTATTTACAGGGTGGTATCGAAAAACGACCTTTTGGTCTTCTGGTGATAACATTTCCTCTTCTTTACCAATTTCCAAAATCCAGGACTTATATTGAAGCTGAAGGCTTAGATGAGAAAACCCAATGATCAAAATCGACTAAAGACCAACATAAAAAATATAGGGTGAAATCAAAAGTGACATATGAGTATATTTGTTTAGGAATTCGACCGGGTGGAGAATTGAATGAAAATCAACATTGTTTTCGGATGAGGCATTCATTCTGAACACTCTTCGATGTTTCATGATCGATTGTCACAAGAATGATCGATGGAGGGATCAAATTAGAATTGCGTGTTTCTGAGGTTGAATTAGCTTTCTCGCTGCTGGTCTGAAAATGTTCGTAACCAACGTTACAACATTAAGAACAATCGGAAACAGACAGTTCGCTTCGCTCTGTTTTCTACGGCATTTGCAGGTGAGTAATAGCGCTGCTTCTCCTTGGAAAACATGCAGCTGCAATTTGGACCCTCTAACCAAAGTTCTTGCCACAATCAATCATGAAGCATCAAAGAGTGCTCAGAATGAATGCCTCATCCGAAGTCAATGTTGATTATCATTTAATTCTCCACCCGGTCGAGTTTCTGGACAGATATATTCATATGCCACTTTTGATGCCACTCTATGTTCTTAATGTTAGTCTTGATTCGATTATGTTTATTGGGTTTTTTTACTTGAGGCTTCAGCTTCAATATGGCTCTGGATTTTAAAAATTGGTCAAGAAGGAGAAATGTTATCACCAGAAAACCAAAGAGTCGTCTTTCCGATACTACCCTGTATAAATAAAAGAAGATAGAGAGATAAATCACAAACCGTTTTGAGATATGAACTTTAGCTACATACCATTGATGTTGAAATTCTGTTGAAAATGGGAACATATCAAACTTTATAAATGTTGCACTAGTTTCTTTAACATACTGTTACGTATTTCGCGTACGGGTTCGAATATAATTGAGACGATCGTTTTAAAACGCACACTGTTCATTTATTACTGCGTACTATAATAATTACACGCCAACAATGATCTACTTGGAATATATCCCAGGTACTTCGCTTTTATCCGCTCGCTACCACTCCGCATTCCAATCCAATACTGCCCGTGAGCTGCCGGTTGATGCCCTATAGAGGCCTCTGAATAGTGTTCCCGAACTTTCCGTCATCTACCAGCAATTTCCATAGTGGCCCGGCATATGCGGTTTCTAGATGACTCTCTACACGCACGCTCTGGAATGCACAAGAGCACAAGAAATTGTGTTCTATGACGGGGTGGGGTAGAAAATTCTGATCAGGGCTAGAAAAAAACAAGCGAATATGCCTCATGGGCATGAGGCTCAGTAGCGCACTTCCTTTTTGAAGAATTAGTGAACGCAAGATGTTAATCAGGGTTCTACCGTTATTTGGGCAGAAATTTTAATATGGCGGCCAAAATAGCGCCAGAATCATAAAATTTGGCTTAAGAATCAAAATGATCGTACTATAGACAAGGGTAAGTTCCAATGAAATCGTTCCATGAAAATTGTTTCACTAATAAGAGATTTCAATATGGCGGCCAAGATGGTGGCAGAACGTTGGAATTTGGCTGGAGAATAAGAATGATCATACGAAACAAAAGTAAGTCTCAAGCTCCATGGAAATCGTTAAGTGATAAGAAATTTCAATATGACGGCCAAGATGGCGGCAGAGCATCATTTGTCCAAAATCGGATGTATTTTGATAAAGTTCACATCGCCTGTGAATTTCACTCAAATCGGACCACTTTCAGAGAAATTCAAAATGGCGGATCATAGATGGCGGCCAAGTGACAAAAATCATTGGTCAACTTTATATGGGGGACACGTTTGCATTTCATTGGCGTTTGCACCACATCAATATATCTTTTCGTTGAGGCATAATTCTCCTAGTTCTATCACTTCGAAACATGTTCAATAGTGAGAATACAAGATGACGGCGGGGCATCAATTGTCAAAAATTGGATGTATCCTGATAAAGTTCACATCGCCTGCAAATTTCACTCAAATCGGACCATTTTCAGAGAAATTCAAAATGGCGGATCAAAGATGGCGGCCAAGTGACAGAATATATTGGTCAAGTTTATATGGTGGTCACGTACGTATTCGATTGGCGTTTGCAACACATCGATATCTTTTTTCGTTGAGGCATAATTCTCCTTTTTCTATCACTTCGAAACATGTTCAATAGTGAGAATACAAGATGGCGGCGGGGCATCAATTGTCGAAAATTGGATGTATCCTGACGAAGTTCACATCGCCTGCAAATTTCACTCAAATCGGACCACTTCCAGAGAAATTCAAAATGGCGGATCAAAGATGGCGGCCAAGTGACAAAAATTATTGCTAAACTTTATATGGTGGTCACGTACGCATTCGATTGGCGTTTGCAACACATCGATATCTCTTTTCGTTAAGGCATAATTCTCCTAGTTCTATCACTTCGAAACATGTTCAATAGTGAGAATACAAGATGGCGGCGGGGCATCAATTGTCAAAAATTGGATGTATCCTGATGAAGTTCACATCGCTTGCAAATTTCACTCAAATCGGACCACTTTCAGAGAAATTCAAAATAGCGCATCAAAGAAGGCGGCCAAGTGACAAAAATTGTTGGTCAAGTTTATCAAGTTTATATGGTGGTCACGTACGCATTCTATTGGCGTTTGCAGCACATCGATATCTCTTTTCGTTGAGGCATAATTCTCCCAGTTCTATCACTTTGAAACATGTTCAATAGTGAGAATACAAGAAGGCGGCGGGGCATCAATTGTCGAAAATTGGATAGATCTTGATGTGGTTCACATTGCCTGCAAATTTTATTTCAATCGGATCACTTTTACAGAAATGCAAAATGGCGGATCAAAGATGGCGGCAGAATAACAAAAAAACAAAAGTCAACTTGACATCCTGGACATGTGTTAGTGTTAATTAACTGATTACAATTTGTGATTGTGAACATTGTTTTTGACCATGAAACTTTGTCTCAAAAATTTGGCTTTTTCATTTAAGAAGTGACTTTTTGAACAAAGACTCCTTTTTCTGTTAGTAATAGAGATGAAAAGGTGAGTCGAATATGGAATTTTAGAGGAAGTATGAGGCTTCTATATGAGATCATGATAGATTCATTGTCGCTTGCGGTCCACTCCGTACAATGAATTGAATTTCACCAAAAAAAACGTGCATCGACATAGCCTTCCGCATTTTCATGAAGTTCGTCATTAAGGAAGAAGTTGTCCATACTAGAGTACTCCTGAGAGATGACACCACAAAAAAAAATCGTCACCGTCCCGTCATGAACTGCATGAGCATTTGAAAGATACATTCGTACCCTTATTGCAGATATAGGCTTGGAAGTCTGTTGCAGGATGGCTTGATGAACATTCAATCGAAATAGTTTCTCAAACATAGCTTTATAAACTCAAGTTATGATTTATAAAAGACAAGGTTCTACTTATTTTAAAACGTCTTGCGCTCAAACTCGGTCGGCGGTCATTGCTTTTGGAACACCTTTCATGTAATAAACGCCGGGACCTCTATCCAACTTCAACTGATATGATAGGTGATTTTAAGCAATTTCTTATTCATTTTTCTCATTACGCCTACTGAAGCCAGGATCGAAGAAATTACTTATGTAGAAAAGACTAACGGCACGTGTAGATACTATTAATTTTTTAAGTGTATGTACCCTTACAATCCAATTAGTTGAATCAACCTAAGCTCGATTATGTAATCTTCTTTCATATTCTTGACGTTTATTGTAAAGTCAACATGTTTTCAGAATCATACCGCATGGGAGAGTAAACAGATATTCCCATTAATGCAATTAACCTTGACCTAAGAAAGTGCCTTTTCTGCAAAAGTCGAGGAAAATAATATTAAAACTAAGTAGACGGGAATCATTTGCACGCCGGATTGTGTTCACTACATTTGAGCTTCCGAACGAACATTGAAAACTTTGGGCTGGGCTAAGGTCTGGTATACCTATCCTGCTGGAAATTTACATGTGAGTATAGTATACATGACTCCGAATTAGACTTTTTTCGTCTATTTCTTTGTGAAAAGAAAAAACAGGATAAAAATAACTTATAGCATTTTCTATTCATACGTAGTTACTACTTATTTTTTTATCACTGAATTTTGTCATGTGTAACTAAATATAGATACATATACGAGCCCCGTCGCAATGAAGTTGGCACAATTAGCTAAAATTAGTTTGTCTTATCCATATGTTCGGTATTTAATCGCAAGCATTTTCACAAGCGACATATTATCAAAGGAGAAGGAGACTTTCTGTGAGAAACATTTTTCCAAAATGCAAAATAACAAAGAACCCAGCCGGTAGCGCGGGGGACTCCGTCTTTGGAAGCAATTCCAGAGATAGTGGGTTCGAATCCGGCCTGGGCCAGGTGAAAATTTGCATGCGCTCTCTAGTACTTTGGTGTGTACCACCGCGCGGTCACGTCAAGGGGGAAAAAGTGAAACGAGATTGACACCAAAAAAAGGGCGCTAATAACCTCGTTGTTGATGCGTCCATAAAATGGTGGGTGGTGTGCGAATCACCCGGCACCGCTTTCAGAGTACTGAGGCGGGGCTTAGGAGGGACTGCCAGTGAGTAAACGAATCCCCGCCCACTGCAAAAAAAAAATAACAAAGATGCAGCCCTCTAAAGTTGAAATTTAGCAAAAAAGTTTTTTTGATATCGTAACTTTTGAGCCGTTTGACTGTGCTGCTCAAACTTTCATCATTGTTTTCTTAAATATTATATGTCTATTTGAAGAAAACAACGTATTTGGTCAAAAGTGCCCTGTGACGTATGTATAGAGGGGGTTCTTCCTTTTTTGATCCCGTTTTCAGATTTCTTATTGAAAATAATTTCTGCTGCAAGATTTTTTTTATTGGTGGCGTAATTTTTGTGATATTTTTGGATAGAATTCATGTCAATAACATTGAGACGGGTCAAGTACATATTTTATAAAAAAACGTTAAAAAACAAAAATGTCTAACAATGTGATTTTTTTTGTTGCTCGTGTATCAATCTAAATAAATTGGGTTACCTCCAGCGAAATCAAAATCAGAATTTCCGCACGGCAGCCCTGACAACGACTTTTTTGCGTAGGTAAGTAACACCTACACAAAATCACCCTGTATATATGCCGCCACTGCTGCCAGAGTACAGCAGCGATATATCTTTAGCTTGGATAAAATAAGAAATAAATAATCCCGTCTCTTGGCGCGGCTGACTGGCGGTTCGTCTCAAAATTAAGAAGATTTCTCCAAATTCTTCTTCCTCAACTCGGACAACTTAACTGAAACAACGCTGCTTTTATGGCCTCAATAAGACAATATTGCGGTTTGTCCCCCGCTTTAAATCTTTGCTGCAGGTTACAGCGCAAAATATATGGCGGTTTGAAATTCAAATGGGAAGGCGATGTTTTCTTGGCCTGGGGAGATATTAAACTTCTCTCCGTTAGTATTTCACGCTGTACCTAACCGAAAAATCTCATCTAATGCTATGCGAAGCTTCCCGACCAAATTTTCCATCTATACCCTGTCTGAATTTTTTTAGGTCATTATTGTGTTCAGTAAGTCAGTAGGTTATTTGCTTTATATAATCCGTTCCAAGCTTGAAAGAACCACATTACAGCTTGCCATGAAAGATTTCAGTTTTTTTTTTTGGTGTCCCCGACTTTTTGTGTTTAGTGTTATTTTGATACAAGTGATGGACAGGGAGCTGGTGCCTCAAAACTTACGTCATAAGGTACATGATTGGAACCCTGTAGGTCTAAAATGTGCGTTGATAAGGTTGTTAGAAATTGCTTTGTCTTACATGTCAGACCGGGGGCTTTAGGTTATATAAGCTTGTCAATTTTCGACAAAATGGCCAAAAATTCACGTCATAAAGTACATGAATGAAACCAACTGGATTTTATGTGGGAACATCCCCTTAATCAAAAATCTGGTCGTAAGACAAGTTTGAAATTTTCAAAAAAAGAGCAAAATTTAATAATTTTTTCACAGGCGTTTTGTCGATAAAAATTAAATACAGGGTGCACGATTTGAGAAAATTTTGTCGATGTTGCACCCTGTAAGCGATATACCGGGTGTTTATAAATGTCTGTGATTGCATCGCCTTTGGAATCCGCTTTCGATCACTACAATTGCGCCTGTTACTGCGTTTTTCAGCCTGACCCATGCCTGCCGCGATCACAGATTCTTGTAAACACCTTATACCGGGTGTTTATAAACGTCTGTGATCGCGGCAGGCTTTGGTCAGGCCAAAAGTCGCAGTGAAAGGCACGATTCGAAAGAGTGATAGGAGATTCCAAAGGCGATATGATAACAAACGTTTATAAACACCCGGTACCATTGAAAAATTTTGTGGACAGATTCAAAACCTGCGTAAAAAACCATGTAAGAATCGCTTTTCATTCCTAAAATTATGTCAAAAGAGAAGTTTCCAGAAGGAGGTAAATTTTGGCCCTTTTTGAAAATTTCAAACTTGTCTTATGAACCGAGAGCCCCCCAATATTTTGTCTTGTGGTACCCGATTTTTGATTAAGAGGATGTTACCACACAAAAGCCCGTTGATTTCATTCATGTATCTTACTATGTAAATTTTTTACATTTTTCGAAAATTGACAAGCCTATCCCGACCTAAAGCCCCCGGTCTGACATGTAAGACAAGGAAATTTTCAACAACCTCATCAACGCACAATAAAACTACAGGGTTAAAATCATGTACCTTATATGACGTAAGTTTTGAAGCACCAGCTCCCTGTCCATGAGGTCACGTTAGAATTGTGTCCCTGTGACATGAAACATTCACCTGAACTACGCTCTGATTGACTGAACTGAATTTCATCTGACGGTTTCTGATCTACTATTGACCAATCTGAATTTCATCTGACGCTTTCTGATTTCCAACTGACCAATCTGAATTACACCTGACGCTTTCCAAATTACCTACAGTTGTCCAATCTGAATTACATGTGACGCTTTCTGAATTCCACTCGACGCTTTCTGATTTACTGTTGACAAAGGTGTAGTCCGCAGTCTGTCCTGTAAATGTGTGATGTAAAGTAAAATGATCTTTTCGAGGATTTTTTCGAGGATTTTTTGAAGCAAAAATAAAGTAAGCACCTGCAAAGTTTAAAAGCGAAACTATCAGCCCCCATCGGCCGCATTCTCCCAGCGCTCTAGCTTGTCACTTTATTTTTGCTCCAAAAAGTCATTCTATTGATTATTACATACAACGCCCTTGATTATTAGACCTACAAGGATAATATTCACTCATCTAAATCCCACTGTCAATGACAACGGAATAAAATTGATGTAAACAACAAAATCTGACAGCTGTCACTTCGGACTTCTTTTTCGCAATAATCACCAAAATATCACTCGTGCTCGAGATTTTCTCAAATAATTTTGGCCAGGCGTTTACATCGGGCTGGTTGTCCCTGGATAAATGCCCTCCTCCTACGGAGTCGGGCATTTATCGCTACAACCAGCACTCGCGATGGCCTGGCCAAAATTATCTTGAAAATCTAAGCACTTGTGATATTACTGTTGATTATTACACACAACGCCCTTGATTATTAGACCTACAAGGATAATATTCACTTATCTAAAGCTCACTGTCAATAGCAACGGAGTAAAATGGATGTAAACAACAAAATCTGACAGCTGTCACTTCGGACTTCCTTTTTGTAATAATCACCAAAATATCACTCGTGCTCGAGATTTTCCCAGATAATTTCAGCCAGGCATTTCCCTCGGGCTGGTTGTCCCTAGATAAATGCCTAAATGCCATTTATTGCTACAACTAGCACTCGCGATGGCCTGTCCAAAATTATTGTGATAATCTAAGCATTTGTGATATTACTGTTGATTATAGAAAGTGTATGGGATATACGTGCCAACATCAATAACTGAAAACTCCTTCACTGCAAAATTATCATAGTGTAATAATAATTGAAATTGAATGAACTAATTAAGATTATGGATTTGATTCCTAGAGCATGAAGTAGGTAGCTGAAGTAATTTTGTTGAGATGATACGTTGAAAGGCTTTCTCAAAGCCATTTAGTTAAAGTAAAGCTAGTATGTGGTTCCTACGTGGAGAGGCTGTCTATAGGGTTTCTATACTTGATTCAAATAATTTCCCGTAGTGCTGAGTTTTGCCAAAAGCTAACGGAACTGGTTAGTACCTACCTATGCTTGGAACGTTCCGTGAATCTGAATGCATGCAGTGATAATTCCACGTGGAATTGGAAATTGAAGTTTATTCAGGAGTTTATTTTACTTCCGAGAATTCTAATGCAAACCGTAACTGCAGCATTTTTGTTCTTCGCTCGCATAGTACCTATATACTGCTTAGACAGGTCAATCCTCTGTCCCGTGGAAAGATCAGACTGCGAAGGGTTTTTTCTGAGTAAGAAAACACACCCGCGTTAATAGTTAAAAAGCGCAGTGGGCGCACCAGCCGCCACGTGTTTTCTGTTATTTATAAAACGCACGAATCGATGAGTTTACCCAGAGACAATCGAACGAAATTCGAATTCTCCGGCCTGGCACCGATGACGAGTGTCTTCAGCACGAGATGCCGCACTGACGGAAATCTAGAATACGATGCGCGGTTTTGTGTATAGCTTGAACGACTCCATCATGTTTAATTAATCACCGCAAATAAACAGCCAGCCTTCATTCAAGTACAAAAATAAGATGGGCTACACACAACACAACACATCGATTTAATATACATTCAGCGAGGGAGAAGTCACGCGAGGGTTGCCTCCGTCCTGAACGCAGCACGCAGCCCTTTGCCCCAACCTCGACCAGACACAAATTATTTTATATATGATGACCTGATTTTGACCTACCCCTTCCGGCCGATCTCTGGGGGAATGTTGCCTAATGAAGGCGGTGGTGCTGCATTACGATCTCGCGAGCAATTAGCCTTGTGCTCCTTGTCCCTGCGCCTCCACCATTCTTGAGCCTTTTCGGGGGAAACATTCAATTTTTTTGCCTGCTGCGGGCGTAGGAGCCATAGCGCACTGTTGCACCTCAATGATACTGGGATATTCGAAGTGAAACTGCGCGAAAAATCAACATATTATCCAACAATGCGACGAAGTGGCTGACAATAACATTCAGCGAGCTCAAGCTATACATACCGACTTGAATTTCCACCGGTTTTCAAACAACGATGGCACTCGAGGAAAGCCTAGCGGAGCTTCAATGAAATGGAAAGCTAATGATGGAAAGTTGTATTCCATCATGAAGGGTAGTCAGATATTACATAAAAATACAGGGTGATTCAAAAGTGTCGGACCACCTTGAAGGTGCGTGATATGGGGGTGTAGTAGAGTGCTGGAAAGTTGTTGAGTGCTGGAAAAAAATTCTACGTCTTCAAGTTTTGAAGTTATGAAGGGACCAAACGTTAGTCCTTCGATCGCTCCTATTTTCGTTGTTACAAAAGATTTTAGTAAACTGTTAATGAAAAAATAATGAGTACAAAAAATCAATCTCTGAATCTGTATTGAACTTCTTTTTTCTATCCAGGGGAGTCATAATCTACAAAAATAAAGTTGTCCTAAAAATCCAGAAGTGAAAGAATTCGTTTGAGGTGAATTGTGCTTTATTGTGCTGTACATAGTATAGGACCCCTGTGACTGTTTGCAGGCACCTTCACAAAAAAATAATTTTCAGGACTCATCATTCACCCTGTATGCAAAACAGAAATTCATTACAGATTCAGAGGTTGATTTTTTGTACTTATTGTTATTCTATGACCAATTTCTATGAAATTTTTTGAAGCAACGAAAAGAGAAGTGATCGAAGGACCAACTTTTGTCCCTCTATAACTTCAAAACTAAAAGACTTGGAATTTTTTCAACAACTTCCAGCACTCTCATACACCTCTTTATCACGCCTCTCCAAGATGGTCCGACACTTTTGGATCACCCTGTATACGCGCAATCAATCAATTTCCATATTGTAACATTTACATTATCCACCAACATTCGTGACGGTTGTTCATTTCATTACACCAGTTTGTTACAAGTCGTTTACGAGGTTCATATGATTGTATAGATAGGAACCATGTACATAGTACATGATAGGTATGTTGGTTAATGGGGTTGATATAAATGTATCATTTTGTTCAATAAATTAAAAGTTCAACCGCATGAGAGCATTTGTAAAGAATGGATAACAGCATTAGCAGGACCTGTGAAGAATTGGTCTAATTACAACGTCCCGGCTGTGGTCCCGGTTTGATTGCCACTACACTTAACCAGCTTCTCAGCTTCTAACAATCTGTTCCGCGTTCCGGCATCCCGATAAACATTTATGCACAAAAACGGTAAAAATATAGCCAGTTTAAAAGGCACGTCAGGTAATTGGATCTGAATAGTTTCACAACCAAGTTCAAATGAGTGTCATTATTTTGTTGATTGTGTAGTTTATCAACTAATTTTGGTAAACCTGATCTCCTATTATTGCTTTATATATACAGAATGTCTCGACTTCAATAATTCTATTATTTTGGAGGTAGATAGATCATCAAAAATGCAGCTGACTTGACTATGAAAACAAGCCTCTTAATCGTCTAATAACGAAGATACAGCCCTTCAGATATCGACTTATTTATCTCTTCTTTTTAAGAATTCATAAACGGCTTAGGGTATTTGGCTGTAACTGGCTGTAGTTGTGTTTTGGACGATTATCTAGTCATAAGTAGAATTTCACTCAAATCCAACTGGTAGTTCCAAAGTTGGGAGGGGCTGTGGAGTCATAAAAAAAGTCGAACTTCGGAAAAAAAAAACTTCATATTGCATATTTTGGGATCCTGGGTTGATTTTAAAATAAATAAATATAATCGCGCTGGCATGCAATAGTTCTGGAACTTTTGTTTGTTTTGTATGTGTTCGAACTATCGAATATGGGCATGGATTTGTGAACACGTGTTCTGAGCCTGGCAGTCCGAGCGGTGTGGAGAGCGAAGGGAAATTTTTATGCTTTTTGCCTGGTTTAAGGGGAACGCGCGAAGAACGATGGAACAGACTTGGTCAGCTTCTTGAAGGGCCACCACATGTGTTTGTTTCCTTTATACGGTTTTGAAAGTAGATACATTGATTTTCACTATTTGCTTATTAGTGCAAGCGGCATTTTGGAGTGCAGTAACGATATTTGGTATGGGCATACTTTATACCAAGACAAGCGATTTGACTCGCGGCACTCGATATTTTGTCCCTTAGGGGGTCAATGGGGGCCTAAGGGACAACTACTGTATCCTTCTACTGTATTTTTTGTATAGGCAGTGCTACTTGGTATTTTTTGAACTTTTTTTGCGCAGATTTTGGAACTAAGAAAGGTATCACTTCTCTACCATCTGATGTATACAGGGTGTCGCAGAAAAATTCATTTATGAGATTCATTTTATGTTAAAATAATCAGTATCAAAATGACTTTACAAAGATCAACTTCAGGTGAGTTCGATATCGTGACAAATATCTTGCGAAATGGCACAAAGTAAAGAGAAATTGCCAGTTTGGTGAACGTATCACAAAGTGTCATCAGTGGCAAAGAGACGACTTCAGGCCACTGACAGCACCCGAATCACACATGGAGAAGGTCGCCCGAGAATAATTTCAGTGATGAAAGATCGTCTTCTTGTTAGGCGAGCAAGAGCCAATCGTACATTCATCACAAAAAAAAAACCTCGACATACCACTGGACTTGGAATTTCCACCCAAACAGTCCAAAATAGTCTTCATGCCATGAGAATCACCTACGCACCCGAAGACGTTTCAAATGCCTCAAGTTGAACATGGCTCATTGCGTAGCAGAAGGCTTGCGAGCATTCCCAGATGAACGGTTTAACAATGTCAACAGTGGAGACGCTGCCTTTATGCCGATGGAGGCAGGCTTGGTCTGTATGAGTCAGGTGGACGTGTTCTCGTTTGGAGAGAGCCTGGAAGTCGTTACCAAGAGCTAAGAACAGAATGTGGCCTCACAGGAACTTTTTGAAGGTGAATCAGTGATGGTCTGGGGTGGCATCTCGCATTAACAGTCGCACTGAGCTTCTGGTGCTTATTCACACCACGATGAATGAGCCTATTGTTACTCCATCCAGCGAAGAGCATGGCAGATATTTTGTTTTCATGGATGACAATGCTTGTCTGCATAGAGCTCAAATTGTGCATCAGGCGATCTTGAACCACTACATTGTACGAATGGGTTGGCCTGCAAGTACGCCTGATTGTATCCCAACAGAGCATATCTGGTCAAAACTGAAGAAGAGGGCATCGATCGGAATTGAGAGTTTCTGAAATTGGAACAACTTTCGGATGCAGTTGTCCAATGTCCAAGAATGGCAAGATGTTCCTCAGAAAATCATATAAAGTTGATAGACAGCAAGCCAAGACGTTTCGCCGCAGTATCACGAGCTCGGAGAGGGCCCACAAAGCACTGAAGAAGATGTCATTGGTCCGAAAGCATTCATTATCACAAGAAATAAATTATTTTCTCCAATTTTTAATCATGATCCGGTCGCTGTTGGCTTTTCCTGGTATTAAGGAGTAATATCACATAATTTGCAAAGGAAGCAACTTTATCTGAACGGATTTTCCGTAGGTTCCAAAATTGTAAAATTGAAAAGTAAAATTTTCTACAACCTGTAGTAAGGTATCAAAAACAATTCCTCGTTCATGAGACATCCGTATATTTTTATATAGCATTCCATGTAGTCTTCCATTCAAAAGTTAAAAAGTTTAAAAAATCGTTCAAAAAATACTTAGTGGCATTGTTTAGTAAGTACCAAAAAATCCAGTAGCGCCCCCGGATTTATTCATCGACGAAATAACTTTGAAAAGTAAAAAGTCTCTATATCTGTAAGTACGCAACGGAAAGCGAAGAACTAAAAGCTAGCGAGTTACACAAGCTACAGATTACAGGATCCAAGTGAGTATAGCTGTACAGGGTGGATGCACAATCTTCTGAATTAGAGCAAAAAAGAACAAAACTGAAAGACTTTTTTCATCATCCTGTATCAAACATATGTACTTATTGACGAAGACTTCAGTAGTTCATGGAAATAATAACATTTTTCTTCAAAATAGCGTAAGCGTTCCACAATCGTGAAATTGTCAAGAATTTGCTAAAGATTTTAGAAACACCCTCTTTAAAAAATATGAAGTGAGCAGAGACATTCAAACTACTACTGTTTTCACATTAAGCTTTTTCATGGCTGCAAATAACCTTCGCAGCAGTTCTTTTATAATTTGAGCAACATTACTTCCATTATACGAGCAGAAATGACAATTTGCATAAAGTCTCATAATTGAAAATTTAATGGGTCGGCCCCCACTTACCCCATAGTTCCAGTACCTGGCTTGACTCGAGTATCCACTTTTGGAATCAATATTTCAGATACGGTGTAGAGCCCCAGATAAAGTACTGGAAATATGACTGGGATCGCAGGAAGAGGAATCGTCAACAGCAAACAATTAATTGAAGTGAAAACTTGCCATGAAGAATTTGACAACGTGTTTATGCTTGAAATTGCGGCATCCTCGTGGAAAGCTGCTGTAGGTGATTCAGTGTCTAATTTTCTATTGATTTTTCAAGCCCACCTTCTTTTTTCATAACTCACGTAGCCAGCTTTCATGTTAGACTAGGTTACAGCAACGCGGTTGTAAATTTCTTTCAGAACCACTTGGGTTGATGCCAGAAGTTGTAGTATTCCTGCAAGAATTGAAAGAAAGGTTATTAAGCGACGATCATAGTATGGAAAATTGGCATTGTCAAAAAATGCGTCTGGTGTTGTATTGATGGTTCCGGCTAGTTTCTAAGCCAAGCCATAATCTGAGCAATGACAAAGGAATATAAAATCCTCGATGATGTTAACAACAAACTCGTAAACTTGACATCTACTACAAGGAAGAAGAGTTTTTATAGTATAGTCAGCGGCGCGGCGTTGGGAGCCAGAAAGGAATCGGGAGATGTATTTTTAGCGTGAGCTGTTTTCGCGGCATTGGCCGTGGACGATTTTTTTTTCAACCACCTTGCTTCGGCTTGCAGTGGTGGATTTGAGACCAGATTTTATTTATATGGGCACCAGCACCTTGTAAAAAAGTACGTGAGATCCTAATGGGAGAGAATGGACCCAAAGGAGAGAACCTGAAATACGATCTGTACGCATAAATTCAATTTCACCTTCAGGGCGGCTAAACAGCGAGAATATAAATGTGAAATAATAGAAGCAGGACTGAGGAACACACAGAGGGAGAAACACAAGATTGATGGAGTTACAGCAACCGCTCTATATGACCCAAATTCATTAAATTAAAAACGAAATTGGATAAAAAATATGGTATATCCCCGAGGCCATTTGTTCGACGCTCGGAAAAAGCCTTTCATTATACGTTCCTTATTCCAGAATGAATACCTTGGTCATATCACGACATAAATATTGGAGCATGAATAAAACACTTCCCTCATCCAAGTTCTCATTTAAAGTTTTCTGTGTTGATTCATTAATTACCATGCACTATCGTGAGTCAAGCTATGCGACTGTTCCAATCTTATGTTCAAACCGATGTTACGCAAAAGAAGTAATAACATACATACCGAGAACAAAAACATTGCTGTAAATACTACGTGTTTGCTGTGCAAATAGGGCTTCAATTTTGGCCTTTTATTAAAATTGAGATCGAACTCTAGCGTGCATAGTAGTAAGTACATAGACCAAGAGAAACACAAATATTTGCTCATATTTAGCGTATATAAGTTCCCAAGTCTGGCTGGCTAGCCAGACCATTGATCCAGACATTGTGCCAAAAAGTGTAGGCGACATTCTGACTGCTCGCCTTTGAATTTAATCCATCCTGCGGATCGAAAGTAGCAAACCGGGGCTTATCACACAGAGTGGAAGATCGACTATCGCACTCTCCGTCACACTACCATTTTCCATCATTATCGGGGGTACCTATACAGTATGGGGCATTGAATGAGAAAAAGCCAAAAAAGAAACTCGCCCTCCCGTCATTTGCCCTCTCCCAAATACACAATTTAGCCAGTCGCTAAGTTGTGTCGGCAGTTCCTGACGCACCATTATTCAAGGGCTGTTTTGCACTCACTCTGGCAGAGTAAATTTATTCAAAATGTGATCGCAACAGGACGTGGATAATAAAGCATTTTTATGCAGTCTGGATTCAACAGCGCTGCAGTAATTGCTGTTTAAGTGTTCATGCAAATCATTATTGTTTCGTTAGTATACTATTAATTTTTGCGCGTCAGGGTAAACGGCACCGACCGACGCGCTTGTAAGAAGGGGTGGTTTTTTTGCCGTGGAATATTCATTAAGTCGGCACACACTGAAATGTAGCAGAAACGAATAGAGTATACTTAGGCTTAGGGCGTGCGACGTGAGCGACATTATCACCTATTTATTCTGGGCATCTCTTCGAATTCACTTGTTTATTTTTGTCGTTAATTAAAAATGCGGGAAATGCTGTGAAAAATGCATACCGGTATTATACTTATTTCGCTAACGTCAACCTTTATGAATGCCATCGTGTTTGTACGTTCATCGTACAAACAAGCAGTACCCAGGTATATTTGGGCGGAATGGAATCTAATTGTCCCAGTTTTTAGCGCTGCATTGCCAGCGAAACTCCACTATTTTCGAAGCTTTTCAAAAAGTTAATTGGGTATGTTCTGCAATCTGCGCTTATGCATACGTCAGTTACTAGCTTATTTAAGTTGACAGTAGAGTTTTCATGCAGTTTCAGTCAATTACTCCAGGCTTCCAACTTTTAGGTACCTACCGTAATAAAAACCCCCTTTTTCTAATTAATTGGACGTGAAACCATGACACTCACGTTGTGTTAATTTTTGGTGCCGTAGATTTTTCCTTACTCTTTTTACCTGAACAATTTGAATAACTTCCCACCTCCCTTTTGATTTCCGAATTATTCTTTTTTTCCAGTTTTTTTGGAAGAGGACAATTGAAGAAATATTGTGAATAAACAAAGTCTTTAAAACCAACACCTCCTTTATTGCGAATCAATGATCGCTAATTCAATTCAGAGAACCTTAATTACTTCATTTGAATTAATTGTTCATCACAGTCATGCTCTCATAATGTGCTGACACCAGTTTTACAATAAGGAATTAGTTGATTCAACTCACAATCGGTTCCTGGAATTAGAATTATATCCTAATGCCTGCCAAAATCCGCGCATAATTGAATTCACTCTCTAAATTAATTCCCGTTTCCGTATTCTTACTTATACCCTTGACAGACTGGAAAACTTAATGATCATTAAGCGTAAATTACGATATAAGTGACCAGTGTGTCACGTCGTCATTTACTCAATGATCATTTAGAACGTCATTTAGGACCTTAATGGTCATTAATTAGGAGTAACCATAATCGCCGAATAATCGCCGGTGGTCGTGCATCATCGCCGTGGTTTTTGTATACCATTGGCCAGCTTTTCTGCAATGAATCGCGATATCTGTCATTTGTCATCAAGTCCGTCATTTCAGTACGCCATTCAGACACGTATTTCTGGAATGGAGAAACTGGATTTTGTGTCTTGCTTCTTGCAACAACACCCACTGAGCCTCCCTCTCGTTTGGGGCTCTGAAGTGCAAATAATAAGAACTCTGCCTCAGGTATTCAACTCGTGAACCGATTTCCACCAATTTTTGTTTGAACAAGAGGTAACTGGTTCCCAAATATTTTCCAACAATTTTGATTTCAATTTTCCGAGAATTTCCCTGTTGAGAATGTAAAACCGGCCTGGGTTATCGAGACCGGACTCATATTATGGAACTCAAAATGAAGCCTTTATTGAGGAGAATATCTTCAGTTCCTCAATCTGTTTCTCAAATTTCAACTTCATACCCGAAGGAACATCTCATACAAAATTTTTCATCCGTTCCTTTGCTACTCGTCGGGGAAGTTTTGGGGTGACACAACCGATTTTTTGTTTCTTTTCAAGTCTTTTTGTTTGTTTTTGTTCATTCTCAGGCTTCTTGTTGTTTGTTTTTTTATATTTTAAGATGTTTTAATGAATGTTGGAAATAGCTATAAGTTTTTCCACCAATAAAATGTTTGTGCCAAACATGGCTATCTGTCTCACTTTTCCAAAAAAGCAATCTGACAAAACTGCATCAAAAGAAAAATTCACATGGTTTAAGCAAAACTGTTTTCAACTATTTATATAGACTATTATTGTGATAAAAAACTGAATTGCAGTGTTTCAAACCTGATTTGATGGAGACTCACAAAGTTTGTTTTCCTTCTCCTGTAAAATCATGATTTTGTAGTTAGCCACATTTGGTTTTAGACCATCGAATTTATGTCCATCTAGTGCTGTATTTTGATCTTACAGATTTATCCCCCAGCTCTATGCCACATGGTGTTACATCTACTGACCTCGGGTTCCACCAAACTTTTATCAACACGATAACTTTATCACTCTGATAGTAACTAAGCAACTGGCTATCCTATTAGCTGGTGCATAGCAACTACTATCACCTCGGGTTCCACCAAACTTTTATCAGCGCGATAACTTTATCACTCTGATAGTAACTAAGCAACCGGCCATCCTATTGGCTGGTGCATAGCAACATATCAGCGTGATAGATTTAATCTGCTCTTAAAATTTTGATCGAACCCGAGGTCAGGTGTGCAATTAATTGTGAGCCTCTAATCAATCAACCTGGAAAATTATATTACTTTTCGATGTCTTGCAGATATTTCAAAGCGACAGTGCATTTCTGGGCATGTTTCAAGCGATTCTTTTTCTAGAAACTCTACTTGAATGCTCGTGAAATCCCTTGTCGTTGCGAAACGGTTAAACCTATTTTATTTCATGGGGGAAGATTTTCGCGATACTTTGCCCTCAAGCGAATAGAACCTACAATCACCTGTCGAAAGCAATTTTTGGTTTATGTGTCTCACCGTGGTGACTTACCTGGTGTTTTAAAGGTACTCACATACTAAATAGAAACAATGTAGTAAAAGCTCACAGCTATTTGCGGAACATTGAATTGGTTAAATAATATCTTTGGTTTTTTGCTGTTATCAAAATACACAGAACCAACTTGATAAAGTTCATAAACTAAACAATCACTTTCACTCCTTTGAACAATCAGCATTGGATTACATGGAAGGTGGACTTGCCTGGGTACTTTCTTCTCTTGTCACTGATGCACCACTATTGTAAATAACTAGCTTGGCACTCTTGTTGATTGATACTTGACGACAAATCATTTTTCCCAGCCAAACACATCCGTTCGTTTCAAACGCACCGACGCCAGTCCTGCTACCTCACCCCCGTTGCTCTTTCCGGACCAATCATTTTCCCACCCCCATCCAAGTTTGACAAACCTCTGGCCTACAAACCACGCTTCTCTGGAATGCGTGGTTTGTAGGTCGACTCTAGCATCATCCCTTATCCCATTTCTTTCTTCCACAATATCGCCCGTAATACTAATTTTTTCCAATTATTAATTTTCTTTTACGATTTCAAGATGGTCATCACAGTATGCCTAGATAGTGAGGTAGATATAAACTGCTCGTCAAAAGTTAAGCATAGAGCAAAATTTGCTCCCATTTCAAGCATGGATATATTGGGCAAAAAATATCCGATTTGAAAAAAGTTTATGGTGGCTGGTAGAACTTTTCTTCAGCTGCAAGACGCTATGTCGACTTACGGCACCATTGACTTTGTCCATGATATACAGGATGCCAAAGAAGGAGTGTCAAAAGTGTTAATTTTTGAAGTCGTGGAACTTTTTTAGAAAAAATTTCGGATTTTTTTTCTCTTCAGTTTTAGAAAGCGAATATCAATATCTCGAAACGGTTTTTGACTTTTGATCGTATTTTGTTTTTTCAAGGAGTTCTTGATTTTTTTGTGAAATTTAGATTTTTTGATGCAGAATTTGCTAGAGCAGTTGCTTTTTCTTGAAAATTCACAGAAACGTACGCAGTTGCTGGATGAATTATACCATGAGAAAACTGACCTCATGGACCTCCAGAAGAGGTCATCCTCTGGACCTCGTCAGGGGAGATGCCCAATGACGCATGCTGCGACATCACTTTGACACTTATTGAACCCAGCATGGATAAAAATGCAAGACTTGTAACCATACGTTGCATCAAAATTACCATGGTTACCAATCAGTCCCATCATGGGTGATTTTGTTACTCCCCAAGTCACTGGAAATTTTCATAAGTGATATCTCCTAGACGAGTAGAGATAGAGCCGTAATCCTTTTTTTGATTTCAATCGGACACATTATTGATCATTCGAGCATGATGTGCAAATTTTTCACGTTCATACTTTTTCAGTTGGGGGCCGTAATTTTGACGTTTGTCATGTCAGTTTTTTTTTTTTGTACTTCTCATCATTGAAATGTCAACATGAATGTATACTGTCAGTTTCAGCTGATGAATTCCAAGTTTGCGTTCGGTGTTTTTCTTCCTCACAGTCCAGGTTTCCTGAGAAAACCTTCGTTGGTCTTTTGTTTTCACTACTGATGTGAAAGTGGTAGATTACATTCATGTTGACATTTCAATGATGACAAGTACAAAAAAAAATTTCTGAGATGACAAACGTCAAAATTTCTCCCCACCACTGAAAAAGTATAAACGTGAAAAATTTGCACATCATGCTTGAATGACCAATAATGTGTCCGATTGAAATCAAAAAAAGAATTATGGCTTTATCTCTACTCGTCTAGGAGATATCACTTCTGAAAATTTCCAGTGACTTGGGCAGTAACAAAATCACCCATGATGAGACTACTTGGTAACCATGGTAATTTTGATGCAACGCATGGTTACAAGTCTTGCATTTTTATCCATGCTGGGTTCAATAAGTGTCAAAGTGATGTCGCAGCATGCTTCATTGGGCATCTCCCCTGAAGAGGTCCAGAGGATGACCTCTTCTGGAGGTCCATGAGGTCAATTTTCTAATGATATAATTCATTTAGCAACCACGTACGTTTCTGTGAATTTTCAAGAAAAAGCAACTGCTCTAGCAAATTCTGCATCAAAAAATCTAAATTTCACAAAAAAATCAAGAACTCTTTGAAAAAACAAAATACGATCAAAAGTCGAAAACCGTTTCGAGATATTGATATCCGCTTTCTAAAACTCAAGAAAAAAAAAAATCCGGAATTTTTTCTAAAAAAGTTCCACGACTTCAAAAATTAACACTTTTGACACTCCTTCTTTGGCATCCTGTATATCATGGGCAAAGTCAATGGTGACGTGAATTGACATAGCGTCTTGTACCTGAAGAAAAGCTCTACCAAGCACCATACATTTTTTCCAAATCAGATATCCTTCCCCGAAGAAATCCTTACTTGAAATTGGTGCAAATTTTGGTCTATGCTTAACTTTTGACAAGCAGTTTAACTGCAGGTTGAAATACGCGGGGTAGGAAAAAGTGAAAAACGTCAAAATAATAAATGCTTATTCAAAATTTGAACCAACTTTCAGATAAATCTGGGTATCTATTTTATATCGCTTGTTATCAGTCATGATCGCAATAATCGCACCTCAGATTTATTTACCTCATCGGTTACGATATTCCCACTGCATGAAACAAAATGTCGGCCCCGTGGCGCAGGCAATTGTATGGTGACCATGGCCACATTTTGAACATAAAGACAAGCATATCATAAATCTTAAGCTCCCAAAGTCTGAATGCATCAATAATTTTGAAAATCGGTACTCCCACATAAAAGTTATAGCGGATCGATAAAGCGCTTCCGCTAAACAGCCAATTGAACCAGTGAGTTTGTATACTTGAAGACCTGCGCACGAGCGGTGAGCAAAAGGAACCACCCGTATGAGAAGGTCTATACGCGGTTGAACCATGAGGTTGACACCGCTGACGAGCGTCGAGTACGCAGCTGGTCATATAAAAGCCGAGATAGGCCAAAGTACGCTGATCTGATCTACCGACCAGTAGATCCAGTAGACTAGTGGACCACTGCACTCATTTTAGTTGCCGGCGCCAGCTATTAATAGGTACAGTAACTCATTGCGAGTATCAGAACTCTCTCGCGAGGTCATATCTAATATTCTTCGGACGACAATCATATCGCCCATTGTAAGGCAGACAGTCTATACCCTTCTGCTGTGTGTGTTCAACAGAGAACGCCGAAATACAAGGTAATCCACACATATTTTGAATGGCGTTTATATTTGCATAATTCTATAAAGAGTGGGTCTTTTAGAGGTTTGCAGTGACCCAAGGTGAACTTAGGTTATTTATTCCCTGTTGAAGTGAACACTTGCATTTTTTTATATCGACGCACGCCTGAATTGTCTCAAAAGCACCCGGTGCCTTTTTGGCCGAAGAAATTGAACCTGTAGATAGACTACAACAAAAAATCAGTGAACTGCACATCATGTTCTACAGAAACTGATGTCGCGTGAACTGATTTGAATTAAAGAGATAAGCTTCAGCACACCTACGGCATGCGTCGTTCCAAATTGGTCATCAAGACTCAGCAAAGTATCATAGGGTATCACAGTACCACAGGCTAAGAATCATAGGTGTACTAACCAGTTGTTCGTGATATTCTCCCCTTGTTTTGTTTCTACGTTGGTACCTGAAGTAGGTACAGTCATTGAAGGAACGTTCGTAGCCTTCGCCGATGGCGGGGGGAGATAGTGCTGGGCGCGCGGAAGCCGCGAAGAGGAAGGAAATCAGCTGTTGTGACGGATCCGTGAACTTCAGTGCGCTGGAGTGCGCGTCGTTTTTACGAATCTAAGGTTGGTTTTTCACTGATTATTATATACAAATTTCAGCTTTCACTTATCCATCAAATCATGCATGGTATTTCGATACATATTTTGTCCGCATAATTATCGTACCTAGCGCAAGACGCCGGCTCTCTGTTCTTTACGGACTTACGTAACTTGCAGTGTTTCCTCCTTAAAAATCAAGATGCTTTGCACTGCTTCGAATTTTGTGTAATTGATCTACTCCCAAATGATCTTAATGTTGATGGGAAAGGCCGTAATCTAATGGGTGTACACTTTGCACACTTATGATGCTGTTCTGGAACTACACTCTGTTCAACTGCGTATTTCGAGGTTTCAGTCATTTCTTAGGAATGAATCATTTTCATTAACTCCTGTGACAGCCGAAAATCCAAAACTGTTCAAATATCGCCTACAACACTGTGATTCTTGACCGGCAAACAGTATTCAAGATCCATTGTGCACGTATACAAGTTTTGTAGCAAACAAAAAGACGACAAAAAGGAACTTTGCTACGCCAAATCAACCGCTAAAGATAGAACAGTGCTTTTCATGACTCATTCTCATTTTATGGTCGGACTATACATGGAAGTAGAGGAAGTAAGAGATACTTGCACGCTTCTTCGTGTCCGGGGGGTAGGGTCCACATGCTTGTATGAATCTGCCTTGTTGAGTCTACTAACTTTTTCTTACTGGGGGAGGGGGAAAAATTATGTAATCTCTTTTTCAAAATGTTTAACGTGATCCCTTGCTGTTCCTACTTATGGTACAGTTCTGTAAAAGGTGGCATTCTGTAGACACTCTGTTATTTAAAAGAAATCCTGTCGGTTTTTGGTTTGCCTAGTGTAACGGAGCGTTTGTGGAGTGTTGTTTTTCTGGAGAATCGCAACATTAGTTTTCAATACTTTCGCTGCTGCTACAGACCCGGGTTTGTTTTGTTTTACTGCCCTGTTTTGACGGACATGATTTTTATCTATAAACATTATTCGGTAGTATCACGGAATCTCCTCACTAGGGATGCGTACGCTGAATGTTGGAACTCGAATGAAGTATGGAAGTGGTGTCAGTGTTCGATGATTGTGGTTGCAATTCTCGTTCTCTGATAATACCGACAATGTCTATTCACAAGCTTAACTGTAAATGTCACTTATCTTGCATTAAACGAAAATAAGTGTTCACCTTCTGGAATGAATGTGGACACACTCAATTTTGAAGGAGTGTTTCCTACCCGGTCTTATTTCTTTCGCTTTTACCCTCTCTGTTCAGTATGATTGGAGGACTGCTCGGCACACCCACTGGCAGGCACCTCAGTGGGTTGATCCCACGAGTGGGCCTCAATAAAAAATTGCCTTCTTGATAATTCCTTGTCCATCCCATCAGGATTCCGAGAAAGTACCTTGGACTCCAAATTTACCTCTTCGATTCACGTTGTGGGGTTTCGCTTTCAAGTAAGACGACAAGAGAGGACTGCTGAGCTGGACCTAGTCGCATCTTTGTCTGTACTGTTTACTAATTTTTCTTCCGTTTTGTATCTATGGATCTGTGGGGTTTGTGAGGGGTAACCGCAAGGGCATTTCGGGCGAATGCGTTATAGATACTTCTTTCTTCCAATCGCTTATCAAGAGAATAACCAAATCCGATTTTACTTATTTACTTATCATTTGTTTCTTATCTATTTACTTGTTTACCGATCATTTCTTCATTGTTTACTTATCTATCAGTTTGATTCCTGTTGTTTGGTGAAGTGTAAAATTAATTGCTGAACGTGAAGCTCTTTTCAAAGTGAGACCGAGCGAGTTTTTTTTGTTGTTAGGTAAATAACTGGTAAACTAAGCAAACGTTCCAAAGAGGTTTAAGCAACAATTCACAATGGCTTAAAAATGCATTACTGGAGTGACTTCTCTGTCACTTCATCATGGCTCATTCACACTTGACTTTTGTTCAGATCATTTGGGGAGGAATTTTTCAGTACTCACTTAGGCAATACGCAGGGGTTTCTTTGACGTGTCCTTCCCATGTGTGCCTGTCAGCGAATACGTCACATTTCCTTTGCGATTAAATTGACCATTTTACATGTTTCATGATTTCTTGTTTTGTTTTGTTAACCTAATTTTGTATTTATTTTATTGTTGTAAATTCCTGTAAGACTGTCTAAATAATTTGTAATGATTTTTCTTGTTTTACTCGTGTATGTGTTATTGTAGTTCTTCAACCATGTTGTGTCATTTCATCACTGTCAGTTGTTTTGAAAAAAGAAACGAATTCATTTAAAAAACTTTTCTAATGATTTCCAATAAAAGTTCATTTTGCTCGTATTTCATTCGCGTTCCATTTAAAAATTCAACCTCATCCCCAAGAGCACATTCTCATCAAGAGTAAGAAGTCACACAGCGTAGGTAAAAGGTAAACAACGTTGGAAAGGGAAGGGCAACGACGATCACTGCCAAACGTCGAAAAGAGGGTTTTTGGAGTTAGGACTTGCCCTGCACAGGTTCAAAACAAAAGTCAGAAAATGCTGATGGTCCATTGAATTTGAATTTTCTATGGCTTTACGACCCCCAGGGCCGTGCATCTACATCTGAAACGCTGATAGAAAATCGGAAAAAAGTGATGCCGTACATGAACTGCTCTGGCGCCAACCGTCAACCGTATATACTGCCTATAATAGTGTTACGAGCGGCGATCTTGTACATATAGGTAAACACTCGATGTTTCTCGATCTTTCCACCATTAGATCGCAGTGTATAAGTCTGGAGCGATCTCGTGCGTTCCAGAGCGTTCTTGTATGTGAACCCAATGGAGACTTGAACGTTCGATCAAGGCACATCAGTCCACTTTGGCGGAGGCGCAGATTCCAGAGCACATGGAAAGCATACGGGTAACGTGTGCGATTATTCAGGAATGATCTAGAAACCGCATATGCCAGACCCTCATGGAATTTGCTGGAAGCAGACAGAAACTTCGGGAACATTATTCGGAGGCCTTATATAAGGCGTCAGCCGGGAGCTCGCGGTAGTAATGAATTAGATAGCGAGTGATAACAAGCGAAGTACCTGCGACATAATTCCAAGCGATATTTGTTGGCATTTATTGTAGTAGTAGTACGCAGAAATAAACAGTGTGTGTTTTAAAAGTTCGTCTCAATTCTATTCGAACCCGTACGCGAAATATCGTAACAATAGGCTCTTCTTTTATCTTTGTCGTTGAAATGCTTTAAAAATTCACAAGGACAGGAATTATCCTGTTGCCTCACATGTGCGATGTGCTGTATGTTGATTGGTGATACATTATAAAGATATGCGAACTGTAGCTCAGATGCGCTTCGAATATAAATATTCCACTCGAGCGACTTCCACCAAAATGTATCTTGCAAATTTTATCACCTGAGTATGTATATGAACATGCATCCTGCATCAATCTAAATTTAAAAGCGATGAATATTATGAAAAAACTGACACGTCCCGCAGTCATCTGTCCCATAGCCAATTTGCCATAAATGTATGATGCGGTGGCACTTTTCCCGAAAGCGCTTTAGGTGCTTGTGCCTACCTACACGGCTGGTCCTGGTACGCATCAGGCAAACAACATTTTACATTTGTACAATTAAAATTCTAATTACGCAAAATTACCGCCCGTTTCATCTCTTTATCAGATTTTAATTACTCCCTGTTCCCTGCTGCTCTTGTCGGCCGAATAAAACTCTAAATGGAATAAAAGTGGCGTTGTTTAACTTATGAAAATTAACCGGGATGGGCCTGGCCCGCGCGCGGGATATAATGAAGACGCGCAAAATTTCGAGCCCTCCCGATCCTAATCAGGACCGATGGCTTTGCAAAATTGCTTTTTGTCGTTTCTGGTTATTGGAAAATAAAAAATTAAATTAAAACACCCGGGGCTTTCGCGTGTTCAAACTTCATCGCCGGTGAAGCAGCAGCGGCTTAGACCATTAATTCAGGAAATCATGAGAATTGATTTTGACTTCCGGATCAGAAAATTCCGCGTTTCCAAGAAAATGAATAAAACAATAACCGAAGAGCACGGGTTCACAAATACCGCGCGGAAGACTCGTGTGTGAATAATTTATTATACGAAAATTGATTCGATCCATTTTTAACGTGAAGTGGCAGCAGCTTAATTTGTCTTGAAAGATAAGAAAAGCAACCTATTTTTGGCATGCAACATAAATCAAGTATCGAACGCGCGACCAAATAAAACAAGCCAATTATTTCTTTTTGCTTATTGATACTGCAGAAACAGTGTGCTCTCACATTATACTCACTACAATCCATACACTTAGTTATTCACAAGGTAAAGTGACGAAGTTTAGATTCAGATTAGGTAAAGTTCATATGAACGTGTAAAAGTTTTCACATCAATCCTGTTCGATAACCTAATGTTACACAGCTTCAGTGTCATATTGTGTATAATAGAGTAATCTTCTATATAGTTTCTCGATAGCGTTTTAGCTATTGAGTTACTGAAATTGGTATTTTCCTGTTTCACTAAAATAACATATTTTCACAGCTTATCGTCGAATATAGCACATTTATCGATCCCTCATGTTGTAATATTCAGTCAATACTGGGGACGAGTGACTGAGGGTGTTTGCAATTCCAATGGCGATTAGCCGCCATTCCAGCAGGAACTGTTGCTTTCGGCCGTTATGTATACAGGGAACATACCTACACCCGAATGGCGTTCTGGAAATGATGTTACTGGCACAGTGCACAGCATATGTTATGAGTAGGTGATATATATTTCGGCTTTCGAGAGAGCTTTGGCATGTATGTGAGTGTTAATAATCAATACCCAAGACCTAATGAGATTGTTGACCTTTTTAGGGCCATAGATGCCGGCACTAAATGCATTAGGTGCTCCACAAGGGATTCTTTGTCCTTAAATTTACTATGTTCTGGTTTGATTTCATTGCTCAATCATCTTGCATGGTCATGTTTGGAAATGTATCATGTAAGTTACCCAGAATGAGTTGAACAAGTTCTGCGTTCAGATAGAAACTACCCAACAACAATTATAATAAAGGAAGGCAATTTTTGTTCAGCAGAGCTCTCAGACTACCATAATTTTCGTCTTTCGGCAGAGTACAGAGAGTAAATGAACATGTCCGATATGCTTGTATCTGGACGACCTTCAATTATGTGGTTTATCTTTCACGCAACGTACGCTAACTCACTATAATACTTCGCTGGAAACCACAACGAGCGAATAAGACACATCTGCAAAATTGGCGGAGGAACCGTGCTTCAAGAGCGTGCTAGAATATTCGCAAAGCCGATAAAATTACCCAGAACCTCCGCGAACGGACTGCCAGGTAATGCTGGAATATACCCATTTCAAGCTTTAAGAAACCACAGTCGTCTATGATATTTTTTCTTCAAGTTGGACTTGATGGATTGAAAAAGTCAAGATGATTTTAATCAAATTTGTCAAAGTGGTTTGCTAAGCCGGATTGCCGTTTTAATTTATTTGTTAGTTTGGATTTCGACACTGACACATTATTTTAATTCTTTTTTGTCTTGAAAACGCCATTAGACACGTTATTTCAATAGTGAGAAGTGATGGGATGGGAGATACAACAGTAAAAATATACAGTTTTGAGAATGATCCATTTCTAGCGGCGGGGTGTGATTTCGTCGCAAGTTATCTCGTGACCTGAGCTGGTCGCGCCCTGTTAGAGTTTTGCTGTTTCTTACAAGAAGTCATCAGAGGAAATGTTGAAAGGGCTTCTCGGTGCCTGGTCTCGGAACAAATCCAAAGATGAAACAAAAACTGAAGGAAGAAGACACTGCTTCAACTGTAGACGAGTCGGACATCTGCGACGCAACTGCAGGCAACGGTCCAGTTCAGCAGACCGCTTCGGGCTGGAGAGAGGAACTGGTGGACGAGAACGACGGCACGACGCAACCAAAAAAACGAATTGCAGTTAACGCTGGGAGCGCACGCTGGCTGCCAATCCTTAATGCTCCAGGAGCTACAATATTTCATCACTAAGGAAATCAGTAAAAATTTTGGTGCCATCACCGTGACCGGACAATTCGTTCCGCGGACAATTCGTAGCGGACAATTCGTCTCACGGACAATTCGTCGCAATACATATAATGTTTTGCCCTTTGTCTTAACTTTAACAAGTCTTTAAGCATATCAAGATAAGCTTGATTATCAAGAGCTTCATTGGGCCCCCTTGTTGTATTTCCGTGGCTTTCGGAGCTCTATCGGGTCATCTTGTACCCTTATGTGTAGTTTGGAGCCCTAATTAGTCCACTTTTGTTCTTATTGGCTTTTAGTACTATACAGTGAGCCCCATTTCGCCTTTTCCCGTTATAAAGAGCCCCTTGTGTCACCAATATCAGATGAAGTTCTACGGAGCCCCCTTGCACTTTCCCGTGATTTCTGGATTTTTATTAGGCCCCTTCTGCCCTATGTGTCCATTGGAGCCTTAACGAGCCCTTTTATGTGTTTTCGGGCTTTCAGAATTTCAGTAAGCCATCTTGTGCGCTTTTGCATTGCTGGAAGTCCTAATGTAAGTCCCTTGTGCCTTCATGTGATATACGGAGCCCTGTCGGACCCCCTTGTGCTCGCAAGCGTAGTTTGGAGCCCTAGTGAGCCCCCTTGTGTCCATAAGTATAGCTTGGAGCCCTAGTGAGCCCTTTTGTGTCCATAAGTATAGCTTGGAGCCCTAGTGAGCCCTCTTCTGTCTATAAGTATAGCTTGGAGCCCTAGTGAGCCCCTTTGTATTTTTCCATGACTATCAGAGTTCCAGTAAGCTCCCTGTTGCCTTCTTATGTCATCCAGAGCGCCAGTGGGCTCCCTTGTTTCTTCAACGTCTTTTGAAGCCCTGCTGAGCCCCCTTACATCTTTCCGTGGCTTTCGGAGCAGTAGTAAGCACCTTGTGCTTTCATGTGATATTCTGAGCCCTATCGGACCCCCTTGTGTCTGCAAGTGTAGCATGGAGCCCTACTTAACCTCCGTTGTGTTTTTTCGTAGCTTCCGGAATTCCAGTGAGCCTCTTTTGCCTTCTGTTGTTATATAAAGCTCCTTATTAGGCTTCCTTGTGCCTTCACGTGATATGCGGAGCCCTATCGGACCCCCTTGTGCCGGTAAGTGTAGTTTGGAGTCCTAGTGAGCCCCTTTTCAAATCAAAATCAAATCAAATCAAATAAATTCATTGCATCTAAGGTACAAACCTTATTACAAGAATGGCGACAGTAAATAAAAATCACAATTCTAACTGAAAAATCAATATCTGAGTAAATTAATATGTATTAAAATGAACTAACAATGATCTAGAGTAATAAAAAAAGCAATAATTATATAGACACACTAAATAGCAGAAATTAACACTCATTCGTTCATGATAAAGGCACGAAGCCTCAGCATGCCCCCAATAAACAGGTGCAACTCACGCGTGACAACAGGGGTTAGGTGATCCAAAGCGCGGGACAGGCCATCCATGTCTAGTAAGCTGCTGACATACCGAGTGCGTAGAATCTCAAAGATAGGACACCTAAAGAATATGTGGTTCAAGGACTCATAGCTTCCGGAATTCCAGTGAGCCCCTTTTGCCTTCTGTTGTTATATAAAGCTCCTTATTGGGCTCCCTTGTGCCTTTACGTGATATGCGGAGCCCTATCGGACCCCCTTGTGCCGGTAAGTGTAGTTTGGAGTGAGCCCCTTTTGTTTTTTCATGGCTTCCAGAAACTCAGTCACCCCCCTTTTGCTTTTTTGATCATACAGAGCTCCCTTGGGCCCCCTTGTCGTATTTCCATGGCTTTTGGAGCTCTATCGGGTCCCCTTTGTACCCTCATGTGTAGTTTAGAGCCCCAATCAGTCCACTTGTGATGGCTTTTAGAGTACTATACAGTGAGCCCTCTTTTGTTTTTTCTTGTTATAAAGAGCCTCTTGGGCCCCCTTGTGTCATCAATATTAGGTATATGAAGTTCTACGGAGCCCCCTTGCATTTTCTCGTGATTTCCAGATTCTTGTTAGGCCCCTTGTGCCCTATGTGTCGTTGAGAGCCCTAATGAGCCCCTTATGTGTTTTCGTGGCTTTTAGAATTTCATGAAGCCATCTTGTGCGCTTTTACATTGCTGGAAGCCCTAGTGTAGGTCCCTTGTGCCTTCATGTGATATACGGAGCTCTATCGGGCCACCTTGTGCCCGCAAGTGTAGTTTTGAGCCCTAGTGAGCTCGCTTGTGTCCATAAGTGTAGCTGGGAGCCCTAGTGAGCCCTCTTGTTTCTATAAGTGTACCTTGGAGCCCTAGTGAGACCTCTAATGTTTTCCAATGCGACCATCAGAATTCCAGTGAGCCTCCTGTTGCCTTCTTGTGCTATCCGTAGCTCCCGTGGGCCCCCTTGTTCCTTCAACGTCTTTTGGGGCCCTGCATGCTGAGGCCTCTTACTTCTTACTTTGACTTTCGAAGCAGTAGGTAGTAAGCACCTTGTGCCTCTATGTGATATTCGGAGCCCTCTCGAGCCTCCTTGTCTCTTGAGTGTAGTATGGGACCATGATTGGTCCACTTCAGCTTTTAATGGCTTTCAGAGTATCAGTTGCCTCCTTTTATCTTCATTTTGTAATATGAAGCTCCATAAGGCCCCCTTATGTTTTCAATATCGTTTAAAGCCTTGCTGAGCCCCGTTGCATGTTTTCGTGCCGTTCGGATCTCTGTCGGAGCCCCTTGTATTTGCTTATGATTTTTAGATCCCTTTATTGAGCCCCCTTGTGTCTTCATGTGTAATATAACCCTCTTACCTTCCAAAACCTTCACTTGCGACGAATTGTCCGCGGGGCGAATTGTCCGTGAGACGAATTGTCGCGACGGATTGTCCGCTACGAATTGTCCGCGGGACGAATAATTGTCCTTGCACGATGATCTTCAACGCTATTCTCAAAACTGGTTACTTTTCAATTCACTGGAAGCTAGCCAAAATCATACCAGTACCAAAACTTGGGAAAGACTTGACGCAGGTTACATTTTACCGACCAATCAGTCTTCCATATCTACACTGTTAAAGGTGTTTCAGGCTCTCCTTTTGCGGGAAGGGAAGGATTCGGCCAATAGTGGATGCAGACAACATCATCTCAAAACATTAATTTGGATTCAGAAAGCAGCACTCCACCATTCAGCAGGTACATCGAGTAGCCACCAAAATTCGTAATGACCTGGAGACAAAAAGGTATTGTTCGGCAGCGTTCTTGAATGTCTCCCAGGCATTCTATCGCGTATGGCATACCGGGCTGCTCTACAAACTAAAGCGCTAAATTCCCACCGCCTTGATTCAGTTCATCACTATTTGCAAGGTTCATTCCTCGGTTCATTCCATTTTAGCTCTTAGCGTCCGCACTGTTATTGACCACACCTCGTACGCTAGCTCGCTGTACTGTCCTATGCGAAATGATATTTATGTTACTTTTCGTCCGCTCGTTAGCTCTACGTCCATGTTTTTACATACACTAGGCACTTCAGCGTTTTACTTTTTTCACCTGGCATGTAACGTTCCGGGGGTGCGATGATTAACTGTTCCGTGCAGTCTTCGTACTCAATTTTTTCCCATTATTCTCGTCTCCCTGTTTTTGACGCGGACATGAGAACCCCGTGGAAAATGCAATGAAAATATTTGCCAGTGTCGCCCATTTCCAAATATTGTTGTTATTATTTTCAATTATACCTACTGCCTTCTCCCTCGTGTTTTGAAGCACCACCGAAGCGAACGCCTTGTTTGTGTGTACAGCACGAGGATAAACTCTTTTCATAGGTTAGAGTGTACACGTATATAAAAGTGGGAATATAGGGAATTTATTCGAGGCAAGTTTTGGAATGCGGCGAAAATGTGGGGATGCGGCGCCGTCGTGTCGACGCCTTCCGCCGTCGATATTCTCCTGCACTCCCAGATAAAAAATTTATACGTCCAATGATAACTTTTATCACTTCTTTGTCTGATGCCCCCCGTTACCCAAAGAAAGCTCGGAATAATTCACCGTGTAAACCAGTGGGAGCAGCATGTTTGGCTCCCAATCTGGGCGCTATCGGAAGCGTTCATAAACTCCAATTTTCTTGTATCAAAGCTAGCCTATACAGCAACCACTTTGTTCCTTTTTCCAATTATGCAGTCACAATAATTATTTAATTGAATTTCTGCAGTCGCGTGCTACTACACTTCTTAGACTTGGCGTCTTTTCATATACACGTGCCCCAGTCTGTTGCAGTTAATTTTATATGTCGGTCAAGGACGCAAAAGAGTGTGTCATTATCATGGTGTATAGTGTATCGCGAGCACTATTCAGCCAGCGGGGATTTTTACAGACAGCTTTGCTGAAAAAGCTCAACTTCAGAGCCCCAGCGACAACTTTCGGTCTTTCTGCGCTGCTGGGTGCTGCTGGAAGTGAACGTTGTACTCCGTTCCAGGTTTTGCCGCAGCAATTAACCTGGCACAGATCGAAGTTTTCAATAGCACATGGAATTTCAAAGGAAAGCGCGGCTTTAAATATTACATAAATCCTGAGTGACTTGCTCGCTAAAAGCCATTTAGTCCATTAAGCTGACTAACCAAGCGCTAACCAGAACTCCCGTTTACGGAAAAAGTGGTTGATAAGGTATGAGTATATAGTGTTGTTTGTGCGTCCAATTGAGTCACAAGCGAGCGGTGGAGGCTATCACGTGGACGCAACGACGCGTTTTTTGTAAACTAAATTAACGGAAAATTCTAGAAAAATTCACTCAGAGTTGAAAAATAAACTATCATAAATGTCAACCGGCAGATTTGCTACGTCATTAAACATAAATGCGGATTAAAAGGTTGTAACTGTCGGGTCGAATATAAAAAGAATCCAAAAATACACACAAAGTTGCACAAAATTCAACCCGCATAGACTTATTTTTTTCGGTCAACGGTTGTGTCGCAAATTATCACCTATACGACTAGAATACTGGAAATAGACGAGAGTCTATTTTCCATTTTTCACTGTAGTAGTATTTGTAAATAAAATCGTTTGTATATGGCGCTTAGTTTATTATCTTTGCTAACTCTTTGAGTGAGTCGTCTAAAAATAAAAACTTGTCATTTTATGGTGCATAGAAATTCGCATTTTTGGCACAGACTTCATGCAGTAGTAGTTGTTGAACTTTTGTCCTGTCCCGCAATAAAAATTTAAATATCTATAGGTAGCAAGTTCCTTGACACCTCTCTTGAATATGAAATAGATCTTTGATTTTGTTTTTAGACAAACTTACAGTAATATGATAATAGTAATGTTGAAAGTTGATAGTAAAATGCAATCTGCGGTACACACCATGTATATGAATTCGGAAGGGATTTAGGGGCTTCTGATGCCACTGAAAAAATGGACTAGTTTTTTCACTTTTGGAAAAAAAAATGAAAATGGAAGATTTAAATCCGGCATGCGATTTCCTGGGAAAAAAATGTAGAGGCAATGCAATATATTTTGAAATTTTCACATAATCAAAACATTTTTTTTTTACTTGAAAGATATAGATATGGTACGCTCAATCCTAGTGTGATTCTAGTGAGCTATGATTTTCCAAATTTCTCCTTCACAAATCCGTTGCATGGCTAGACTCCCAGCCAACTAGAATCACATGCACTAGGGTTGAACGTACTGTTTATAGCATTGCCCTTACAACATCTTTATTTTGGGAGTCAGATAATGAATGAATTTGGATTTTCTTTTTTCGAGGAGTACCAGAAATGTTTTATACTGATCCACTTTCTCGGTCGTATCAGAATCCCCTAAATATGGGAAACTCCGACAGTCGATAAACGACGAACCCGTCACACTAATGACAAATGGTGGATGCGTCGGTCTCAAGATCGAACACTGAACGCAGTATTGGAGGTGCTATTAGTTGGTAGCTCTGGAACTGGAACCGTACATTTGAGCGAATACTTAATGACCATAATCCGAGAAAAATCGCAACTTGTACTTAGTAAATAGGATTCAAAACCATTGAAATTTTGCATTTTTCGATAGGATTTGCTGCTTTGCTTGAAGCATAAATTGGCTGAACTCGTAACAAACGACCTCGCAAACAAAATCGACCTGATGAGTCTTCGTGTTTTCGGAAAAATGCGGATGCATAAAAACCGTCGGTCAAAGCTGCAGGATCGTTATTTGTCAACCGCTTTTCTAAATTTAAACATCAAAATAAATGGTTCAAAGCGAGCAATAATCAGGGGTGGACTGACACATGAAAAACCCGGTGGGGCTTAAATGATGTAATAATAATGATGTTAATAATGATGTTATTGCATATTATTTGTCAGAAGGAATATAAATCTGTTTTGTCAGCCACTCTCATAGCCATGGCACTCAAAACAAGGAGAATCGAGATGCATAAAATACAACTACACTTTTTTGCAGAATAATGTTCAACATATGAACGTCGAAATACTTGATACCATTCCCATAGACATGCACATTGCACAGCTGATCACTTGCTACAATGAAAAATGAAAAATGTAGTTACAGAATACAGAATATAGAGGGTGTTTTTTTTAGAGGTATAGAACTTCAATCAGCGATAGCGTTGGTGCTTGGGAAGATTTTGCCTTTTTTTTTCATAGAAATACTCATAAAGGCTTGTAGACTAGGATCATTTTTGAAAAAGTGGCCTGGAAAGTGGTTCTAGAGGCAAGTCATGTTAAAGTTTGGCAACATATGTTTTAAGGGTATTTGGACCTCGCTAAATACGAAAACCATTGTTGCCAAGCCGAATTTTGCACCGGAAGCCCACAATAGGGGGGTAAAGGGGGGGTAAGACAAAAAATCACCATTTTCCACCATTTTTGATACCGGGACTGAGACCTGTCATCAATGTGCGGTGAATTACATCGTATCTTGATCAACTAAGGTCTTATACTATCATCTTGACATGATTACTGTCAAAATTTCCATAGGGGGGCGACTGGTGGGGGGAATGTTGACTGTGAAGATGATTCTTCTTTTCTCTTGATTTTGAGTGAATATATACATGTTTGGTATCTTTTCCCATCAAGTTTCATATTCTCAGTTCAATTATGGTGTCAAAATTACAATAGGAGCAAGTTTGAACAAGTTTTAGATAATAAAACATGTTTTTTTGTCAATATTTTTTTACCACTTTGAACTGTGTTATTTATTGCAAATCGGCATTTTTTTCTCAAAATTTTTGCGTAGTTCGTTGGTCTGGTGTATTTCACACAATACAGTCATGCAACTGATGTGCCTTTAACTTTTAAAATATGAAAAAAATATTTTTTTGTGAAAACTGTTTGGCGCTACTTTTCAACTTTTTTTTGCTATTATTTTATTGTATGATGAAAAACTGTGGTCCTCCACCTCATAATTATGAAGAAAACCTTAGCTGAGATATTCTCGAATGTACTTTTTTCCAAAAGAAGAGTTTTTCATATCAGAGCCTGATGCCCAGTGGACAAGAGTCCTCTCAGAGAGGCCTGAGAAGTTCTATTGAGCTCGAGAAACGGTTACCTCTTCCAAACGGCTTTGATATGCCCTATTAAGATACAGAGAGGTTACCTTATTCCAACTTTTTTGTGATGTTCTCTTGAGCTCCAAAAATTTTACCACTTTTGCACTTCTTTGAGATGTTCTATTAAGCTTCAAAGAGGTTACCTTTTTCCAACTTCTCTATGATATTCTCTTAAGCTCCAAAGAAGGTCACCTTTTTAAAATTTATTCTGAATGTTTTATGAAATTACAAAGCTCCAAAGGTAACCCTTGAGGTTACCTCTCTCCAACTCCTCTAAGAAGTTCTATTTCAGCTCAAAAAAAAAATTATTTTCTTTGGTATGTTTGATTATGCTCTAAGGAAGGTTACCTTTTTTGGATTTCCGTGAGATAATCTATCAAACCTCCAAGAAAAGTTACCTTTTTCGAACGTCTTAGGCAGGTGTTCTCTACCATCAACCTCTGAAAAAGAACAACTCCTCAAAATTTACGTTAATGAGAATAGATGTACCTATATTCGAAAAAGCCGCATTCCTCTAATAATACCCAGGGAAGAGGTAGATAAAGAGATTTTGAAATCGAATGTAATAAATGTGAATGATAAAACCCTTTAATTGTATTATTCAACTTAAGGTTTAGGGTAATGTACGTATCTGCCTTCGGTTGCACCAAGTTCTCTTCAGTTTCATTAGCGTATTTTTTTTAATTCTATAAATTATGATATCTCAATGCAAATCGGAGTTTTTTTCGACAATTCTTGCGTAATTTGTCAGTCTGGTGTATTTTACACAATACATTCACATACTAAGTGTGTCTTCACTTTCTAAAATATGGAAAACTTGAGTTTTGATCATACATACATCATACAGCAAAAAATAAAGTTGAAAAGTAGGGCCAAGCAATTTCCACAAAAAAATTTTTTTCCTCATATTTAGTGTTGCCGTCTAGAGTTAGACTTTCTAGACTCTTGTCTTGAAAAGGCGTCAAGACTTAGACAAGACCTTCGGAAACTCTTGTCTTGAAATTTCTAGACAAGACAAGAGTAGGGCTGTCAAGATCAAGAGTCTTGATTAGACTCTTGAAAAGAAAAAATGAAAAAAATCTGATATATTCCTCTCCGCTGATGATTTTCATTTTCTACTGAATGTGTGATTAGATTGGAGACTTCTTACAGAGTTTTTTGACAACATAAAATAACATAAATAAGGGTAAACGGTATGACAAAATGCTATCCAAAACTATATTTACTTGGAATGAAAATGATTGCAGAGGGTTCTCATGCTATTTTTCTTTTATTTGTTGTAATCAAAGTACCGAGATCACTACAGACGATATAAAATATCTCGTCTCAAAGGTCCCTCCTTTTTTCAGGAAAAAATCTGGGAATTTGAGAGTTTAAATTGGGAAAATAATTAAGCTATAAACCTGTTCTGCGCTTGCGCACTAGGCAGGCCATCAAGTTATCATGCATCGACGGTTGTTGCCATGCTGTGTCTGATAGGTAGTCTACAGTCCATGAATATTTTGAAAATTGGGAAAAACAAAACAACACATAGAAGCATCTTTCTGTATATTGTGAATTTCATATGTATATCAGAAGACAATTTGATTTTTGGTCTGGGTGGCAGTTCACTATGAATTTATCAATTTTGCATCAGAGAACGGGAAAGCGTTGCCAGAGAGATGCCATGTCGAATTATAATAATGTCTTGTAATTATATATTCTTATATTCACATGACATCTCCTCTAGACTCTGTAGTCTGTATGTCTCTACTGTTTTTTCCGATTCTCACGCGAAAGTTTCGTCCAAGTGATTTTTTTCAAGGACTGCTCCAACATCTCCATTTCTACTTTTCCAAAAAATACCTGCGCCTTCTCAAATCGCAACTCCTAAGAAATTGGTAGCTTGATAAAGCTTTTGGTCAATAGCTGCGGAACAAGGTGTTTCTTGCCAATAAAAAGAGAATGATTCAGACAATATGCTGCAGCCAGATATCCTTTCAATGTACCAAGGCAAAATACCGATTAGGCTGGTGTCCTTCCCACAACTTGAGTGAAGTTGGTCTTTTTGCCGCGTCAGGTTGACACAAGCGGGAACCTGACACAGGTCTGCAAATAATCGGTATATTTTCGACAAAAATATTGGACCACGTCACAGAAAAATAATATTGAAGTTGATTGTTCAACTTTTTCTTGACTATGACTCTTTCGTTGACTGTTTCTTGACGTTCATGGCAACCTGGTATTATTCTTGGCTTGTTTATTCATTCGATTCGAGCCGATGGACTGCGGTGAGTTGAATTTCTATATCCTTTCCCGCTGCCAGATTTTTTGATGACTTTTAAATGAACAGTAGTTGACTATATTTATTCAGGCATCAACCTACGGCTATATAAAATCGTATCTTGTTATTTTATATAAGACCCCATTGCAGAAACACGTCTCTACTAACAGGTCGGGGGTGGCGGTGGCAATCTTTTCTTTCAGCATTCACACCAATGATAAATTTCAGTGCCGCTGAAAGTAGATCATTGTTTGGAAATTTGAACTTAATTATATTTCCGTAGAATATTTTATTGAAGCGCAGTCCCTATTCAAAGGGTGCTTCTCGCTCCTCACAGTTTCTCTGTTTTTTTTTGCTAAAAGATGTTGATATTTCTGTCACGCATTTCTCTTGGAAAAAGGGGTTTTTGAGTAATTTAATTTCAAGAGTCTATCTAGACTCTTGAAAAATTTCCATCAAGAGTTAGAGTCTTGTCTTGAAATTTTGAGAAAATCTTGATATTTCAAGACAAGACAAGAGTAGGGCAACTCTTGTCTTGTCTTGTCTAGACGGCAACACTACTCATATTTAAAAAAGTGGAGGCAAATCAATTGGATGCTTATATCATGGTAAATACATGAGACTAACGAACTACGCAAAAATTTTGAGAAAAAATGCCGATTTGCAGTAAAATAACACAGTTGAAAGACGTAAAAAAATATCGACAAAAAACATGTTTTATCATGTGAAACTTGTTCAAACTCGCTTCTATTGCAATTTGAACACCATAGTTGAATAGGGAATATGGAATTCAGTCGGAAACGATACCAAACATGTTTATATTTACTCAAAATCGAGAGAAATGAAGAAACATCTACACAGTCAACATTCCCCCCACCAGTCTTCCCCTTCTGGAAATTTTGACAGTAATTATGTCAATATGGTAGTATAAGACCTCAGTGAATCAAGATATGATGTAATTCACTTCACGTTTATGACAGGTCGCAGTCCCGACATAAAAAATGGTGAAAAATAGTGATTTTTGGTCTTCCCTCCCCTTAACCCCCCTATTGCGGGCTTCCGGTGCAAAATACGGCTCGGCAACAATGGTTTTCGTATTCAGCGGGGTCCAAATACCCTTAAAACGTATGTTGCCAAACTTTAACATGACTTGCCTCTAGCATTGCTTTTTATCCGAAAAGATCCTAGACTATTGCCATTCGCTCATATTCACGCACAATCGCACGGCAGCTCGAAATTATTATTTTAAACTCCAGTTCAGATAGGTTCAATTTCGGGTTGCTTCTTGGCAAGGATCAGGCTCTATCTAACTAATACGGCCAACGATATTGTCCCCAAGACCCTGGACAGTTCGGGACTCATTCAGGAAAGCCATAGACTTCACAAGCCCCAAATGAAAGAAGTCTAAGGAAGTTGAAATACAAAATCTTATCGGCCGGTAATTGGAAATTGGGAAAAAAAATCCACAAACAGCACGAAAATTCCGTATAAAAAACCAAGTTTTATAATCATTTTCGAAAAAGTGTCTGGAGTTGTGCGATTGTGCATGTGCACGATCAAATGGCAAGCCTTAATGAATATTTAGATGATAAAATGACGAAAATGAATCTTCTCAAGAACCGACGCTATCGCTGATTGAAGTTCTATACCTCTAAAAAAAACACCCTATATTAGTAGGTACATGAAGCTTAGATTTCAACTTTTTATTGTTCATATCGTGGTTGTTATTTTGCTTTTTGTTATATTTTTTTTTCTATCTCCAGTTTATTGTTGCTTCATCAATATAATGACCAAATTATACCCATTTGACATGCTCTATGCCTTCTAGATGACTATTACTATTACTATGTACAAACAGTACGGAACAAATAAAGACGTTAAATTAATCCAAGCCTGTCCAAATTTTTTTCGATTAAGGATGCTTTTCAGGTGAAGAAAAGAAAGATTTTTTAATTCTTTTCATAGATTCAAGGTTTGGAAAGAGGGGGGCTGACAACTTATTCTTGGTAAGTAGTGACTTTTCTGCTTCTAAGCATTTCTATTTTTCATTTATTTTGCGGCAGTGTTTTGACAGCAAGGACCATTCAAAATGAAATTTTTTTGTTTGCGTGATATTCTTTGTTAAGTTTCAAAATATTATGATCCAACAGCGCGTAACGGGCCCATGAAAATAAGAAGGGAGAATTTGAAGAATTTGTATCATTTTATAAAGTATACTAAGATTTATTTATTATGAAATATTATATAGATTTATATTATTATGAAATAAATTCTCAGACTTCATCCGAAGACCCGCAAAACTTATTGGTCAGAGACACGTGGAATTTCTCCCATCGGCCTACCCGGCCACTTTCTTCGTGGCTATAATCTGATCGCAAACAAACAAAATTTGGTTCCACATGCTATTGGGCAACGGGTATCCAACTTTTTTTCATATGGCAACTTACGAAAGGCGAGTCATGGTATAAGAAAGCTCGATTGCACCTACGCCATCAATAATACCAACATGAACCACAAATGTCATTGCAAACGGAGCAGTGCCGGATTAAATTAACGCCTAGGCCAACGAGGCCGAGGCCTAGGGCGGCAAAATTTTGGGGGCGGCAAAATCGAGGCAATTGTTTTTAAATAATGCTTTTACTGTGAAAACTAATTTGGCTGTCGAAAGTAAGTATTAAAAAAAAATTAAACACTGCTAGGTTTATTCTGAGCCAAGCGCGACATCTAGCAAAAATTATGCTTCAAGTGCCATTCGTTCATGTCGTTAGTTTATCGACGGACAAAGCGGTGTAATGTTGAACAACAGCAAAAATCAGCAGCAATATTGACATTTCTTGCAAGAATAACCTATAATCCATTCCAAATTGAAAAAACTACAGCTTGCCATTAAAAATAGAGTATTATACTTTTGAGAAAAATTTTTTTTTCGATGGAATCAGAAACTACGAGTATATTGAAAACTAACTGACCCGTATTTTTTTATTCAGCCAAAAATCGTATCGTTTGGCCGCAATAAATAAACGAAACTCCTATATTCTGCCTATTTCTGACGTCATTTAGGTACACATGCAGTATAGGCGGTGACTCGCTGTTACGTCAGAACTAGTTGATGTTATTCATTTATTGCGCCCAAACGATACGGTTTTTGACTGAATAAAAAAACACGGGTCAATTATTTTTCAGTGTAGTTTCCATTTCAATCAAAAAATTTTTTAGTATTATACTCCATTCAAGTTTTATTGGTGTCCCTGATTTACGATGTTTAATGTCGTCTTGACACAAGGGAGCTTCACCTACTCACGATACGCTCACGAGCTCACCTGACCGCTTCTTTCGTTGATAATAAGGTGGGTTATAGCTCATAAACAAGATCACTTTCGACGAAATCACATTCCGGTGCTGGAAATGGGCCTTGTCCAGTAATGTTTAAACTGTATATTTCTCATCACATCTTGTGCTTATATTTTCGTCATTGTTGCACCTTCCAGCACTTCTCACTATTGAAAGTAACGTGCTTACGGGCGTCTGAAGATAAAAAAAGATAAAAATAATGTGTCAGGGTGAAAAATCCAACTTCAACAAATGAAATGAAATCGGCAGTTCAGCTTAGCAAACATCATTCTGACAAATTTAATTAAAATTATCTTGACTTCTTCAATCCATCAACTTACCAGATTGTCCAACTTGAAAAAAAAAAAACAAATCACAGGCGATTGTGGTTTTTAAGCTTTTTCAAGTTTCATATTCTGAACACTGATCTTTATGATACAATTGTTGTGCAATTATTATTAAGATAACAAAAACTCTTGTTAAAAAATAGTTCCTTGTGACCGGTAAACATGCGTGGGTATGGTTTGCTCGCTGGAGGGGGGGGGGGGATTTCAGACAGGCCTAGGGGCGGCGAATATACGTTAATCCGGCACTGAAACGGAGGCCTGCATGCAGTCTGTAAACGTATACAGGATGCACCATTTTTGCAGAGTAGCCTTCAACTTGAAAAGAGCAAATAATTTTGGGCATAGTCGGAATATTTAGGCGCTTTGTCCCAAGATTTTCCTCCAACACGTCGTTGCACCACCCACAAGGCTTCTTAGGAAGGGTGTTTCCTTCGATTGGAACCAAAGCTGCGACAAAGCCTTCAAAATCCTAAAGAAGAGCCTCATCTCATCAGCTTCGGTCATAACTCATGCCCTGACAGCGAGAATGGCGAACACGTTACGTAATTTGCCATCTCTCGTGGTCTTTGAACAGGAGCTGAAGGAATTATAGCGCTACGGACAAAGAGTGCCTGGCGGTGGTCTGAACAATCAAGAAGCTGAGACACGCACTTAGCCGAGCAGTTCCCGAACTAACGGTTGACACACTGGCTGTGACTTTGATGAACTCGTTAAAATTACACTGTATTTCTCCGCCATGAACTCACTTTGAGATGTGAAACCTTACCTACTATTTTGAAGCTCCGCTTCTGTTTATTTGTAACAAAATAGTATCCCGATGTGTGTTATGCTGTTATGGATAGGTAACTGTCTTAAACTAAATTCAGCTTGTTCTCTGTAATTTGGATAACTGCTTTATCCAGATAAGTCGATACGATAATGCGGATAATGCGAAATAACAGCACAATGATATAAAGATAAAGAGGTGCAGTGTATTTTTTTTTCAAGAAAATGTAAATGCGACGATCTATGATTAACACGGCAGCGGAGTTACTGAATCCTGGTTATAAGTATGCACAACATTTCTGAGTTTTATTTTGTGTGCCTACTGAAATAAAGATTATTTCTCACTACAAAGTTCGTTGTACCCCCATTCTCAGATCGCATGTGAAATAAAAGTTAATATTAATAATTTAGTGCTTAATCTGGTCCCACCGGATTTTTTGTTTTCTTTTAATATTCTGCTGCAATAATATGAATTAAACTGTTATGGCGCAAATTGAATTACATAGTTTGAAACTGTAGAGGTATGCGTCAGCCAAAACAAGGGCGGCTGTTAATGTTCAACACTTTATCAATTAATCATGCGCTGCACCGAAACTACTAAAACAAGCCCAAAGCCATACATAATGTAATCAGGTTACCCTAATGAAGTTCTTTCTCGGAGTTTTCTGAACGATAGTAATATTAATGCAGGCTGTTATTATTAGGAAACTCCAATATTCCACTAAAATCCACTAGGTAATAAAAGAATTATAGCTACAGACGTGGCATTTGAGACTGCTTAAGCATTGGATTCGTGCAAAAATGTTTGAATTCTCATTCAAATGTATTTTTTGTTTAAATCGAGTTCTATCACAATTCTTGAGCATGCGGATTATTATTCACCTGGTAGAATATCTACATCATTCACATGTTGACATTCTTAACGGATAGACCAAGAAAACATGCTACTCTGATTGGAATGTAGTGGACCGAATGCTATGTGCGGTCCTCCAGGGATGGGTTGTAAATAGAGATGGGTAGTAAATAGAAATCGAGTATGAAAGGAAAAATGGGTGCTGGGTGGTATTGGGATGTGTAGGATTGGAATAGATTATATGGGTTGGATGAGTATGAGCGAAAAAAAATATGGGAATGGGTAGTATGCATGAGAATGAATGACACGGGTATGGGAGACATGAGTAATTGGGCATAATTTGGTAGGTATGGGCATAGTAAGAATATTATTGGTACTATTATGTGCTTATCTACTTTTATCAGTGATCGAAATGGCAATTTTTACGAACCGGAACGCTAGGACTCTCGATGCGAGCGAAGCGAGCAAGCGTCGCAGGCGAAACAACCCCCCCCCCCTATTTCCGAGACTTCCTTATTTCTGTTCCATTGAAAAGTTCAAGCAGTTTTTTTTAGATAATTCTAATGTGCTCAGGATAGGTACTAATGAGTAGACAATTATATCCCATTTACGATATACCTAAATTCAGTAATAGGATTGGGCCTGGTTTCCTCCAACAAATATTTTGCTGGAGTTCCAGGAGAATGGGTTGCGGTCATTATATCACCCTACGTTGAGTTCACGAACAGCTCAAAAAGTGATATTACTGAATTTTCTTCGTGGATGGATACATCCTCGGATACATCATATCATATCTCCCTACAATAATAATGTATGATCTTAATTTCTTGAAAAAATAAATGTGATGACAAAACAATAAAATCAAAATAATTCAACAAAAGACAAAATTAGATTGGAAGACAAGTCTAATCGTCTTATCGGCACATTTTTCTCGAAACGGAACGACTTTCGATAAAATTTCACGAGACGGAACGGTTTTTGAAAATATTTCACGAACCGGAACGCCGTTCCGGTCTGTTCCGGTACATTTCGACCACTGAATTTTATATATTCGACACCTGTAAAGGTCACGATCATGAATAATAGTATATTATAATTTAAATACAAGTTTTATAAGACATCGAATACGATGTCTTATAATCAATAGTCGTATTGTGACAATAGGTCCAATGAAACGTGTGTCATATACAATTTTTGCTATTTTGCAACTATTCCATACTTTTTTCAATACAAAAATGTAAAATATGTGCCTCTGCTAACAAATTTGTTGGGAATTGCTCTTGATGGTGAAAGCACAGTTTATCATCAGAAATGAGCCGGATTTTTCTGGAATCAAGCCCTTCTGCGAAGTGATGTCACCTAAGCTGTTTCTTCTGTCAGTAAGTACTGTCATGTCGATGTCATGTCCGCTGATATTGCCAACATTTGGGGGTAAAAAGATGCGTATCGAAATGGAGCTTCTCCGATACGCGAATGACGTCATTTGCGTATCGTAATGACTTTCCTATGAACGCAAAACAGAAAAACATCATTATTATTATTATTATTATTCCTAATAAAATACCGGGTGATCATTTGGAAACTATCCACCTGTAATAACTTCCGACCCCTAGTCAATATTCCTTCGAGCAAAAACAGGTCGATTTTTATATCGAGGGGGACATCTAAAACATACATTGGGAAATTTCTATGTTCAGCTCCCTCGCCCCCACTTACCCCAACTTTGAAATTTCAAATTACACTATCTAGCTTGCGATACGTCAAATTTGAGAGAACTAAATTCTCTTTTTGAAAAAAAAAATTTTAAAATCTTCAACTCTACCCCCTTTCTCTCTAAAAATTTTCTGAGTGTCCCATTTAATATTCTGGACCCCTCAATTCTCTTTAGTTTAGTCAGCATCATCCTAAATAGCATCAAAGAAGAGAATTTTTAGTGGAAACATCATAACACAAACTCCCCCACATCAACTTCAAAATTCAACGAAATACCACCCGCTTTGTGATACACCAAATTTAAGGAAACTGAATTCTCCTCCTAAAAACAATTTTTTTGAAATTTTCAACCCCTCCCGCATTTAATTGGACATTTGGAGTATTTTAGGAGGGAAACCGGGGGGTTTTGAAAATTTCAAAAAATTGTGTTTAGGGAGAGAATTCAATGTCCTTCAATTTGATGTATCACAAACTAGATATTGTTACCTTAAATTTTTAAGATGAGGTCAGGTCAGGTCAGGTCAGGTCAGGTGAATTTAGCTGGCACTTTTTTCATGGAAAATTTTCTCTTTCGATGCTGTGCAGGATGACGTTGACTGCATTGAAGAGAATTAAGAGGTCAAGAATATCAAATTGGACACTCGGAATTCAAGGGAGGAAGGGGGTGGGGTGAAAAATTTTCAAAATATTTTTCCAGAAAGAGAATTCAATTCTGTTGAACTTGATGTATCGCAAAATAGGTGGTGTCATTTGAAATTTCGAAATTGGGGTGGGTGGGGACGACGGGGCTAAAGATAGAAATTCGCCAATGTATGCTATAGATGTCCCCCTCAATATAAAAATCGACTTGTTTTTGATCGAAGACAATTTCACAGGGAATCGGGTATTGTTTGAATTGTTTTCAGTATTTCAGTATTAGACCACTTAATTTGAGTTTAGTAGACATTGTGTAGGTAGATATGCTTTACCTTTATGCTCAAAATTCGCTTGGCTATTATTATTTCTATAGATTCAACGTTCGTCCTTCTTTTCTTTATTCATCCATGTAGATCTGCTGCTTTTGTATACGAACAGAATGCATTCTTTTTGTCTGAGTCTGAGCTTCCATTATTTCGTCATTGAAATAACAAACTCTATGCGATCATTTAGGCTTACAACTCTCCAGACTATACTATACTCCTATTTACACCTACGCTATTTACGAAAACCAGCTTGGGGACCATCGTGCATTTTCTACGTTTTATCTTATAAATATCATAAGAAAACAAAGGTTTTTCGGTATGCATATATAAGCAGATATCTATCGCCATTTCCTAATCTAGGTAGGTGCTGATCAAAATTCAAATACACATACCTTAAAAAGGTACTGAATAAAGCAGTAAAAAGTTGGCTTTTATGACCCGAAGGATAACTTCGTTACATCAGGGTTTTAAATATTTTGTTTTGGATTTCTTAATAGTATTTATTGTTAGTTTATTTTATACGCAATGCGGAGTCTATTCAAGCTTCGGAAACTGATTTTTGTGTTATAATTACTAAATTTGTAATATCGACCTCTGGTGAAACTGACTCCAGGATTATAACCGTGATCCCATTTATTAGCCTTATACCTACAACAAAGAAACAGCGCTTTCCAAAGCTCTTGTTCAATGGCTAAATAAGCGGTTGGTGGCGAAATATCGTGATTGCTTTCAACTTCAAACTTTTTTCATGAATAATATACTTAATCAAACTTTTTTCGCCGAAGTAGTGCCATGACTCAATTCCTTAATACTTGGAATGACTAGGGTGCACGCAACTTTATTATAACGCATTATACTTGGGAAATAGGTACGTACCCTATAAAAATAGATCACATTGCATTCGCCAAGTTCCCGATGCAAGGAATGCAATTATCATCTTTCATCTTACTTATAAACACCGCAGATAATATCATCCACGAATTGTTGTTGGTTGTTTGTAGCGCAGTGTTTTCGATACTTTACGTGTGTTACTTATTTTCACCTGTGCATCGCATAAAAATATCGATTGGACACAGGATCGATATTTATGCCGTATAATGTAGGTACCTCTTATACATTTGAGTTGCACTTTTGGGTGTGTTTTGTGTGGTTTTGACCATCAAGAAGGGGGTCACGCTATTGGGGGAGACCCGCGCGGTCCTACCTTAAATTCGAAACTTTTTGCGCGTATCGAGATGTGAAGGTGGGTCAGTTTTTTGGAAGTGTCGATATAATAAAAACCACTCACCTTCGCTAGCAAGTCATCTGGGGAAGTGTTAGTTCCATGTATGAGAACGTTTTGGAATTATGCGCGGACACTGGTGCAACACGCGGTTAGCTGGTGGTGTTTACCGGAAAAGCACTGAGGAAAACTAGGAAGCGGCGCTGGAAAACTCGCCGTGTTAAGCCCACTTCGACTCTTGGCGCTCGCGCCGTCGTCGCCGTCTTCGTCGTCGGAACGGCCACCACTGAACCGTCTGTCCACTACAGGATCCTCTCAACTCCTGGGGCCAGAGCACGTTGTCGTCCAAATAATAATGGAGTTGCTATTTCCGTCATATTGGATAAATGTGTGTGCATGTGTTATACGTATACGTACACGTACCTGCTGCAATAAAGCTATTTTGATGGACAAGCGCCGACCACTGTGTTGACATACGGTTTATTTCTGTTCTGTTTCCATTGTTCCTGAAGGGGTTACTCCACTCCAGGCCGGTCCTTCGCAGGAACTCCTTCTATTTCAGCGGCTGAATAATGTGCATGGTATATTATGTACATACAGACCCTTGTCCTGGTTTGTGGGTATGAGCTGAATGATGAGATGTTTATTAGCTGAGCTGAGAGACATGATTGAGCCGTCGACCTGTCAGCAAGTGCTCTCCTCAGTACTATAGTTATTGAATTATGAGCTTCAATCATTCAAGAAATCGAAACTTCAATATGAGAGCTTCTGAATTCAGTTCAAACAGTTGACGCTACTATACCCATGTTTTTCTTTTTTCTCGGTGTCTTTCGCAATACATTTTCTGTCCCTTTGTCTTTCCAAAATTGCTTATTATTTCAAATCACTGAACTGAACAGGTAAGTAATTATTAATAACTAAAGTAGGCCACTCAAAAATTTTACTTCAATCGAAATTCAAATTAAAATATCTGCCAAAAAAATACCCAGCCAAATAGCGTTCTTTTGTCTATACGAGCTGCCATATTAGCTCTTGCCCGGCGCCGGGGTGAAAACGAAAAATGTGTCAAAATGGTCAATTTTGAACCAATCAATTGAATATGATTGATTCTTATAGCCTTATTCACTATTCAAACTCCGAATCCTTATAGTCCAGTAAAATCAGGATTTAACTTGGAACTAATTAGGGACTCGATGAAAAAAATATAGCAATGTAGAGAATGAAAAACTGAGCAAAAAAAAACAAAGTTTCATTTCCAGCCTGTGGGATTTCACCTTATTTTACCATATTAAAATGTATAATTATTATAAGCCACGCAAAGTTTTAAAAATTCCCCTTCTAACGAAACAGGCACAAAAATGCGAACTTGTGTTAACCCATGGTCGGGCAGTTTTGATACGGTCACATTTGGGACTTTCGACCATAGTGTCGCCCGTGCTAAGACTGTAAATCGGTCGAGCGACGAGATTTTATTACTTTAAACGAGGGCCTTCGCCGTCTGCAGGCACGGAAGAGAGGAACTAGACCAAGCACGGGGGCAGAAAGATGCGGGTAGTTGATCGAAGAGGCTGTGTTGTGCGTGTGTTTTGTAGGTAAATATTAATTTTTGCTGTATTTTTATATTATTTGTGAATTCGTTTGACGTTTTTCTATTTGAATACTACTTGGTTTCGATTGATTAGTCACTGCCGAATTAAATTAAAAGTACGTCCTTTTTATTGAAAAAACATACGCTCAGATAATTTCAAAGCCACGCGTGCCGCTTTTGACTAGAATAATTCAGCGTGAAGTGTTTATTGCATTAACTTTGTCTGTTTGAATTTTATGTCATAATTCTATGGTCAGATTAGTAATTTTTTGTATGTAATTTGTTCTTCATGTGTGCACTTGACTGTAATTTTGTGTCAAATTTTAGCTGAACGTCATTATCTACGATATTTTTATGTTCTCATTTTTATGTACAGTTTTGTAGTCAACTCTTTTTTCTTATGTCAGTACTGTACCTTTGATGTGTCATAATCTTTGTGTCAATATTCAGAACCCTCCGTCTGTTCCGGTTCTCAAATATTTATCCTTTTTGTTTGTTTACTTCGAATTACCCCTTGAGATTTTGCAAATGGCGCTTGCGAGTATGATCGGGCCTTGATGTACCTATGTTACTAATATTTTCTTGAATACCGTGAAAGTCGTTCCTGTACTATCAACCACTTCTACCCAACCTAAAATTGACTTTTACAATGTTTACTTTTGTCTATGTGTCAGAGGGCTTTTACCGTCCAAGCAGGTTGTACGGTACTTTTTTTGTTGGGGAGTCATGTTTCTTTATTTTGCTTTGTTTGTGATGAGATGATTTGATGCTACCTGCCAGGGTAAGGGACAGGGACAGCCATGGTAGATAAGGACGATTGGTTACAACTTAGTCGCTTGCGACTCGCGTAACGAGGCAAATGTCAGCTTTTGTGGGATAGGTTCTCTTACAGTGTCCTCGAGTACAGGTTCGCAACAGGATTACCCCATTGTGTAGTTGTTGTATTTTGTAGTTGTATTGTAGTGTTTTGTTTATATTATGCCCTGTCTACTAACGTGTCTTCAGTTGTTGTTTTTTTTTGTGTGTTTGTGTGAGTGTGGCGACCTTTTGTCTTGCGTTATTATGCGTTGCTTTGCGTTACTTTGCGTTGCTTTGCGTTACTTTGCGTTGTGTTGCGTTACTTTGCGTTATTTGCTGCGTTGCGGTAGGGAGAGCAAAGTCTCAGTGAGTTTTACATTTTGTCACAACCTGTTTGAGAACCCTTTTCTTTGAGCTTAACTCAGTGGTTTCTTCGACTGGGTTCTTCCACATGAGTGCTCTTTTTCCGAATCCGTCATTCTCCATTTTCTTTGACTTGACAGTTTGACATATTTTGTTGTGTTGTTTTTAATTGTTTTATTATTTTGTTCGTATTGTGTTTTTTGTTTATTTTGTACATTTTGTCCATTCTGTCAGTCACATGTTAGGTGTTTTGAGAAAAGAACCATGAAAGACTAATTTTGCACTTATTTGCTTTGAGTAAATGTCAATTTTCTTTGCAATGAGCGTGTTTCATTGAAGTCGACCTTGAACTCCACCTTCTTCCCCCTCGGGTCGTTCACCTCATGAACAAAAGCGGATCAAAGGGTTAAGATGCGAACAAAAACGGGCACAACGTAGAATTCCGACGATCAGAGGCCAAACACGTGAAATGTCAATGGGGGGTGCCGGGGGCGTACCATTACAGAGTGGTGCCGTGACCAGGATTGTTCAAAAGAGGGGGACGCTGTGGGAAGACGGCAGAATTGTTCAAAGGGGGGGAACGCTGTGGAGAGAAGTCTGGAGAAGCCATTTTTTTTTGTCGGACTGTTCACGGAGGATTGTTCAAAAGGGAGGGAACGCTGTGGGGAGAAGCCAAGAATGTTACAGAAAAAAAAAGGATTTTCTCATTAAGTTTTTTCTTTTATTTTCATCGGATTGTCCATGGAGAAAGGAAGGATTGTTCACGAGAGGAGAAACCAGGATTGTCCACCGACGAGTTTTTTTTTTGTAAATCCGGATTGTCCATTGTCCAAGGAACGAGTTTTTTTTTTGCAAATCCGGATTGTTAAAGATGGGGAATTGTTCAGAAAGGGGAGCGTTGAAATCGATTTCGTTTTTCTCAAATCGGCGTTGTTCATGAGGGGAAGCCTATGTGGGGGGAGGGGGAAAGAGGAAGTTGTTTTATTTTGTCAAACCATTCAGACCAAGAGTGTTCAAAAAAGAGACCGGTGTTCAAAGAATATTTTTGTTTGTTGTTTGTGTGAACCATTTACTGCTGATTCTGGTTTTGTTTCATGAAATGCCAATCTCAATCTTGTGGACGCTTGTACCTGACGTTGGACGGATTTTCCTGAAAATGGATTTTTCCACATGACGACGGACGAGATGATGTACCTGATCCTGCCATCACAGAAAAATTCAAGAACGCTCATCAGACGATTTCTACCGAACCAGCAAGCTGGGCTCAACCGAAACGTTTCTTGCTTCACGAAACATGATTCCAGCAACACCTGGTCTGTCGAATCCACACAACATCATTGACCTGACATGCTCAATTCAACCAGTCACACCATCTTGCAAAAAAATCACCACTGTCAACTCGTAAGACCTCGCCGCCATTTTGTTCAACACCACTGTCTGACCACTGAACAAAGAAAAATCTTCTGCTGAGACGAAAAGAACACCAAAACATCACAGTCAGCTTGCTACCTGATACTACAACAATTTTGGCACCGGAAATTTCCAAGAAACGTCATTGTCATCTTGCCTCCTGATGACAAAACTTCTTACCTGTAGTCAACATCACCATTCATCAACATTTTGACTTAGTGTTGCCGTCTAGAGTTAGACTTTCTAGACTCTTGTCTTGAAAAGGCGTCAAGACTTAGACAAGACCTTCGGAAACTCTTGTCTTGAAATTTCTAGACAAGACAAGAGTAGGGCTGTCAAGATCAAGAGTCTTGATTAGACTCTTGAAAAGAAAAAATGAAAAAAATCTGATATATTCCTCTCCGCTGATGATTTTCATTTTCTACTGAATGTGTGATTAGATTGGAGACTTCTTACAGAGTTTTTTGACAACATAAAATAACATAAATAAGGGTAAACGGTATGACAAAATGCTATCCAAAACTATATTTACTTGGAATGAAAATGATTGCAGAGGGTTCTCATGCTATTTTTCTTTTATTTGTTGTAATCAAAGTACCGAGATCACTACAGACGATATAAAATATCTCGTCTCAAAGGTCCCTCCTTTTTTCAGGAAAAAATCTGGGAATTTGAGAGTTTAAATTGGGAAAATAATTAAGCTATAAACCTGTTCTGCGCTTGCGCACTAGGCAGGCCATCAAGTTATCATGCATCGACGGTTGTTGCCATGCTGTGTCTGATAGGTAGTCTACAGTCCATGAATATTTTGAAAATTGGGAAAAACAAAACAACACATAGAAGCATCTTTCTGTATATTGTGAATTTCATATGTATATCAGAAGACAATTTGATTTTTGGTCTGGGTGGCAGTTCACTATGAATTTATCAATTTTGCATCAGAGAACGGGAAAGCGTTGCCAGAGAGATGCCATGTCGAATTATAATAATGTCTTGTAATTATATATTCTTATATTCACATGACATCTCCTCTAGACTCTGTAGTCTGTATGTCTCTACTGTTTTTTCCGATTCTCACGCGAAAGTTTCGTCCAAGTGATTTTTTTCAAGGACTGCTCCAACATCTCCATTTCTACTTTTCCAAAAAATACCTGCGCCTTCTCAAATCGCAACTCCTAAGAAATTGGTAGCTTGATAAAGCTTTTGGTCAATAGCTGCGGAACAAGGTGTTTCTTGCCAATAAAAAGAGAATGATTCAGACAATATGCTGCAGCCAGATATCCTTTCAATGTACCAAGGCAAAATACCGATTAGGCTGGTGTCCTTCCCACAACTTGAGTGAAGTTGGTCTTTTTGCCGCGTCAGGTTGACACAAGCGGGAACCTGACACAGGTCTGCAAATAATCGGTATATTTTCGACAAAAATATTGGACCACGTCACAGAAAAATAATATTGAAGTTGATTGTTCAACTTTTTCTTGACTATGACTCTTTCGTTGACTGTTTCTTGACGTTCATGGCAACCTGGTATTATTCTTGGCTTGTTTATTCATTCGATTCGAGCCGATGGACTGCGGTGAGTTGAATTTCTATATCCTTTCCCGCTGCCAGATTTTTTGATGACTTTTAAATGAACAGTAGTTGACTATATTTATTCAGGCATCAACCTACGGCTATATAAAATCGTATCTTGTTATTTTATATAAGACCCCATTGCAGAAACACGTCTCTACTAACAGGTCGGGGGTGGCGGTGGCAATCTTTTCTTTCAGCATTCACACCAATGATAAATTTCAGTGCCGCTGAAAGTAGATCATTGTTTGGAAATTTGAACTTAATTATATTTCCGTAGAATATTTTATTGAAGCGCAGTCCCTATTCAAAGGGTGCTTCTCGCTCCTCACAGTTTCTCTGTTTTTTTTTGCTAAAAGATGTTGATATTTCTGTCACGCATTTCTCTTGGAAAAAGGGGTTTTTGAGTAATTTAATTTCAAGAGTCTATCTAGACTCTTGAAAAATTTCCATCAAGAGTTAGAGTCTTGTCTTGAAATTTTGAGAAAATCTTGATATTTCAAGACAAGACAAGAGTAGGGCAACTCTTGTCTTGTCTTGTCTAGACGGCAACACTATTTTGACTACATCACCTTCTGGTTCCACTGAAGCGTCTTGTCTGAAGCAGAAATCACTCATTGACTACACGAGTTCTCGTTGTCAACAGGATTTCAAACCCTTGGTCACCAAATGCAATCTAGGGGCGTCCGCTTCTTGTCTGGTTCCGAAAAAGTTGCTTGTCACTGAAGAAATCGAAACCGTTCTCACCACCATCTGGACCATGCTCAACTTTTATCGTCTAGGGGCGTTGCTCTTTTCACTAAACCACGGATCTGAACGTTTTGTCAAGTTTCGTCTGGTTCATCTGAAGCTACCTTGACAGCAAGAAGAGAAAGAAGAACAGCAAGAAGAAAAAGGAGATCACCAAAAAGAAGAAGCTACACCACATGACTTGTCTTGGGTTTGTTGAAGAATCTCCGTCATCGTCCTCTGTTCTCTTCCGTCGTTTCTTCAAGGGGCGTTCTGTGGGATTTCACCTTATTTTACCATATTAAAATGTATAATTATTATAAGCCACGCAAAGTTTTAAAAATTCCCCTTCTAACGAAACAGGCACAGAAATGCGAACTTGTGTTAACCCATGGTCGGGCAGTTTTGATACGGTCACATTTGGGACTTTCGACCATAGTGTCGCCCGTGCTAAGACTGTAAATCGGTCGAGCGACGAGATTTTATTACTTTAAACGAGGGCCTTCGCCGTCTGCAGGCACGGAAGAGAGGAACTAGACCAAGCACGGGGGCAGAAAGATGCGGGTAGTTGATCGAAGAGGCTGTGTTGTGCGTGTGTTTTGTAGGTAAATATTAATTTTTGCTGTATTTTTATATTATTTGTGAATTCGTTTGACGTTTTTCTATTTGAATACTACTTGGTTTCGATTGATTAGTCACTGCCGAATTAAATTAAAAGTACGTCCTTTTTATTGAAAAAACATACGCTCAGATAATTTCAAAGCCACGCGTGCCGCTTTTGACTAGAATAATTCAGCGTGAAGTGTTTATTGCATTAACTTTGTCTGTTTGAATTTTATGTCATAATTCTATGGTCAGATTAGTAATTTTTTGTATGTAATTTGTTCTTCATGTGTGCACTTGACTGTAATTTTGTGTCAAATTTTAGCTGAACGTCATTATCTACGATATTTTTATGTTCTCATTTTTATGTACAGTTTTGTAGTCAACTCTTTTTTCTTATGTCAGTACTGTACCTTTGATGTGTCATAATCTTTGTGTCAATATTCAGAACCCTCCGTCTGTTCCGGTTCTCAAATATTTATCCTTTTTGTTTGTTTACTTCGAATTACCCCTTGAGATTTTGCAAATGGCGCTTGCGAGTATGATCGGGCCTTGATGTACCTATGTTACTAATATTTTCTTGAATACCGTGAAAGTCGTTCCTGTACTATCAACCACTTCTACCCAACCTAAAATTGACTTTTACAATGTTTACTTTTGTCTATGTGTCAGAGGGCTTTTACCGTCCAAGCAGGTTGTACGGTACTTTTTTTGTTGGGGAGTCATGTTTCTTTATTTTGCTTTGTTTGTGATGAGATGATTTGATGCTACCTGCCAGGGTAAGGGACAGGGACAGCCATGGTAGATAAGGACGATTGGTTACAACTTAGTCGCTTGCGACTCGCGTAACGAGGCAAATGTCAGCTTTTGTGGGATAGGTTCTCTTACAGTGTCCTCGAGTACAGGTTCGCAACAGGATTACCCCATTGTGTAGTTGTTGTATTTTGTAGTTGTATTGTAGTGTTTTGTTTATATTATGCCCTGTCTACTAACGTGTCTTCAGTTGTTGTTTTTTTTTGTGTGTTTGTGTGAGTGTGGCGACCTTTTGTCTTGCGTTATTATGCGTTGCTTTGCGTTACTTTGCGTTGCTTTGCGTTACTTTGCGTTGTGTTGCGTTACTTTGCGTTATTTGCTGCGTTGCGGTAGGGAGAGCAAAGTCTCAGTGAGTTTTACATTTTGTCACAACCTGTTTGAGAACCCTTTTCTTTGAGCTTAACTCAGTGGTTTCTTCGACTGGGTTCTTCCACATGAGTGCTCTTTTTCCGAATCCGTCATTCTCCATTTTCTTTGACTTGACAGTTTGACATATTTTGTTGTGTTGTTTTTAATTGTTTTATTATTTTGTTCGTATTGTGTTTTTTGTTTATTTTGTACATTTTGTCCATTCTGTCAGTCACATGTTAGGTGTTTTGAGAAAAGAACCATGAAAGACTAATTTTGCACTTATTTGCTTTGAGTAAATGTCAATTTTCTTTGCAATGAGCGTGTTTCATTGAAGTCGACCTTGAACTCCACCTTCTTCCCCCTCGGGTCGTTCACCTCATGAACAAAAGCGGATCAAAGGGTTAAGATGCGAACAAAAACGGGCACAACGTAGAATTCCGACGATCAGAGGCCAAACACGTGAAATGTCAATGGGGGGTGCCGGGGGCGTACCATTACAAGCCATCCCGGGAACCATGGTAAAAAAATTAAGAAGATGGAAAAACCTTCTCCGCGGCCTTTCTTCTGAAACGCTGAGAGAACGGTGGGAGATGTGTGAAAACTGTCAGGGACAAAGTTGTAGAGAATCCAATAATCTACAAAAAAGTCCCGGAAGGCATACATCTAACTTCTTTAGTTTAGCCAATAATCGCGGTCAAAGTGGCGCGCCGGTCCAGTGGAGTGGAAAAACTGTCCGCTTGCCATTCCTCCTGGAATGCTGCGAGAACGACAAGAGATATCCAAAAATTGCGAGTGACAAGGTTGTAGAGAATTGAATGCCCCACTAGAAAGTCTTTGAGGCCAATCATTAGCTGTTTTAGTTTAGCCGTGATTCGTGAACTAGGCTCGAAGTTGCGCGAAGATCCTGTTAATGAAGTGGTTATTTTGGAAAACTTACAAAAATCCTAGACTCGATAAAAAATATATGACAATGTAGAGGATGAAAAACTGGATCTTAGAAACAGAAACCAAAGTTCCATTCCACACCGTTCCGAGAAATCTGAGAAAAAAAATAAAAACTTGACAAATTGCGATTTTTACTCCCAGCTTCCACACTGAATACTGAAATAAACGTAATAAATATGAAAAATGTGGACAGACAAGCTTGTAGAGAATTAAATGATCTATAAAAAATCCCGTGACGTCATGTATCTATCCTTTTCGACTTAGCTGCGGAGCGCTATTAAAGTTGGGGCACATGATTCGTGACGCGCCGCATGTGGCCAAGCTGCTACGACGTTCCGGTGATTGTTCGATTGATTATAAAACATAATAAAAGATTTTGAACAATTGCAAGCCTCCTTTAACATCTGGTGACTATTGTTAAAAATGTAACTCCGCGGATGAACGCTTTGTTTCCTGTAACTTTTCTTGTTCGGCAGAAGTAAAACTGAGATACTCGTATTCGCTGGACAACTACAGAAAACATATAAAATTCCAAGCCGCTGTAGGACGGGCAAAGACAGCAGTTGGTCTTTCACGGCTTCCCTCAACGTCGTCTGCGACCAAGGAACACGTAAAACGTGTTCAATAGTCTACCACCAAATTCAGCAGTGGCTCGGAAATAATAACTGTTTACCTGAATAATGGGGTTGGAAACTTAATAATTCCCTACTGATGCCAATTGAAACTCAGGATCAAGTAGCTCCCAAAAATATATCTGCTTCAGCTGATTTCCTGCAGATGCTTAAATAACTGCGAAAAGCTTTGCGGATGCAGGAAAGCTGGGCTCAAGTGCACCGAATTTTCCCACCATTCCGGTGAAGCTACCCGTTTGAATGCTTCCTGCATTGTCGTCTCGGAAGACGATGATGATGACTACAACGACAAGAATGAAGAGCGATGTGCCGTTGGAGACGCGCCACCTCCATATGTCGATGAAAATCCGTCCTGCTTCCATGCAATATCGCCGCCATATAAATGAAGAAGGCGTCATCATTGTTCATAAAAAAAATTGTTAACAAACATCTTCCTATGAACCGTCCCACATGTTTTCCAATGATTATATTGTGTTACAAAATACGAGTATCTCAGTTTTAATTCTGCCGAACAAGAAAATTTATAGAGAACAAAGCGTTCATCCGCGGAGTTACATATTCAACAATAGTTACCAGACGTTAAAGGAAGCTTGCAATTGTTTAAAATATTTCATCTTGTTTTATAATCAATCGAACAATCACCGGAACGTCGGTCGTAGCAGTTTGGCCAGATGCGGCGAGTCACGAGTCATGTGCCCCAACTTTAATAGCGCTCCGCAGCTAAGTCGAAAAGGATATATACATGACGTCACGGGATTTTTTATAGATCATTTAATTCTCTACAAGCTTGTCTGTCCACATTTTTCATATTTATTACGTTGATTTCAGTATTCAGTGTGGAAGCTGGGAGTGAAAATCGCAATTTGTCAAGTTTTTATATTTTTTTCTCAGTGATCTCGGAACGGTGTGGAATGAAACTTTGGCTTTTAAGATCCGGTTTTTCATCCTCTACATTGTCATATATTTTTCATCGAGTCTAGGACTTTTGTAAGTTTTCCAAAAGAACCATTTCATTAACAGGATCTTCGCGCAACTTCGAGCCTAGTTCACGGCTAAACTAAAAAAGCTAATGATTGGCTTCAAAGACTTTCTAGTGGGGCATTCAATTCTCTACAACTTTGTCACTCGTAATTTTTTGATATCTCTCGTCGTTCTCGCAGCATTCCAGGAGGAATGGCAAGCGGGCAGTTTTTCCACTCCATTGGACCGGCGCGCCACTTTGACCGCGATTATTGGCTAAACTAAAGAAGTAAGATGTATGCCCTCGAGGACTTTTTTGTAGATTATTAAATTTTCTACAACTTTGTCCCCGACAGTTTTCACACATCTCCCACCGTTCTCTCAGCGTTTCAGAAGAAAGGCCGCGAAGAAGGTTTTCCATCTTCATTTTTTTTACCATGGTTCCCAGGATGGCTGGAAATGAAACTTTGGTTTTTCTTACTCAGTTTTTCATTCTCTACATTGCTATATTTTTGTCATCAAGTCCCTAATTAGTTCCAACTTTAGCACAAAAATCGCCTCATTTTACTGGACTATTATTCTAACCATTCTAAATGGTTGTGAATAAAATAGTATACATACTCTCGGCGGTAATTGCTTCATTCCTGCTTCGAGCATAAAAGCTCGCAGCTATCTTGCTCTCAGCAGTAATGTAGCACTTCCCGCCTCGGTATATACAGGGTGTCCCGAAATTGATGCAACAAAATTTACAGGGAGGTAGAAAATAAAAAAATAAGGGTACTTCCTCAATAAAAATACCCTCGCAAACGTTATAGTGGAGATACAGGTCTTCGAAGTTGATTTTTCAAAACAGTTTTTTCTGCATAACTTTTGAACCGTTGAGCCGATTTCATTCAAGCTTGAACCAAGGTTTACTAAAATAAGTCTCTATCGAACCATGATAACGCATTTCATCAAACATTTTTAGGTGCGAAGATAATTGGGGGTACCTTTTCCCTTTTTCCCCTATTTTCCACTCCCTGGAATATTTTTGCAAATTGTTGCAATTTTTGGATTCTACGTTCAATTTAAAGAGAAAAGTTACTCGTGCAAAATTTTGATTGATGGCTTCATTTTCGAGATATTTGGGTTTGAAACTTCGGAGAACATCTCAAAATCGCCACTTTTCAGGGCCCAATTTTTTTTCTGAAAAGCTTCATGTTTCTACGCAAAAATGGTAGTTTATCAACTTGAAACACCTAGAAAACTTATTTCAGTTGAGGAATCTTGAGTTTTTTTGAATTTTAATTATTAAGGCCTTGAAAGTGGTGTTTTCGAGATGTTCTCCAAAGTTTCAAACCCAAATATCTTGAAAATGAAGCCTTCAATCAATATTTTGCAGGTTTCTTTTTTTTCTCTAAATTGAACGTAGAATTCAAAAATTTGCAACAATTTTCAAAAATATTCAAGGAGGTGAAAAATAGGGGAAAAAGGGGGAAGGTGAGACCTATTTTAGTAAACTTTGGTTTGAATTTGAATAAAATTGCCTCAACGGTTCAGAAGTAATGCAAAAAAAACTGTTTTGGAAAACCAACTTTGAAGACCTGTATCTCCGTTATTACGTTTGCGAGAGTACTTTCATTAAGGAAGTCCCCTTATTTTTCAATTGCCTACCTCCCTGTAAATTTTGTTGCATTAATTTCGGGACAGGGTGGTCCAGGTTATAGTAGCAATAACTCACCATCCGATGGTCCATCGAAATCTAGGTTGACATGCATAAATTAATTTTTCTATAAAACGCCTCCTAAGCGAAATAGAGCCCTTCAACGTTCAGTTTTTAAAATCATCTTGCTGGAATAACTCTCAAGTCATCAAAGCGATTTTTACCAAATTTGGTACAAATACTTATGAAATAAATACCCATCACTTGACATCACGAACCTGTAGTATAGCTGGACTGCTAATCCCCCAGATTCCTCCAACAACTTATGACCCCTCCTCTGGAAGTCGCCATCTTATTATGCACCGGTACCCAAAAGTCCCAAAACGTTTGGTAGCGGCTTCGAGAGTGGCTTCCAATATTCAACGGAGCAGTTTTATATATCATAGTTGATGACTATGACTATACAGGGTGGTCCAGGTTTTAGTCGACAAACTTTGCAGGCTGCTAGAGGATAAAAAAAGAAGTTGACTCACCCCAAAAAGTACATATCTAAAATGCATATTTAAAGAGTTACAGGCCTTCAAAGTTGCAGAAAAAAAATTGTTTTTTTCTTGATAACTTTTGAACAGCTTCACCGATTTCGCTCAAATTTTGCACATATGGTTAACAAACACGTCCCCAGTGATTTCTTGGAAAAAGTTCTGTCAGAATGACGCAGTGCCGTAGATATGAGGGGGTACTGACCCTCTTATCCCCCTACTTTCTACGCCACTGGATATTTTGGAAAACCGTTGAAAGCATTGAATTTGGCGTTCAATTTTGAAGAGAAAATTGGCGTATCATTGCTACATTTGGAGCAGCGGTTTCTGAGATATTTGTGTTTAAAGGTTCAAAAACACCGAATTACGCAAATGTTTCAAAATTCGAGCAAGCTTTGATCCATCAACTTTCAACTTTTTTTTTGAATTTCAAGTTTATTGATTTATAATTCAGCTCATGAGTAATTGAAAATTGGTTGTGAAAATTCATAAGTTCAGCAACAATTAAATATTCAATAGGTAGGTACCTATTCACTTACTGATAGTTGGGAAGTTTAGTAAGAACAAGAACCAAGGGCCCAATGTTTCTTATTGGTCATGTTACTGAAATCATGAATTTTCACAATCAATTTTCAATTTCTCATGAGCTAAATTATGAATCAATGAACTTTACGTTGAAAAAAAAGTTGGAAGTGAATGAATCAAAGCTTGCTCGAATTTTGAAACATTTGCGTGATTCGGTGTTTTTGAACCTTTAAACACAAATATCTCCGAAACCGCTTCTCCAAATGTAGCAATGATACGCCAATTTTCTCTTCAGAATTGAACGCCGAATTCAATACTTTTAACGGTTTTTCAAAATATCCAGTGGCGTAGAAAGTAGGGGGGTAAGAGGATTAGTACCCCCCCATATCTACGGCACTGCGTCATTCTGACAGAATTTTTTTCAAGAAATCACTGAGGACGTGTTTGTGACCCATATGTGCAAAATTTGAGCGAAATCGGTCAAGCTGTTCAAAAGTTATCAAGAAAAAAACAATTTTTTTCTGCAACTTTGAAGGCCTGTAACTTTTTTAATATGCATTTTAGATATGTACTTTTTCGGGTGAGTCGACTTCTTTTTTTATCCTCTATCAGCCTGCAAAGTTTGTCGACTAAAACCTGGACCACCCTGTATATTCTATTTTATAAATATATATAATTTTAGTGAATATTAATATAATTTTTAGCTAAATTTGTTACCGATCCATGAAGATTTGCAAGAGTTTACCATTATTACATAGAACGTTTGAGGTTCACTGGAAGAATTTTCACTCGGTGACAGTCGGTGCTTGGCCGTCCGAGCCGCGCCATCTTGATCTGGGATAATATCTTGATTTCTGGTTTTGATTTCGGCGACTTGTACCTATATCCCGTTGACTTTTTATTTTCAGTAGGATGAGTTTTTGAATAAAAAATAAAGTGACAAACTGGGGGGCTACGGCTACGGCTGATGGCATCTGCAAAGTTTTAGTTCAAAACTATCAGCGACCGTCAGCCGTATCTCTCCAGCGCTCCAGCTTGTCACTTTATTTTGGCTACAAAAAGTCATTCTACTGACAATGAAAAGTGAACGGGATATACCTAGGTAAACTCGTAGAATCAGACCGTTGCCGTGGCAGGTGATGCCAACCGTAGAAAACAAAAAACTTAGTACCACATGATCTCATGGCAGCGCCCGCCTGGCGTCATTTCCCCTTCTGCTATCATCTGTCCAGCTATCCTACAGGTTCGTGCTTGACATAGATAACTTTTGTCAAAATTGTCCAGTGGCGTAGATACCGGGGGATTGTTCAACTTCTCCCACCCCATTTTCTACGCCACTGGATATTTTTGTAAAAATTTTTTTTTCAATTCCTTGTTTAATTCGGAAAAAAAGTTGCTCCCGTAAAATTTTGATTAGACGCTTCATTTCCGAGATATTTGGGTTAGAAACTTTGGAAAACGCTTGGAAATCGTGACTTTCGAAGGCCTAAAAATTAAAATCCAAGAAAACTCATGGTTCCTCAACTGGGATAAGTTTTCTAGGTCGTTTAAGTTGATTTTCTGTCATTTTTTGCTGAGAAACGAGGCGTTTCCAGAAAAAAAAAACAATTTGGGCTCTGAAAAGTGGCGATTTCGAGATGTTTTACAAAGTTTAAAACCCAAATATCTCAAAAACCAAGCCTCTAATCAAAATTTTACAAGAGTAACTTTTTTTCCTGAATTGAACAAGGAACTCGAAAAAAATATAGTTGTCTAAAAATATTTAGTGGCGTAAAGAATAGGACGTGGAAAGTAAAACAACTCCCCCGTATCTACACCACTGGACAATTTTGACAAAAGTTATCTACGTCAAGTGATGGGTATTTATTTTGTAAGTATTTGTACTGAATTTGGTCAAAATCGCTTCGATGACTTGAGAGTTATTGCGAAAAGAAGATTTTGAAAACTGAACTTTGAAGGGCTGTATCTCTCTTAGGAAGCGTTTTATAAAAAAATTAAATTATGCTTGTCCACCTAGTTTTTGATGGACTATCGAATGGTGGATTATTGCTACTATAACTTGAACCACCCTGTATATACTATTTCTCATTATTTCCGTATACGCTTGTGCTCTTTCGTTCTTCAGTTCTTCTATATTATATTTCAAATCTGTCCTCCTTTCATATTTTCGTATTTTATGTCTAACACCGAATACATTCAACTGGCCTTCAGTTATTAATAAGACCCTTGCTAAATTATGCATCAACAATCTCTCAAGGACTCCACAACAATTCCTCTCAATTTAAATGTCATCTACTGTATCAACTGCGCCAATTGTAATGTGAAATATTGAAAATAAATATGAAAACACACTATCGCGGGTCCCTTCACTTCGCCCAGACAAGAATCATTCCTAGCCCAGACAAGAATCATTCCTAGCCCAGACGTTTTAGAAGGAAAATCGTGGTGACCCGTAACAAATTTGCGCAAAGCTGAAGTTTGGTATATATGTTCTATTGGACCTACGGACCAACATATTATCAAAATACTCGGACTTACACTCTCGTGCATCTTTCGATTTTCATCCTCAAAAGTCAAGTTCAAAGAATTACTCAGATATCTATCTCCAAGCTGTTCCTGCAGGTGAACGGAGTATCCGATATGAGATATGTTTTAAACGAAAGAGAGGGATTTGTTATCAGTGCTTAAGTGTGTGAGAGAACTCTTGTAACTCTTCCGATTGGTGAGTTCTGCGGGAAAGGCGGTTGAGTGTGAATTTGTCGCCCGGTAATCCAGGAAAAAACATGTAAGAATCATAAGCCTCAAGCGATGTCGCACAAAGTTGTATATTGATATATAACAGGTATGATCCCTAAGGAAGAACATATCAAAATATTTGTACTTGAACTTCTGTACCTCCTACGCTTTTAAGGCTTAAAATATCTTGTCAATAAAGTCACCCGACACCTTTCCCTAAAACTATTTCTATGATCAAACCAATCATTTCAACAATATAAGATGGGTCTCAAACTCTCAAATGAAACACGGTAGTGGGCTCCGGTAGCTATGAAACATTTCTGTTTGAAAGTGGCGTGAACAGTGCGCGCAAGGTGGAATTTCTCGCCTGGATCTTCAATGAGAAACATGTAAGAATATTTTGCGATGGCCAATAAACCTGAGCATTAGTAATAGGTTACTCTTTCCATCTTCGAAATAGACCTACGTGCTTTCCATCTTCGAAACTGACCTACGTGATGAGACTGATGAGTGAACAGTGGTTATCCACAGTGCTCATCCTAAAAAGTATGGATTCTTTGCAAAAAAATTGTGGTTTTTCATTTGGATGCATCATTGTCCCAAAACTGTGGAAAAAAAGGAATGCAAAAATTGTATGTATTTTCGGGAGAAGATTGGGAATTTAACCACTTCCACATTAGACCAATTTTCTGATCTTGTAATGAATACAGAGACATTGTTTCTATCGTTTTCAGGTATAAAATGGTTGAGAACAATAAATTCTGTTGGAAATATTGAATTGGATTGATTCTAACCATACGGAAACCGGAATTACAAAACGACAATTTCAGATGGCAAAAATCGTCGTTTTTTCAGCGAAGCTTGTTTAATCGTGTTTCCATTCAATTTCAAACACCATATTTGATATTAGAAGCTAATATTTAGTTGGCAACACAAAATTGATTTTGCCGATCTTCTTTTTTCCCAGACAACCCAAACTACTTGTCAACAATTCAAACGTTAGTCAAATATTTTAAAGCCTTGGGGCATCTACATATGATTTTTTTCATGATTATAAGCTACAAGGTGTCATTTACGCATTTGAAATGGCAAAATTTATTCCCCTTTCCCACAACCAATGACGCAGAAGGGTGTGTCACCGAGTATTATGATATCGCTGTACTAGAATGATAGTAAGACAACTTGAAAAACATAGTTTCGAGTAATCGCCACTTGAACATTTCAGAAGAACGAAAAACACTCTTCTTCTCGAAATTTCGGAGATTTTTTTATTCTCCAGTTGTATTTTATCGCTCCTGATAGACCTGTGAGGAATTCATTATGAAATCACGTTTACTCTTTGAGAAAAAAATCAAAAAGTGAACATATCCTTGTATATCGCTAGAAATAATGGTTCTGTTGGAAGTTGTCCGTTTTTTCATGTAAGTTATCCTACTATTCGTCAGGAATTCGTAGAGTGATTTCAAATTTATCCCTCTTTTTTTTCAAGTTGTCCGAGTATTGCACAGTAAGCATAGCCTGGTTCAACATATTTTTCATAGTTATCCTTAAGTATTGTATGACATGGAATAAGCCCATTAGTTTTTGGCTGTCATCTGACAAATAGAAGTGTCACTATCAGAAACTGAAAATTCATTTGGTAGTCCTTGAAAAACTGTATTCAGAACAGTAGATAGTGTTTCGCTAACTGTCGTGTGTCAAATATTGAAAAATGTCAAAGTTCATAACTTTGTCATTCAATTATTCAAGATTTTTTATCAAACATTCCATCCTGTGAACCGATTTTCACGATTTCTTTTACTTTTGGCAGTCTTGGCCATAGCTATAACCAATATACGTCTGCCTGCGCATCTATCCATCGTTTTGGTTCAGTTTTACCCAATACAAACTGACCTGTGAATAACGAAATCATGGCAATGTACATTGGAGATAAGTTAAAATTATTAAGTCATTTCAAACAATTCACGGAACATTTCTGGTCAAATAGTGGAACAACTTATAGGAAAGTAAGATATTTTACAAACGCATGTGAGTATGTTTGTGCAATAGTGAGTTAAAATGAAATATCTGAAGACGTTCATTGTATCAGTTGGTTTTTTGGTATAAGAGTGAGACATCTTTCACAGTAAAATACTGAGATAACATGAAAAACAAGTACAACTAGAAATTTCTAAATCAGATTTGTTGTAAAATTGGGACATGTTGAAATGTCTTCGTATTATACCAGAAGGCAAGATCAAATTCAATCTATTTCTCAGTAGAAGAAATAGAACATTTTGAGATGTCCGAGTATTAGACCAGAACTGTTTAAAAAACAGATAATTATAACAGTGAGATATTCATTTTTTATGTACTTCTATGATGATTCTGAGTAATTCGATTTTTTTACCAGGTAGAGAATAGCTTGGAGCTATAGATTTTGAATTAATCCGAAAATCAGAAATTTGAAGTTATCTTACTATCATTCTAGCACAGCGATATGTTATTCCTTAAGTCTCACAAGGCCTGTATACCAAATTTCAGCCTTGGGGGCATTTGTTACGGGTAAAAACCTAATATTCCTGGGCCATTCTATCTATCTATCATATCCATTCTTCCCTCATCGCCCATTCTATCGAGACGAAAGCTTGATCCTTTTTAAGGGTAGAAGTAGTCTAAAATAATATAACCCTATGAAGTCTATCGAGGAAAATAGTTATTCCCTCGAAATAAATTCTATTAGGAAATAAAATATAAGTTATGGTGCTAAGCTGATCAAAATGCGTATGTCTCCGATTTTGAGATGTGACAATAAAAAAATGATGATACAGAGGAAGAAATAAAGAAGTATTTTTTTGGTGAATGTGTTGCTTTGTCTCTGGAAAAAGCTGATGGGATGAATAAAAAATTATCCATATGTAGATAAATATTTCATGTCTGAGTTACTTTTGGAAAAACTTCGTTTGAAAAATATTTTGGCATGTGAGAGAGACCATTCAGAGTAAAAGTGAAGCTCTCCCATCGAACATAACGGAGGACGAAACTATGGAACCATTTCCCATATCATTTTATTCCTGACGGTACTTTTGAGTCCAAAATTTTGAAAATTTTCATTGCTGGGCGGAAAACTTCACATAAATGTTAGTTGAAGCGCCCTAAAAAAATTGGAAAGTGGAAAAAATCCAAAAATTCTATTCAAGTAAGGTTGGGCATTGAAGGGCTAAACAAGGGCTACAACACGTTGAAATTTCAGCCAAATCACCCTAGGGACCGAGTCCCATAAGAAATGTGCGTGGTGCTTTAGGTTAATTTCTTCGAAACTTTCCGGAGTTGGACATTTTTGAAATCCGAAAAAAGCAAACTTTGAAAAAGTTGCTACCGAAATAAAAAGAAACCATGAGAAACTTGCGCATGCATAGTCCTTCAACCAATGTAACTACAGTTAACTTAAAATATACAAAAACTACACTGGCCTGATGCACATTTTTAGTCACCAGACAAAATGTGTGGTCCAGAGCGCAACCGTGCTTGCATTTGTTAAAATATGCAGGGCATGATACGTCTACGTTGCACTTGCGGAACTCGAGATGTGGATACTTGAATGGTTTTCCACATTTCTTCTGTTTTGGAAGCGCGCCTTATTGCTTATAGCTTATAGCTTATTGCCTTATAGCTCTTATGGCTCTTGGTAGATATGGTGGTGTCTATCGTAAATGTGTGGCGGCTCTCATATGGGCATGTGACGGAGGAACTGTTGTCTCCCTTGATAGCTTAGTTGTTAGAGTATCCATCCGGCAAATGGAAGACGCAGGTTCGAATCCCGCTCAGGGCAGACACTTTTTCTCCGTCACATCGCGCCATAAATGAATAGATATAATTCCAAGTGCCGAAATGTATAGGGACCATATGCGGTTTATTTCAAATTCGTAGCCTTCAAGTCATTTTTAATAACACCCGTTATGAGGTTTAAGATTTAGTGTTATTGATCTAATTAGCATAATACCTACCTCCTGCAATTGTGTCACCGACGCAAAACAACCATACGTATTATACTTTGTTATGACGTTATTTATTATCATATCATAAAATCTAACGACAAATGCTGTATTTTAATCGTGCTGCTTACTTTATATTTTATTATTTTCTAAGGGAGCGATCAAGTTGAAACTAGAGGGTTGTGGTCATAACTCAAACAGTCTTAAATGCTAATTTCATGTTTTATCGCAGTTCATCGTTGCATTATTATCAACTGAGTAACTGAGTAACTATTGAACAGGTACCTACCCTAAAGTATCTCTTATTGTGCCTAACTAGACACTGGATGACGTTATAGATTGGTAGAGATACTAAGCTTTTTCTCAAGGTATGCAAATAAACGAGACTATTAAAAGTACCTACAATTCAAAATAAACAGTAACTACAATAGCGTTTCGGGACCATAAAATGCTGGGAGTAATAGAAAACGGAATGCAAATAATCCATTGCGATCACGAATCTTGAATTATGAATTGCATTTTCACGACATCAAAGATATCATACGCCTGGTGCCTGTTTTGCATTTCATTTATTAAACTTCCAAAGCAGAGAATCTATGTTAGTTGATGGTGGTCGAGATAGTGGTTAATGATTGATAATAATAATTTTTATTATTGATAATTGATTAATAATAATCAGGTATGAATTTTGAATTGTGTGCTTCTCCTAAAGTAATCTGTATTCACTGTCTGTGTCGTAAACCGCGACTATGTTCGACCAAATCAATAACGCGTGCTTTGCTGCCATCTATGGCGGATGCGCTGACTCAACTACAGTCGGAACAAGAGCTTTCTACAACAGGAGAGTAAAAAGCACGAGTGTGGCTAGGGTTCTGCACCGTGAATGAAGGCTAAAGGGAGCTTGAAATGATAAATGAGGTTTCTCCAGTAAAGGTCACTTCAACCAATGATCGTCAGCCCTTATTTCATTCCCCTAATTAATGCAGGTTTGAGATTCGAATGTAATAGATGTCGCCTCGCTTGATTTCTTCGAACATTTCAAATTTATAAATCTACTTTTGTTTATTATTAGACACTTTTTGATATTAAAAGCGGTTTAGAAAAGAAAGATTTTATGAAACTGCTTTTTTGTTAATTATAAGAAGGTAGGTGTTAGTGTCGAAGTGTCACTTGCAATCGTTTTTATAATTTTTAGCAGCCAGACTTTTCAATTTTGCACAATTATCACGGTGAAGTACATAAAACGGTCTTGCTCGTTGAATAAGACGTCCCTACTATAAAACTTGTATACTTACATAGTATTATACAGGGTGTTCCAGAAAGTAGGTATGTGCCATCGCTTAACAACAGGTCGAGGTAAATCTCTAGATCAGCGAGAAAAATTTTGGCCATTAGCCACAAAGATGCCACATGCCACATGGTGTTTTCTAGGTTCAGGCTTAAATTTTAAAATACGATAATTACGCAGAAATCCAATTCAATATTCAACGAAATAATTTTTATTTCGATCGGAATAGAGACAACTTTTGGAAAATTCAGCTGTTTTTGACGGGATTTATTTCGAGATTCATATCAAATCGGCATCTGGAACACTTATCTCAAAGGATCCCAGACGATTCTTATGGAAAATGGCTTCCGGTTCAATTCTCTGAATTTTTAATATGTTGTGGCCCACGATATACTAATCAAATACCGTGAACCTCAAATTTCAATATTGCATGGACAGTTTTTTACACACAGGAGGTTGAAGTTGGAGGTTCTAACAGCTTAAAAATGATATAAAACCGTAAATTATAGTGTATTACATACCGAGGTGGATAGCGTCTCATTACAGCCAAGGTATTCAATATATTACCGAGGCGCGCCTAGGCATAACAATTATTATTTTCAAATCCTAATGTTCAGAACAAATAGTTCTGATGTCAAAATGTATTCCTTTGAACAGTTTTCGTTCTACACTGGAGGACGAATGAAGTTCAATATTTATGCCCACAAATACGTATAATTTCAGTCTAAAATATTCAACAACAGTCCCCTGCAGAACAGAAACTGTTCATAGAAATAAGTTTTGGTATCAGAGCTCTTTGTTAAGCAGAATTAGAAGTATGGGTGTACACAATACCAAAAATTCAGCCAAATTAACCAATGAAAATTGTAAAATCGTCATCTCAACATTGGGGATGGAGAATCATGGGTGATGAAGTTTGCAAACTGATTTTCTCGATTCCTGTTGGCTCTCTGACTACTTTGATACCTCTTGATGGAACAAACCTAATATCTTTCAACAGTTTGACATAATAAAGTAAAGTTTGTCAGCAACATTCCGTTACCGAGACTGATTCGAGAAAAATTCTCCATGAGTCAAAAACAAAAATGATCAGGTTTTATCTTCACGCGATTAAGACTGTCACTCGCAGTTTCCCGCCAGGATTACATTTTTTGCATTTTTGGCTGTTATTTAAAAATGTCACTGAATCAAGAACAAAACTGAATACAAGCAAGGTAGGTTTTGGTCATATTTCTAATTAAGCCATCCAGTATTGAGGATTCATTCCGTATTTGTTGATATTTATTGGCAAGATGGTATATTACATATTATACTGAAGGTATGTATACGATTTTACCCATAAAATACAATAAACTAATGATAATCGGTTGGATAAAATGATAATTTCAGAACAAAACTTTCTACAGAGTAGGCATTGACGGAGGTAGGGTGGTTTTGAAAATTGACATTTATATAGGCATTATTGTGTCAATTCGTAATAATTAATGAGTAGGTTTGTCTGATTTCGAAATTAAAACGCAATTAACCTCATCCAAATCACGAGAAGCAGCGACAAAAAAGTAGAAAACCTTTTATACTACAGACGTTAGGGAAAGCAACCTTGCATTTCATTCCGATGCAAAACGCTTTTGCATGCACGTGAGTAGTAAGTACCTACAGGAAACTTTTAAGAAGTGGTGCCTCGATGGGACCCGCGATGGCGTGCTTCCTAAGAGGTCGAAGGTCCAAAAAACTACTATTCTTGAAATCGCTGCCTTTTATTTTTTTTTCGCTGGACGATACATTTTCAAGGCTGAGGAACACAACGCAATAAGTTTTAAAGAAGTGTCATGCGCCAGTAGCGTACCAGACGGCTGCAAAAGGGCCGAGGTGCGATTTTTCCACAAAGTCTTATGGTAAACCGTGACTAGCACTTTTTTTGACATGTTAGTATCATTTTTGACCAAATCGCACATCCTGATTTCAAAAATAAGCATGAAATTTTGATAGAGACGTGTTTAAACCGGTTTTATCAGGAAAAAAAACATGATTTTTTTTTACCCTCAAAATTGAAGTTTTGTAATTCTTGTTGCATAATTGTCCAATGTATTTATAAGTATGATCTTGACTTAGGCAGTTGGTTGGGGCTATTTTACACACAAATATTATTAATTCACTGAAATTTCTCCCTGTTTTTACAAAGTCACCGAGTGATTTTATTTCTTGAGATGTATCATGTCAAAGGTTGATGTGATGAAACGTGCTATTTCACAGGAAAAATCAGGCTAGGATCAGACTGTAGCCTTGATTTGGTACTTTATTCATTCAGAGAAGATAGTATTTGTATTAGTATTTTGATAGTAGTATCTATCAAACAAAATAGAAAAAACTGGAATCGGAGCCGTATTTTAGTCACTACATCATTTTTCTTTCGACATTGCTAGCTTTTGGAACAAAACTTTATGATGCACATTTCAGAACAAAACTACCGTCTGACTTTGTAACATCGATAGAAGGTTCTGGTGTATGAAATTCATCTAAATATGAAATAGTTCAATTGAACAATCTATGTCAAAATTGTGATCATGGATGTTTTGAACTGTCAGAAGAAAAATGATGTCATGACTGAAACAGGTACTGCGCCGATTCCAGTTTTTTCTATTTTGTTTGACAGAGGAAACCATTTTTATGCCTTGAAATGAATTAAGTACCAAATCAAAGCTACATTCTGATTCTATAATTCGACAGGGAATCTTTGTTACCTAAGGGTGAATGGAAAATAAATCAGGAATTAATTTTGTATGGGAGGCATGGACGGTCTTGTTTCCGCCAAGAGGCGCTGCGGTCGGTGGGGACTTCTAGGGATTTCATCTAGCCTAGCACACGGTGTCGGTGACGCTAACACCATAATAATTAATTATATCGATAATTATTATTGTCGCGACAATAAAGATAGGTCAGGTTAGGCTCTGATAAGAAATGACAACTGCAAGCTTGACCTTGGGCTTAACGCTGACATTTGACACATGATCTCAGGCCTCTGTCGCGCCCTTTGGATTGTGCTTACGAGAATGCTTCCCATTGTGTGCTTCTTCTAAAGTAATCTGTATTCACTGTCTCTGTCGTACACTGCGACTATGTTCGAGCAAATCAATACGCGTGCTTTGCTGCCATCTGTAGTGAATGCGTCGACTCAGCTGCAGTCGCAGCAAAAGCTTTCTATAGAAGGGTGGAAAGCACAAGTCAGGGACGTAGCAACAGGGGGTGCAAGTGGTGCCGAGCACTAGAGCCCGGCGGCCCATCGAGCAATAGCAGAGATTTAACCAGATTCAGAAAACTTGAAATTACGAAAATTAAAAATTATTCTCTGGAATAATTTGGACTTGAATTCCAACCCTTAAAAATTTCTGGATAAAATCACAATAGATAGATAGTATAGCACCCATATGTGCAATTACCTAAACTGATTTGAAATTACTTAAACTTGTTTTTGAATACAATAAACAAGGATGACGAGCCGATCTGCTTTGATCCGAATAGACCTTTTCAATTCGACCTGTTAGGGTTTGTCAATAGGAACGGCACATTTCCAATTCAGAGTTGACAGGTCAAAATAAAATTGTCAGAAGTGACAGCCATCAGTGTGTGAATCGTGAGGAAAGTGCTAGGTTACGTCCTTTAGAGCTGTGCTCTTGTGCTTTTTTAGGTCATACCGAATCGTCAGTCACTTATTCACCCCGAACACGATGGCACGGCCTCAGTACCCGCTAGCGGGAAATGGAAAATTTGTTCACGTTTGGATTCGTGTTGAGATCGATCATTTTCAACAATTATAATGAATTTTGGAGCCTTCACTTGAGTTGAATCCGAGGCTGAATCATTAAATTTGTTTAAGTACCTACTCATTGAAAATCAGACGAATCAGACTGCCAGAGCTACACCTACGGCGATCAAAGAACTTTACCTCTTCGTATCACTGAAACGAGGTTTCAAAGTAAGAAACTGTAAGTCGAGATATTTGATTTTGCCTTAAAATAGTACTTAGTGTATCAAGGCCATAAAGGTAATGCTTTTTGGCCGAATCTGAAATTTTGTAGCTGAGGCGTAGCCGAGATGCAGCCTCGGTGAGGTGAGGCAAAAGAAGAACCTTTTGGCCGAGGTGCAAACGACATTTTTGAGGCGACTATCACAACAAATTTAGCAAAATACGGATGTTTGAATTGTTTGATTTCTTACTCGCAATCGCAAAAGTGCTTTTCTTCATAAAACATAGTTACCTATGACATTAGAAAACAAAATTTGTAAGTGTATTATTATGACAGTTGTTTAGACAAGTCAATGATAAACGAGGTATAGTAAAAGCGATTTTTCTCAAACCCCGCCGGCATCACAGACCGAAGCTCAAATGCGGCAGCTTTGGATTTGCTTCCGCTGAAATCACAAGCTGGATAGGTACTTACCTGAAGCAGTATGAACATTTTGTGATGAGTTGGTGCCTGTAAAACAAGGCAAAAATCTGGACGGGGTCTGTTTCTCTGGCGTACCTTTCGGTAAAATCACAACCGTCAACGTTGTGGTCTATTTATTCCATGGTGAGGGCTACGGTATCCATCAAAATCCAACAGACACGCATGTTTCGGACCTACTTGAACCAATTTTCACGACATAAGCATAACTATAACAAACAAAACAAAATAATGGAATTGCTTTTGACTTTGATAGCATCCATATTGACATTGTAGCATTGACCAATGATGTAGTAGCGTAGCAATCTTGCAACTAAAATCACCTCGGAAATCACCGCAATTGGCACCAACCTTACGGAGAAAATGACTGTATTTTCAAATTTATGTAATTATTACATCTGATTTTGGGTCATTATTGAATGAATTATTGCTCTTTATTAATTAGGTATACCGCCGACTACTTCGTGATGTAAATATTCAACAGCTAAATTGGTCTGAAATCATGTAACATGAAAAAAGCAGAATGACATTAGCCTTCCAACAAAGTGAAACAAATGAGGTTTAGCGGCCGAAAAGGGAAATATTGACATTAGCGTACAAAAAAAAAGACACTTTTGGGACGTCAAAAAGGACGTAAAGAAAGCTTTTGTGTGTTGGTCGCCTAGAAAACATATAACTGTACACGCTTTCTCAAAATTTCAAGGAAATTAAGATTCGAAAATGTGAAGAAAAATCGGAAAATTTGTAGAATAACTGTAATTCATCAAACCATCTGCTGCCGGCGCGGCGCCTCGTTAAAAAAGAGTAGGCAAATGCGCTGTTGAGATGATTGTTGAGTTCAACAAATAAGTACAGTAAGTAAGTAAGTAATTTATTGCTTTAAAAAATTACATCTTCATAGCAAGAGAAGCCTTATATCCAATAAACGTACTATTCAAGTTCAAAATAATTTACATCTCATTATTACAAAAATACAAAAAAAAAACAAAAGTCCGTCCCCCCAATAATAAAGAAGGAGTGAATAAATAAGAAGGAAAAGAAACATGACCCGACTCATTACAAAAATCAAAAATAAATAAACTTTACTCATTGCGAAGAAAGGAACGTAAACGCAAGACACTTGACAGGTAGTTGTAAAGAGTTTTGGAGTCTCTCGCTTCCACGTACAGAATCGATTCGGATATACTGCCAAAGCTCGCGAAGCTTTTCGGGAGGTTACTCCTTAGTGGAGTGTAAAGTGGACATTCGAAACAAACATGATATAGGGTTTCAGGCTTTTGTAGGTTGCAAATAGAACAAAACTCAGAGAAGTTGATTTGGTGAAAGGACCCAGAGCAAGAAAATTTTAGGAATCTTCCCCCGGAGAGAGGCGTAGCTGACAAAGTGTTCTGGTTATTTTAATTGGCACTGGCAAGTGTAGGTAGTTGGGTCGTTCATGATCCACTAGTTCATATGAGTCATTGAACGTTGAATAATGAAGACTTTGGAATTCATCCAGGTCTCTCTGATGTAAGTATTGACTGTATTTATTCAAGATGTCATCCGAATTTTCCTGAAGGGAGGCAAGTGTTAGGTTATCAAACATGTCTGAAAGTTCTATTTTTTCGAAAAATTGTTGGGGTTGTGCACACCAATTGTATTTCAGTCAACAAATAAGTATAGTTTTTTTTTTGACGCTAGAATAACAAACTGTCGTTAAATTTCGAAATTGAGTGAATGAAAGTGAAATAAAAGGCAACAAACGCTATATAGCGGGCACCTCGCATTTTTAATGGAACAAAGCTCTCCAACAACTACCACAATAACATCAGACGGTCGGACCAAAACTGCACAGACACGTGTTTCGCCCCTATTGGGGGCTCATCAGTGCGCTGGCATTCAGCTCAACCATCCGATGCTGTGGCAGTCAGAGATCATATGGTAATATACACCCAAGAGGATTCCTAATACCTATATGAGTCCTCCAAGTGGCGCCATCTATCAGAGGCATTCCGCAGATGCTATACTTATCAACAGATTTAACACCATCCATTTTACTCTCATACTTTTTTTATTGCTGTACCTACTTACCGCATGATACAATTTAGTCGTCAATCAATCAAGTTCATTGTTTCTTGGCGGTATTTAGGCAGATTGTTTAAAAAATTGTACAAGGCTTTTCTGGAAGGAATAACATTCATTACTGACCTTCTATATGCTCAGTGATTCACTTGAAAAGCAATATCGTACCTAGCCTAGTTTATCGGTCACTATAAATTTTGAAACCATCATCATCTTTATTCATTGGCGCTGATTGGCGGTGGACTAGCCCACATACCGCTCATGAACCTATTGCGTATAATGCCGCGCCGCGCAATAAAACGAGCTAGAAAATACCGCCAATTTCCAGTGGGTTTCAAAATACCGAATGATATAGCCACCGCGGACTGTTTCTACAGCCGTAAAACTTATCAAACCTACTGTAATTTTACAATTTCTATCTATTTTTCTGAATTGATTATTCTCATTTCGAGTCTCATTTATTATTTAATTGCCTGTGGTGGTCCTTAAACTGCAAATTATCACTAAATTGGGTCGTCGAGCTGGATGGTTCTGGAGCCATTGGGACTGGGCTCCGAGTCAATAAAGCGCCAGTAGAAAGCTGGGAAAGTGACAGCGTCTTGACGGTGTAAATAAAGTTATGTGCCTAGATTATGGAGCCATGCGATATCGTTGCGACTCAGCAAGTGCCGTGGGATGATAATTATGAATGATCACTGATCAGTGCTGTGCTCTGATGTGACTTCTTTAGGTGGTCGGGCCCCTGCCACCGTTTGTCGCAGTCGAGGTAACAGCCAAATAACCCCCAAAAATGCGGCGCGGCACCTAGTATAGGTCTCTTTGTTTCGGTTTTTTTGAGTGCGCATGTGTGGCGCGAATTTCATAGTTTCGTACACCGATATTGAAAATTAACACTAAAAAATATTGTAGTGTACCTAAAATTCCACAAATAATTTGGTTGATGAATGTCTGTGGTTGAATGTTAGATACCATTTTTTATATACAAATGAAATGTTTCATTGAAATTAGGTTCAATGATCATTATTTGTGGAAGTTCAGGAACAACGAAAATGGCAACAGCGCTCAAAACAACAAGACATCGGCGCCAACTGTCACTTGTGACAATTATCATGACATTTCTCGTTTCTACTTGACCTACATTTCATTTGCTCATGTTTTGACGATAGAACACAACTTGTTGGATATAACTGTACCGAGAAAGAAGTTCAAAAAATCTGTTGTGGGGCGACACAAAACTTTCCCGGCGGTATCCAGGGACGTCAGTAATGATTTTGATCGAAGTGTCCCTTCGGGAGGGTGGGACTTAATTCGGAAATTGATGAAAACATTTTACTCAGTTGTGCGTTACGCGATCATTCTGCATCCATTGTTGGGCCTACAGAACAAGTGACAGGTTCTTAGGTTTCCATGGTGATGAAATATTTCGAAAGGTAGAACTAGGAAGAAGACAATTGTTGCGAAATTTGAAGAATGCAATGCTGTATCCAGACAAGCTCAGACTCAATGTGCCAGCTGAGGACTTCCGATCAAAATCATCCATCCAAAGTCTAATCAGCTCATAATTATGCTTTCGTTCCTGATTTCGATTTGATCGGATCAATAATTCGGTAATTATCGTGGCAGACCGCTCAATTTGCACGATCGCATAAGCGGTTTTATATTTTCAGTAGGAAAATTTCCGGGAAATTGGAGAGAAATTATTGGAAAATGTTCAAGAACCAGTTATCTATTCTTCAAAAACAAATGGTAGAAATCTGTTCACGGAATAAAAAGTTGGAAAATTTCCAGTTTTTCCAGAGAGGAAAACTTGAAAACCGTTGATCCGATTTTGAAAATTTTCCCTTCAAAAATTAATTCAGTCTTTTCTCCAACTTTCATTCGCAGCATGTCTGCACCTAAAATGAATATTTCGTGTGTCTCACCGCATGTTGAAGTTTACGCTGCAGTTTTTTCAAATTCACGGAATGTGCAAATTTGTTATTGAAAAAATTACCGTCGGAAAACCGAAGCAGTGTCGATTTTAAAAATAGATCTACAAGACGCCCAGTTCAATCTACTTCCGATATCAGTCGAAATTTTTCGAAAAAAGTCGATCCTCGAGCAGGAATGAATTTTTGAGTGGAGTGCTGCATCAAAAGCGAGTCATCCTGGTGGAAATCCGGGTGAGTCGTTCTCTCGGGTGGCAACGGCTAGGAGAAATTTTGAAAATTCATAACGCCCGACGGGAAAATGGTGGAATATTGCAACTGCGGACTTCATTTGACTCTCATGTTTTGTTGCTTCCTGCCAAATTTGGTCCCAATTCATCGGATAGATTTTGAAAAATTGAATGGTAAAGTTTTGAACTTTGACATTTTTTATTTTTTGACAGATGACAGAAAGGGCAATATTTTTAACCATTCTGAATACAGTTTTTCATGGGCTTTCAAACGGCTTTTTGCAAATCAAGTTCTGTGAGATATAGCTTCTGTCATTTTTTGATAGTGACACTTCCGTTTGACAGATGACAGCCAAAAACTAATCAGCTCATTTAACAGCGAGACCCTGTCTGTATACCAAATTTCAAGTTGATCAGACTATCGGTTCGGCAGCTATCGTGTCAGAACGTTTTTCCTGCATCCTGCATCATTACATAACTTTCCCTTGGACGGGCCGGGAAAGTAATACGAAGAGATGCGTTTACGGTGTGTGTAAAAGTGACAGCCAGAAACCAGTAGTTGGTCAGGCGGCTAGACAGAGCATGCAGCGTTGCCATTCAACTGACAGGTGTACGAATGTTTACAAAATTTGGAGCCTTCAAGCATGCGCACCTGCCCAAACGAAGTAGCCTATTGCAGGTGTCGGACGTCTCTTTTGCGCGGTATAGCTATTCAAGTACCGTATGTTCATTAAAAACTTCAATCTTCAATAAAGGGAGGCTGTGACGCAGGCCATTCGATCCGAAAACGGCCAGGTTATCATCGGTCCACGGCCTCCCATTATTGAATTTTTTAATGAACATACTGTAGATACGTGGGACTATAGTAGGTTCACTTGTACCGTGATTCTAGTCGGCTGTGAGATTTTGTTTTTAAGTTTCCAAATGTGAAATATGGAAAATCCCCAAAACTTTGCAGTTGGCTGCTCTGGCCGGACCAGTTTTGAAACACATTTTTTGCGTATTTCCTTCACAGATAGCCGGAACATTTTTGCGGTACTTGATGTCTGACGCTTTTTTCCATTTTATTGGAAAATGTAACAATTTTTCGACCTGTTTTTAATTTTCGCCAATGAACAAATAAATCAAGAGAGCCTTGACATTTGACAGTTGTGAAAAATATTCCTAACCTCTTGAAGCCGGTTCAACTTTCGGTGCTTCAAATTAAAGAGTATACAATGCCCTTTGTCCAAAAAGGGGCCCGGGCCCCCATGCAATCATCAACGCTTTCGCCTCTGCCTCTTCCAGTCAAAAATATAAGCCAAACCCTGAAGAATTATGGGCGATACAAGGATCGCCCTGCAGTCTGTCATTGGCAAAAGAATTTACGTGTAAAAAGTAAATTAAACCAAATTTCAAAAAACCCAGCCGCTCAAAATTGCGTATTGAACCGAAATTGATGTTAGTACCTTCAATTTGCAATTTGCTCTCATTTTGGGGCTTTCCGGGACGAGTTTTTGTCGACTCTGAATGGGCCGCCGTCAAGATGACTTGCGACAAGAAGATTTGCGGCCGCCCCGTGCTCTTTTGGTGTCTACATGACGGTAACACAGCTCTGCGTCCCCCTAGTCGCACTTCCACATATGACCAGGTCAATTTTCCAAGATTTGAATATCAATTTGATAAGAAATATAACTTCACTTTCAGAGAAGTCAGTTTCACACCAGGTGAAAAGGCGACAAGCCTACAATGCTAAAGTAGAAAATTTGCCCAGCCAACTAGAGTCACAGTACAAGTGAACCTACTATAGTTCCATCTTCATATTATAGGGACTATAAAAACAGTACCGGAATACTCCCTGATGGTCGCGCGGTCGGTCTTGGAGAATATTCCTGGAATGCCGTCAGCAAAGCATGTTCAAATGAAGTGGGGAATGTTATTAATTTAAATGTAATAAAATGTAAATAACTGGTCGGGAGATTATGGAACGCAGATGTAAAACATGAATTAGATAATGGCGCTCCAAACGACCAAATGGCAGCAAGAGCATACATATCACCCAGACAAATGGCTACTGAATTCCGTTATTCATATTCCACTTAATAACCCTTCCGGAACAGATAGAACCTTCTTATTCATAGAGTACCTGAATATCAAAGCATAAAATGCAATATTCATTAAATGCGCAGGTACGAACTGAAATAAGGTATGCGTAGGTACTATATAGGTAGATTACATACCTGGTCCTTTATACCTTTCTCCAGATCTTTTATACAGGGTGTCCCTTTTTTCAACGCTCACTATTGGTATCTGGGAAACGGTATAAAGGATACAAAGTCGGTTAAATTACAAAAAAATGCGCCATTTTATGATTATCTCAAATATGTCAAGATATCCAAGATATCTCTGGTCATTTTCGAAATATCCCCAAAAAACTGAAAAATGCCGAATTCGAAAATTTCAAGTCACTCCTTTATTATGACAGCTACCAATTTGAAAATTGGTATCCTGACATTTTTGGAGGTCCTTGATCGACTGACGTCAATATTTTTCTCCTGCGCCTACTAGTTTTGAGATATGACAGTTAACTTTATTTGACACCATATCATTTATTCACCCCAAAAAGCTTATCTTCTCTTTCTCTCCACAAGGATATGAAACACTTGTAGATTTTTTTGTCAAAATAACCTCTAAAAATTGGAAAAACTATTTCTGATGCGAAAAAATCGAGTTACCGTTTCGGTTGTCATGGCAACTCGTGGCATAACAATGGCCATTTAGTTGCCATGGTCTGTTGATTTTGAAAAAAGTTGAGTTAGATCCCGTCTTCATGTATGAGATAATAAATAACAACAAAACAAATACAAAACAAAGTATAACACAAAATAACAAAGCAATAAACATTTATAATTTAAAATTGCTCGAATTGGAGTCCATTTTGCGGGGAATGCTCAAAGATCGAGTTTATGGTTTATGACGGAGCACCCCAAACATCCACAAACTGGAAGCAAGAGTTCATGATGCGTTTCAATCAATTAACCCGCATTGAATCAGAGCCGCCGTTGGTAACATGAGAAAAAGGACACAACTCTGCATAGAGCAAAATGAACTCCAATTGACATTTCCAAAAATAAAGGAGAGAGTTACACTGGCGGCTCCAGCATTTTCGAATAGGGGGTACGGTTCACCGGTCAGGCGCCCCTGAGGTGACAGGTGCCAAAAGGGGTACACGCAAAATTTGTATGGACAATAGGGGGGCTACAATCAAAATAAGTCCCATGCTTCTCTCTATGACTTCACTCGAACTCCCGTCCTGTATTCAGAGGCAGTTTTCGAAGAAAAACGATCATGACAACAATTTGGATTTAATAGCATAAATTGAATTCTTCTCTACGTATCTATTCTACAAAACCACAGTGAAAATCTGCGATTGGCAGAACCTTTCAACTTCACGATGCAATCTTCGATTTTTATGGATTTATCTCTACTGCCATCACTAACAGGGTATTTAGTCGTTCTTCAGTCATCGTAGACCAACTTTTGGTTCTGGTGGAGCCTGGAGGTTCTAGCCTAGCCCTCACCAGTAGAGATGGGCGCCGACCCCATTCTAGGCGGCGGCGGCGTGTGTCACTAAAAACACCGGCGGCGGCGCCGCCGGCGAACACGCCGACCTGTCATTCGGCGGCGGCGCAGTCGGCGTGGTCGGCGTCACAGGACTCATAAAGTGCCCGTGGTTTGCATAAAGATATCACATTTGATGATTAAAGTAAGCCATTTGGTACAGTTGCTCTTAAGACCTATTCGAACGATTTGGCTCGTAGTTCCTAAAAAAAATTCCATGCGATAGGAATAGTAAAAAATTTTCAAAAGAATTCCTTGCGCTACGAATACGTTTTTGAGGTCGATATAAAGCAGCTTGCCTCTAATTAGTATGACCTAAGTACCCTCTCACGATCCGGCCTCCGGAAGTCGAAAAATAAGCGCCATTTTTGAAAAATCAACTCAAATTCAAAAAGCAACGGAGGATCTGGTGTGGGGTATCTTTTCTAATGTTTTCGCGTCGGCGCGGCGCTCATCTCTACTCACCAGTAACGAATGATATACATACAGGGTGGCCCCGAGGGTGGCCTAACGAAAACAGAACAGAGGGGTTTTCGGAGATTTCACCTCATTTTTTTGAAAAAAGCTCAGACAGGTCGATTTTTATATCAAGGGGGACATCTGAAACATACATTGGTAAATTTCTATCTTCAGCCCCTTCACCTTTACCCACCTCAACTTCAGAATTTCGAATGACACCATCTACTTTGCGATACATCAAATCAAAAAAATAAGGTGAAATGCCCGAAAACCCCTCTGTTCTGTTTTCGTTGCGCCACCCTGTATGTACTGTTGGGAGTACATTTACTATTTTACTCATAACCATGTAGGTACAACCTAGCTTACAGGATTATAAGCTTTCGAAAGGTGAAATTAGAAAATAATTTTTGCCATAACTTTCTGATCGGCGAATTGATTTTCCTGAAACTTGGCTCAGGTAATACGGATTTCCCCAGTCATTGTTTGGTTGGATGCATTATTCTGGAATTTATCTTCTGAAGCTACCATTTCTTCATTTTCCCGCGGAGAATCTATAATGAGTCACTTCTCGCCCTCTTACATAGTATGTATGTGATGAATCAATTACCCTAGTGGTTGTGAGTAATAGCACATTACATACCGAGGCGGAAAGACGTTCATTACGGCCAAGGGCCAAAAGGGGCAGGGTAGCTGCAGAGCGCGCCGCGGGCCGATAGTTCGTAATAGTGTATTTTCCAACTTTTTAAAAGTTAGTAATGATCAGTAATGTATGTAATGATAGTAATGACAGGTGTACGAATGTTTACAAAATTTGGAGCCTTCAAGCATGCGCACCTGCTCAAACGAAGTAGCCTATTGCAGGTGTCGGACGTCTCTTTTGCGCGGTATAGCTATTCAAGTACCGTATGTTCATTAAAAACTTCAATCTTCAATAAAGGGAGGCTGTGACGCAGGCCATTCGATCCGAAAACGGCCAGGTTATCATCGGTCCACGGCCTCCCATTATTGAATTTTTTAATGAACATACTGTAGATACGTGGGACTATAGTAGGTTCACTTGTACCGTGATTCTAGTCGGCTGTGAGATTTTGTTTTTAAGTTTCCAAATGTGAAATATGGAAAATCCCCAAAACTTTGCAGTTGGCTGCTCTGGCCGGACCAGTTTTGAAACACATTTTTTGCGTATTTCCTTCACAGATAGCCGGAACATTTTTGCGGTACTTGATGTCTGACGCTTTTTTCCATTTTATTGGAAAATGTAACAATTTTTCGACCTGTTTTTAATTTTCGCCAATGAACAAATAAATCAAGAGAGCCTTGACATTTGACAGTTGTGAAAAATATTCCTAACCTCTTGAAGCCGGTTCAACTTTCGGTGCTTCAAATTAAAGAGTATACAATGCCCTTTGTCCAAAAAGGGGCCCGGGCCCCCATGCAATCATCAACGCTTTCGCCTCTGCCTCTTCCAGTCAAAAATATAAGCCAAACCCTGAAGAATTATGGGCGATACAAGGATCGCCCTGCAGTCTGTCATTGGCAAAAGAATTTACGTGTAAAAAGTAAATTAAACCAAATTTCAAAAAACCCAGCCGCTCAAAATTGCGTATTGAACCGAAATTGATGTTAGTACCTTCAATTTGCAATTTGCTCTCATTTTGGGGCTTTCCGGGACGAGTTTTTGTCGACTCTGAATGGGCCGCCGTCAAGATGACTTGCGACAAGAAGATTTGCGGCCGCCCCGTGCTCTTTTGGTGTCTACATGACGGTAACACAGCTCTGCGTCCCCCTAGTCGCACTTCCACATATGACCAGGTCAATTTTCCAAGATTTGAATATCAATTTGATAAGAAATATAACTTCACTTTCAGAGAAGTCAGTTTCACACCAGGTGAAAAGGCGACAAGCCTACAATGCTAAAGTAGAAAATTTGCCCAGCCAACTAGAGTCACAGTACAAGTGAACCTACTATAGTTCCATCTTCATATTATAGGGACTATAAAAACAGTACCGGAATACTCCCTGATGGTCGCGCGGTCGGTCTTGGAGAATATTCCTGGAATGCCGTCAGCAAAGCATGTTCAAATGAAGTGGGGAATGTTATTAATTTAAATGTAATAAAATGTAAATAACTGGTCGGGAGATTATGGAACGCAGATGTAAAACATGAATTAGATAATGGCGCTCCAAACGACCAAATGGCAGCAAGAGCATACATATCACCCAGACAAATGGCTACTGAATTCCGTTATTCATATTCCACTTAATAACCCTTCCGGAACAGATAGAACCTTCTTATTCATAGAGTACCTGAATATCAAAGCATAAAATGCAATATTCATTAAATGCGCAGGTACGAACTGAAATAAGGTATGCGTAGGTACTATATAGGTAGATTACATACCTGGTCCTTTATACCTTTCTCCAGATCTTTTATACAGGGTGTCCCTTTTTTCAACGCTCACTATTGGTATCTGGGAAACGGTATAAAGGATACAAAGTCGGTTAAATTACAAAAAAATGCGCCATTTTATGATTATCTCAAATATGTCAAGATATCCAAGATATCTCTGGTCATTTTCGAAATATCCCCAAAAAACTGAAAAATGCCGAATTCGAAAATTTCAAGTCACTCCTTTATTATGACAGCTACCAATTTGAAAATTGGTATCCTGACATTTTTGGAGGTCCTTGATCGACTGACGTCAATATTTTTCTCCTGCGCCTACTAGTTTTGAGATATGACAGTTAACTTTATTTAAGACACCATATCATTTATTCACCCCAAAAAGCTTATCTTCTCTTTCTCTCCACAAGGATATGAAACACTTGTAGATTTTTTTGTCAAAATAACCTCTAAAAATTGGAAAAACTATTTCTGATGCGAAAAAATCGAGTTACCGTTTCGGTTGTCATGGCAACTCGTGGCATAACAATGGCCATTTAGTTGCCATGGTCTGTTGATTTTGAAAAAAGTTGAGTTAGATCCCGTCTTCATGTATGAGATAATAAATAACAACAAAACAAATACAAAACAAAGTATAACACAAAATAACAAAGCAATAAACATTTATAATTTAAAATTGCTCGAATTGGAGTCCATTTTGCGGGGAATGCTCAAAGATCGAGTTTATGGTTTATGACGGAGCACCCCAAACATCCACAAACTGGAAGCAAGAGTTCATGATGCGTTTCAATCAATTAACCCGCATTGAATCAGAGCCGCCGTTGGTAACATGAGAAAAAGGACACAACTCTGCATAGAGCAAAATGAACTCCAATTGACATTTCCAAAAATAAAGGAGAGAGTTACACTGGCGGCTCCAGCATTTTCGAATAGGGGGTACGGTTCACCGGTCAGGCGCCCCTGAGGTGACAGGTGCCAAAAGGGGTACACGCAAAATTTGTATGGACAATAGGGGGGCTACAATCAAAATAAGTCCCATGCTTCTCTCTATGACTTCACTCGAACTCCCGTCCTGTATTCAGAGGCAGTTTTCGAAGAAAAACGATCATGACAACAATTTGGATTTAATAGCATAAATTGAATTCTTCTCTACGTATCTATTCTACAAAACCACAGTGAAAATCTGCGATTGGCAGAACCTTTCAACTTCACGATGCAATCTTCGATTTTTATGGATTTATCTCTACTGCCATCACTAACAGGGTATTTAGTCGTTCTTCAGTCATCGTAGACCAACTTTTGGTTCTGGTGGAGCCTGGAGGTTCTAGCCTAGCCCTCACCAGTAGAGATGGGCGCCGACCCCATTCTAGGCGGCGGCGGCGTGTGTCACTAAAAACACCGGCGGCGGCGCCGCCGGCGAACACGCCGACCTGTCATTCGGCGGCGGCGCAGTCGGCGTGGTCGGCGTCACAGGACTCATAAAGTGCCCGTGGTTTGCATAAAGATATCACATTTGATGATTAAAGTAAGCCATTTGGTACAGTTGCTCTTAAGACCTATTCGAACGATTTGGCTCGTAGTTCCTAAAAAAAATTCCATGCGATAGGAATAGTAAAAAATTTTCAAAAGAATTCCTTGCGCTACGAATACGTTTTTGAGGTCGATATAAAGCAGCTTGCCTCTAATTAGTATGACCTAAGTACCCTCTCACGATCCGGCCTCCGGAAGTCGAAAAATAAGCGCCATTTTTGAAAAATCAACTCAAATTCAAAAAGCAACGGAGGATCTGGTGTGGGGTATCTTTTCTAATGTTTTCGCGTCGGCGCGGCGCTCATCTCTACTCACCAGTAACGAATGATATACATACAGGGTGGCCCCGAGGGTGGCCTAACGAAAACAGAACAGAGGGGTTTTCGGAGATTTCACCTCATTTTTTTGAAAAAAGCTCAGACAGGTCGATTTTTATATCAAGGGGGACATCTGAAACATACATTGGTAAATTTCTATCTTCAGCCCCTTCACCTTTACCCACCTCAACTTCAGAATTTCGAATGACACCATCTACTTTGCGATACATCAAATCAAAAAAATAAGGTGAAATGCCCGAAAACCCCTCTGTTCTGTTTTCGTTGCGCCACCCTGTATGTACTGTTGGGAGTACATTTACTATTTTACTCATAACCATGTAGGTACAACCTAGCTTACAGGATTATAAGCTTTCGAAAGGTGAAATTAGAAAATAATTTTTGCCATAACTTTCTGATCGGCGAATTGATTTTCCTGAAACTTGGCTCAGGTAATACGGATTTCCCCAGTCATTGTTTGGTTGGATGCATTATTCTGGAATTTATCTTCTGAAGCTACCATTTCTTCATTTTCCCGCGGAGAATCTATAATGAGTCACTTCTCGCCCTCTTACATAGTATGTATGTGATGAATCAATTACCCTAGTGGTTGTGAGTAATAGCACATTACATACCGAGGCGGAAAGACGTTCATTACGGCCAAGGGCCAAAAGGGGCAGGGTAGCTGCAGAGCGCGCCGCGGGCCGATAGTTCGTAATAGTGTATTTTCCAACTTTTTAAAAGTTAGTAATGATCAGTTCGGATCAATCACTACGGTGGTTTGCAGTTTAGGTTCTTCTGTCTTCCCACAGTTTTTGTAAAAATATTCATTTCACCTGACCGGTTTCGAGGGCCACTTGTCCCTCCTCGTCAGAGTAGCTAGGTAGATATACATAAGAAATAAAATATAACAATGCAAATGGAATAAAATATAGCTACTTTACAATCCCACTGTGAGATGGCGGAAAAATTCCTGAAAACTACGGTGGTTCTGAGTAGAAGTTCTCTCCATCTCCACAGATGTTATGAGAATAGTTCCAAGATTTTATTGCGCGACACCCAAATGAGCTTTTATTACGTTAATTATTTTTTACAAATAGTAATCCATCAGTAGGTACTACTTGTGGATTTTTCCAAAATTATGAGCTTGACGTCTGGCGCCCCTGATTTGCGACAGGGGGTACGGCCGTACCGTCGTACCCCCCGTGGAGCCGCCAGTGAGAGAGAATGGTTTTGACAATTGGGTAAAATTGTACATGGACACATAAGGCTTCTTCAGGCTAGGTCATAAAGGCGCGCAAGCGCGCCTTTAATCGAAAGTCAGGTGGTCCTGAACATTGAATGACCTTGAAGATTAAATAATCTCGAAAATTGAATAATCTTGAAGAATGAATATACCCATTCTTGAAATTATTCAAATTAGAGTCTCTCCTCAACATTACTTTTTCATCCGTTATTGTAGAACACACAATAAAAAAGAAATCAATTTTTGAGATCAATCAACATTTCATAGCTTGAAATTTCTTCTTTCCAAAATCTGATATAAGATTCGGAGGCCACCATAAAAAATGCTTTAAAATGCGATTCCTTAATTGTTTGGCACACTTTGGCTGATTCGAAGAAAGAAATATAAGTAACTGAAATGTTTCAGGAATATTTTCAAAAATTTCAATTTAGATCAGTCGAACGCTATTCCAGATATTCACAAAGTCACTATTGCAATTAATGTTGGTGTTCTAATTGACCGTTCTAACACTCGATAACAACGTAATCTAATGAGATGCATCTAGGTACTCATTTTAGTTTCGAATATCGATGAAGCTTGGAGCCGCTTCATCGCGCTTGGAGTATAATAATAGGCAACACAACATACAACAGTTACCTTCGCTGAGCTGAAGATTTTACAACAGCTGAACCACAGAATAATGCCAAACTCTGAACTGCGACCTGCGACTACACGAACACGCCGTAAACGTAGAAATGGAATGCGTTATTGCGTTCTAGCATTGAATGTTCTAGTAAATTTCAAAACAAATTTGGAAACCACACTCAGATGTAGACAACCAAACATACTTCAACTGATGTTGTGCTGTAGGGGAACAGTGTCTAAGCTAACGCAATCAAATATGGATTATTTTATTGAGAAATACCGAACTTTCGGCAGAACACCAACATTAAAAAATTTATTCTGAAAATTGTGAGCAAATATCATATGATGATCATGTTTGTTTCCACGTTTATTGCTTGCTAGACGACGGTTGACAGACGGTGGATATTCAGAAGACCTCGTCAAAACCAAACCGAAAAAGCCTAGAAGAACTATATTGAATGATACACAAATAACTACCCAGGTACCAAAAACCATAGCCAGTGAATATTAATAAATACCTGCAGGCTTCGTGGGGCTTTGTTCAGAAATGAGCGGTGGTGGCCGAGTGGTATAGATGATGGCAAGCTGAGCCACTCGCGCTGCGCTGTGTGGGCTCGAATCCCGCTACAGCCATGAATATTTTGTGCTGTCTCCGAGATTGCATGGTAGAACAGGTAATAGCTAAATGTTGCCTCGTTAAATGAGTTAATTGAAAAAAAAATAAGCAGGAGCATTGTTTTACTGGAGCTTGCTTAACGGTGGCTGAGAAATGTTTTTTGGAAGGAAACGTTGAAGAAGAAGCCCCGAATTAGAAAGAACGAAGAAGACAAATTTTAAAATTCACCTTAATTGGGGACTCAGAGGATTTCTGGCTGATTAAGACTTATCTTGTATGTAAGCCTAAAAAATTAGGGAACAAAAAAAAAATTAAAAGAAGAAGCCACTACACAAGTTAAGAATAAATTAGGGAGAACTTGACCGCAGGTATACCTCTGACACGGAGATTGATAAAAGAAAACAGCAGGTACCTGACAAGCAAGAAGCCAAGGAAGCGGCGCAGAAAATGAAAAAAAAGGGTTTATCGTGAAGCGAGAAGACTAAGCTGCTTTTCAGCACTAGTGGATTTATGAAAGGAAAGTTCCACCGGACTTCGCGACACACTCCGGACTTTGATGGACTATTGACCCAAAGGTCGAGCAAACCTCTTGGCGTATTCCTAAACCCTCACCAAGAGAGCAAAAAAGACAAAATGGACGTTACAATATATCCCGTTCACTTTTTATTTTTAGTAGAATGACTTTTTGAAGCAAAAATAAAGTGACAGGCTGGAGCGCTGGGATGATACGGCTGATGACCGCTGATAGTTTTGGTCCAAAACATTGCAGGTGCCATCAGCCATAGCTGTAGCCCCCCAGCTTGTCAATTTATTCTTGCAAAAAGTTATTCCACAATTGAAACGTGAACGGCATATTGATTGTGATTGTCCTTGCCGCCTTTCGAAAATAGCGGTTGCAACTGGCCTGTGCCGCTTCAGTGAAGTTATTTTGAGATCCGTAGTAACAAAACTGATAGAAGTCACGTCAAACTGACTGATATAGAATTTGAGGTTAATATAGTGACGGCTGTGACTGCTGGGAAATAGTAGGTTTGTTCGCGTCGCATGAACTTTTTGCACTTTCTGCACTCAAACTGCTGTGATTGGTCAGCTGCTGCCAGGGACCCCACGCTATTGGCTAGGGTGCAGAAAGTGCAAAAAATTCATGCGACGCGAACAAACCTAGTGAACAAGCAACCTGACGGAACGGGAATGAACCAGCCGTCAATGCCGTCAGTGCCGTCACTGTTAACCTTGAATTTTGTCAGTTTCATCAGTCAGTTTGACGTGACGTCTATCAATTTCGTTACTACGAATCTCAAAATAATTTATTTGAAGTGGCAACAGGCCAGTTGCAACCGCTATTTTTAAAAAGCGGCAAGAACAATCATTGTTAAACACGCTGTACTAATTATAGGCGATTTACATTTGAAAAACGCCACCTGGTGTAGAGCTCGGTACTTGATCGTCGAGGACGTTTATGCGAGGAACACATGCTCCGACGTCTAGTAGCCTAGGTGGGCACTAGTGGATACCTGCAATACCCACATATTGACATGGAAATTTGACAAGTAGAAATATTCTGAAAAGGGGTTTGCATTTGTGTCTCTTATTTCATGTTATGGTTAGCGTATTTAGCAGGTTTGTAGTAAACTGCTTGACAATTGAACTGCAACACCTAAAAATTAGGTGCGTTTTCAAATTGAGATAGCTCGAAAAATATTTGACGGATTCCAGAAATTCACCCATGTGAGGAAAGATCATTCCTTTGACTATCAAGTGCTGGTATTGATGATAAGTTTGATTGCACAATTTGTCATATACAGGGTGCCAACGGAGAGCGTGCAGATATGGGCAATCTTTCATCTTGTTCAACTTTCGAAAAAAAAAGTCTAAGATTTTTTCTATCACCTGCTTTTAAAAAGTTGTATCATTATGCCGAAATGGTTTTGGAACTTTGGCCCTAGCTTTTTTTTTTCAAAAAGTTGTGCTCAATTTTCAGAAATATGCACTTTCTGATTAAGAAAAAGAAATAGAAACATTGTTTGTTTTCAAACGGCGTCCCTATTGAATTTTCTTGCGAAGATTTTCATTTGAGCCTCCACATCCCCTAGAAACTACCCCTTTTGGAACACCGTCTCACAACAAGATATGCAATGCTTCATTTAAAAGGCATAAGGAAAGTACTCATCAATAATTGGATTAAAATAAGAATACTGCGATGACCCCACACGTACAGCTCCCTAAAAAGTACTAAAAACCACCCCTTGACTTCAAGGGACGGGGTCGGTATGATAAGACATGCAATACATGAAAATTCAAAAAAATGTCTTTGTTCAACTGTTCCACTAAAAAAGTGATGCTACACGATGACCCTTTTTGTAGGTCGTCCCAACAGTAGCTACCCTCTCGGAAAAAGAACTACCCTTTAAAAAACCAGTACTTCCGCAATACCTCATTTGTTGGAATTTTTTCAAAATCTGTCGCAATAGTTTGCCGCTACGATGATTTCAATCACATATCTACCCGAAACTACCCCTTCAATATCGCATAGCCTTTACCTTGATGCGTGTAAGGTCATCGCGAAATCATTTTGAACTTATTTAATCGCACCTTCTTTGAGCTTCCAAATGAGGTACATATTGCATATATTTTACTAAAGAGGTGATTTCTAGGAGTAGTTTCAGGAAAGGTTTTGTACTATCATCGTAGAAAACACCATCATTTGAATGAAACGGTTAGTAGGCAAAAGTTCTTTCAACTCGTTAATAACTCATCAAGGTAGAGGCTATGCGATATTGAAGGGGTAGTTGAAGGGGTAGTCTCGGGTAGATATGTGAATGAAATCATCGTAGTGGCAAACTATTGCGACAGATTTTTAAAAAACCTAACAAATGAGGTATTGCGGAAGTACTGTTTTTTTAAAGGGTAGTTCTTTTTTCGAGAGGGTAGCTTCTGTTGGGATGACCTACGTAAAGGGTTATCGTGTAGCATCACTTCTTTAGTGGAACAGTTGAAAAATACGTTTTTTAGAATTTTCATGTATTGCATGTCTTATCATACCAACCCTGTCCCTTGAAGTCAAGGGGTGGTTCTAAGGGAGCTGTACGTGTGGGGTCATCGTAGTATACTTATTTCAATCCAATTATTGATGAGCACTTTTCTTAGGCCAAAAACAAACAATGTCTCTATTTCTTTCTCTTAATCAGAAAGTGCATATTTCAGAAAATTGAGCACAATTTTTTGAAAAAAAAGGTAGGGTCAAAATTCCGAAACCGTTTCGGCATAATGATTCAACCTTTCAAAAGCAGGCGATAGAAAAAATCTTGGACTTTTATTTCGAAAGTTGTACAAGGTGAAAGATTGCTCATATTTGCACGCTCTCCGTTGGCACCCTGTATATGACAAATTGTGCAATCAAACTTATCAATTATACCAGCAATCGATAGTCAAAGAAATGATCTTTCCTCACATGCCTGAATTTTTGGAATCCGTCAGATATTTTCCGAGCTATCTCAATTTGAAGACGCACCTAATTTTTAGGTGTTGCAGTTCAATTGTCAAGCAGTTTAGATCTAGCTCCAGAGGTGCGCAGCTGAAAGACTACGCCCCCAGCAATGCACTACATTATTGCAGTAAAAAAAGACAACGTTTACGTCGCGAACACAAAGGTAGCTACGGCGAGCTTGTTAGAATGAAAAATGCGGATCTCCAGCTGAAGTCGAAGCAGGAAATCTTTAGAAAAAATCGAGGAAAAAAGGTAGGTGGTGGTTGACTCTGCACGGCCAGCCCGAGGTGATTTTTTCTTGGCTGGCAGGCTGGTCGACGGGCTTGTGTGTTTCCCTCCGTGCGGGCGTGACAGAGTCTGTTGCTCTTCCTTGGGCGGAAGCTATGGATGATTTAGAGAACGGTCTGCGACGACGCTGGTCATCAACATGGGGTCCAATAAAGAGCCTACGGGGTCCCGAGGGTTCGCAGGAACAAAAGTTTGCTTGTAGGAGACTGCACAAGACAACAAAGTGACAGTTTTGACGTGCCACCAATTGACGTAACAGACGCCGCTGTCTGCGGCAACTTACACCTCTTCTGAAAATTAATTCCCTAAAACTTCCTCGACGAAACGGCCATTTTCTCAAATAAGGTCAATCGCCTATAGTAGTTGTGATTTGTATTATTTGGCGGACAAGTCTCGACGGCATTATACGGAACCACTCTAGGTACTTACTTGACAACTCGACTGAACGACCTTATTGTTTATTCAAAACCGCAATTAATAAATTGTGAAGTTTCTATATTTGGAACGACGACGAGGGGGGGGGGGAATCCTCATTGTCACATCTAGAGGTGTACCGATACCGATATCGATTATCGGTATCGGCGATTATCGGCCACTTTCCGAATACTTTCAAGTATCGGGAAAACACCGAAGTATCGGCCAAAAGTATCGGCAATCTATAAATGTAGTCAAGTCAAGAGATCAAGATATGTCGCTAGCTGCTTAGCAAGTTGATACAGGGCAAAATAAAATCAAGACTTATTTATCTATCCAGTGTCTTTCTGATTGTATACGTGCACCAAATTCTACAATGCACAATGTCAAACGTTTGGCTCCACTTAACAAAAAAAACCTTCTCAAGTTCAAATGTTACGTTGGAAAATTGGAGTTTATTGTCCCCTAATTATAGTGTCGACAGTCTGATTCTGGAGAGCGTTAAGTTTTTTGTTAGGAGTTTGATCTATTTTTTGAATAAAAGTACATATATCGTCAACGTAATTCGCAAAGTACGTAGCTCCATTTTACCTGATTTTCCAGGAGACAGCATGAGAACTGTTTTTGTTTCAGGTCATTTCTTTAAATTTTTGAATAGAAAATGAAGTCGTACATAAAAAACGAGTTATAGAAGGCATCTTTCACAGACAAATATATGAATTTTGGCTTTCTTAAGAAAAATAGGGAGTTTAATAGGGATAGGTAGATATTTTCCAGGCAAAATGAAGTTAAGCACTTTTTCGAATTACGCCGACGATATTTTTTCCTTGTATAGCTGTGTTTTATTCGTTTCAAACAAAAATCTTCAATATACCGATATATATCGGATGTATCGGTATCGGAAACCTAGTATCGGAGTATCGGTATCGGTATCGGCAAACCCGGTATCGGTGAACCTCTAATCACATCACATTCTTCTTTGAAATCTATCTTGCAAACCAATTATGAGCAAACCCTATGATGCTGGCAAAAGACGAAATTCACATTCACTGAAATTCCGTCGTCGGTGAATTTATGACGGGATTAAAGTTTAATTTGTGACCGAGACAAGCGAATAAAAAAGTCCGTCAGGAAGTTGAACAACTCCGGAGGCACCTTTGCCTTATTTCTGCTGCGCGCTGAAATCACCGCTTGGTCATTAAATATTTTTATGACGGCTGTTTCTCGCTAAAGCCCCATCCCGAAATATCATCAAGATGAGGACGAGACGAGAGAACCTTTGCGAAACTTGCTTATGCCTATATGAAACACGAAACACATCAAACAGTGTGCGCGCATAGACACTCGGAGAGAGCGAACGAAGGAATATAAGGCATTCTCCGATTCAATCCCATTCAAATTAAAACGAGACAAACCCTTAAATGCGGAGCTTCGCATCGAAATAATGCTGACATTTATCACAGTCTGCTCGAGTTCCATCACAATTACCGAAAACGGTGAGACTGAACTGGCTGTCAACATCATAGCAAAGTAAACATAAATCTTGTTCCGAAAATTTCAAAGATGCTCCATCAACGGTATTCCGTTTGTCTCGAGACGGCTGTCGGCCGACGGAGAGGATGTACGGATCTTAATCATGTGAAATTTTTACTCAAACACGCTTGATGTGTGTTCCTTGGGGATTGTTTTGTCTTGAGCAAGAAATATTGGAATTGATGCTGTCAGTTTCATGAAACAGTATTTTAACGGAATCTGGGTAAATATTTCTTTCGATCAACTGAATTTCATGGAAACGCACTCGCTACATGTTAGAGGAAATGTCGCCGGGATAGAACCGGCTTCTCGATTGAACCATGAATCAGTCATTTCCTCTCTCTATGTCTTTGTTTAGATATTTTTTATTGTTGAAGTCTACAGGTCGGTTACCTTGATTTTTTTAATTTCCTGGTCCCTAATGTCTGTCTGTCTATCTGTCTGTTTGAACTACATATATATGTGTCTGTCTGTAATCTTCCACGATAACTGCCGAATGGTTGATCCGAATGACTTTAAATTTGGCATCCAGACGTACTTTGACCTGGAATGAACTGATTAGATGGTTCTGGTTGCACTCCTTTCACTAGAAGATTCCGAAATAGCACATTGATTCTTGGTTTCTTTCCCCACAGAATCTTGTAGATATGGACTTCAAATTTGGTACACGGGTGTAAATAAAGCCTTGAATCAAGCTTGAGCAATTTTGTGGAAAAGTCTCAAATAGGAACGAATATACATTTCATTTGTTCCATCACTATAGAAACCTGACCTGCGACCTGCGTAGGCCGTCACTGGTAGCCTTCTGTCAGCCTGACAATTTGATTTATATACCTACCTACCTACCACGGTCGACGCAGTGGCAACGGTGTATATGTAAATGGCTAAAATGCCCCGCCTTCTTCCATACAAGATATGACCACTGCGACCACGGTGAAAGGATTTGATTTTGAATTTTGAGCCATTTCAGATATCTTTCAGCTTATTCACCTTTCAACTTCTAATTCCACTTTTACCTTGTTTATTTTATGCTGCGTCGTCAGTTTCTTTTTTCTAAATATTTTCTGCTTAGACCTGACATGGAGGTCTGCATTGTACATTACAGTTCGCTACCTTTGTATCTGGGACGCAAACGTTTGTTGTGTCCGCACTGTCAAGATCCAGGTTTAGACTCGTTTTGTGACCCATTTGGGATTGGAGGATCAATCAGCAGGCACTAAATGGCAGGAACGGCAGTGGCGAGAGCAGCTACTGGCAAAGCAGCATACCATGCTTGTATCTGCCTACGAAAGGTGTGATGTAACAGTCACCAGTCGCAATTTTTACACCGCAACTGCAAAATGCAATGCATTGCTGGTGGCGCAGTGTTCCAGCCCCTCACCTCTGGAACTAGATCTACTAGTAGCCTGCTAAATAATACGCTATGTACAAGATCAAATAGGAAACACAAAAGCAGACCCCGTTTTACATAATTCCTACTTGTCAAATTTCATGTCATTGGTGTGAGTATTGCAGGTATCTACTAGTGCCTACCTAGGCTAGTAGACGTCCCAGTATGTGTTCCTGTCAAAATATTCTTGCACGATCAAGTACCGAGTTCTACATACACAAGGTAGCGTTTTTCAAATGTGAATCGCCTATAGGGCATTTTCCTGGCCATACTGCACATGTGCGAGGTGCAAGTAATGGCGGTATATTGAAAACAACCGGACAAACCAATGCATTCACGCAGATTTGTCATAAACAAAATTTCTGCACAGATGAAATATTATAGCATATTTTATCTCAAGAATTGACTAGCGTTGAAAATCTACCGCGTTATCTCACATTAACGGTGCATTAGAGTAGAATTCGAAGATTTTTGTCCAGTTGTTTCAGAAAGCCCGCCTAAAATTCAGCGCATGTCCCTGAAATGATTGCGCAGGACAAGCCCCTATTGTCTGGAATTCTATCATTTCCAATTAATATTTGAATAACACGTATTTCTATTTTGTTCGCTCACAGCAAACTTGACAGTACACACCAGACAGCAAATTCAAACTTCCTGTGGTTCTCATTACCCAGGTAGTTGTAGCGATAGCAGAAAATCTGGGTCACACCTGATTGCCGCTCAGTTGCTATCATCGCTGAGCTAATGAGGACGACACCAATCTACGTTGCTATCCGTCCATTTGAAGACTCATGTCGTGTCGCCATTTGGTCCTCGCTGTCCCGATGTCCTCTACCAAGGTTTGTGGTTGATAAATCGTTTTTAACGTCAGATTTTTTTCAAGATATTGAAATCGATCGGCTCTTTAGCCTATGCAGAACCAAATTTAAAACATTGTGAGCTTTGGTAATACACATGAAAAAGGGCATGCCGTCGCGTCGTCAAGAAACGAGGAGTTGAAAGGTAGAAAGAAAGTCGGCAGATGTCTGGGAGAAGAACAGAAGAGATATTGGTATTCCCACGGTCCGGATCATAGAAAAGAAAAGATAAAAGTCTATTCCGATGATGAAAACTTCCATCGTACAGCTGTGGTGTCTCCAGAACGCCCAAAGATAAGTTATTCAGTTGCTTTGTTCATTTGTATCGTAAAAGTCAATTATTGTAGCAATTAACGGGAGACTCATAAGGGAAGCAAAGGGATACTATAGTAGTGTGTGGGTCACTGCTGGGTATGCTTCAGAGAGACGGAAGAGTAGATACAACAATGTCGCCACAAGATATCCAGTTGACCTGGAACCAAGCTACCATGAGAGACAGGACCTAGCGGGACAACAAAGCGATGACCTGTAGAACAGGTGACGTGGTTTTGAGAGCTACGAGGTAGACTGTTATGGACATGGTTATGGTATTCTTCTCAGTTTGAGTTGAATCGTTTCAATGATTTATTCATACTACTGTTTACTATGATACATATTACACTGATCGACTGTCTTCTATATTCATGCCTGAGTCTTGTGAGACAAAAATATCTGGCACAACGGATATTTTTCCTCGCTGTCATGTCTTGTAAGAGAAGGGTATCTCGTGAGGGAAGATATCTTTCCTAACTTTGTTATCTGATGAAATAATATACGTCTTCAACTGTTAAGACCTGGTTTTTGATATTATTGATTTACATTGAGTCATTTTGTGGTATTTATTATGATAAATAATTGTTTATGATTTTATTGACCATGTTTATTGGGTTTATTCTTGATATTTTATTGCCATGTTTTATTATAGTACAATTAAAAGACATCCAGAGATGCAACACTGTTCTCTTTTCTTCTTTCGGCAGCAGGGACATGTCAAAAAGAACCTGTGCTTGCCAAACTCGTCTCTATTCCTCTACAGATCCCTTGTCAATTTAGGTCACCGCAGAACTTATTAATAAACTTTTGACTCTCTCTTCTTTTCCTTCGTGCCAAGTGATGTACCGACGATACTCACACTTTGGTCTGCCGTTCGGTTTCTGCTGTACAGGTTTCTCAACAATCTAGTTCCCTGGAACTAATATGATCTGTTATAGCGAGAGCGACGCCCTCTCTCGTCTTTCTCTTGTTCTCTCTGCATCAGTGAAAACACTGCATTTCAAATAGTGGGAGGGTGGGGTAATTGAACTCACATTGCACATAAGTCGATATATTTGTCTTTGAAATAAAATTGTTCTTTGTTGATTTGAAGTCTCTGTGTTTCATTTCCAAGCCTTCACTTACCTGTACTACCTTGGGTAACTACAAAACAACTAGGAGTCCTAACGAACACCACTAGACAATCACGATTACGGCCAACCTAAGTCTTCAACTTAAAGGGGACTCTTCTTCTTCTTCTTTGGGGAATATTTATTTTTATAAGAGGGGTGGGTTGGGAGATTACAATATTTTCAGGACGGTGAAAGACATCATTGCCTTCCTCAGATGGATTTTACTTACCTTATAAAGATGCAATGATTCCCCTTATATGCCCCAGCTTCCCCTAGTTGAAAACGTGCCATTATGGTTTTGTAAAAGTATAGGTAGAATGAAACCTATGATAATATTGTATTGGGACTAAGCCTTCAGAATAATTACATCCGTGTGCCCGACTAAATTAACCGATCGTGCGCTTATACGGATACGTTTGTCGCGGAATTAAAACGTAAAACTAATGACCAAAATCTAGTGATAAAAAACAGTTCAATACGGGGGCGCTCGCACGTTTATTCCTCAATTAAAGTCCTGTGAAATATGGGCATATGATTACATTCATTATTTCAACGAGTTGTGCATAGGCATTGAATGCAGAGTAGGAATGCTCGCCTGGCAGGCGGAGAGGCAAACAGCTAGGCAGGAGAGCCACGACCGAAATTTCACCTGTAGTAGGGCAAAAAATAATAATTAACGGGCTTCTGCTAAAAATGCGCCAGACAACTCGTGAAACAAGCGACCGTATGTGGATTATACTCTCGTTAAATAACCCACTTGGCTATATTAATCTCCATAATAGGGAATCGGTCTTGTGATAAAATATGCCATGCGATGATGGAGAGAGAAAATGTGAAAATGCAGAAATGCTTTAATGACATTTTTCTGCAAGCAAAATAAATCCTTGCCGTCGCGACGCTTCTAGAGACTTTGAAGCAATACCTGCGCCTCTTATACAGCAAAAATGTGGTGAAGACGTCTGTTAGAATCGAGCACGTTCTACCACCAACCAAAAAGTTTCCGTTTTTTTATAGGTTGAGGGATAACCAACTATTTATATAATCAATTTCACGGCTTTCTGCATTAGAGCAAGCTATGGAAAAACTGTGTCATCCCAGTTGTCTACACGTGCAATTTTTATTGTGACACCTTGTCATTGTGTCGAGGTATCATGTATGCGAAAGTGAACATTTTTGAGCATACGTCATGAATCGTGAGTTTCTTCGAAGTGCTTTGCAGTGTGGATGATAAGGGACATTGTCTTTACTGATTGGTGGGTCTCCGTCAAGGTTGTTTCGTTTTTGGCGGCTACTTATAAATGATGTCGAAGATCGGCAGGATACTACTCGGATGAAAATGCCCACCGGCCAAACGGCTACATCTTCTGATGCACAACACTGGAGTATGAGTACTAGGTACCTACTCTAGCTCTACCTATTATACCTAGTGCAACAGCAAGTAAGGTATGAAGAAGACACGTGCTGGCAGACAACACAGTTCACCTACCTACCTACTCACGCCCAAATTATTTGTCTTCGTACAGTTCAACTCCATGAATTATTGCCCTACTATACGTCAGTGCCTACTATCCATATTGTCCATCTAAAGAATAAGTTTCCTCTTGGGCAGTGGGTTTTCCTTTTTACATTTCATTTTTTCACGGCATCACGGACTTTCGGACATAATTTTCTCAGTGGCCGGCAAAAACCTAATAGCCTTGGTGAAGACCCACCAACCAGTGAAGATAATGTCCCCTATCGTCCACACTGCAAATCACTCAAAGGAAACTAACAATTCCTCGCATATTCTCGAAAATTTTCACTTTCACGTACATGACTCCCCGAGACGGTGACAATATCACATTCAAAATTGCTCATGAAGACAGCTAGCTGCCAACAAGTCGTCAACGGACCATGCGTACCAACGCAACCCATTTTTTCCATAGCTTGATCTAATGCAGAAAGCCGTGAAATTGATTATATACCTACCTTACCACATTAGGACGTCTACTACCTGGATAATACCTACCGCCAGAAATGGGTGATGATGCAAAACGAATTCTTCGCGAAAAGCAAGGGAAGGGCATCCGGATGATAATTTAAGTAATATAGCCTCACCATGTAAGCGCCATCAGGCATCGCGATATTCATGAACTTGATGGGAGGTTTTAATTGCTGCTGCGTCGCATTTTTTCAATAGTTCGAATATTTTTTAGTTTCTACGTGATATATTACCAGTCATTAATTCTTCATTTCGAAATACTTCAGCGTCAGGATCATGCTTTAGTATTATCGGTGCAAATTCTCGTGATGTACGGAAATCAATAATCTGAATAATGTTGTAGGTACCTACCTAGTAGTGCCTTTGGTAATTCCTATTTTCCATTTGAAAAAATCTGTTGTGGCACCGCAGTAATTTCCCGACTAGTATCCAGGATCCTATGGAAATCTTAGTTCGAGACGTCCCTTTGGGTGGGGAGTTGAATTTGGGATTGAAAAAACTTGCAGCCATCTTTATAATAAAAAATGATTGCGGTCGAACGGGAAATTGTGAAAAAGCGCAACTACCGGCTACAACTTGATATTTTTAAGCTTTATCATTTGAGTGTGGTGTCGACTGTCAATATGCCAGGCCGGTTTTGTATTTTTAGCTGGCAAACTCCTGAGAAACTAGAAAATAAAAATGTTAAAACATGTACAAGGACCGAACCAATTTAGCCCGGTAAACGTAGATTTCTACCGGGAACAAATTCGCCCAAAGCTGATTTTTGGTTCAGTGAGTCCTGAGAACATGCGAACTCACCAGTCAATTTTCTCGGAATTTCTCGCGTGTGCTTCATGGTCTTCCAGGGCTACGGATGTTTTGAGTCACTGTAAATTGCTGTTCTCGCCTGGAATTCGCACCACGGCCGCAACAATGATCCGATTAACTCGTAATTCTACGCATCATATCGCGTATATACCATTTTAGCACAAAAAGTGTCGATGATTGATGAAGGGGGGAGTCTCCTAAACTTGAATCTAATGTGTAAATTTGGATGAAGACAAGTTCGAACACGATATCTTGAGAGGCTTGTTTTTTCACGGACAATTTCGTAAAAAAAATTTCAACTGTTGAAGGTGTTCATCACTGAAAATGTTTCAGGGGGCCTCACATTGAAGTGTATTATCTGCAAACATCATCCACTCGATGTTTAGTTTTGTTTTCCGAAAATGAAGAATCCATTTTAACCTGAGCCGGCCTTCTACTACTGACCAGAACACTACAGCGTGTACCTTCAAATGTAAGTAGCTCAAACTATTGAAACAATATTTGAAATTTCATCTTTGGAAGTTCGAGAATATGTGCAGAATTGAATTCCCTATAATAACATAAACAAAACCGCAATAAATCACACTGCAGAGTTTTGAGTTATTTCAGAAGGGGATAACTGTAATGTTCTGGTCATTAGTAGATGCCGTGCCGGACCGGCTCAGGTTTAGATTGATTTTTTTATCTCGGAAAAGAAAACTATACATCGAGTTGATGATTTGCGTAAAGCATACACTTTAATATGATGGCCCCTGGAATATTTTCAGAGATGAACAACTTGAACAGTTGAAGAAAAATTGTCGAAATTCTCAATAAAGAAACAAGTTTTTTCAAGGCAACTTCTTCAGACTTATTCTCATCCAAATTTACAGACTTGATTCGAGTTCAGGAGACTTTCCATATATACTAGCTCTTTCTCAACTGACGGTTACCATAATAAATAAATAAATAAATAAATAAATGTTTTCCTCCTTCTCGGCTTATCAGCGCCATAGGAGTTTTTGCGCCTTTTTATTGATAACAGTAAGTTATTACATATGGATTACAATATACGGAAATTTTTGAACAAACACAAAACATCCATGACTGACCGGGATTCGAACCCGCGCCATCCGCACCACTGACGGCAGACGACCGACTGTGCTACGGGGCCGTCCCGGTTACCATAATAATCCTGACAGATGCTCAATTTTCTGCAGACAGGGTGTACGATCGAGGTGAAACCCTCCTCTCCACCAAAAGGTTTCTCATGAAGTTATTTCGGAAAAACAAAAACTAGTCCTTGATAATTTTTCCTGTAGCTCTCGAATATGCTCATTATATATTTGTTCAACTCATAATATACAGGGTGTTGAAAAAAAAATCAAAACTTATGCGACACCCTGTATATAATAATTGTAATCTATGTAGCTTCCTATGCTGATTACAGCATTGCTTGACACTCATGAGTTCTCTTCAAATAACCTCTAAAAAATGAATTAATCTCACTTGCAAAGATTGTATTCTAGGCAGCCAGGAGATACACTACACTTCATGTTAGAGGTTGAAACTCGTCACATTCCTGTGAGGAACTGCTTGAAACAATTCTCTCCGAGGTGCTTATCAAAATTATGACTGCGTCCAAAATGACGGTCGTTTTCCAATATGGCGGCTCACATATTATATTAGGTACTTACGTATGAAAATCTCGTATTCGTCCGATTATACCCCGTAGGCTTGAGACAGCGCTACTTTTTTATGTCACCTCGCGTAAACACCCTACATGGGAGAGTGAGCATCTGTCACGATTGTTGCGGTTACAGTCAGTTTCAGAATAGCTGAATCTATCGGAATCGACATCCTGCGGGATTCAACAGGACGGATACGAGATTCTCACATATGTAGGCTGCCATATTGGAAAACGACCGCCATTTTGTACCCAGTCATAATTTTGGTTGGCACCTCGGACACAATTGTTTCAAACAGTTCCCCAAAAGGACTTTAGCAAGTTTCATACCTCTAACATGAAGTGTAGTGTATTTCCTGACTGCCTAAAATATCTAAGCCTAAAATACGGTCTTGGCAATTTGAATTACTCATTTTCCAGAAATTATTTGGAGAGAAACTCACAAGTGTCGAACATTTTTGTAATCAGCATAGAAAGCTACATAGACTAATACAAGGATAAATCACAGGGTGTCGCCAAAATTTGAAGAAAAATTTTGAACACCCTGTATATTATGAGATACAGAAATATATATTGAACACATTCGAAAGCTACGGGAAAAACTATGGAGGATTAGTTTTTGTTTTTTCAAAATACTTCCAAGGAGAAGCGTTTGGTGGAGGGGAAGGTTTCACCTCATGCGAACACCCTGTATAAAGAAAATTGATCATATGTCACAATTACTGTAGTTACCGACAATATGAGAATAGCTAGTGTGAAAATCGACACTTTGCGGGATACAATGGGGCATATATGACATTTTTACATATTCAAGTCGCCATTTTGGAAAACGGCCGCCATTTTGGATGCAGCGATAATTTTTGTGGGCACCTCGGACAGAATTGTTGCAAATAGTTCCCTGAAGAAGTCTACAAAATATTATGGCTCTAACATGAAGTGCAGTATATCACTTTGTTTTGTCGCGTAGCGGCTTTACAATAGAGAAATTTTAAAGTGAGAAATCTTAATTCTAGTAGTGCGGGCGCTACGAGCAGAAATCGGAATGAACCTTGCAAATGGTGATGAAAGCATGAAATTCGGTACACATACTCAGAATGAGCCCCTCTTTCAGATAAAAGGTGGAGCCACGCCGAATTTTCACCGGAAGAGGGCTCGGGGGGCTCCTGAAAGTTCAAGGTACTAGGACTCCCACTAAACCGCTTATTAGTTCATTTTATTAAATGAAAAAAACGTATGAATAATTATTCAACTTAAGTTTAATTATGAAAACTTATGACCGACAAGACACGGCTGCAATAGGGTACACAAACAAGGCTTGCCACCTGTGGCTAGCAAAGGAAAAGGCGGCATCGCCGACTACGAATCGAACAGCCTAGTACTGACGTTAGGGGAACCAACCTTGCATTTCATCCCGATGCAAAACGCTTTTGCACGTGAGTAGTAGGTACCTATAGGTAATTTTTAAGAAGTGGTGCCTATTTTCGACCTTGAAAATATGTGGCCCAGCGAAAAAATTATGAAAAAAGCAGCGATTTCAAAAATGGTAATTTTTTGGACCTTCGACCTCTTAGGGAGCACGCCAGTCGCGTGTGCCATCGGAGCACCACTTCTCAAAAATTACCTTTAGGTACGTACTACTTACGTGCAAAAGCGTTTTGCATCGGAATGAAATTGCAAGGTTGGTCCTGATATGTGCCGTTAACGTCCGTACTAGCCAGCAGTGTGGTGTGCATAATCAATGTCACCCACTTGGTGCCAGCTACAATACGGATGGCCGGCAGTGCCGGTCATCATACAAATAGCCGGCTCCGGCTACAATACATGTAGCCGGGGCCGGCTACGGAGGCACTTCGAATAAAATTAATTAACCGCCTCAACGTCCTTGAAGAAGTTTAAACCGGTCATAATTATCGATAAAATGGATAAATACTCGAATTTTATTTGGCTTGTGATTACATGATTACATCAAGTTCTTGAGTTATTTGGTTAACCTAAATTCTAGAACACCTGTATCCTGTTTTCAACCCATGAAAACATAACTACACGATACGGCTCATGTATAAGACAAAAACCAGAAAACGTTCAGATTTCTTATCAAAAACGTTAGTTCCAAACTTTTTTCATGTCAGCAGCAACGAAAAACATGTAATATACTTGATATAAAGCGTGGAATTCGTACAATTTGATCATTTAAATCCGTAATCATGAGCCAGTTCAACAAATTTTTCAACAAATCTGTCGATAAAGACCTAGAATTTGCCAAAAGTGCGTTCCCAGGCTTAAATGATCTCTTGCAGGTAAGATCAATTTCACTTAATTTCTAGCCCCGTTTCCTTCCTCACTTTGTTATTTCCAGCGCGTCGATGACTTCCTGAAGCCCATTTATGGAGACATTGCGGAACTCCGGAAAACTTCTTATTCTTGTAAGTTCCAGCAATTATTCTACCCATAGGTACTGGTTTCATAACATCTCTCTTGTTTCAGCTTCCAAAGTCGCCACCAAGGAAAATGTAGGACCGTCACGTGAGGAAAATATCAGGGGCCCTAGAACACGCAGCCGACGGAACGCGCTCAAAGAATCTACCCAACAGAATACCGACAATGCATGGACCAATGTTCGAGTGAAAACTGAAAAATTGTCTGTACTTCCGTCAGAACCCACACTTATTAGTGGCGACTCTGTAGCACAAAAGATCAGTGGAACACAATCCGAAGAACTCTCCACTGATAATGATTGTGATGAAGAAGACGAGGAGGACAAAACGTATGTAACAGAAGTTTGTTTGACACCTCATGGTCTACTGTCTAGTGTACCCCAAATAGACTAGCCATTTCAGATCTAGTTGATCATTTTTTGTTTCAGTTTTTTCATAAATAAGGAACCGAAAAGAGAACAAACGTCAGAGGAGTTAGATTCCACAGTTGTGGTTGAAAATCCCGTCTTGGTGTTGAAGTCTGAAGCCAAAGACTTCACGCCCAGGTTGACCAGGACCCAGACTCGCTCTATGAGAAAACAGGAGGCTGATAACACAAAAGGCAAAAATCGAACTGACTCTAAAACACGATTGCCAAACCTGACTAAAGAAAAAGCTAAATTAACTCCCAGACCACCTCCTCAGAGTGCCACGTTGCACGCGCAAAGTGCTCCAAATAAGAACGCATTGAAAAATAATATTGTGACTGCGTCTTCTTCGAAAAGCGCTTTGAAACCATCGCAGGCCGAGCAGAGGGAAAAAGAAAAAATACGAAGAGAGAAAGAGGAAGAGAATCAGAAGAAACGAGAAGCTCAAATTGAGCTGAAAAAGAAGCGGAACGAAGAGAAGCAATTGAGAGCTCAAAAGCAACGCGAAGTTTTGGAGGCGGAGAGGCAAAAGGCGCTCGAAGCGCAGCGCGCTCGTGATGAAGAAAAATACAAGCAAGTTTTGGCGGAGCAAAAAGAAAAGAAGCAAAAAATACGCGAGGAAAACGAACAAAAGCTGCTCCAGGCTAAGTTGAGAGCAATGGAAGAGAAGAAGCGAGAGCAAGCGCGAATGATGGAAGAGCAGCAAAAGGCTGAAATATTGGCCAGCAAGGACAAAGAAATGATCAATCTGGCGCAAGCGCAGAAACAGAACGAGCCAGGAGAGCAGGATCCAAAGCCCATATACTTACAGGAACTGATCCCGTATCTGCCTTTGAATGATTGTTTTGATTCCGATGAAGATGAATACTACCGCGAGAAGACGTTCCCCACATGGGCTCTGGGAACCAAGCCGGAGGAAGCGCAGCAGTTGGCGATCGGTGCCGGTGAACATCTGAAAAACACGTTCTTTTTTAGACAAGCGGAAACGGCCGATCTTCAGGAAATTTTCGAAGTAATTGACCCGCAGAAGTTGAGGAGACACTCGAGCGCCGTTTGGCAAAAACCACCAAGGTACACTTTATTGCCAACTACTGTTGATGATCAAGAAGATGAAAATGCTATGTGATCAGATGCAATTAGTTCATTCGTTTTTCGCTGGCTAAAAAATAATCACTACCCTGTTTTGTTTGTGCACTGCACACCTAATAATAATTTATGTAAATAAGTGTAATGTACAACACAATCAGTGTAATATATGTGTCAAACTAATTTTGTAACGTACCTAATAAAAAAAAAGTAGATTCAATAAACGTATATCTTTTCTTAATCTCTGTTTTAAAAAGGTTTTTTAATGGGAATATAACTCTTCTTCAATTCTTATTGCCGTTCCAAGTGACTTTTGAGACTGAAGAAGTTCGGAACCGTTCAAAGAAGAGAAAGATCGAGAAGCAGAGGAGAATCAACCGATGGTAGGTACCATCTGCTTTTGACCTGAACTTTTTTGCCGCCTGAGTGTGATCAATTTATTATTTGTAAGGTGAAGTGGGGTAAAAGTAATATAGTTTTGCAATAGTTCAACTTTGTGAGCGTCCGTGCGCTACTTGATTGAAAAAAAAAATGAAAAAAATCTGTAGAGCTCTTTAGTTATATACCTATCGATTACCTGAGCTCGAAAATATTTATTAAAATTTTACCGTACCGTCGGCGGTACGGCATGGGTGGATATGCATACAGGCTACTATAACGAAAGTCAAGCATCGCCCGCAGAAGCCAGAACCTGGATGGGTGACTGGTGGATAGCTGGGCGCGAAGAGAGGGGACGCAGCGTAGTGTACTTGCCCAAGGGGGCTCCATTACCTGTACACGCACATGAACGAGATGATTGTAGGTAGTAGCATAAATCCATAGTGCGGCTCGGTGCGTCCGACACCTCGACACCCAGATGGGTAGAAGAGGTTACGATTATACATATATATATATATATATATATATAAAATTTTCAAAAAAAATGTGATTTTTTTTAAATGATGTCCGTATATTACAATTGACCCGCATTTTGGGGCTATTGTAATAAATGACTGCACTATCATATATACCAGCAATAGAAGGTTTTACCGGGGTTATTGTAAAAGTACACCAAAAATAGAAGAAATTGGTTTTTATTTCATAAAAATATATAAATTTTTAACGGAATTGGAAACTTTTTTGTGCTGAAAACAAAAATGACCATTCTGCGGGTCAGAGCACGAAGGAAAAAAAAACTTTGGAAAACTGTTGTATCGTACCTCGTTGATGGCGGTTTTTCAAGTCTTGTTTGCTATAAGTAGGCGTCTTTAGGGTTCCTTTGAGGATGTAGTTCCTCACCATGATTATATTCTGTAAAAAGGGCTAATGTAATACATATATTATTACAATTGGCCTTTAAGTGTATATTACATTTACCCCGAATGGTCGTTTGATGGGGCAATTGTAATATACCTCATAGAACCTTAACAGGTGTGATTTTGTGCTAAACTGCAATTTGCATGAAGGTACTTGACCTTTATCAGCCCACACATGTATTCGATCAAATCTTACCTTTCAATTTGCAACCGGAATCTAACCGCCATCGACCGGTTCGTGTACTCAACTTTTTATTAAGGTTATATTTGACACATGTAGATATAGTGGGGAAATAAAACACTAAAAATTTACAGGTTTCTGTAATGGTGGCTTTGTTAAGAGGACTTTGAGGTTTTCTGACACAAGGTGGCAATATTGTCACTCCAATCAGTGATGACTATCAGGACATTATTACATTTACCCCACTTCACCTTACACAGAAACAAATTACTGCTCTGGGTGAAGCAACTAACAGCTTGCAGATGAGGTACTCTCGAACGTTGTAGAGCACCCCAATGGTGTGGACATGGTTTTTTGCGGTTGGGAAGAGTCATTTGGAGTCTGCTACTTCACTTTTACTTTTATTCACCGGAAATTCCAAATAAAAAATCGGTAACACTTGTTCTAACCAATGGTATCTGAGAGCTGTTACTCTCTTTGCCTTATGAATAGAACCGTTACGTCCAGGTCACTAGTTAAAGGTAGCTAGAAAGGGAGCGTCTCATTACATAGTAACATTCGATTGTTGCGTTCCCGAGGATCAGGCTGGCGCAGTCAGTGGAAAAGTGAAGAAAAAGTGCCACCCAAAGTCACCCCTTCGCTCCCCCCACCTCACCTTAAAAATCTTATATGACAATACCGACTTTGTGATACATCAACTTGAACGAAATTGAATTTTTTTCCAGGACAATACCTTTTGAAACCTTCAAAACCCCCCGTTTCCCTCTTAAAATACTCCAAATGCCCAATTTAATGGAGAGGGGTTGAAAATTAAAAAAAAAATTTTAGAAAGAGAATTCATATTTACCTTTAATTTTATGCATCACAAAATAGGTGGTGTTTTGTTAAATTTTGAAGTTGAGGTAAGGGAGAGCAAAGGGGTGAATTTGAGTAGCACTTCTTCCACCGAAGAAATCCTCTTCTTCAATGCTCTCTAGGATAAGGCTGACTAAATTGAAGAGAATTGAGAGGTCCAAAATATTAAATGGGACACTCAGATAATTTTTCAGACAGAAGGTAGGTGGGGTGAAAAATTTTCAATATATTTTTTCAAAAAGATAGATAGATAGATATATCTCATACATATTCTATTTTCAGTAGAATAACTTTTTGGAGCAAAAATAAAGTGACTGGAGCGCTGGGGGAACTCGACCGATGGCCGCTGATAGTTTCGCTCCAAGACTTTGCAGGTGCCATCAGTCGTAGTCGTAGCCCCCCAGCTTGTTACTTCATTTTTGCTCCAAAAAGTCATTCTACTGAAAATAGAAAGTGTATGGGATATAGAAGATAAGTTCATTGTTCCTTAATACAAAGTGTAGTATTTTAACAAATTGAACATAAAAGAAATCCGCTTACACAATAGAAATAGGTTGATCACAGTGTAACTCAGGGTTAAAGCACAAACATTTCAATGGTGGTCATCTCCTCAACTCCAAGGTGGGGCTCGAGACTGAGTTGTTCTGGATCATTCGAATTCGTCGTGTATATTAGGGAACGAGTCCTAAAGGCTGCAATACAGAAGAGATAAATATGATCTTCTTTCAGCAAGAGAATTTAATTCTCTTCAATTTGATATATCGCAAGGTAGGTAGTATCATTTGAAATCTCAAAGTTAGGGTAAGTGGGGACGAGAGGGCTGAAGATAGAAATTTGTCAATGTATGTTTTAGATGTCCCCCTCGATACATGTCATACCTACATGTCCCTCATGTTTTTGAAACAGGTTGTGTGAAAACAATAGTTTTAGACAAAAAATCAAATCTAGGATCAAATCCTACTTTCGACCTACTACAACACCTGACACACTGATATTAATATTCTTTGGCGCCATCACTACTGGATGAACAGCGCAAGGTCATTCGGTACCTGTAGTCAAATAACAATGGTTTTGACGAAAGTGGTTTTTCTGCCTACAACAGTTATTCTGCTATAGGTGGTTTCAAGTCAAATACTGTTAAGTAGGTACCACCAGACACACAAACGACCTAGTTTCCGGAAAATGTGCTTCAGAGCAATATCAAGCTTCAAAATCGAGGAACTATATAGATACTTACATGTAGGTCTAGGGGAAGGTTACTTAAAATGGGATACTTAAGGTTTGAACCCTTAGAAATAATAGCTGGATAAAGCAAACTTCATCTAATTATGTCTAATTATTCCTTGCTCAGTTTTACATCATAGCCCCAAAGAGTTTTTGTAACAAAAATGTATTTTCCGAAATATAACTGCTTTTCCAAAAAATGTGCAAGTATCCCGTTTTAGGGAACCCTCGAGGGAACCCATACGGTGAAACGGGATACCCTATATCCTTAAAATGGGAGAGTAATTGAAATTGATAGATTTAACTAGTCTATTAAGAATATTATGATAACCAGACATTCAAATTTCAAGTTTTTATTATGAACACTACTAGGTTGGTATAACAGACATATAAAATATGAGAATCAACAACCATTCTCAGGTAGCAAAACAAATACAAAATAAACATTCCTTAATTATGCATGAGACAAGAAAAAAGAAGAGGAAAAATCAGACTTCAAGGCAGAACAGCCATTCCATGATAACGGACGGGACAAAATTTCCATGTTTTCTTCTACTTTTAATATTGTATCTTCATTATGGCCTGAAATATACCTATTTATGAACGATGTACCACGTTGTTCAGAAAGGGTCAGTTTATTCAAATTATAGGTAGTTTTTGATGTGAATCTGTATAGATAGGCTGAGGTTGCGATACAAATATGATAACGGGACACGAAATAGAAGCTGACGAAACCACTGCGAATATTTATTTAAATAACTGCGAGTCTGTTAGGATATCAGTTCTAACTTTACCATTGACTGAAAAAGCATTAAATAGGTGTATTTCAAAACAAATTTCGTTTTGATACAACAAAGCAAACCAGAGAGAAACTGAAAAATATTGATAACGGAATAACACATCGGAAAAAATCACAAATTTTTGAAGTCTTTTGAAGCGAAGCTTATTAGAATTTCACTGGTCCCTGCACTAAACAAGATTCTTTTGATCGATTAGAGTTGAAATATCAAGTGCAATATCATTTTTTGTTTTGAGATACAAAATACGTTGACATGAAAAAAATGAAATTTGGGCATTTGGTTTATATTTCTCGTGGAATGGCTGAGAAGTCACAAAGGAAGTCTTCTCCTTCTTCATCTGCCCTGGCGTAGGCATCATGGACCCACCTTCTGCACCTGACGCATCTGGGATATCCCGTTTCACGGGATGACAAAAAATCCCGTTTTACCCGAACACTCATATTTGACATTCGAAATCTTTTCTCACGTAGCCTCAAAATAAATCAAAAAAACCTGTTCGTCAAATCAATAGTTTATATCTTAGCTTGAGGTAAATGAATAATGAACATGTTCCCCCTATTACTTCGCACTTAATTCTTACTAATATGGACCCTTGATATTAGATCAGAAAATCTGAAAACAATAAAACTTGACTGGTACGGCTCGCGCTTCAGCTGTCAACTTGAAAGTACGTTTGACTGTTGCATTATACTAAAGCTTGAGTTCGGTGAATATTAGGTTAGATGGCGATACTTGGTTTTGCCAGAACCCTTGGTATCCGGATCCCGTTTTAGCTGAGTATCCCATTTTAAGTAACCTTCCCCTACATAAATGCCTGTAAGGATAGAAAAGTTCGAGGTATGGTATACCCACAGAAATCCCTTATGGTAATCAGCTCTATTTTTGTGTCATAAAGCATCAGGCATTGTGTGCGACTTGCCAAAATAATTTACGACGCGCAATTAAAAATTAGGACATGGGGGTGTCCGGATTATTAGTTAGTTTTACGATGCACATACATTAGGTTTGTTTTGGCAGCGAGTTGCGGACGGTTTGCTAACTGTGATTCAGCGCGCATACTCGACTCCAACCAGTTTTCAAGTGGTTGGAAAGTTTTTGCTGCAAGAACGCGTAGCGAGCGGTTCCAGTTGAAACTAGGGACACAACAACTTGTCAAGTTTTCCCCGCCAAGCCGAGGTCTTATTTAAGGGGTTTCTGATGCGACTAAAAAAGTTGTCGCCGGAAATCGGTTTTATTTTATTTTTTTCGTCAAGTACAAACTCATCAAAAAAGAAAATGTACAGACATTGCTATCAAATTTTGAAAATTTCCAAAATATTTTAAATTATTTGAATTTGATTTTTGAAAATTCAAGAACTAGATAGCATCGACAATGTATCTTTCCTCAAGAAAGTCGCATGCAATTTTAACTTTCTATTTTGAAAAAAAAGGTACCAAAAATGACTTCTACTAATTCACTTTTTCATGTCTACGAGAAATCATTTTTGGTGCCTTTTTTTAAAATAAAAAGTTCATATTTGACATGCGACTTTCTTGAGGAAAGACACATTGTCGATGCTATCTAGTTTTTGAATTTTCAAAAATCAAAATCAAAAATTTTCAAAATTTGATAGCAATATCCGTACATTTTCTTTTTGGAGGAGTTTCTACTTGACGAAAAAAATTAAAAATAAAACCGATTCCCGTCAACAACTTTGTCAGTCGCATCAGAAACCCCTTGATAAATTTACCGAATTAATGTAAATATGTAGCTTTCAGCAGGTAAAACTATTTTAAATTAACCTCGAAAATGCGTCTTTATTTACCTTTACTGTCACACTGTCACATTACGCACCACGCCATCAATCAAAGATCGCCCGATTGCGAATAAAGGCGTACGCATGCGTCTGATCACCAGTTTCTTTTTAATTCTCAAACTCCTCTGACCGTCCACAAACTGTTTTCGAACCGTTGGAGGCACCTGCCCAAACAGCTTACCAACAGTTGGCAACTCGAAGTTTACACTGCCCGAACGGCTTAACGGAAGCGCGCAGAATCCAAACGGTTGGAAACGGTTGTGTATCGCTGCCAAAACAAACCTATTATCATGGTGGTGAATAATCCACCGCGCGCCACCAACTCCGGCACAAGTATTCCGTCCAGTTTAATGCCCGTAATAAAAGCAGTGCCCTGTGTCGCATCCTCTGGAGACGTGGGTTGAGACTCCGGGTTCGAAACCTCCGGGCTCCTCTGGCTCGGCGTGACTGCTCCCTTATTCCCTCTCGCAAATGTTGTTTAAGCACTTTGCAGAAGTTTTCTCTCGTCTGTCATATTTTATTTTTCACCTGAACTTGCCGTTACTATTCGCACGTGATCAGAAATTCTATTCGAATTGCGGGGCGTTATGGAGTCTCGCAGAGTGGCCGTTTTATTTTGTGTTCGAATTATGTACATGTTCACCCCTGCGCCATGTATTATACTTGGAACAAAAGTTCTGGAACAAAACTGATCTGCACACAAACATGTCTGGGAATTATGACACGTTCGTAGCCAGTGAAGCGGAGCAAAATTTGAGGTATGAACTTTTATACAGGATGGCAAAGCAAACAGAACCAATATTAAAAATCGTGTAAATCTGATCAAAAAGTTGGATGCTACGGCATTTGACTTTTAAGTTATCCTCACGGTAAAATTGACCAGAGATGAAAATACTGGGTCTACAAATACAATCACCGAAGAATTACGGGGTCTACACTCTACAGCCCAGTTCCCAAAGTAAGGAAGTCGTCATACGGCGACCGACAGGAAAAGGCTTCCCGAAAGGAGACACATAGAGTGAAAAATGTTTCTTTCTTCTTGGTGAAGTCATTTCAGATGGAACTTTTACGCAGTTCACTGGATAGCTCAAAACTGTCTCCATATAATATTTTGAACATTCACATTTCTGCAATTAGGTACTGTAACTTGAGAATTCTTGCATTCCGGAGAGTACTCGAAGCTTCCTGTGGCTTGACACTAGGCAAGTCTTTCTGACGGCTGACCTAGCAGGACCTCTCGTGCACCTTCGTCCTTCGACCACATCTTGTTGCCTCCAAGATGTCCTCTGGTAGCGCCATCGTGCACCTCTCTCAGGACCTCCTTCACTCGTTGTTTAGCAAGCACCAGAGCTTCCTACTTCGCATCTGGGCGTTTTCATACTCTCTCCAACCGCCAATAATTTTTCGTCTTCAACGAGTTCCGCTGGGTCTGGAGAGCTTAGATTCTTCTTCTGACATTTCTGCCTATTCTGGTCTGTTCTGCTCTAGTTTTGTCCTTTTCGCTAGCAAGATAATAGCAGAATCTTCTCGTTGCTTCATTCTCGTGGCAGCTGGAGTCCAATCCTGTGGAATCTCACTGAAGGTTGCCCTGACCTGCACTGCAGTTCGGCTGATCCACCTTCTTGCAGTGTTTGCAGCCTCCTCTGTATGGTCTTCGGGGAAGAGTGCCTGCATTACCCTGACTATTTCCTAGTCAACGATGTCAATTATTGTGCTGGCACGTGCGACCTATAAACAGCCCAGGAGCGCACGTCATAGAGTCGCATTTCCACGACGTGTCCGCTCAAAACTGCACGACCATATGTTCACAAAAAGAATACACGCCCGCATATAGGCTCAGTTTCGAACACATATACAAAAGAAGAATTCTTAAAACTATTGCATAGTCATTACATTACATTAAATTAATTTTTTAAATTGACACAGAATCCCACACAATGTTGGATTTTGGAGTCATACTGCTGCAATTTTGCCATCCATTTTGCCAGCTGTCCCTCCGACTTCTTCTCTTGAAACAACCAAGTCAGTAGTCCAGCGGCGGACTAAGTGAATCGAGGGCCCGGGGCGGAATTGTGAAATGGGGCCCCTAAAGTGTGAAAGTTGAGAATATGAAGGTGGGCCGGCAGACTTTTTGGCCCGCCCGGCCCCGCCGTGATTAAGCAAAAGCCTAAGAAACAAAAGAAAATGAGACACTTAACTATGAGATGAGAGTAACTTGACTATAAAACTGACTAAAACCGTTGATCAATCATATTCAAAGATTTGCCCCGTTATCCTAACCTTTTCACATCAGTCGGTCAGATGTGCTACACAGTGGCGTAGTCAGAACTTGAGGGCGGAGAGGGCAAAGGCAAGGCGCAAGTCGGCGAGAGGTAGCCCCGCAGGCGAATTTTTTTTTATATAATCATAATAAAGCCGATAATAATCGGTATATTTCATGATAAACAAACTTCTTTTCAGAAAAATGTTGCGCTTCTTGGGAGTTTTCTTCAGAAAATTTTTCTGTATTGGTTTAGTGTGGAATGAAGTGCTGTGGGCGCTTGAGATGTAGGGAAGAGGGTCATTCGCCCACCTTCGCTCCCCTTGCCTATGCCACTGACCACCAGTACTTACAAGAAGGTTTTGGTTCCAGCTTTGGCTGTTGAATTGGACTTGGAATGTTGACTCAATGCTAAAACCTACTCGTAGATACAAAATAAGTAATAATATGGATTTCTACTACTTGCAGCGCGCAGACAAGACAATTTTGTTGTTTTGTCTTTCCCTATTTTGGAAAGAAATAATGAGGCCCCTGGCACTCTGATACCCAGGGCCGGGGCCACTAAAGCCTAAAGTAAAAATAATTTTGATAGGTTCCGTGATACAGACACACATCTATTGTCTGTGTGTGTAGGCTCCCAAACCAGTTGTCGAAGGGCCTGCCAAGGTAATTTTTGAATGGAAAAAAAAAAGAAAAATGTTACTCACCCACCTAAGTAATACGCGAAAAAAATGACCGCTAAGAGAAAAAACTGCAATTTTTGGACTTTATCCCAATTTTTTTGTAGTATTTTTCTCAAACTAGAGGAATTGGAGGCCCCATCAGATGATTGAGGCCCCGAGGCCCGGGGCGGACCGCCCCCACCGCCCCCCCTTAGTCCGCCACTGCAGTAGTCAGTGGAACGTTGCCTGCCCAAACAAAAATAAATCGATCTAGAAGTACATATGGGAGCGGTCAACGGCTTTCACAATCGTTAGGAGTTCCTTACGAGTGACTCAGTTGTTTTTCTTCAGTTTGAACAAAACCTTGCTGTATCTACTACACTTGAAGTTTTGACAGCATCGCTTCAATCCCAATATTTGGTACTTACTGGTGCTGGTATTCAAAGTAAACTGTACCTGTGCTTGAGAATATGCCAAATGGGATTCGAACAAAACTCTATATTGTTGGTATTTGGACAGGTAAGGCGTCTTCGAATTCTTGGGATCACAAGTACGGAGTCTTGTTCTCGGTCAGTTTGTGAGTGAAACGGCTTGCAGATGTCAGCTAGCAGACGTCTTCACAAACTGTCTGTACTCAGTAAAGTGCACGAACTCAAAATAACTTTCAACTCCATGTTGCCTCATTGTCACTCCTTGGCCGTCTCGAACTTCTTAGGGACGGTTTCTATTCCTTTCAATAAGATAACGTATCCCCAAAACGTGACCTGCTTTTGGAACAGCACGCGCTACTTCAAATTTGAGCTTGAGGTTAGCTTCTCGAAATCATAATATTATCACTTTTGGAAGGTTGCTCAGATGTTCCTAGAATGTTCGACCTGTGATTATCATGTCATCAAGATAAACTTGGCAAATTATTGCAGAGATATGCTTAATATCTCATTGCAGAGATTTGCTAGAACTATCATATTGTAAATAATTTGATAGGGTACAAAAAGTACACTCAACTTTTTTTCCACGGTCAGAACTCTTGAGATACTCGAATCGAACTCGAGACAAAAGTTCTTGAACTTCTTGTAGTTGATGGCTACATGAAGCCGTCATCTGCTACAGGCTGAAGATTAGTTTCATATGTTATAGCCCTTCACCAATACAGATGGTTTAAAGCCTATTCCAGCCTATTTGAAGTTATTTCCTGATGCACCTGTCTTATTTTTGCCCTTTGTCGCCTCCACCACGACTGATAGATGCACTGAATTTGAACCACAAGTAAATTAATAAAGTAGATCTGATTGACGGTTCAGATGGAAAAATAGTGGTGAAGTGGACCTTGGATGTGACCATATCAATTTTTATGTCAATTTTCAACATTACAATAATAATACAATACAATACAATAATAATTTATTTCCCTTTAAACAACTTACAGCGAATAAAATGATCCTAACAGTATCAAAAAGGTCATAAATATGGTAAACCCTACTTAAAGTTCTGAATGGAACTTCATTGTACATTGTATCACAAAATCATTTTCTAAACGGAACCTATTTCTTGATGTTGCATCCATCATTTCAACCAGCAGATTTGCTATCGAATTGTCAGGTCTTAAGGCTGTATTCTCAACAGGCCAAAACTATTTTGAGGATTTCTCCCTCAAAAATGGAAATAGATAATCAATTCTCTTACGGTGTACTGTAACATAACCCTTCCCTGGCCATAGTTTCGGGACCGTCTAGGTTAACATAAATAGTTAAGTCTGATACTTACACCTTCGGTCTTACCCTGTACCCCTCGCCGGGGCTCGAGTATCTCATCCTTTCTTTCCTACGTCATGTCCCTTACCCCTTTCCCCCTATTTCTCACCCGCCCCTCCATCGTCGTCGCTGATCACCGCTGACGTAATTAGCCCTTAACTGCTTGTTAAATGAGTTAAGCCCACTAATTACAGGTTCCACAGCCCCTTTCACTTCTCTTCCATTCCCTATCATTCCCTCCCCCCCCCGCCTTTCTCGTTCTATGATTAGTGATTTAAAACCACAGACCTTGCAATGAAATGATAACAGACAACCTTTGGACCACACTTAGATTTATTTGTACATAAGAAATTGATTGTTCAATTGGCAATACATCGAGTACTTAGGCTAATGATCAAATTCGTTCGCAGACTATAATGATTCTGGCCGACTAACTTCGCTCTAGCGGGCTCAGAAGCTCTTATATTAATTAGACTAATTTAGTTTCACTAGATGCGAAAGCTCTCAGTGACAACTACCTAACCTGAAAGTCCCTACATTTTACAATCGAACGGCGGGGAGGCATTGCACCCCCTAGTTGAACAATGTCAACTGGAAGGAGGGATGCTGCCGCCACACCGTTGAGATGAAGCAACGCTAACTAGTCTACCTGTCACGGCGGGCGATTATGTTGTTCCTGAAAGAGAACCTGATCAAACCTCTGAGAGACGTCCCTGACTGAATCTAGTTACAAGGGTTACCTAACAATGCAGCTGGCGGCTTCTCTCGTTTTTCCAACGATTTACACAAACATATTTCACGGCGCCAAGTTTCAATACATGTACATAAATATTCGAATTACAATCTAAAATATTTCCGTATTTCGAACTATGATTCCTGTGTCTAGGCTTTAATTTGCGGGACAATTTTGATTGTTCTCCTGTAGAAATGGGCTTCTCGATCAGCTCACTGACCCTCACCCCCATTACGTTGTTTTCGTGCCAAGGTGGCCCCACTGCATCTCGCCCAGAGACTTTTATAATTAATGAAGAAATCGTACCTTCGTAGACGAAGATGCGTCTTCCCGAATTTTATAGCACACACGGGCATGGTGTAATGGTTTCCGCAGGGTGCATAAAAAGGAGTATCTGACCTACTCAGCCGGCCTAACCTATATTCTCGGTCTGGGCACCGACGTCTTCTTGAGTCACCTGAAAAGCTGCTATCTACCCTAAGAAAGCACGGCAGTCTATTGTGACTTTTACATCAATTTCAAATTACACATGAAATAATGAACGGACCAAATTTATATTACTAATCTTGTTATTTGGGAGGACTTATTCTTTTCTTTACGATGGCCAGTTTTCTTCAGTCGCTGGGCCGGAAGTGACACAACTTACAGATGAATATACGACCCCCGCGACCACCGGTCCCTCGCGGAAACGCTATCATGCGAGACATGCAAAGATCCCTAAACCCTCGAAACCACACGTTCGCCGAAGCTGTTCACTAGGCCTTCACGTTCTTTTTTTAATACATAGGTATTCCCATCGGTGGCTCTTGAACTTTCGCCGGTCATTGGCGACTCAGACTAGGTTTTTTTCATCGAGCTAGGAGTCATCACTCGCCGAACTGACAAACAAAAAGGGCTTCAATTCCGCGGCTCAAAGTGCACCATGGCTTCCTATCTTAACGAAGGGGTCGGTTGTGATAGCGGTACTACACCGCTTATCCTTATTACGGCGACTCGGTCCGTTAATTGAACATGGTGGGACTTGCTCCCACGTCAAGTACTAACAAGCAAATAAACAAACAAACCAACAGACAAACAGAACAAGACCCACCCCGCGGTCACATTCACCAGCCGTCACTTGTGATTTTCAGCAACAGGTAATTCTAAACTGAAACATTGAGGTTGAGGCCTTCTGACACAAAATCATAGTCGAACATTTTATCCGGAAAACATAATCAGGTACAGTCTAACACACAATTAAGGGGCACCAACCTTTCTCTGCTATCAGTCGTTGACAGGAACTATTCCTTGTTATGTTTCACAATCAGGCACTTAGAAACACTGAACTCGCAAACCCCACTAAATTTCCCGTGCACAAGTAATCGAGATCTCGTGAACACGGCCAAGCAAATAACTCCCACACCTTGAATCCCAACAAACAATTCTACGATGACTATTTAGCACCCAAATGTTCCACAAACCCCAATTTAACTCTAAAAGCAAATGATTATCAAAGACGCGACTTCGCGAATAAATCCTTCCCGAGTAGACTCGATTCTGCTTACAGAAATTCACAATGGAGAATTTTAGACAAAGCTCGAAATATTCACAAAATTAAATCTCCCCAAGTATATCGGATTTTACTCAAGCAATATATTTTTATAGCAAGTCTTAGACAAAATTCGGAACCGTCACGAAATTAATTTCTCGACCGTTCGCAAAACCGTCTCAATCGTCACTCCTGAATTACGCTCTTCTTTTCCCATAGCTCAGATTTTTCCATCCCCTCTTGTGGCTTAAGTCATTGACCAATCCCCGACCTATTCAAAAACCACCCTCAGCTTTGGATTCGCTGAGTAGCTTTGTTCGGATTGTCCCCTCTCCCTTCACAGCCCGCTCTGGTCGCGGCCTGCAATTTTGATTTCTCACACCACCCCATAGATGTCATCCCGTGTCGCATTCCGTTGGTGCCACTTACCTACTTTTCTACTTACTCAGTAAATTTGAACGAATTTGACCTAAGCTTATGCCCTTACTATAGTGGTTTGACTTCCCGATGCACACACTAGTTTAATTCATTTATTTTCACGAACATCGCGGTCTTATCGTTTGCAACTTTCCCGGCTCCCAATAACATGTTATTTGGTGTTTTATTCACCTGTGCGTGCACGCGAATTCAACCACCATAGTACTGGCCATTACAGAACTAGAATAACACTTTTAACATTCAATTAACATAGATTCGCGCAAAGTCCGTTGTTTTCGTCATTTCCACATACATTGGGGGTTGGTCGCTCGCCCTGGTCCCAGCGCAGCGGGGTCCTTTGATGGGTTCGTCGTCCAATTCACCCTGATTCCTTTACACGCCCATATGGCTTGGATTTTTCGGTTTTATGTCGAACGAAGTTTATGTGTCCGGGCACCTCTATTGGCAATTAATACGTGTTGACTTAGTCTTTCACCGAAATTTTCGCGCACACGAAGATTAAATAACGTCTGGTCCTTTTTTGGGTTTCCTCCACCGCGTTCCCACGATTCTAGGCATCATTGGTTTTACATTTCGCCTTCCGGACACTAACGGCTCGTTTAATAAACTTGTTTGTGCATTCTCTTCTCGGTCAGGATCTTACAGTCACCCCCTTGAGTTTTCGGCTGCTCAGCATGGGCACAGGAAACTCAACTCGCGTCCCTTCTGCTAACCTTCCGTTGGGGTTGAACTCGGTTAGTGCTGCCACTTTTGGGATTGGCGTCCGAGGGGTTGTCATCAGGTCGGTAGTACAGTTTCAGATTGCTCATGTTGTACACGCCCCTCCTGGCTTGTGTCTCAGCATTTGCAATGGCATACGTGTTGGGATGTGGCGTGGCCTTTACCACATACGGTCCCTCGTACAAGGGCAGGAACTTGGCATACGTCCCTGTGGCTGTCGCTGAGGATGGATTTGTCTTCAGTAGCACCCAATCACCGATCTGCAACTTTGTAGTAAGGCCCCTTTGTTGTTTGCATCGGAGCTCAGCCTGATGTTGCAGATTCTTCAGCACGTTGCGTCGGATCTCCTCTTGGGTCTCTACCTTTCTTGTTGGCAGCAGTTTGTGAGTGAGAGCATCCAACGGCATTGGAGGCTCTCGACCATAGAGGACATGGTAAGGCGAGTACCCCGTACTTGCGTGTGGCACTTGGTTGATACATTCTTCGATTTGGGGCAGGTGGCTCGCCCACTTGACATGTTGGTCTTGACAGTACGCACGGAAAATGCGGCTCAATTCCCGCATGACTCGCTCGCATGGATTTGAACTGGGATGTCGGATAGAAGCCAGTGTCGGTGTTATGTTGGCTGCCAGCAGTGGTCCCTGCCACTTCTTGGAAGTGAACTGACTTCCATGATCACTTAGTACACGTCGTGGCTGGATGTAATTGGCATAATCATGGAGCACCTTATTGACGGCAGCCTTTGCGGTAGCAGTCTTCAGCGGGTACAGCTTTAGAAACTTTGAAAACGCGTCTACGGCCACGAAGATGAAGTTGGCTCCCCGACTAGTCGGCAGCGGCCCGTAGAAGTCGACACAGACCAGGTCACCCAGGTCCTTCCCAATTATTGGTGTCATCGGCCCTTGGCTAGTGCGGTTGGGATGTTTCGTTTTCTGGCAGAGGTCACAGGAGCGAATAATCTGCCGGATTCGGCATGACATATTCGGCCAGTGATACACCTGCTTCATGGCCTGGTGGACCTTGGTCGCCCCGAAATGACCCAAGAGCTGGTGATGATACCACGTGAGCTGTTTGACGCAGCTAGCCGGAATGGCGAGTCGGGCTTGAGTATCATTGGCAGCTCTGTAAATTAAAACATTAGCATTTACACAATATCTATCTCTGACACGTTGAACAGATGGTGCACAAGGCTCGTCAGGCAAGAGCTTGCACTTCCAAATAGGACTCAGGTATTCGTCGTCTTTCTGTCGCTGCTGAAGATCACCAAGCATTGCAAGTACTTCAGGTGATTCCTCCACCTCGAACAGGGCAACAATCGGCTGGTCACGTGGGTACTCGTTCGTACCATTCCCATCCATCGGAAACCGGGACAAGATGTCGGGAACTACATTCTCCTTCCCCTTGACATGCTCTATGGTGTAGTTGAACTGGCTTAAAACAGCGTCCATCTGGTAAGCCGTTCGTTGAGCAGTCGACACCGTCCAAGAAATTTGAGAGCCGCATGATCGGTGCGGATAACAATTCGGGCACCTTGGATATACATGCGGAATTTGTCGAGGGCGAAAATCACTCCCAGGAGTTCCTTTTCTGTCGTAGTATAATTCAGCTCTGCACCACGGAGAGATCGGCTGGCAAATGCGATCACTCCCCGGTTCTCGTCGTGCAGCTGATACAGCTCCGCCCCAAGTCCATATCCGGAACTGTCGGTCTGGACATAGAATGTTTGGTCCCCTTTGGGGTGCTTCAGCAGTACCGTTTCCAGGAAGAGGTTTTTGACGTTGTCAAAGACGACCTGCTCCTGTGGGCCCCATTGCCACTTAACGTCCTTGCGCAAAAGGTGGGTCAATGGTTTCGTGGCTTCACTGTAGTGCTTTGAAAATTTTCGGTAGTAGTTGCACAATCCTAAGAATGCGCGGACATCTTTGTGCTTTTGTGGAGTGGGAAACCTCCTGATAGCCATGACCTTCTCTGGATCAGCCTTGATCCCCTCCGTGGTCAGGATGTGGCCAAGAAACTTTACCTCGGTTTGGAGAAAGGAGGACTTTTCTAAGTTCACCGTCATCCGGGCAACTTTTAGCTTCTCCAACACCTTCGCGAGGTGCCCAAGGTGCTCTTCCCAGGTAGCCGAGGCCACCAGCAGGTCATCAATATAATTCACGGCAAACTCGCGTACCTCCGGACCAAGCACAATGTCCATGGCTCGGCTGAAGCTCCCAGTCGATGTCTTCAATCCGAACGGCAACCGCGTGTATGTGTACGACCGCCCGTTGTACAGAAAAGCCGTGTACTTGCGGCTGGCAGGGTGCAGCGGGATTTGCCAGTATGACGACCGCAGGTCAATAGTGGACATGACCCTCACATCTCGGAAGTACCGCAGTAGTTCTTCCGGTGCCGGTGGAGTTTCGGTGTCTGCCACCATCTTTTCATTGATGGCTCTGGCATCCAGACAAATTCTGACAGTCCCATCTTTCTTTTTTGTCACGGTCATTGGGCTCGCGAATGACGAGGCTTCTCGTCTTATCACCCCCAGTCTCAGCATCTCAGTGATCGTCTCTTCTACAGCCGGCCGCAACGCGAACGGTACTGGGTACGGCCTCTGAATGAACGGTGTGTCATCATGGAGTTCGATGCGGTGCTCATACAGGTGCGTAACTCCAGGTTCATTCTTGAAGATGTCTTCAGAGTTGATGAGAATTCTCATTAGCTCACTCTTCTGCCTTGCACTGCAGCTCAGCTGATCAACCTTGCTCTGAAGCTCTTGTCTGATGCTTCCCTTTGGAGTTCTAGACGTCTCAGGAGCAAGGGTTACTTCTACGTGACAGGCATCAGCGGGATCGGCCCCTGCTTGACACCCCTCCTCAATAACATGTTCACCCCTTTGAAATTCGACTTGAAGTTCTTCTCCATCAACTCGAAGTTGCAACAGCTGTTGCTCAAAGTCAATCGTAGCCTGGGTGTAACTGAGCCAGTCGGCACCCAGAATCAAGGGTTTAATTAGGTTACGCACAATCAGGGCAGGGACCTGACACACCTTCCCCCGGATCTGAAGGCTGATGTCGCTCTGTACCACAATTCTGCAGCTTTTCTGTCCAATAGCCCCCCTCAGCTGGATGGCCGTTACTGGCAGTGTCGCTGGACGTCGTCCTGTTGTCAAAATGGCCTGCCACATATCCTCTGATAGGCAGCTCACTTCACTGCCGGTGTCTACAAGTGCACGGGTAGGCACCCCCTCCACCTGGCAAACGATTTCCGGGGTAACCCTATATGGTCTGGGATCAGCATCCTCAACTGCATCCTGCAGACCTCGGTGCAGGGAAAGTATTCCAAAGCTCTTCCCTTCTGGAGTCGACACTTCGTCGTAGGCGAGGTACGAGTCACTAAGTGTGGCTTGTCTTGGTATCCGTATGTTGTCGTAGATCCACACCTTGATCGGAGTATTCTCAAAGGTGTTCTTAATTAACCCTTCGACCGTTCCCCAGTTCAACCGGTCAAGTCCACATCCAATCTTTGGCATCGCCAGTTTATTTAGTCCCGAGAGCCGACACTCTCCTCTTAGTACTTCGAGACATTCCTTTAGAGCTGCGTATGTAGGTTTCTCATACGACCTCTTCTTGGTGACGAGATACAGAATCGTGCGGTCAGCACAGACCAGCTTTGCCACCTGGCCAACTCTCTTCTTCTGGTCCCTCAGTTCAGCCTCACCCTTAAATCTCTTCCTGACTTCGGCTGCAATCCCACGGGACATTTCGAAGTCCTCAGCCACGCAGTGAACAAGAGCAAAGTCGCTTGGTGCCGTAAACACGTCCCCCTCGAGCACTTGAATGTGTGGAGCTACTTGGATACCGTCACGGAATGGCGGTCCCTCCCGCATTCGCCCCCCTGGGTAAGTCATTGAAGATGGTCTTCTGGGCGGCCGCGAAAGGTGAGCGGAAAATTGGCCTAATGGTTTCCCGCTCGGGCTCCGTTTCCCGAAGCCGTGCCATTTTTCCTCGCATCATTTCCCGTCTTAGACCACCGTTGCCACTCCTTCCCGTTCCCACGATTGTTTCCATTGAACGAATTCCGATAGTTGTACCGATTGGGCTGTTGCCATGGCCTCGATCCTGTTGCTACTGCTCTCGCTGGTTCTCGCTCGTCCCGTCGTGCCACTTCGGGCTGAAGCACAGGGGTCTGAGCCATCGGGAACGTAATTGGGGGTACAATCGGTGGTGGTGGATACATCATCGATGGCAGTGGCGTTGCTGGGTAAGTAATTTGCGGAATGGCCGGTGCCTGTTCAATGGCTTTGGGTGCACGGTGATTCGTCTTTCGTTCGTACGGTCGCTGGTCCCGGTAGTCCCCCCGGTAGCCACCCTCTCGGAGTCGACCGGAGCGCCTGGTGGTCTCGTGTCCGTTCGAGACATCATCTTCCATCTCTTCCAAGAATCTTGCCGTTGCCACAATCGTGCGGCACTGCTTCTCTCTTTTCCAAAATCTTTGGATATTGCTGTCATAATGCCTCATAATTGTCTTCACCAGACTTTCCTCACTAGGTGGGCAGGTGAGTAATCTGGCTCTTTCCACCTGGTAAGTGAAGTGCTCCGCGAGTGAGTATTTCCGAGTCACGTCATATTCTCCATCTTCAATCTGACGCCGGATATACTTTTGTTTGATGTCGGACCAAAAGTAGTTGAGAAAGTCCTCCCGGAAGTCTGCGTAGGATGTCCACTCAACTTGGTGGACACTCGCCCATCTCTTTGCCTTGCCTTTCAGACACTCCATCACAAGGTTGATGGTTTGCTCGTAGTCCATCTTCCCCTTCCTCGCGCACTCTTCTATCTTCTCGATAAACACCATCGGATTTCCCACTCCCTCGGTACTTTCGAAGCTCGGCCTTGCAGGTAATGGAGCCGCTTGATTTACCAGCGCTCTTAGCTGGCTTCCCAGATCAGCTGGCGTCAAGTTCCGGCTGGGTGCGTCCATTTCCATCGCGCCGGATGTAGCTGTGGATAGTCCACTTCTCATCTCAGCGAGCGGTTGTTCTTCCGGTCCTCCGCCGACCTCGAGGACAGCCGGTGCTTCCGGTGCGGCAGTCGGCGGACGAACGACCTCCTTCAGCGAGTTCATCGCCTCCACGAACGTCGCCATCATCGTCGCCTCGCGCTCAGCTTGTCTTCTCTCCCTTTCTTCATTACGGCGTTCCGCTTCGTCTTGACGTCGCCCACTCTCTTCATTGTAGCGGAAGAACCACGCAGGGATGAGGTCCTCCTCAGGTGCTACCTCCCGATTTGCGCCCTTCCTCAAATTCGAGCGGCTCCGGGAACGTTCCGCCACCTGGATTTTTCGCGGGTTCTTGCGTCCTGCCATCACGACCGTAATCCTATCGTTTGAGAATAATCGCATATTAGCACTCGTCATCCGACATCTTCATTAGACATGCTCGGCCTCCGCACGCCCCTACTTCTACAACTGTGCATTGGCCCTACTTCACCAACTATCTCTAACTTCCCGCAGACACTACTCCTGATATTAACTTGAGCGCAGCCTCTTCCAATGGCCAAGGTCGTTCCTTCTATCATACTAAAATTCAAATAGCATGCCAACCATCGCCAAGGTAGCTCCTTCACCCTGTGCGGCGTTCTTGCCATCATCCACGTTGACGGGAACTCTCCGCTAGAGAAAGTACTACAAGTTTCTTATAATAGTGGTTATTTGACTAGAATTATTTCTAAGTTAGTTGTCGCTCATCCCGGCTCCTCACGATCCTAACTAAGTCCTACTATACATCTCATATTGGCTACACTAATTACGCAAGCGGATAAATTGTGTTAATTAGTCTCCATGTGATACTGCTCGCTTTGTCATCACGTCATCGTTGAAACTAAGAATTCTCTCACCACCACAGCCGCCATAACTTCATACTTGGTCTGCGTCCTGGAGCATGGCCGCTGGCAATGGCCATGGCCATTCACCGGGCACGTCCCTACCTGGAACAGACACACACCGCAAGCGCCACTTCGCATGACCTACCCGCTTAGCGCCAGCCTGCAAGCGCATCCTTTTCCTCAATGCTTACCAATAAACAATCGCATCAACAGTAAATCAACAACTAGGAAATTAACGTGTACCTAAGTCTAAATCATTTCTCGCTGGCTTCTTTCTCCCCATCTAGTGCACCCCCCCCTCACCCCCCTTTACTAGTTAAGCATTGTTCTCACTCCCCTTCTTCCATCCCCTCCCCTCTATCACCTTCACCCCCTATCTCAATACCTTGAATTTAGGAAGGGCCCTTTCACAATTTTGATTACGGCCCTGTTTCTTGTTTACAGTACGTGTCTAGCGCCATCACAACACACCCATGTGGCCGTCCCACAAATTCCCGACCCAACGGTACTCTCACCAAGGCGCCGGGTTTCTTTTGTTACCGCTCTCTGAATAGGTCGTCCCTTTCGCTTTCAACTACCCCTTTACTACCTCTTGTGATTTTAATGTTGGTTTCACTACGTTCCTAAGGCTATTTTTTGTTTGTTTGTTTGTTTGTTTGTTATCATTTACATCACCGTCTGTTTTTTTAAATACTTGCGACTAATCATCCTGGTCACGGCACCATTTTGTAACATAACCCTTCCCTGGCCATAGTTTCGGGACCGTCTAGGTTAACATAAATAGTTAAGTCTGATACTTACACCTTCGGTCTTACCCTGTACCCCTCGCCGGGGCTCGAGTATCTCATCCTTTCTTTCCTACGTCATGTCCCTTACCCCTTTCCCCCTATTTCTCACCCGCCCCTCCATCGTCGTCGCTGATCACCGCTGACGTAATTAGCCCTTAACTGCTTGTTAAATGAGTTAAGCCCACTAATTACAGGTTCCACAGCCCCTTTCACTTCTCTTCCATTCCCTATCATTCCCTCCCCCCCCCGCCTTTCTCGTTCTATGATTAGTGATTTAAAACCACAGACCTTGCAATGAAATGATAACAGACAACCTTTGGACCACACTTAGATTTATTTGTACATAAGAAATTGATTGTTCAATTGGCAATACATCGAGTACTTAGGCTAATGATCAAATTCGTTCGCAGACTATAATGATTCTGGCCGACTAACTTCGCTCTAGCGGGCTCAGAAGCTCTTATATTAATTAGACTAATTTAGTTTCACTAGATGCGAAAGCTCTCAGTGACAACTACCTAACCTGAAAGTCCCTACATTTTACAATCGAACGGCGGGGAGGCATTGCACCCCCTAGTTGAACAATGTCAACTGGAAGGAGGGATGCTGCCGCCACACCGTTGAGATGAAGCAACGCTAACTAGTCTACCTGTCACGGCGGGCGATTATGTTGTTCCTGAAAGAGAACCTGATCAAACCTCTGAGAGACGTCCCTGACTGAATCTAGTTACAAGGGTTACCTAACAATGCAGCTGGCGGCTTCTCTCGTTTTTCCAACGATTTACACAAACATATTTCACGGCGCCAAGTTTCAATACATGTACATAAATATTCGAATTACAATCTAAAATATTTCCGTATTTCGAACTATGATTCCTGTGTCTAGGCTTTAATTTGCGGGACAATTTTGATTGTTCTCCTGTAGAAATGGGCTTCTCGATCAGCTCACTGACCCTCACCCCCATTACGTTGTTTTCGTGCCAAGGTGGCCCCACTGCATCTCGCCCAGAGACTTTTATAATTAATGAAGAAATCGTACCTTCGTAGACGAAGATGCGTCTTCCCGAATTTTATAGCACACACGGGCATGGTGTAATGGTTTCCGCAGGGTGCATAAAAAGGAGTATCTGACCTACTCAGCCGGCCTAACCTATATTCTCGGTCTGGGCACCGACGTCTTCTTGAGTCACCTGAAAAGCTGCTATCTACCCTAAGAAAGCACGGCAGTCTATTGTGACTTTTACATCAATTTCAAATTACACATGAAATAATGAACGGACCAAATTTATATTACTAATCTTGTTATTTGGGAGGACTTATTCTTTTCTTTACGATGGCCAGTTTTCTTCAGTCGCTGGGCCGGAAGTGACACAACTTACAGATGAATATACGACCCCCGCGACCACCGGTCCCTCGCGGAAACGCTATCATGCGAGACATGCAAAGATCCCTAAACCCTCGAAACCACACGTTCGCCGAAGCTGTTCACTAGGCCTTCACGTTCTTTTTTTAATACATAGGTATTCCCATCGGTGGCTCTTGAACTTTCGCCGGTCATTGGCGACTCAGACTAGGTTTTTTTCATCGAGCTAGGAGTCATCACTCGCCGAACTGACAAACAAAAAGGGCTTCAATTCCGCGGCTCAAAGTGCACCATGGCTTCCTATCTTAACGAAGGGGTCGGTTGTGATAGCGGTACTACACCGCTTATCCTTATTACGGCGACTCGGTCCGTTAATTGAACATGGTGGGACTTGCTCCCACGTCAAGTACTAACAAGCAAATAAACAAACAAACCAACAGACAAACAGAACAAGACCCACCCCGCGGTCACATTCACCAGCCGTCACTTGTGATTTTCAGCAACAGGTAATTCTAAACTGAAACATTGAGGTTGAGGCCTTCTGACACAAAATCATAGTCGAACATTTTATCCGGAAAACATAATCAGGTACAGTCTAACACACAATTAAGGGGCACCAACCTTTCTCTGCTATCAGTCGTTGACAGGAACTATTCCTTGTTATGTTTCACAATCAGGCACTTAGAAACACTGAACTCGCAAACCCCACTAAATTTCCCGTGCACAAGTAATCGAGATCTCGTGAACACGGCCAAGCAAATAACTCCCACACCTTGAATCCCAACAAACAATTCTACGATGACTATTTAGCACCCAAATGTTCCACAAACCCCAATTTAACTCTAAAAGCAAATGATTATCAAAGACGCGACTTCGCGAATAAATCCTTCCCGAGTAGACTCGATTCTGCTTACAGAAATTCACAATGGAGAATTTTAGACAAAGCTCGAAATATTCACAAAATTAAATCTCCCCAAGTATATCGGATTTTACTCAAGCAATATATTTTTATAGCAAGTCTTAGACAAAATTCGGAACCGTCACGAAATTAATTTCTCGACCGTTCGCAAAACCGTCTCAATCGTCACTCCTGAATTACGCTCTTCTTTTCCCATAGCTCAGATTTTTCCATCCCCTCTTGTGGCTTAAGTCATTGACCAATCCCCGACCTATTCAAAAACCACCCTCAGCTTTGGATTCGCTGAGTAGCTTTGTTCGGATTGTCCCCTCTCCCTTCACAGCCCGCTCTGGTCGCGGCCTGCAATTTTGATTTCTCACACCACCCCATAGATGTCATCCCGTGTCGCATTCCGTTGGTGCCACTTACCTACTTTTCTACTTACTCAGTAAATTTGAACGAATTTGACCTAAGCTTATGCCCTTACTATAGTGGTTTGACTTCCCGATGCACACACTAGTTTAATTCATTTATTTTCACGAACATCGCGGTCTTATCGTTTGCAACTTTCCCGGCTCCCAATAACATGTTATTTGGTGTTTTATTCACCTGTGCGTGCACGCGAATTCAACCACCATAGTACTGGCCATTACAGAACTAGAATAACACTTTTAACATTCAATTAACATAGATTCGCGCAAAGTCCGTTGTTTTCGTCATTTCCACATACATTGGGGGTTGGTCGCTCGCCCTGGTCCCAGCGCAGCGGGGTCCTTTGATGGGTTCGTCGTCCAATTCACCCTGATTCCTTTACACGCCCATATGGCTTGGATTTTTCGGTTTTATGTCGAACGAAGTTTATGTGTCCGGGCACCTCTATTGGCAATTAATACGTGTTGACTTAGTCTTTCACCGAAATTTTCGCGCACACGAAGATTAAATAACGTCTGGTCCTTTTTTGGGTTTCCTCCACCGCGTTCCCACGATTCTAGGCATCATTGGTTTTACATTTCGCCTTCCGGACACTAACGGCTCGTTTAATAAACTTGTTTGTGCATTCTCTTCTCGGTCAGGATCTTACAGTACTGAGTCTATTACAAAATTGAGTACAGAGCGTTATTTCAATGAAATATGAGAAAAAAAAATTATTTTTTGTTGACACTTTTTTTTAAAAAGGCTCTGTACTCAATTTTCTACGTCTCTCAAAATTATTAAACAGTTGATAATTTTTTTGTTTTTCAAAAAATGTCCCAGTAATCCTTTAGAAACTTTTCCAGTGTTTTAAAGCTATTGGGCTCCTAAAACAATGTGCGGTAATCCAAACGGAAACAAGGTGGACAAACATTTAATGGAATCCCATCAAGATCTCTATATTATCTCTTTATCTTTATTTTTGAGGGCGAAATATTGATACCCCGCGTATCCAGGAAAGCAACAAAAGTAAAATTTGAATGAATTGAAAAAAAAAACGAAACTTCATTTTCTACCACTAAATAACATTTGAAGAAAAATATCTAGTCTGATAGTTTCCAGTTCTACATCAGTTTTTTTTTCATTTTTCTCTACATTTTGGTTTAACTTTTTCGACATTCCTATTATATAAAGTGCAAAAGAGATTGCTGAAGACTGATTTTCGTGGCGAGAAACGGGAAAAATATTCTCTGACATTCTCATAAATGATCAATCAGACTTCTAGATCGAGCCCAACAGGTTCTAAAATTTTTCATAGGTAAGTATAGAAATATTCTCACCAAGTGTGTGTTTGATTTTGAATGGCATTAGTTTTACTACTGACATTACTGGGATTACATTACCTACAATACATTACTGCATGGCCAAATGAATACCTGCTTTGATCTTCTGCTTCTGACTAAACTCATTCTACGTGAATACAATTTTTTTCAACAAATCCATTTTTCGTCATATTTTCAAACATCAGATTGCATAGTTTGACCTCGCAAAGTTCCCAGCTATTTACGATTTATAGTTGGTAGTAGTCGTCCCGCTATATTATTTCTCACTTTTTATTTATCTCCCTTTTTGTGAGAATCAGTAATGAAAAGTCTATCGCATTCCTCTGGTAGATTGTAACGTAATTTTTGTAAATTAGTCCTTTTTCTCAAATTCCCATTATGTTGGTACAGCTTCGTCGTGTTGTGAGTTGATTCGTTTTCTATAAAGAAAACTATGAGAAGAATTGAATTTGTTTCACGAATTTAATCTATAATTTGGCGTAGGTACTAACCTTGTTTTGGCAAATCGCAGATGCAAGTTTATGCACATTGTTTTGTCGCATCGTTACCCCGAGAGGTATACGCTAACACCGGCGACCGTGGCAGATAATATTCCTTCATCTGGATTTCGAAGTTGGGCATTCATCCTGATTGATTTCGTTCTTCGATTGGTTAGTAAATAAACAGACAAATTCGCTTATCTGACCTTGACGCCAACCTCAAGCGTAAAGTAACGAGGTTTTTGAGATCTTTTTTCGAACTTGGCCGGCGGCGGCAAAAAGGGGATTCGATATCTTTTGATGGTAGTGAGAAGGCGCTTCTGGAACATTCCTTTACGCAAATTTAGATATTTCTGGTAATTTTGGAATAATTTGTTGTAATCGAACGCATAGTGGAATTATTGGCCATTGCGGATATAATCCAGAGCACCTACTTTCGGGTTTTGTGCAAATCCTGAGCGACTTTCGTCGGATTTAAATCTCCTATCCACTTCTACGATTTTCGAGAAATCACTGTTGTCGTCTGGGGTAAGGTTCTTAATATTTATCGAAAAACGCGTCATGAGATCGTCCTTTTTGTATTTTAGGTATTTCCCTTGAATAAATAATTATTGTGCAGACGAAACAAGAATTGACTGATTGCGACCGTCGATCTTCAACAGCGTCTAAACCTGCAGCTATTTACGCTTACCAGCTTGCTTCGGAAATTATTGTATTCACGAAAAGCCGTCTAACATCGAAGGTATTTCCATATCGGTCGGATTCTGGAGGCATCAGGTTGAAAATTGTTGTTTTCAGGCTTTTTAGTTTTGGATTCAAGATTTACACACTTTCTTTCCGAAAACCTCTGCCTGGCACTAATTGCGAAGCTCGTGTGCGTGAGCAGTGAATAAAATCTTATTGCGCCGACATCGTCGGGATTCTTGGAATTAGAGCTATTCGGATCAGCGTTCGTTTCGTCTGGCTTCTGACTCGTCGTAGACCTGACGACGATAGTGACAATAATAAACAAAAATATATTCCTTTTTGTAATCCACGGATTACTTTAACTACTCGTGAGTACTTAGCTTAATTCTTCTAAAACCTCTCTTCAAAATCAACTAAGAAATAACATCTAACTACGCGATTCTATAATTTTTAGATCAGAACAATAAGCGCGCGTAAAAGCTCAATAAAACTTTATTTTCTTATAAGGTAAATCGCGGCTAAAAAGCCAATTAATAAATCACGTAGGCAGAATCGAGCTCGATTGCGTCTTAGGGTTTAAATAGTTACGTTACCATTACCATCATCGTTCGGTAGAAAATCGAAAAGAAAATCGTCAGTCTAAACCGTCAGTTTGATTGAGCCTATTCGAGCTTATTTTAATTATCGTGGTTCTAAAGAAATTGTTGTTGACAATTATGGAGTAAAGTAATTAGTGAAGATTGGGAAAGTTGAATTGAGAGTCTACTGACGCCGTGACAAGGAATTAGTTATTGTTGTGAGCCTGATTTATTGGCATACCTAGAGTCATTTGTTGAGAACAGCCTCACTGTTCTTTGTAAATTTGTTTGTGATTTAATTAGTTAATTATTGACCGTAGTGAAGTTTCAATTAAGTCAAGATTTGCATAGTTTCCATTGTTTAAAGTATACATAGAGTTGAATTCAAGTGTCTAAACTCACCCCCCCCCCCCTTTCTAAAAAAATTAATGAAAATACTGTTGGTGACCGCAAAATTTTGATCATTCTTGTTTCTTTTCTTTTTTGTTGGTTCTTTTTATCTAGCTCACTATTTTATGGGAATTTTGTACCGGACTATTTGTTTCGGATTTGTCGATAAAGGAACGGTAAGTGACTTTCGGGGAGTGGCTGAACAAATCCGTGGCGCCTCCGATCATCTTGATAGAACCCACGCCGTCTTCGCTGAGTTGGTTAGGGCCAGCCACTTACAATCCCGAAGTTTCTTCCTGCCGTCTTGTTTGGTACGTCACAAGATCTCCAAATTCTCTTCAAAAAGAACCTGTTGATATGAAATTCGGACCAGCGGTACCAGCAGCGACGGCGCCAGGGGATGGCCAAATGTCTCTTTCGAAAGCCACAAGAATGTACTTTGACTTGGGCCAATTGGCATTTCCAAAATCGAAAAATAATCTTTTCAATTTTTGGATTTTGGAAATGCCAATGGGCTCAAACCAAAGTACATCATTGTAGTTTTCGAAAGAGACCTAAATGGTGAGATTTTGTCAAGGAATAAACCACAGGGATTGATTTCGCAATATGAAAAAACCACACTACCTAAATTGCATAACTAAGTAGATAGGTACTATAATAAAAACAACCTGAAATAAGAATATATCCCGCTGTTTTTTTTATACATAATGAAACTTTAGTGCGCTTAATAAAAACAAGTTGTTTGGAGGATGGGAGCATAAACCATTTATATATCCCATACACTCTCTATTTTCAGTGGAATTACTTTTTGGAGCAAAAATAAAGTGACAACCTGGGGGACTACGACTGCGGCTGATGGCACCACCTGCAAAGTTTTGGAGCGAAACTATCAGCGGCCATTGGCCGTATTCTCCCAGCGCTCCAGCTTGTCACTTAATTTTTGCTCCAAAAATTCATTCTACTGAGAATAGAAAGTGTATGGGATATAAATATATATATATAGATTGGTGCCCACTTCCCTGAATAATGTGCCTTTTTGTGCCCGCATATCCGTTCAAGAGATGCTTACGCTGTCGCTGGGTAGATACCAGTGATACAGAACATGTCTCGGCCCCGTTCATTGAAAACTGCATTCGTGTGCACTGAGGGTATGCAACCCAAAATATCCCTGTGTTGTCCAAATCCTCACCCCTCATCCCCTGTTCGGTGTGCCTGGCACTTGGCTGTCAGGCGCAAGCGTGAACGAGCTCCAGCGCTTTCTTCGGCCGTCTTCGGCATTCTTCGGCTTTCTTTCCGCTCGTGTTCTTGCCGCTTCGTTCGAAGCGGAGTCGATCTACGTACGTCGAGCGGGAAGCCACGCCGTCTTTTTGTGTCATCGTTCTCGCGGCCATCTTGTCGTGCCATCGGCGTACATTCGTACTCGACCAGAAGCCCATCCAAGGCCCATCGCGTCCGATAGTGACTCCTGGAGGATCTCTGCATCATCTCCAAGTCCAAAAAGCGGCAGTTTTCACCGCTTTCACCGGGGAGCGGCTTGGATCAGCCAGCCGCACACAAAGCTCCAGTTTCGGACGGGATCGAGTCGTTCGTCCGCCATTTTGGTGACGAACACGGGCACTCTTGCATCTCAACGGGAAATCCACCACCGGAACGGCCATCCACCACGACGCCGCCTTCGGACTCCGCCAGGACGACGCCGCCACCGAATAAGATCCCGTAAGTTCCATATTTTCCATTGTTTTTACCATTTACCGTTTATTCCCGTTTGCCGGGGTGTATACCTTCAGTGCAGTTCGTCTCGTTTTCAGGACGCCACTCGGCGCCAGCGAACCTGCCCCCGATCAGAACCACTCGGATTTTTCATTTCATTCAATTCACATTGTTTTTTTTATTGTTTTGTAATTCTGTCTGTTTGTGTTTTTGTTTGTTTTGCATTAAAGTTTTTGATTGTTGTTGTGAATTTTATTTCTGACTGTCACTTGCTGCTTTCCTAATCCAAGAGTTATTGTTTTAATGCAGTCTTCATCGGAAGGCTGCCGTCTTTATGTGTACCGCGCTAACATATAAATTGGTCCTTCGAGCCGGATTCAGGCTAAGCAGGGTACAGTCAGAAATTTAATTCACCTCACTATTGAAACTTAAAAGTCACGGGTCAAACCCACGTGACACTTGTGCGTTGGTCCAGCGTGTTGATCAATTCGTTTTTCGCCCGTCTCATTCGCACTTTTTCACCTGGGTTGGGTTCGCCATTCAGGTACGCCAACCTAAAGGTCAGTTGCTTTGTTTTCATTTTTCTTTGTGTCGTACACAATGGACGCAACTTTATCGTCCATCGCGATAGCTATTGCGCGCCTTGAGCCCCTTCTGGAACAAGGCGTCACAGCTACCACCGAGCCAAGCCTCCAACCGGCATTTTTAGCCACGTTTGACATTGCGGCGGAAATTTACAACGGTTTCAAGAGCACGGTCAACACTGCCCCTCTCCCAGTGCCTCCGAGGAGCAGAAGGCTACATTTCTTGAACGTACACTCCGGGCAGACAGCTTGTATGGCAAACTTGCTGCGGTAAAAGCCTCGTTTTCGAATTCAGAGCCGACCTCCTCGCTCTCTCGCCAAGCCTCGCAAACTTGGTTCGAGACAGGCCGGAGCAATGTCCAATTGCCAAAAATCGCGTTGCCGTCTTTCGACGGAAAGTTAAAATCATGGCCACCATACTATGATCTGTTCACGGCGTTAATACACAGAAACCAGTCTCTCTCAGATATTGAACGGTTTCAGTATCTGATCTCGTCTTTATCTGGTGAACCTCTCTCAATGGTTAAACACCTGCCATTGACGGGAGATGATTACATAATTGCGTTCGACTCGTTGGTTGAGAGATACCAGAACGACCGCGTGCTAGTCACTTTTTACTGGCAGTCGATGATGAACGCCTCCTCCGTCACATCTGACTCCGCGCAAGCGCTTCGCCATCTTGTGAACACGTTCAACGAAAATTTAGTGGTGCTCGAGCAGTATCCGCATATCGACCTGTGGGATTTCACCCTGTCGAGCATGCTGCTCCAGAAACTCGATGAGTCGACGCGAAAACGTTTCGAGGTGAAGTCAGCTGGCACCCCCTTCCCCAAATACGAAGACGTCAAGTCTTTCGTGCTCGACCAATGCAAGGCTTTCGAGGCAACTGCCTTAAATTCTAAAACGCAATCGAACTTCCGCTCCACACGGGCAAACACCGTTACCGTGAAGCCCGAGGTCAGCCGCAAGTCGTGGGCCTCACATGCGTTGGTGTCTCAGACCTCATCTGCCCCAGCGACGTCGCATGAGTCAGCATGTTCTCATTGTGGGGCGAGAAGTCATAAAATCACCGCGTGCAAGACTTTTCTGTCAATGTCCCCAAATGACAGATATTTGGCGGTCAAACAGAAAAGGCTCTGTCTCAACTGCTTGAGCACCAATCACGGCGCTCCAAAATGTCCATCGTCGTATTCGTGTCGGCAGTGCCACGCAAGGCATCACACCTTGCTGCACTTCCCCAAGCCACATAGAACTGCAGGTCAAGAGTCACCCAGTTCTTTATCGAATCCAGTTGAATTACCGCAAATCGTTTCCCCTGGTCTTCCAGAAAATGTCGCGAATTCGGTGATGAATCTCGCCTCAAGCCTCAAGGCAGCTCATGTTTTGTTGGCCACGGCAATCGTTCACGTTCGTGACCGGTGGGGAGGCTACCAAAGCCTCCGTGCGCTCATAGACCCTGCCAGTCAGGCATCGTTTATTTTGGACTCCTGCGTGCGCAAATTGGGTCTATCCCCATCAAATCACAATGTGCCCGTTTTTGGCTTGGGTCTCACCCCCGCCAATTCGACGTGTGGCACAGTCACTTGCCAGGTCAAGGCTGATGATGAGTCTCTCCCAATCCCTGAATTGGAGTTAATTGTCCTGCGCAGGATTTGTGGTAACCTGCCAGACACCGCTTTGAACCCGGATCAATTCCACTTGAACTTATCGAATCTGGCGGATCCCACATGGTTCAAGCCAGGCCCCATTCAAGTGTTGTTGGGCGCCGACGTTTATCCGTCAGTCGTGGAAGAGGGAATCGTCTCGTCAGGTCCGTCACAGCCTGTTGCCATAAACCCCATTTTTGGCTGGGCTCTTCTCGGTCCCTTTCAAACCCCGTCAAAACCTTCGCATTCCTTTTTGGTTTGCACTCCAACTGAAATCGACGAGTCTCTGCACAAACTTTGGGGAGTAGAGGAAATCTCGTCACCATCGTCCAAAACACGTTTGTCCCCAGATGATGAACGTGCAGAAATTTGTTTCCGGGACTCTGTCTACCGTTGTCCGTCAGGTCGTTTTGGGGTTTCGCTTCCCTTCAAAAGAGAGTCCCCCACCTTTGAACATTGCATGTCTATGGCTGACCGCCGTTGGTTAGCTATCGAACGTCGCCTGGTCCGTCAGGACACACTCCGTGATCTGTACATGGCATTCATGCGCGACTACCTCGACCTAGGTCACATGACCTTGCTGGACGCAGAACCTCCAGATTCTGAGGCGTATTACATCCCTCATCATCCGATCGTCAAGATCGACGACGACAAGCCGAAAATTTGCGTCGTTTTTGATGCTTCGGCGCAAGCGCCGAATCATTTATCTCTCAACGAGACGCTTCTCGTCGGTCCTAAGTTACAACAGGACATAGCAGCTTTGCTACTGCAGTTTCGGTGTGAGCCGATCGTTTTTACTTGTGACATCCGTCAGATGTATCGGCAGATACTTATCTCGCCCGAACATCGCAAGTATCAACTCATTCGCTTTCGTTTCTCCCCTGATCGACCCATTGAAACGTACCAATTGAACACCATTACATATGGTGTTTCTTCGGCACCGTTTCTAGCGGTTCGCACGTTGCTTCACTTGGCAGAACAAAGCGCCTCGAAGTTTCCATTGGCTTCGCAGGCAATTCGCCGTAATTTGTATGTAGACGATCTACTTTGCGGCGCGAACTCCGTGGAATCAGCACGGGAATTACAAACGCAGCTAATCAACCTGCTCCAATCGGGTTGCTTTGAATTGCGCAAGTGGGCAAGCAATCACCCTGATGTGCTGCAAGACATACCACTTGATCACTTTCGAACTCAGCCGTCCACTTTCAGTGACGTTGCTGACAATACTGTCAAAATTCTTGGCCTCCAGTGGCAAGCGGCAACAGACACCTTTTCATTCACGGTTCATCCAACTGAACTACCGTGCACAAAACGGTCCATTTTGTCGGAAGTGGCTCGGATTTACGATCCGCTCGGCTTTCTGTGCCCTGTTGCATTTTTCGCCAAACACTTAATCCAACGCTTATGGAAACTTGGCCTTGATTGGGACGACACCCCTCCAGACATCGTATGTCAGCAGTGGTTGCGTTTTCAATCCGAGCTATCGCAACTTTCGCGGTTGCAAATTCCACGGCATACTTTTCCGTCGCCTGCAGACAGGTGTCAGTTGCACGCCTTTTGCGACGCATCTGAATCTGGGTACGCGAGCGTGTTGTACGTTCGTTACCTTCGAAATGGTGTTCTCACCATTCGTCTCCTAACCGCCAAATCAAAGGTGGCTCCAGTCAAATTGCTGACCGTACCCCGTCTCGAATTGTGTGCAGCGGTCCTACTTTCCAATCTCGTTGTCTTCACCGTTGCATCGCTCGCAGGAACCGTACAGTTCGATGCCATATTTTCGTGGACCGATTCTACGGTTGTTCTCAGCTGGCTGCGTTCCTCTTCGCACCGCTGGAAAACATTTGTTGCTCACCGTGTTGAGCATTATCAACAGCGTGTCCCGCCTCAGTGTTGGAGACATGTCTCAACATCGGACAATCCCGCCGACCCAGCTTCGCGCGGATTGTTTCCCGAAGACATGCTTTCGTGCTCCCTCTGGTGGTCTGGCCCACCTTTTCTGTCATCAGCGGATGACACATGGCCGGATGACAAATTCTCCGTGTCCTCCCCAAACATTGCATCTGAAGAGCGAAAGCTCGCTTTGGTCATGCGTGTGCCGCAGCCGCCGCCGATTCACATCGACGACCTCTTTTTGCGCATATCCTCCTTACGGAAGATTCAGGGCGCTGTCGCCTATTTCTATCGGTTCTGCAAATGCAAGTCCGATGAGAAGTTCACAGGACCTCTCTCGGATACAGAACTCCATTTTGCCTTGTTGTACATTGTCAAACATGTACAGCAGAAGGTATTTGCCGTCGAAATCGCGTCGTTACGCAACGGCAAACCCTGTTCAAGACCCTTTCGAAAACTTTCACCCTTTCTCGATCGTGACGATGTTCTCCGCGTCGGCGGACGTTTGAAGCATTGTCATGAGTTGCCATTTGCAACCAGACACCCTGCTCTTCTTCCATCTCGTCACGTCTTGACAGGACTCGTCATTCGACAAGTTCATTCCCGACATTGCCACCCGGGACTCAACAATACCTGCTATCTCCTGCAGCAAAGTTTTTGGATATTGTCCACGCGACGCGCGGTACGGCACTATCTTGCATCGTGTTACCGGTGCTTCCGGACCAAGCCGCAAACTTTTTCTCCCACCATGGGCGACCTCCCCTCGGCGCAAATTTCTCAGCTAAAACCTTTTAGCTGCGTCGGGCTCGACTATGGTGGCCCTTTTCCAATCCTCATGTCACGCGCTCGCGGTGTCAGAACTACGAAGGCGTACATCTGTCTTTTCGTGTGCTTCGCCACCAAGGCATTGCACGTCGAGGTTGCCTCCGATCTCTCAACAGATGCTTTCCTCGCTGCCTTGCGCAGATTCATTGCCCGGCGCGGTCGTTGCTCTACCATCTATAGCGACAATGGCACAAACTTTGTCGGAGTTGACGACGTCAATGCAACTCGCCGCGGAATCCGAAGCCATCACTTGGCGCTTCATTCCTCCCTCAAGTCCCCACTTTGGCGGGCTGTGGGAAAGCGGCATCAAAGCTGTCAAAACTCATCTATCTCGCGTGATAGGTGATCAAATACTCACCTTTGAAGAGCTGACCACGTTGGTCACCCAAGTTGAAGCGTTGCTCAACTCACGGCCACTTTCGGAGCTGAGCTCGGATCCAAATGATCTGTGCCCATTGACGCCTGGTCATTTTTTGACGCTCGAGCCGTTAACGGCCCCACCTGACCCAGATTTGTCTCACCTCAAGATCAGCAGGTTGTCGCGATGGCAGTTGGTCCAATCCATGCAACAGCGTTTTTGGGCGCGTTGGCGCGACGAATATCTACACACGCTGTACCAACGCGGCAAGTGGCACAAGTCACGTCACCTTGAATCCGCAGATGTGGGGTCTTTAGTCCTCATCAAGGACGAAAACGCTCCCCCTCTGAAGTGGAGGTTAGGCAGAATTTCAAAACTCTTCCCCGGCAAAGATGGCGTTTGTCGCGTCGCAGATGTCCGTACTCAACGCGACGTTCTGCGACGCCCAATGGTCAAACTTTGTCCCCTCCCTTCAGGACAGTGAGCATTCTGTGTTTTCACTTCCTTCATTGTTTCCACTATGCTCTTTACTTTTGTATCATGTTTGATTTCATTAATTTTTGAACTTTGAAAATACCCCGAGTGGTATTTTGGTGGGGAGTATGTCTCGGCCCCGTTCATTGAAAACTGCATTCGTGTGCACTGAGGGTATGCAACCCAAAATATCCCTGTGTTGTCCAAATCCTCACCCCTCATCCCCTGTTCGGTGTGCCTGGCACTTGGCTGTCAGGCGCAAGCGTGAACGAGCTCCAGCGCTTTCTTCGGCCGTCTTCGGCATTCTTCGACTTTCTTTCCGCTCGTGTTCTTGCCGCTTCGTTCGAAGCGGAGTCGATCTACGTACGTCAAGCGGGAAGTCACGCCGTCTTTTTGTGTCATCGTTCTCGCGGCCATCTTGTCGTGCCATCGGCGTACATTCGTACTCGACCAGAAGCCCATCCAAGGCCCATCGCGTCCGATAGTGACTCCTGGAGGATCTCTGCATCATCTCCAAGTCCAGAAAGCGGCAGTTTTCACCGCTTTCACCGGGGAGCGGCTTGGATCAGCCAGCCGCACACAAAGCTCCAGTTTCGGACGGGATCGAGTCGTTCGTCCGCCATTTTGGTGACGAACACGGGCACTCTTGCATCTCAACGGGAAATCCACCACCGGAACAGCCATCCACCACGACGCCGCCTTCGGACTCCGCCAGGACGACGCCGCCACCGAATAAGATCCCGTAAGTTCCATATTTTCCATTGTTTTTACCATTTACCGTTTATTCCCGTTTGCCGGGGTGTATACCTTCAGTGCAGTTCGTCTCGTTTTCAGGACGCCACTCGGCGCCAGCGAACCTGCCCCCGATCAGAACCACTCGGATTTTTCATTTCATTCAATTCACATTGTTTTTTTTTTATTGTTTTGTAATTCTGTCTGTTTGTGTTTTTTTTGTTTTGCATTAAAGTTTTTGATTGTTGTTGTGAATTTTATTTCTGACTGTCGCTTGCTGCTTCCAGATGTTCAGATGAACAGATGTTATAAACATGAAAGTTCTTCACTTTCGAGAGGCCATCAAAAACTTCTGATGCAAAAGACCGATGGCCACTTAAAAGAAAAAGATCTTCATCTAGGAATAGTACCTGATCGAGCTGTACCACTCTTAATCCATTCAAATGAATACGTCATGGGTGCACACTGCACATAAGATCCTGGACTTGATAGCTCCGTTCCATAATAACGATGGAAAACTGAAACAATGACCATGCATTATCACTCCCGATTCCAAAAAAGGGCAAGCCAGTAATAATAGGACATTATTTAGTAATTCAACTATTAACTTAAATACATTTAATTACGGTAAATTGATACCTTGCCTGCCTAAACATGTTTATCAACATGTTATAAGTAGTAAGTAGATGGTTATACGGAAAACTTAAGTAGGCTACCAATTCTTATACGAACTGGCATTTATTATGAAGGCAGGTGCCTCCTATGCGCAACACACTTAAATGTTTCCATTCCGAAAGTTTGGACTTTTTCGGTTGAAAAAAAATGCCCCGAGGAAATTCTTTATGGCCTTACTTAGTCACAGGCGCTCCTTCTGGTACAATTCACTTATTAGAGTGCAGCGAATAAAATAAAATTGACAGCTGGTGCATAATTTCACCTCTTTGTTATAACACCATCCAGCTGCTAGTGCTAGTACGCGAATATTGTTAAAACCGGAAGGATCAGCATTTCTCCGGTATGCGCTAAAATATATTTCATGTGATGTGAATTGTGAACTGGGACCGAGCTCGCACTTGGGCAGCGCTAGCGCTAGGTGCTGGATGTCATCTGAAATATAGAAAAGGTCAATATCAATATACGAATATGCTTGTAACGTACGTCGTGTAATAAAAAAAAAAATCGAAAACTTCGACGTCTGATGAATTTAGAACTACCAGCGAACTAAAGCAAAGGTCCGAGAGTTTCGCGCGCGCGAGTTCTGTTGATCCAATCAAAGTTCTGCAATACGTAAACTACTTTGATGGGATTCCGTTACTCAAATGTTAATGTAGGTATACGACCAAAATGTAGGTGGCACGTAATTAAATTATACGTCTGAAGTGCAGATAGGTCTGTGATGAATATTAAGCGAGTGGAATGCATTTATGGAGGAGATAAGTAAACTGCAATCTATATTCTCTTCTCATCCCTCAAATAATCAATCTTCGCCTATTACGAACGCCAGATATATGCGCGCAACTCCCATAAAGCGATCGTCTTGAGAGAATAAGGCTGTATCCTGGCGGGTAATCCATAAGTCTTATTCAAACTAAATTTTGTATAAGATGGTGAATCCTTGAAGATTTTCCGGAATGAGAACTCTTGGGTCTAGCACTAGGTTGGCGAGGAGTTTCCGGCTTGAAATCAATAAGTACCTACAACACACCCGTTGACAAGTAAATAGGGGCGAACTTTTCGCGTGATTTCCAGAAATTAATAAACCCTTAACGAGGCAGATACTCCATTCTTGTCCATAACGGCTAAATATTTTTGTTGCGACGCCCATTTCTCGTTTCAACTTGTTCAACTAATCATACTTTCAATAAACCGCCCCGCGCGAAGTTTCGAGCATCTAGCAGCACGAATCAGCTCGAGTTTCGCCATACTCTTTGGGTTTATCATCTTGATGTAAATTTCGAGTTCTCACACACAGCGGGCACATAATATAACGTTCCCTCATTAACATGTAATATCAAGCCAATGTCGAGGGATATAATAACAAATTACCATTTCGTCATAAAACTTGTAATGCGATTCTGGGTGCTAATTGTCGTACTAGTGCATAGTTCGGATAAGGACTCGTGAAGCTCCAAGAGAATATTATTTGACACTTCAGTGTTATACCTATAATGTCACAGTGAATGCTAGCAGAACTTTGTGCCATTACGGGCTCAAGGAGGAGGGAAGTGTTTCGATATAAGCTCATTAACTACGCTTACAGTGGAATTACTCCAACGGCGGGATATTTCCTATACCGATTACACAAGCGAAATTAAAACTTATGATGCTAATTATAACCGAGCTGGATTACCCCACAGTCCCCACAAATCTGTTAATTTCGAGTGACTGAGTAGGTAGTTTCCTTGAAAGTTTTGAAAAGAACTGGGTGAGCCCGAACCCCGTACTGCATAAAAAAAAAGATGGAACCAACGGTTGAAATGCAATTTTTCATAACCCAACATAGATTGTCAGACCACTTTAGTCGAATTGTAGCAAGTCACTTTAGATTACAGGCCAGATTAAAAGTGAAAGAAGCCTCACTTTCTGTGAGATCAGAAACTGTTCACGCATCACGTGACGTGGAAGAATTTCCTAGATACACTCCACTTTTCAAGATATAGCAGTATGAATCTCGCTCTGGGGCTGGGGCTTTGGGGATCACGACGTGCCAAGACATGGAATATTCGCAAAGTCGATAGACTTTTCTTCTTGAGCCCTCCAAATATCCAGTATTCAATATCCGACCATCCATCCAATATCAATTTTTCCGACCTTTTCCAGTTCTTTGAAAATAGCAAATTCCTAACTAAATCGCAACACGGATTCAGTTCAGTCAGACACAAAAAAATCAACAACAAGTAGTGCCCTACTACTACTGGAAGTTCTTGAGAAGATCACGAAAGAGCTGGATGGTCGAGATGATAGCATTTTGCGACCTTGGTAAAGCTTTTGGCTCAGTTCAACATCATGTAATTTCAAAGAAACTGTAGCTCAGTTAATCTAGACTTATGGTGCTCTTCTGTAAAAAATAACATTCCATAAACGCTCTGTTATGTAAAAATTCGTGTTGGCCATTAGCTGTTGCCTTGATAATAACAACGTAACAGAGCCTTTATGGAATGCAATTTTTTTAGAGAATAGCACCATTGTTATCATATATACCGGGAACAAATTCGAAACCATAAACCAAAGCTGATTTATGGTTCAGTGAGTTCTTAGACCATGAAAACTTGTTACGTCGTTCTTTGCTTCTGTTTGTTTTTGAATACTTGGACCGATTGGGCCAGTCCAGTACTGCCCTGCCGTTTATTTTCCAGTAGTTTGGGGAATTTCGTTATCTTGCAGTGGCCGTTCCGAGAATGACTATAGATAAGAGCTAGCCCAGCGCGTGTGGTGGACAGAAGCTGATAAAACGAAGCATAGTAGTTGCTTCTTCTTTTTTTCGATTTGAAACTCGCATCGAAGCTGTCGTCTGGTGTGTGCTGTACATCCACGTTTTTGCCTTTCGAGTGGTCTCCGAAATTGTGTTAGTTCAAAGCCAGAAACCACCTGTTTTGCGGGTTTATTTGGCGAACGTTGGATCATCAGGGTATTGGACCCGAAGTAGGTACTGTTTTGCCGTCTAAAGAAGTACAACCACGCCTGGCGCGCCTGGCGCATCAAACGAAACCGTCCGTCACCTAGAGGTAAAGTGAAGACTGATTTGGTCCCTCTTTCTGTCATATTTTCGAGTTGGAGTCAATACTGAGTTGAGTGAATTGTTGGAGGTTTCTTTCTCTTACCCACCGCTCAGTTTTTGTGCTACATAACAAGTTTTCTACGATCAAGCTCCCGACGTCTCTATTTTCCTGTCATCCCGTTTCAAAGTCTGGAGATTTTGCCAGCAAGCCATCAACGTCACCGTCAACGTGACCGTCATCGACATCGTCGCATTTACGCAACAGGGAATTTCTCGAGCTCGTCTTTCGGTTTAAGTGCAAATTTTCCAAACCGCCCGGCGAGTCTGTCGCACTAAGCGTGAATGCCATCTTCACACGACACTGAGTACAACCATCGCCCGCTCTCTGTAAGTCTCAGCGTACGACAACTTGTCGATCGCGGCCGTCAGGAAGCCGTCACCGTGTTTACAGTCTTGCGTTTTGGTCAAGTAAGCGGCGAACTTTCGCCTATTTGTGTTGATTTATTTTCCCTCTATTACTTGTGTTACATTTAAATGCGTGAACGATTATCATTTTTCACGTTGATATTAGGCTGAACACTACTCGAGTACCGTTCTAGAAAAAGACAGAAGAAAAATAGATCGACAGTTTCCAGGGGACAATAAAGAGTAAAATTGAAATTCAATCCGTCCGCAATTGAATTGTTGCGATTGTCGACCATTCGCGAAGTGTAGATGCGCTTGTTCAAAATAACATCATTCTGTATCGTGTGAAATCCGTACACAAATTCCGTAGTCCAACCGACAGTTACAACATTTCCTTTATTGTAAAATTAGCCAACCGGCACCTGTTCATTTTTATTACCTCTTGTGAATAAACATTGTGTTTGAAATCCATTCATTGCTTTGTCTTCAGTGTTGTACTAGTACTACAAGTCATTGTTTGGCGCTAAAGGTTGTTTTTTTCTTAGGAATTCGGTCAACAATACTGTGGCGCCCCCGACCATCCAATTAACCCCGGCCTATCTCCACTGATCAGCTGGCGGGCCGTGTTCCTAAATAGACAGACCAATGGTAAGTCGCACCGAAAAGGCACGAGGCCGTTTTGGCATGTAACAAACTCACTAGTCAACTTTCTCGGACTTTCTCGCCTGTGCTTCATAGTCTTCCAGGTCTTCGAATGTTTTGAGTCGCTGTAAACTGCAGTACTCGCCTGGAATTCGCACCACGGCCGCAAAAATGATCCGATCAAGTCGTATTATCAAAACATCATATCCCGTTGATACCATTTTAGCACAAACAAAAACAAAAAGTGTCGATCATTGTCTGAGAAGGGTCGTGGGGGGGGCTCGGCTAGGTAGTTCTTTCTGTTTTCCTGGCCATATAGAACCGATCTCGACAAGTTTGGTATCTTTTCTTTCACTCCCCATCATTGGCGTGAATGTTACGAAAACTGTAGCTAGGAAATCGATGTCTTGACATACCTTTTTTTTCACGTCAGTTCTTTGTTTTTCAATCATGGAAAAAATTGACTACATTCAGTACACGCATCATAGCTGCCAGATTGCAGACTGATACAATTTGATTTTGCTAATGGACAAAAATAATAGGAAGAGAACACTGTTTTAATTTGGCGACTGGAAGCAGGAAACGCAGCGATATTGGACAGAACAAGAGCAAAAATCATCAGTCGCACCACTTGCACCTTGTTCGATGTGCGCCTCACCAGCTCCAGCACGGAGAAAAAATTTAAAATGCATTTCCGCTGAAATTAGCTGCATCGGAGGGACATGTGTCATTTAGGAGCAAACCATGCAGTTTTTTGTTCCGTTTTTGTTTCGGGCCGTATTCCACTCGGCCGTAACAACCGGGTGCACTTCGTTGCTTTAATTCTTTTAAAATGTTTTATACAGGGGTGGAACGGACATTAAAAGAAATTATTGGCACAGCGTGTACATTGTGCCAACGCAACGGAATTCATTTTCCAAGGGGCAAAGAGCTCCAGGTAATTTTTCAAACAGACCAAAGTTTCCCGTGACAATAACAGTGCGGAGTTAGTTTTTCAGCAGTAAAATCAGGCTGTGTGATAAAAAGGCTACGTATTTGCTCTGGTCGGACCTGATGCTGTAAGTACAGCATCTGTATACCTACTTTAAAACTCCACGTTGTTGTTTTACACATTATTACACAATACACAATTGCATTGGTTTTACTGTATCCGAGTAATTGGATTCAACGGAAACTTTCTCATAAAATTGGACATACATTTCGTATTTCGTATATATTTTCAAAGGGCTCGTTCACTAGAACGTGTTACCAGGCTGACCGCGAAAGATTTATGGCAAACTGCGTTCGGCTGCTCAGCGCATTTTCTGCTCTATAATTCAATTAGATATAGATTGGTATTTTGATATGAGAAATTTCTGATTTTAACGTACAAAATTAAGGGGAGAGAAATTAAGGGAAAATGAGGGAGTTTCCTTGCCAAAAAATCTGTCAGCAGTGATATTATTATGCGTGAGAAAAGCAGGAGAAATTCTCAGAACGTTTGAAATTCTCACTTTGTTTGGACCTCAGTATAACAATAAATGACATGACAGAATAAACCAATATACAGGGTGATTCATGAGTGACCTTACATAGGCTAATGGGAGATAGAGGACTTCGAGGCGAGTCAGGATCCACTGAAGAAATTTTATTTTCTCCAATGGTTACGAAGATACAGGGTGCTTTGTGTGTTTCGTATGAAACTTTGATAAGCGAGATTTCTGAAACGACCAGAGGTATTTTGTTGAAATTTACCAGTAATATTTCTCTGTTGGAACTCATCCTGAAGCCATACCAGGTAAGTCAAAATCCAGGGCCGGGCTAGAAAAAAGGTGCTCCTTTTTTGTTTCATCAAAAAGTACATTTTCTGACCGCTTTTCTGAAAAACTGCTATCGGCTTCAAAAAGCTAAGGAAAAATGCTTCGAGAATCACTCTTCAATTCAGATGGCACACCTGAACCGTTTCGACAATAAAATTAAAAGTAAAATTTGTGGGTGAGTTTCCATTTTCGACCGGACATAATCGACTCATTGTTTGATTGACTTTATTGAAATTCATTTTTTGGCTTGTCTCTGTTGAATAGAAGGGCTTGGTTGAAAGAAAAATTCCAGAGCCGACCATTTTTTTTAAGACAAAATCGAGAGTGAAACCAAAATTAGACTCGATTTGGTCGTCAAAAAAAATCTTCGGCTAGGTATGGAATTTTTCTCCCTACCAAGCCCTTCTATTCCACATAGACAATCTAAAAAATTAATTTGAATGAATTCAATCAAACAATGAGTCGATTATGTCCGGTCAAAAATGGAAACTTACCCACAAATCTTACTTTTAATTTTTATGTCGAAACGGTTTAGGTGTGCCATCTAAATTGAAGAGTGATTCTTGAAGCCTTTTTTTCTTAGCTTTTGGAATCCGACAGCAGTTTTTCAGAAAAGCGGTCAGAAAATGTACTTTTTGATCAAATAAAAAAAAGGCACATTTTTTCAATCCCGGCCCTGGGTTTTGACTTACTCAGTATGGCTTCAGGCTAAGTTCCAATAGAAAAACATTACTAGTGAATTTCAAGAGAATATCTCTAGCCGTTTCAGAAATATCGCTTATCAAAGTTTCATACGAAACACACAAAACACCCTGTATCTTCGTAACCAATGGAGAAAACAAAATTTCTTCAGTGGATCCTGACTCGCCTCAAAGTCCTCTATCTCCCATTAGCCTATGTAAGGTCACTCATGAATCACCCTGTAGATATGTACAAGTAGGTACCAGAATCAAAACAACCAAGATTTTGATTGGTTGAAACTAACATGTATGTAATAATCAATAAGAAACTTGCACATTCCATAACCTAAAAAAAAAAAAATTGCGGCGCAAACTTTGACCTCTGCATGCATGACAAGTCCCACAAAATTTTGATTTCGATTGCAAACATGCTGCAACGAATAGATGGAGCAAAAATAAATGCATTTTCGCCAAGAAAATTCTCGAAATTAGATGAATAGAAATGTCTAACTTTTTATACCGTAAACCGATTTTCACCAGTCCTTCTTAATAATAGGAAAGAAAGCATTGTGATCGTGCTGAAACAAAAACATATAGATATGATGGATACATCCGTTTTGATGTCTCCTAAGAAGATTAACAGCATTTACCAATGTTCCTCCACGATCTCTCTAACAGAAACACGTCCCATGCCTATTCTGTAACAAATCTGTTGAGAGCTCGCCCTTAGCAAATCCGCAACGAAAACTTTGTGTTACTCTTCGGAATATTTCCCTCATACGTCAAAAACGCGATAATTCGGACACAAATTTTGAGGATTAATAAGCGATAATCCGAAAGACCATATCGATAATTCAATCGATCTGTCATTGTTTAAACACCTACTGTCAAACAAACATGATGCATGTCCAGTGTTAGCGTTGGACTCTGGATACTGTATGGGGATGCTCATGCTCAAGCGAGTACTCAAGGTCCCAGAGGAATGTGCAAGAAATTGGAACGATTTGGGATTGCGCAGTCATGATTTCACACTTTTTACGTCAGCCTCTGGTTCTCTTTTCTGTTCTGCGGCTCAGTAAAGTTGGGTGGCTGTTCATGTATCATCAATTTTATTGTCGTGTGAAATAATATGTGAATAATTTGTAGAATGATTCGGGAAATATTCTTCCGAATACCACTCTTGCAATGAAAATGAACCAGATAATTCTGAAAATGCGTGTTGCCATAAGAAAACCACATTCGTTTGTTTTCTTCTGTTGTTCAAAAGAAGAGCCCGACCCCGCAGGGGGGGATCTTTTAGCTCTCGAACAACAGAGAAAACAAACTCATGCAGTTTTCCGGCAACACGCATTTTTCAGAATTATCGGTAATTTTTATTGCACTCGTGGTATTATACCCGATAGTATAACCATTGTGGCCAATCAGCGTTCAGCTAGCCTGTCAGCTGTTAGCTCAAAATTAACCGGGAAACGTGCTCTTTTCCATGGGTTTCGAATCCGTCTACTAAAATTTTCTGTGGTTTATGGCTTACAGGATGAAACATCGAAAATTTCTCTCAAATTGGACACCTGTATTTTAATATGGGAAATCGATTCCGCTTCTATCCTGATTATAAAAATGTCACATTTGATAGGTTATTTGATAAAAGCACCTGTGAAACAATTGTTTGTAGTATTAAGAAATATATTTTTTCTCAAAAGTTGAGGTTAGCTGTCCCAACACGCCGCCGCCCCCGACAAAAATATCAGAATCAAAGAAGCTACAGCCAAGGAAAAAACATTGTGTTCCCGGTCCATTCGACATCACAATATTTGAGCCGCCGCCCCCATACGCTGCCCCACACGAAAAAGAAACAGAACCGAAAAAGTTACAGACATCGGACAAACTCTGTCGTGATTCCTGTCCATTCGACATCGCGAGAAAAATAGTTTCTGCCGCCACCACCTCCCAAACGCCGGCACCGAAGAAAAAACAGAACCTTAGAAGTTACAGACACGTGAAAAAATCATCGTGTTTCGTACCCTTTACCATTACTGAAAAAATAGTTCCGTAAAATAGTATCGTGTTTCCTGTTTATTCGACATCGCAGTAAAAATAGTTTCAGCCGCCACGACCCCCCAAACGCCGCCCCTGATAAAAAAATAGAGCCTCAGAAAATAGTGAAGTTGCAAACAATGACAAAAATCATTGTGTTGATTATTTCATTTTCAAAAAGTTCCTCCTGTTCAAATTTGAAATTTTCCGAGACGGCTACCGTCAAACACAAGCTCAAGTCAGGCCGCTTATAATCGGAATAAAAAGCGAAATAGATTGTCTTATCAAACTACAGGGTGTCCAATTCAAGAAAAATTTTCGATAATACCACAGAAAAAGTTTTTTGGACAGATTCGAAACCTACGGAAAAAATCGTATAAGGGGATCGTTTTTCATTTTTCAAATTATGTTTATTGGGAGGTCTCCATGGGGGAGGTATAATTTATTCGGGAACACCCTGTACCTTCTTTTCACTTCAATAATTTGATTTAAAACATTGGCATCCATTTCTCACATAATACCGCAAATAAACAAATGCCATAACATGCATAACAGGTGCTCTAAACTTTCCGCTTGGGTACATAAATGGTACGTAGACATGTTACGCTCGTAACGGAATCGTTTGGTAATAGAATTGACAATATCGTTCAGCAACGAAAATTATGTTGGTAAACGGCAAATATGTGACTCTAACGAGCATTCCTTAACGATTTCGAATTACAGAATAGCCATTCACGTTCCGCAACGAAAAATGTTTGCGAACGGGCATGTTATGCGATACAGAATAGGCCGGTAAGGATGGAGCTGGAATTGGTGAAATCAGGTGTTGCTAAATCAATCGCTGTGGGCTTGTTCCTGGACAGAAATCCATAATTCAGTTCTCTTTCAAAAGCTACAAGGATGCACTTTGATTTGAGTCTATTGACTCTATTGGCATTCCCAAAATCCAAAAAAAATTTCAAATTTCAAAATTTCCGATTTTTTTTCTTTGATTTTGGGAATGCCAATGGGTTTTGTGGACCGCACGGTTATGAAAATTTGTAGAAAGTGAATCCACGTATATCCTTTTTTATCTTCGTTGGGTGATATTATTTTATTATACTTATATTCACGTTGTATACGGTTATTATTATTTTCGTCGTGTGAATTATAGTTTATCGTTGTTATATCTAGCTAAATTTCGCGTTGTAAAAACGAAAGTTTGAACTCGCGTTTCCGGTAGCCTGATCCGTAATAACCTTTGTCAACTAAATTGATATCAATCGACTTCCACAGGATATATCACGTATCATCCACACTTACTATAAAACCTCCGAAGCTTTCATTTATCTCAAGACGGCCGACCGCCGCTATATTTGACTTCTATTATATTCAACGAACTTGAACTAAATTGTACATAGCTATCATACCATCTTTATTAAACTTGTAAATATTAATCTGTGATTGTGTTCTTTATCTGTGTGTGTAATCGTCCTCCATTTGATAAGAAAACATTCAAGAAGGCAAATTCCGTAATTAATCTCGTGTAGTGACCTGCGACATCTTCGCGAGTTCACTAGAGGCAATTAACTATTGCAGGTGGCGCCCTCAAAATTATTTCGTGTTGTTTGAACTGTCGAGAATAGCTAAAAGGTTAACCCACCCCAGTCTCCTCCTGAGCTACGGGTCACTTTGGGCCAACGAATTTCTGTATGAGATTCGCTGATAATAATGGTTCGATTGCAATCGATTACGTGTCATTTTTGCTCAAAATTGAGTGCCTTCCAGGAGCGCAGTGAAAAGCATTCTGGAAAAATTCGAAGGAAGTGATTCCTTTCAGGACCCGACAACCTGGAACGACTTATGACCTCAAGGAAAATATTCGGCGTGTCATCGGTGAAATAGAGCCAGGTTTATGTGGAAGAGTTATGGAAAACACGGCCAAAAGAATGGTTGCTTGCCAGAATGCCAGATGAGCCAAAAGGGTCATTTGAATGTCATATTCCATAAATAATTCCCATGTATTAGCTTCATAATAAACAAACAATATTTGAAATATTCCCATTAAGTGGAAGCCTGAAACACAAACAAGTTATAAATAGGAAGCTGAGGAGTAATAATCGGCACATGAATAGCTATCATCTTATAGTCTCTCTTACTCCATAAAATTCTTGTCAAAACTAGATTTTGAAATTGTGGGAAAATTTGCACTGAAGTTGTATAAAAGCTGTATTACACTACACAGTTTCTTGTACAATTTCTTGAACTATCTGCTAAAATAGTGTTGAAAAACAATGAACTTGATTGTTGATTTGTAATTGTACAATTTCTTGAACAATCTGTCAAAATATGTGAAGAAATGGCGAATGCAATGATACCTACCTATGCGATTAGTGATTTAGGTATCTCACTTCATTAGAACAATAAATAATTCACCAGACGTATAGGCAATACAAATAGAGAAGACCATATGTTATCACCACCGTCGTCACGGATATTGGGGCATCAAAAATCAGCCAACCTTTTTTTGAATGATGGACTCGCCAGGTTCCTACGCAACCGTAAAAATACGTGACGACATATGGTCTTTTCTATTTGTATTGTCTATTCATTTCGTATTTTCGTACCTAATCACAGCAATTCAAGGAAAATTATTGTCAACATGGAATTTACTAGCATACCTAGGTATGTCAAAAGATTCTTCGATTTGTTTTCTTTCATTTTTGTCTTTTGGGCATGAGAAAAATTTACATGTTCGCCGCTCATTGTAGTGTGAACTATCTGATGCCCAACACATTACAAATTACATTACTTTACCAATTTCACTACAAAATAATCGAGTGATCAACTAAAAATCACAAAAAACTTTTCCAACACGTCCGCAACTCTGCACTTTGTCGTGTGGTTGACTGAATGACTGTTTCTTGTTGTTGTCTGGTGCAGGTGCAGTTGTTTGTGCTTTGAGGTTGTGTCATCGCTGTCACTTGCAAACTACTTTTGCGGATAAAATCTTTTAGAAAAAAGAAAAAAAATTGGAATATGCTCCAAAATGACCTCTAGGTTCTGTAGTTTGTCACTTCGTACCCCAATATAAATAGTTAAATATGTGAGGTAATGCTACAAAAAAATAATTTTTGAAATTTCCCTTGTTCTCAGACCATTGTTGGATCCGGCATTTAAAAATGGCGACTCTGACGTCACCACTGATATCGCGTATATAATTATTGACATTGCATTGACAGTCAACAAAACGCATGGTACCAACATGACGCAATTTCATTTCACCATTAGATATACTGACTGCGATTTTGCGAATTGGTCTGCGGGCGGTGGGAATGATAAAATCTGTACCTACCATGCCTAATTCGACCTTCTGAGGCTTATCATTGTGGTAATTCAATATAAACTAGATAAATTACAATTTCGTGAATTAGCAGAAAATACTTTAGAACCTTAGTTATGCAACCCGTGCCGCAGCGAAAGAAACAAGTGAAGCCTAGCGGCCGTGAAGTGATTTTGACATAACCGTACAAAAAAGTTCAACTTTAGGGCCGCAACAGAGCACTCTAAACAACGTGTTTTTGGTTGATCGCCTAAAAACATAGTTTTAGTGCAGGGGCAACCCAACCCACAATAATAATAATAATAATAATACACCGTTTTGAAAAAGGGCAAAATTTTCGATATCGACATAATTATCAAATGTTAGTTTAGAGGCGTTAAACGTTGACACGGACGGTTTTGGGCCGGAGTTTGTACTGCGTTCTCGGCCGGTTTCCATAGCATCAGTTAACAGTCATCAACATCACACCTGTTTGGTCAGACCTTTTTTCAAATCCGCGGGCCAAAACCGTCCGTGTGAACGCTAATAATGGATTTATGATCAGTTTATCAATGCAAGATTACTTTTCACCTGAAGGTTAGAACTCATTTTGTGTCTTCTGTACCTGACCCTACCTGAGTGAGTAAGTATGTATTGATGAACTGACCTCAGATAAGTATGTGATAATGGTTATTTAGAACAATATTTCGGCACGCGACCGCTCACCATTGTTTTTCACGAGGTGCTCTTGGCCGGTTAATTCAGCATTCGGCGTATCGCCCATCACCATCGTCCACCGTCCACCTGAAGAAGAAGCGACGCGGGCTTCTTCGGCGGATTCTACTACGTTCCGCGTTGAACGAACCGGTGTGAGTGTGTGTGTGCACTGTGCATGCGGACATGCGCCGCACCGCCGCGCGCTCTCCTCGCTCTCTCACATCGACATTGAAAGGGATCAACATCGCGAAAACGCATCCAGACGTGGTCGAACTCGCGCGCGTGGTGTGTTGTGCCGACGACTCGTTCTCTCAGAGTCCAAGAACGCGATGGCAGGCGGCGGCGGCAACATCGTGGCCGAATGGCTGCGTTCGCTGCACCTTGGCCAATACTCGGAGAGCTTCATCGACAACGGCTACGACGACCTGGAGATATGCAAGCAAGTGGGCGATCCGGACCTGGACGCCATCGGCGTCTTCAACCAGGCGCACCGCAACCGGCTGCTGCAGTCGGTGCGGACCCTGAGGGAGGAGGGCGCCGCTTCCGTGTACTTTACCCTGGAGGAGACCACCGTCGCCGGTGCGGTCCACCATCACCACCACGAGGAGTGTTTGTGTCAGGACAACGCGAGTAGTAGTGCCCGCTCTTCGCGGACGACGACGTCCTCTGGCCGCAGCAGCGGCGGCGGCGACAAGCAGCAAGAAGCCCAGCACGGGGCGGCCGGCGGAAGCAGTCGGGGGGTGTCGGCCTCGCCGGCGGCGTCCTCCTCCGGCGCGGACAGTGCACAAGACCAGGCGGCTTCCAAGCTCTACCTGGACGAGTACGAGGAGGGCAAGGCCGAGCTGGTCAAGATACCCCGGCAGCACCTGAAGATGCTGCTCCACGAGAGGTTGGCGCACGACGGCATCAGGCTCGCCTGTCAACCGTATTCAACTCCGGTGAGTTGTGTTTGCCTGCCACACGCTATGCTCCTCTTCGTCGTCGTCGTCGTCCTCGTCGTCGTTGTTGTTATTGTTGTTGACCACGTGTGTTTATTTATGTCTGGATGCGATGATGCGGCTCGATCAGTCCAAGCGGCGAAGATTTATGGTCGTATTACTCGCGGATATTCGTGTTTTTTGAAAACGCCAAAGCATGGATTCCAACGGTCCCATCCTGTGAGAATGTATCTGAAAGTTATTACAAGTGATATCAAAATGTTCTCTCACCAAGCTACCACGGTACACCGCTGAAATTTACTTGGTGAAGTCGGTTTTCACACACTTGTGCGTGGCTAATTCTAATAAAGGCCATCGGAATTAATCAAGATGCCAACTCCGTCGACGTTACGTTTTTTCTGTCTTTGTAATTACTTCTAATAATTCTTGAGTTAACGTGACGGTGAGTGCTACCACTGCTACCACTGCCACCACGGCTACCTTGAAGTTGAGAATTTTCTCGAGAATTTTATTACAGCGTCGGGTGTAGGACCTGTAGGTACAAGCATGATGATTATCACATTTGCGCAAGATCCGACGTTGTTAACTTGGTATCTACGGTAAACTAGAACCAGAGTTCCATTATTAGACGATCAAAAAACTCGCCAAAAAATTAGCCCGAAAATTCGGAGGAGACTTATGCTGGTAAATTTTTATAAGGGTTTAAATTCACCCAAAAATCGAACAGGCCTACAAAATCAAACAGCTCACTGAGTTGAACAGATCGCAGAATGATTACCTAATGACCCGTAGGTGATAACGATTTTTTTCCAGTCTGAACCGGCTGAATTAGTAAACTAACCCAAAAGAAGCCCAGGAGTCCAGGATATGAACATTTTTCTCGAGGTTGCTCTGGTAGGATAAGGAAGGCAATGATTGGTTTTTGACGTTTTTTCCATCGAAAATTCAAATTCGCCATGAAACTTTCGCAAAGATATGTACAGGGTGATCACGCGAGAATTCGCCCCGCATACTGGAGGTTTCCCATTTGAGATATGTAATTTTGAAAGGAAAAAAACTTCCCTCGAACACTCTTTTCCGTAGATTTCAAAATCACAGACTATAATAAAGTTGCAAGAAACTTTCTTTGTTGATGTGACACCCTGTCTATTCGAATTGCAATCGATGTAGTTTTTTATTGTGAATACAAATATATCGATGGCGAAGAACAGCAACCTTCTATGTCAGCATTTGCGGTGAATCAACAACCTCCTATGTCAATTTCAGCAGAGTTGAAAATAATGAATCAAACAATCGACACTCCAGCCTTTAATCGACTGACAAAACCTCCGATTCCAATTAAGATTTATTCGTATGTCAAGTGCAAAATACCAGTCTTCTATGTCAGACAGTTTATGTTTATGCACTGGCGGCTCCAGCATTTTCGAACAGGGGGTACGGTTCACCGATCAGGCGCCCTTAAGGTAAGGGCTACAATCAAAATGAGCCCCATGCTTCTCTCCAGTGGCGTACCCAGATTTATGGACAAGGGAGGGGGGTCGAGGAGGTTTTGTGTATTTTTAAAAGATCGTCTCTGTACTGGACGACCGCAGCCACTAAACACTAGCGCCGCAGACGAAAATTTTTGGGCATAATAGTAATAATAATATTGACTATAATAAGCAGGAAAAAGGAGAGCCTCCCCAATTCATTTTGTTCTGTTCCCTTCGAGGCTCAGGCAGAACTCAAAAGTGCAAAACTATTAAAAAAACATAACCTGAATTCTGTTTTTGAAACAGAATGATACCTGTCAAGTAGGTATCGAGCAATCAATCAAATCATAATTCGTCAGGGGATATTGGTCGAAGCCTTAGGGGGGGATTTATACCCTTCATCCCTCCCCCGTGGGTACGCCCCTGCTTCTCTTTATGACTTTACTCGAACTCCCTATATGTAGTTGATTCATAAGCGTTTTTCAAAGAAAAACGATCATGACAACCACTTGGTTTTAATAGTATAAATTGAACTCTTTTCTACGTATCTATTCTACAAAACTAAATTTACACCTATCTGCCTCTTCTGTAATCACCAACAGGGTATTTAGTCAGTCTTCAGTCATCGTAGACCAACTTTTGGTTCTGGCGGAGCCTGGAGGCTCTAGCCCCCAGCAGATTAGAAAATATTTTTTTGCCATAGCTTCCAATTGGCAAATCAATTTTTCTGAGACTTGGCTCATAAGGAATACGGATTTACTTACTCATTGTTTGGTTGAATGCATTATTCTGGAATGTATCTTCCGAAGCAACCATTTCTTCTTTTTCCCGCGGAGTAGGTAATGAGTGACTTCCCGCCCTCTTACATAGTATGTAATGAATCAATTACCATAATTGTTGTGAGTAATAGTACATTACATACCGAGACGGAAAGAGGTTCATTACAGACAAGAGCCAAGGTAGCTGCAGAGCGCGCCGCGGGCCGATGGTTCGTAATGGTTTATTTTCCAACATTTTCAAAAGTCACCAATAAACAATGATTATGGTGGTTGTGAGTAGAAGTTCTTTCCACCTTCATAGATGTTATGAGAATAGTTCCAAGATTTTATCGCGCAACGCCCAAAGCGAATTTCCACAGGTAACATTATCAATTTCATTGGCGAGTTTTTATCACGTTAATTATTTTTTACAAAGAGTAATCCATCGGTTACTTGTGGATTTTTTTTCAAAATTATAAGCTTGACGTCTGGCGCCCCTGATTTGCAACAGGGGGTACGGCCGTACCGTCGTACCCCCCGTGGAGCCGCCAGTGTGTTTATGTTACAAAACATAAACATAAACCCAAACAAAAGTTTGGGTCAGTATCATGGGATTTTTGCGAATTTTTTGACAATTTGCCTTTGGAAATAACTCAGCACTGTGGTGACAAAAAAAGTTTTTTGTGACACCTTGTGTATTATAGGTTGTAAAATATTATTGTTCTCAATTTTAAAATCTGTGGAAAAAATTGCCCAAGAAAAGTTTTTACCTTTTCAAATTATTTCAAAGGGTAGGTAAACCTCCAGTATGTATATGGGAGGCAATTCTTGCGTGAGCACCCCGTACGATCAATGCTATTTCGTTTTCAAATTTCCAAAAAAAAAATCTAAATATTCATGAATTTTCCTTGAAAGCAAAAAAATAATGCACGATTTATGATATTTTGTTTCAAAATTTTCGAAAGATTGTAGATCCTTCTTTGGAAATGTGAAAACGTTTTCAAACTGTTGTCAGTTTCCAAATTGATCGAGCAGCCTGGAATGCAGTCAGTTTTGAAAAATCTCTAGGGGCGGAGAAAGGAGAAGGGAGACATGAAGCGGCCTCTTCACTGGCTATTGGCTAAGCAGCTGCATATTTTTCATCTGAGTAAATCTGCAGCAATAATTAGGCATAGGTGTGTCGTGTAATACACTTTTTTTTTGCTTTTTCCACAAACTTCAAAAAATCAACCACAGAGGTGAAGGAGAGGTGTAGGAACAGTGAGATAGCAAATTTTGAGGCTGATGCGCTGATGCATTTCAGTGAAAAAAACATTTTTCATTTAAAATTTATTTAGTTTCAGCGACAATGATTAGGTGATAAGGAACAAAATGGAAAAGTCAGTTTGAAATAAAGCCTGACAATAAAATTATGAAAATTGTACGCAAAATTTTTGACTATTATCTGATTCATCTGTCATCCCAAATTTCATAACTATGGCCCCTATACATTCTCGAACTAATAATAGAAAACCGTAGAAAACGATTCTTTTTCCAATTTTTACACGGCTGTATCTCTTTTATGAAGCTGAATTTTGGAAAACAGACTTTGATACCCTCAAATTTCGATGAAGAGTTTATGGTTGGCCGTTGGCTACTCTACTTAATTGTAATTGTAGGACAGTGTATAGTATAGTATACTTTGACTAAAATCTAGGCGGGAAGCAATAAAATGCTGCGAAAAATTGAAAATTCACGATAAGTGAGCGAAGGGGTCAATATGTCAAGTGTAAGTGAACAAAATTGCTAGACTATTCTCCAGGCTTAATAAACACTACAGAGGTTCTTCCTCGGGTTCATCTATATCTATGTTGATGGAATAGTGTTTGCGCGAGGGGTAGATAGGACTGCAATACAGTTCAACCGAAATAAGGCTGTATAGTGTATACACAGGGTATCAATATTTCCCCCTCAAAAATAATGATGAAGAGATCATAGAGATTTTGATGAGATTCCATAAGTGTTTGTCTACCTCTCGGTCTACCTTGTTTCCGTTTGGATTACCCCGCACATTTTTTTTAGAAGCCCAACAGCCCTAAAACCCAAAACGCTAGAAAAGTTTCCAAAGGATTGCTGGGACATTTTTTGACAAGCGAAAAATTATCAACTTTTATGATTTTGAGAGACGTAAGAAATTGAATACAGAGCCGTTTTTTTTTAAAGTTGTCAACAGAAAAGAATTTTTTTCCACATAATTAAAAAAACGCTCTGTATTAAATTTTTTAATACACTCAGCACACTGTATGAGGAAATTGAGTTTTTATCTTCATTTTTGAGGGAGAAATACTCAAAATAATTTTGACCTGCTGAGATTACAGCCTTCATAAACGTGATATGTAGCTCAAATTGAAGCCAATACATTGCTCAAAATTTGAGAGGATGAATTTTTGTTTTTGTCAGGGAAAAACCTTGATGAAGAGTGTCCCAAAATTCGAAACAATATACACCATCACGCGCCTAATTGCACAAGCGATGCAGTTACTTTGAGGCATAGATACAACGCTAATGTACTGCAGGTACGAGCAATTACCGCCACCTCCAATTATCCATCTCGGGAAATGCGCGCCTTCCTTCAACCGAGGGATCCATTAACCGACAACTGCAACACAAAATTTCTCACCTGAAACAAGCGGTACCTACACAGAGCGACCAAGACGAATTGATCTTCGCGTTTATTGTTTTCGCGTCTCGAACTCTGTGGGCTCTTCTGCTATTCCTTCTATTATGATTGTCGTTATCTACAATCTCCCGGCTAATACCCATAACGAAAGTAATCATATTAACAATACTTTCATTATTACTCTGCGTTACATCTAACTTTAACGTTAGAGCAACTGTAAAATATCAAATTTGAATGTTTGGGAGTCATGCATCTGAAAGTCATACAATTTTCTTGGAATATTCGTACTCATCATGGCGGTTTATTATCCTACTCTTGCAATAATAAAAATGTTTTACGATGCCTGCAGTAATTTCTCTGTATTTTACGTTTGCACTAGTTTTTCTACCTTTGTATTTCTTCAGTTTGCTAATGGTTACACCCTCGGTTACACCATAACTATAGGTAAGCTTCTGGAATTATAGCTTATTAAGAATACCAGCGGATTGTACAAGTATAAAATTATTATTCTTATGCAAACGGTTGAGGCATTTGAATTTGAAAAGAGTTATTCTGTAGGTACCTGCATCGATACATATAATATAGGTCTAGGTACATAAGATAAACGCACAACGCACTAATCGACTATTATGAGGTCTCGTACGTGGTATATCTAGTTTTATAGTGTTCAGAAAATTTTATGGTCTGCCTGCATAATTTATTATAATACGCTTCATGAAACTGACTTGACCATGCAGATGTAAGTATAACTTTCAAGTTCAAGTTTGCGAGTCATGAAAGCAGTGAAGTCGAGTTGAGTTTTATAGCGTTGGAATTACAATCCGCGCATTGAAATATTGATTCATGAAGTAGCTCGTAACATGGGTTATTTCGTCATGTTATTTCCACACCGAATTTTTACTAGGGCATGTTGCAAGATCTGGGGTGCGATTCTAGAGTTATTCGAATGACTTTTCGTATACGAATCTCCTTGGTTTCGTGTGCACTTGAGCTGTCGGAAAGGAGAATTCGTATACGAGAACTTTTCGAACACGTTCGAGAATCGCACCCCAGAGCCCTAGATCGAAAAATAAGATCGACAAATGATAGAAAGGTCACTGGCAAAAAATGACAGATGATTTTTTTCAAGAGCTATAGGTACTTGGCAGAGGTCAAGCTCATTTTGATTACTTGAAAATCACTGCGGGTTCCGCAATAATTACAGAACCAGAACTAGTTACAGGTATTGTTTCATGTGTCATCTGTCAAAAAAGGACAAGCTGTCAAACAAGCAGTCCGAGGAGCGAGGAGCAGTCACTTCAAAGATGCCTCTGAGGAGAGCAGGAGGAAGCGAAACGCGTTTTTGCTTCTTTTGACGTTTTATAAAATAGTATTTATCAAAAATGACAATATCAATTTCAAGTTTCGACCAGATAACAGTTTGCAGTGTTGTGTGTTGCGAGAACAATTTTCAATTTCATTCTAGCTTGAAATCTAGCTAATCATGTACCTACAACGTTCAGTGTGAAAGTCATTATTATAGGCGACAACATTATTGTTATTATGCATGATGCTGTACGAATTTCATAGTATCTAATCAATCAATTTTAGCTGTTTTTGTATGCTAATCAAAAATGCACACTAATTATAATGCGGTTAATCTAATCTGAAACGAGAATAACGTGCTTAATGCGTAAGCAATTTAAAATTTCGCTCAGGTGGATTTCACATAATTTCCAATCGTGAAATATTAATACCATACTGTAATTTGTTGGTGTGCAAAATGAAATTACGCATTGTAAATAATTATCATTGTTTTAGTTTTCGCGTTCTTTGCACCCGCCAAAGAGAAGCAATTACTAATATTTTCCCATCATCATCATCAACGCACTAATCCGAGCTTCGTCAAAAGGTGTGTTGAATGTTGATGGAATTTAATTGTTATTTTATAAACACCGGGAATTTTCGGTGTGTTTGTGTATGTGCGTGTGTGCGGTGACTATGCCCCGAGGTCAAGTTAATTATTTGCCATGTTAGCGGAGGTTATCTTCGACGGGTTATCGAGAGCTGCTTCTTCGGTATGCACCGAGCTGCCGGCGACCCGGAGGACTGGTGACAACTTTTTACGTGAATCACCTCTAAGTACTCGGCTGCCTTGTGATTAGATGAGACACCGCAAAACGGGGAACGTCGAGGAGAACCTCGTCACAAAAAATTGGGCCATCCTCGCTCGTTACATTAAAATACAAAAATACAAAGAGAAGAATCTTCCGGGCGGCACGGCATCGTGCCCGGTAAACGACGTCATTAATTCTCACTGTGATCAGGCGTTTGAGATTTGACGTTTGGTGTTTACCGCCGTGTGGTCTGCACCCAACCAGGTGCGATTTGGAAGCTGGAATTTGCAAGGTGGCTCCTTATTTCAAGGGATGACCGACGATGACGAAATAAGGCATGTGCATTTGACCGCGTTTTTGGTGCTCCCCGCTGGGGTGGGGCATTGAGATATTCAACTGTAGAAAATAGAAATGTAAATGAAGGGACACGAGAAAGGGGGAACACACAAATTCACCGTGCTATGCTGCTAGTTTGTTTTAAACTTGAAGCATTTCCACTTGTGTCCTTACGTCGATCAATATCCTGTTTGTTTTACTTACTCGTAATTGTCCCTAAAACCGGAAAACTATAACGAGGCATAAAATTGGTTCGAATGCTATTGCCCTCGCTATTGCCACACTGTCGTGGTAATCATTTTCAGGGTAAAGAATATTTATTATAGTGTCAGTATAGTATAGAAACACTTTCTTTTTGCACCTCTACAGGGTGATCTCAACGTGGCGCACCAAAACAATACCACAATATGGAATATTTTATTAAGTCCACAAAATACAAAGTGTTTCATTGGCTACTCCCGGCGTCAAAACAGCTAACTATTAATTTCTTATCGGGTTAAGAAACTCAAATTCAGCAGAAATGAACTACAAATAATGTGCTTTATTAAAAAAATGACCGAATCATCTGTGTTTTAATGATTTTTTTATGGCATCGGCGTCGCCTTATACACCAGTAAAGAATCTGCGATAAGAGACAGATTCTACGTTAGAGTTTACGAATTAGAGCTCAATAGCTAGATTATTTTCACTCTTCATTTAGACTCTAAAATTGTAGAGCATCAGAGTAACTTGTGTAGTGTTCATGGTAGTCTATCACTACTCTACAGCATTCGAATGTATACTCTATTATTGTTTGGTCAGATTGCTGCGGCTGCGCAGGGCATTGTTCAGGGGCGGACTGGACAAGGGGGCTAGGGGGCGATCGCCCCCGGGGCCACTTACATCGGCGGGGCCAAATTGTTGTCCTTTTAAAAAATATTAATTGTTGACCCCGTTTCTTTTGTGCATTTGAGTCGGAAAAAAGTGAACATATTCCTAAAGCCCCTTGTTCGAATTTTCATCATTTGGCATTGGCCCTGTGTCCTTTTTATTTCCGCTTCCATTACAATTAAGTGAAGAACTGCAAAAAATTTCTGCGTCGCATTACCTTTGACAATTGTACCTACCCTTTATCTTCTTATGCATGCTGAGTCCCAATAGGAAAAGCACCGAATTTTCATTATTTTAGCTTTTGTTTTGGATCATTTGGGGGCCAAAAGCTTAAATGATAAGAATTGTAATATCATTGTGCAATAATGATTATGGAATGTTAATGTTGTAGTTGTCTTGTGATTGATTTGTGCCTCAAAAAATTCTTGGTTGGCCGCACAGTGGTCTGAAATGAGAAAAACCGCGCAGAAATTCATTTTTTCTACATTTTTTGCGGGCTTTTTTGACATTGCGATATCATAGTAGAAGGTTTGAACCATCATTTGCCTGAATAGTTCCATTGGCCATTGGATATTAGTACCCGAAAACCAACGCTGAACTTGGCTTACTTGAAAAGGTGCAAAAACTTCTTTCTCAAAGAGAATGAAACACCAATTTTCTTCTTTACATATCAGGGAAAGTTGATCATTCTGAAAATTATCGCTATTACTGTGAGAAAGACCAAAGTTTCCTCTAACGAAATGTGTCATTGACATGCACTAGTTGCTCATTTGAAAGACTTTATCGATTATTTTGTGGAAGACTGTTCACAAGAAAATTTTACTGAGGAGTTCACATTTCGACGAAGCTTTTCTCACGAGTCCCAACAGGTCCCGCCCTGTATTTATCACTATCTTATTTGTCAACGTCCCAGCTTCAAAATTAAAAAAAAATTGGCTGCAAATAGTTGCAATATTTTCCGCTAGGCTTTTTTTTTGTTGAACACTGCACATATTGTCAAATAGCAGTGGAGCGAAAACAGCGCAATTAATGAGAAGATGTGAGTATCTAGGGGCTAAATCCGCCTGTTTCCAACTTTTATAGTGACGGATGATCAGAGGGGATAAGGGGTATATTCACCCCCTCTTCCTTGTCCCGGGTATAACTTTTCCATCAGAATTGAATTGGTGAAATTCTATTTTTGGTATTTATTATTCTATCAGTCAAAGCTGAATATTTATTATAGTTTATTATTAGTTGATAGAGTTAGGTAGTCTCCTAATTCTCATCATGGTATGCCATATTGCTTACGTACATGCTCTGCACACACGCAAACGCAGGCGCAGTGCCGTTTACTGCTGTAGCGACGCCGTCTGACGCAGGCTGCAGGCAGCAGGTAGAAGGCAGCATGCGTTGTTGTGCAGGTTACTACAGACTGATTTTGTGAACATTTCGTTGTGTTGTAGACTCGTATGATATACTTGCTGCAGGATGGCGATGACAAAGCGAGTTTTATTTGAAATCATGCTGGAAAAATCAGTCACCAGTCCTGAAGCTTGAGGGCTATACAAAAGCATGTGTTTCAAGAGCTAAACGTGCAGGACGAAGAGAGTGATTTCAAAGAAGAGCGTATTCAATCTCTCAAAAAATTTGGATCCAAAATTAGGCAAAAATGGGCAGACTCGCACAGACTTTTAGTCCATTTCAAGGATAAAAATTCTGAATGGCTCAATTCAGAAGTTATTCTACCTCAGCGTCGCCCTTTGATGCCTGAGGCATCATCTGGAAGAAAAGTTGGTAGGCCTCCAATGCCATTTGACGCGTGTTCTTCGAGTGGGAAACGGGGGAAAGTCGCTACTATTCGTCATATCGCTTCGACAAGTGAGTTAGCGTATGCTACTAAAGTTAATTTGATGGCGGAAGGCAATAATGCTGCCGCAAAGATTCTCGAAGAAGCTTTGAAGGCCCCATTTAAAGCACGAGAAATGCGAGATACTCTGAAGGCTTCAAAGATGGTTCAACCAGTTATACCGTATACACCCGAGGAAGCCGTGGCCCTTTTAATAGACCTAAATCTGACCAAAGACCAATATGTGAAACTTCGTTCTTCCGCTAAAAGGCAAAATGCGGATATTTATCCTTCGTACGAAAAAGTCCTTGAGGCAAAGAAGCGGTCTTACCCCGAAGAGGAAAGTTTGACTTTTAATGAGACTTTTGCGGAAGTGCGGTTGCAAGATCTTCTGGATCATACGGCAAAGCGGATTGTAGAGCTGCAAAAGCCAGTCCTAGCATCAGGTGCTATTCGTCCTTCAACGCATACAAATTTTGTGATGACATCGAAATGGGGCTTCGATGAATCTTCTAGCCATTCCTCTTACAAACAAACATTCTCGGATCCTGAAGCAAACGACAGTTTCATGTTTTTAACTTCGTTGGTTTCTTTGAGACTGGAGTTGCACGAATGCAGAAGGAGAACAAGCCATTTTGTGGTCCAATCCAAGGCCTTCCTCAACGCGCTATTGTAGGCCCATTCGCTTCCAAATGAGAAAGGAAAACACAGCAGTTTCGATTGCTGAGAAAAAGTACGTAGATGAGCAAATCCAAGATCTGCAGAAGTCGGTGGTGGATGAGAACATTGAGATTTCTCATAAATTGCTGTTCACGATGATAGACGGTAAAGTGTGCTCCGCTATCACAGAAATATCTACGCAGAGATGTTCCATTTGCGGGGCGTACCCCAAGGAAATGAATAGTCTGACTGTTGTTAAGCAGAGAACATCGAACTTAGAGGCTTGCGAGTACGGTCTTTCCACACTTCATGCCCACATCCGATGTTTTGAATGCTTGCTTCACGTAGCGTATCGTCTGGACTTCAAAAAATGGCAAGCCAAAACTGATGTTGACAAAGCATGTTTAGAGACCAGGAAACGACGCATTCAAACAGATTTCAGAGAAAAGATGGGTCTGCTGGTGGACATAGTTAAGCAAGGACATGGTACCACCAATGATGGAAATACGGCTCGACGATTTTTCGCCAGTTCCATCCTGAGCTCTGAAATTACAGGCGTTGATGAAGCTCTAATTTCTCGATTTGGAGTTATTTTGACCGCTGTTTCTTGTGGGTTCCCCATTGATGTCTTGAAATTTGAGCCGTACTGCGAAGAAACCGCAAGATTGTACGTTCATTTATATGGATGGTACAATATGCCCAGTTCGGTTCACAAACTTTTAATTCATGCTTCGGATTACTCCGGAAGTTATCTCCACGGTTGTTCTACCCATTGGGCAACTTTCAGAAGAAGCGCAGGAAGCACGCAATAAGGATCTCCGAAGATACCGCGAACATCATGCAAGAAAATGTTCAAGGACCGCAACAAATGAAGATCTTTTGAAACGACTTCTGCTTTCCTCAGACCCTATGATCTCAGCAACAAGGACTGAAAAAAAAAATGAAGCCTTCCAAAAAAGAATCGCTCATGCTTTAGCAGAGAAATGGAAGAAGTCGGCTGGACAAGTCATGGGATGGGTCCGTCTCCAAACCCAGTACTCCATCATACGTGCGGTCTCCCTGAGGCTCAGAGGTACTAGACGCAAAATAAGATCAGCTGGACTTGAGGATGGAGCTGGAATCTCAACTTTTCTATAATTTTTAATTCTTTGTTCTTCATATTTTTACACTTTTTACACATTTTACATTATTGTATACCTAATTGAAAAAAATATATTGCACCAACAAGGACTTCGTCCTTTAAGTCAAGCAGGAGACCCCCAGATGCCGTCATTCAGCTTTTATCTTCAAGCGAGCTCAGTGCTTCGACATCGACATTGAACGACTCGGATTGATGTTGTTTATTAATTAAACACATCATATAAAATTTCAAACGGTTCTTATAAGGGCCATTAAAAGTTCAACAAAGAGAATGACAATTTCAGAGTACCACTTCTACATCATCTTATAGCATAGAGCTTAAAAAGGGCTGAAACTTAGACAAAAAAATAATTTCATCGGAGTCCTTGAAGGTTTTAATTGTTTTTTTTTTCTTGAATTTCACTTCCTGATTCATCCCCTATTTTAGTGCTTGATTTTTTCCAATATTTTTTCTCAAAATTTTCACCGTTTGCCTACTTATTCTGAGAAATTCATGAATTTTAGTTGTTTTTTCAAAATTCAACCCCCCTGTTGCAACCCTTATTCCAAAGATAATATTTTTTATGATGCTTCTTTCAAAACTGTGTCCCTTTTGTTCACTAATTTCAATAATTTCAAAAATATTGATCTTTTTTTTTGCATTTCACCCCTTGTTTCATCCCTTATTTTGATAGTGGATTCATCTCAATATTTTTCCTAGAAATGTCTAGCTGTTGTCTAATTATTCTGCGAGTTTCGGACATTTCAGTCACTTTTTCGAAATTGCACCCCCTGTCACAACCCCTATTTTGAAGATAGATTTTTTTTGCATTTTTCCCGAAAATGTATATAAATGAGCTATCCAATCTGAAAATTTCAGAATTTCTGCGCGGTTTATCTCATTTCAGACCACTGTGGGCCGCGTCCATTTCTTCTTGCATTGAATCAAAAGAGAAACGATTCTTGCTGCATCTTGTACCGAACCTATTGGACCAATTCCGCCGCCTCCAACAGTTGCAATTCTTTTTTTTTTTTGACGTAAACACTTAGAAGACGAATAGTTGTGTTCTACTGATCAGTTTAGAACAGATTCTATTTTTTTTGCGCCTGCTACGCCTTGCTCCCTTCCCTCTGAAACTCTGCGTCCTATATTATCAGCAAAAAATATAAAAATGGACGAGCCTCTCTTTCTATACCGGGGTGTTTTATAATTAACTATCCAAAATTAAAAATTCACATGGATTCGATAAAAAAAAATTTCATGATGGAAAATGTGGTTATTATTATCATTATTATTATTATTATTTTTAAAAAATTTCCGCCTGCGACGCACTCTATTTAATTCGCCTTTTCTTGACGACCATTGTTCACATTTACTTCATTAGCCCTCGGGGCCAATCCCATGCAGTCCGCCTCTGGCATTGTTACCGGGCCGGGTCATTTTCCTGCATGCTGGTCGGAACGTCGGTACTCGTTACTCCGGTGCAAGTTGCAAGTGTAATCATAAACTCAAGTTCAAGTTCGAGCAGGATTCAGGAAAGCACGACATTATTTTATCGACTTCATGAAAGGAATCGATGGAGTTAAAATCATAACTAGTTAGTTCATGATTAGGTTTTGAATCTGTTTTCAACACTATAAATGCTTAACTGTAGAGTTCAATAGTTTCTCTAGCCTAGAGTACCTATAGCTGAACAGCTTGCACTCTGTTGTAGTGGAGCTCAAATTCTAACTATCAATCTATTTGTAGAGCCAATTTCCAACTTTATATTTAGATGATCCTTCATGTTCTCAAAATAGAGTTGATTAGAGTTCAATTCCAACTCTACATTTCTTTCTGTGAGTGATGTAACCAGGAATTGAAAAAATCGGTACAGTGTTACATTCATAATGATACAAAAAATCTGTTGCATTTAATTTTGTAATTAACCTTTCTGATGTCAACTCTTTTCCCAACCACAAATTTCGAAAACTATTTTTATTGAAAAATTTCTCCAAGTCATTCGGTTTTTCGATTCGGTTCGTCGTTGAACCGACGTAGACCGGAAGATCAAACGTGTACCAGACTATATCTGGAATGATTTATTTCAGAAAATTTGTTTTTTTTATTCCATGACTCACCCTGTACAGGTGTCATAGAAGTCACCATAGGTGTCATAGAAGTCATCAGGTGTCAATAGAAGTCACTTTGACGTTGGTTGTCAGAATTAAACTGCTGGACAACGAAGTTGTCGGTATCGGAAAAATGGTCCGACTTCAGAGGTCAATATCTCTCGATTGCCGATTGCGATTTCTATTTTGTTTGTTGCGTTGCGTTAACTCGCTTAATCTTTTCGTAACCCATCCTATAATAGTGAATGTTGAGAAACTCCATAAATTTTCTACAGGGTGATATGTAAAATGGTGCAAAATTACAACGACTTCATTGTACTTGTCAAAACAATTTCTTTATGTATTCTAATACAAAAATTGTGAAGTGTGGTGTCTTATCTTGAAACGGTTTTGGATTTTTCCCGGATTGGAAGTCTAACATTAAAGATATAAATTTTTATGTTGGATGTTGCAGATTTACGAAACTCAGGCATAGCACAAGCACAAAAAGTATAACCTCCAGGGGGACTTCACTTCACTCGGACACTGAAGTTTCACATCGTTACCATGTTCAGGGGCCTAAATCTGCAAATCGAACATGTTTCATATCCAAAGTTCTGATGAAATTCTGACGAAATGCAACGTACGAAAAACAGGAAGGGACAACCACTTGAAAAAGTGCTCCCTGCTTGGCCCCACACTAAATATTCGGGTTGTGTTGAAAGTTAAATTGTTCTGGACTGCTGTACGAACAATCTTGCTCAATGTCAACATCCATTCATCAGAAGTGACTTAATCTCGCGTGCCAACAAGGCAAATCTGTAACATTCAAAATAAAAATTTATATCTTCGTTGTTAGACTTTCAATCCGGATAATTTCAAAACCGTTTCGAGGTAAGACACCACACTTCATGATTTTTGTATTAGAATACATAATTTATTTTTTTTCGACAAATGGGGGTACGATGAAGTCGGGACAATTTTGCAGCATTTCACGTATCACCCTGTAGAAATTTTACATGAAGTTTCTCAACATTCACTTTTATAGGGTAGATCACGGAAGCATTAGGCTAATGAACACAATAAACAAAACAGAAATAGCATCCGGCAATCGGAAGTTATTGGTCTTCAAAGTCGGACCATTTTTCCGATACCGACAACTTCGTTGTCCAGCAGTTCAGTTGATTTTAATTGCACGCTAAGTTCAATCGATGAAATTTGTGTCCAGTTTTTAGAAAAACCGAATTATTTTCCAAACCATCAGCTTTTAAGAAAAAACATAGGAAATAAGAAATATATGTGAAATGAGACGCTTGATACGAATCAGAAATAAAAAAACAGGGGGTGCTATTTAAAAAAATGAAGTTATGGCCCTTCAAAGTTTACCAAAATCAATGTGTCACAGCAAGGTGATACCAAAACGGAAATAGGCGATATTACCGCCAAAAGATACCCTATGCTATTGCTTAAACATGAGCAAAGTCGCAACTTGATAACCTAAAAACCAAGTGCCTTGCGATTCATTTAGTAAGTGCCTACAAACGCATTGATTTTTAGAAAAAAATTAATAACTTCTGAACGGTTGAAGCGAATTGCAAAAACTAAACGAATTTGTGATGCCTGAGAAAGGGCGAATCCAAATATGCAAAAATATACAGGGGGTGCCATTTGAAAAAGCTCGTTCAAAAACTGCTCTGTAAAAATGGGGCACCTGTATAGAGCAAAATATTTTTTACAAACTGCACTTTGACCTTCCATTTGCAGTGCCGTTTGGTTCATTTCGATATTATTAATGGCGTAGGTGTAATCAAGCTCGCCCATATCAATGACTCACCCTGTATAATAAATGGAAATCTAGTACGCACCCGGTAGTTGGTATTTCTTTCTCATAATTCTGATACCAATATTCCACTAAAAAAATTTGAAATAATTCACTCCATACAAGTGTTTGTAGGATCGGCCTTTGACCCTTCATGTCTTTGACAATCAAAGCCAAAAATTTCTACAATCATTTTTTGTGGGATTCCATATACATATTGTAGGACGACGAATTACTGTAACTCAAGAAGTGCCAGGAAAGCATCGACTTACTCAGAACAAAAAGTGAAAACAATGATTTGAATCAACGTCTGGTTTCATTAACAATCAACTTTACAAATTAATGAAACAATACAACTGACAGTTCTGAAAGCAAAGTGGAAGGCGGCGGTTTGGTCACGGTCATCTTGTTCTGAAAAGATAGAAACGGGTGTGAGCATAATGCTACCCTCATGAATTGACCAATATGATTGTAAATCTATATTCCACTCAGCTTTACTTGATACGCGACTTTGCCCAGCTAGAGTCAGGAAACACCGTGATAAAGAAACGTACAAAGTACAATGGTACCCCGAACAGGCACCTGTTTTCAACTCCACATCACCGTGATAATGAAAAGTGCAATGTACCCCAAACAGTGCAATGGTACCTATTCCAAATATCACATCACGTGTATCAGGCGTCATTATAATTCATTCTTGGTCTGTCTACAACGGGTGATCACCTCCGATACAAATAATAACCCGGCCCTGTGCCGATTCGTGCAATGGAGCCACCAACGAAGCCTCTGCCGCATATTAGCACAGACAACCTCAACCTTCAACTCTGTATAAGCAATGCTGAGGTTCTCATGTTTAATTATTTACATAGTGCATAGTCAATTACAGTAAATAAGGGAGTATATGCCCGTGAGAAGATTCACCGTTTGGATGCTGTCAGCTTCGTTATTTGTCACAGAGAAAAATGCACCTTGTCAGTAATTATGCATAATTTTACACACAAAGGTCATGACTATTGAAATAAGTAATTCTAGTCACCGCAGACTGGTCCTGTCAAAATAATTATGGACTGTTGACTTCACAGTTCGTCCACTTTTATGAGAAATATAAATAGATTGCAATTGGCGGTGGAAAGCGATGATAGCATGGCGTCGCAATAAAACTGGTTAAAAACGCGAAATGATAAAAACAGTAATTTGGAGGACTCACATCAGTTGCAGTGACGTCCACTATATCCATTTTGAATGTGGTCTACGTAAATTTATGTCAGGAACAGTTTTCCTACGCGGAAACACGAGATCGATACCAAAATGCATACACGGACCACCGCTGCCGCATATACTCGCACACCTATGAGAAAATGTTGGCATCAGCCGCCGAAATTGCTTTTTAATGATAGAAACACGTCGGGCCGTAACCACCAAAAAGCCGAACGAAACCCTGTGAAATTTTCACAGGATGTAGACACTTATATCACCATCTATTACCGAAAGTGCCTGCGCGACGGCGAAATCCAGAAGATAGGAAACCGGTCCACCATCACGGCGCGTCCTCCTGTAACTCTATATACGACTATCTTTTATATATCGCCTAATTCTCTTGAAATGTTAATCGCACAAGACATAAAGGTGCCCCATCAGCGCCATCACAAAAGCGTTTATTTATTGAAAACGCCACGGCCGCAGCCGCACGCGGACAGCAAAACGGCCTTTCGTCAATTCGTGAAAAATTCACATGCAACGGAACTGCGGATTACGGACAATAAATCCCACCGCCCACCGTGCAATTCCGATGATGGGTGTTTGTGTGTTGTGTGTGTTTAAACCTCCATAGCTTTGAATACGAAAAAGCCGCGATACGATAGACGCTCGGCCATAATGGGGCATTAGTTTGTCGATAATTCATTAATTACCTACTCATCTGGTAAACATTTCAGAAACGGTTCCTTTGCTCGCGCGGTCAAGTTCAGCTACCTAAACCTGTTGTTGCGCACGGTTAAATCAATGCAAATTTCGATCGAGTGCCATCGACATCAGTTTTTGCACCGGCGATTTATATTTGACGCAGAGAGCCAGAGAGGATGGAACGATGCGAGCTAATTGATTTTGACCGCGATAACGTTGTGCAATTTTCAAATTAAGAAATTAGAACCCATTAAAAATCTGAATGATAATTAACGACCGGAGCCAGGTCAACGAAAATTCCAAAGAAGCGAAGGAATCAGAAATGCCCGATGCACACAACCCGTTTCTTGGAACATCCCATACATTCGCACCGGAGTACAACACAACGTCTCGTTTATTCTTCAACGTGCGAATTTCCAATCTACGACCAGCCGCATCATTGTATTACTGTCACTTCCTTTGTTGACGCGCGAATCGGTTTTTGTTGCGTTGTCGATTTTCTATCTGAAGAGGTGCGAGAAGCATTTCTCGCAACTCTACGTGATGGCACTGCGATCCGATTTCCATCAAACAATGAATCCACAAAGGCTGCGCGATTTTTGTGTTGCAGGAAAATTTTATTTTAATCACACTTGTATCATTGCTGAACCTAACAATTTGCACAATAACATAAATAACATACACAATTCAGTATCTCCTATAATAATTAACTTAATGGAGAAAAGCCCTCGCATATTCATTTACACTGTAGTTTTTTTTAGTGCAAAAATAATTGGCTAACATGTACTATGGGCTTTCAAATTAATCTCAATTATTGTGTTTGAACAATAATGCATACATCATACCATACAGTCATACAGACGTGTGTGTGTCGATGTCATGAAACCCACACAAAATATGTGCATATGTGTAATTCATGGCTGTAGGTACCATAAAATTTGCGATAACGAGATTTATTTCATAATTATATTAGCTAGCCACATGCTACAGGCGACCATTATATTATTTTATTTTTGTGATATTTATGCCATGAGTTATGCTAGTTTTGCATACCACCTGTCCGCAAAAGATTTGATTCATTGATTATTAAAGGTTAATTAGAGTCATAAACGTAGGCAAAGAAGTACAAGGTACTAGCTAGCTATAGCGATAACAGCACGAACCAAATCTGGGGAGATTGGCCAATGCATGTGAAGAGACGTTTCCGTTGAAATCGTGCATCAATGGCAGTCGTGTCAATAAACGCAGCTGAGAGATCTAAGACTAGTGAAATTTAAACAAGCGAATACGCCTCATGGGCATGAGGCTCAGTAGCGCACTTCCTTTTTGGAGGATTAGTGAACGCAAGATGTTAAGTAATTAGGGTTCTACCGTCTTGGGCAAAAAATTCCAATATGGCTGCCAAAATATCGACAGAATCATGAAATTCGGCTTGAAAATCAGAATGATTGTACTAGACAAGGGTAAGTTCCAAGTTTCATGAAAATCGTTCCACTAATAAGATATTTCAATATGGCGGCCAAGATGGCGGCAGAATTATGAAACTCAGCTTGAAAATAGGAATGATCGTACGAGACAAGCGTAACTCTCAAGTTTCATGAAAATCCTCCCACTTATAAGAGATTTCAATATGGCGGCCAAGATGGTGGGGCAATCATAATATTTGGCTTGAAAATAAAAATGATCGTACTAGACAAGGGTAAGTTTCAAGTTTCATGACAATCGTTCCACTAATAAGAAATTTCAATATGGCAGCCAAGATGGCGGCCGAATTATGAAAGCCATTCTGCCTATTTGGTCCTTGAGAACCTAAGCTATCCACCGAATGAAGTTCAATCTTCAAGGGCTGTAGCTTTAGTTCCCGAGAAGAAGTTCAACTTCATCGAAGTGCACAGGAGATCTCTGTTTTTTGAGAATAATGATAACGATGTATGGATAACAAAAATAGTGCCCATTGGCCACCCTTGGGGACATCAGCTATTAATCGGAAAAAAGTTCCAAGACTCTTGTTTCAATTCTCGAGAAGGAGTACAGCGTCTTAATTTCTGCACGGACTCGGACAGACAGACAGACAGACAAACCGGCCACATAAGCGTCATTCTGTTACTTATATAAAAAAATGTTCTCCAACTGATTTCGACCTCCTGAACACGAATATCGGGTTCAGTTTAGAATTGGAACATTTCTTTTTTATCGAAAAACCGAAAAAATGGTAGCCTGTCACATGATTTTTAGTGATACCTACCTACTTTTTTTTTGTTATTGAGCGAACATGTTTCGTAATTTGAGTGCCATTATCCTTTAGGTACCTAGTATTGGCTATTTCAAAATGGTCAATTACTATTTCGGCACGTCTGATTTTAAATTTGTAGGGTCTTGTAATATGCGCCGAGCCGTGGCTTTGCGGTCGTTTTCAAAAATTGATAACAATTGACCCGACGGTCGGATCGAAGTGGGGTTTTTGTCAAAAGAAAGTTCAAATTGTTCTCTAAATATAATGCCGTACATGCAGTGATGCATTTTATTAAGAAATTGTAGTTGCCTGCATATCGCAACTTTCTACATCTTACCGCGAATGCCAGCACTTGATCGGCGAAGCCGCCCTACACCAAAATGTTATTTTTGTCATTGTTCATGATTATTTCGGCAACATTTTTCTTGATTCGCGTACCAAGGCCATGAGCTACCCATTCGAGTTGAAATATTTTCTGTATTGAATTTCGTTTTGTTCGGAGGAAAGGATATCAAGCACCAGCAAGCAACGAATAAATCATTTGCGGCCAAGCCGTAGCTTCAGAGTCATTTTCAAAAATTAATAACTATTGGCCTTCACCTCGCACCGATGTGAAATTTTCATTTAAATAAAGTTCAAATCATCCTCTAAATATAACTCCGCATATGTATTATGGTAAAATGATAAGATCGGGTACTTCCTCGCATGTGATAACTTTCGAGATCAGGCCGGCTTCTGAAATGCAGCATTCAACGGCGATGCCGCGTCACACTAAATTGTTATGATTGTCATTGTTTATTATTATTTCGTCGAGATTTTTCTTGGTTCGGGATACAAGGTCATGAGCTACCCAATGGAGTAAAATTTTTTCGCAAAAACCTTTTCGTCTAGGACTAGATGCTGTGACGGACGGACGGACGGACGGACGGACGGACAAAGCGAGGACAAAAGCGCCTTCCCGTTTGGAGAAGTGCGCTAAAAAAAACGCCCAAAATTGCCCCCCAGAGGCATTTCATATAACATTTTGGTAACAAGTGTTTCTAGACTAAATAGACCCTTCTGAATTTAAAAATGCCTGTTACCAAGGCGAAATATTGACCGGAAGTAAGATACCCACGATAGTTGAAGATGGCGTCCAATTAGACGAAACGGATTGTTTTCTGCCGTATCTTTTTAACCGATTTACCGATTAAACGTAAATTTCATACAGATAGTTCTTAGGTGCGTGTTCATGATTTGATGGAGAAGAATTTCAACAAAAGTATCCAGTGGCGTAGATACTGGTTGGTCGACTTTTCTTCTTGTTCCGCAATTTTTAAGCTGCATGCTGTAAATTTTCTAAAATGACCGTAACTCTGAATTCTTAATTCAATAGATTTTCTAGCGAAACTTGAGATAATATACTGGTCGACCTGTGAAATGGAACACTTTGAGTGGATGTGGAATGAAAATTATTGTGAAATAATAGGAAATTAATAGATTTTGTAGATGTTGCATTAACTAAAAGACATTCTTCCACTTCCATGATCGATTGCCACCGGTCAATGATACTCTCATGGAATGTCCATTTCTTCACTCGCATGATTCGCATCACTCAACTTCGTCTCGTATTCAAACGTCAGGCTTGTGAAGAAATGAGGATCATTCCTTTTCACTCGCTGTATAATGACTACGCCTCATGATGGCAAACACGGCTTCGAACCTGAAAACGCGTTCTTGTATCGAGATATACTATTTAACGCAAGAGGACTCTATTATTGACCTATTTATTATCTCACAATGACTCCTATTTCTCACAGCTCAAAACTGACATGGACACCTGTGAGTAAAAAGGCTCGAAAATTTTTGTTTGCGGCTGTTGAGAAACCGGAGTCGCAACCACTTAAACAGCTATATGTAGGACGCTTCCTTCTTGCATGTACTTACGTCGTAGGAAATTGGGATAAGTAATGGAAAGAAGGGGCATTTTACAGTGAAAATAGTGGTTTCCCCAGGAAACTACTGTCGACGAACGTGATGTTGTGGTGGTGTCTACCTACCGTGAAAAGTTGGTGGCTGAAGTCGAGAAGTAGTGGTCGTCAACAATTACCAATTTTTTTTATGTCTGGATACTAGTTCTGTTGAATGCTACTTAATTTCCTGAATCTGAAAAGTGCTCTTGTGTTGATACTATCTGAGGAGCAAGTCCGTCTGAGTAATCGGTCGAAAATTAAAGTCAAACGGCCTTGCAAACAAGTCTACTTCCAGATCTTGTAGAAATGAAAGACTTATACAGCCCATCATTTTCAGATGTCACTTACTTGTAGCTAATGATTTACGTAAGAGTTTCGACAGCATTACCCGTGACAAAAATACATCCAGTTGACTAAAGTTCAGGATAAAGAAACGTTGAAAAACATGTTTTTGTTGTATAAAACTACTTGAAAATTGCCTCGAATCGAGATGTGGAGCCATTAGTTAAGTTCTAAATGTGGAAAATAGTTGGAAACGACACCAAACTTGGCAATATTGATTCAAAATCAACACAATTAGAAAATCACTAACACAGGCTGAAAGGCCTCCGGCTAGCCTTTCTCTTCAGACTTAGTGACACTTGGCTTGTCAGTTTGGGACGACATGAACCTGGTGAATCGATATGGGGTGTATTTGAGCTCACATCAGTGACAGGTTGAAATTCTGGCATGTTTATTGTTGATTCTACTCCCTCCCCTATTGCAGCTTTCCTGTCAAAATTTCGAGTTGGTAACAGGCATTTTCGTATTCAGCGAGGCCCAAATACCCCATAATGCCTTGTTACCAAAATGTTATATAAAATGCTTCTTGCATATGATTTTTTGAAAAATAGTTCTAGTCTATCTGTCATTACATTGGTGTTTCATGTATATCTCTCTATTCTAAGGTAGGTATTGCATCCATATCTTGAGGAATTACAGACTTAGCAATGCTTTAGGCCTAGGGCTGTTTCACCATCATTGTAACTGAACAAGAAATTTTTCTCCGTGTATTTCGCAACTGGACACCTCATTTGGACATTTAGTGGAGTGATTGACTGCTACGTGAGAATGTTGTTTGGAGGACTCTAGGCAATTTTTGCTACATGACCAGGATGTCGTTATAAAAAGCACTTCAATTTATTTATATCTATTGTGTCTGTAAGGTACGTGACTGCATACGTAGTCCGTATCTGGATTTGTTTCAGGGGTCATTTACATAGACCTTAACCGTATTAGTAACAGCAACGCTAACCTTAGTGTAGAAGTTTGGATCTGTACGTTCCATCAGTGAGGCCAAGAACGCAACTAAGGCAGGTTCCTGGTTTCCGGTCTAGGTTCCGACAACCTGCTTGCGTTGTGTTCTCGGCCTCACGGATGAATTGTTCAGGTTCAAACTTCTACACTAAGGTTAGCGTTGCTGTTACTGTTACGGTTATGGTCTATGCAAATGATATTTAAGGGGAATAAAGGTGTACTTTCAAAAACTTGTGGCTGTAGTCGTTCTCTAGGCTCAAATGTTGGAGGACGGTGATTGGAGAAATTGCTCATGCATGCATGGTTACAGAACTTTATCTAAACCATTCTAGTATGCGGTAATAAAAGCGCTGTAGGGAGAGACTGAAGGAGGCCGATATAAGTTAGCTAGAATTCTAAATTATGAAACCAGCACTTATCGAAGATGGTAACCGTCACATCTTCGATAATTGGGAGATCTTTTATAGATTGTAGAGAACAGAGGTTGCTTAGATTTTTTTGTTATTTGTAGTATAATGTATGTGACAATAGGCCACGAAAGGTGGCAGTCAACTACCCTTGTCTTGGAGGCAATCCCCAAAAGCCGCTAAACTCTTTAGTGCGCTCTTCGGCAAATAACGTGTGCGCTCTCAGTTACCACTCGAGATCGAACAACAAAGTCAGCTGTCAAACGGAGAACGGCGAATGAGCATCAGCGCCCAGAGAGAGCGAACGTTGCCCGCCGATCTACGGAATGCAACTGAAGGTAGCCCGGCCGGTTTTTACTGGGTCACATTATATTGACTTTACTCGAATTTTACAAAGCCACCAGCCTCCAACGTTTCGCTTTTTTCGCCATTTTCTGGTCCCAGCACCGCTTTAAATTTTTCGTTTTGTTCGCTTTGCTTTGCCGGTGCTGCCGGCCGAGCCAATTTCCACCGAAAGTTGCGGCGTGTGTCACTTGATCCATATACGACGCCCATCCGCATGGAAAATTCAGGGCGAACAATCAACGGCCATAATCTACCACGAGTCAAAGCAGATTAGCCTCTGCAGGGATGGTTTCCATCAGACGTTGAGTTCCAGACTATGATGATGCGATGCCGCCAATTAAACGGCCATTTTATTAAGTGGCAACAAAACTTAAATTAATTGAAAATAAATGAGTCGTAAACATTGCGCTGCTTTCCGGCTACAAACACCATGGCGCAAAGCAAGAGAGGAATCGAGAAGCATTTTAATTAAAGTTGTAACTTAAAACAGCTTTTCTATTCTCTTATTGCCTCCAGCTCAGCTATGCTTTCTTCACGAAGCTCTGTGGTATATGACGGAAAGTCGGCGATCCACATAAAAAGCTCAAAAGCTCTTGTGTTGTGGCTTCTGCGCCACGGCGGATTAAGATTTATTCATTATTTTATAACACTTGGAGTTTTAAGCACCGTACATAGCCAATTCCAGAGTCGTCTGCTTGCCTAGCTTTTATTGATTGTGTGCGAGTGCGCGCAAGGGTTGAAGCCGTATTCTCCTCAGACGTATTTGTTACCTTTAATAAGATAATGCCGAGTTGGATAAACGATTATACCGCACATAGCCAAGTGTAAATGGCTTACGGACAGAGTCATGAAACTTTCGAGCACCGGAGGCACTACCGAAGTACACTCCCAAAGCTATTTTCTTCATGCTCAACTAATATTTCTGCGTAATATATCAGAAGTGGCAGAAAGACTCGTCATTTTTTAACAATTATTTAGATTTCATCTCCAGGTATACAGATGTTCCAGGTTTTTATGAACAAAATTCGAGCACAAGGTCCTTGAATGATGTCATTCTACGAAATGCGACACTACGACTGATACAACTTCGCAAAGTTTGACTTTTTTCACTGTTTTTTGTCACTTGCTCATAAACAGCTGAACATAATGTGACTCTAATTCTAGTAATTTAACAGAGCTATGTTTCAACTCATTCAGGCCTATACGCTCATCTAGTGATGACGTAGGTTGGTGTAAGTCAGGTCGGGGTGCCGTTGCCATGGTAACCATGGATGCAAACCTGAAATGGCACTTGACGTTGACATTACTTGCGTCAAAAATTCGTCAACAATAAACGGTGTTATCGGCTGTCAAAAGTAACAAAATGTATAAAAGGCCGTTCCAGGTAGAAATCACCCTTTTCTCAGCGAAACACCGTGGCAAGGAGGATCAAGTGCAGTTTAAAAGTGTATTCAACGTCAACAAACTGTCGTTCCGGGTTTGTACGTCACACTGATTGAGCCCATTCTGTATTATACAGGGTGACCCAACGAAAACAGAACAGAGGGGCTTTCGGGCATTTCACATAATTTTTTCGAAAATCAGACCGGTCGATTTTCATATCGAGAGAGACATCTAAAACATACATTGGCAAATTTCTATCTTCAGCCCTCTCACCTCTACCCACCTCAACTTTAGAATTTCAAGTGACACCATCTACTTTGCGATACATCAAATCAAAGAGGATCAAATTCTTTTTCTGAAAAAAATATTTCCAAAATTCTCAACCCCACTCCCCATCTCCCCAAGTTTCTCTGACTGTCCCATTTTATATCCTCGACCCCTCAATTCTCTTCGATTTGATCAGCGTCATCCCAAATAGAATCTAAGAAGAACATTTTCGGTGGAGAAAAGTGTAACCCAAATTCACCCCCTTCCTCTCCCCCACCCCAAAACTCAACAGACACCACCTACTTTGTGATATATCGAATAAAAAGAAATTGATCTCTCTTTATGAGAAGAATTTTTTTTTTAATTTTCAACCCCTCTCCTGATAAATTGAACATTGCGGTGGGGGAGTGAAGGAGTGAATTCGGGTGGCACTTTTTACACAGAAAATTTTCTCCCTCGATGCCGTGCAGGATGACGTTGACTGTACTGAAGAAAATTAAGGGATGAAAAATATTACATCGGAAACCCTGACAATTTTAGGAAAAAGGACGGTGGGGTTGAAAATTATAAAAATATTTTTTCAGAAAGAGAATTTAATCCTCTTCAATTTGATGTATCACAAAGTGGGTGGTGTCATTTGAAACTTCGAAGTTGGGGCGGGTGGGGGTGAGGGGTCTGAAAATAGAAATTTGCCAATGTATGTTTCAGATGTCCCCCTCAATATAAAAATCGACCTGTTCGAGGTTTTTTCAAAAAAATGAGGTGAAATGCCCGAAAACCCTTCTGTTCTGTTTTCGTTGGGCCACCCTGTATATTCAAGATTTTATCAAAATGTATTGAAATCCTCTAACAAGTATTGGAATAGAATTTTAGGCTGTTTATTGAGACGAGATCAAGTCAATACTTCTTGCTGAAATTCCTATAAAATGTCAATTCAGGTCTACAGGATAGGCCTGATTGTTCACCTTCAAGTAAAATTTCTGCAGTATCCCACCCTCTATATTACAAAGTTTGGTGACAAGTGATAAAAAATAATCCGAGAAAAAAAACACATCTGAGAACTCAGTGGTTGAATCTCCTGCGTAAAAACCAGGGGGGTGGGTGACCGCCGGCCGGGGTGAATAATGCCAGTGGGCGAGCCGCTGGTGGGTCTCATCTAAGTCTAAGCCGGCTGAAACTCCTCTTCGAATAGACATTGGCAAACCCCCCGAGTGCACCACACATCCAACCGGCAGTACGGCAATGTATAGACGGACGAAGTCGGAAATGTACGATCGCGGGTGGATGTTTCGGACATCTACATCTGCGTCGGGGGTTGAAGGCATAGTTCAGGTCAACCGTACGCTTGTCGGTTCCAGTGCTTGTATAGACCTACCATCAAACATCCAGGCATCACATTGTGGTTCGGTGAGTCCGCCTGGTCTGCGAAAAGGTACAATGGGCTCAATAGCAAGGCTCACGTGCCAGGTGGAACAGTGTTCCATCAACCTCCCCCAATACATTCAGAATGCAGAAAAACCTGGGACACTGGTGTATACATAATACACTATACACGTTCTGAGCGAAAATGCGTTTCTGGAACTGAACCAAATAGAACCGATTGTGTAACACCTAGACTCTGGATAGGGGATGATAGGTGAGAGAAATTGAATAATGAATCGACGCTTCAGTGGGAAGTGCAATTTACATAGGCGTTTCCTGTCATTTCCGGCTATAACTACTGTGTTTTATGATGATTAGAATACTACTTATGCAGCTCAATAAATGGGTAGGAATCAGACACGATTGCTTGCCAATTACAGCTTCATGACAATATACAGTTACACGGTAATTAAAGTTAAAGAGCTTTAAACGCATATATAGCAGAGATAGGCACGAGGAAGCATTTACAGCTCTAATTTGATCGCTTAGTGATTTCCAATTTCGTGTGCTTTTGATTGCAGTGAGGATGGTTACTAAGCACAAAAAAATTGTCGACGGTTCTTCGGGTACAAGTAAAAAGCCTGCTTTTATCGTTTCACGCGCCGTTAAATCATAATAATTGTTATTATACAGAGTTTATTGATTATGTCTTGATGGTATCCGGTTACCTGACGCTTGACGACGATTTTCAGAAAATGTTTTTGTAAAATTGAAAACCGCTTACCCACAGCACGAATCTACTTTGTTTCACATGCCTTGCTAACTGAAGTGGCACCTGAAATTGTGCATGCTCTTGCTGACTTGCATTATAATTCATTGCTGTTGCACCTCAGACCCGCAATTTTTCCCCAATAACAAGAACCTTACCATAGAGATCTTGGCAGTGTTAATTTCTTTGTTGCAACGTGCATGTTTCCCAACAAAATATCCAACGCGTCATTCCTAATGCCGTCGTCGGTGCCACAGCAAAAGCTCAGGTTATTTTAATTAGAAACGCCGGGACGACCGCATCTGCGGGATGTGAGTATTCGCAAAGAAGGATTTGCGTCTTTCATTCAAACCTGCATGCATCCCATGGTGCAAGTTTAATGGACTTTGCTTCTGCCACGCTAATATAAGCCAGCCAGAGTCATTTGACTTGTGGCCCGAGGTTTACTTTGCTCCAACACATTGCGCTGTGCACGGAATTAAGATATAAAGGAGGAGATCACGAAGAAATCTCGGCCGTGGTGTTTCGATGCAGTCTGGAAATCAACTCGGATAAACATAGGATTGTTTGCGGGAAACAACCATTAAACTCCCAACAAAGTAACACACACCGGGAGCTTCTATGCACTGTCCACTTCATGAACCAGATTTTGCCATCGCTCTTGTCTGGCACCGAAAGCTGTTGTGTTCTTTGTGAAATTGCCAAGAGAAGTGTTGACATTGTACAACCACGCATCATAATATCTATCGCTAGGTGATCCTCGTGCACGTGTTCACTTTAGCAAGAAAATAAAGCAATTAGAAGTTCGACGCAAACTCCGCACCTTTAACCAAGATAATTACATATTTAATTTATGGTTAAAGAATGAGTTGATGCCGGAACTTGGGCCAAGAAGTCGGTGTTCAATATTTAATTTACCATCTTTACCCCAGTTGAAAGTACCTATCTATATGCCGATCAGCTTTTAAATTCAGCACTAGAACCGTAATTTTCGTACGTCAAGTTGGCGATTCTGCGATAATTGAGGATGCTCAAGTTTGTAATGTTCGATCATTTTTTCCCTAGATTTTACAAGCCCTCAAAGGTAGTGATCGAAAATTTAATAATTTTTCTAAATTTATTGCTATACCTCTACTAAGGATCCAATATTGCTGACAACGTAAACCAACTTATATAGTGCAACAGTACCTAGTATTATTATGTAGGTACTTGAGATACATTGATACTATAACTATATACAACAAAAGGTCTAAAGGAAAACCACAGAGAAACTGCTTGACGTAGCTTAATGCGAAAAAGTATGCAGATGTCAGCGAGGCTGATCAGTGGCCATCTTAGGAAACAGGGTAGAGTAGATACAGCAAGTGGGCGAGTGCGAAGTTGACTATGGAGATGTTTAGGAACTACAGGTCTAGCTCAGATGCAGTTTTTGATAGCCATTCTCCGCGGATACCTACTCCGCGACGATGTGGTTCATGGTCCGGTTTCTCAGTTCCACACTTAGAACTTGGATCTTCTACATATCCTTACTGATAAAACTGAAATCTGCATTTTCCCTGTCCAGATTGTATCCTATTGAATCCATACTTTCCTTGGAAGGGAGAAGCTCTTCAGATCCTCTACAATCGCTCTGTTCTTGACTGCAGCTTCAGTGTCCCATTTTTCCTTCCAGTGTCTTTTCACCTCGAAATCTGCAGTATGGATTTTTGGCTGCGATGTTTAAAATCGGCAGCCAAAAAGTCTTGGTAGATTTGACAACTTCAGCGAAGATCCGCATTGCTTGGTTAAGAATAAGTCAATGATGTTGTGTGTCTGCTATTCATCCAAACAGGAGTGCAGCTCAGTATTCCGCTGTCGACTAGACCAAGACAATGGTGAATATCTGAAGAGTAGTGGCGTCGACACCCCATGTAGTTCTCGCAAGTCTCTGAACCAGGTTCATTCGTGTCTTCGTCTTGGCACTGAGTCTCTCCAAGTTGAGCTTGAAGGATAATGTTTGGTCGAAGGTCCACCGAGGTAGTTGGAGTGGGTTGTGCTGCAGATGAAGTCCGGCCATCAAGGCTGACATTGAGGTGATGAACTGCTTCTCTGTTGTTCAGATGAATGGCTCTAGTCTCTATCTCCCTCGAGTTCGGATTTAATCCTCATTTCTGAAAGAAAGATGACACAATTCTCTTGAAAAATCGTAATACATATTATTTATTTTGTGGAGAGATGTCATAGTGAAAAATCACAAGATTGGCAAGTTTTTATTCTGTAAATAAAATTGTACCTAATAAGAAATTTTGGAACATATGTTATAAATTTCTTTGTCGATAGGTATGTGCAGTAAAAATGCACAATTGGCAGTATACGCAGTGGTCATTCTAACGATTTGTTGCAAATCGAGGTGACAATTACGCATACGATTCTAAAAATTCTTGTCACATTTCTACACAAAATGCTATCTTGCATAAGAAATGCTACTCTGTTTAACACCCTAAGGTATAATGCAATACTTGTGTGGGAAGACCGCGGGGCTCGCCGCAGTGTTTAATTTCGATCATGACAGGCATTGGTGAAGGTGGAGGACAAAATAAGTAAATAATTCAAGTACCTGATTATAACTCTATAGGTCCATAATCAACTCTTGGAATTGAGTTTGGGACTCTTCTACTTACCTGAATTTTTCTGCTTGTGTAAGACATCAATAAAATTCAATTATGCAGTTTGTTCACGGCAAAAATTTTTGAATGGAATTCGGCAGCAAGTACTAAAATTCTCTGGGAACTCTGAAGTTTTGATTGTGCATCACATTCTTGACAAGTTTCAACAGAGGAATATTGCTGGTAGATTTGAACACAATTGAAGTCATCTATCTGCTATTGGTCTATGCAACGTTAATGAATCACCCTGTAGCGTGAAGAAGACCTCAGGTTATAATAAGCGCCGCAACAGCGCCTTTTTCTGGTGGTGATTCAGGCATGGCCCCAAGCCGTTGGTAATTTGTGGAAATTCCTTGGAATCCCGTGGTTATCCATTTAATTTGAAGCAATCGTATTCGGTGAAAACCTCCATGGTAATCCGTGGAAATACAATAATCAGTTGAACGTTCTGATGTCCCAGTAATTCACCCGAGGATTCAGTCCTCATCGGTCCTTTGCATCTGACGAGAGCTTTGAATAAAATAAATTAGCATGCACCTAAGTACTCAGAATTGCTGTACAAGAGTGTTGCTCGTACTAACCTTATAAATATACAGGCAGAACCATGGATGGCGATGGCAGAACCGAGGGCAGAACACTTTTTACATACATTTGTTGTGCAGTTGAGTTATAGAGAAGTGATGTGAAATTTTCCCAGGAATGTAAACAACTGTGACACTTATCTGACATCACGACAAAACAACGGTCAAGGCAACAGAGCAGCGGATATGATGCAAGGAGACGCCAGAATTGGCATTTCTTGTCAAAATTTTCTAACCTCTCTGACTTCCGCCCGTTTTCGCGCAACTTGGTCTATGAGAGTCCGTTACACTCTAGGCAACATGGCCAACTGCGTTTTTAATTCTACTGAATTTAAAACGTGATCGGCTATAATAGTCTTGATTCAAATTAACTTTTCTTGCCGCAAGATGACTGCCAAAAGCAGCATGCGTTGGCAGTGATTGGTTGCTGTTGTTGTCTCACTTTGACGTCATTGGCAGTTTGGTCGCCACTACTCATTTCAATCTGCATTTGCAACCATATAAAGGGTGTTTTTTTTAAAGCTGAGCGGTTATGAACTTCAATAAAAATTTAACTAGCCAAAGGAATTTATTCATAGTATGTTGTGGACAAAGAGCAAACATCCAAGATTTTATATTGAAACTTACACCAATTTGTCTCAAAGATTTTATCCAATAAATGACCCCCACGTCTTTGAACGCAAATTTACGACCGCTGCAATAAATCATGCATTGCACGGCGACACATTTCAGCGGGAATCTTAGCAATGGCCAGTCGAATTCTGTTTTTAAGGTCATCCAAATCTTGCAAAGGATTCATGAAGGCTTTGGATTTCAGAAATTCCAATAAAAAGTAATCCAGGACGTTAAAATCTGGAGAACGCGCAGGATAAGCAACGTCTCCATTTTGCGAAACGAGTTGATTTGGAAACATTTCTCTCAATAGATTCATGCTCACGTTGGCTGTATAAGACCTTGCTCCATTTTGTTGGAACCACATACCGTCAGGAAGCTGCAGCTGATTCATAGCATCACCTGAGAATGTCTGGAGCATTTCTGCATATCGATAAGAATTGATGGTAGCTCTGTTGCCATTTTCTTTTCTTATAAACAGCTGTACTGTTCTCACGCGATCATCAATGGGCCAGCACTCCATGTCATACAAAACTTGAAACTTATGGCTACAAAATGATGTGACATATGAAGCTGTTTGACATCTAGGAACATCATAGAAATGAATCAAAACCGCTCAACTTTAAATAAAACACCCTTTACTTTGGCGGAAAAAAAAGAATAATATCGTGAATACAGGATGTCCAGAGAATGGCGTTAAAGCTCTGCAGCAAGTTGTGCAGGAACCTTCAATCATAAAAATCAAACATAAAATAATTTAAAAAATCGTCTGACTTTCATTTTTGAAAAAGCTTTGGGTCAAAAACTGGTCCTTCGAATATCAATTTCCATAGCTTCTGACTCACCCTATATATAAAAAAAATTAATACACATCCAGTGGTAGATATTTTTTTCTCATAATTCTGTCAACAGTAAACTGAAATCTTTTGAATTAACAAAATTAGAAGGGGTCAAAGAGCCGTCCCTTCACCCTTAATAACCCCAAAAATGAAAGTCGAAGAATTTTTTATCATTTTTTCAGAGTTCCCTGGAGGAATTGTGGTTCCTCCAGAATGTAGCCACGACTCCTCACTGGCAATCATTTTGCACTTACGGACACCTGGCATTGTCATCATCGGGCTTCCTAGAAGCCTTCATCGCTTGCGAACCGAAATTCACCGCGTTTATGCACTTTTTCGGAATTTGCATGTAATAAGAAATATGAGGGGACGGTCGCATTTTCTCACGAATTTCCATTGCGCCCATTATGCAACGCGCGACAAGGAATTTTACGAGAGTCTAGCGGGAACGCGAAACCGCGCAAGTGCTGCACTTTTATGAGGGATGTGCTCTCGCAGGCAATTCCGGTCTAAGCCATCGGACCATGACGACGTCCATGCAGGCCGAAATGGGATTTGGCATGGTATACTGGCATTAGGCCCGAAATCAATCACGAAGATTATCTCATGTGCAAGCGGGCAGCAACAGGAGCAACCAGAGGCCTATAACACTGTGCCATAGGCTGCACTAACCCATACACCAGATCCCCTGCCCTCTCTCGCAACACACACATACACAAACCGGATAGTCGAGAAATGCTAATGCGATATCTCCTGAGCTGATTGATCTGCCGTTGCACGGAATGTAGTCTCGGACCGTGCCACGGGAGGTTGGTGGAGGGTGAAGGAAGAGAAGGGATATTATCTCCTTGCGACCATAATAATAATTCCCTCACATGGCACGCCACAATCACTCCGCAGAGGTGGCACGTATGAAATATGAATACATTCGTAATGAGATCGGTAAATAATGCCCTCTCTACCTTTTTACTATTTATGTATGCGCGGCTCAACACCAACACCTCGTATATGCCTCGTTCCTTTGTGGGGAACCTCTCTCGTGGTGGAGCTCTGTGCACAGACAACCACGGAATCTGAAATGTGGCAAATAAACAATGTTCCCGTGCGTTGCTTTCGCTTTGGGTGACGGTGCTGTTCTTGGAATGCACAAAAACTCGATTCGATCTTGCAGTTCTGCTGAATTGAGCTTGACAACAATTACTGTATGGTCTTTTTGCGGTTCTGAATGCTAACTAAACCTGTAGCTCTTGCAACAGTTCAAAGTGCACTAGTCTGTTTTACATCTAGGCGATAAGAGAATAAACTAATAGTGCACTAGTCAAAGTTAATCCTGCATTGGGGAAGCGCCAAAGGAGTTGCGGAATAGGTTATTGAATACATTTCAGTTCAAAGCGTCTAGACGCGAAGATACTGGAATACAATGCGATGTATCGCTAAGCTCGCACAGTCCCGTACTGGGGATGCTTTATCGTCTTCGGAGGTTACAAAGGCAGGTGAATCACGATGTGTTCTAGAACATCTCAACTTCGCATTCCAGAGTTAGTGACTGACTCGCCGAGGGGAGTTTTGTGTCCGTTATATCTTCTTGCATAATCAAGTAGATCAGAGCGATGGTGAGATCCGTACTTTGTCCGCGAGTTTGTCCCTTATCAATATTCAACTAGGGAAATAGGCTGGCGTTGGTGAAAATGTCCCCTTTGCACTCTTGGGTGTTGAGGTAGGGAGGGGGTACCTTCTATGGATCCTAAGGGTGTGGGCACAAGAGGGCAGTACTCCCTGGCGGATGTACTTCATGGTTAGTAATGAATCTTGAGGATGTCCCCCCGCAGTTCTACATCAAAATTTGTGAATAGGAAAGGGGAATTATAACCACAAAAATTTACCACGGTTTATGGTAGATATACAGGTTGATTCAAAAGTGTCGGACCATCTTGAAGGTGCGTAATATGGTGGAGTAGTGAAGTGCTAGAAAGCTGTTGAAAAAATTTTATGTCTTTTAGTTTTGAAGTTATGGAGGGACAAAAGTTGGTCCTTTGATCGCTTCTATTTTCGTAGTTTCGAAAGGTTTCAGTAAACTGTTTGTGGAAAAACAATGAGTACAAAGAATCAACCTCTGAATCTGTAATGAATTTCTGTTTTGTGTACAGGGTGGGTGAGTCATGAATCCTGAAAATTGATTGGTACTAAAAATGTTTGCAAAACAGTCACAGTGTCACAGTGGTCCCATGGCATATGTAGAGCACAATAAAACACAATTCATTTCAATAGAATTCTTTTGCTTCTGGTTTTCTAAGCTGTATTATAGCTGGTTATAGCTAAACTATATTCATGTAGTTTATGAATCACCCTGTTCAGAAAACAGAAATTCAATACAGATTCAAATGTTGTCTTTTCATACTTATCATTTCTCCATGAATAGTTTACGGAAATCTGTTGAAACAACGAAAATACAACGAAAACAGAAGCAATCGAAGGACCAACATTTGTCCCTCCATAACTTTGAAACTAAGAGACATAGAATTTTTAAAAAAAGTTTTCAGCACTCTACTACACCTCCATATTATACACCTTCAAAGTGGTCCAACACTTTTGAATCACTTTGTATGTATAAGTAAATAAAATGATTAACCCTTACTAACAGTAGTACAACAATGAACGCGCGTGTCGCCGAAAGAGGCCGCCTTGACTTCTAGCTCACCGTTTCGGTCAAGGCCAGTCTAACTAAATATACAGGGTGATTCACAACTTATGACTTTCCTTTTGAGCGGTTACGCGGCCTGAAAAACTGGACTCCATGTGTTTAAAAATAATTCGAAAAGCTATATGGTTCACAAGAAAAAAAATTGAAAATTTGGCAAACATGTGTTGGACTGATAGGTTTATTTTTCCATCTGTTGATGAAACATACGATTCAACAATAGTACAACAATAAGCAAAAATGTTTCTACTTATGTAAACACTTCTCCTTTAGCAACAATTAGAGGTGAAAATAAATAATTTGCCAGTGTCAACCTCGACTGAAGATGATTTTGCCTTACTCCCTTTCATCGTCTCTTTGCCACCCATCGACTCATGTGACCCATATGCCATGTATCCTCGCATTTATCGCTAATGTTGGCATTTATCCTCTTGGGCTACTACCTACCTGATTGTTTTTGTACCCGCTACTTGTAAATTTTAGTTAAATTAGGAATTAGGTGATAATAATAGTCAACCAACGTCATTCTTGACAACAATACCCTATTATCGATCATCTATCATCTAACCATTATTGAATATGTTTCCATAGTACCAGATCGAATAAGTCAATATTTCGATTTTTTTTTCAAGTTCTTTCAAACATACATCAAAAATGTATATTGATGTAGATATAGCCCGTCGAAGAGGAAAGAACCGTTTTTCTTCGTATAACTTATGATTATGAAGCATTAGACCAATCCTGCGTTCAAATCTTGTGTAGATGAAACCTTGAATAGGTGTATGTCCGTCGATCACCTAGTGAAAATTTTGTACAAAAGGCCTTGTGGAGTTAGTATATTGGAAATAGAATATCTGTTGGAATTAATTCAAACAAAAACGATTTTTTTATCATGGTTAGCTTTCAGTTCCCTCTTCAACATATCAAAAGTCCTCAACTCTGGGACTGCTACAAATTAGTATACAGGGTGAAAGTTTATTATTTTTCCTTACTTTCTTTCTTTCTTGGAAAACTGATGACTGAAAAACCCGGTTTTAGGCTAGTTTGATAGGCCATAGTCTTCCAATAAACATATGAAAAATATACCACCCAGCCACTGCTGTGTAAGAAGTTACAGGGTGAAAACTATTTTTCATCTTTAATTTTTTTTCTTGGTGGAACTGATCTAGATTGAAGCCGGTTCCAGTTCTTTTGCAAGCTTATAATCCCATACTGAACATATGAAAAGGATACATCTCTGCAACTGCTGCTTTTCAATTTACAGGGTGAAAAGTGATTTTCACGTTTCAATTTTTTTCTTGGTTAAATTGGCTCACACAACAATTACGACTGATTTTTCTGTAAACTTGAAGTTTCTAGTCAAACATATCAAAATAATACATTTCTGCTACAGCTACGTTTCTTTCTTATAAATTTAAATGTTTGGGTATATTCGGGTATATTGCATCAGAAATTCCAAAAATCTTGGAACGCAGCCAAACATTTAAATTTGTAAATAAAAACGTAGCTGTAGCAAAAATGTATTATTTTGATATGTTTGACTAGGAACCTCAAATTTACAGAAAAACCAGTCGCAATTGTTATGTGAGCCGATTTCATAAATAAAAAAATTGAAACGTGAAAATGACTTTTCACCCTGTAAATTGAAAAACAGTAGATGCAGAGATGTGTCTTTTTTATATGTTCAGTATGACATTATAAGCTTGCAAAAGAACTGGAACCGGCTTCAATCTAGATCAGTTCCATCAAGAAAAAAAATTGAAGATGAAAAATAGTTTTCACCCTGTAACTTGATACGCAGCAGTTGCTGGTTGCTATATTTTTTATATGTTTATTGGAAGACTATGGCCTATCAAACTAGTCTAATACCGTTATTTTCGGTCATCAGTTTTTCAAGAAAAAAAGAAAGTAGAGAAAAATAATAAACTTCCACCCTGTATACTGATTTGTAGCAGTCCCAGAGTTGAGGACTTTTGATATGTTGAAGAAGGGACTGTAAGCTTGCATTGGTAAAAAAATCGTTTTTGTTTGAATTAATTCCAGCAAAGCACCTATTTTTTTCTATTTCCAATATACTAAGTAGGTTTTGGGGGATTGCGTCTTTTTAGCCCCATATTTTCGACGCCACTGGATTTTGTTGAAAAAGCATAAGATTTTTGCTATTCTGATTGAATTTAGATGAAGAATCTTGCATTTTCGTCAGATCGGTAGTTTCGGAGATATTTTTGAGTTTGAAATTTCAAAAACACCGAGTAGGTATACTATTAATTTTTATCATATTTTATTTTGAATGGGTAACTTGGTAGAACACGACAAAAAAAACTATACCAGATTTTCAAAATGCATTTCCTTATCATCCAGACACATTTGGTAACTATTTTTCTTCTAAGAAATCCAGTTTTTTACCTTCAACGTAAAAGGGCTATATCTTCGTTAATATGCATTTTTGATGTATGGTTTTTGGGTTTATTCTCATGCTCATGTTTTCTTATGCTCTATCGATGACTGAAATTTTTCAGATTCATCCTCGACCAGTGAACAGGGTCTCATAATTAGATGTTAATACTTTGCCAGCCGATTCTACGCTCAAAAATAAAAAAAATAATACCTATTTACATAGGTCGAAAAAGCTTTATAAAGGGGGCTACAAACTATGAATGTAAGCCCATGAAGATGGTTTTTATGGCCAATCAGATAAGGTAGAAATCAATGAAAAAAATTACTCGGGGGTGGGGTAAGTTGGGGGTAAAAATGGCCCCGCTGCTCTTGTTAAACTTCCATAGCTTTCCCCGTTTTTGGGTAAAATTGCTTTGAAATTTTTTTAAGCCAAAGAATTGAATTTGTGGACGACTGACTTTTTTCTGGTTCCCAAATTAGACTAAAATACTCCATAAGCTTATTGCACAGCTAAGACCATGAAGAAAAGTCGTCGTTTATTTATTTTGGTCATATTACTATGAGGAATGTTCTACACAACTTTAAGGTGAAATGACCTTGGATTAACTATACTCTGAATGCAATAATTCATTTTTTTTATGATTAATGCATACAACGCCCTTGATTAATAGACAATAGACATACAAGGATAATATTCACTTATCTAAATCCCACTGTCAATAGCAACGGAATAAAATGGATGTAAACAACAAAATCTGACAGTTGTCACTTCGGACTTCTTTTTTGTGATAATCATCAAAATATCACTCGTGCTCGAGATTTTCCCAAATAATCTTGGCCAAGCGTTCCTCTCGGGCTGGTTGTTCCTAGATAGATGCCCTCCTCCTACGGAGTCGGGCATTTATCGCTACAACCAGCAAAATTATCGTAAAAATCTAAGCACTTGTGATATTACTGTTGAATATCGTATGAATTCTTACTTCTTATTTTCGTCAAAATTGTATCTGAAAAATTTGTTGATACCTTTACTAAACGTCTTGAGATAGGAAGAATACACGAATATCAAATTATCATTTCTCACCCCATTGTCAGAACTAAGCTGAGGCAGGGGGTGAAGTCACCCCTCCGAAAATTTTAGGTACGGCAGGAGCCTCGAAGAAGCTGAAATTAGTTATACTTTTTCAAATACCTTAATACTCTGCGAAATTAGAAATTAGGGGTAAAAATCAGCCCCCAGCCTCTTTTACCCCCTAAACTAACTAAGTTTATGGGTTGAAAAATGATAATCCAAATTTGGTGTTCATGTATTCTTCTTCAAATCTAAGACGTTTACCAAAGGGATCAACTTGTTTTCCAGATGAAATAATAATTGTTGACGAAAAAGAAGAAAACGTATTTTTCACTCGTTTCAACGTGAAAATGGATCATCTACACAACATTGATCATTTTCATTTACCACCGTCAAAAAAATCGCCACTCATAATTTTCACCAAATCTAATTTTTGTTATTGACACTATAGTATACTATAGTATAGTATACTCACAGTTTTGTGAAAAATTCACACAGAAACATGCATTTCACCACATAGCAAGTGGTAGTTCCTTCTAAGCGATTTTTACTAGTGTATGTCCTCCTCGAATTGTGCAGCGAAAAATTGTAGGTGGGTCCTATTCAAGAAATCACCCTGTATTCTCGAGCTCTCTAAGGTTTTGTACATATAGGTATAGCTTTCTAAATCGCCGCCAGATCTTCAAGAAACCAGAATTGCATCAATTGCTTTGCTTTTTTGGACTGATTATAATTTCTGGCCTGAAGCAGACACAGCAAACTAGCAGTACTCAAGCTGAACACCTAAGAACCGCCTCCTGGATTTCGACTTGGTAATTTCACCTTATGAAACTGTGACCTGCCCACCTGTCCTATTGTTAAACTCTTCATAAATATGTAAATGTAAATAAGACATTTTCAACAAATGCCATCTCAAATTCGCTTTTTTGCAACAATAAAATAACACCTGTTTTAACATTCTCAGTCATCATGGTCTTTGTGTGGGGCAACAAATCAACATTAATTAGGCTTAAGGTTATACCCGCTGATTCACTTTAACCCGCCACACCACTTAATGACACTAATTTCAACCGAAATGAGCCAGCATTCGAAAAAATAATTAGCACGCGATGAGTGAAATTACCTACCACAATGGAGCTTTGTACCTCCGAAATTAACATACTTGGAACAACAATAATAATTCATAAATCGGCTCCTGTCCGTGATAACAACCGCCGGCTTTGATATGCGCGTATGCAGCAAACATTTTAATTGCATTTTGGAGTATGTATGCTACGTGCTCCACGGATCCGTCTTTGAATCATCAATGTTCGTGCACACGTGATAGGCACCTGCCGAGTGCCGATACGTTGTTAATCAGAAACCGAAAGAAAGAAAAAAAAAACAATCCAATGGACAATATGCAAATTCGCTGTCGAGCTTTTTCGAAAATTCCAGCGTGCAAGGTAAACACCATGGTTTCATCATTTTCGCACCGCAAACACGGTGGAAACGTGCTCGCGAAAAGCCACGACCACCAAGGTGTTAATTTTAATTTCGTTTAATTGTTATTGCCCTGTGCCGTTGATACGTACAAATTAAACATGCAGGAGTACCAGGACGGAACTTTGTGTTTTTCCTTCGCTTTGGAATTCCGAATAATTGCCGCTATTATTTTTAATTATGCAGCTAATGACGCGTATGGGCTTTAAATTTTATTTTTATCTCGTTTTCTCCATATGGTTCAATCTGTGCGCTGTTGCTGTTCGAATTTCCAAGGTGTGGTACACCTTTTATAGGGGGTTCATCGTGTACGTTTTGGGTGTTTTATTGTCTTGTTGTACATTGCACCGTAAAAAATTTGTGTAATTTTTATGGGCCATAAAATCACTCCAATTTAGAAGCCTGTCGGAACTCAAAATACGGTTTTTTTAATGACTCGCACCCAGTATGGCTTTTCATCAGTTTTAAATCAACACTTTGGATTTGTTTTGGGACTGCCACTGCAACTGTCCCGCTTCCTTTGACAAAAAGAAAGCTACTTGTCCACACTTGAAATATAGAGCTGTTACCATAACCATTAAGCATTCTTCCTCGCATTCTTCACTCTAGCTCTAGCAGTTACGCATCCAGAAATGTTTATCGAGAAATTACTCATCAGGCGCCTCCCCTGTGTTCTTTTTCGAATCAACTTTTTCCAACCAACTTTTTCAATTATCACATTTCACATTAATTTTAATAACATGTGGGGCTCTGCTTGCGCGGACAAAGAACTTTCATAATAGTGTGAGCTTTCATCCAGGCTCTGGGCTGATTAATACAAAGGGTCTTATAATTATTACAATCCGGAGAGACGGTGAAAAAAGGACGTGGTAAGCTGTTAGCCGGCTATAAAATACAGTCAGTGATCTGTTACGGCGTCACGATTAAGCGCAGGAAGCAAAGTGTCATCTCAGATAATGATGATTTAAAGGAAACTGCGGTTTTTACCTCTCTGTCTCCCATAGCTTTGACGATCAAACGTGATTTTCAAGCGCAGACATCTTAAGCCAGGAGAAATATAGGAAATTTGTTTCCAACTTGTAATAATGCCTCAATCAACATCCAATTGCTTGCCCGGGAGAAGTCAGCCACCTGTCACCAAACCTTAGGCGAACCGGAGACGACAGATAACTTATTTTAAATATAAAATGCGTTTCCGTCAGAGGACCTGAGTGTGATTTTAAATAAATCAGATTAGCCGCTTGTTCGAGTCGACCTATTGTGGCATTATGGGGTGACGGCTTTTATACCCGTTCCATTCTTCAGCTATTCAATCAATCGATATTCTATCATATTACCATTTCAAATCAATTATTATTTATTATTATTTCACTATACACTATACAATCATAAATGCCGTTCGAGGCGAAACAAGTACGAGAGTAAAATAATTACAGCAAACACATATTATTCTTCAAAGCCTAATGACAATGAGTACAGCTAAAGGCAAAAGAAGTGTCATCCCTACTTCAGCAGTCAGAGGTGTATTTTCATTATCGCCCCGCCCCGCTAGGTTTGATGATTCACATTTACTGAAAAAAGTACTTAGATATCATGATAACAACTCTTTTCATCTTGTCTAGTCTTGCTATAAAAATTCTTAAGTAAGCAAACATTGCTGGCAAGTTTTCAATCGAACTATCAGTAATTTTCTTCAATAGTTTAGCCAGAATGCTGAACACAAGACGGCTAAATCTTTTTTTCCGTGGTTTTGTATTGTTTTGGCGCGATAGCCAAGCGCGTCAGTCTGTAAGTATCCTCAGTACGGGCGAAGCCATATGGAGCTAATTTCGCTTGTCGCTGAGAAATCGAGTTCCTTGATTTAGTTGGAATGCTTGCTAAATGCAAGAAGGCGTCTCATGCACGTGCAATTTGAACAATGATGCCAACCCCATGGATCTTGGTGGTCGTTAAAGAAAAGACCCCTAGCCTATGTTGGGATTAGGCATAATTTTTGGTATAAGTAGTGGAGGATAACTTTACCGGCGTCGGTGTTCGGCCCAAGCAGCGGTAGTAGGCCGACATTTATTATAACAAATAAAAAAAGAGATTTGTGGAGTTATTCTTCATCTTAAATCGAGTGACAAATATACCTCCCTATTTTTCATCATTACCTACTATCAGTATTATTATTCCTAAAATTTTTTTTAGGAATAAACGAACCCGCTTCTTTCTCTTGTGGACTTGAGATAGAGGCGGTGGTTCTACTGGTTTTGAATTCTAGCCCAAGGCGCCAAAAGTACTAAAGCCGGCACTGTATTCAAGAGTGTTTACAGTAATGAAGCTCATATATTATTTAAAGCTAGTAAAAGTTTATAGATATCTTGAGAATGGCTCTATTGACAACACCCATCATTCTAATCGTATATCGAGTCACCCATTGTTATGACACCGATCAACTTCCCCTAGCGGTTTACTGTACTAGAATGGGAAAATATAATACAGGGGCCCTGTCACGATTAGTAGGTATATAGAATTTTACGCTTGTGACGTCACGTTGCTTAGCAGTAGTCTGTCAATGGTGCTTGCCATTAGTAACATAACATAGTTACGTCTGTAACAACGTAACATCCCAATCATGACTTTTCTCATCGTGGTAGGCTCTATGGCTCTCAGTGAAAAAGTTCCTACTCCTAATCTATCCCCTGAGAATTTTCAGGAAACCTCGGGACAGGACGATTTTATATTCGGGAAAGACATTTATTGACATGAATTTAGTTTTCCTGCTCCATCCGGTAGGGCGACCACCCTTTCAAAAAAATTCAAATTGGAGCGAGTGTTGAGTAGATCTTCTCTTTACTTTCGTGCAAAAATATATGAAAATCGAACGAACCGTTTTCAAATTACAATATTTTGACATTTTGGACCCGCCGATAGGATTTGAAGAAAAACGATGGCAGTCTGAAGACATCGGTCGAGAAAATTGCTCCATCTACAAGCCCACAATCCCACACATACCTAGGTCGAAGAAAAATCTCACTTATGAAAGTTGAGTGTATATGATTTGATGACTGGACAGGACACGGAGAATAATTTGTGCCTAGTCCGTAGCTTAGAAAGTCAGTAGCTTAGGATACTCATAGCACAGAATATTCGCAGATTGAAAGGTTTATAGCTTAAAATAGTCCATTGCTTGAGAATTTCAATTGCGGAATGGTTCATAGCTTCGAACGTTCGTAGCTCAAAATGTTCATAGCTTAGAAAGTGGATAGCCTAGAATGTCCGTAGCTTAGAAAGATCATACTTCCGAATCCTCCGTAGCTTAGAAATTCCATAGCTTGGAATGTTTGTAGGCTAGAAAGTTTATAACTTTATAATGGTCCACCAGCTTGGCGAAATGCGCGCATCGGTAAGCAAACCGGGTCTTTTTTTTGCGCTGAGCATGTTTGGTCCTGCTAAATATTTATATGGACTCCCCTTGATTGGATGGATATTCCAACAGATGTGCCTTTTGGTGTTATTGGGTCACTTTTTAACAAACGCGACAAGCTCACTTTTCTGACAGACGCTCTTTCTAAGATGTGGCATTTCTAACAAAACGACCGCCGCCCTAAGCTACTGGCATTCTAAGCTATCGACTTTTTAAGCTACGGATAAGAGTGTATGGTCTTTCTAAGCTGTGGGCATTCTAAGTAGTGAACATGCTGATCTACGAAATCTCAGCTGCGAATTTTCTAAGCTGTGGTGTGGACCGTTCTAAGCTACACGGAAAAAAGTAGGACTGCTATTTTTAAAAGCTCAAGTATGTAATTCCTAGTGGTCCAGAAAACATTTTGGTGACAACGTATGTGGGTTTGTAACAATTACATACCTCGTTTTCGAAAAAATTAAGGTTGTAAAAATCAATGACCCAGGTAGGTAATAACGTTGATGGCTCAGGTATGTAATATCTGACGATCCAGAGAGCAGCAAAGAAGGGCACAGGCATGTAATCGAGTAAAGAGCCAGGTATGTAATATTTAATGACCCAGGGAAGACTAGATAACGGCGCAAGTATGTAACCGCATAAGTTAGAGCCAGGTATGTAATATCTGATGATCCAGAGCGACGACTAGATATAGTGGCGCATGTTTCGCAGATTCGCTGATACACATTCAAAAGTAGATACCTACCTACATGCACCATGCACATGGTCTTCTTGGAACTTATCTGCCAGAGAATGTTGTAAGGCACCAACTTGATCAGAATATGAAAATACCGGCTTCAAGCCAACTCATACTAAAATGTAATGAGAAATTCGTTGCGAGCTTTCACACTATAGCTGTGGTATGACAAATGCTCCAGTGTTTGTTCTGGAAGTGCCCACTGGCACAGTATTTGACTCCCAGTGGGTCATTATATCTTTACTCGAAGACGATACCTACCGGACTGACTGGCGTTGGCTTCAGTCTGGCCTTTGCTCCACAGTCGAGCACGTGATTGGTAAAAAGAATATCTACCTAAATGTGGTCATTACATATCCCGGTCATCACCAGAAAGAATTGCAAGTTGGGGTATGTAATTTCTAATGGTCCCAGGACTGTGTACGTCGCAGTCATTCATCGCAGACGGAATTGCAAGTCTGAGTATGTAATTTCTGATGCTACCAGGAGTGTGAGCGTCGCAGTCATTCATCGCACAGTATTATTGATGGCAAGGAGTAGTCTTAGTTACAGACTTCAGGTATGTAATAATTACAGCTTTGGTGCAGCACTGATTGAAGCCAACAATTGTCTGCATTTGTCGCTGACCTGTCTATACACATTTTACCTACTTGAGTCAGTGATGGTCACTACCTGTCGGTTCGGAAAACAGTGAACTGTAATATTTGCTATCCTGGGGTGATACTGGATAATGCTGAAGGCAGTAGTTTCTTGAATTACCACCAAAAACTCAATCTTCACTACCAAAGTTGATAAATATTGACCACCTGGATATTCACGTACACTGAGAGAAAAGATTTCGAATATTTATTATGGAAAACACAGACTCGTTTATTGTTAACAAATGCCTTATTTAAATACGGCTTAATAAATATTTATTTGCATCCACCAAGCGGATTGTTTTGATAGCGTTGAAATACCTTGTTTCCTGTTATTTAATATTTAGTTATAATTACAAAACATCAGTTTGATGATGTTTTATCAATAAGAAACGTGAATAATAATAAGCAATTCGATTATTGAGTGGTAACGATAGAATATTAGCTATGAATAATATGATCTAAATCAGTTTTTATAGGTAATTTTATGCATTATTGCTGGCTATAGATGATTCTGTCAAATCATCATAAATCATATTAAATCCATTATCAATAGTTAATAATTCGTTTAATAAATACAGGGTGACTCAAAGTGTCGGACCACCTTGAAGGTGCATGCATGATATGCAGGTATAGTACAGTACTGGGAAGTTGTTTTAAAGATTCTAAGCTTTTTAGTTTTGAAGTTATGGAGGTACAAAATTTGATTTTTTGATTTCTTCTATTTTCGTTGTTTCAAAAGATTTTAGCAAAGACTCCATTACATATAGTGAAATAATGGATTCGAAAAATCAACCTCTGAATCTGTATTGAATTTCTGTTTTCTATACAGGTTGAGTCATAAACTATTCTGTTTTCTATACAGGTTGAGTCATAAACTACAAAAATTCAGTTTTCCTAAGAGACCAGAAGCAAAGAATTTTATAAAATTGAGTTGTGTTTTATTGTGCTCTACATAGGATATGGGACTGTTTGCAGGCACTTTTGGAAAAAAATAATTTCCAAGATTCATGACTCACCCTTTATACAAAAGAGAAATTCATCACAGATTTAGAGGTTGATTTCTGGCGCTCATTGTTTTTCCATAAACAGTTCACCAAAGTCTTTTGAAACAACGAAAATAGAAGCGATCGAAGAACCAACTTTTGTTCCTCCACAACTTTAAAACTGGAATACAATAGAATCTTTTCAACAACTTTCCAGCACTCTACTACACCTCTACATTACGCACTTTCAAGATGGTCCGACATTTTTGAGTCACCTGCATAAATAAATTTGCTTTTCATCTTCAACGAGATACTGGACAATGAATGACATGGGATGATACGACACAAATGACACCATGCACGAATAATGGCGCCGGGTGGAAATCTCTCACCCCACCAACGCATTACATTGGCAATAATAAATAATAATATCCGAAGATACTCTAGTGATTAAATTCATTGAGGGTGACTTAGCGATTGTTCATGAATAATGCACAGTTATTATTGGGGGATAAATTGTGCCAGAGTGAAGTGAACACAGGTATATTGTTGGTTAAGAACAGGTGATTGTCCGCCAATATGTATTTGTTTATAGTGATTAAACCGGCTCAATCACAAACAAAATGTGCAATTTGGATGTAAGAAATCATTTTGTGGGAAAGTTTGACTAATATTTGATACGGAATAATATATTTATTGAATCTTATGAACTCTTATGAACAACTGGCATAATAAGCCCCTTGGTTATAATGAATAAGTGATTTTAAAGTAATTATTTGATGTAAACGACATATGGTGACATATACTTTGTTATAGTCTTTGTTATTAAATTGGTACGAAACAAATATTTATTACCTATAAATGAAACTTTTCTCTCAGTGTATTGAAATGGTTGGTAGCAATTCGGATATTTAATGACCTAAGCCTGTAACGCCTACAGATTTCCGCTAAAGCATTTTTCTCCGTGTATGAACCTTTTAAGCTACGAACATTCTAAGCTATGAACCTTCTAAGGTATGGACATTGTAAGCTATGAATATTCTAAGTCAGAAACCATCTAAGCTGTGAGCTTTCTAAGCTACGGACCATTCTAAGCTACGGATCATTCTAAGCTAAGAAGTTAGAATGGACTTCCTAATCCATCTTCTGATCCATGGACTTTTCAAGCAACTTTCAAGCTTCTTTTAGCTTTTTTATATTAAATTTTTGTGTTTTTTCAGATTCCTTGTTTTTCAGCAAAAAATACTGCAATATCCTTGCTTTGTTTTTTTTTTTAATTTTGAATCATCACTTTTATGAAAACTGACATTAAAAATTGGAAAATATCTTACAAAACTCTGACGAAAATATTATATTATGGTTACCATTTTGAGACTTTTGAACTGATAGACTTGTATATGCATCACTCCTATAATAAATCCATGGTCCACCTTTCTACCTTTACCCTACCCTAACTTCCCTGTTCGCCGTGTAGTTCCTAACGTCCGTCCTGCCGTCCCTCCATACTTGTTTGTTGTTTGCCATATTCTCGAGAACAAAGCGAGGGTATACACAAGATTCCTCGATTTCTGAATTTCTGAATTTCGAAGAATTCTCGGGTCATGTCCAAAGAGTTCCTATAAGACTTCCCTAGATTTCCCAAGAATTCGTTTTACATTGAGCAGTGTCTGGTTTTGTCTGGCATTATTCATGGCTCTAACGCGTTTCCAGGCCTGACTCTCATACAAGACTGATAATGGCAGTGTCTTTGGTTTCAGATTCTCGAGATTGTGAGAACTTGGTTGTAGCGTAATATTAGAATAATAGACTAGACGAAAGTGAAAATAAAGGCTGTTCGTCCCTATCGTTTGCAAAAAGTTATTGACGACGGTAAAATCACCCATCAAGAGTGAGCAATGTAAGCATGCACTATAAGGGAAAACCTAAACTCAAACCCCTGTAGGTTGAATCAACATAGCCAACAGAGCGCCCCATTTATTCAATTTATCACCAGTAGATTTCGAAAATATGCATAATGGATCTCGGCATAATAACAAAGTGCATAAATATAGAATTGCGACTAGAATAATTGAGATTGGTAAAATATTATGGTAATTAATCAAGCATATGCGCTTTTACATAATAGCGAGCATAATTATTAATAATTCAGAAACTGCATTACGGGTCCGACATTGCATTACCATTACCGGTCGGGTGTTTTTTTTTCAAGAACAAACGATATTTCAACGGTAAATGGACTGCATAATCGATGAGAATTATGTTATTGGACAGTGCAGTATAGGGAATAATGGTGGGCGGAATAAATGATGCCAAATTTTTAAAAGAAGCGTGGACTGTTACGAGCACGACCATCATCATTCTGATTGCTGCTTCAGTGTGACAGGGCAGGTCTCCATTCGAAAATAAACGATCTCTGTTAACAATTTTTGTCACTTACACAAAATAACAAGATACAGAGAATAATATAATGCGAGGTTAGTGTGGTGATCACTGATCAAGATACGCTAATATAGAGACGTTGGTATAAGTCATAACATTCACTTTCTTATCAATAGAACATTCTTCAAACTCGACCAAGTTTAGATAAAGAAAGAGCATGCTGGCTAATAAATCATGCTAGCACAATAGAATAATAACAATTTATGAATATTTATCATGTGTTAATGAGATTTGTTTTGTTCATTATATTCGAGACACCTGCAAAGCGAACATTTTTATCAACACACAGTGGGATAAAAGCTTAATTGAAATATGATTGTCTGGTAGGAGGATATCATCACCTGCGCATTTAACGCTAAAAAGTACCCGCTGAGAGCGCTCATAATAATATGGAACGAAAAACGGAGCATTTTGCAGGGCCGTATAATCTTCTTATAAATACCGTACAAATGTCTCTGGCTAATGTTGTGGTTAATTCGTTTAGTGTTTTAAAATACAACACCCCCGCACACATACACACGCATACACAAACAGCGAGTTGGAAAAAGCACATTTTTATCTGTGCAAATAAGCTTTAAGGGTAGTTAGTTTAATGTAATAAAAGCACCGGAATCATGAGGATGCATAGTTGGCATTACCTTTGAAGGTATTACCGTGAGATTACCGTTAGAGTTAGTTGAGCAAACAAAATGTTTAATGAATGCAGTCCCGCAGCGCAATTAGAATCCAAATCCGGCATCATATACTTCTAAACCTGTGGGTGCGAGGGGGAGAAGAGTGCAATTTCTTGCTCGCAAAACCCAACCGCATGGAGAAATTGGTTTTTGAGTTGTCTCAGTGAGATTGTTAATTAAAACAGGTGAAGAACGACGGTAGCATGTGAAAACGAAAGCAAGAGGAGGATGCGCGAGAGACAAACGGCGTTCTCTCAGGTCGTGGATCACTTTATGCCTACCGTTACCGCATTATTCTAATTGATCCATAAAGGACGTTCCTGAAAGTTAATTGAAACGAAAGCGCATCTGAAAATTATCAACAACAATACCATAAGAAGGATCTATTTTGTAGACATAAATGGATTCTTCGAATGGTATTTAATGGACTATTTTTTTCAAACGTTTATTTCAAATCATTTGTTATAAATATCAAAGGTACAGTTGCTGTTATTCAAAGATTTGGAAAGGCTTCGGCCAAAGTACAACGACGCTGCTTCTATGAAAATGGTTGGTTATTTTCATTTCAGTCAATCCAATTTTTCCGCACTGGCTTTTGCATGTCCATTTGCTTTCCTGTCCCAATCGCTGCATTTTTATACCAACACGCATGTTATAATGCCCAATCTCTCAAACTATCGGCAGTCTGCGGCACTGTTGTATCTCCGACAAATCATAGTCCATTCCGCGTGTTTTTCGTGTTTTTCGGGACGATCAGTCTCTCCTTATTCGGACATGGCAAATTCGCCACTCATCATTAGGAACTGTTTTGTATTTTCTACTCACAAACATTGACAGACAATCAAACAATAATTATTAAATTTTACAATTTGACATTCACGTTATCGTTGTTATGGTGAGTGTATCAACAGCCAGTTTTGTCACCCTGCAGAGGTTTATTCAGTAGCAGCAAGAGTTTTGTCACCCCACCATTAATTTGCCATTGCAAAACTGTTGACATTGGTTGTAATGGTAACACGTGGTACTAAATACAGCGTCGCTATTGGTTTAAAACGTCAAAAAAAAATAGTCATCACAATTATTTTCTCACGTTCCATCCTGTGTACGAAAACTGCGAAGAAGACATTCCGAAGACAATTTTCACTTGGAATTTGTTTTGTCGTAGGTATAGTATCAGATGAGTACATAAATAGGTATACTTATATCCCATTCACTTTTTATTTTAAGTAGAATGACTTTTTGGAGTAAAATGAAGTGACAAGCTGGAGCGCTGGGAAGATGCGACTAATGGTCGCTGATAGTTTCGCCCCAAAACTTTGCAGGTGCCATCAGCCGTAGCCGTAGCCCCCCCAGCTTGTCAATTCATTTTTGCTTTAAAAAGTCGTTCTACTGAATTTGAAACATGGACGGCATTATACGTATACCGTATGATCAAAAACTTTCCTCCTCTAGGCAGGCTGTGGCCTGGCCAGAATCAGCCTCGTTTGTCTGCCAATGACCAGACCACACCTTTCTAGAGGAGAAAAGTTTTTGATCATATGGTAGAATCGTTGAGCACTCAATTGGACGGACGGGACGCGGACGGGGCACGGACGGACGAAAGCTAATAATATTTGGTGGCGATATTGGATAACGGAAAGCTTGCAATCTTCTATGCAAGAGCAGAACCAGAACCGCTCAATCTCAAAAATTACCCCTGAACATTTCTTTTCGCCGGTAGTAGAGTTGACGGCACACTACAGGGACCTGTGGGCGGGGCTAAATAGAAAAACAAAAATCGTTTTGAACGAGTCCTTGTGTTGAAATAGGGGTAGCAACACCGTCAGCTGGAGTGGTGGATCATTACCCGGTAACAGGCAAACCTAAATTCCGACTGCAAATCTAGGTGCACCACTAGATGAACTAAGTTCGCGCAGTTAGGCTCCGCCCACAGGTTCCTCTGGTATTCCGACTACTCTACTGTTACCGACAAGAAGAAAGGTGCACATCCTTTCGGATAATTTTCTGGCATGTTCCATAAGAGAGACTGACTTGCTGTGATAGAGCTCGAATTGATGTTCTAGGTGCCGCCATTTTCAACTCCCAAACGTTCTCAATATAACTTCTTCAGCTCTCCTTTTTGCTGAGACCACTCCCCTGCATTCTTATCAGTCTTATCACACTGCCTGTTTCCCTGAATGACGACGTACTTAGCCTCAGCGTAACACGGAATTGTCCACCATTCAACACAACATTAGGATATGTTTCGCGGAACTCGGCGACACCGTCTTCTACTGAATAGACTAAGTTACCCGTCGACTCTCTGTCCAATGTGAAAATATTTTCCGATCGTGAAAGCTCTTTTTTCATAAGTGAAAATCATTTCTTTGAATTTCAACTGAAGATCAAAAATGTCACTGTGACGTCTAACGTCGCCATGGGCGATGACTACACGAAGATGGTTCAGAAATGCCTCCAATTTAATTTTGGTTTCCGAAGACAAGCCTGACGGGCTTTTTTTGCGCGATATATTTTGTGGATGATTCATTACAAAAAAAATGAGCCTGTACAGCGTACTTCAAATTTGCTATTTTATTGTGTCATTTGAATACACAAGTCTAACAATGAATATTTGTCTAAATATATTCTTTTATTTTGCTCTACAAAATTAAAAAAAAAATGTAGTGCTACGTTCAGCCGATAAATTAAAACGCCAAGATCGAGCGGCATTTGTGACGTCACCAATCCCCAACCAATAACGCAAGTTTGCGGGGCGCCAGCTGGGTGGGTAAAGTGGGATTGTGTGTGACAGCTCGACCAGTTTGCAGTTGCCACGCATGACACGAGCATGAGTGGTGTACTATCATGCCAATGTAGTACGGTATGGGTGAGGAATTCAACGGCTCTCATTAATGAGTTCATTTAAACCGAAGTTCATTGCTTTGTGACATACACAACTATTTGTTCAATCATTTAAGTTATTTTAATCTTTGGGCTTTTGCCATTTACACGCAAGTTTCCCAATTGGAGAAAATTTCTACGCCACTATTAGTTCCTCTAAACGCAGTTTGCCACACGGGTCCCGATCGATCCGATTGCATGGGGCAAATTAGCTAATTGGAAAATCGATTTTTGGTTTGCACGTTTTAAAAAAGATAATACATATCTTCGGAACCAAGACCTCAATCAGCTATCTGTCTTAACCAATTTTACCCCAAATTGCACAAAGAATCTGGGAAGCATCCCTTAAAGCGATGAAAATACGTTCCGCAATGATTTTCAAACGAAAAGAAGTGACACATGAGACAATTAAGCAAACATGAACGAATTCATGAATTCCAACACTATACTACCCTAGACAATGCATTAAAAAATTGATGAATCCTAATGTTAGGTCCTTGTAAAATGAACAATTAGTTATAAAGAACAGTTTTACTTGTACTGTTGTAAACACAAAGAAATACATTTCAAGTTCCATCCAGCACTTGGCTATAGATCTGGCGTGTAAATTGGAAAAGAAAGTCGTCCAAAAAATGTAATGAAACTTTGATTGATAGTGATACATCAAATTTACATCAAAGTGGTAATGAGACTTGGGGAGAGTCAAATGTGAAATTAATAACGTTAGCCCGTCACTTAGCGATGCGCCACTACCTGCGGCATATTTATCTTTGTAAGCAGAAGACAGAATTCCACCATCATGTAGCATGATCGTTCAGAAGACTAAATTTTGACAAAGCTGCGTTTAATATCGTATATTAATATGCTATTTGCATATAATTAGCGCCGAGCGAGACAGAGGCTGACATGGTTCTACTAGATCATGACACACGGAAAACGGGCCTTTTTTATGGGTATGCCCGCGCTCATATACGTTTGAATTGGGGCCTTTATGTACGGAATGCCGGCTCTAGAAGCCACCCATGGATCTGGGTGGTCTCGTGATTTGATGCACAGTGATTGTTGGGCGCCCCCGCGTAATTATTGTGTTTCAGTGTTTCGGATCTTATAAACAAGAATTTTCGTGTGTATAAACGTACGTTAGAAAATTGCTAGGTTGTAGAATTGGGAAGGCACGGCCAATTAACTCAACTATTCATGTAAGATCACGCCTCCTCCTATTGATTTCATCGTTTTGACATGTACCTAATGTGGGTGCGAGAATCGCAAGAGTTGGCTGTTGTGACGCCCTGATCGTGCCGGCGACATTACGTTAGACATTTTTATAGGTATAATAATGTACATCAAGCACTTGCACTTTTCTGTTGGTCCGATTTGAAAATTTAAGCAAATAACCAATGGACTAGCTGCAGAATATTCTGAGTCGGTGCCAAATTTCATCAAGACCAAAATTTATGACGAATGATGTGTTCCCTCTAAACGATTTTTGAATTTCCGGGATTCCAGTCGAAACAGCCAAAATGTGATTTTTTATTGTGAATACTGTACCGGGTGATCATTTGAAATTTATCCACCTGCAATAACTCCCGATTCCTAGTGAATATTTCTTCGAGTAAAAACAGGTAGATTTTTATATCAAAGGGAACATCTAAAACATACATTGGCGAATTTCTCTCTTCAGCCCCCTCGCCCCCACTCAACCCAACTTTGAAATTTCAAATGACACTACCTACCTTGCGATACATCAAATTGGAGAGAATTAAATTTTCTTTCTGAAAAAAATATTTGCAAAATTTTCAACCCCACCTTCCTTCTCCCTATAATTTATCTGACTGTCCTATTTTCAATTCTGGACCCCTCAATTCTTTCAAATTCAGTCAGTGACATCATAGAAAACATCGAAGAAGAGGATTTTCGGTGGAAAAAGTGCTACCCAAATAGACCCCTTTGCTCTCCCCCACCTCAACTTCAAAATTTAACGATACACCACCTACTTTGTGATTTATCAAATTGAAGGAAATTGAATTCTCTTTCCGAAAACAATTTTTTTGAAATTTTCAACCCCTCCTAAAATAAATTAGACATTTGGAGTATTTTGTGAGGAAAATTGGGGGTTTTAAAAATTTTGAAAAATTTTATTCATGGAGGGAATTTAATTTCCTTCTATTTTATGTATCACAAAGTAGGTATTGCCATTTTTGATTTTTGAGATAAGGTGGGGGGAGCGGAAGAGTGAAATTTGGATGACATTTTTTTCACAGAAAATTATCTATCTTGATGCTATGCAGAATGATGTTGACTGCATTGAAAAGAAGTGAGAGGTCAAGAATATAAATTGGAGACTTAGAGATTTTCAGGAAAAAGGGGGGTTGGGTTAAAAAATTTCTAAATATTTTTTCGAAAAGAGATAGACAAACAGATAGACAGATCTCATTGACAAAATCCCATTCAGGGGACCAACATTTCAAGAAATGATACCAAACATGCCTTATGTTTTGAAATTTGAGGTAAAGGCAAAAAATCCACAATGGCGGAAATGTCAATCCAATTCTGATGACGTAGTCCCATGTTGACTGAATAGAGTAAGAAAGAACCCTCTTTCAATGCTAAAAACCCGAGTTTTAGGAGTAGTACCAAAAAATACGCTGCCAATTGGGCTTTTCTTCACCCCTAAACTGAACAATAGGAACGTGTTGCAAGTCAAATTGCTCAGAATTGTTCAGTGAACAAGCCTACCAAGTGGCGTCATCTTGATATGAAAAGTTTTAATGTTTTTGCGTTGCTACAGGAATAACATACAGTATTCACAATGAAAAATCACATTTTGGCTGTTTCGACTGGAATCTCAAAAATTCAAAAACCGTTTCGAGGGAACACATCATTCTTCATGAATTTGGTGTTGATACTCCCGAAAAATAATTTTAACAAGAACGGGGGTATGTTGAACTTTTATCAATTTTGCACTGTTCTGTTAATCACCGTCAAAAGATTGGACGATTCAGAACTTGAAACAGAATCAGAATCGTTTGTGCCAATCAAAAGTTACAGCGGTTCAAAATTGGGTGAATTTTTGCTTTGTAACACTTTCATTGTTGAGCAGTTTACTTCCACAGCGCTGTCATTACCTTAGCCTTGAAGATAGCTGCAGACGAACACTGCATTTTTGACTTGGGATGCGCGCTTGTTTTGTTTATATAACAATATCGATTATTAAATGCTGTTGAATAACCTGCTGTTATTCACATTGTTCCTGATAAACTACCCGAAACCGTGATGACTTGGCAACCTCCTGCCCTTGCTCGCTGCTCCAGAATCTGCGCAAACGCCTCTCAGCTCTCCTTGAGCGAAATCGGCTATCGGCGCCAAATCCAGATACGTAAATAATGACTTTAGGACATTAAGTACCTGAATTCGGCACCCAAACTATGCTGTAGGTACTTTGTTGAAATAGAAGAAGTGCCTAATGCATATTCGCAATGTTTGAATACCCACCGGCACTGGAATAATCGGACATAACGAAAAAAATCTGAGAATGATGAATGAACACCAACAACAAGTATACTTGTATCTGCGCTCTGCTGCATGGTTAGTTATCATCCATATTCCATATGGATAAGAAAATGATGATGGCTCGTCGAAGTAAAAATAATTCCTGCATGGTGATGATGCCGGCCGGTGTGGTGTACTTACATGATATACCTCTATCTATGTGTGGAAAAAGTGCACAACCTACATTGTGCAAGAAGTTGCCGAGGCAGCGCTGGCGCTGCGCTTCTTTGAAACTATCCCATGGGAAGGAACACGAGAAAAAAGAATCATTATGCCCGGCGAACAGCCGCCGCGCGCGCTCTCTTGGACTTGAGGTTGATTTGAAAGAGCGTTCGCAACAGTATTTAGCGGCCCGCTTTGTTGTGTCGCCCATAAATTAAAAACGTGAAGCCGGAAAAGTACAATTTGAGATAATTTCTGTCGTTATTTTTACGAAAGAAATCCCACAAAACAAATTGCACGCAATCAAGCGGTAATGGTCGAAATAAACTTGTTAGGGAATAACTTCATTATTGTTGTGCGACTTTTGCGATTCCGCGCAATCCCCGATGGAGAGCTCATGACGGCCTTTGAATCCACATCATAACGGTTTGGCCACATGATTCACCATTTTTGTAGACTCTTTGACACGGCTTGATAACCCTGAGCTTTTATGTCTATTTCCCTATTTATAAGGTGCCATTTTTTTCAATTTTGTCATTTTTTGTTCCAGGTAAGCAATCATACCACTCAATATGTTGAACATTCCCGCATAAATACTCTGCAGCTGTAAGTTACTGTAAGTTATAATTATAATATTATAAAACACACGTAGGTATACTTGCCACCTAGGCTTATAGCCAGTTCCTGGGACGCCATAATTCCTGAAGAGCCTAATAAATTAGTCAAGAACAAGTTGACGGCTGATTTTTTGTTGGATTGCTTGGATTTCCAGTCAAGTCAAGTAGGATTCTGAGTCAAGTATGTACTAATATTATACTTGACAAGTACAGGGTGTTCACGATAAGATTCACCCCCCTCCAGTAGATTCCCCTTCATGATATTTCGAAGAACTAAAAACTTTTCTTCACGATTTTTACCAGGGACCTTAAATCGATTCTCTAAATGTTTTTAATTGGTACCGTATACAGGGTGTGATATGTTACTTTTTTATTTTGAATGCAATACCCTATATTCTATTCCGTTATTTGGTGGAGCCTTTTGTTCTGATTACAAATATATGTGACACTTATGATTTATTTTGACAAGTAAGTTGTCGGAAAAATAATGAAATAGGCAGTCAAATGATTTTGTTTCGCGGCAAGATGGCTTTGGTTTCTACAGTTCACTTGAAAAAATGTTATTCTCGCAGCATTTTGTCCGCAGAATTCAACTCTGCATGGATAAATGGTCTAATTCGGTCCTAATACAGGGTGTCGCGTAATTTTTGATTTATTTGACTGCCTATTTTGTTATTTTTTTGACAGCTTCCTTGTCAAAATAAATCATAAATGTTATACATATATCTTTGTAATCACTAAGAAAGGCTTTACCAAATGACGTAATAAAATAAAGGGTGTTGCATTTGAAATAAAAAAGTTACATATCACACCCTGTATACGGTACCAATTGAAAACTTTCTGACGATCAATTCAAGATCCCTGGGAAAAATCGTTGAGAAAAAGTTTTTAGTTTTTCAAAATATCTCAAAGAGGAATCTCCTAGAGGGGGGGTGAGTTTTATCGTGAGCACCCTGTACATTATGACTCTCCCGTCAAGGCTAGATTCCTTGACTTGTTCCAAGACAAAAACCATAGAAAAAAATGTGTTTTTAGGCGACCAACACACAAAAGCTTCCGTTACATCCTTTTTAACGTCACAAAAGTATGTCTTTTTTTGTACGCTTATACCAATATTTCCCTTTTCGGCCGCGAAACCGAAAGCTCATTCGTTTTACTTTGTTGGGAGGCTAATGTCATTCTGCTTTTTTCACGTTACATAATTTAAGACCGATTCAGCTGCTGAATAAATACATCACGTAGTAGTCGGCGGTATACCTGATGATTAATATAGATCAAATAATCATTCAATGATCAGATCTAATAATTACATAAGTTTGACATATACAGTTATTTTCTTCATATTGAGGTTGGTGCTCACTGCCGTGATTTCAGTTGCAAGATTGCTATGCCATACTACATCAATGGTCAATTCAAAATTCGATGCTATAATGTCATTGTGAATGTTGTCGAAGGCAATTTCATCATTTTGTTTTGTTGGTTAGTCCATAAAATGTTCATACTGCTTCAGGGGTATACAGCTTCTGATTTCAGCGGAAGCAAATCCAAAGTTACCGCATTCGCAGCTTCATCAGTAAGTGCCGGCGGAGTTTGAGAAAAATCGCTTTCACTATACCCGATAAGTCGTTCATCATTAATAATTATCGAAATAAATACCGAAACACTTATTAAGGAGCAATTTGTTTTATACCACTTGTATAAACTACTATCATCATAATAATATACCTACAAATTTTGCTTGTAATTGTCACAGGAAACTATGTGTTATGAAGAAAAGCACTCTTGCGATTAAGAAATCAAAACAATTTGAACAAAGTATTTTGCTCAATTTTTTGTGTCGCCTAAAAAATATCGCTTGCAGCTCGGTCGGCCAAAAGGTTCTTCTTTGGCCTCACCTGTTCTTCACCTGTTCTGCAGCCTCGGCTACGCCTCGACTACAAAACTTCAGATTCGGCGGAAAACTATTACTTCTATGCACTGAGAGAAAAGATTTTAAATATCTATCATGGAATACATAGACTGGTTTATTGTTAACGAATGCCTTATTGAAATACGGCTCAATAAATATTTATTTGCATATACCAAGCAGCTAGTTTCAATGTTGTTAAAAAGTCTCATTTCTCGTTATGCGGTATTTGGTTATACTATACTTAAGAAACACTGCCTCGATATTTCTTAATGATAAGAATAAGAACAAGCATTTTTCCATCAACTGATACTTCCTTATTATTTGGCAAATAATCATTGCTTATGCTTGGGTACTATTCTGGGAAATTCGATAATATTTCGCTTCAACCTTTTGTAGGTAAGTTGTAATTTGATACACTTATATCAAATAATTGAACACAACTAATTAATCCGCTATCGCAGTTTGCTGAGGAGTCTGAGACCTGGCGACCATCGTTTTGATTTCGTCAGAAGCAAACTTAAAACTTTGTCATTATTTGGTCAACAACTGGCTGGTGTGATTCGGTGTAACTTACAAATTACAGCAGCTTCGAATGTCTCTTCCTCATCGGTTACGGATTAGTTATTTGTGCTCAATGAATTCATTGATGAATACATTTAAGAACTCACCTGCAAAAAGGTTGAAGCAATAAAATTGTCAAACTCTCCAAAAACTACATCCATTTCTGCATCAACCGCATAATGCGTACTGGAACGACGCGCTCAAGCACAAACAACTGCATGCGGCTAATGTCGGAGAAGCATCACCTTTTCATCCCATCGGCGCGCGGTGTGTAATTAATAAGTGATGCCACTGATGAATGCACTTCATTAAGGTTAATTTTGTAATTGCACATGGATATTTTACAACTACAATTGGTTATTCATGTCGCCTAAGTAAGAGACACAGTTGTACATTATTGGCCCAGAAGAGAAGAAACCTTATGCCAATATTCATTTCGTTTATAGTAATAAAAGAGAATAATCCCAAGCAACGAAGCTATCCACACAAAACAAATAATTTTAAATCAGAGTTTAAACGACACTTTTGTTAAGGAATACTATATTGGTTCCATGTTAAAGACAGATGTAATAGTAGTTTTCCTACGGCCACCCACGTAAACGTTACTTTCTGTACGGTATAGTAGGCGCGAAACTTGCCAATTGCAAACACTGTGCGCGAAAGTAAAAATATCGTCACTAGAGCCTTTTGCTTTCTCTTTTCAATGCCAAACATAGGTCCAGGGCAAACGATTCTCCATATTCCAGCATTTGGGGGGCGTCCCTGGGCCACATACTTCCCTGGGCAATGGGCATGCCACTGAATACTTTTTCGCCCTCAGTAGGTGATGGTCGTTGTTCAATGTCGAGAACTTCCAGTAATCAGTAATAATAGAAACAAAACAAATCGCGTGAGAATGTTGGCTGAATCCCTGATATTGGAATCAAGAGGGATTGAAATAATTTAGTTTTAGTAACTAGGTGAATCTGAAGAAAATATCTAAAAATCCCTAGCAACTGCCTATGTCGAACAGCGTTGCCGGTTGTTGTGAAATTTCTCGAAATTGGAGGAACTTCATCCGGTTTTCGGTAATTACATTTAATTTTCATAAAAAGTAAAAAAACAAAACACAACATTCGGAACTATACATTAGAGAATAGGATATCAGTAAGTAGTATCGATGAGTGTGATAAGATGAGTGTAAGTATCGATAGCGCTCGTGCGCAATTTTTCACACTCATGCGAGAAGTATCACTTTCGTTGCTTGTTATGTAATAAACTATTTCAATACGAGTTGGCTGTTACATAAGTGGTTTAGCCCGAGTTCTGTGAGAGGCTGAGTGTCGGAAAGCATCTTGTGTAACAAGCCACGAGTGTTGTACAACATTTTACGTGTTTGTTTCATTGCAAATTTAATTTTTTTTTTGTAATTTTTGAGGTCATTTTGACAAGTGTCAACTTGAATACATAAACTGTGATATCCATATACAACTTATATAAACGTCATTTCATCTTATGTATCACCACAACAAACACGTAAACTCTGTTTTATGTATGTGTTATTGAATTGTCTCATAATAGATACTTATTACCTATAATCAAACGTTTTCTCCCAGTGTGGCCTTGATACACAAAGTACTATTTTTTCTCCAATGTGCTTTTTCCTCATCATAATAATGAAAAAATAAACGCGGCAGAATATGTATAATCATTCGATTATGGGGTATCCGCAGCTATTCAAAGTTTTGACATTTATACTGTCATTCATTTTATTTATATTGACAAAAACTAATTTTCACCCTGACTTTAACACCCTGTATCTTGGAAACTAACCCAAGTAACATTTACCCGACTTCCGACCAAATTTTTACCAATTCCGACGTCGGAATTAGTACAAATTTTGGTCGGATGACGACCAATATTTGAAAGTCACAAGGCGACGTTGAAACATCGTTGCCTTTACGTCGGCAACCCGACGTCCCCCATGCAACTAGAACCGACGTTGGCACGACGTCGTTATATCCAACGTTGGCGCATCTAACGTCGGATGGACGTTGGGATTCCCAACGTTGGACACGGTTGGTATTTTTATACCTAATCCGACCAAATCAGTCTGCAGTTATATTTGGGTAAGCTTGCCGACGTTAGCTGACGTCGGCATACCCAACGTTGGGATATGCAACGTCGGCTGGACGTTGGCGTATCCAACGTTGGATTTGGTGTATATTTTTGTACCTAATGCGACCAAATTAGTCTGCAGCTATATCTGGGTGAGTTTGCCAACGTCGGTATATCCAACGTTGGCATATGCAACGTTGGGTATACCCGAAGTTGGATATGGTGGATATTTTTGTAGCTAATGCGATTTATTTTTTTTAATTGTACCGCGGCATCGCGGCAACAATGGGCGTTATTAACCGCTACACTAGGTGGCGCGCGCCGCATTCTTGCACACTTTTGGTGCAAACTTTTGGATATACGCCGACTACAGGTCGGATCAGGTCGGAATTGGTACAATAAATCACACCATAAGTCAGAATTGGTCGGAATTGGTCTAGTAGTTTATACTTGTATATGAAACTCAGTCGGATTTAGTCAGTATAGGTAGAAATGCCGATGCGGCCATTTTTTCTTCCAATATCAAAACAACAAGAAGAAGCCATGTTGAAGGAATGCCAATGAAAATCTTTGAAATTATTGAATTTATCATTTTTGAACTCAAGAAACGAAATTATGATGGCTATTGATTAATTAAGTATATATACATACTTCTTTGGTCTTCTCTTAGTTTGAAAAACGGTGTTTTCATTAAGGAATGTTTTAATATAAAATTAAAATATTTCAAGAACAGCCGAATTTTTGGTGGGCGATGATTGTTTTCGACTTGGAACATACTTGTTCATCAGTAAAATTTTCTTCGCATCAAGTTTTCATATCAACCAATCACAAAATTTCATTATTAAAGTTCAGATGCTCTGTTGTCTGTTATATCTTATACGGCAACATATTATATTGTGGTAGGTAGTTTTGGTCTGAATCTGACTGATGGTTGTAATAGGGAAACTTTACCGTCCTATATTTGGAGCTATATTTCTTTAGTAGAAAACAGGTCAAATAAAGTCCACCTAATGCGACTAGCATAAGTCGGATTGGGTACACGAGATGCGACTTTGGCTACACGTAGGTAGGATGGTCGGATTTGGTCGAGTTTTGGTCGGCAATCACAACGTCGCGGATGCCAACGTCGTACCGACCCGCATTTCATTGACCAAATGGGTACAAATGTCGGTCGCCTCAACGTCGCGCGGACGTCGGCTGCCGACCTCAGGTCGCAAATCGCAACGTTGGCCCGACGTCGGATTGCTACTTGGGAAAAGCCTTTTACGACAAATTTGTTTTGAGGGTTTGAAATATAATAGGTCAAAGTCATTGTGAATCACCTGTACATGGAATACTTACGAATGTCACAGATTACCAATATTGCTGGCCTGTGCTGATAAGAACTGAAAGTGTGTCTTCGAATTTTGCTTAGCGGAAGCTTTCTAAATTTGACGTTTTCCAAGAAAAATGTATCTATTTACTGACTTCAATGAGAAACAAGTTAGAGTGTTCGTAGTCGACTAACTTGTATCAGGTCCATTATATGCATTTCAGAAATATTGATGAAGCCATCTGCAATCTCGAAAATGCTGCTAAGAAAAAACTGCGCACCTTTGACTTCTCTGCTTCAACAGCTCGACAAATTATCGAAACGATGACTGATGACTCATTGCAACAGAACTAACGTTAGAACACTCATCATTCATCACACCAGTGCGCCGTATAAGAGCAGACGAAAAGTATAGGCTTTTAAATATAATTTTCAAAATGTCTGCTTCCCGACCATAACGATTAATAAACACAATACACAATGCCGCACGTAACGATTGAATAATAATTGGCAGCCACTTTTGAAGTCTTAGAACTTTTTTTAGGAGGGGTTCCCCACGCGCCGGCCCATCCTTTTGGTCGTCCCCGATTGGCCCCCTATATTTAGACAAAAAAAAAGAACAATGCACTATTAAGGCTTGAAGGAAAAGGAAGTCCCATCATTAATGCGCATTGGTCGTTTGTACAAAGTATTGGCTCTCTCTGTGTGTGCTGATGGCAAGCCGTAAAGGAAGCCATCTGTCCGCTCTGGCTCTCGCAAAAACTCCAATGCAGTAATACGGTTTAAATGCACTATCGTAAAATTGCAGAGCGCGAGCATCAGCTCGGAGAGATGCATCTGTTAACGTTCTTTGTCTCAAATGACACGTTCAAAAGTCTTCTTAAATGCTCACGGAAAACTGTGTTAACGATCGCGGATGTGCACGGGGCATCTTGCAGATGCATCTGTTGCGACAGGCCGACCTCATCAGCGCGCTAGGCTATCACACCTATTATAACGAAGATCGAACCAAAAGTCCAAATGATGGCGCGCGCTTTTCCAACGACCAGATAAAAAAGCCAATTTTCTCCAAATTGTATAGAATCGGATCCCTATATTTAACTTTTTCAGGCGTGTTATTGCAGTTCTTTATAAAGTATCGCTCGAGTAAGTGCCCTCTCTCACAATATTGCCAAGCCGGGGATGCTTTCTGAGCGCGCGCGGCACATTGTCAAAATATTATCATTATACCCGATTTTTGCCCAGTTAAAATCGGAATTGCGCCCGAAAAGGGGAATTCCGCCTGACATTCGGGCGCAATCAATCGGAAAAAATAGATTACAGGACACGACATCGGAAGCACCAAAAGTCCCGCGTCATACTTTCAACTTCAACCGAACTAGAAAATGGGAAACCAACTGTGGCGTGCGGCGGAGAGAATGGTTCAGGGGGAGGAGAAGGGGGTAATTAAATTTGAAAAATAATGGTAACGAACTCGAATCGGCAACAACTACAACACAATAATTACAATCGTGTTTGTGTATATCATGCGTGCGTGTGTTTCAAATTTACTATTTGGAATTGCATACCTAATAACTCGATCATCATGCAATTTGGTTTTCGACAAGATTTTTTGCTGTATGTTTGTAGGTGTACCTAACACAAATCCGCATGTCATTGCGCGAGTTGACAATGCACATGTATAAACATGAACGCGGCACTTCATTTCCTATCCAGTAATTAGCCGACAGGAAGGACCTGCATCATTTATAGATCAAATTCGCAAATCAGGAAGTAACAAATGTACCACGAGGGTGCGTATTGAATCTGAAACTGACAGTTATGAAGGGTTAGTGCTAACAGATAAGGAATAAATTATGTATAATGTGCAAAGGGTTGGACACTGTAAAGTGAGTAAGATATACAGGAGATACACCGGAGCTGCGCGTTAATACTTAATGGCGCTTCAGTGTTTCGGCAAGTTGTAGCATTTTTCGCTTCAAGTCGTTTTGCTGAAAGTACCCCAGGAATATTACATCTCCAATCTCTTTCCAGAGTTTTGAAATTGAGTACACGACTATAGTAGGTTCACTCCTACCGTGATTCTGGTCGGCTCTGAGATTTTGTTGATAAGTTTCCAAATTTAAAATTTGAAAACTCGCTAGAACTTGGCAGTTGATTGCAGTGATGTTTGAAAGCTCGAGCTTGACGCTGTCATAATAATTATTGATGATAATAAAATCAGAAGAAAATCACCTGAATGGAATGTGAAAACTGTGCTTGTGCCTTGAACAATGATGTCCAGTCAGTGCTTATTTGGAAGCCCTCGAGGGTGCCATAAGGACTCGCCCCTGGAAAAAAAATGCGCGGAGTAGGTGGCGTGAGTTGCCCGAACATTCAGCTTTGCGAAGAAGACGTAAATTCATTTTCGAAAACCACGTGATATTGATGCATTGTGAACTATTCCTGGTTTTGAACATAACTACCTCCACTTTGAAAGGGTGGAAAGCTACACCTCCCTTTTGTGTGGATGGCATACTATAAAAACAACGGCTGGCGGCTCACGTCAATGAAGCTTGAAATTTCAATTTAAAAAGTTCTCTTCACGTACATACCATCGCAGCCCCATAAATCGGTACGGCTCATTTTCTCTTTGTAGCTCTATGGTTCTACTCAGTGGCTCACACAATAAATTTCAATTTTTCATCGCTGTCATGAGTATAGGTATCAAACCGCGGGTTACGCAAAAAAGCTTATACGGTGTTGATGCTAACACGCTATTGAATGAACTCTGTTCTGGCCAATGCTAGTTGCTTGACGACGAAAAATTTCAAGTATCATGAGTAAATATCATTTCTTCGTTCCATTTTGTGAAGCCTGGAAGTCGCCAACTAACGGGATTTGACTAACACCCACAGCTGTGGTGGAACCCGAGGGGAGTTGTTAAAATGCTAGCACAGGCTCAAGAAGGGTTTGCCATAGCAAAACTTGAGAAAACCTGATCATTGCAACACGTGGTGCATGGAACAAGCTGATCTAAAACAACAATTTTCAGTTCAAAGCGTTAGTCGACGACGACTAACAACGCCGCTGCAACACGGCACGCAAGCGGACGATGAGCAGTTAGATAGCAGTTGATTCACTGTAGACCAGCCGTTTGTCACACCAAAAACTGCTGAACTTCCCTGCAACCCTGAGAACTGCATCAAAGCCAATGACTTTCCATTAAAGCTGTATCGCCATCAACACTGACATTAAAAGTCATGTTGATGCACTGTGATTTCTCAGATACCCTATCCACATAATCTTGAGAGATTCTCTGTTAGAAAATACTTGTGGCATGATCTGAATAAGTTGATACCAAAGGAAGTGGAAATGTCTTGAGTGGTGATATGGTCGGTAAGATCGACAACATTACCTGTTGTAAGTGTGATCAAATGCCAACGTTCTCAAGTTGGCTTACGTCAGGTCCGACTGTGACTGTGCCAATGAGCGACTCACATTCCCATAAAAGACAGTCGCAAGTCAACTTAAGGAGCTTCGTGTCTGATCTAACAAGAGAAAACTCAAGAAGACTTAAGCTCAGTTTATGATGAGCGATAACTGGCGGAGCGGAGCTGAGCTGAGCGATTTTTTTTTGTCTGGACCAATCCTGTCCATTCATGATGTCACGTTCCCGCATCGTAATTGGCCTAGGCAAAAAAATCGCTCCGCTCCGCTCAGCTCAGCTCAAATCGCGGGAAAAAATCGCTCATCATAAACTCAGCTTAAATCTTTTCCTACTCAAAATTCCTGGATAACTTTCAAATCCTAAGGGATGATTCCTAACATATCTTGGTCACGACCTTTAAATCCACCCACGGTGGTTGATGACAGACTTCAGTCTAGGAAGACATTCATTAGTATGGCAAACGTTTGGGATAGAAGAAAGTTAGCTAGAAAGTCGTTAGTGTGAAAAATCAAGCTCTTACAATCACTACCCAAGTGACTTGGAGGACCAAGTTTTATTGGTAGAATAAGCGTTGTGGAATCAATCTCTGTGGGTTTATTTCTTGACAGAATCTTGCCATTTAGGTCTCTCTCGAAAGCTACAAGGATGTACTTTGGTTTGCGCCGATTGGCATTTCCAAAATAATTTTTTTTTTTGATTTTTGGATTTTCGGCCGGCCTGCACCATGCACTCTTAATATATTCAAATTATTCTGATCATCAGCTATTTATTTATCATTTCATAGATTGAATAAGTTATATTTTAGATATCTACTGTAACCGTACCGTTAATCTACCTATTATGGTGCGACCGCAAAATGATAAGCTCCTTCGAGGTTATAGGTAATAAATGTGTCTTTGAGAGAGTAGTGAAAAAACCGTTGTTGGCTAAATTTCAAGCAAATAAGTAACAATTTAGTATCTTGGAATCGAAGGCAAGGCAAGTATGGTGGAAGCTAGCCTCGCGTTTTTAATTATTAAAATTAGCGAAACAACCCAACCAATGAGGTTTATTCATGGTCTCAGCCATTTGTTGGAAATGAATCCGTAGCAAAAAAATCCCAACAGACAAAAGAAATCTATGACGGCTTTCATATAGACAAGGGAACAACATTGAGGTCGTCCGGTACCTCAGGCAGGAGTTCAGAAGCTCCCGTTTTTTGACCGGCAAACAACTTGAGAACCCGTCGTGCCCTCCAAAATAGCCTAGCTACAGCGTTTACCTGAGTTATTTTATTCAGTAATGGTGGATTTATGCATGGAAATTTAAAATTTAAAATTCAAGATTCAATTTTAGATTTATGGGACTTAAATTAAATGCCAGAGTTCGATTTATGCAGCTTCATTTGAGGTTTTGGATTCCTTGAATGGGACTTGCAAATTGTGCCAAATCGGTGGTGTGTCACTAAAATAAAATCAGAAATCCTTGGATTGTGACGTTTTGGTAACTAACTCTTGTCAGATTTTGATGTTGAAACAGAAAATGTCATACAGTGCGCAAGTGCCATTTGATTTCTTGAATCTCCAGTTGAAAGTAAACCAACTTGTAAAATATTAAATTAAATGTTAAATTTTAAGTTTCATGTATTAATGGTTACATGGGAAACCAATGGGTGAACACTTAAATCTTGAATCTCAAATTAAATGCCAAGTTTTAAATTTTAAATTTCCATGCATGGATCCACCAAGAGCTAGAAAGTTTTGCATCACCAAGGTATCTCTACAGTCAGGTACGTGATTCATCCAACCCAATTGCAATAAAAACCAAGCCGAGAAACACCAGAAAAACATTTTTGCGATAAATCTTATAAACAATTCTCAATTATGCCTTCCAGCTGTGATGACTGTGCATAAACTAGAGGTCATTTCTGTTTCACGATAGGAGGTTCCGAAGATCCGAAGCACGATTACAATTTATGCAACAGAATGCAAACCATAAGCCTAAAAATTCACATTCCCGTCATAATAAGGTTGGCAACATTATGTGTCTCCACGCCAAAAAAGGGAAAAACTCTGGACCGTGATCCTCGCGTAGCTGCTGAACTGTTTTAATTCCTCGTAGACTCATAATGAATTCAATTAGCCGTGTTGGTCTTTATTGCCAAAGTAATGGTGGCCCAGACGATTTACCCACGTAGCAAAAACGCACGACGTTGGGAAGGAGAAAAAAGGACATGCACACGACCTGGTAATTCAAATAAATCACCTTGAGCGTATACCTATGCTGCACATACCTCTGCATACCTGCAAACAAAGCCAGCGCACATAATTCTATGCCCGTCATATTAATATTGTGTGCTAGTTGGCTGTGGTGTGTCCTCTTTGTGCGGAAATCGAGGCACTGATATGGGTCTAATTCACCAGCGCGTGTGATTGGGGCAGAAATTTTTAATTGAAAATCTGTTTATTTTCAACAGTCCGCGGTTTGTTTTCGTAGTGCGTTGAATATGTGCATGCTTGTTAACAGTTTTTGTTTTGTTTTGTTTGTACTATACGTAATAACTTGACCCTTTAAAGCGCCCCATGGTGGTTGAAAATAAGAATCACTTGCTGGACTTTTGGGAGTTTTGACGTGGTTTCTGGTTTTAACGTTAGATATCAGACTGACGCGACGATATGTTACGATTTCTCAGGTAATTCAAAAAGTAACACAACTACATTTTATCGTGAAGCTCAATTTATATCCTACACAATATTGAAAAGATAAAATAGATAGATAGATTGAAAAGATTGAAGATTGCACATAATTCAAGTGAAACAAGGCCAGTAATCACTAATCAGTTTTCGCATCACACCCGCGGACGGTGTTCATCGCGAACAACAACCGAGGGACTGTGCTGTCCTGAAGAGCGCCGTGTGCTATGTGAACATTTGAACCTCCTATTTTCCTGGAGACGATCGCATGTCAATTCCGCTTTGATCAATTCCCTCGATTCATTCCAATCAACTCCTAACGACATGTCCCATAGAATGTGCCACGTGGCTTTCGCAAAAAATGAAAAGAACTTGACACTCTCACCAATCAATTGGCCGGTATAATTTCGTAGTGATCATGACTTCACCAAGTTAACCTGCTGTTGAGGCAATTCACCAGTCTAAACGTGTTTTAGTAAACCGAATTATTGAGAAACTTATTTACGACCTTCGTAATAAAGCATGGCTACGCTATAAATCTTCCTCGGCGAACTTTAGTTATTTATTTACACATAACGTTTGATCGACTATTTTCTGGGGGAAAGGGGCGTCGAGAACGAGTGAAAACCACGCTACTTCCTCTTTATGGGGCAATCAAACGGCCCACTCTAATTTACACGATCATGTTATTATTCCTGGTGACCGTTTGCCGATTTTGTCTCGTTTTCGAAATGTTGAGTGGCACTTAACATGTGGGTACATATTAATAAAAATGGAGTTTTTACTCTTTGGAGAAAATGAGTTCTCTTTTACGCGCTTGTTGTGTGTGTATGTGTGTGTGTGTAAAACGTTTCGATTCAATAACAGCAAAGTACTCCATCAAAGGACAATCAATGCCAGCACGGGGAAAATTACTGCTTTTGTAGTGTTTTATGAGCTGTGTTACGCCGGCTAACATTAATAATGGTATAAATATAATAGTGAAATCACTTGCACTGATATCGATCATGATTCAGCCTAAATAATAAAATAGCTGGCATTTACAGCGCGTTCTTTTTAGCGAAACCCAGCTGTTGGAGAATCTTCCACCCTTAAATTACTAAAGAGAACAACACCAAGTGAATTTATGAAAATATACCGTGCCGGCGTGGGTATATCCGTGAGTTATACCTGCCTTCCCAAATTGCCTAATAATTTTAATGTAGGTATAATTGGAGAACCAACCAACTATTGTGATTAAAGGGTGCTACGTGCAAAGAAGTGCTAACTGCTCCGATCATTACACGGAAATTAGATCCATCACAGGTGACGCGACTTTCGGTCCATATGCTCTCAAAACTTCCCAAATTACTTGCAATAATTTACACCTGCTCAGTTGATGGCATCAGACCTCTCTGCAGCGCACGCTTGATGGTGATTATTTCGGTTTTGTCCATTAACTCTCTTTTTATACACCTCTGTGGCGACGTCGTTATTCACCATAGCAATAAATCTAAACCAGGCGGAAAATCCTCCAATTCAGCATGAATCCATTTGTTGTTAAACAGGACGCTCTCAAACTGGATCTCAAAAGTTTCTACATAAATCTTATTTCGGGCGGAAGATGCATACAAAAGGCGTCCGGAGTTTGTACAATCGAAATGTACCAGTGTCCAGTCTGATGCTTTCGGAAGAGACCGCGCCTGCGCGAGCATCAAGGGACATTGGATCTTTCCCGATTTGAATAAATTTCCAAGCGCCAAATCACTTTGGTATTTTTATGTGATGTCCCAATTGAAAATTAAAGGATGTCGTATCAAGATCGTTATCTTGACATTGATGACCTTGTTGACGGCATTTCCTCGATTCAACGTCCAATATTTCACCGGCTTTATTGCGTCCACATGGAGGGACCGTTTTGTTCGGGCTAATTTCTCGGTTAATCAACGTTCCGTTCGAGATTCTCTGAGAGGTTGTCTGTTGGATAAAGTTATTTGGAAATTTAATTAACCCTCAGGTTGAAAGATATACGAATTTATCGCTGGAGAGGACTTTTATAGGTACGTAGTTTGGTGTGGTAAAAGGCCTCGGTGTTCCTTTTATACCTACTTTTTAAGTATAAAAGCACAACGAAAAAGTCACAATTAGGTACTAGCTATAGAGTGCCTTACTAAGTAGGTACTAACTGCATAATGTTACTGTCATTATCATTATCGAACTTGAAGTCGACTTTACTTAAGTGCGTTTAGACTGTGACTTAGACATTCCCTTCAATTGTGACGGTGACTTCAAGTTCGATTATGGAAATGACAGCTCTTGCTCACAAATAATTGAAGCTTAAATTATGAGAGAGTGACGGTTTACACAGCAAGAAGATTTTCTGCGTCAAATGCACCATATCCAGTTCTGTCAGTAACAGTTCAAGGCCCTCAACCACGGTCCACGGACCTCATGATCAAGATAGACTGCTGATGACCATGCCTTTTTGAAACACAACTGACACCCTTATTATATGGCGTTTTAATCAGTGCAATACATTATGGGGAAGAAGGTAGGTACAGTCAATCATTGTCCGATGAAGAACAAACTGACCTTATGATGGTTTGAGTAAAATAGCTTTGTTCGTGTCGCTTGCATCTTCTGCACTTTCCTGCAGAAACTTAAGGCGTTCGCGTTGCAGAGAAGGTGCAATTTGTTACCGTTTGCCTCGCAACTGTCGAGGTAGGAAATTCTGCAACGTGTGAATTTGCTTAAGTGTTGGTGGATAAGGTGCATATAGTGCAGGGTGGGGATTCTAAATTTTTGACGCTTGTTTTGGTACTAAACTCAACCCAACTAATATTTGGCTGGCACGTGACGGACAGAATTGGAATTGGTCGTGATTCAAAAAGACGCGAGTGAAGTGTGGTCAAATCTGAAATGGATGTTTGGAAACTGGAAACTGGCCGAACAAGACGACAGTCTTGCTGGTTTTGGAGATCGAGTAACCCTTCCTCAAGTGTATTGCTTGCTTGTTTTGATAGTGTGTACCTAAAGTAAAAATCTATAAAGTACTATGTGTGATACCCTCAAAAGCAGTAAGTTGCAAATGTGAACTATTCTATCCGAGGTAAGGAATGTGATCAAAAATGGAACGCTAATAAGGGCAAGAGTTTCATGTAATGTTGTCACATGAAGCCCCTAGTACCATCTTCCACACCAGGCCCCTAGTATACCATCTTCTAGAGTTAGGTATAAAGCATTGTTGATTTAGGTTATTCAAACCAAGATCCGAACACAAACGTGTGTAAAACCATTTGCGACAATAAACCGATGAATCAAAACGGGAGGAGCGAACCTGCTTTCTAAAGACTCGTTATTGGGGAGTCATTCACCTGGTAGGTAACTTATGGCAGTCCAGCTTGATTTAGAAGCCCCGTGCCCTCATAATATCAAAAGTGTCATTCGAAGTTTGATATTTTTTAGATACTTTGATGCCTCTTATCGTTGTGAAGCATTTCGGTAGTTTCTATATAGAGTAACTACCTTCGATACATAACTTTTCTGAACTAAAGACCTGGAGAGCTTTTACCAGCAAATTTTGACCAGTGAAAAGTCTTGAACTCGAACGATAAACTGAACGGTTTGGTTTAGTATCAGAATATGACCTACGCGAACCGGCTAGCATAACAAAATATAGGAGTTTTCTCCTCCTTGGAGTAAAGTTTTTGATGGAAGACCTCTTTTATGAGAGAAAACGCTTTCGTCGTGATGGCATCAACGCTTCAAAATGAAACTTTGATAAAACCGTAAAACAAACCACCAGACAAGATGAATACTAAACAAACAACTTGCATAACATAAAACTAGTGCAAATGCTCTTTGGATCGCATCCCGTGTACCGGTCGCCGGGAACAACTACATCGCACACGATTTTTAAGTGAGGCACGTTCGCCGTCGCTGCTTTATATGCCGTACGATTTTAGTGCCAATTACCAAAGCGAGTTGAGTCCGACCTCCTACAGTATTTACCAACCGAGAACAAGAAGAACATCCAAGAAGTTGCAAAATACAATTTCCAGTCCTCGCCCGAAATCGATGCTAGACGACGGTCTGATCACACCGGAGAGACGACCCTAAATTTAAAACGACGGACCCGGCGAGGAAAGGCAAGGAACCGAGAAACGGGCGAGAAAGTGGCGCAATGAGGAAGAATTTGATAAACAGAAAAAATAGGACTTTGCGAGGTGAAATTAAAGCTGGTGGTGTCGGGAAGGCGGGAGATATACCCACTTATCTCGCCCGGATAAATATTTCATTTCGATGAGGGAGAGCGGGAAGGGGCCCGAGCTGTGAAATAATGTGACATTTACATGGATTTAATGACAAATTGAGGGAGATTACGCCAAAGTTGGCGCTCTTGTGTGGATGTATATGGGAGAGAATCGATATGGTGTTGGTGGATGTCGCGACGTCTGATGTTTAGTTGACGGCGAGGCGAATTACGTTGGCTTCTGGGGATGCGCCGGCGGCGGAAGCTCGTAAATTTACCGTTAATAAAATTTTCTTTGCTCAAAATATGAAAAGTTCACTCGTTCGCCCGGTTCATAAAGTGTAAAGTAAGTTGTGGTTGGCATCATGCAGATGGAAATTGTCTCTTGTTAGTATAAGAGGAAACTTCCAAGTTTTCGCGCGCTGGACCTTCAAGGAAAGGAAAGGATTTTCCACTAGACTCGGTATTAAAAGGGAACAGGATCATCTCTGACTCGAGATGGTGCCGTCTTCAATAAAGCAACATGTCGCTCCTGTAGACGCAAGCTTTCACGTGGACTGTGGCGGTAGCTTTGGCCGTTCCACAGCAATTACTTGCAAGCATGCAGAAATTTGCTTTTGATGGAATGACCAGAAAACTTGTTATATCCGAACCCAGGTGCCTGACGATTTAGATTTAAGAACAAAACAGCACTTATAAAACTTGTGTTTTCAAGTGCGAAAAAGTCTTCCGTCTTCCCAAGCGTTTAAAAATTCTGTACCTTGAATAAAGCCAGGTTTCAAAATGGACTCCACAATGGAAAACTGCTATGTCAGCTTTTTTGTATTACTTAGAACAGAAAGTGTAAGTATCTGTTGATACCACTTCTAAATTCATGGTATATATCACCATCAACAGAATAAGATATGGACGGATGGGGACGGTGAGTGTATACCTGAACGATGAAGAATATGAAAACACTCACACTGTGGCACTTTTCATCTTTCATTGTCCAGTTGCAAGAACGAGGTAGTTACGTTTGCTACAGAGCAAATGTATTTAGGCTGCAAGAACAAGGTATCAAACACGGTATCCTCGTAGATAGAATGTGCCTCGCCGCGGCTTACGTACCGGGCCTGTGCGAGGTGAAGCTTCGTCGTCTCACGACGTCGATGTCGGATCCGAGCCCGGTCCCGTGTCTTGGCCTCTCGCGGAACTGTCTTGTTGCAAGACTCAGGGTGATCCAGCAATGTATTCCTGATCATCTCTTCGGCCGCCATTCAACGGTCAGCTCAGAACTGGCAAGACGGCCCCGTAGCACAGGTGGTCGTGCATCAGCCTGTGGTACGGTTGGTCCTAGGTTCAATTCCTAGTCATGTCTGAGTGTTTTGTGCTGTCCACAATTTGCGTTAATTAAGGTTTTTTCAATTGTATAAAAATTGAATAAAAACGCAAATAACTCCTATGGCTTTGAAGAAGCCGATAAGGAGGAAAACAAACTTTAACTTTGAAAAAATGTACCTCGCGAGCTGTCAAAGTCAAAGAAGCATCAAGAATTTTGAGGTTAACAAACAGCGTGCTTAATTTTCCCGATTTTGGACAATAACAGGCAAATAATTGCACCGAATCAAAGCATAAATCCATGAAGACCTTCGAGCAGGTAAATGTGACGAAATGCCTCTGTGACATTTGGACACGTTTTTGACGCCTGATGATGCCTAATAATGATATACATCCAATGTCTCGTTCAAAGATATATTGTAAGAGTGGAATATTATGCCGTTCACGTTTTAAATTCAGTAGAATGACTTTTTGGAGCAAAGATAAAGTGACAAGCGTGTTGCTACGGCACGCTGATGGCACCTGAAAAGTTTTGGGGAGGAACTATCAGCAGCCATCAGCCGTATTCTCCCAGCGCTCCAGCTTGTCACTTTATTTTAGCTCCAAAAAGTCATTCTACTGAAAATTAAAAGAGAACGAGATATTATTGACTTACAAATTTATATTTCATGTACGAGTTTCTTCACCGAATTGCTCAAGCTAGAGCCCACGTTACGTGCAGCAAACTTCAAATCCATGTCTTGAACATGGGAAGAAAACCCAGAATTAATGTGCTACCTGAGACCTTTCGGTGTATGAAATTAAATCATAATCTGACTAGCACATCCACGCTGAAACCAGATCTCTAAGTAACGACCGTTCATTGAAAAATCACGTCAAGTCGCCTGTGATTCCTGGAAATCTGGTGCGACAACATGGCTAGCGACCGGACCATAGTTCACAGTCACTATGACGTGATTTTCCATTGAACTCTATATACCAAATTTCAACTCAATCGGATCAACGGTTCGTCAGTTGGCATAGCAGATTACAGACATACATATACGCATTACCCGTTGTAGGTGTTTTTATTCCTTGTCGTGCACTTTTGACTAGAAAGATTGACACCTTATCAAGAAGCTCCCTTCTCTGTTCACTCTGGATGTTTTGCTGTCATTCAGCAGCACGCTGCAGAATCAAAGAGAGGACCAAATCGAATCAAAACCCCACAAAGCAAATCTAGACCATCGCATGAGCACTTGAGAAACTCCGCGTTTCTATAGTAGATTCGTTCTTGAACAAACAAAGCACACCCGATACAAACCAGGAGAAATGCATCTCTCCCCAGCTAAACAAAACGAATCGCGTGAAATGTTGTCATTGCATCTGTTACAATAACAATATTTCAAGATTTCCGTTTCGAACTTTCAGTGTGAAGTTTCCCTTTACAATTTGGGCGCGCTCTATACGTATAGGTATGCGCTGTTTTCAATTTCCACACGTTTCACGCGAATGGGATTTCTATCTTCGAGGATTTATAAATAAATTTATCCAATGAAAAATTGCATCACGATGCTGCAGGATCCGCCACCCTTTCGCTGCTCCTCTCGCTGTATGGCTTTGATCTCTGTGCGCGACCTCTCTCGCCAAATGAAATAATTCCGCTATCCGCAGGTAATAATTCAACGTGTGAATGAGTGTGCACGACTATTGCATGATTCATTAGTATACCAGTCGTTATTTGGATTAAAGTTGCATTTCAAATTATGTTTGAAATGCAAATACACGCATTTCAATTTTTGCGACTGAAATGTGCCTCATTTTGAACTTGCAACTAAATAAACACCAGTGGATACCGGGTGTTTTTTTTTTTCTAATTGTGAACTTGAGTTAGCTGTGGAAGTGGAAACGTCTGTTTGCGACTTGATCCATCTTCCCGCGTTGCCTGGCCAACCGCATCAAAAGCGGAAATAGAATCAAATCGCGGACATACGTTTTCGCTTCCACAGTTAACTGCAATTCATAATTTAAAAAACACCCGGTATAAGCGCGCGCGGATTGAACGCTGCATTATTCGCGCCTGGATTAAAATCGAACGAGAAGGCTTTTGATTAATTGAATTCTGGAAATAATTTCTGGTCTATTGATCGCCGTCGATGGCACTTTATTGAAAATCAAGGATAAAATATTAATGGATTCCAAAGAGTGCTCTTCGGGAGGGTGATGCAGGATTGCCCTCATGTATGGGAGATTAGGCGATAACGCGGCCGCATGTAGGGAGAGGAGGAGATATTTCCATAAATTGTGATAATGATTGCTGTTCGTATATTAGTGAATTATACCAGCGCAGGTTATAGTGGTGTGAGAATCAATTGATCAGTTTGCGGATACATATAGCAAGGATGATGCTCTCAGAACCACAACAACGTGATGCTGTTGCTCCTGATTAACATGGGTCGCACTATATGCTTATGGCTCGTCGATATTACGCGCCTCTAGGGTTAACCAGCCCAGCAAACACCGTAATCGTTTCACTGGTATACTGTACATGACCCGAAGACATTCCAATTACGTACATGGCACCGGACATTTTATTTCCATATAATTAACAGCGTCTACCCGAGCGAGATCAAACCTCTATGTACCTACCAAGGCTGCATTTTTCTCACAAGCAACAATGTGCAATTTGCAAGGAGGATCCCGATCCATATACAAAGAATAATATTCGAAGGTCGCCCAGGCTTCCATGCTCTCAAGCCAAAACAATACCGTTACATCCGACGTAACCTCTTACATATTTATATTTTAGCTCAAATAGTTGTCTTGAAGCGCATATCTTGGAAAATTGGAGGTTCAAGAGACTGTTCCCCGAAGAATGCATCAATTGCGAAATTTACATTTTGTATAGTTTCGCCAGCAAAGTAACACACCCTGCATTTTCTCGCCCCAAAGCAGTGACTATGGGAATAGATTAGACTCGGTGCACGTATACCTTTCCAGATCCAATTCGCTGCTGCCAAAAGTGACATGCCTTTTGGTTATTTTAAAACATACGGAGCGCGCCCGGTTCTTCCTTGACGGGTTTTTAAACTTCCTTTTTTGGATGAGGACACGTAAAACCCGTTTAGGCGCAAGCAAACCGAGGAAGAGCCGGCAGAGAGAGGATTTATTAGCGATATTAATCGCTTTTATGTGTCTCTATTTTTAATTAGACGTATACCGTACGTATCTCGGGAATCGCAAACGAGATTTTGGACGCTCACGGTCAGCGGTCAAAGTTACGATTGGCTCAATTCAAATCGCGATTTTCTCGTCTTTCATGTTTCATGCCAGTTTGTATACAACACTAACTTGTGAAGACTTTTGTTCGCTCGCCTCGTCACTAGCTTTCATCTTTGATAAAACTCCTGAAATTTCAATAGGAAGATCCCGCAAATCCTATACTTTCGGCAGTATATATCTTATAGATTCGGCATCAGTTTCCAGAAATACTAGGGATCTTAGCAATCCAATAACAGAAGGCCAAAAAAACACTGGTCATATCACTGTTATAGGAGAAAGAATTTTTCTAGAAAGATGTCCATCAAGCGGGTGATTTGCTAGAAAAGTGAAGTCTTGGACGATCTTGAGAAAATGTGCATAGAGTAGTTCCTGCTATTTTTATACAGGGTATTTCAGTGACCTTGCATAATACTTCTGGAGGTGATTCCTCTTGAAAAAATAAGTCGAAAAATGAGAGTAAAGTTTTTTCCGCAAGTGCTCCCTGAGGGAGTTACAGCTCCTCAAAGGTACAAAATGCAACAAAGTTTTCAATTATTTGCTCAAAAACTGTCAAAGGTAAAAGTTTTAAATTTGATGTTTTCGACAGATTGGTGCAATCCAGAACTTTCATTCCTCTTGCATTTTCTCCGTAGGATGCATCATCATGAAGTGAAAGTGAAAAAGCAAGGACGTGTCATGGATAATTTTCAGCATAATCCCAATCCTCACTAATTTCGCTACCACTGGTTAGATTTGTTGTACACTGTACTTTGCATGTACATTTGCACTGTTGAGAAACTTCTCTATACCAAATTTGAAGTTCCTACCTTTAACGGTTTTTCAGCAAATAATTAAAAACTTTGTTCAACTTTGTACCTTTGAGGGGCTGTAACTCCCTTAGGAAGCATTTCAGGGAAAAATGTTACTCCCACTTTTCGACTTATGTTCTTAAGATGAATCACCTCCCGAAGTATTATGCAAAGTCACCGAAACACCTTGTATACAGGGTGTTCGGATCTGGTTAATACAAACTTTGAGGGATGATTCCACATCAAAAATAAAGCCCGAAATAACAAAAAACTCATGGTCCTAAAATGATTCCTTAAAAAGATACAGGGTGTTGAAGTTGAGTTTTTGGAATCGTTTTTTCACCTTAACTTTTGAACCGTTGCAACGTTGCAACCGTTGCAAATTTGATTAATCAAATTTGAACCAAAATTTAGTCAACTGAGTTTTCATCGAATAATAATACCACAATTCATCAAAAATTTCTGGGGGCATAGATAATAGGAGACTGCCCCCTATTCTCGCCCCTATTTTTACCTCCCCTGATTATTTTCTAAAATCGTTGATATTTTCGGATTCTACGTTCAATTTAGTAGAAAAAGTTACTTTTGCAAAATTAACGATGGTATGTACGTGAAGAGAACTTTTTAAATTGAAATTTCAAGCTTTATTGGCGTGAGCCGCCAGCTAGTTGCGAGAAGACACAGCGAGGTTATAGACGTCACTATTGACACAAAGAGCGCATCATGCAGGCCGGCGTAGAAGCAAGTAATCAGTTTTGATTTTCTAGACTTGACAACCAAATTCTGCCTAAAACTCTTTATCCTAATACGCTCAATTAGTGATGACGTCAAAAGTTATGCTAGGTCAGGGTTTAGCATGAAAACAATCTCTGCTAGGTTGGCAGCACTTACTGTCACTCCTGATTCCCTTCCCTCTATCCCTTCCCACACTTACCACTGCAGCTGTCAAACAAAATGTAAAATGTATTTAACCAGCATTCCCACCCTCGAAGGCCCTTTTTATTACGAAATACCCTACAGGAAGGTCATTGTAAAGTTGCGGCCTCATAAAAGTTCACACCGACGGCAATCGAGTAGCCATGCTAATTCAGTTTTGACGTAATTTTGAATGAGCATGGCCATACGATTGTCATCGGTGTAAACTTTCATGAGGCCGCAACTAAACTTACCTCTTGACCGTTGATATGTTGATAAACATTAATAAATCATAATACGCAAATTATTCCATTAACTGTCACTTTGACAAGAAGTGTTGCCAACATACGTGTTCGTTGTTTTCATACAAAACCTTGACCTAGGCCACGTTTTGACGTCACACTAATTGAGCGCATTCCCTTTCTAACGGAAGCATTTCTCTAGACACCATGCTCTAGACTAACCTTTTGGCACCAGCAACTTTACTAACGAGAAGCTCGTTTTCAATGGTTTCACGTTTCACGCGTCACCCTGTTGTGCTCGGTTTGGGCGGGTTTGAATTGTTGGCGGTTCAATTCTCAGCCCGGAGAGGAAAAATATGAGATCATTGATTTGTTGGAATGCTTGCTAAATGTAAGTGCGTCGTATGTCGCATTAGCATGTGAAATTTTAATAATGGTGCCGGCCTCATTCGATGTTGGGTTAGTTAAAAGATCCCTGTTGAAACACACAGGGATTCAGCAAAATTTTCGGCAAAGTGGAGGAAAGCATTAACCGGCGGCGGTGTTAGTCCTTGCTTAATGTTAGCTGACTACTATGTTCCTATTTTGAAATAAATCTGCCCTAAAACATGAAACGTGATTTGCGCAACCTTAACCACTATCCATAGATACTCGTCAACACTTAATTCACTCCTTTTGACAACGCGGTTGCACAAAAGAATTCAGTTATGAAATAGCTAATTAAGGATTTTTTCTGGTGAATTCTAGGTCGATGCCAGTTGACTAACCACAGGGAATGCAGACAAGCTGTTGTTGTGAACCGAACATTCTCCCCATTTTTTTTTGTAAACTGCGTTTTTCATCAGGCACTACGCTGAAATTCACCAAAGATGATGCTCAATTAACATTTTCATGATTAAATGTTTGGGTGCAGTATGACTTATACCCAGTGTTCACATAACGACAAACTGAGATAACACAAAAATGCCTTCCCGCTGCAGTGAAAAGTGCAGTTGTACAAGCAGTAGGTATACATTAGCAGAATCAGCATCACCAATCATTTTATGCCACCTATACTATAACACGTGAGGACTGAGGACTTGCCTGTATTTTGGTTTTGGACAGCTCTTCAGCGCGAGCTTTTTGTGAAAACACGCCAATAGACGTCTCACCATGCTCACTCACGTAGCACGTTTATGTTCAAATCAACACCACGCGCAAAGAGATTCCAAAGCTGGTTCCATATGCAGTCAAGAACGCAAGTCAGCTGCACACCATGGAAATTGCAGCGCATTTCGAAAGCCTCTTGAGCGAAATTCAAACAGCGTTCAGTTCAACGTTTCACCTTGCGTTCCGGAACAGGTCAAACAAATCCGGACAGGACCTCTCTTGTCCAGGACAGAACGATTTGCATGTTCATCCATCCCGGATTTAATTTGTTCCGTTCGGTCTCGTGATATCGGTTGTCTTGAAATGGAACACTTTTTCATATGTTATATACGGTTACGTACGTATGTCGTCTCTCCTGGCTGTTCTCCGTTGCTGTCCACGAATTCCGGTTGCTTTGAATCTCTCGCAGGTAGCAGCGCCGCCAGATTTATCGTTTCGCTTATAATATGTGCAGAGTATAACAATAAAATTTACCGTTTCGCAATATCTGGGTGGATTATAAACCGTGTTGGATCGCAGATTTGTTGGAATAATGACGATTGATGACCGGCGGAGTTGTGTAAAGCGCCCGTCCTCTCGATTCTCGGGAACACAGTCGCTTTTGTATACAGTGCGTTCGTGTATGTGTGTGTGATTCAGATATCAGAGAGTCTCTGTGTTTGAAGGATTGACAGGTGTAAAAACACGGCTTCATTGTAGGTTTAATTGCGACCCGGTTTTCAGTCAAGTGAGCTCGGGACCAAATGATGGAGGTTTTTCATTATTGTCGTTTTTTCTCTCGTTTCTTGGTACTGTAACATCCTGGTCATGACGACCAACTGTAAATTTCTGGTCACCGAGCACCATTTGTAAGATTCTGGTCATCACGACAACTATTTTGTAATAATCCTCGTCACTGGCCCCTTTTTTGTGAGACCCCCTTTCCCTACATTAATTTAATTAAGCTGTGATGCGTCTAATTACCCTAAGTCGTATTTCGTTGTGCCGTAGATTTTATTTTACCTTTACCTAAGTTATTTAACCCGATTACACCTACCTCAGCTTCACGTCGTGCTAATACCTCAAGCCTACTCTAGTAGTAACCTCACGTTCGTTTTAAAGGGAATGAATTGAATAAATATTGAAAGAATAAACAAAGTCATTTAACCACACCTCAATTTTATTACAAATTAATCAATCATCGCCAACTTAATTAAATTACCCTTAATTATTCATTTCATAATTTCCTGACGTGCTGGCATTCAGCTAGCGTTAGGAATTGGATTAGTTTACATCGAGATTTACATTCGGTTTCTGAAAGAAAAGTACATCCTAATACCGTGTGCAATCCTACGACGAATTTGTTCAACCCTTGCAAATTAATTCCGTTCTCATTCTTCCTAATTTTCAGAATTATGGGTGAATCCATTTCCTAGTACACTTGAGTTTAATTCCCTGCCTAATTCATTTATCCTTTTTCCAGTTTTCGTTTCAACCCCTTCTTCCCTTTCGCCCATTCACCCTGGCACGAGAAGAAATCTTTACTGTTTAATTGTACTTAGAGAGAGATTGTTGTTCACTGAGTCTTGTCTTGATCTTTCGAATTTATAGCCATTTTTTTCAATTATTTATCAAATAATTTACATAAAATTTGAGTGTTGACATTCCATAGATTTTATATCCAGCTGGTGCTATAGTTTATAATTTGAAGACTTATCCAGCAGCTCGGTTTCATGCAGGTTCAATACCATTACACAAATTTACAATATGGAGTACAAGTCATCGCAATGAGCCTCTAATTAATTAGCCTGCAAATTTGATTGTATATCTCGTTCATTTCTTATCTTGAAGTGTTTCGAAACGACACTGAATTTTCTTAGCATTACTCAAGGGGTTTCTCTTTGGAAACTCGGCCTCATGCCTTTAAATTCTTTGTCGCGCGAAAGGGTTAAATATCTTATTCTATGGGGGAAGATAACGCGTAATCAAGATTTTGCCCAGGTTTGATTTGCATAAATACTGCTAGTGCTTGTCTCAGCTAATAGAGTCTACAAAATCATGCTCTGTCGGAAGCCAAATCTCTTAAAAGAGTTGCTGAGGTTTCACCCTTTTTCTTGCATCTGGAAGGTAGTTATCTGAAAACAAGGGGCCGCATTTTAAAAGCTCAGAGCAATTACAAAGAATTCAAATTGGCTTGACGCTTATCATGGCTGTTCAAAAGATCAAACAAAACCTACTATCATTTTTTTAAACCAAAACAATTACTTCAACCTCATTTAAACCATTCGCATTCGATTACAATAGAAATCAGACTTGCCTTAATGTTTTCCTTTCACATCACTGATGTACTACAAATCTATCACAGTGTTTTAGCACTTTTCTTAATTTATTCTTCTTGAAAAATATTAGTTTTCTTCCAGCAAAATACACCCGGTGTGCTCGACTCTTACCACCCGAATCCCCAGCGTCACTCCCGTCTCTATTCATGGACCCTTCCTGTTACCACACCCCCGTCTCCCGTCACAACCCTCTGGCCTACCAACGTCGATGCCTGCATGCTTTCCTGCATCCGGTGTCACTCCGATGCTGGCCGGCAAAAATCGATATATTTCGCATTCCTCAACCAAATTTCTTTCCTTTCCTTTATCGCCCGTAATGCTAATTCTATTCCCAATTATTTCATTCCCCTTTATTTTATAATTCTAAGCCGTTCTGTCACAGAGGCCCCCCTGAACTTTTAGTCTAGAGCTATCTAACTAAAAGTTCACTCGCGTCCCTTATTCTAGGCTACTTCGTTAAATTAAATTGAACAGCTTAAAATACAAATTTTCAGATTATAGTTATAAACAAGAACAGCCTTTTGCTTTGGCCTGCAGAGTAAAACCTCAGTTACTTGAATGGGAAACCCCTGCAGAGAGGAAAGCCGTATAAGACATAAAACCTCTAGGCAAAAAATTTAAAACTACGCGAATTTTCCTTGATTCTTCATTTCCGCAGGGTCTTCGATCCTCTAGGCGAAATTCTTCTCAGTTGTCCACGTTGATCTGAGTTGTCCCGAGTCCCACTAGTCCCCAGGATTCATCTGAAATTCAACGACGCTAAGTTCCATTGTCTAATAAAATTTAATTAACATAACTTTACGTGAATTGGATCTGGTGTCCTCGATCCTTAAGCCACTTTCAGTTAGATCCTCGCGAGAGTCCGTCCACGTCGTCGACGTCGCTTCCTAGGTGGTTCTGAAGAAATAGAGTCCTCCGAACTATCGAAGTTCGTTGGCTCCCTCCGTGGTTCAACTTCCGATGTTATGACATCTCTTGAATTTTGCACAGCATCTTTTAACTTCTGTAGTAAGGCTCCAGTTTTCGATATGGATTCGCATCCACTTACAATCCATAGCTGTTGGATGTTTACTGGGAAGTGATATCTCAATTCCTGCACGAGCGACTTTTCCGGAATTGACGTCGTCAGAAAACTTGCTAGTCCAACCATTTTTGCAAAATAGTCGAAAAGATTATTGCCATTTTTGGAATCATATACGCCATCTCGAATCTGCTTTCGAATTCCTCGTTGCTTGCTTTCCGGCCAATAGCGAGAGATAAACTGGCTACGGAAGTCGCTGTACGATTTCCACTCGTGGAAAAATATGTTCGCCCATCGTCTCGGTGCCCCCTGCATCGCTTCGAGAGAGATTTTCAGTTTTCTATCGTCTTCTTTGATACCTTGGTTTTCAAAATATCGCTCCAGTTTTGAGAGAAAAACCAGTGGAATTTGACGGTCGTCCGCGTGAAATTTGGGAAATTTTGGTGGTTGATTTGTATGCGCTGCCCGTCGTAACAGTTCCAAAAGAATCGCAGCAATTTCACTCGAATCCGCCGCCGTTGTACTGACTCCGTCCCTGTCGTCAACCCCTTTCTCTCCGGTCGTCGGATCTGCATTGTTATGCTGCAGGCCCGGCTCAAGTGGTGCATCCTCCATAGGTAGTTTCTGGGACATCCTTTGTTCGATTTCGGCTCGCCGAATTAATTTCGTTTCGAAAGAAAACAAATAGTGATTAGTTTTTTTTTTGTTGTTGAACTAATTACCGTTTTGTTGCAGCTACAATTACACTTTGTTTAATTAATAACTCATTAATTTAAAATCTCTCAAGTCAACATTTCTCTTTAAGTACAATATGCTTTCCCGCATCATCTCTCTAGTTTATTGTGGAATCAATTTATCGCTGCCCCCCAGATTAAAAAAATCATTTAACCCTTTTAATCCGACTTCGCATTTTAAATTTTTAGGTCGCTTTTCGCTCGCCAAGTTTGTTTCGCTGCGTTTTAGTTTAAATCCTCAGGTTTCAAAAGTCACATGTGTGTGGCGAATGGAATGTGCCGTCCGCTCTAGTTTACGTTTCCCATTAGGTCACCCCTCAACAGGCAACAGGCCTGCTACCTACCGCCCTTCACGCTTTTGGATTATCTTCAATTTGTGTCCCGAAATTATTTCGCATTTACACTATTAGCCATAAACTTCCTGATTTTTCTTGTCAATTTCTGGCGGTACACCTCATAGATTACGATTGTGTGTTTAGGCCTCGGTTTAAGCGATAGATTTTCTAATATTTTTTTATCAATTTCTTGGGGTGTTTCCTCAAATCTTATTTCTTCGATTATTTCCTTTCACTCGGTTTGTCCCCTTAATTTTCTCCAGCTCTCATAATTTGATCAGCTACTCTGTATTTTTATTTCACGAATACATCTGCTACGCTTTAATTTTCCTACCCCGATTTATTCCCTGATTTGTAAAATTTCAGCACCGTGGTCCATCATATTTAAATGGCTTATTTAGTTTGAAAATTCACCCTATGCAAATTATAGTCGTAGTTTAAAGTGAACTTTCGTCACTCCGTTGTGTATTTTTCGACCCACATCTTGCTACCTGCTCCCGGAACGACCCTTTCCACATCTGTTCGCCCACGCCCAGTACCATTATAAACACCCTTGGCGAAATTCCACCTACTCTCGGTCCTTTTCTATATATGCGCGTGTTTTGATTTTTCTAGCCTATTTGCCTTTGTTCATTTCCCAATTATTTATCCAATCATTGCTTCTAATTACCTCTAATCCTGCGTCACGGAACACCCTGTAACATCCTGGTCATGACGACCAACTGTAAATTTCTGGTCACCGAGCACCATTTGTAAGATTCTGGTCATCACGACAACTATTTTGTAATAATCCTCGTCACTGGCCCCTTTTTTGTGAGACCCCCTTTCCCTACATTAATTTAATTAAGCTGTGATGCGTCTAATTACCCTAAGTCGTATTTCGTTGTGCCGTAGATTTTATTTTACCTTTACCTAAGTTATTTAACCCGATTACACCTACCTCAGCTTCACGTCGTGCTAATACCTCAAGCCTACTCTAGTAGTAACCTCACGTTCGTTTTAAAGGGAATGAATTGAATAAATATTGAAAGAATAAACAAAGTCATTTAACCACACCTCAATTTTATTACAAATTAATCAATCATCGCCAACTTAATTAAATTACCCTTAATTATTCATTTCATAATTTCCTGACGTGCTGGCATTCAGCTAGCGTTAGGAATTGGATTAGTTTACATCGAGATTTACATTCGGTTTCTGAAAGAAAAGTACATCCTAATACCGTGTGCAATCCTACGACGAATTTGTTCAACCCTTGCAAATTAATTCCGTTCTCATTCTTCCTAATTTTCAGAATTATGGGTGAATCCATTTCCTAGTACACTTGAGTTTAATTCCCTGCCTAATTCATTTATCCTTTTTCCAGTTTTCGTTTCAACCCCTTCTTCCCTTTCGCCCATTCACCCTGGCACGAGAAGAAATCTTTACTGTTTAATTGTACTTAGAGAGAGATTGTTGTTCACTGAGTCTTGTCTTGATCTTTCGAATTTATAGCCATTTTTTTCAATTATTTATCAAATAATTTACATAAAATTTGAGTGTTGACATTCCATAGATTTTATATCCAGCTGGTGCTATAGTTTATAATTTGAAGACTTATCCAGCAGCTCGGTTTCATGCAGGTTCAATACCATTACACAAATTTACAATATGGAGTACAAGTCATCGCAATGAGCCTCTAATTAATTAGCCTGCAAATTTGATTGTATATCTCGTTCATTTCTTATCTTGAAGTGTTTCGAAACGACACTGAATTTTCTTAGCATTACTCAAGGGGTTTCTCTTTGGAAACTCGGCCTCATGCCTTTAAATTCTTTGTCGCGCGAAAGGGTTAAATATCTTATTCTATGGGGGAAGATAACGCGTAATCAAGATTTTGCCCAGGTTTGATTTGCATAAATACTGCTAGTGCTTGTCTCAGCTAATAGAGTCTACAAAATCATGCTCTGTCGGAAGCCAAATCTCTTAAAAGAGTTGCTGAGGTTTCACCCTTTTTCTTGCATCTGGAAGGTAGTTATCTGAAAACAAGGGGCCGCATTTTAAAAGCTCAGAGCAATTACAAAGAATTCAAATTGGCTTGACGCTTATCATGGCTGTTCAAAAGATCAAACAAAACCTACTATCATTTTTTTAAACCAAAACAATTACTTCAACCTCATTTAAACCATTCGCATTCGATTACAATAGAAATCAGACTTGCCTTAATGTTTTCCTTTCACATCACTGATGTACTACAAATCTATCACAGTGTTTTAGCACTTTTCTTAATTTATTCTTCTTGAAAAATATTAGTTTTCTTCCAGCAAAATACACCCGGTGTGCTCGACTCTTACCACCCGAATCCCCAGCGTCACTCCCGTCTCTATTCATGGACCCTTCCTGTTACCACACCCCCGTCTCCCGTCACAACCCTCTGGCCTACCAACGTCGATGCCTGCATGCTTTCCTGCATCCGGTGTCACTCCGATGCTGGCCGGCAAAAATCGATATATTTCGCATTCCTCAACCAAATTTCTTTCCTTTCCTTTATCGCCCGTAATGCTAATTCTATTCCCAATTATTTCATTCCCCTTTATTTTATAATTCTAAGCCGTTCTGTCACAGTACCGACCAAACTCTGGTGTATTGCGAATCGCAAATTAAAATTCAACGGGTTGTCACATCACACTGATCGATCAGCTATTAACTACGTTCGGCTCCAGATCCAGATCCGGCTTCAGCGTTATTAGTGAAGGTAATGACGTTGTGGGTAATGAATATTTCATCCTTGAATTATGCAGGTCGAAACCTTTGCATTATAAAAGTGAAAATTGCATTGAAAATCACGACGTTAATCGCTGGGTATGTAATAATAATAACAACCTATTAACTCTTAAGTAATTATTATGATAAGTACTGGGTTTCCATTCGATTCACTACATAGGTAGGCATTTCATTCCTTATCCTGCTGCCGCTAGTTTGTCTAGTATATTTCGGCGCGGTGTATTCACAAAGGTGGCACGTCGTCGGATGGTGTACATTTAGTTTCATAGCACATGTTGCGTTGTTTATTTACCTGGTGTCGTTAATAACTTCCTGAACTGCGTTACAACCTTTACTGGAAATAAACATCGAAGCGTCGAAGAACAGCTCGTAAAATATAACAGGAATCAAAACTAATGTCCCAGCATAAATTACATCAGATCGCCACTGTTAGCCATACTGCTGGAAGGAAGTCTTGAGGTTGGCAAGTCACAGTGAAGGCAAGACCTAGAAGAATAATTGTTCCTCACAGTTTCGACGCTACCAATGCTCCAGATACCTAAAAGAACAAAGAGTATTTTAAATTGAACTGGTCAGATTTTTTTTTCAGATACTAGAAACTAAATTCATAGTGTGAAACTCACCTCTTCAGTCGGGTGATAACTCGACTGCAGCAACGCTCAGCGCGGCCAAAAGCTGGATGGGAGACCGCCGGTAGGTAGTGCCAGTATTCATAGTCGTTGTCAAGTGCAATTTGTCCAAGTATAAACTTGAATTCAAGTTGTAACTCAAGTACGATTCTGTTTCATAGACATAATTTCGGCTTTCCTCGAGGAATACTATTTCACGGAAAAAGCCCAAAATATATCTATGAAACAGAAATCGTACTTGAGTAGCAGCTTGGTTTAAAGTGATACTTGAACAAGGTGCACTTGACAATGACTATGAATACGGGCATAAGCTGGCTGGAACTCCTCGGGTGGTCATCGGCAAACCCCCCAAGTACATCACCCCTGCAACCGGCAGTACGGCAATGCGTAGAGGAAAACACGAGCGAAAGAGACGAACGGAGTCGGAAACGTACCATCGCAGGGCGTGGATTTGTCGGACATCTACACCTGCGTCAGAGGTTGTAGGCAGAGTCCAGGTCAACCGTGCACTTGTCCGTCCCAGTACTTGGATGGACCAACCATCAAACATGCAGGCATCACATTGTGACTCGGTGAGTCCGGCTGGTCTAGGAAGCCATAATTCAGGAACCTTGTGCGAGTATCCCCTGGCTTCATTGTACGAATCGGCACAGGGTCAGGTTATTGATATCGGGGGTGATCACCCGTGTAGACAAACTAAGAATGAATTATTATCACGCTTGATACACGTGATGTGGTATTGGTAACAGGTGCTCGTTGGGGGTACCATTGTACGTTCCATTATCACGGTATTTTCTTAGACTCAGGCTGGTATTTATGTGATGTTTCCATAGTCCGTAATGCCTATAGAAGGCCAAGTCGCGTATTGAGTAAAGCTGAGTGGAATTGTTCTAAAGTCATATTGATTCAAGACTGAGTTGAAGTTGAATTCAATACCGAATTGACCTTAGATCAATTCATGAGAGTAGCGTTATGCTCACACCCGTTTTCATCTTTTCAAAACCAGATGACCATGACCAAACCGCCGGCTTCCACATGCTTTCAAGATTGTTAGTTGGATTGTTACATTCATTTGTTGTAAAATTGATTGTTAATGGAACCAGACGTTAATTTTGATCATTGTACTTTTCGTTTTGAGTAACGATATGCCCTTCCGGCATTTTCTGACCTGCAGTAATTTATCGTCCTACACTAGACAGTCCAGTTCAAGCGACTCGTTTTCTTCAGCTCTTCTTTTGGAGCATTGATAGCGATGATACTCTAAAAGAAGAAACACATTTCGAGAGGACCACCTCAAACACCTATGCCTGCGAATTGACTATTCTCAAATCTATTTTTCCACACCGGTGGTGGTGGCGGCGGCGGCGGTTCTCCATTCTCTATTTCTGATCTGAATCTGATAGACTTAATATAAAGTTTCACTTAACCATATGGTTATGTAATAGGCTGTTTTATCTTCCCAGCGTAATCAATCGCTCATACATAATCCCATAAGCTGTCAAAACTGATTTATGTTATGGATACACGCGGTTTGCATAAAACGTTAGTGTATAAAAGTATAATAAGCGTACATCCCGGCTTTATAAGCTCTTTCCCATCCCAGAGCGTCTATTTACGAGCTATTTTCCCCGCAAATTATGCCTACTGGTATGCTTTTTATGAAACGTCTTCCACAACATGCATAACCCAACTCGTTTGTGTACAAAATCCGCCGAGTCTGCAAGGAGACACTGCACGGACTACCGAATGGGGCACTTATTAAAGAGTCGTGATTAAAGTTTTATTAAAATATGAGCTTGTCGAGCTATTTATTTTCGGCGGCTAAACTGCTGCGTGTGTGTTAAGCTACTGTGCGGGGGTGAATTGTAGCTTGTGCCGGCGCTTGATTATTAAACTCTCTATATGCTATATACTTATATGTATGTTCTGTGTAGCTCTGGGTAGCTTGGGAGGCCGTGTGGCGTCCGTATTTTGCCTCCTCAACTTCGTCCCTCTTATTTGCATATTCAAAATTCGAAAGCAAGCCGGAGCTATCATGCTCGGCGTTCATGCTCTCCTCTCCCTGGGAAGTTTATTAAACTTCGAACCGTAACTTTTTGTTTGTCGTAAAAATGTGTTTCACAAAATAATATTGCTTTTGCCAATCGTAACCTGTACTTGCTTGCGGCATGGCACTCCAGCGATCCCGAATGTCTCAACTGGCTGGCACGGGTAATAGCCGCTGGTGATTTATGTGGATACGATTCATATTTTATCACTGTTATTTGAGAGTCGGCGATTATTAATAGGTAAGACAAACTCATACATATACTCGCTTATAAACCATTTCTCATAAATACGTAATGCTGTATAGCAAAACTTCATGTGATATTGATTGAATGATTGAACTTTGAAATGAACCAAGTCGCAGATAGAACACACCTGAATTCATCAAGTCAAGTTACTCGCAGTTAATTGAATAGGAGAAGAAAAAGAAAAACAACGTAATGTCACTTAGCACTTAGCAGATGTAATGAATATAATGAACAGGTGATCAATTAAACTGGTCCACCCAGAATTCCACGCAAAATCTCTTAGAAAAATCAACCGATTTCAAAGAATGTGGTCATGTCCGATAAGTCATTCTTCTGGCTACAAAATGCCATGCTGAGTCACGTGGACGTTGAAATTGTTGACCATGTACAGGGTGACAACAAAACCAGTGTCAAAATGGCCAACTTTCAACAGTGCACAACTTTCGGTTTTTGATTCATCCCCCCATCTGATGAGTTTCCAAGGGAGTTATGTCAATTTTTGACAAATTCATGTTTTATGATGCCGTTTTTCTCCAAGGTCATGTTCTTGACTCAAATGTGGTAAGAGTGCATAACTTTGCTCTACAAAGTAACCCTCAATCGAATTTGATCCCACTGACCATCAGGAATGCTACCCCTTGTGAACATCTGCAAATCATTATTCGTGGCTATTCGTAGTCTCCCATCTAAATCTACTGCAGGACCTGACTTGATTCCTTCTTATCTTGTTCGAGATTGTGCCTCAGTCCTCGCAGCGCCTCTATCATTGATTTTCAGTACCATGTTGAGAGAAGGAGCCTATCCGCGAAGGTGGAAGGAGACTTGAGTGTGTCCAGTTTTTAAGAAGGGTAAAAGGAATGTTGTTGAAAACTATAGACCCATTGCCATGGGAAGTAATTTCAGTAAAGTGTTTGAGATCCTTATGCACCGTAAGATTTTATGTCATGTAGGTCCTATGCTGTCTGACAGGCAGCATGGTTTAATACCACGACGGTCCACCGTAACTAACCTTATGGAGATCACCCAGTTCTTGTCTGAGAGGTTGTCAGAATTGTCAAAAATGTAATACAGTTTGACTACGCTATTGGTGAAGTTTTGGTGCCAAGGGTGGATGATGTGCGTGACCTGGGGGTTCGCTTTGATTCTCAGCTTACTTTTGTTCCACACATTTCTGAGTGCTGCTGGCTCCAAGCAATTTAGTCGGGGCACTAGGTGAATGAACCTTGCAAATGGTGATGAAAGCATGAAATTCGGTACACATACTCAGAATGAGCACCTCTCTCAGATAAGAGGTGGAGCCACGCCGAATTTTCACCGGAAGGGGGCTCGGGGGGCTCCTGAAAGTTGAAGGTGCTAGGGCTTCCACTAAACGGCTTATCAGTTCGTTTTGACAATAAAAAAGGAAACTTATGAATATATTCTAAACATTGACGGCGTTTATCGTATTGTCCCGGGAATTTTTCATTATGAAAAAAAATAAGTTCTTCGGCAGAACACACAAATTGGTTTTATTTTATTTTGACCTACAAAGAATTAATAAGGAGATGTGCAACACATTAATTCCCACAAATTCGTATCCTCTGAATTCGTTTGTGGAGTCAAAATTTTTATGGTGTATCTTCTTGAAGTGAAGCATTCCAAAGAGTAAGCTATTCTCAACACTAAGTTCAAACAGAATTTTTCCAATGTTTGGAATCGAAATTACTGAATTCCTTCCAGCAATGCATACCCTGAACCCTTCTTTGAAAGTACCGCGTGCGATTGAACGTGGAGTGAGTCCTGAAACACTATCAGAATTTTTCTTTTGTGATGCTACTATTCACTCTCGACCGGAGCAATTAGGTTCCTACACAGCATGCGCGGAGTGTATACACGTTATTTCAATATTATGACACAATTTCAATCATGAAAAATTTGACTTAACCGAGAAAATACCCTGCATCGTGTATACACTCCGCGCAGGCTGTGTGGGAACCCAATTGCCTCGGTCGAGAGAGGATAGTAGCATCACAGAAGAAAAATTCTGATAGTGTTTCAGGACTTACTCCACATTCAATCGCACGCGGTACTTCCAAAGAAGGGTTCAGGGTATGCATTGCTGGAAGGAATTCAGTAATTTTGATTCCGAACATTGAAAAAATTCTGTTTGAACTTAGTGTTGGAAATAGCTTACTCTTTGGAATGCTTCTCTTCAAGAAGATACACCATCAAAATTTTGACTTCACAAACGAATTCAGAGGATACGAATTTGTGGGAATCAACGTGTTGCACATCTCCTTATTAATTCTTTGTAGTTCAAAATAAAATAAAACCAATTTGTGTGTTCTGCGAAGAACTTATTTTTTTTCATAATGAAAAATTCCCGGGACAATACGATAAACGCCGTCAATGTTTACAATATATTCATAAGTTTCTATTTTGATTGTCAAAACGAACTGATAAGCCGTTTAGTGGGAGCCCTAGCACCTTCAACTTTCAGGAGCCCCCCGAGCCCCCTTCCGGTGAAAATTCGGCGTGGCTCCACCTCTTATCTGAGAGAGGTGCTCATTCTAAGTATGTGTACCGAATTTCATGCTTTCATCACCATTTGCAAGGTTCATCCCGATTTTGGCTCTTAGCGCCCGCACTAATTGGGTTTTATCTTAAGAAATGTCAAGCCCTTTGCGAATCTTCAGACTGCCTGTCTCCTTTATTCGACATTCGTTAGGCCTCGTCTTAAGTAGGTATGCCTCTATCATTTGGAGTCCTTTATATTCGGTGCATGTTTCCACTATCGAGAGAGTTCAGCGTCGATTCTTGAAGTTTTTTCATTTCAGAACTTGGGGACTTAACCTCCTAGGGGATGTCATCAGGACATGTTGCTGTCAGGGACGCGGTTTGTAAGCCTACAGTCAAGACGATGTTCGCATTCCGTTGTTTTTCTTTTTAAACTTGTCAATGGTTTACTCGACTCCAAGAATTTGGTGCAGAAATTGATGTTCAGGGTTCCACGCGTGAATTCAAGGTGCACCGAGACGTTTTACCTTCCTACTACCAATACCAATTTTCTTAGGGCTTCTCCCATGTATCAAATGTGCTCTAATCATACGAGTGTCCAGGATCGAATTGATATGTTCTCTTGTTCTGTTGGCCAGATCAGGTCTTGCTTCGACGGACCTGCTTCTGGCGGTGTTGAGTGATCGCGGTTCTTTTCCAGTTGTCTTTTTTTTCTCTGTAAATGGGTATCCACCTGTCGAGTGGGAATCTCAATAATAAATGCACCTCTACCACATTTGAGCCAAGAACATGACCTTGTAGAGAACCGGCATCATAAAACGTGAATTTGTAAAAAATTTACAGAACTCTCTTGAAAATTGAAATGGGCGGGATAAATCAAAAACTTTTTTGAGTAAAAATATTTCCAAAAAATTCATGGGGGAAGAATCTACGATCTTTTTTCGAAAAGTGGTGCACGGTTGAAAATTAGCCATTTTGACACTGGTTTTATTGTCACCCTGTACATGGTAAACGATGTCAACGTCCACGTGACTCAGCATAGCATTTTGTAGCCAGAAGAATGACCTATCTGGCATGACCACATTCTTTGAAGTCGGTTGGTTTTTCTACGAGACTTTTGATCTTGGAGTAGCGTGAAATTTTTGGGTGGACCAGTTCAGGTGATCATGTTCAGTTATGCACTCTCCACGCGTCGCCAAGGGGCATTTCACGTCATCAAATGCAAGGTCTGTAGAGTTTTGTACCTATATTTTCTCAGAAACCGCTCAGGTGGTTTCGTTCTACTTGGAAAATTAAGCAAAGGTTTCTTGAGAACAGAAAGTATTGGAACAGCTTCGTCAAAACATTTAAAAATTCACACACATTTGTTGTTACATTACAGCCTTCGAACTAATACTGTGCAAATTGTTACGTGAAGTCCGGAAATAGATTTTGAGTGATTCTCTGGGTTTTTGTAGAAGCTGTATTTCACTGGTCGCGGCAGATGGACTGACTTAACGTCTTAAAAGTTGATCTTTGGAGGTGAATTCAAATTTTCAACCCTGAAGTGTGGCTGGTTTTTTGCAGTAGCATAGAGAAGTCACCATTTCACCCATACCTATACCTGAACTGAATACCGATTCGGAATTGCTTAACGGTGAAGCTTTTGCAAAGCACACAACGAATTTTTATGGATCGAATAGACACATTTCCGAAAGTTATAGCCGCCAGTTTATCAGACTTCAGACAAGTTTATCCATTCCCTGTCTGACAGGGATTAAGTACGTTGCATGTTCCAATTACATTAGTCAGTGCTCACACCTTAGTAGTTATCAAGATTACGGGACAATTAACAAATAGTCCAAATAAGCACACCGCACGACTGACAGGACAGCTCTCAGCATACGCTTGTAGAAGGACAAGATAAAAATGCAAACCTTCTCTCCGATAAGTCTGATATTGTGCGTAATCCCATCTCTGTTGTGAATCTGACTCATCATGTGTACTGGACCAAAATAAACCGCCGCATGCAGACACAGAGGCAGATCCAGCGAGGAGGCGCACAGGCAGAATTTCCCCCCTTCATCCATTGATTGCCGTCTCCCTTGTGATAAAATTACACGTTTAGGTTTACTCAAACGCCGGCAATCTACAATAATACAATTCGAGCCGTGCAGACTCGACCGGCGGCGAGCCGGGGCACGCGTTATTCCGGCCGAAATGATCACGAAAATCATGATGTGTATATTACCGTCGCGGGGGCCACTAAAGGCAATAACAATATTTACTTTGGACGCAAAAACGGCAGACAGATGCAATCAGCGGGTAAGAAATGTGCAATCACTTTTTCCTGCTCTGTGGGGACTGCGGTTGTGTGTTACGCCCACGTTGTCACACCTGTAATTTATACTTTAAAACACCTCACACACATTCGAGCTGTCACAATATTTAATCTTTTACAGTGTGCGGTTGACCAAGCAATTTTAAACGCGAAGGGGAAGGAAAGAAAAAATGCAACGTGAGGTCAGCTTTCTTGGAAAGCTGTAGAGTGTAATCGTCGGTCAAGAAATTGCTCAATTGACGCAGTTTCGTGTCTAGTTAGTCTCCCAAATTAGAGCACTAAAGTCTCTTATCTACCTTTATTACACCGTTTATTGTTCTTTCTCTCTACATTCCGAACGAAATAAAAAATAGTTGTTGTGTGAACCAATTAACGTCAATTTTCTTCCGTCCCTACAATAATTAACCATGTTGTGTGTATGAAATACGTGCATGTTGCATTATTTTAAACTCGCCGGACCTTGCAACAGTTGATTTATGAGCAACTCGGAATCCGTTTTTCCACCAAGCAGTTGGTATAATTTCTGATGCAACTATAGACCTTACCCTATTATTCACAGATTGGGGTATCATAATGGGCCACCATCTGCTCAGTACATGACACCTTTGAACCACCAATTGTTGGTAACTATTATCGTGCAACAAGCCTAGGCTCCTGGAGGAGTTACCATTAAATATCAATAATAGTTGTTTGTGTACAATCTTGAAACTATACTCACCTACTGTTATCAAAACTAGAGAAGTGTGCGGATAACAAAAAAGCTCATCAATTACTCGAAGTATGTATATGATTATTCTGTATTCTGGTTTTTCACGTCAGTATAGAACAGTAATTTGAAAGCATAAAAAATGCATATCTGTTGCTTTATGCTATAAATTTGAATCGTGAATTTTCCAAAGTATCGATTATTAGAGAGAGCTCAAGTCCTTCGCCTTCCGATTTCCCAGGTAGGTACTGTTACGGTAGGCAAATGCATCATGAAATATTAGTTGTTTTGTGACGTAGGTACAAGCGGCGCCTATTCCGTAGGACTTTTAATGATAAAAACCCCGTTATAAAATCGAAAGGTTAATCAATAAGGGTGTACTGATATAATAAAGGTACCTACAATACACGTTTTAGTATTTGGATGGAGGATGCGGGTTGGTCGGTGCACGGTCATACTATTCGGATTATAATCAATTTTGTAATAATAATTCCATCCGTGATGATTAAATAATAAATCAAACGCGTGTCACGCAGACGATTTCGGTTGTCATTTACACGGACTTTACAATAAAACCAGTAATTGCATCGTGCCGACTAATAGGTTAGGTAGTAGTGAAAAATGAAAAAAATTAACTCGTTTATTTTATTGTATCCTGCAAATAGCTTTGCTTCGACATCGGTTTATTTCTGGTATTATTGACACTTTATACTATTAGTATTCTCTGTTTTTGTTGCTTCTCTTGTCCATTATTATGATATTGCCATGGCTCATCTCATGAGCCCTTTATGTGAGTCTGGGACCCAGCTCTTATCTGACGAAAACTTTTAAGCTAGCTTGACTTTACTATTTCACTGAAATGGAATCAGGAATCGGAATGTAAACATTACAAACACTTTGAAACATTTTTATTAATTATAAACTGTACGGTGCACAGTTCCAAGTCAAGCCTTTGTCACACGGTCATTGAAATCATACTTGTCGTTGATAATCTGGGACGATATCAATGATGGAAACAAGAATGAAAATGACCATACTTGCGAGTTTGTCAAAAATCTGGAATAAATGTTTCCACACGGTCATCACTGTAGAGACCGGATTCTAGGCAAAATTCCTTTTTGTTTCTGTTTCAGGCATGTGCATGAGACCTTGGAATAAATATTAGTGTTGAAAAAACATTGCTTTTGACACCCCTTTGTTTTTGCCTGAATGCCTAAAACTGACAAAATCGGATTTACTGTCCTAAAAAGACCTTTTTAACGGCCTAAAATAGGCTTTTTTGATTTTTTGGTGGAAATGATCCACAATGTTGGGAATTTTTTTTTTTCTGATTTGTTCAATTCAAACTATGGGAGTAAACTGATTTCAACCCTAATATAATTTATTTACTTCAATTTACTGAACATAAGGTCTCAATCTTTTCTTTTTAACGGCTTGAGATCTAGTCTTGACCTTGACGCAGGGACATGATTCTGGGCAAAATGGCTTCCGGTTTTTGTTTTGGTCATTTGTACTCAGCTTTGAAATATATAGGTATGTTGAAAGAAATAGCCTTTCACATCTCTTTGTTTGGAGTCTAATTTGCCTAAAATTATCAAAACTTGGATTGAGTGTCCTAAAGGTACTTTTTTAACAGCCTACAATAGGTTTTTTCTATGTTACGGTTGAAATGATTCACATTGTTTTATTTGTTCCGTACTGTGTGTCACTTTTGTTCGTCTCGTCACCAATTGGTAATGTATGTAACAAGTATGCAAAATGAATCCTTAGCGGATGAATGCGCGTTATCCCTAAAAGCAAATGAGCCGCCGAAGAATTTTGCGTACTTGTCGCATACATCATTTTTTAGCATGAGCTTTCCAACCACCAATTTTTGTCCTCTATATCGTCCATAGTGGTTGCCTATTCCGTGAAAATGTAACTACAACAACTGAACTGCTGAATCAACAATGCAACAGCTTGGCAGAATCTTTCAGATACCTACAGTTCGCAAAAATTTGTGTTTTGTGGACTCAAAACAGTCGGCAAAATGACCATTTCAGGGAGACAAACTTAAAAATCAATAACTTGTTTGATTACATACGAAAAATGTTTTGGCCTATTTTGCCTATTTTAGTCGTTACGGCCTAAAGCGTCCTAAAATACAGCTTTTATTTGCCTAAACATGTATCCTAATTTCCACTTTTTAACGGCCTAAAATCCGGTCCCCAGTCATCAGTACTGTACAGAGTGGAAGGAGTAATCTGGCTGGATCAAGATGAAGTCAAAGATTTGAAATAGAATGCGTTTCATCATAGTTTTCTGCTCGGCATACTTGTTTTCATCATTAATCTCGTCCAAGATTTTCTATGACAAGTATGATTTCAAATGCCGTGTGACAGAGGTTTTAATGACAAACTTGGTACTTATATCTCGTTCACTTTTTATTTTAAGTAGAATGACTTTTTGGAGCAAAAATGAAGTGACAAGCTTAAGCGCTGGGAGGATACGGCTGATGGCCGCTGATAGTTTCGGTCCAAAACTTTGCAGGTGCCATCAGTCGTAGCCGTAGCTCCCCAGCTTGTCACGTTATTTTTGCTCCAAAAAATCATTGCACTGAATTTAAAACGTGAACGGCATATACAAACAACACAGACACTTTGACGCATCTGTCATAGAATATAAAATAACAAAGTTCGATTTAATAACACAAAAACTATCCGATGAATAAATCCAAACATTTTGCTTCCCTCAAGCAGTCGCGGGAAGAAAAAGAAACGGATAGCTCTCAGAGTAGCACTCTGCTCTGCGACAGCGGTTCACGCTTCGACAAATATTTCGGCCGTCCATTGCCCAGAACTGCACTGTACACATTGAAAGCTGAAAGTCCACTCTTCTCTACTAGTATGTCTAAACTTTTATTCTGTGACCTTGTTTTTTTTTCTTATTCGACTAAAATTTTTCGGGTATTTTTAAGTTGATAAACACCGAGGCAGCACTCGAAAATCTCCTTGATGGCGGAAGCAGAGGTGGTCATGACTCACGATGCTAGAATGGGAGTGAATCATTTGATGCAAAGGAAAAATGGAGAGTCTGTGCGTCCTGACGTAAGGCAGGTGAAGTAATTGAATATATCGGGGACCAGGTCTGGGAATTCACAAACCATACGATTTAGAAGCTCCGGACAAGTCAGTGACATTGACATTGTTGACAGTCTTGTATAAGAAGATGACGAATCTCACCCGCATCAGGTGCATCATCAATTCGAAGATGTTACGATCTCTTGCTGGCTGCTGGGGTGATATACCCTGGTTGCCGAAAACTGAGAAACATAATTTAATCAGAGATATCACAATTAACGTGATTTACTACATGAAAATTATGGAGAACTTCAAAATCCTCCCATCTTACCGCTGGCGCGTAAGGTTTCAATAGATGAATGAATATTATGGAATATGTCAGATTGATTATAATAATATCGTACATTGAACGTGGACCTGGCCCGTCCTGCACGTGCGAAATATTGCCGGATTCCTCAGCATTCATTACCACCCATACCAGTCACGAATCAATTCAAATAAAATATTTGTCAATTGTGCGTTTCAGTAATCAAAATCGCACGTTGGTAATCTAAATCGCACAGCATAGGAGTTACAAGACCTGCATCCTGAGACTGTTGGTTCTGCGCTGGTTTATCATTTACGGTAGTGGTCGTAGGTAAATGATATTTTTCACACTGTATACTCCCACCATAACTTTCTGCGGCGATGCGCTCTGAATTGCGAAGTTACAACCGCCCTATCCTTATCATCATCATAACCATCGCATGTAATTGTTAAAAATGTTTATGATGCTGATGCGCTCCCCAGTGTGTACACACGCCGGAATCACCCACAAAATAAAGGAAATGTCAGAAGTTCACCGGGATGGATAATTGGAAGCGGGTTTGCACAACTAGACCGGCATGCACAATGTGCAGAAGCAGAGGGGGTGTATGCGGCGGTGGTTGAGTAGTGGTGTTGTGATGCAATTCTGCAACGGCCAGGCCGAGAGCCGCTCGCTTGAGGTCGCGTTAATTGGCTCTTAAGGGACGGGCCGCGACAATATCTCCCAGACCAATCAGACATCTATGTCCCATACAAATACTTTCTTGATTCACGAGATTACCGAATCGATGATAATTAATGCCGTCAGTGTCAGTTCTTGTGGATGTCGTAAACTCTCCGGCGGTGGTCACTGATGCAGCTATGTAGTTCCGGGCCAGAACTTTTATGAGATCAACGTCGGGTTGCTTACTTCGAGTTTAACTTTGAACCTGGTTTGGTTATTATGAAAATAATTGTTGCAACATTTAAATCTATGGCAACCAAACCAAGTTTAAAGTTAAACTTGAAGTTTGCAACTGAGCCCAAGAGATGTTATTGTCAAAATATTCAGTCTGCCAAACATGACAGACTGTTTTCTTTAAAAAAAATTGAAATGGTAAATGTTCACCCCGAAAACAAAGCGTCACTTATTCGGACGCAAACGTAGCTTACTGACCAGTTATTTACTATAGGAAAATTTCTTACATTTTGCTGTCTTGAACAATCTTAGAGTATGTGGTTTCGACAAGATGAAACTTCTAATATGACCACGGCTTTAGGTATGACTCAACTTAACGTCAAACGTTAAAGCTCACTTGTTGACGTTAAAACTTGGCCTTGGCTACAGGCCAGACGTAACGTGACACTTAACGGTACGTTATACATACATAAGAATCACAGACTGTACATAGAATATTTACTTAACCGTTTAGAGTGAAGTTAGTACGAGCATTGAGTAATAACTAGTGGCAAGTCTTAAAGTCTTGCTAGTTGTCTGGTGATGAGTACGAAAGTGTCCATTTTACATCTGCACAAAAATGCAGGTGAATGCAAGTGAAAATGTCCGTATTGATTATTTCTATAATCTAGTATTCTAGTGTTTAGTAATGGTCATAATGATGAAGGTACTTAGGATATCTTGTCGAGAAAATGGTGAACATGGAGTTTGTGATTATGATAATCGTAGAATCGTACATCGGGTAAGACCTAGGTACTATACCTAATGAATGTCGGCAATGGGTGAGTCGTTATTGTGGCATTAGTTGTGTAACGCATTAAATATTTAACCGCAGAAGTTATGGCACGATTTTAAAATTACCATACTAGGTACTTCCTGAAATAAGAAGAAAATGTGATAGCTATCATGTGATTGAAATGGAAGCTCATTTCCCTATCTCTTTGCTGAGCGTTCCTATCGATGCTGGCTCATAGTCCTGATGCCCGTTATGGACAGGGAGCTGGTGCCTCAAAACTTACGTCATACATGATTTTAACCCTGTAGGTCTAATGTGCGTTGATAAGGTTGTTTAAAATTGCTTTGTCTTACATGTCAGACCGGGGGCTTCAGGCTGGTATGAGCCTGTCAATTTTCGAAAAAATGGCCAAAAATTTACGTCATAAGGTACATAAATGAAACCAACTGGATTTTGTGTGGGAACATCCCCTTGATCGAAAATCTGGTTCTAAGATGAAATTTTTGGAGGCTTTCGGTCCATAAGACAAGTTTGAAATTTCCAAAAAAATACCAAAATATACTAATTTTTTCACAGGCGTTTTGTTGACTAACCCACCAAGTGTGATATATATATATTTGTAATCAGGATGAGAAACGGAATCTATTTCCATGTCAAAATACAGGGTGTACGATTTGAGAAAATTTTCTCGATATTGCACCCTGTAAGCGATGTACTATCGAAAATTTTTGTGGGCAGATTCGAAACCTGCGTATGAAATCATGTGAGAATCGTTTTTCATTTCTAAAATTATGCCAAAGGAGAAGTCTCCAGGAGGAGGTAAATTTTGGCCTTTTTTGAAAATTTCAAACTTGTCTTATGGACCGAGAGCCCCCAAAAATTTTGTCTCATGACCCGATTTCTTGATTAAGGGGATGTTTCCACACAAAAGCCCGTTGGCAGGTGCGTTCCTGAAGTGTTCGCTGCCCTTGTGCGAAATAAAAACTCGCTTTTGCACAAGAAAATTAAAATTATTGAAAAAGGGGGGACGGAGGTTTGGAGACCGAATCTCTTTGAAATGACCGAATTGCGCTGCTGAATAACAATACCACACACAAATTCTCTTGAAATTGTACCTCCTTCAGTATCGAATATCAATCTACACTGCGCAAAGTTTGTACAGGGTGATATGTAAATAAAGCATTGGAAATTGTTACTGTGTTCAGCCAAACCCGTTTGTGGCAAAATGTTTTTCCCCAGTTTCAATCATGACATTATGAAGCTTCATGTCTCACCTCGAAACTATTTTGGAATTCTCCGTATCGGAAGTCGAGCAACGAGAATATGATTTTATTTCAAGCTGGTGAGACTTCCGATACCCTGAATTTTTCAAAATTTTGTCCTCTGGAGCCACTGTTTTTGTCAAAAACTTCAATTTGACAACAGAATCATACACAATAGGTCAAAATGATGGAAAAACTAAATTTCACACCTGAATATCTGCTAATGTCGACTTGTCAGTCCAACTTGAGGCAAAACTGGCCAATGACGGCACAAATGACCATCATGCTGGTCAATATCTTGGTTATCTCACATTTTACTCTATCATTTAATGTTATAAATTATAATAATTATGCGTTTTGGAGTCCAGTAAAGTGTTTATGAGGTGCCCGTGATCAAATTTTTGCTTTTGATTTCGACTAACTGCGACCTTCAAGTGAATTGGGTCGTTGGTTATATTGACTGAAATGGCGTCAGCATCTTCATCGCTGTCGACAGCTGACAGACAAACCAAGTTATCGATTTTTCCAGCTTGCTGGAGTTGAAGATTGGTTCACGCACTTTCTTACTACTGAACCAATCAGCGTAAAGCTACCCGATACTGATGAACCTGCGCCCTAAGGACCTCAGGTAAACGAGAATGGCTATAGAATAAACTGCCAGAAGATGAGGCTAACGGACATCGCAAACCGAATCAAAATATTTGGCGGAAATCAAAAGCTACATCGTTTTTAGAACAGGCAAAATTTTCAGAAAAAATTGGGACCGGGATCATTCTGCATAAGCACTTAGCCGGAGAAACGCTGCCCCTAAATTTGGCTGCCCTTGTTGCTCGCACAATAGGCACCATGGGTGGGAACGCCCCTGCCCGTTGGTTTCATTCATGTAACTTATGACATGAATTTTTGACATTTTTAGAAAATTGAATAAATTTTTAGGCCTATACCAGCCTAAAGCCCCCGGTCTGACATGTAAGACAAAGAAATTTTCAACAACCTTATCAACGCACATCAGACCTACAGGGTTAAAATCATGTACCTTATGACGTGTAAGTTTTGAGGCACCAAAGCTCCCTGTCCATTACACTATATACTCTTTCCAATTGTGGTTGTGAACTCAGTAAGTCACATGATTTTTTTTCTTTTTTGCTGCCGATGCGCAAACATAATAATCTTGTGACATTTTCGTCCTCCTTGGACCCACGACCAGATCATATTTTTGACAATGTCCTAATTTTGCTGCAACTGGAGAGAGTAACTGGTATAATTATTTATAGGTTTAGTATACAAGGTCTAGTATAGTAGCATAGGTTTAGTATAGAAGTACAAGCTTTCCACGGAGAGAAATGTAATCTCAACATCATCAAAAATTTCCTCTTTTTCGAGAAAATGTTATCATTCAAGTTGTTCTTGGTTTTCCAAACGCTTAGTGTTTATGCCTTTTCTTTTCCACTCTGTGTATAAACTGTGCATAGGTTGTCGCCGATGGTTACACTAAACTTCTGGATTGCAACAATCTGGTCCATACAGCAACTAGCCCAGGTGGCATGTTTTAACCATGAAATCCATATTTTAGCACCGAACGTCCGGACTGTGAGAAGCTGAGAAGTAAAGTATCTGGATAGGGCCACTGCCCGTTATCGAAACAGTTTTCTGAGAATCTATGATCCTGATTGCAAGATGTGTCGCGAAGAGAATCCAACCATTGTCCCCATATCATGCAGATATCTCAGTTGAACATTTGAGTTCCATTGCAACGATAGTGGAACCGGAAATAATTGCGAACACGCCTACAGGGTGGGTTCTTTGATTTATAGAGAACTGGGAAAACGAGTCGTAGACTGCGTTTCCTTTTTGGCAACATTTATTCATCTACAGAAGAGATGGCAGGGCTAGATAAATACCCCAGGTTACTTCTTGGAGCAAAGTAGAAAACAAAGAGATTGGCATTTGATGTTGGCGTTAATTTTATCTTGAGGTTGTAGTTTCGTAGCCTAAAAATCAGCGAAAAGTTTGTACTTTTCCGTTATTACCAAAACCAGTGATTGGAAAATAATGAAAAACTGTTATAGACTTCTGAAAAACTACTAGGGGGAGCATGATATAGACTCTCAAAAAACTACTAGGGGGCACTGAGAGAAATTATTCAATAAGATAGTATTGTTAAGCTGAAGATTGTATCTGTAATAGTACTGATTTGGCCAAGTATAAGACAACGTTTATAAGAAGAAGTAACCATGAGTTATAGAAAGAAGGAGAGTTACAATAATAAGAAATTTTATTATAGTTTATGTAATAAACGTTGAAAAGTTATGGTAATCAAGCTGGACATAAGGTTTATAAGACATCTTATACCTAGGAGTATTTGGGCGAATCCATTTCATTTTTCGGGTAGTTGGGTTGAGGTTGAGGAAGACTTCCCCATTTGGTCATTTGCTGTGCGTGCTCGCAACGTTCGCAACGGGAGTGTTGTTAGTGTTAGTGGATTTTTCCGGCGCCAGTGTGAAGAAAGTATTTATGCTGCAGCCATCAGCAATCATAAAGATAAGTTTTGCAATTAATATATTCTAATTTTATAGAGCGAAATCGAAACTATTGCCTTCAGTACGCATCATCAAGCATATGAAATATAGACAAAGAACGACATATTGTGACATAACCCGTTGTATAAAGCAGTCCGATCTCATGTATCATTCCCCACTTTTGCATACAACCATAGCTAATAGTTTTTGTTAGCTAAGTTAAAAGTTAATTTTGTTTGTGTAATTTAACTGCAATAAAATTATTAAAAAAAAAAGAACAATCTTGTTTTATTTACCTATCACCCAGAACATTTATGTAGTATAAACCCAAGAAAAGTAATACATATAACTGCTATAAGGCGGAAAATAATATCAAGTACAAACAAAGGAAAAGTGATCTTATAACTATAATAAGACGCAATATAATACAAAGTAGAACATTGTCTTATATTGCTCCATAATATACATAAAACTTATCTTATTAGGGTAACCATGAAGTTTTATATTCTCTAAAAAGTCGTATCTTTTACATGCTATTAACAAGCATGGTCTGGGTTTACAAGAAGTTTTAGCAAAATCCATCTTATACTGATTATTAGCTGTGAGGCTGTCCTAATACGTATGCGGATGTCTTATTATGTTAGACCAGATTTCTTATACGAGTCATTACGCATTTTTCTCAGTGGGGAGCATGATACGTGCAAGATTTTAAATTTCTCGAGATTTTAGAAAATGAAAATTGAATTTGTGCAGTACGTTCAAAACAACCGAATATATCACTCGCTAGCCATCACATTTTAAGGGTCCGTATTTTTCTTATTCACACATTCAGTCAAATCCACCAAAGTTTTTCGAGTGAATTAGCTTTATCACACTCATAGTCAATAGGATGGCCAGTTGCTTAGTTACTATGAGAGTGATAAAGTGAATTAATTCATAAAAGTTTGGTGGAACTGAGGGTTATTGTATAAGTCTGTCTGACAGGGTGCATCCTCAACAAAGGTACAGTGTAAAAAATCTAATATTATTATTCAATACTTTTGAGGCTCAACATAGTTCAGCACATCCTGGGGGGCCTTCTCTGGGGTCAAAATTGTCGCCTTGAAAGTTGGAAACCCCTGGCTGGCGGATATCACTGTCGGCAACCCTTAACGTCTTTCACTGGAAAGCTCTGGCTTCTGCTCCGGCTGCTGCTGTGATAAACGGAGCGACAATCCGAATGCTTCGCATAACTCCCCGTTGTTGTGATACAGCTGGGGGTGTTGATTGTCGTTGACGCGTGTGCATGTGTGGGGGTATTGTAGTTGTGCGACGACGGATCAGAGGGCCCTCGTGCTGTGCACGATGAAATGCGGAACCAGAGGGCGCTTTTTAACTTTGCGCGTAATACAAATATTGCAAAAGCTCCGTAAATGTTTGTTTACCCGGCGCGCAGATCTTGCTGTATCCGCGTGTGCTTGCACCCTTAAAAACTGGGAATTTCGCGCCACCCCCGAAGCTGCGAATCTGCGATGTAAACAAACATGGGACCACGTATTAAACAACACATTCGTATATTTCCACTTCAGCGTGTTGTAGCAATACCGGCGATAACACGAAGTATGTGTTTTTCGCAGTTGGGGCAAATTGTGTGAGCCTCATAAAGTTGGATCAAGCAGTTTTTCAATTACTGCTTTTCCAATCTGGTTTCAAGTTCTATAATCTGCAGGTATTTGTCAACCACTGCAACTGAAACTTTGTCCATTTTGGTCACTATCCAATTGAGGAACCGATTGGAACTGACAACTTCATTGTTGCATTACCCATGATTATATATTGTTCAATTAAACCTTACCTCTGTTTCAACGTTAATGGAAGAGTTGGTGCAAGTGCTTCTACTCATGTTCATAAATATTCTCAATCCAAAACTATATACACATCAGCCGTGAGATTATACGAATTTCTGCTGTCGCATTTTGATTCAAAAGTTGCATGTATAAATTCCTAAAGTTGTTTTCTTCTGTTTCAGGTGAGTTACATTCTCAGAGTTCCAGGCGGAAGCTTGACTGTCTGCTAAGTACGCGAGTTACACAGGTATTTTATTGATTTAAATTGTAAATTGCCCTGTGCTGCCACTTGAATTCAATAGTATATGGCTTTATACGCGAACGCCCGGTTGAAATTTATAGTCCCAAATTGTAGATCTCCGGAACTCTTGGTTCTTGGAATTTTTTTCATTGTTCCATGGCGGCATCAATAACGGCGCAAAGTATGCGCACGAGGAATATTACTCCAATCGCGTAAGTAGGATGATAAGTTTGAATTGAATTTCAAATATTTATAGGGACAGGTCTTGCATGTGCATGTTTTCAGTTGAAATATTGATTTGTTGGCATAGGTAAGCGAATAATGCAAAACATGCTTTTGTAATTGCCTAGTTTGTTGGCTGTAGCAACATAAATTCAATTAGCGGCAAGGTGTTAGTTGTTCAAAGTCATGTTGGATTTGGGCACAAGGGGATGAGGGAAACTTTCTTCATTTCTCAAATATAACCTAATTACGTTCAGAGCGGCAAACCCCGAGAGCACGTTCCTAAACGAGCAGTGAAATCGATTAAGGATTAAAGGATCGAAAACAAAACTAGTTTGGATATTGCAACACGCGGCAGCCTATTTTTGTACGGGCGATATTTTTATGCCTGCCCTCTCGATATAAATGGTAATCAAGTTGCATGTTCACTGTTCAGGTATGTGGTTAAATCGCATCGATCTTCTGGAATCTTACATGACCGACTGCTCCAAATTTCGCCGGCTGGTGCTGGCGGTGCTGATGTGCTCCTCCCTGTTTTAAAATTTAAAACGTACAGGCTGAGCTTTGTATGCAAATTGGTGGATCCCTATATGGAATCTGGGAGCCTGCTGGGCGATGATTAATTTCGCACACGCAGAAGCTCCACATTGGAAATGGATTTTTGTCCTGTGTATTTCAAATTTCTGGAGCATTATATACGAAAAAAAGATTTACTGCAATAGGAGACGTATAACGCTTCCGATAGCCTAATTTTTCACTGGTCCACCAAAGACAATATTCCGGTTTTTTATGGTCTATTGGATGGGCCGGGTGATTGGTTTTTGTACAGCAGCAAGAATTCCTGTGCGGCGGCATTTGTTGGAATCTGTGGACAGCAAACGGAAGCGATAAGAATGCTCCCATTTGTTGGTTCATTTCACATTAGTGCGGTCGAAATGTTATTTATTGACGGTCCATTCCTAATAGAATCTCCAAAGCAAGTGTCGTTCGGTTTCGTGTCGTTTAAACTTTTGTATTTTTTTGTCGCGCCTTCAGATAGCCATAATTTTTCATTTTTCGGCTTTCTTCAACTTCGCATTTTAGAAAGCTCATAGAAAGAGCAATGATAGAGAAGTCATGTTTCATCAGCAGCTCCGTGGCAGCTCTTGAGCTGCTACAGTGCTGCCGTTTAGTGGTTGTTGTCATTGGATTCGGTCAATCGCAAAAGTGATTGGCGTCGGTCCACGTACGGAATTCCGTTAATTGAAAAAATAGCATCAGCTGCTCCTTCCACCTCACCAGAGTCGGTATTTGCCATTATTACGGTAGAGCAACGCTTCACCGTGGAGGGTTTATGACTGTAAATTGCATTTTTCAACCTCCGGTATTTTAAGACCTACAATGTATTAAAAAAGTTTATGCACGGCGATTATAGTAAATTGCCGGGTGTATACTTTGGGTTGGTTGCGCTGGCTTTTCTTGCGCTTGCTGCCCTGACGTTTAAAGGTTGGCATATTATTGGTTTGCTGTACTCTTACCATTTTTACGAACACTGCACGTGCTCGACTGAGATCAAGACGGCGCGGCGCAACACCCGATGGTGAAACATTGAAGTTTTCAAACATATGCAAAAGTGTACGAAACCTGGATTTTTATGCCTCCGGATTTTTTTGGAACAAACTATATCAAGAAGTATTCAAATACCCGTCCTTAAACGGTTTTTCGCGCATTGTCCATCTTGATGAAAATCGCTATTGCAGCCGTTTTGTCCGTCCGTCCGTCCGTCCATTCCTCGAACTCCCCACAAACTAGACGCCCTAGCTTTCTGATGTTCCCGCTGTTACATAGCTGCCACTCCCAAAGCTGGGCTAGGCTATATCGAATGTCTATATTGCGCCGCCAACATAGAGAAAACTGCCCCTGATCAACTTGAAATAACATGATATTGCAGTTTCTCCCAGACCTAATGCTCTGGTGTTCTCATCCCATAAATAATACATAGTTGCCACTTATAAACGTAAACTCAGAAACATTCCATCTTCAATATGCGCCGCCGACATGAAAATAATTGCTAAAAACCGCCCTCAATCAATTTAAAATGAAAAAACCCGAAGATATAGCGATCTAATTCTTCCGCTATATGAATAGCTGACAAAAACGGGAAAGGATAGCCTACTTTTGGTGAGTCGCCGCCCCCAGCTTCTGCCACCAAACGACAAAAAGTGCAACTTTCACTATTGTTACTGATTGAGATGTTAATCATTCAGAAACTGCCAACTCAAACTGTGCAACATTTGCTTAGCCGAACGCTGCCACTCCCACGGGCAGCCCCCAAAGTAAGAGATAAATGAAAAACCCGAAGGCATAGCGATCTAAGTCTTTCGCTATATGGATAGCTGACTAAAAATGGAAAAGGATAGGCTACTTGTGATATGGCCCGCCTCTATCTTCCGCTTCCATTCAGATGTTAATGTTACCTCAAACATTCAGAAACTCCCAACTCAAACTGTGCCGGAGTTTCTTCGTCAAACGCTGCCGCTTCCACAAGCCGTCTCCCAATCAAAAATAAAATGCGACTTTGACAATTTCCACTGATTGTCATATTCCGTTAAACATTCAGAAACTCCCAAGCGAATGCTGTCGCCCCCACAAGCCGCCCTCAGAGTAAGAGATGAATGAAAAACATAAACCTGAAGACATAACGATCTAATTATTTCGCTATACGGATAGCCGACTAAAATCGGGAAAGAATAGGCTACTAATGATTAGTCGCCGCCCTCAGCTCCCGCCCCCAAATGGAGAAAAAATGCAACTTTCACATTTTCACTGACTGTCATATTTCCTTAAACATTTAGAGGCTCCCAACTGTGCAACAGTTACTTTGCCGAATGCTGCCGCCCCCAGAGTGAGAGATAAATGAAAAACCAAAGAAAATAAAAGCCAATTTACAGATGATAAAAAGTGACGTTTTATTTTGAGGCCACAGAAATTTTGATAGGTGGATCACCGCTATTAGTCTGGTGCAAAAATCCGGACTTAGGTGACACAGAAAACATACTTCATATGAAACGTGTAAAATATCTTACTAATGCTTAGTTACTTTCGAAAAAGCCCGTACCTCCAGAACAAAATTAAGAAATCCAAAGAGATTTAAATAGGATTTAAATTAAAAAAAAATTGTACAGATGCCACAGCCATGTGTTCTCTCGATATAATCAGCGGTGCAGAATAGACGGCAACTATGCTTCATTCAAAACTCGTGCAGATTTTAGCCCCCTGCTGATATCCACCCCTCTCTATCCTATAGGTAGTGGCGAATTCCCTTTGTGGATGCCCCTCTCTGAATGGCAAGTTGACTTTACCTCTTGCACATTTTATTTTACAATAATGGGTTAGAGATTTTTCATAGTCACTTCCGAAGCTCACTGCAAGCGGCAGAGCTCAATATTTACCTGTACTCATATTTTGATATCAAAAGCTATTCGTGATTTGCTTCAATAACTCGCCATTTGGTGCAAAAAATATACATTCGCACGGTTACCACTATGAAACCGTATGGGGACCGTCTATATGTACCTAAAATAAAATAGATAAGGAAAAAGTATGTTTGTTTTTTAGCGTTCCAGCCACCGTTACTACACGAGGGGGGGCACTTTTCTATTTTCATGTGACGATTTGAAGTGGTCGCAGCCGCAGTCGCAACGCAATAAGGCGCAACGTTTCTGATTGGCTTGTAAGGTAATCGCAAAGCCATCGCAACGCAGAAAATTCCTCACGAGCTAATCAGAAACGTTACACGTCTAGAAATTGCTAGAATATAGGCAACCAACAATACATCTGGTATCACAGTCAACGGCGTTGGCAATCGGATTGGCAATACGCTCAATCAGTGTGACGTCAAAACGTGGCCTGGGTCAAGGTTTTGTATGAAAACAACGAACACGTAAGTTGGCAACACTTCTTGACAAAGTGACAGCTAATGGAATATTTGCGTATTGTGATTTATTTATGTTCATCAACCGGTAAGTACAACGACCTTCCTGTAGGGTGTTTCGTAACCAAAAGGGCCTTTGAGGGTAGGAATGCTGGTTAAATACATTTCACATTTTGTTTGACAGCTGCAGTGGCGGGTGTGAGAAGGGGCAGAGAAGGGTAATCAGGAGTGACAGAAAGTGCTGCCAATCTAACAGAGAATGTTTTCATACAAAACCCTGACCTAGCATAACTTTTGACGTCATCACTAATTGAGCGGATTACTTGTTTCACAGTTAACTACTAACTAACTACAACTAACTAACTAACTAACTAATTAATTCAGGTTTCACTGAGCATTTGAGTAACTAATTGAAATAATAACATTAGTTTAAAGTCTTTTTTCCTAATGTTTCTCCGTTTTTTGCTGGTAGATTTTAAGCAAAAGCAATTGCTTAATCTTCATTAATAAGGCCCATTGTATAAATGGTGAAGATGAAGTTTGTGTATAGTGAAGATGTTTTGATTTTTTTTTCAAGTCAATTTGTACTTGAATTTGTTTCAATTTTCCTGTAATACGGTGCTCAATTTTTTATAGCAATAAATATTCTGATCAGTCTATCTCTTTCACCTCCTGGTGTGTTTCATAGGAAGCCCTGTCCAGAAAACTGACTCACTATTTTAAAAATCTATGTAACAAGCAGAGAGGCAACAAGTTTAGTGTCTAAATGATTTGACCCTTAAAGCAGGTGAGCTCTGAAAATGTCTCAAACTTTGAGATAAATTTTAATTTTCTCACATTCGATAATAAGTACCTACGTACCTAACTTCGATACCTTCATACCTACCTACATTTGTCAGTAGATGTCGAGCCAGATGAGATCGTATTCGATTAACGAAATAATCTTCACTATGAAGAAGTCCACCTCATACTGGTGGGTTTTGGACAGCAAGTTGCATGCTTACCCTGCCGAGGCCAAGCGCGCTGTAAAATCTAAGGTTAGAAAAAACTATCTGAAAAAATATGAGGCGTGAATCGATAGTTTTTTTCAGAAGATTCTTCAATGCTTTGGCTTTATTTGCTCCGCTAGTTGTGCATAGCAATTTGAATAAATAAAAAAGTTTGTCGCTTACTGTAAAGGATGAAGCATTCATAGCTAATCAAGGTGTTTTCTGGTTTATAGTTGGAGTTCACAATAGTTGGAAGTAACTCATACCGTGAGCATTTGAAATGTTGGTGCGAGGAACGTGGGGGGGAAAAAGGAAAATCATAGGTAGGTTGTGAAAAAGGGGGCAAAAATGTAGAAATGCGAGAAAATTGAATTTTTCAAAAATGTCATCATTTCGGCACCTAATATGTATAAACTTATCTGAGTCACTGTCAACTATTGTTCATTCGTCGGTATCGAGCCAAGATAGATAAGATTTGATTTACGAACGAACAAACTCGATATGCTAGACCTTAATCGAAAGATATGGAAGATTTAGACAAATTCAGAAGACGAGGAAAGAAAAATGAGGAAAGGAAAATGATTTTCTTGAAAATTATCTGCAAAATTTCGCACTGTGTCGCACAGGTTTCATGGAAAATCAAATCCAATATAGTAATAGAATGACATCGTAAAGGTTATTGGATTTCTCGCAAACAGATCAAATCGTAAACAAGGGTGCATCATGGCCGAACGGAAAGGGGTGTTCGAACCTTTTGTGGAAACATACTTACACATATATATCATTATACGTCCGTTCGCATTTCCCAGGGAAATTTATTAAAGTTATGTAAAAAATACAGCGCCCTCACATTCTGGATACATAAACCTAAAATACGATGTAGTTAAATTTTAATATTGAAAGGATCACATAAATTTCCATTTTTAGATAGATACTTTTATTACTGAGTGGGCTTTTCCCCAGTCAAGGGCGACATCTGAGTGTGACATCCCCGATGTACGTAACTCGAGCTTCGTTAACCCTTCCGTGTAAAATTAGCTCCGGTATAGAAACCAGGGTGGGGGTGATTCCACATCCCATCCTCGCGGCCTCTCCGTTCTCCCCATCTAAATTCTGATCACTCGGGCTCATTTTTTTCCGTACATAGTGAAAGTCTGTGGCCATTGCGATCGCATATGTAATTGTGTTAAACACGCTCAGGGGCAGAAGGTATAAAGGAAACAGCTCTTCTGGTTCATGGAACAAAAGACTGCCACGTCAAAAAAACTTATCAAAAATATTATTTAAACTCGCCGGCGGCACGTTCCCGCAACCCTAAACCCATTGTAGAACGCTGTTATTACAGCTCCCGCAGAATCAAGTAGGGGCGCGCGCGATCAAAGATGAGCCTCGGGCCGCAATCCGAACAGGTAAACTCTTTTACTCCTTCGGCATGTACACACACCACACCGAACACGACGGGGGAAAAAATCTAACCAGCCATCACTTTAATTACGAATTAAGTGCATAATTGCCCGAATCGGATGGACGGCAGTGGAACGGACGTAATTGAAGAAACGGTTGAATTTATTTAAAAAAATCCCATTAATACGATGTGAATTTTCCGGAGCAATAAAAATTCCGGTGCGTTTTTTCTCCAGGCATTTATTCATTAAGACCCCCGCGGTGGGGTAGGAATTTATGGCAGAGGCACTGTTTGTTTTTCCTGATCTTGAGTGCCCAGTTTGGTTTCAATTAATTCCACCTTTTAGTATCGGGTCCGAATGATCTATCCAAGTACCTTCTTCGAAATTAATTTGGGCCAGAGCGCTGTTTTTTATTGGGGACGCTTTCGTGAATCGTAAAGTTTTATTCCTGGCGATGTGGATATTTAGTGTGGAGACACCTGTGAACCATCAGCGAGTCGTTACGATTTTTTATGTATAGTCCACTATCAAGAAAGTAATGCACCACCATCAATGAGTGTTTATCATATGAGCTCGTTTTCGAACTAATTTTTGTATGTTTATCCTAATTCTACATTGGACATTGACTCCATCTACTTACAATCACCATCAAGTTTACAAATGTACAAATACAATAACGTTTTATTATTCTTTCATCAATATTATCAAGCAATAAGTAGGTACCTATGATAGTTTCACAAATGACACAATAATTATATCTTAGAATCACCTCCATTATGAACACTGCACTTTAGTTCTTCCTATACCGGGTGTCCGCGCAAAATCTTACAGTGGCGATAATTTCCGCAATTTTCAAGACACAGATTTCAGGTACAATTTGATTAGTAACATCCAGCGTGAAGTTTCAAGCAATTTGGTTGTACTTGTAATAACTTCACGTTTCGGCAAGAATTCTAAGCAATTTTCCCTCAAATTTCTCACAGATCATCAAAAATGACATTCTTTTTCAGAAAAAAAAAATGAAAAAATTGGGGTGCCATTTGGAAAAAAACAGGGTCTCCAAGAAGTTGAACGGATGGGTTCGCTCCGTTCTTACTTGTGCCTACCGATGTTCTCTGGTATATTGAGTTACACTTTGAAATTTGAAATCTGTATCTTGAAAATTGCGAAAATTATCGCAACTGTAAGTTTTCGCGTGGACACCCGGTACGTGCGTACATACATCATCTTTTCAATCTAAATATTCAGACCAGAACATTATGCATTCAGACCCTTGGCCGAACTTTTTTATATATTTTTATCTACCAGAAAACAACCATGCAGAAAGTATATCATCAAAACTATGAAAAATGCCAGGAAACATACTCGGAAGCTAAAGAAAAAGCCAAATGATGACATATACACAATAGCGGCAACAAATATTATGATCATAATGCATATGAATGCAAAGAACAAAAATGACTCGTGGGCAGGAATGTCGTCTTCATCATCCTCTTCTGAACCTGATTGCCCTTGCAGTTTTCGGCATCTTGGACATTCGACGACCCCTGATTTAATATTGTGCTAAAAATAAGGTAGATTTCAGCAACTAGTTATACCAGGTGTCCTCGCGAAAACTTTCATTGATGGTAGGTAATAACTCTGCAACTTGAGTGATAACTTCCATAATTTTCAAGATGTAAACTTCCTATTCGACACTGTTGACCAGCAACGCGTCTCGGGGGACGTAAGTAAAGCAAGTGGCGTCTGTAGACCGCGCCGGTTCACCGTCAGCTAACCCAACTTTTTTATTTCAAATGGCACCTCTATTCTTCAATTTATTTTTCTGAACTGAAATTTAATCCTGAATATAGCTGTAGAAACAAAACAAGAAATGTTTCTACAAAATCTCTTGAGATAAGATCGTTCTTTTTAAATTTGGAGTAGATGCCGAAGAGTAAAAATCATCAAAAACTACCCCTTCACTCATGACAATCTCTGGTTTTTTGCTCATATTGATGGTTGAAGGGTGGTTAGGGGTGGGAAGAAAGTACTTAGCATGAGTTTATGATTCAATATTTACAAGGACATTCCAAGGCAATGTAATTCAACATCCCAATTGAAAAATCAATAAAAAAAATTGGGGTTGTCAAGGCTAGTTTTCAATGAACTTTTTGTCCTCGACATCCACTGTTAATTTCAGAAAAACTCATGCTCATAACAGTTTTATATTAGCGAGATAACATGATTCATGAACATGAATCACATGTTCATTAACATGAACTTTGATGATTCAAAGTCATATTTGAAGTTTTGGAGAAACTTTTTTCCAAGCTATTATCAAAATGGTCCAGAAAAAAAAACGGTGGCATTCAAATTAAGAAAAGTAGGGTAGCTGGGAGTGAAACTGACTAGCTTCCATTGAGACGGCACTCACACTTACTTAAACGTCCCTTCTATTGTTGAATTGGAAATTTATATCATGAAAATTGTGGAAATGATTCTCAGTGACCAGTTTTCGAGCGGACACTAAGTATTATACAACAGTCTGTACTACGAGTACTTACTCTAAAGAAGTGTCGACAGTTGGAACAAATTACCCTACGAGAAGTTTTGTCGTTCGTGACATGGTTCGTTGAAAGCGAGATTCTCCTGCTACAGTCATGTCTGGGACATGTAGTTTCTAGAGATTCATTTTTGCAAACCAGCAAGGCATTGCATGGGCATACGATATATCGATATCCTGTAGGTGCATCTTTGATTGCCTAATAAAAAAAAAGTTGGAGTGAACAAAAACAAATCACTTGTTTTTCCTACCGTAGCTTCCTTGCAATTCGGGCACGCGACTGTATATTCTTGCAGCAGTTGACGCGATACATCCAATATCATCCTGCATACCCGGCACGTTAGCGGTGCTCCTTGTCCATCGTCGAAGTTTTGCAGAATAGACTTCGCTATCGCGGAAGATTCTATTCGGCTAGCGTTTCTTTTTTCATCCAATACTTTTAAGCGCACTTCAGCTGCAAAAAAAAACACTAATAAATAGTTATACTTACGAATAGTTTGAATAAAGCATGACTTCCTTATGGTTTCTGGACGCTGACATGAATTTTGTCACTTGGGTGAATTTCAATTCGTGCCCCTTTTCGCTGTTCACGTCTTATGGAACTGGGCAAGGTTTAGTGGTTTAACTCAAGTTGAAAATTTATTTGAGCTTGAGGGAACCGATAGTTTGCTAAAGTCAAAATGCAGTTCAACTCACCATTGATCAAATGAGTTTCTTCGTTAGAAGGAATCACTTCGTAGTCACTTGGTTGTTTCATTGTCATGGTAGTAGAAAATGAAATATTGCCACTTGAGAACCTTCAAGGCTTACTTTTCGAACTGGCTTGACAGAAATTTTAGACAACTTCTCCCTTCAGGGATGATTTTGTAAACTGGGGCGTGGGATGGCCTCTGGGCTGTCTTATAAGAGTTCAATCGTAATGTTCGATGTTATCTTGGTTAAATTGATTGTAATGAGCTTTGTCACAAGGAAAATAATCTCGACTTTAGGCTGATGAGATTTGCGGTCCAAAGGCTGAGAGATTGCTAATGTCGTACTGATGTTTAGAGTATCGGTTTTTAATCCATTGGTCTTGCCTGCGGCATATTTATCCCATGAGAACCAACTTCAACCAAATACTAACTAACCGATTATGTCTACATTGTTTTACTATAGACATACACAGTGAAAATTTAATCTTGTTCAATTTTGCGTGATTCTAATTCAGAAGAAAGTTGGAAATTTCCTCGAACCTGTCGCCCTTCTATGGACAAAACCTTTTAAATTTAACATTTCATATTTTGTGCCTAAAAACGTGATTCTGCCACTTGGTTAGTAGACGCCAATGTACTAGAGAGCGCATAGAGAAAAGCCACCTGCCCCGGCGGGATTTGACCTCCGGACCTCTGGGTTCCCTGCTTATTGCTTGAGAAAAAGCGGCACTCGTCCTAGCAGGACGACTTCAATAATTAATTATAGCCCGACATACACGTCAACTTATTTTTAGTTCTATTTGAGCAAGACAAGAAGTTACCAGGTTGAACTTGAACAACAAAACAAAGCTACAAAAATACCCTATACCAATTTGAAGAAACAATTGAATACTGTAATGAGCAGGTGTCTGAAAATATTGACTTTCTAGTTCCAGACTGATATTCTAAACAAGATCACAATAACAAGAAGTAGAAGTGTCAAATTGAAAATTGATTTTTCTAGCCCTCAGGATACGACAAGATATGTATACAGAACCAACTTTTTCGATCAAGTCCACTTATTTTTTGATGCTCGACCATCACCTAAAATATTGACAAAAAAGTGAAACACCCTGTACAATCAAACAATTTCAACTAGCTTGATATCAAGTCAAGCCAAGTCAGGTAGTTGAAAATCAAGATTTTAAAAAATCAAGTCAAGTATTTGGCAAAAATGTCAAGCTACTTGACTTGATGAGACCGTAGGACTCGATGAAAAAAATATGGCAATGTAGAGAATAGAAAACTGAATTCAAGAAAAACCAAAATATCATTTCCAACCATCCCGGGAACCACGGTAAAAAAAAGAAGATGGAAAACCATGCGACGCGGTCTTTTTTCTGGAAAGGCGAGAGAACTGTAAGAGATATAGTAGGTTCACTTGTACTGTGACTCTAGTTAGATGGCAATTTTTTTACTGCAGCGTTGTAGGCTTGCCGCCTTTTTACCTGGTGTGAAACTGACTTTTCTAAAAGTGAAGTTATAATTTTTATCAAATTGATGTTAAAATCTTGGAAAACTGACCTTGTCATACGTGGAAATGCGACTAGAGGGGCGCAGAGTTGTATTACCGTCATTTAAACACCAGAACCCTACGGAGCCGCTTTCAATTTAAGTCATCTTGACAGCGGCCATTTAAGGCCGACAAAAACTTGTTCCGCCATGGTTCAAAACGAAAGCAAATTAAAAACTAAAGGTACTCACATGAATTTTGGTTCAATACGCATTTTTGAGCGGCTGAGTTTTTTGAAATTCGGTTTATTAGACTTTTTGCACGTAGATCCTGCTGCAACAGCAGGCCTGCTGGGATGTTCCTTGTCTTGCCAATAGTTCTTCATGATTCGGCGTGTCTTTTCGACTGGAAGGAAAGGATTGATGATTTCATGGGACCCCTTTTTTTGGACGAAGGACTAGTATTTTTCTAGTTTGAATCACGTAAAGTTGAACCGGCTTCGAGAGGTTAAAAATATTCTTGACACCTAACTCTCAAATGTCAAAGCTGCTTTGATTTATTTGTTCCTTGGCGAAAATTAAAAACAGGTCAAAAAATTACTACATTTCCCAATAAAATGGAAAAAAGCGCCAGACATCACGTCCCGCTAAAATGTTTCGTCTATCTGCAGAGAAAATGCGTAAAAAATGTGTTTCAAAAGTGGTCCGAACGGCTTCGTGTCCGTAAATTATTGTGCCAAATGAAGCCAGAGTGGCCAATCGCAAAGTTTCGGGGATTTTCTATATTTCAGATTTGGAAACTTAAAAACAAAATCTCACAGCCGACTAGAATCGCGGTACAAGTTACTATCTAGAATCACCAGAAAGACTAGAATCAAGGTACTATTTAAGAAAATGGTCGAGAGCAAAGTTGTATGGTAATCAATAATCTACAATCCCCCGGTGAATATGTCGCCGGGGGTGGTCCCCCGGCGACACCCGGTGAATTCACCCGGTCCATCTACAAAAGTTCCCGGGTGAATATGTCTAACTCCTTCAGTTTAGCCGTTATTCGCGGTCAAAGTTGCGCTAAGGTTCACACAAGTGAAAAAACTCTCCGCTTGTCATTTCTCTTTGATTGCTGCGAGAACGGTTAGAGTTATCAAAAAATTAGGAGAGACGAAGTTGTTGTATGGTTAAAGCGTGCACAAATAAAGGCAGACATCCTTATTAAGGCTGTCTACAGGTGTCCTTAAGTAGAAATGAGTTTAACAAAATTGTCACCAAAAACTGTTGATGGGACCTTGTAATAGAGGTTCTGGGGAGCACAGAAATGTATATAACAAAATCGTAGCTGATCCCGAACGACAATTATTCAATTTTTAAGATTATTAGTTGAACATGTCGTAATAAAAATTTGGCTTCGGGTTTTGTCAAATTTTTAGAATAACTAAGATTGTCTAAACGGTTAATTTTGCATTTCTCCCAATATCTAGAAAAATCTCTGTGGATAGATTCATACCCTTCTGTTCTAATAATATCGTTGATTTTCAGTACCATGTTGAGGGAGGGAGCCTATCCGCGGAGGTGGAAGGAGACTCGAGTGTGTCCGGTTTTCAAGAAAGGTAGAAGGAATGTTGTTGAAAACTATAGACCCATTGCCATAGGATGTAATTTCAGTAAGGTGTTTGAGATCCTTATGCACCGTAAGATTTTATGTCATGTAGGTCCTATGCTGTCTGACAGGCAACATGGTTTCATACCACGACGGTCCACCGTAACTAACCTTATGGAGATCACCCAGTTCTTGTCTGAGAGGTTGGATAGGAGAGCGCAGGTGGATGTTGTCTACACCGATTTTTCCAAGGCATTTGATAGAATTGATCATTCCATACTGATGACGAAACTGGCTTGGTACGGTCTGTCTCCTAAGTTCCTGGCTCTAATACAGTCGTTCTTGACAGGTAGGCTCCAGTATGTGCAGTGCAATGGTTTTCGTTCTCGGATGTTTGCTCAGACTTCTGGTGTGCCACAGGGAAATAAGCTTGGACCATTGTTTTTTGACATATATGTTGATGATATCAGTGACTGTGTTGAGGCTGGATTTCTGATGTACGCTGATGACCTAAAGTTGTATAGTGAAATAGGTGCTGTGGCTGACTGTGAGAGACTTCAGGCTGATTTGGACAGGGTTAGGAGATGGTGTCAGACGAATCACCTACCACTTAATCCCAGTAAATGCTCGATTGTTTCGTATTGTAGAGCTAGAAATGAATTACAGTTTGACTACGCTATTGGTGATGTTTTGGTGCCAAGGGCGAATGATGTGCGTGACCTTGGGGTTCGCTTCGATTCTCAGCTTACTTTTGTTCCACACATTTCTGATGTGACTGCTGCTGCCTTCAGGAGTTTGGGTTTTGTCTTGAGAAATGTCAGGCCCTTTGCGAATCTTCAGACTGCCTGTCTCCTTTACTCGACATTTGTTAGGCCTCGTCTTGAGTATGCCTCTATCATTTGGAGTCCTTTATATTCGGTGCACGTTTCCGCTATCGAGAGAGTTCAGCGTCGATTCTTGAAGTTTTTGCATTTCAGAACTTGGGGTACTTATCCTCCTAGGGGATGTCCCCAGGACATGTTGCTGGCACGGACGCAGTTCGTCAGCCTACAGTCAAGACGATGTTCGCATTCCATTGTTTTTCTTTTTAAACTTGTCAATGGTTTACTCGACTCCAAGAATTTGGTGCAGAAATTGATGTTCAGGGTTCCACGCGTAAATTCAAGATGCACCGAGACGTTTTACCTCCCTACTACTAATACTAATGTTCTTAAGGCCTCTCCCATATATAAAATGTGCTCTAATTATACGAGTGTCCAGGATCGAATTGACATATTCTCTTGTTCTGTTGGCCAGATCAGGTCTTGCTTTGACGGATCTGCTTCTGGCGGTGTTGAGTGATCGCGGTTCTTTTCTTGTTGTCTTTTTTTTTCCTCTTCTCTCTTAGCTTGATGTGCGCCTCACTCTGTTGATGGGTATCTACCTGTTGAGTGGGAATCTCAATAATAATAATAATAATAATAATAATAATAAGAGTCCAAGACCTCCATTGTTGAGGAACTTCAACAAGTTTTGGAGATGACATGAATTTCCAAAGCTTCTGATAACACCCTTGTAGTTGCAGCGGTACGCTTTTTGATTCTGCATTTTGTGATACTGCAATGAAATTTGGCATATGCAAACTACATAAAATTTCAAGTGATTTGACCCGCAGCACTCAAAAATTTGTCCATTAGGGGGCGACTGGGGCCCCCTCAAAATTTCAAGATGTCCGAATTTTTCCCATGCGCCATTCAGTACCGTCCTATCTACCGTACAGAACCTAAACAACTTTGTTCTTGATCATCATAACATTTTTCGTCATGTCAATTCCATTCTTCTTATAGAAAAAAAATAATTTCTTTGCCTGGTCAACAAATTGAAAAATATTTTTTTTTTGGACCACCAATAGATTGTTGAGTAGTTTTTGTGCGATCATCGATGAATCCGCTTCCCCTTGATTCATTTATGAAAAGAAAACTTTTGCAGTGCTATTTTTCAACAAAGGAGTGACTTCAACTTACCATTATTTTCAACATTACCTTTTTCAATGTTTTACCTCGGTAAGTATGATTATTGTTATACTTATATACAGCTTGAAGTTCTCTTCAACGATGTGGATGATGAAACTGCCTCAGATTCCACCTGGAAGCCGTACATAATAATTTTTCTGCAAGGCCGTCAAATTTGGCATTTTTGATTTTCTAGCGGGAGCGGCCAAAATGTCAATACACACCACTCCGCCCAAGAGCACCGGTTTGCTCTAGCGGAAAACGATATTCACGCCTAACAATTTTGCATTTTGTGATACTGAAATGAGAGTTGATGCGAAAGTACCGCAACCGGTGCTCTTGGGCGGAGTGGTGTGTATTGACATTTTGGCCGCTCCCGGTAGAAAATCAAAAATGCCAAATTTGACGGCCTTGCAGAAAAATTAATATGCACGGCTTCAAGGTGGAATCTGAGGTCGTTTCATCATCCAAACCGTTGAAGAAAACATCAAGCTATATATTAGTGTAATAATAATCATATTTTTGGGGATAAAACATTGAAATAGGTAATGTTGAAAATAATGATAAGTTGAGGTCACCCCTTCGTTAAAGAATAGAACAGCAAAACTTTTGTTTCCATAAATGAATCAAGGGGATGCGGATTTATGGATGATCACACAAAAACGACTCAACAATCTATTTGTGGCCCAAAAAAATATATATTTCTCGACTTGTTGACCAGACAAAGAAATAATTTTTTTCTGTAAGAAGAATGGAATTGACATGACGAAAAATGTTATGATGGTCAAGAACAAAGTTGTTTAGGTCCTGTACGGTAGATAGAGCGGTACTGAATGGTGCATGGTAAAAACACTGACATCTTGAAATTTGGAGGGGCCCCCAGTCGCCCCCTAATGGACAAATTTTTGAGTGCTGCGGGTCAAATCACTTGAAATTCTACGTAGTTGGCATATGCCAAATTTCATGGCAGTATCACAAAATGCAGAATCAGGGTCATTTTGCTAGCGTACCGCTGCAACTATTGTCCCAAAACACTTTTATAATTTATTTATGCCCTCTTCGTGAGGTCCAGCTATAACCTTTGCAGTGCTGAAACACTTTTTAACAATTTTGTTCATCGTTTTGAAGCCAGACACAAACGGAATCACGCAAAGTACTCCCACATTTTTTACGGATCATTGCGACTGTCGCTTTCCTTTGAAAGTTTCCGACAGGAGTTCTCTTCAAAAATCTTATGTTGGTAACTTTTGGCGACCAAGCTTAGTTCCTTGGGCCACAGCAAACTTCATCACACCCAAGTATCGGCACAAGACCATTCCAAAATAAATGGTTCACAAACCCTTAATGGAGATGCTTCGAAAAGAGGGGTAATTATGCTGTGACAATCTTTCGCAAAGTTCTTCTTTTTTTCCTGCAGAGCAAAATTTTGAATCAATGCGCCTCAAATCTCCGTAAGTCTTCATACTCGTAACCATCTCTTTCTGTTTATTTTCTTCACAAACCTTATTCAACGTAATTTCATCGAATTTCCCTTGTAAGTCTTTTAGAGTGATGAAGCAGTACGGACATGGAAGTAGCCGTAGTTGTTTGCTGGTCATTGATCAAAAGAAGTTAAAATTCCTGAACGAATTTTAAAGGAATTGCATTGATACTGCTCATTTCAAACATCAACTTGATTTCAATTGGTCTAGAAGATGCGGAAATAATTTTAGAGAAAGAGGAAAAGAAAAATTACACAGGCAGCAAAAAAGTCGTTACATAGATTAACGATCGATTGAAAAAAAAAAGGGAGGAATCAACCAGTTCCAATAGGCTTATAGTCGTCGCGGTACGAGCCTAAAATTGTCCAAGTTCTGCACTTCTAACGATTTCGATTATTTTCGGCACAGATGATCATTGGACCTATTCAAGCGTTTTGACCCGCAGCACCACCAAATTTGCCCCTCAGGAACGGAAGGGTGGGGGTATCTTCAGAATTTTAAGCTCCAGGTCTGGTATGGTTCAATGAAGACCCACAAAGGCAAGTGAGTAGTCATTTCCGAATGATTTTCATCCGCTGATGTCGATTCTCACGTGAAAAATGAGTTGCGCAGTCATTTGACAAAGATAATTGGTAATAATAAGAGATAAGGATGAAATCAAGTGGTCATTTACTGAACTCTGTAGGAACTTGTTTTTTTGTGATAAATACATGAAACTTAGTAGGGCTGTTCATTATTACTTACTTTCCAAATATGGAGGGAGCACCACGCGTTCCGACGCATGACGTCGCGACGCAATGTCAAAAAACATAGTGGTCGTCATTTCCAAAATAGTCGATATATTATCATAGTTAATTTGATTTCTTTCATCAAACCATATGCTTCCGAGATTCAATAACATATTTCTGTCGACTTGGGGAAACGGTGGGCTACCAGTGGTAAGTCAGGTGTCTGCTAGAGGGAGCTGTGAGGTTTCTTTACCCCCAAATTTCCACGGTCAACATCTTCGGATAAAACTATTTTAAGTTTGTCTATACGAATAATTATGTCATCTGGTCAACATTCTCCATGTTTCGTCCTTCTAAGGACTCTTCAGTATGGTTTATACAGATTTCGCAACCGCGCGAGATCATTCAGACTACCTAGTAAAGTTACCGATTCTGGAATACCGTTTTATTTGAAATGGGTAAAAAAGGAGTAAATGCAATTTCTGTGATTCTAGTGTTAGGGTATGAATAAAGTCTCGGATATGAATGAAGTAAATACGTCTGAAAAAAGCACCAATATCAAAAACTTGAATTCTTGAATTCGATTCCCGGCACAGTGCTTTGTGCTATATAAACAAAGTTTCTTAGCTTGTGATATTTGGGAATCAAATTCAGCAAACTCGTATGACAAAGGAAATGCCAATAAGGATAAAAACAACAAATAAACGAACAATAATGGTCCAATCATTTGATACGGTCTCATACAAAGCGATTTCTTTTCTCCAGTACGGTGGCATCGATATTAACAGGCGATTAATCGTTATAATAATTTATAGTTTAGTTTGTAAGAGTTCTGTAACCGAGTATGTACCTAATATGGTACAACATTAAAGATCACTTTTTTCCAGTAATAAAAAGTACCTTTCTGAGTGCCTTTCATTTGATCGCTAGATCTATATAAACATACTGAGGAGTCCCTAGAAGGACGAAACACGAGAAATGTTAACCAGATAACATATTCGTATGCACAGACTTCAAAATAGTTAGTTTTATCCTCGGTTTTATCCGAAGATGTTGACCGCGGAAATTTGGGGGTGAAGAAACCTCACAGTTCCCCTTACAGGCACCTGGTTCACCACTGGTAGCCCACCGTTTCCCCAAATCGACAGAAATATGTTATTGAATCTTGAAAGCATATGGCTTGATGAAAGAAATCAAAGAAATTATAATATTCCTATCGACTGTTCTGGAAATGGCGACGATTGTTTTTTGATATTCCGTCGCGACGTCATCCGTCGAAACGCGTGGTGCTCCCTGCATATTTGGGAAGTAAGTAATAATGAGCAGTCACACCAAGTTTCATGTATTTATCACAAAAAACAAGTTCCCACAGAGCTCAATAGATGACCACTTGATTTCATCTTTATCTCTTATTATTACCAATTATCTTTGTCAAATGATTGCGCAACTCATTTTTCACGTCAGAATCGACATCAGCGGATGAAAATCATTCGAAAATGACTACTCACTTTCCTTTGTGGGTCTTCATTGGACCATACTAGACCTGGAGCTTCGAATTCTGAAGATACCCCCACCCCTCCATTCCTGAGGGGCAAATTTGGTGGTGCTGCGGGTCAAAACGCTTGAATAGCTCCAATGATCATCTGTGCCGAAAATAATCGAAATCGTTAGAAGTGCAGAATAATTTGTTGTACCGCTACGACTATTATGAATGGTTTGCATTGTACCCCAGGTAAAAAAAACCTATATGAAAATATCGAGTTGATATTTCAAATGACCAACATCAATGGACTTGGGTTAAAATTTGTTTAGGATATTGAACATATTCTCTTGATCAATGACCAGCGAATGGCTACACGGCAACCATCCCCGTACTGCTTCATCACTCTAAAAGACTTACGAGGGAAATTCGATAAAATGACGTTGAAGTAAGGTTTGTGAAGAAAACAGAAAAAAAAATGGTTACGAGTATGAAGACTTATGAAGATTTGAAGGCGCATTAATGAGAAATTTTGCTCTGAAAAAAGAAAGAAGTTTTGAAAAGAGTGTCGCAAGCTCAATCAACCCCCCCTTTTTTCGAAAAAGACTTAGCATAATTCCGGAGTTGCATCTTTTCAAGGGTTAGTAAACCATTTGTTTTGGAATGATCTTGTGCTGATACTTTGGCGTGATGAAGTTTTGCTGTGGCCCAAGAAGTTGAACTTAGTGGCCAAAAGTTACCACGACGAGATATTGAGAAGGAACACCTGCCGAAAACTTCCAAAGAGAGCGCCGGTCTTACTGATCCGGAAAACGTAGAGAATGTGGGAGTGCTTTGAGTGATTCCGTTTGTGTCTGGCTTCAAAACGATGAACAAAATTGTTGAAAAGTGTTTCAGCACTGCAAAGGTTGTAGCTGGACCTTACGAAGAGGGCATAAATATATTATAAAAGTGTTTTGGGACAAGGGTGTTATCAGAAGCTTTGGAAATTCATGTCATCTCCAAAACTTGTTGAAGTTCCTCAACAATGGAGGTCTTGGACTCTTATTAGAACAGAAGGGTATGAATCTATCCACAGAGATTTTTTTAGATATTGGGAGGGATGCAAAATTACCCATTTAGACAATGTTAGTTATTCTAAAAATTTGAAAAAACCCGAAGCCAAATTTTTATTACGACATGTTCAACTAATAATCTTAAAAATTGAATAATTGTCGTTCGGGATCAGCTACGATTTTGTTATATACATTTCTGTGCTCCCCAGAACCTCTATTACAAGGTCCCATCAACAGTTTTTGGTGACAATTTTGTTAAACTCATTTCTACTTGAGGACACCTGTGTCGTCATTTCCATCACAACGACATACTGCGGAATACCGACCGACAGTGCGAAAGAGACACAGACAGACTTTTCTGTTGAGCTTCTCGACTAAACCTTTTTGCCGAAAAAAACAAAAAAAAAAATAACATGATTGTACTCATTCGAAAACTGGAAAGAAAATAGTAGTATTTTTTCGAATAAAAGAGGAAATTTCCCGGAAAATGGAATCGAATTTTCTGCAAATTAAAATTTCAAAATATACATTATGTTGCCAAAGTCATTTTAGTTGGGCCTCATTTTTTAAACTTTTTCCGGCAGACAGGTTTAGCCGGAAGTCACGGCTGAAAAAAAATTAGGAAATGACGTCCTGAAAGGGAATCTAACGTCACACTAATCTGCGCAAGCGTAGATGTCGAAAATAGTTCCGCTTTTGATACTGCTTGCCCTTATTTCATCTGCAATAACTCTCTATTTATTTATTATTTATTTTTATTTAAAGCACAACACAACTATACATACTACTGCGGTTCTATAGTAGGTGCGCTGTCATAGAGAGAGCTTAAATCATAATTCCGGGGCATAATCCCCAATCGCTTAATTCCAGTCAAGTTAATTCGAGCTTTAATCTATTTATCGCGGAGCCGAAAGCCAATAAAGCGCGCGCTGATGAATAAGAAATGCGATTGGAAAATTAAATTTGAATTGAAACATTGGCGTGTGACTTTGCCGTTAATGTCCGACGACGGGATTTAACACGCCCGGTGACTTTTTCGCGCTCAAAAATTGGGTTTGTCGATCAATCCGCGTGCACCCACACACACACAAACACACACAACTTTTGGCAAAAACTTTCTAAAACCCATTACCTGGAAATAAATTTAATGCCGGGAACGGGCGAGCTTCACGCCGCCGCCACCGCCATCCACCAGGGGGAGTCTTTGTTTCGTCGTGGCCTTTGGCTTCCATGAAAATGGGAAAAGGTTTTTGAATAGTTTCTGATGAGAATGTTTACCGGCCTCCCTGAGGCGCATACCCGTCGTCTTCTCAAATTTTCTTTACTCCGCTTATCAATGTTATCTATCTCGCCGGAGATTGCACCGTTTCAATTCGGAGAGAGCATCAGCTGCGTGTGGTGGCTGGGCGGGTAGTGCGGCTCTCTGCAACATATTTCTTTTGAACGTTCGCCAGTATATCAAGCGCGGAATTATAATTTGAGACACATTGACGCGAGCTTCAAACGCTCTTTTGTGTTTGAAAGTTCACAATAAACTTCCCGAAAGCATCAAGTCGATTTCGCGAGCTTCGCCGCGCTCCAACGGCGGTACGCCCAGACGAAAAATTACGAAATGTTGCATTTAATCTTTCGGCTTTTTATCATCCCCGTCCCGCGCTCGCGCGCTTCCCCTCGTTTTCCGATACGCCGAAGTTTTGTGTAAGTTGCATTGTCAAAAGTTCGCGTATTAGTTTGTTTTCTAAAGGGCCGCGGATATTGCTATTGTAAAGTGGCAAAAACCGTTCGATATAACTACATTGGTAAAGTTTTGGGAAGCGTGCGCGCTTTATTTCAAGCATCAGACATTTCCACCGGCCATTATTTACGGGAGTTTTGACACTTTTGCATCATATTTGTCGGTTTATTATTCCCGCTCGGCTAGGTTCTTTCGTCTGTTTTAATAATGCTTGGCGCGCCGCAAAATCTGCATTTCTTTGAGCGCCGTCTCCGTCGAGAGCTCCGTCTGTGTGGCTTCTTTGCTCCTCTGTGTTTCTCAGAGGCGGCATGCAATTTTTCATTATGTTGTGTTGTTTATCCTCGCTGGATGAGCAGTGGATGTGAAACATTAATGAGAAAAATCTTCCAACTAGAATGTAATAAATTTTGAGGTAAATCTTTATCATATGCACGCAGAATTCCTCTCCCACCGGGCTTTCTCCCGCGCAAAATTATTCTTTTGCCAAGAGCCAGCCGTGGCCGTACGAAAACGGTGTCGTTCGTTCCTTGTTTCTATTTTTCGAGCAACTGCATGTTGCATATCAGATTCCACAACCGAAAATATGCATGCTGGATTTATTGCAGTCTGCGTGGTGTTCCTCCACTTGCTCGGAGCTTATTTAAAGTTGGTATAGCAATTTACGTCAAAAGACCGCTGTTTAAAGCTAACTAGTGTTTATTACTGAGAAATGCTTGTAATGTAAGTGACAGGTAACGACTTCCTGGCAGAGAGAAACGCAATCCGCACACTGAACATTTTGATACGAATCCGCAAGGAGTTTCAAGACCTCTCTAAGCTTGTTCTGATTGGTGACCAGATTGATCATTATTTATTCACATTAGCAATAAATCATTGACTGGTATAGGACTGTGGTAAGTGTGATAGTTCTTCACTTATTCAGACTGTAAAACTTTCCCACTTATTCCCACTTCCTTCCACTTATTTGCATCAACCCCTGGGAGGGTAGGCTACAGTGGCGTAACTAGAAGTTTCCAATGGGGGGGGCTACGACTGAAAAATATGCAATAATGCGAGCAAAGTGAACAAAAAAGCGCCGCATTCGAATTTTTTTCAGGAAAATTGATGGCTAACGGGGGGGGTCTGACCCCGAAACCCCCCCTCTAGTTACGCCACTGGGTAGGCAACCCGTTATCATAATGAAATAATTTTTCCGCTTTTGCTTTTGAAACCGCATTACCATCCAGTATCAGGACCCTATTCTGTTACGCTTTTCTTCTTCTTATTCTGGGATAAAGCCTTATTCTGGGATAGAGCTCCTAAGAGTGGTTGAAATCGACTTAACCAAGTATGAACAATTTTTTTTTATAAATCTACCGTGTGATCCAAACCATTCCGAATTGGGGTAGGCTGTGCCCTGTCGAAAAGCAGCTTCACTGACAATCAACATAGTAACTGATTTATTTCAGACTTCTAAGAAGTACGTAACGTATGTGTTCCATCTCTTGGGCAGAAAAACCTAGCCTTCTATGATATCGCTGGTCTTTGACGTGATTGCGTGCAAAAATTGCATCCACATGACACTTGACAGATCGCTGTTTGTTTCGTTCCAAGTTATGTTTTGGCGTGATTTTATTCAAAAAAATATTCTATCAGGTCCGTATTTATATCCCACTTTTAAGCTAAAAACGCTTTTAGTGCGATGCACATTTAGGGGCATTTCTCATATTTTAGTGTTCAAAAATACAAATTAACGCGCAAATTAATTGCAATTAAGTACATACAATCGCTCCCAATCGCAATAATGTATTTTTGGACACTGAAATATGAGAAATGCCCCTAAATGCGCATCGCACTAAAAGCGCTTTTAGCTTAAAAGTGGGATATGAATACGAGCCTTAGCCTTTTTAGGTTTATCAGAATGTGATTATTGAAAGGGAAGTGAAGTGGACGACTCACATTTTGAGAAATGCTTGGAGTCTTGGGATTGCGAGATATCAGTTTTGCCACTTATTTTCACCAAGCATTTCAGCACGGAATAGGTAGCCCGTGGCCCCAACACGTGCTGGGCTTCTATTTCCTCAAAGAGAAATCCTTTCTCGTACCGATGGCGACTGTTTTTGGGTATAGCTATTAGATTTGCCGTAGCTTCTTCGGCCGCATGCCGAGATTTAGGAGGCGTGAGATCAAACATTTCCAAGTCTAGTTCATACATGATCGGTTGTTTTCAAAAGCAAAATTCACTATGATTTGTTTTTATGTCAGATTGTCAATACGTCAAAGTGAGAGCCACTAAATTTGTCGTGAAGCGCTCACTTGATAAAGACGATTTTCAACACAATAATAATTACTGTAGCTTATATGCATTGCTAATAATAATAATAATATGTATTTAATAATTGTCAGTAAAATAGCATACATACCTCGGCGAAAACGGTTATTACTGCGTCGCGCGATTGTTGCGCCGGTAGCAATCTTTGCCCTCCGCAGTAATAACTTGTTTTCCGCCGGAATTTGACCATGTCACAGCCTACCCAAATTCGGAATGGTTTGGATCATACGGTACAATCTGCCAGTGTCAGCAATAAATACATTATATAACGCAATAACTAATTGGTGTTCAATAAAAAAGAAATTAACAATTGATAACTCGCCAGGTATTCTGACCTGTGTCATGAAACCTATAAATGTATACTGTGTGATTCAAACCATTCCGAATTGGAGTATCCATCGCCCTGGCGAAAATTAGCTCAATATCCCGGAATTTGACCAGGTCACAGCCTACTCCTTTGGATCACGCTATTCACGCTGTAATATAATGCAGAAAAGAAAATTCAGTTTTTTTTTTATTAACACCAATGAAATTTTACAATCTGCCCGTACAGGCAATAAGTAAAAGGTACAAAAAAACAAAATAAATCAGCGTTGGTTAGAACATTACAATAAATGCCTAACATAATGACGAACATTCCAAAATAAACAAGTTATTCAGAATTGTACAAACTAAATTAAAATTAACACTCATTTAATGGACTTTCACCTATAAAACAGTTCCAAAGGGGTACATCTCTTCAGACGGTATGTCGTCTGACTGTTATCGAGCAGTCCCACCGCCAGTGGGTTGGGGTGTTGTGCTAGCCTGGCAAGGTACTTTGAGCTGGTGCTGCGCGCCTCTTGGAGCACTGTCGGAATTTTCAAATCGTTATATAATGTGTTGTTCGAAACAAACCACGGGGCATCAGCTATTGTTCGGAGTGCTTTTGACTGGAATCGTTGAAGGATGTCGAGATTTGAGGCGCTTGCCGTTCCCCAAAGTTGAACACCGTACATCCAGACTGGCTTCAGGATGGTCTTGTACACAGTCAGTTTACTGCTTAACGAGAGCTTCGAGTTTCTTCCGATCAGCCAGGACAGCTTCGAAAACTTGATGCCCAACTGTTTTCTCTTGGTGAAAATATGATCTCTCCAGTTAAGACGCCGGTCAAGATGCATGCCCAGGTACTTGGCTTTTTCGGTTTGAGGGAGCTGAGATCCGTTCAGCGTGACAACAGGACAAGTCTCTTTTCGAAGTGTGAATGTTACGTGCTGGGATTTAACCTCGTTGGCTTTGATACGCCATCGCTTAAGCCATGCTTGTAGACTGTTCAGCGCTTCTTGAAGTTTCATACTGGCATTGTCTGGGGCGTCACTGACAGCCAAAATGGCTGTATCATCGGCGAACGTGGTCATTGTCGAGTCTGCCGTAGTTGGGATATCGGCGGTGAATATAAGATATAATGCAGGGCCCAGGACACTGCCCTGTGGGACACCAGCTTCAACAGGATACAGCTCCGTGACTTCCCCTCGATATTTCACCATAAAATATCTGTTCGATAAATACGATCGCAGTACCTGGTAAAATGTTGCAGGAAGCTGATTTTTCAATTTGTAGAGGAGCCCCTGATGCCATACTCTATCGAAAGCTTGCGTCACGTCGAGGAAAGCAGCGGAGCAGTACTTTTTCTTTTCGAAAGTCTCGTTAACCACCTGAACTACCCGATGGATTTGTTCGATGGTGGCATGTTGTTCACGGAAACCGAATTGATGTTCTGGGATGATATTGAATTTGTCAAGTTGTGTCTTCAACCTCCCGAAAAACAATTTTTCGAACAGCTTGGACAGCACGGGCAAAAGGCTGATAGGGCGATAGGATGTTGCTTCTTCGGCTGGTTTTCCAGGTTTCAGGATCATTATGATTTGGGCCACTTTCCACTGGGATGGAAAGTGGCCAGTTCTCAAGATGGCGTTGTATATGTGAGTGAGCACGGTGATGGCTGTACTTGGAAGTTGTTTGATTATTGTCCCTGTCACAAGATCGTAACCTGGCGCTTTTTTTGGTTTGAGCTTCCTTGCGATGTCAATTACCTCTTGCTTTTTTATTGGTTTAATGGGCAATGCCATTTGGTACGGTGCATCAAGAAACGACGTTATAGCTGCCTCTTCGATTTGGGAACTTTCAGAAGGAAACGGTTTGAAGACATCTGCCAGGTGTTCAGCAAAAACTTTTGCTTTCTCAGGATCAGTTCTTGCCCAAGTTCTGTCCTTTTTTCTGATAGGAGGTATGTTGGACTGTGGAGAATTCTTGAGCTTCGCAGTGGCTTTCCATAACGAGTATTCAGTTGCCTTGGTAGGAGTAAGACTTTCCAGGTAAACTTGAAATTCCCGATTTCTTTCTTCGTATAGTAACTTTTTAATATGTCTCGCTGCCTTGTTCAGATTTTCTTTGTCCTGGCCATGTCTGGTGATCATCCATGTTTTCCGTAATTTCCTCTTTTCAGCAATGGCTTCTCTGATAAACTTGGAACAGTGTTGCTGTTTGACAGTTGTTTTTTGTTCTGGTGTCGAGTTCCAGGCGGCCTGTTGGATGGTTCTCGTGAAGTTTTCAACAGCGACGTCTATCTCTTCGGCTGATTTCAATGACATGTTGGTGGTGATAGTTTCTTCGATTAAGTCTCGGAATAGTCCCCAGTCCGTCTGCTTGTTCGTGAGGATAGCTTGTCTTTGTCTGTTCACTATTTTGGAGCTCAGTGTGACCATTACTGGCGAATGATCTGAAGATAAGTCATAGTTTTGCTCTGCATGTAGATGATCTGCCTGAATGTTTTTTATGACGCAAAAATCAATAACATCCGGAATTTTGTTGTTGTCACTCGGCCAATAGGTAGGTTGTCCTGTTGATAGGATATGGTAGTTATTCCTGGTGATGCATTTTTCCAGCTCTCGGCCTTTTGGAGTTGTCAGTCTTGAGCCCCACCTCGGGTGTTTGGCGTTATAATCTCCACCAGCCAGAAATCTGTTTCCCAGTGTGGCATAAAACTCCGTATACTGATGTTCTTTTATGGAATGTCGAGGTGGGCTGTAAATGGCAGAAATAAAAAGTGGTCCCCTTGAATCTTCACAAACAATGGTGGTTGCTTGGATGTAGTTTGTTTGGTATTTGCAAGCTTCGTAGTGTTTGATGGAATTCTTGATGATTACAGCACTACCGCCGTGTGCTGTACCGTCTGGGTGGTTGGTGTTATATATGATGTAGTTGTGTATTTTTAGATAGCTGCGATTGGTAAAATGGGTTTCTGATATCAACATGATATCAATGTTGTGCTCTCTCAAAAAGGCTGATATCTCTGGTCCATGGTTTACCAGGCCATTAGCATTCCACACAGCTATTTTAAGTTTGTCTTCAAGGTTGCGCTCGGCGCTCATGGTGATAAGTTGTTGTTGTTGTTGGTCCTCGCAGATTCCAGAATTTGTGGGGGTAGGCTTTGATGACAATTTTGAAACTTGGACACTAAAAGGCACACGTCGGCATCCACCGTTTGGTGAGTTTGACTGGAACCGAAAATACCGAAAACACTTGATAAATTACACAAACAAACACTGGCTGTCATTCGGCCGATGTGAATAATTTTTCCTTATCGCTAACTTTTTGTTCTGGCGGTGATATCGCACAGTGCCGTACTTGAATTTGCGGCGCATCGGGGCCCTTCCAGTAGAGGCCACTGGGGCCTCTGCGACAGCGGGCGCTCGTCACGATGCTTGATGAAAATTTACTGGCACTGCCAGCGAATAGCGAAAAAGAAACTAAACAGCCATGGCAAGACGTACAATACAAGAAAAGAGGACGCAACCAGTTGAGCCCAGAATCACAAAGACAGCCAAAACACCTAAAGCCCACCACTCCACACCAAACATTAATAACAGATTACAAAAAGATACTGAATCCAGCCAACAAATTCCAACTTTTAGAGAATGCACCAGACAGCTTCGATGAAGACACAGCAGATAAACCTGACAAAGGTTCCAAATCCAAAGCAAAGCCTCCTCCTCTGTTTCTTGCCAGAATAGAAGACGTGAATGGGTTAACAGCCATGCTGAACTCAAATGAAAAAATTGCCAACAAATACAGTTTAAAAGTCGTTAGCAGGGACAACGAAGTGAAACTGCAAACCGAAGATGAAGACGCATACCGAAATGCAGTGCAAGAGCTTACCAAGAAAGACGTTAGATACTACACCTACCAACTCAAGTCAGAGCGCTGTTTTCGAGTGGTGATCAAAGGATTACACTACTCTACCAACGTGGATGAATTGAAAAAAGCCATAACTACCAGGGGTCATTGCGTAAGAAACATTTACAACGCAAAAAGCAGAAGGGATAAACAACCACTGCCAATGTTTTTCTTGGACATAGAACCTAAGGAGAACAATAAGGAAATTTACGAAGTGAAAGACTTGCTTCATTGCAAAATAACTATTGAACCAGTACGCCAGACAAGGCAAATACCACAATGTGCCAATTGCCTACGTCTTGGGCACACAAAAAACTTTTGCAAAAGACAAACCAGATGCGTGAAATGTGGAGGCTTTCACAGTAGCAAAACTTGTGAGGTAAATCAGCGCAAAGATCTAAAATGCGCCTTATGTGAACAAAACCATCCGGCCAACTACCGCGGATGTAGAGTATACAAAGAGCTACAGCAGAAAAAGTTCCCTGCATTGAGACTCAAGACGGCCCCTCAACAAATCCAAGTTAAAAGCCAAGACAAATCAAGCGATCGAAGAGAAGGAAAATCATTTGCATCAGCAGTAAAAAACGATGATACAAGCAACCCAACAACATCAGATACCAGCTCACAATCTAGCAATATAGTCTCCAAGCTAGAAAAAATGATTGAACAAATGGTTCAAAGAATGGATACTATGATGAATATTGTATCCAAGCTGCTTGATAAATTAAATTAAATTCAGTTTGAGTCGCGGTTATTCGCTTATCATGGCGCTGAAGAAGAAAATCTGACAATCAGAATCTCGTGGAAAGCATGGACGGCTTGACGCGCCTTAATCTTGAGGGACCATCTGGGATCAGAAGACCTCTGGTCAGCTAGTTGGGATGGCTTTCCAATCTGGTACTGTAGTTTGAACTGAGGTTTGTGATGGTTTGTTCCACATCAGCAATCTGACGGTCTTGTCGGATGATTGTGTTTGTCACAAACCATGTTGTTTTATTTTAACATAACATCAGTCTATTAACTTAGATGTACAGGATGTCTCAAAAATAGGATGGTTTTTGTGATTGGATGGTAAAAACTGCATTTTCCCTATTTTGAAAAAGTGCCATAATTTTTTTATTTATGAAAATATTTTCAATCGCTAAAAACTTTTCAAATGCACTTTCTCATGTATATTATGATCTTTTTTTGATAGGAATATGTGTTGAATGGGCTTTGACATCATTGAAATCTCTTATTTCTCAAGCTCCCCACAGATATACAGACAGAGACATAGGTTCTAAACAGAGCAAACCAGGAAACTTATAAAACCATTTATAACAGTTGGCTTAGTTCTTACGTGGTGTTACGATCTGAAAGGATACTACTTCGAGATGTGTTTCAGCGGTTTATTGCGTACATCATTTTGTCACATAGCATGTTCAAGTGTTTCCTCCGATTTCTTCCCTTCACTGGTGGGCTGGATGTGGTCGCTTTGTGGAACGCTGCGGGCTTCTTCCGTTCAATTTTTACCTGGGAACTCCGGCAGCGGATCGTGAACGGCCAGAAAACGGTACGGTTTTGTTTTGATTTTACGCCTCTAACCTCACTTTTTACGACGGGCTGATGTATTCGGTTCTCTAGCGGTGTCGAGGCTTTTGAAACTCTGAAGCCTATGCTTGGATCGTCGTTTGGTTGTCCTGAAAGCAGATTTTCGTTAGGTTTCGTTGTAGTTATTGGTTTTGTGGTTTGTTTACCTGTCAGGTCGAGCTGGCGGTGACATGATTGACGGTGTTTTGACAGCGAACAGTAGTGACGTCTAGTGAAATCCACTGCTGCCAAGGTTTAAGAAGAAAAGCACTGTGTTTTTATGACATTTTTTCACCGCGAAAGGCAAAAAGAAAAACTTTTGTAGTAGCAGCAAAAAGAAGCGTCGACTTTTCCAAGAAGTGCACGTGGAAACATGAATCCTCGCAGTTGTAGTGAATTTGTGAAATTCTGGCAGTAGGATTCAACGGTTGTTTTCCGGATCTATCCACGGCACGTTATGGCGAGTTTTCAAGAGGAAAACTCGCACGACTTCGGTCGGATTCAAAATTGGCAAGTCGATCATACTTCTACACTTTCGAAAGCCGCCCAACATCTCAGGTACTTTGTTGCTACAATCGTATTCGTATCAGGCGTAAGCCAGATTTTTGTAATTTGTTTTAGGCTTTTATTTTACGGTTTCCGTTTTACGATATTCGTTCTCGTTCGGAATCGAATATTACACGAATTTTCATCATTTGTCGGACGTTATCTTGACGCCTTAGAGGAAGGAAATTGCAGAGTGCCGAGGTGCAAGATACCGCCGAAGGCGAAGATTTGGAAATCACAGGCCGTCTGGAGAGGTGCACGACATCTTAGCTTGCGAAGCTTCAGTCTCGAGTACTCACGGTGGTGCTGCTTGCTTGACCTACGTCCAGGGCAGTATTTGGGAATTTCTTTTGGGCCCTTTTTGGTAGAAGCAGTGGACCATCATCACCAGCATCAACTCCAGGTGCCCGGGTGTCAGTTAAGTTGCATGCGATCATTGTTTCTTTCATAGTTATTCATCGTCGGCCCCTTCATGATAGAAGCCGAAAAGTTTGTGAATAGTAGTGTAGTCTCATTGTAAATATTAATCATTGTAGCTAAAAGTAGTGTAGCTCGAGCATTATCTCAGCTTCTAGTCACAAGAAGTGATTAGTTTGACTTGTAATTTGGCTGCTTATTAGTGCATATTAGTGCTTATTATTAGTGTAGTGCAAGTAGGCAAGTAATAGTGTCATCATTTCCTTTCAATTTCATTTTTTTTTTTCGGTCAATCAGATTTAATAAGGTAGAGGCTTGACCAGTCATAGTTACTCGTAGTAATAGCACCCTCATTTGGGACAGCCCATAGCGAGGACTACCCGTGCGCACGTAGGTACCCCCTTTATTTTGTGCTGTGTTTTTTTTCCAGCAAATCCGGAAAAGGACGGATTTTGGTCAACGAGGTAACTGCGACTATTTATTTTTGAAATCTGCCTTGTCTGAATTGAATTCGAGTGTCTTGAATTTTTGTGCAAATATTGTTGATTGCGTTTTCTTGTTTTTTTTATTTATTTTTTTATAATACTTCCCTACTTGTCGCCTGCGCCTAGCTTGCTAGTACCATTGCAAAAATCTTGTTTACGAATAATAAACCAAATAGTAGCCAGGGTACCTTCATCGTTTTTTTTTTAATTGTTGTTCCATCTATACGATCTAAAAATTGAAGCTACCTATTACTGGTCAGATAACTCGTGGTTGTGTTGAGGAGTGATAGGTAGACAGTCTGACTGATTATTGTGACGACCGAATCTGGTGCTGTGGTGAATCTTGTAACCACGTGGCGCCCATATCAATCCAACCGAACCCCCCCGTCTCCACTAGCAGCTGGCGGGACTCTGCAGTTCACCAGGACTAAGTCACATTGGTAAAGAAGTAGGTAATAGGCAATTGGCTACGTTTGGGCGTGGTTACAGTGGGAATTGATAGTTAGCGCCCTATTTTAACCATATCTTGACTATATATTTCGTTTGATCCAATATATTTCTACAAAAGTATTGTGTAACATCTCAAGTAAGTACAAACATCAAACATTTTCATACTTAGCTGCATATTGAGCAGTCCTTACGCATATTCTGGTGCCTTTAATCCAGATAGTTTTCTTTGTGTAAATATAAGGTGACGCGATATGGCACTTTGGAATGTTGAAACAGGATCCGGAAGGACATGTTTTATTCATCACCTTCACTTCTACTACACTGTACTGTGTGAGTATACCCACACATACCTTTACAACTTTACTACGGTACCATATCGATACAATATCACTGTCGACATTCAGCGTCTAAGTGATATGCAAACTGCAGCCTTTTGCAGTGCACTAAAGCTACAGATTGATATTATTTTGTTGTGCCTTTTGTCCTGCCTGCCTATTCGACTATCGCGGAAAACGTGGCCGGAATATATAGGTCGACATTCGAATGCATACATGTTGAATTTATACTGTGATGTTTTTTTTTTAGCACTTGCATCACGTATACCATTTTATGCGTTATCTTTGTTATTCCGTGCCGTCATATTGTTTTCGCAAATAAATCCAGGAAAATGAAACAAATCGCTGTTGGATGAAAATATGCAATTAAAAAATACATGCCTACTGTTTCTGCCGCGGTCTAATTTTCGTGTGCCTGCCTATAGTTGAAAAGCTCTACACAATTGGGATACCTCCGGTGTATTTTCTGGTCTAGAGAGGTATTTTCAGCTCACCACAATTTGGATTGCCGGCCATGTGTGTGATTTATCCCTGTTGCATTCGGGGATGAATTATTTGTCGACTTTCACTACCACCGCTGGTTCGCAATTTTGATTTAGTAGGTGGACGTGCGTTGGCGCTACGAAGCGGGTGCAGCACGGCGTAATTCAATAGAGTCGTTACTGGTGGTACATGGCAAAATGTGTATTTCGGGAAAATCACTTTTACGTTTACGATAACTGCCACGTTATAAGTGTCTCAACAATGCCGGTTATATGTACTGTGAAATACCCCCTTTCCCTAAATTAAATTAATCAGCTGTGATACGTCTAGTGACCCTGCGTCATGTTTTTTGGTGCCGTAGATTTTTATTACCTTTACCTAAGTCATTTAAATTAATTTTCTGCCTACCTCAACTTCACGTCGTGCTAATACCTCAATCAAACTATAGTAACCTCACGTTCTTTGAAAGAGGATGATTTGAATTAATATCGAGAAATAAACAGTCATTTAACCACACCTCACCTTTATTACAAATTAATCAATCATCGCCAATTTAGCTACGTTTATCTTAAATATTCATTTCATAATTTCCAGACGTCCTGACATCAGCTAGCGTTAGGAATTAGTTATTTCAGTTAACATTCGGTTTCTGAAAGAAAGTACACCCTAATTACGTCCGAAAGCCCTACGGTGAATTAGTTCAATCCTTTCAATTTAACTCCGTTTCGCATTTTTCTGATTTGCAGAACTCTTGCTGAATCCATTTCCTAACACACCTGAAATTTAATTCCCTGCTAAGTTAACTCAAGACCTCGTCGAGATTCAAATTTTAACCCCTTCTTCTACCTAGGCTATCTTCCATATACGAATAAAAATCTCGATTATTTAATTGAACTTCAGAGAGAGATTGTTTCTCACTGAGTTTTGTCTCCATCTTTCGAATTTATAGCCATTTTTTCAATTATCGATCAAATAATTTACATAAAATTGAATGCTCACATTCCATGAATTTTTTTTCCGGCTGGGGCTGTAGTTATATCTCACAGACTTATACAGCAGCCCTTGTTCACGTTGGGTTATATTACTCCACACAAATCTACCTACAATCAGTGTACAGTTTATTTGCGGTGAGCCTCTAATTAATTAGCCTGCAAAAGTAATATTATGTTCCTTTCTGTCTTGAAGTGTTTTCGAAACGACACTGAATTTTCCTGGCATTGCTCAAGGGGTTCTCTCTTTGGGAAACTCAACCTTATGCTCATAGACCCTTTGTCATGCGAAAGAGTTGAATATTTTATTCTATGGGGAAAATAACGCGTGAGATATTCGCCCAGATTTGACTTGCATAAATACTGCTAGTGCTTGTCTGAAGCTAATAGAGTCTACAAAATCATGCTCTGTAGGAAACTAAATCTCTTCGAAGGGGTTACTGAAACTTTCACCATTTTTCTGGTGGTTTGAACGTAGCTGAAAAACAATGTACTTAAAACCTCACCGCAACTTCAAGGCATTAAATCAATTTGACGCTGCCTGTGGCTATTGGAAACATCAAGAACAAAACCTACTATCGTTTTATAAACAAACAATTACCTGAAATCCTGTCCAATAATGAGCAGTTGATTACAATAGAAATCAGACTTGCCTCAATATCTTCTCTTCTCGAAACTGATTCACTACAACTACTATTAAGTTTGGTTTCAATACTCTAGTCACTTTCTTCCCAGTAAATTTCAATCTCCTATCATCACACGTCTGGCGTTGTCGACTTCTAACACGCGAATCCTCCTACCACCCCCGAGTTCTTCCCTTGGGCCATTTCTTTCATTCCATCCTTTCTGCTAAAATCTCAACCCCGGGCCTACAAAGCCGATGTGCGACTCCCGACACCAGGCGGCAAAATCGATATCCTTCGCATTCCTAAACCAAGACCAATTTGTCCCAAATTATAATTTCCCTTTTTTTCTTATAATTTTAAGCTACCCCTTAGTCCCATTACAGTACCTACGGGGAGGAAATTGTAGCTAAGTCTGCAGCGGGACCTTTAATCGCAAGCATTATGTATCCCTGCACTCCCGCAAACCTTTTCTGGATGGCTCATATTCTACACAAAATAATCATGATTGTCATAATGTTGTGAAATTCTTGAGAAGAAAAGGTCAGAAAGATTTTTTCAAAAAGCACCGTCTCCAATGAGTAGCTCATGGCCTTGGGACCCGAACAAGAAAAATCGTGACGAAATAACGATAAACACAATAATAACAATTTAGTGTGACGCGGCGTCGCCGATGAAGTGCTGCATTCAGAAGCTGGCTGAATCTAGAACGATAAATGAAAGGATAATAAGTCGGGACACACGGGTCAGGTCAGGTCAATAGTTACGAATTTTTGAAGGTGACCCCATAGCGACGGCTTGGCTAAGGAGGATTATTAGTTACTTGCTGGCGCTTGAAATCTTCTCCATACGAGACGGAGTCTTGGACAAAAAAATATTTTACCTCCAATGGGTAGCTCTTAGCCTTATACCCGAACCAAGAAAAATCTTGCCAAAATAGTGATAAACAAATAATATACATGATGAATTACAGTTACATTACATTACATTACAGCACAATTACATAATTAGTATGACGCGGCGTCGCCGATCAGGTACTGAAGTTCATAACCGGATTTGAAAAATTATCACAGGCAAACATAAGGCCCGTTCTTTTGAAAATACATGGACACATGTAAGATGGTATAGAAAGAGAAGAATTTGATTTCTCTCTTGACAAAAACTTAACTTTTTTTTGCCCTGCATCAACTACTAGGTTATTAGCAGATTTTCCAGTGGGGGTTTTTCAGTAACTATAACGTTGATGACGGACGATAACACAACGAAGTCATGTTTGGATCAGTGATTAATTGATTAGGTACTGATCATCATTAGTCAGTGGGGTTTTGTTTCGATGGCTTTCTCGTTTCATCCCTTTTTCCGGGGCATTACCGCACGATAGTAGATGCCCTAGTACCAAAGAAACGCGTGAAAAAGTCCATCTGGCCCAGTGCGGATTTCAACCCGGGACCTTCGCCTTTGAAAGCGGGGCCAAGCTCACCGTGCTACGGCCTGGGTTAAAACTCTACTTTGATACGACCCTCAGGTCAATAGTCACGAATTTGTGAAAACGAACGTAAAGCTCGGCGCTTTGGATGAGACTCAGTTTAAGCACTTCAAGTACCTGAAGGACGTTGGCACCCAAAGTAAGAAATATTCACACTCAAAAACATTTGAAACAATAGTGTTCCAAATTCTAGGCTGTCAGAAAAAAGTAGATATTCTTCAAAATCCTGATGTTTTTCATCCATCTAGCGACGTCTATCTTCAATAAGAGGCAAAAGTCGAAAGCGAATATTCAAGAGATCAGGATGGCGCGCGCCGGTGTGCTCTCGACGCTCGTATATGGATATTGGATCTGGACTTTCCATATTGTAGGTGTTTTCAATTTTGGTTTAAGTGGAAATTGGTGTAGGGGCGTGTAAATATTGATTCCGTGCACGTGATTTCGTTTCTGACATTGATATGTTTGAAGTTCTCCTATACTCCAGAGCGACAAGAAAGTTTACGTATACAGGGTATATACATACAGACGTTTTACTTCGCCCAGAATCAATACAGCAATCCACCGAAACTTGCAACGCAAAAACACATTCTCCATTAAAGCGTCTTTTTACAGTGGGGTCGTTTGAACCGAGGATGCGTTCTCGTTCTAGCAAAATTGTCGGCCGTATATACTTCTTCGGACTTTGGGAGTTGCACCCTCAATGCGAGTGTTCGTTTCAAAATAACGTTATTGAATCGAATGGGAAGCAATTCCGCGGTGTTTTTGCAAGCGAAGCAAACTCCAATAATAAACGGGCGCAATGTTTTTGCGAGTGTTTAAATCCGTCGGAAATCCTCATCGATTTGGCTTCAATTCCAGCCGGATCCCGTCAGTTTGTTCTCTAAAATGAATCCCTGGTATAAGGCGTCGGGCGCTTTTTTTTTCGCGTGCATTCCCGTTTGTGTGTTGCTCATTATGTGCCTTGTTTTTTGCGCTTTCAAGCCATTTCCCCTCGACGTCACCAATAATCACATGGCAAAGAAAATTCGCTTTGTCTTCTCTCACGTGATGGGCGGAAAATCCCTCAAGATTTAGGGACGTATGTTCCACCATATATACACCGAGAGAAACGGGGCCTGAATGTGATTAAACTAAACTTTGGAAAATATCTTGCATAATGATTGGGAAGGGATCGGAATCGGGGATCAGACGCCTCTATAATATAGACGGCGGGAGTTTACACGAAGCATTAATTTAAAAGAGATGAGGTTTCTCCAATAAAGTGCGTCAGCTCGGATCGTTGAACTTATGAAATGCAATCTTCAAAGATGATGGGATTCAATTTCAAATATCCCCGAGCCGAACCGCTCAATGTGAATAAATTAATATTTATTTACAAATATTACTTTGCGTCTTGCGGGGGGCTGTCAACTGCGAATTCAAAATCCTCCCCGCTTAATGAAGACAACTTTTTTTGATTGAATGTAAACACGCATCGGTATGACACCAGAATAATGCGAATTATCGACGAGAATTTGTTTTACGAAATTAACAAATCGGTATCCGTAAATTATGAACCACATAGAGAGATTTATCAATGTTTTTTCTTCGTTCAACTCGGCTGACCATTTAACGGCACATTTGCATTAATCCATAGCTATGCGATTGGATTTTTTAATTAGATTATCATCAACAGGAATGCGGTACTGGGAGAGAGCACACTCACACAGGGAGATTGACGTACAATTGATGGTATAACTTCTGGCCCAGCGGGTATCCCACTGCTTGGTAGCTTCTCTTATAAATTATCTCGGTTTTTACCCGTTTTCCATTAGATTTAAATTATACACACCGAGGCAATAATTTGTTTTGTTGCTTGGTGTCAAAGACTATACGTATGGAACCCGAGTGGTTATATTATGTGAAAAATGTAATCATTTAAAACGGTTATCTGTCGTGGACTTCTACTGGAACTACACATTTTATGTTGTTGTCCTTTTTCCTTGCTGCACCGGTCGTTGGTAACACCCACATTTAGTGTCACAAAACAAACATAGCCGAACAAAATGTTATTTTATGATTATGAACATGGACATTATACACACTTAGAAATAACAGTCCGCTACTGCGAGACAACAATAGTTATTACTGATCAAATAGACGGAACTTCTGTGACGTTTTTTTCTCAAAATAATGCCAACAGGGACAAATTCATAGATAATACTATGGACCTTCTCATATAGGCGGTTCCCTTTACTCGCAGCTCGTGCGCAGGTCTTTCCTAAGACTAAACTCACTGGTTCAGTTGGCTGTTTAAGTGTTTAACCGGGAGCGCTCATCGATCGGCGGGCTGGCTAGGGTTGAACGCCGCCAATATAGGTGAACCTGCGCCCCGAGGACCCCAGGTAAATGAAAATGGCTATAGTTAGCGCGGCAAAGATAGTTTCTAGGTCAGAAAAATTAACTCATGAAATTTTGTGATTGATATCGACGCAGAATTTCATCCTCTATAACATATCCAAAGTCCCAAAAAATCTCCTCATTGGCTTTTTCTATAGTCGGTTTCAAAGTATAGTGCGTTCACAGTAACCATATTCCAAGACGATCTTCTGTTTTTGTCGCTATCATTACAATGTTATGGTTCAAATCATTGATACATTCCTTTGCGATGGTTCAAATCGTTCACTTTAGTTATAAGGACCACAGCTATACTTTTTTCGAAGAAAAACAGTCCCCGTAAGTGAAGCAAGCAAAGACGTAACTCGCAATATCAATATTCAAATTTCAGTACGAACGTTAGGGGAACTAACCTTGCATTTTATTTCGATGCAAAACGCTTTTGCACGTAAGTAGTAGGTACCTACAGGTAATTTTAAGGAAGTGGTGCCCCGATGAGACCCGCGACTGGCGTGCTTCCTAACAGGTCGAAGGTCTAAAAAATTACCATTTTTGAAATCGTTTTTTTATACTTTTTCCGCTGAAGTATATATTTTTGAAGTCGAGGACACCGCAATTAGTTTCGAGAATGTGTCCTGCACCAGTGGCGTACCAGACGGCTGCGAAGGGGCCGAGGTGCGATTTTTCACAAAACAGCCATTCCATGATAACGGATGGGACAAAATTTTCATGTTTTCTTCTACTTTTAATATTGTATCTTTAGTATGGCATGACATATATTTATGAACAATATACCACGTTGTTCAGAAAGGGTCAGTTTATGCAAATTATAGGTAGTTTTTGATGTGAATCTGTATAGATCGGCTGGGGTTGCGATACAAATATGATAACGGACGGGACACGAAATAGAAGCTGACGAAGCCACTGCGAATATTTATTTAAATAACTGCAAGTCTGTTGAGATATCAGTTCTTACTTTTCTATTGACTGAAAAAGCATTGAACAGGTGTATGTCACAACAAATCTCGTTTCGATTCAACAAAGCAAACCAGAGATAAACTGAAAAAATATTGATAACGGAAAAAATCACAAATTCTTAAAGTCTTTTGAAGCGAAGTTTATTGAAATTCCACTGGTCCCTGCACTAGACAAGATTCTTTTGATCGATCAGAGTTGAAATATCAAGTGCTACGATCATTTTTTGTTTTGAGATACAAAATTAGTTGACATAACAAAATTAAATTTGAGCATTTGGTTTACATTTTTCGCGGAATGGCTGATAAGTCTTATGGTAAACCGTGACTAACACTTTTTTTTGATATGTTTGGTATCATTTCTGACAAAATCGCACATCTTGATTCTAAAAATAAGTATGAAATTTTGATTGAGACGTGTTTAACCGGTTTTATCAATTAAAAAAACTAGTATTATACTAGTAGTACTAGTAAAAAAAAATTTTTTTCTTCTCAAAATTGATGTTTTGTAATTCTAGTTCCATCATTGTCCAATGTATTCATAACTATGATTTTCACTTAGACCGTTGCTTTGGGCTATTTTACACGCAAGTATCATTTGCTGAAACTTTTTTCCATTTCCAGAAAGTCACGGAGTGATTTTATTTCTTGAGATGTTGCATGTCAAAGCTTGATGTGATAAAATGTTCTATTTCACAGAAAAAAATAGTCTTTGGTCAGAATGTAGCTTTGACTCAGTACTCCATCCATTTTAAGGCATGAAAATAGTTTTCTCTATCAAGAAAAATAGAAAAAATTGGAATCGGAGCCGAATTTTAGTCATGACATCATTTCTTCCGACATTGCGGAATAAATTTCGTGAAAAAACGTGAAGTTTCGACCTATGAATTTGTCATTTTTCAGCTTCATTCCCATTGTGGCTGAAATCACCTATGATCACAATTTTGACATAGATTGTTCAATTGAACTATTTTATAGATGAATTTCATACACCAGAAGTTTTTATCGATGTTACAAAGTCACACCGTAGTTTTGTTCCAAAATGTGCATCATGAAGAAATTTAATTTTAAAAGCTTGCAATGTCCGAAGAAAAATGTTGTCATGACTGAAATACGGCTCCCATTCCAGTTTTTTTTTAGATTTGTTTGAAAGAGATATCTATTTACATGCCTTGGAATGGATAAAATACCAACTCAAAGCTATATTCTGACCATAGCCTAATTTTTTCTGTGTAATAGCATGTTTCGTCACATCAAGCTTTGACATGCAACATCTCAAAAAAATAAAATAACTCCGTGACTTTGTGAAAACGGAAAAAAGCTTCAGCCAATGATATTTGTGTGTGAAATAGCCCAAAGCAACTGTCCAAGTCAAAATCATAGTTATGAATACATTGGACAATGATGGAACTAGAATTGGAAAACATTAATTTTAAGGGTAAAAAATCATGTTTTTTTTCTTATAAAATCGGTTAAACACGTCTCTAACAAAATCTCATTATTATTTTTAGAATCAGGATGTGCGATTTGGTTAGAAATGATACCAAACATGTCAAGAAAAGTGTTAGTCACGGGTTTATCATAAAACTTTGTAAAAAATCGTTTTTTGGCCCCTTCGCAGCCGTCTGGTACGCCACTGGTACATGACACATCCTCTAAACTTATAGCGTTGTGTTCCTTGACCTTGACAGTGAAATGTACTAATGATTTGATCCATGACAGTGAAGTGATAGCGACAAAAACAGAAAATCGTCCTGGAATATGGTTACTGTGAATGCGATATACGAGTAATCAGGCCAACAAACTTGGACTTCGACCATTCGTCATATTCTTGGGCTTGATTGAATGGGTTACGTGTATGTCTTCTAGGAGAGTTGGATAGGTGAGATACTGAGCCTTTGAAATATAAGGGATGAATTAGTTCCAGCTATACATATAGCTCAGATGCAAAAAACTTTCGGAGCGTTGATATTGTCGAGGATTTTGTCCGATGCTGATATGTGTAGATCGAGGAGAGATTGAGAAGATGAGAAAAATGTAGACGATGTCATGGTAGAACCTTGGAAGAATTTGATTCAATAAGCTCATGGATGTTTTGTAGTCGATGCAATGAAAAAGAAACTCTTACCAGCTACGCAGGCTCAAATGAACTGTTGGTTTTTATTGACCCAGACAACACCGCTGGGGTCTGCATAGTCCGTGAACTGGTGGTCTAGTTCAAGTCAAATCTATCTCACTATAGTAGGTTCACTTGTACCGTGATTCTAGTAGGCTGGGCAAATTTCACAGTTTGGCATTGTAGACTTCACGTCCAACTGCCTAGTGTGCGCCTGAGCGTCTGGCTTCGAAAGATAGGTTATGTTGGTGTGATGGTGTGTTGACTGTTGCTGTCAAAAATGAAAAATTTACCGAAATCAACTTTGAAAATTGCAAATATGGAGTGGATGTAGTTCACCTTTCACAAATTCCGCAAATTTCTTGTTCCAGTACGATGTCCTGAGCAGTGAAATCAAGTATTAACGCCGATGAATCCCATCCCCACAACAATTAGGAGGGTTCAGCTTCCCATCGTTTCCAGCCTTCCAGAGTGTGGGTACTTCTTTTAAAAACCAAGAATTGTTCACAATGCTTTCATATTATGTGGTTTTTGAGAATAGATTCACGTCTTCTCCGCAAAGCTGAACGTTATGGGGTACATGCCCAGCACCTATTCCGCCCATTTTTTCTCCCAGAAGCGAGTTCTTTATGGCACTCTCGAGGACTTCAAAATGGGCACTGGACGTTATTGTTCAAGACACAAGCTGAGGCGCAAACACAGTTTTCACAGTAATGGGCATAATTTCACCACAATTTTCATGAAACTCGTGATTTTCAGTCTATTTGACACTCGATTTGACAAACGGTAAAGTTCATAGATAAGGTAAAGTTGTTGATCTTGTCGTCAAGCTTAAACTTTCAAAAATCAATGCAACCAACTGCCAAGCTCTAGGGAGTTTTCAAATATCAGATTTGAAAACTTAGAAACAAAATCTCACAGCCAACTAGAATCACGGTACAAGTGAACCTACTATAGCACTATAGTGGGGGCACTAGGTGAATGAACCTTGCAAATGGTGATGAAAGCATGAAATTCGGTACACATACTCAGAATGAGCACCTCTCTTAGATAAGAGGTGGAGCCACGCCGAATTTTCACCAGAAGGGGGCTTGGGGGGCTCCTGAAAGTTTAAGGTGTTAGGGCTCCCACCAAACCGCCCATCAGTTCGTTTTATCAATTAAAAAGAAAACTCATGAATATATCGTAAAAATTGACGACGTTTATCGCCTTGTCCCGGAAATTTTTCATGATGAAAAAAAATAAGTTCTTCGGCAGAACACACAAATTGGTTTTATTTTATTTTCACCTACAAAGAATTTATAAGGAGATGTGCAACACGTTGTTTCCCACAAATTCATATCCTCTGAATTCGTTTGTGGAGTCAAAATTTTGATGGTGTATCTTCTTGAAGAGGGGCATTCCAAAGAGTAAGCTATTTTCAACACTAAGTTCAAACAGAATTTTTTTAATGTTCTGAATCGAAATTTCTGAATTCCTTCCAGCAATGCATACCCTGAACTCTTCTTTGGAAGTACCGTGTGCGATTGAACGTGGAGTAAATCCTGAAACACTATCAGAATTTTTCTTCTGTGATGCTACTATCCACTCTCGACCGGGGCAATTAGGTTCCTACACAGCATGCGCGGAGTGTATATCTGATCTGATCTGATTCCCTCAGTACACCCTGTATATGTACAATTTGACGTTTTTGACTTTCCTATATTCGTAATCAACGGTTCAAGAGAAAGAGTTTAAGACCATCACCGCAACTATAGCATGAAGGATTCTCGAGAAATCTCATTTTGAATTTTTTTTTGTCACATCGACATTTTGGTTTTTCGAGTCAAGTGGCCATGGAGCTTCTACGACAATGCCTCTCGCTTCCAGAAGCTCTATCTCAAAAACCATAGGTCGCAGAAAGGTAATTCAAAAACTATTCCGTAGGGAATTTCATTGGTTTCAAAATAACTTCTTACATCTTTTGCTGTCAGATGGTCCAAAATCAAGATATTCGGCAAAAACCACGCTAGTGCACTTCTTGTTGATGATGGCGACATGACGCCGACATTTCCGAAAGGGGGGAAATTAGTATGTCGAAACCTAAGCTACACAGATCGTTTTAAGCTAGTTTCCAGCAAGGAAACAATTATTTCCTTATTGAGCTGATTTTTGCTCCCTGGCGCCTGGGCTAGATTCAAAATGTTACCTTCCATTTCAGCATAACGAGTATTACGCCAAATTTCATGCGGCCGCTGCTGGGCTCGCAGTAATGCCAGAAAGTACCTCCCAGTTTAATCAAAAGATCACCCTTTGTGCGATATTATGCCCTTATTCATTTTGTTTAATCAGAGGCGAGCTTTGACAATCGTCGCAATTAAATACATAAATAAATAATGTGCTAATTGAGATAAAGGGTCATTGTAACTCATCGGGGCGCTAATTTAACGGTCGCGTTCCGCACCTGTTGTCTCCTCTGAACAAGAGTCGGGGGCTACGTACCTGTTCATCCATTTCCTGAACATCATTAGTCCCGTATCCGCCATTACCGTCATTTCCTCTGATGCCTTCCGACGACATTCGAAAGTCGCAAAGCACTGCCTTGGAAAGAAGAACTTCTTTTCAAGGCACAACAACGAAAGCCGCCGAGTTCTTGATATGCCGCGACCGACTATATCATCTCTGTGGTCAGTGTATTTACTCCGTCATTAATTAAATGACTCAGTCTAATCCTCCGGTGATAATCACTTACTGGATTGCCGGCAGGTTTCCAGCATACACCTAGCTCAACACATTCCATTTCACAGCTGATAGACTCGGGGCATTGTTCTCTATTTATTATGTCTGCGAAGTTTAATTTTATGGTGCTTGAGTCGTTAGTGAATTGGTGTAGGGTCGTGTTCTCTAATATTTAACACACACGGGAGTATTCGCATCGCACACGGTGCACTTAACAACTTGCTGTGCATAGTTTGTATGATTATGCGATCATGAGCCTGATGGTTATGGCACAGTTCCTCTGGATCAATCAGAGCTTTATCGCTCCATATCCTCCGAGCTCTTGTTATCTGGCTGAGCCCGCATTGTACCTGGGCGATGCCTGTGGTAGTCAATTTGTCTTCTGGCGACGCGAACTCTAAAGTATATCTTTTGATAAAATCACGGCTACTTAGGGTTGCCGGTCTAGACCTCCCAACAAAGGGCTCGATTCTTTTATGTGTTGCCCTAGCCGCGCTGGATGCAATTGTTCCCGTTCAAACCTGACACATTTAACGATATTCAAGCAGCACCAACCATTTAATTTCGATTCTGCTAAATGCTTCAAAAAGTTCAAAGGCATTAATTTCTTTGAGATTTGCCCTTTGTTCAGAGCGGGGCGCTCTTTAAGTGCAACTTGCTATATAATAACATTGCCGGTGAGACGACGACTGATGCTTATTGAGTTATACGCGGCGGCTCTCTCGAGAACTTATTATTATATCTCAAAGTATATGGGTTTTAATGTAACACTCCCGGCAGTGCTAATTTTTCTGTTGGGAGCAACATGTGATCCGAAGCCGGTCCAATTCACTTTGCCATCATGTGTTGCAGGGAATGCAATAAATGGAACGTTCGTGACAAGACCTTGTGATACACTTCACCTTGTTTGATGTATGTGGGATCCATTGGGCCTTGTGCCTATTTCCTTTTCGCCGGAGCTTCGCAATTTTGCCTTTTGCGCGCCTTCATATATTTGAATTTTAATAACGGGTCCCGCTCTAATCATGGGCTCATACATATTTAATTATTGAAGCACATGTGGACGAGGAAAACTTGGAAATTTAAATCTAACGACCCATTACGACCTAATAACAGTCATTTGGTAACGCTAATTTTTTAATAATTCCCGACTCCAGGGAGCAATTCCCATCAAATGGTTTTCACGATGGACAAATTATTGTGCTTCTCGACATGAAATTACACGATAAAACACAACAATCCAAAGTTTCCCATCGCTAAAAGCTCGCGGTTGTCAATTATTATCATTATTGACCTGTGAGGCATTGTTTCTTTCTTGGCATGTCTCATCCGCATCAGAACAGTCACACAAAGCTTTTCAACAAAGTGCACTTACTTAGATGTAGTTAATCAATAAAAAAAGCATTCCGTAAAGCCGAGAGAGCTGAAACCACACCGGCCGAGCGATATTTCGGAGAACTCCTGAGAGAGTTAATGATTCGTTTCCTTTTTCCCATGCCATGCCGTATGATTTTCAGCGCAGAGGTGTGTCGTTGCAGATATTGTAATTTCCTAATTATTCTCGAGTGAATTAGGCATTGTGGTGGAGCAACGAAATTAGTTCTGTCGTTCTTCCTCTCTCTCTCTCTCTTGCTCTCGGCGGTGTCACGTTGCCTTACGACAATTCATTTATCAACAAACCGGATGTCGAAGACGCAAACAGAACCACTCAGGGCAATTAGTAAGTTCTGGCTGTTGTCTTAATTCCGAATTCTAATTACTCTGACCGAACAGGTGAGCGTTCACAAGAAAACCGATGTCTCCAAAGAAACTCCTCTTTTCTTTGGAGGCTTCCATCACTCGCTCTCCAAATTAATCCAGGAGTTTCATCCATTTGGCGCAAAATGTATGGCCCAGGATAGTCAGCAGGTCGTTTGGAATGAAATTGCCTTATGTTTTAAGAAATAAGATAGAAAGCATAAAGTACCAATAACTTAGCATTCCGTAATGGGTGGCTTCCATCGTTATTTTGAGAAATGAACAAATTTTTTCACATTTTTAAAATCGCGCGCTTTGGTGAGCATTGAGCCTACCCACTGATCGTTCTACGTCATCAAGATGGCGGCCTATGGCGCGAGATCGAGTATCCTGACAACCCCCACTTTCCCCATATGACTCAATGCCAATGCGAAATGCTTTTATTTAAATTCTACGCCATTTTGACGGAAACGTATGCTTGTAGACGCTTGCTCATGCTTTTATCTGTATATACCTGGAAAATTATTGAAGATTTCCCCATAACAAGCGTAAAATAATAGGCGAACGTAACGTGTGCCTTTGAGGCACGGTTTAGTTCGCGCACGTCTCACTAGGTGGCCCTTGCGTCGACGAAAACTGTCACTCACTGTCGACTGAAAACTGATTTTTATACTTGAAAGCACTCCAGAATAGAGGAAAACTTTTGCCAACATTAGACACTAGGCGTGGGATGCTGAAAAATGACCGAATAAATGGTTGATGGTTTGTTTGACAGCAGCAAGAAGTGACAGTTTTCATCGACACAAGGGCCACCTAGTGAGACGTGCTCGAACTAAACCGTGCGTCAAACGCGCACAACACGTTCACATACAATAATTATTCGAAGTCTTGTTATGGAGAAATCTTCAATAATTTCCCAGGTATACGATAAAACATAAGCAAGCGTCTGCAAGTATACGTTTCCGTCAAAATGGCGTAGAATTTAAATGGAAGCATTTTGCATTTGCATTGAGTCATATGGGAAAAGTGGCAGTTGTTAGGATACTCGATTTTGCGCCATCTTCTCCAAGGTCACCACCTTGTGACGTCATGATTGTGACGATACCCTATTATGTCGCTAGTCAAGGAACTACACCCCTAAGACCCAGTCTTACGAAACCGGAATAAGGTTATACGAGTATGAACCTGAGATAAATGGCATGCTGACAAAGGCGAGGACAAAGGTAACCTAGCAAATTATACCGAGTATAGCTATACCGAGCTTATCCCAGTTTCGTAAGACTGAGCCTAATAATGTTTTCCAATGATTTCCAAATAAAATTGGCTTGTCATTATTGGCAGGGTTAGTGCAGGCAATCAGTGGCGTTTTTGTGTAACATGCTATACTTGTTGTTTCATACTTTTTTTGTCAATATTTCATGCCTTCTTTCTATTGTGACTTTCAGTTATTTCCAGGTTAGTTACAAAACTAAGTATAAACTTACTGCTATTTAATGGCACTTGAGTATGATTGAGTCTTGATGCGAGACTAATATTTTCTCGAGAACTGTGACAAGTCGCACCCCTGTCGCCATCGATCGCTTCTATCCGACCTAATTTGACTGTTAGGCTGTTTCCAATGTTTTGTTTTTGCTCATGTGTCGGGGGCTTTTACCATCCAAGCAGGTTGTACCTTTGTTGGAGTGTTATGTTCATTATTTTGCTTTATTTGCTGTGAGATGATTTAATTTTACCTGTCGGGTCTGGTCAGAGTCAGCAATGATGGATATGCCGAGATTGTTGGCAACTTCTAGCGGGGAACATGTCAGCTATTTGGTGTAGGTTCTGTTTCAGCTCCTCGTGTGCACGGGGTGCGCGAATAACACCACCAGTCTACATTGTTGGTAGTATCACATGTTAGGTGTTTTGCGAAAAAAACCGAAAAGATCAACTTTGCACTTATTTTGCTTTTAGTGGGGGCACTAGGTGAATGAACCTTGCAAATGGTGATGAAAGCATGAAATTCGGTACACATACTCAAAATGAGCACCTCTCTTAGATAAGAGGTGGAGCCACGCCGAATTTTCACCGGAAGGGGGCTCGGGGGGCTTCTGAAAGTTTGAGGTGCTAGGGCTCCCACCAAACCGCTTATCAGTTCGTTTTATCAATCAAAAAGGAAACTCATGAATACATCGTAAAAATTGACGATGTTTATCGCCTTGTCCCGGGAATTTTTCATGATGAAAAAAAATAAGTTCTTCGGCAGAACACACAAATTGGTTTTATTTTATTTTCACCTACAAAGAATTAATAAGGAGATGTGCAACACGTTGTTTCCCACAAATTCGTATCCTCTGAATTCGTTTGTGGAGTCAAAATTTTGATGGTGTATCTTCTTGAAGAGGGGCATTCCAAAGAGTAAGCTATTTTCAACACTAAGTTCAAACAGAATTTTTCCAATGTTCTGGATCGAAATTACTGAATTCCTTCCAGCAATGCATACCCTGAACCCTTCTTTGGAAGTACCGCGTGCGATTGAACGTGGAGTAAGTCCTGAAACACTATCAGAATTTTTCTTCTGTGATGCTACTATCCACTCTCGACCGGGGCAATTAGGTTCCTACACAGCATGCGCGGAGTGTATACACGATGCAGGATATTTTCTCGGTTCAGTCAAATTTTTGATGATTGAAATTGTGTCATAATATTGAAATAACGTGTATACACTCCGCGCATGCTGTGTGGGAACCTAATTGCCCCGGTCGAGAGTGGATAGTAGCATCACAGAAGAAAAATTCTGATAGTGTTTCAGGACTTACTCCACGTTCAATCGCACGCGGTACTCTCAAAGAAGGGTTCAGGGTATGCATTGCTGGAAGGAATTCAGTAATTTTGATTCAGAACATTGAAAAAATTCTGTTTGAACTTAGTGTTGAAAATAGCTTACTCTTTGGAATGCCCCTCTTCAAGAAGATACACCATCAACATTTTGACTCCACAAACGAATTCAGAGGATACGAATTTGTGGGAAACAACGTGTTGCACATCTCCTTATTAATTCTTTGTAGGTGAAAATAAAATAAAACCAATTTGTGTGTTCTGCCGAAGAACTTATTTTTTTTCATCATGGAAAATTCCCGAGACAAGGCGATAAACATCGTCAATTTTTACGATATATTCATGAGATTCCTTTTTAATTGATGAAACGAACTGATAAGCGGTTTAGTGGGAGCCCTAGCACCTTAAACTTTCAGGAGCCCCCCGAGCCCCCTTCCGGTGAAAATTCGGCGTGGCTCCACCTCTTATCTAAGAGAGGTGCTCATTCTGAGTACGTGTACCGAATTTCATGCTTTCATCACCATTTGCAAGGTTCATCCCGATTTTGGCTCTTAGCGCCCGCACTATTTGAGTAGAGTGAGTAGAATAGAGAGAGAGTGTTTCATTGAACTCACCTTCTACTCCCTCCGAGTCGTTTCCCTCATGGATAAAAGTGGGCACAGCGACGGGTTGAGACGATCACAGAGAGGCCAAAGAAATAAAATGTCAAAATGGGAGGGGAGGGCGTACCATAACAAGATGTATCATGACACAACCATGAATAATTCTTTTTGAAAAATCATGGTTTGTTATGTTATCTTCCAACTCATCCCTCTTATAAAAATAAATATTCCCCAAAGTAGAAGAATCTTCTTTAAGTTGAGGACTTAGGTTGGCCAATCGTGTTTGTCTAGTGGTGGTTGTTAGGACTTAAGTTGTGTTGTAGTAACCCAAGGTAGTACAGGTAAGTGAAGGCTTGGAAATGAAACACAGAGACTCCAAATCAACAAAGAACAATCTTATTCCAAAGACAAATATATCGACTCATGTGCAGGAATGCAATATCAATTCAATTACCCCACACTCCCACTATTTGAAATGCAGTGTGTGAGCCACTGATGCAGAGAGAACAAAAGAAAGATGAGAGAGTGTGTCGCTCTCGCAAGAACAGATCATATTAGTTCCAGGAGTGTTGAGGAACCTGTATAGTGGAAACAGAACGGCAGACCAAAGTGTGAGTATCGTCGGTACATCACTTGGCGCGAAGGGAAAGAAGAGGAAGACGAAAGTTTAATAATAAGTTATACGGTGACCTAAATTGACGAGGGATCTAAAGAAGCATAGAGACGAGTTTGGCCAAGCCCAGGTTCTCTTGCCCAGGTCCCTGCTGCCGAAAGAGGAAAAGAGAACAGTGTTGCATTTCCGGATATCTTTTAATTGTACCATAATAAAACATGGCAATAAAATATCAAGAATAAACCCAATAAACATGGTCAATGAAATCATCAACAATTATTTATCATAATAAATACCACAACATGACTCAATGTAAATCAACAATATCAAAAACCAGGTCTTAACAGTTGAAGACGAATATTATTTAATCAGATAACAAAGTAAGGAAAGATATCTTCTCTCACGAGGTACCCTTCTCTTACAAGACAAGACAGTAAGTAAAAATATCCGTTGTGTCAGATATCTTTGTCTCACAGGACTCAGGCATGAATATAGAACACAGTTGATCAGTGTACTCAGGCATGAATATAGAGCACAGTCGATCAGTGTAATATGTATCATAGTGAACAAAAGTATAAAGAAATCATTGAAACGATTCAACTCAGACTGAGAAGAATACCATAACCATGTCCATCAAGTATGACAGTATACCTCGGAGCTCTCAAAACCACGTCACCTGTTCTACGGGTCATCGCTTTGTTGTCTCGCCAGACCCTGGCTCTCGGGGTAGCTCGGCCGCAGGTCATCTGGAAATCTTGTAGCGACATCGTTCTACTCTTTCGTCTCTCTCAAGCATACACAGCAGTGACCCACACGCTACGTGTATTCCTTTTATCCCCTGAACGTGATTACCCCGTTAATTGTTATAATTATTGACTTTTACGTGACAGGAATCAAAGCAACTGAGTAACTTATCTTCGAACGTTCTGAAGGCACGGCAGCTGTACTCTGAAAGTCTCCAACAACGGAATAGACTTGTATCTTCTCTTTACTAAGCTCTGGAGCGTGGGAATACCCATTTTTTTGTGTTCTTCTCTCAGACATCTGCCGACTTTTTCTCTACCTTTTTCACTTCCGTTTTCTTGACGACGGCCTCTTCGTCTTCAGGTGTATTACCAAAGCTCGCGATGTTTCAAATTTAATTCTTTATAGGCTGAAGAGCCGGTCGATTTCTGTTATATCTTGTTATCTAATGAATTCTTAATTTGAGTGCAGTCTGTGGCCTTTTCAAATCAGAGGTACGTAGCTGCATTTGGCTAGGGCACAGTCTGCCTAAGTTATAATTCTTTTGATCACACGATAGGTGTCTAATATTCCGATATCATACCTAGGTATAGAAACAATCCAGTGTCCCAGTGTGACTGGAGAAGAGTTCTTCTAGAAATGTTTCCTGAGTACCCATGAATAGAGCTCTTTGAACACATGGAAATCGCAGACAACTTACCATTGACATAGTTAAATTTTATGTAATCCACTCGTCGTTTACAGTAAGTCTACCTCATTTGCAAACGGCTATGGACTTCGAGTGCTAATGTGCAACGCTATCTGCAATTGCACCAAGGCGCGACGACTTCAAAGCGTATCCTCAGTGTTGCGGTTTTGCCGGTGCTGCTCCACATTGGCTCTTTTGTCTGAATTATTATTATTCTATCAGCTTTTTTTAATGTAACTAATGATGCCGCAAGCTGCCTGCACAAAGTCTCTTCTGCGGCTGTACAGCCTGGCGTTTCTAGGTGCGAATAAATGTATGTATCCTTTATTATTATCCTCTGCGCTACACACAGTTTGCCAAGGAAATAACTCTTCATTAGAACCGAATTGTTTTGCAGTGGCACTACTTGATCTTCATTGCAAATTATGCATAGTATACGCCGCGCTGCTGTGTTAGTTGCTGCTTGCACATGGCCACCTACCTAGTAGGTACCTACGCGATGTACATATTATAATAATATACGATTTTGAAATCCGCGCGCACACACCATCCCTGTTGCATTACAAGTTTAAATTGGAACAACACGCATTGCATCTAAACCATATTTGCCGGAATGCCACACGGCGTGCGGTTTAAATTATTCAGTGTACGTTAATGCTATTTTATTGCTAATTAAAATTTGCAGTGCGGAACTGCTAGAGGAGAGAGAGAGAAAAGTACCCCAAAAGAAACAAAAGCCTTTGAACATGCACCGGATGAATAAAGTTGTAAGCTCTGTTTATTTACAGCCTGATGGCGGAATGAGTCGCGTTTCCCGCGCGCGTTCGTTTCGACCACTATATTTTTCTTTGCTGCATCAACGCCTCTCTTCTCTTTTCTTTTGCCATGAAAAAAGAGACGTCGCCGACAAATGGTTGACTTGTCTATCGCCCAGAAAGCAAGACAAGTTGCAATTAGGAGCTACATGCCTACATAACATAGACGAACTAACGAAACAAGTTCTAAGTCATCGAAACATCAGCTTTATATTGGAAAATACCGGTGGCGCCTGGAAAAACAAGCTCTTGGAGGACTGAATTGGGGCTGCTGACTTTGAGTGTTCTAGTCATAAATGCTATATTTCGGTTGACCTTCAAAATCTGAAGCCACTGTGAGGAAACAGTGAAATCAATAAAGATATTCCCACACAATACAAGGCTTTTGAATCACAAAAGTGAATCGACTCGGACAATTAGATGCAATTAATGTGGCGAGACAACATTGAAAGAGAGGAGAAAAGACACATAATAATTAGTGACCAGTAAGGCCTACCTAACACTATCAGTTGCTACAGACAAAGGGCACCACACGAGAATCCCACTGACCAAATATCTTATCTATCTGACCTGACCTGACCTGACTTGATCTGATCTGACCTGACCTGACTTGATCTGACCTGACCTGACCTGACCTGACCTGATCTAACACTATCAGTTGCTACGGACGGACACCACACAAGAATCTCACTGTAAGACTCCGCTGTGAGCTCCTCTCAGTGTCCATTCATGTGCCTCAGCAGCAGAGTAGAGCAAAAGGAAAATCTTGTGTAAAAACTGAGCGCCCTGGAAATAGACAGTCGAGAATACAGAGTATACCTATCTCTAATGTGGAACTTTTGGAAGGTTAGGCTTGTGGAGTAGATCCTAGAGCAAACAAGTGCTGTTTGTTAATCAATGTTATATTTGTATACAGTCCCGGTGAGTCAACCTTATAGAAGACTTGTTTTCAGTAAGTAATCAGTCACTGTAGTAAATGAGTAAATTGGATAATTGCCAATGTTTTGTTTTTTGTTCCGATGAATTATTACGCATGGCCTCAGTATTTTTGTTTGGTCAGTTCGAAACCAAACACAGAAAGTAGCAGCTACGTGACGATGTCAACATATTACGTGCACGCAATGGCACTGAAATGCCAAATCTTCATCGAAAGCACGATATTTATGAGGTATTAGCTGCCTAGGCTGGCATATTAAGTGATATAGGGGTTCGTTTCCAAATAACGATTATTTAGACGCGTAATCTAATGTGAAAACCTTAGTCAGCACCGTAACTTCTCAAGCTTTGCCAAATGGAATACTCACTTGCACATATACGATGCGGAAAGAATGTTCTTGAACGCGACATGTACACGAGCATACAATCATGCAAAATAAAAAAAAAGCGCTAGAATCCTTGTTTCGAGCTGGACAATCGAGGTCCCGCGTCCTCAATAAAAACTCTGTTCCGGACGTAACAAACATACACACGAAGTGTACACCGCTGAATGCGCGATTGTTTTGAAGTTCTTGTCAAGCCAAATAACAATTTAGAATTCTCCTCGACTGCTACGCTTTCATCACTTGTCGGCACATGTGAAAGGGACTTACGCAATTTTTACAACGACGGGAAAATAATAGAGGCCCAATATTCCCGCATGGGGCTTTTGTTTGTGCGAATGGGTTTCGAGCCCCCTCTCTTCATTGGTGGCTCCATTCACAGCACAATTCCATTGAGGAAAATATGAAAACCAAAAATAAAATGGTGGACTTGTGTTAAGCATAATCAGCGTGATGGCGGTCTCTTTTTTATCCCCAATACCTCAATTTTTAATTTAGTTACCTATTCAATTTTCGAAACGTATTTGGAATAGATACCGGGTTTTTATCAGGGCAAGCACACACCTACATGCAAATATGATGCATGCGATAATGTGAATATTACCAAAACAGTCGCATTGTGTTGACGTTGAATTAGCATGATGCAGATAAGGAGAAATCCAGCCGCTGGAAATCAATACCGCCGGATCTGGGAAAGTTGGAAATGGAATAACTGAGGGATGTGGGGCCAAAAAGGCTAATTTTGGGGTGTGGGTTCCGGGGAAAGGACCTAAGTGCGCAACGACGGTCTCTTAATAAGAATGATCAATCAACTTCAAAAAATGTGTTGCTAAATACGCCCTGCGAGGCACCGAAAGAGTGAAACAGGGGGTTAGTCAAACAAGCATATCGTGTGTCGGGTGTGAGATTTTCGGCGCTGATTAGGCAAAATCAATTCATTATTATGCCATTTAATTGGCCAAAGTAGTTTTTCATGTAGGCCGTAACAAGGGTGCGATACGCGCGATTATTCAAATCGTTAAGGACTGAAAAATGCGCGTTTATTTAAATTAAGTCATTGTAAAAAAAAGGGGAAACACCACACACCTGCGAGCACACTTCTGCCGGCGCGTTTGCTTTTGTTAAAAAAAAAGCGCACGTCTAATTGCAGGTAGGTACGAGAAACCCGAAATATCAATGTTATCGTGTTGGTGAATCTAGGAATGCGATACCGGGCTGCGATGACGAAAAAAAAACACGCATGATTTATGTACCTACAGACGGTGTGCCTACGCAGGTATGCTTAATTACAGAAGCTGGGGGTTCGGAAGCATTTATCAAGTAGTAAAGTGGCTGAATGCTCGTATCTCAGTCATATTACCATAATTTTTGACAGAATAAGCTACGGGCCAGTTGACTAATAACTTCCGTAGCTATTTTTAAAACAAACTGCACCTCGGTAATTAAGGGCAGGGTTAAAGTCGTTACCTGAAAAATGTAAAAGTTTATATATGAGATGGAAGTTGCAGGAAACGCCAAGGCTACCAGGCAAAGTTCTGTTTCAGTTGAGGTAGGTATAAAGAGAAACCAAACTTTTCTTAATGATATATTATCATGTTATGTAGGTACCTACCTACCTATTATATCCCTACAAAACCTGGTTTCAGGATGAAGAAAGAATACTTACAGACTATTTAGTCCAACCGAGAGTTTTTCCACTTTTGAGATGGGAGGAGGAAGTTAAGGGGCATATCTTCATTAGAAGTATGAGGACATATAGTTTTTCTCATAGTAACTGCAGACATACACAACATCGATTGCAAATATTGGAAATCATATTTTTTTCTGGAAACCAGTTGATCAATATTTCGAAGACACAATACATGAACGATCTATTTGGCTTTTCTTTGTATGCCATCACGTCAAAATTACTGCTTTTCCGGTGGTAGGTTCTCTTCTGCCAGTCATATACACTAAACTATTTCCGTAAGAGGGAAATTCTATCTCAAATTTCTACAATAAAAAAGCAGCTTCATAAGCAAAACTAATCTGTCGACAGGTTGAAGAATATATGGGGCTTATATAAGAGATACAGGGCTTCCAGCGGCCATCAGGTGCAAGGATTATGCAGTTGTCAAAACTTTTGTCAAAGTTCAGGCACTTAGAGAATAAAAGATAATTTATTTTGTAAAACGTCTCTGTATAGTAGGTATAAATATTTACTTGAAATAACTACTTGAATACGTTTTTTGAAGGGGTCATTTGTCGCATTTGAATGATTCAAGAATTGTCAAGCGCATTTTAGTCAAAAAGCAAACTGGTCGCACAAATTCGGGTTTTTTAGATCAGCTAATGATATTCAAAAGCTTAGGGCTATTGGAAGTCTTTTTGAATATTAGCTACATAACTCGCTCTTTAAGTTCATAATAACCTCATTTTCTCTGCAGATATCAAACGTATGGGTACCAGAGGGTACACCTAACCTGATGATCGTTGGATTTGTTCAGTTTAAGAACTACATTCTTTGAAAATCTCTTCAGTAGCCCATATAACTCGTTGTCTAAGTCAGGATAACCTAACCAAATGATGGGAACTTAATCTACCTGATTAAAACTAGCTAAACAGTTCACTTTATTTCATCGTTGACCATAGTCTACAATATTTACATATTCTACGTTATCTGCTCGTTGTTCAAGTTTGTAACGCAAAAGATTACGCATTAGTAGCAATCATCACTGAGTTCTTACTTCTTACTTTCCTGAGGTATCAAACCATGAGTGAACACATGGTTATTGTTCTCTTGTTAATTGATCTCTTGATCGCTCTGAACGTGGTAGGAAGTCGGTGAAAGGTAAATTCGATTCAAATGATGGATTTATAGGACAGTCGTGCTATTTTCAAATGCAATTTGTGCCATACTTAAAATGAGATTGCCTCACGACCGCAGAGTTCAATCACTCTTCAAGAGGTTTAGGGATTGCTCCACGCTCTCTGTAGTCCTTCTGAATCAAAGTTTCGCTAACATGGCCATTCATTGTCGAGAGACAATTTATTTTTTCAAATAATGCAAAAGTAGCAAGTGAGCAAAGATTGTTCAAGTTTGATACAAACATTTTTCCTATCACAAAAAAGGTCACTTGATTGAAAATTGTCTCAACCGTTTCTAAGGCCTCTCTAGCCTCTTCATCTGGTGCGGTGTTCTTTTCACTGCATTTTTGATCTAGTGGTGTCTTTTGAAAATTCTTCAAGTAGGTACAGCGAGGGAACTATTTGAATTTTTTGGAGCCATTGGCTCCAACCTGGGCAACCTGCAATATTTCTGACTTCCCCATTGACCTCCCTATAGCTCTCTTGTCACTTCATGCGAGAATGTACTATCTGCAGAAATGAAGTTGTTCAAACAATCTGTCTGTCCACGTAAATTGTATACCGAAGTATATTCTGCTGACGCGTTTCGGCCTTACAATTTGGTAAAGGGCCGAAACGCTTCAGCAGAATATACTTGTACAATTTACGTGGAGAGACTGATTATGCATACAACTTTATTTCTACAAGATGCCTCCATCAAGAGAATCCCTCAACTTTTACGATATTATTAGGTATAGTAGGTTCACTTGTACTGTGACTCTAGTTGGCTGGGCAAATTTTCTACTTTAGCATTGTAGGCTTGCCGCCTTTTCACCTGGTGTGAAACTGACTTCTCTGGAAGTAAAGTTATATTTCTTATCAAATTGATATTAAAATCTTGCTGAACTGACCTGGTCATACGTGGAAGTGCGACTAGGGGGACGCAAAGCTGTGTTACCGTCATGTAGACACCAAAAGAGCACGGAGCGGCCGCAAATCTAAGTCATCTTGACGGCGGCCCATTCAGGATCGACAAAAACTTGTCCCGGAAAGCCCCAAAACGAAAGCAAATTGCAAATTGAAGGTACTAACATCAATTTCAGTCCAATACGCAACTTTGAGCGGCTGGGTTTTTTGAGATTTGGTTCAATTTACTTTTTACACGTAAATTCTTTTGCCAATGACAGACTGCACGGCGATCCTTGTATCGTCTATATTTCTTTAGGGTTTGGCTTGTATTTTTGACTGGAAGAGGCGAAAGGGTTGTTGATTGCATGGGGCCCCTTTTTTGGACGAAGGGCATTGTATACTTTTTAATTTGAAGCATCGAAAGTTCGATAATTCGAATTGAAATATCGAAATATTCCTAACCTCTCGAACCGGTTTCGAGAGGTTAGGAATATTTTTCACAACTGTCAAATGTCAAGGCTCTTTTGATTTATTTGTTCATTGACGAAAATTAAAAACAGGTCAAAAATTGCTACATTTTCCAATAAAATGGAAAAAAGCATCAGACATCACGTTCCGCAAAAATGTTCCGGCTATCTGCAAAGAAAATACGCAAAAAATGTGTTTCAAAACTGGTCCGGCCAGAGCAGCCAACTGCAAAGTTTTGGGGATTTTCTATATTTCACATTTGGAAACTTAGAAACAAAATCTCACAGCCGACTAGAATCACGGTACAAGTGGACATAGTTTATCTGCAGATTCAAAATTTGAAGCCCCTTAAGGTTAAAGGGCCTTTAAGTTTTACTACTTTTTTAAAATTTTGAAGATGAAACGTGGAAACTCAAAGTGTACCTATACAGTGATACGTAGGGCTAACCCTGAAGTTTCTTTGAACTGATGGCACACTGCTTGACAACACCGGCAGTAAGCAATACGTTGTTTGATGGAACCAGGTAACAAACGTGTTCGAAGGTCTAAAAATATCCATTCTCTCTGTCAAAATCCTAAAAAGTCCATCGCTTCTATACTATACTTCTCCACCTTGGTAATATACTATTTAGTCAATGGGATATCCATCACATATTTTCTTATTAGTCTCCTCTGTCTCCCAGTGTAGTTTTTCATATCTCTCTTGGGGTGTGTTTTATTTTAAGTGAGCATTTTGTCTTTTTTTGCGATATTGTTTTTCCTTTTTTTTGCTCAGAAAAGAGCCCATCTCGGAGTATTTTATATTGATTATATTGCTCGGCATCAGCCCGATTTTCCAAATTCTCGGTTAATCAGAGCCGTGCGGGGACGATATTTCACGTCGCTCGCCAAACTTGGCTTATAAAAGAAATTTTGGGAGGCGGTGGTGGGTGCGGCGCAACGCTTCGAAAGAAACGTCTGCGTTTGGGAAATTTATGGCCTCGTGCAATATCAGTGTGTGTGTATGTGTGCCCGCGATATAGGAGAAAATAAAGTGATATTCGGGAGATTTGTTTTCATTACGCTACGTAAACGTCACATAATGTTTCATCTAATAAGTTAGGGACACGCCTCGAGCCCGCGCGACCCGACTCGTCCCGTTCAAAAGAATATAATTATCCCATCATATATTAATTAATTAGGGCCCGGGACTCGGGCGTTAAGTAAGGAGCTTTTAATAGCTGCCGTAACAGTTTACAAAGATGGGTTACGCGATATGTTAATTATTGAGGCGCTTTCTCAGACCTCTCGTCTGAATTATGAAAGATCCCTGAGAGTATATCGGCGATATTTGCCGCGTCGTCCAGATTATATTTGCACAAATTAGGGCGGCCGAGTCTTGGAAACGGAGAACTCCGGAGTCGGGCAGAATTTTTAATAAGGCTCTCAAGGCGTTTACTATATTATTTCCGTTTTGTACTTTTTTCACTCACTCCCTCTCGCTCTCTGCAATATCAAGGTATAAACGGGAGCGAAAGTGTGTTTTTTATTAGATAAGCCGGCCTCGAGATTCCAACAAAGTGCGAGATTTTATGCCCAGTGGGGTCTATTGCGTTAATTTCACACTCCGAAAGCCCAGGGCTTCTGCACACACATTTTAGCTCCAATCAAAACGGAGATGCACCATTTCGGGGTATTTCTGTCTTTTATTTTCAACTATAACTTCGTGACAGCTTTTTGTTACGATTTTGCCGCTATTTGCATCCAGAAAAACTGAAAAAAGCATCATAGCAGTTCTTAGTGCAGCGGCTCAACACGGTGATTTGCTGTGTTGATGGTCCGGGTTCAATTCCAGCCCAGGTCGAAAAATATATAAGTTCCTTGATTCAGTTGGAATGTTTGCTAAAAGTAATCTGTCGCATCAGCACGTAAAATTCAATCGATGGTGCCGACAACTTGATTGTAGGTGTTAGTTAAGTAGTTGGAACAATAAAGAATTCGGCAAAATTTCCGATGTATTTGAGGGAAGCGTTCACCGGCGTCGGTGTTAGACCTCGGAGCGGAAAAAGGTCGGCGTGAAATAAACGGAAAAAGGCATCAATTGCTTCTAAGTTGGATGATTTGTCATGATGCAGTTCCGCCGCAAAGAGAATCGATAAACACAAATGGGCATCAGTTGGATACAAAAACCCCGATCAAAGTTTAGTGGACTGTTGCACAACTGCCATGATAATAACTCTCCGTAATTGTTTCCACGCAGTATTTCTTCGTGCTACATTGCGAAGTTTGCCTTTGATTGGAAATTGGTATCTTTAAACCAGGGCCGATTCTGAGTGGTGTGCTAGGAGTGCCCCTGCACAAGGGCGGCCAAAATTCAAGGGCGGCGGAAGGTCGCCCAATTTTTTTAAACGAAAAATTGAGTGTCGAAAATGAAACTGATATTATGATTTTCGAGGCCTAAGGCGGCCGCCCTGCGTAAATTGTGAATTTTTACTGCCAAAAAAACAGGTTGTCAAGAATGAAGGCGAGGCGGCCGCCCTGCGTCAACTATTATATGTAGATATTAGACTTCTTCCTCATATAAGTATCTGAGGAAGGGCAAGAATTCTTATCTCTTGGTTACATTTCGGATAGTCTGTTTGGCTGATGAACTTTGCGCTCTACGCTCTGCGCAGGGTTTATTTGACAAATAGCCTATTCAAAACTTTTTGAGTGCATGGAGTGGTGAAATACCCTCGGAAATACCGGCCCTTGGTATAGGTATACCTAGTACCTACTACTCACAGACCTAGTACTTACCTTTTATACATCAAATATGTATTTATGTATTTTATGTATGTGTTTATGTATTTTCAAGATTATAGGTATTTTACCAATAATTATGACATTTTTCTGGGTTTTGCCTTCTTATCAATGAACAACCACCTATTTAAACAGCTTTTTCTGATTCCATTCAACTATAACATCAATATACCTATGAATAATTGGTATAAGTACCTAAAAACTAATCTATAGGGTATGCCAAGGGGTATGTGGGGTTCAAGTGGGGTGGCCATGAAAGCACCTTGATCCTCAGCGCAAAATAGATTATAATTGTTTTTAATTTTGTTCAAAAAGAGGGGACCTTGGCGATTTTTGGCCCGCAAAAAAAATCACCTGCGGCGCAATTTCTAGGGGACCCGAACGCCCTCACTAGAAAATTGCTGCGGGGCTACAGCTAATGGGCGGCTGAATATTTTTCGCACAAGGGCGGCCGACGAGCCAGAATCGGCCCTGCTTTAAACTTCAACAATTCAGGTACTGGAAAGTGGAAATGATAATTATCTGTACAATCATCATCCTGGAAAGCTTTCAGTTACTTTGCCGCTATACAAGTGAATCGTGTGGCTTTACCGCCGATAGCTTTTATTTGAGCTGCGAAACGTCCTTTCGATGTTTTCACAGTGTCAAACGATGTTGAATTAACATTCTATAGGAATACCCTATTTTGACGTTTGTTTTTTGTTTTGTTACAGGTGAGTTTCAAAGAAGCATCCACGTTTTCCCTTCGGTCACTTGGGTAAGGTATAAAACCAGTTTTAGATTTCTTAGATAGGTACTTATAGGTAGTAGCGCAGGCCGCAGGGCCTAAATTTAATATAGTGAATATGCCTCGTAATACCTAGAACCAACCACGTAATAATAATTCGTGTTCTACTGAAGAGCCGATTCAAACTGTTGATTATTTGAAATATGAAATACGCCGACATCTTGAAAACCAGAGCCAATTCAGTACTTTTATGAATATGTTCGAAAACTGTGGACTCGAAAACATGAAAATCCGCAAAGATGTCCAGGGCAACAAGAAAAAACTATTCTTTTGTTGAGCTGTGAAATATTTAGATGGTTTTGTTGGTTGCATAAAGATTGAGGAAACAATATCTTATGCCGGTTGAAGTCGTTGTCAAGTTGATAATAGTCGAATAGGTATTTTTTCCACTCTTCCTTTATTGAAACACTTGGAAAAACACTAACGGAGAATAGGTCAGTGGTATGCTGGGGCCGAATACCCTTAAGGCTAAAGGGGACGATAAAATAGTGTGTTTCTGAGACGCGAGATGGCGCGGAAACTATTAACATTCTCAAAATTCACTAAATAAACCGATTTTGAAAATTCAAACGTTATTATATTTAGAATATATAAATATTTGATGCTGTAGTCAAAAATTCCAATTTTTGTATTTTTCGGAGAAATTTTTTCAATTTTTTCAAATTCTTGATTTTTTTTCAAAGGACCCCGCACGATTCTTATGGAAAATGGCTCCCGGTTAAATTCTCTGAATTTTTGATATGCTGTAGCTCATGAGATACTAATCAAATACCGTGAACCCCAAACTCAAATAATGGACAGTTTTTTACCCACAGGGGGTTGAAGTTGGAGGTTTTGACGGCTTCAAAATGATATTATGACGTTGATAAAAGCTTTTTATTTGGTTTCTCTTCAAGTTGTGTTTCATGCTAAATGTATTTATTTGACAGAAAAATATCAACCCCCTCCTCCACCCCCAACCCCTATCTACCATCATAAAATTCGAGATTACTCCCAAAAACCATGCGGATGGCTTCTGTGATTCAAATTATGAATTTTGACATAAAAATTATTTCCCACCCCTAATGTTGGGGTGACGATTTTCCAATTTTCCTCGGTTAATTTGGCTGAATTTTTGATATTGTGTACTTCTAATTCTGCTGAACAAAAAGTTCTCATGCCAAAACTTATTCCTATGGACAGTTTTTGTTCTACAGGGGACTGAAGTTGAAGATTTGAGAGCATAAATATTGAACTTCAGTCCCCTGCAGAACAAAAACTGTTCATAGGAATTGGCGAGTAACATTACCGATGGTGGCGCTGCTGATGCGCTTCGCATGTAAACAAACATGTCGGATAGGGCACGGATTGTTGCCCGCGCGTTCAAAAATCTTATCAGTAGTAAGCGGTTTTTAATGTCCTCCAGACGTGAAACGTGGTTAATTAGTACCTATTGCGGTGGAACTCGAAAATGACAAAAGCGAATTGAGTGTTATGAAGGTTTTCAATCACTGGATGGCCTCAAGCCTCAACGGATTCTCGATCTATCGTGATGGGATACTGATGGGAGAGAAAATTCTGAAGTCACAATTTCTTGTGTTGATTGGTCGAAAGCGAACCGAATCAAGCTTCAGTTCAAACATGGACATATTTGGATTGTGTTTACAAACAAGCGCATTGTATGAATCTCCTCACGAGGCAACTGAGATTGTAATTAAAAGAAATAGTAGTAGCAGTTCCTGCGAGAGTTCCTGTGAAATTGGAACGTTTAAATGCACTTGCAAAGCAGGCCAGTCCGGGACATGCAAACATATCGCAGCTGTGCTTCTTCGATGCAGCCATTTAAAGCTCCTATTTTCAGCGACACTTCTCAGGCTTTTCTCGTAGTCATATTTTTCACAGTGCCAAGTTTGTTTGTCATCTTGACTACCCAACTTGCGTCTTTCGCTTTCGACGGGAAACGGTGAAAATGTAACTCTCCTTTTTTCCGGTTTCCACAGCGCGACTCGCACTCGGAAACGCAACAAATTCTCCGCCACTTTTTGTCACTATGACAAAATCACAAATCTTACCACCTCCCATTCTGATGCCGCTTTTGCTTGCCAGTCGTCGTACACGTGCCACTCTTATTTAAAAATGCAATGCTTTTGCAACCGACGACACCTAGTATATTCAAGATAATGAAACGTGCGTGGCTCACGTACTTTGTTGGAAAAAATCAACGCCGCGTTAAGTCAGATGGAATCAATTAATGTCACCAAACACCGCAACGCTCATAAGAGCCCACACAAATCTGCGGTTGTTCCGTGCACAAACGTCGTTTACACGTTGGCCGTCAGATGGCGTATTCGATCTTGAAACTCGCCAATAAGTTTTGGTATGAGCTTTTTGTTCAGCAGAATTAGAAATACACAATACCAAAAATTCAGCCAAATTAACCGAGGAAAATTGGAAAATCGGCACCCCAACATTAGGGGTGGGAAATAATTTTTATGTCAAAATTCATAATTTGAATCACAGAAGCCATCCGCATGGTTTTTGGGAGTAATTTCGAATTTTATGATGGTAGATAGGGGTTGGGGGTGGAGGAGGGGGTTGATATTTTTCTGTCAAATAAATACGTTTAGCATGAAACACAACTTGAAGAGAAACCAAATAAAAAGCTTTTATCAACGTCATAATATCATTTTGAAGCCGTCAAAACCTCCAACTTCAACCCCCTGTGGGTAAAAAACTGTCCATTATTTGAGTTTGGGGTTCACGGTATTTGATTAGTATCTCATGAGCTACAACATATATAAAATTCAGAGAATTCAACCGGGAGCCATTTTCCATAAGAATCGTGCGGGGTCCTTTGAGGTAGTTATTTTATTCTGTGGTAAATATTGTATATTGACCTCTTTTTAAAATTTAAATATCATGAATAGTATCAACCGGAATCAATTTTGAATATTTTCTTTTGAAGTTCACCGCATGCCGCCCCCTACAAACACAAGTGAGTCCCGTCCGCTATCGCTATCATCATACAATATTTATAATCCGCGAGAAATAAGACCTCTGTCGTAATTTCAGAGTTAATGCCTGGACTGTATCTCTAGTCCCGTAGAGAATCCCAACAGTGTAACGAGCAACTGGGCAATACCAAATCGGTTACTTTTTTAATTTTAATTATAAATAGCTTCGTCACTCGATATGAATGGAATATACTCCAGAAATGAATAAGTAAGATAAGTGAAAAACTACTATAAAGAACAAAGAAGTACAGTAGGAGGCTTTATTTTGTTTTCTGCTCGGTTTTCTGTTTTATGCACAAAATGTCTACGGGGTGTCCCGGAATAAGTGTAACAAAGTTCACAGGGAGATAGTAAATTGAAAAATAAGGGGACTTTTGTTGATAAACATACCCTCCCAAACGTACAATAACGGAGATACAGAACTTCGAAGTTGTTTCAAAAAACAGTTTTTTTCGCATACTTTTTGAACCGTTCAGCCGATTTTATTCAAATTCGAATCAAAGTTGATTGAGACAGGTCTTTATTGGACACTAATATCGAATCTCATCAGACATTTTTAGGGGCGAAGATAACGGAGGGTACCTTCCCCCTTCTCCCCCTATTTTTAACCCCCCTAGATATTTTTGAAAACGATTCTAATTTTTGAATTCTGCATTCAATTTAAAGAAAAGAGTTACTCTTGCAAAATTTTGATTAGAGGCTTCATTTTTGAGATATTTGGGTTTGAAACATTAGAAGACTTCTAATATACTATTCGTTTACTTCCTTGTTTATTTTTGTAATTTTGATCTTGAAAAGGATGACCCAATAATTTTAATTTTTGAATTTGTCACATTTTATTATATGTCAAAAAATCTTTCCATATTTACTAGTTTTTACGCCTAGATAATGTCTAAATAAAAGACGAAACGTCGGCAAAAGAACAAGAATTTTATTACGTCGATCACGCCTTCCTGTAATTGGGTCATCCTTTTAAGATCAAAATTACAAAATTAGAAGACTTCACGAAATCGCCACTTTCCAGGGCCCAAATTGTTTTTTTCTGAAAACTCCATGTTTCTCAGCGACAATGGTAGTTTATCAACTTAAAACACCCAGAAAACTCATTCCAGTTGAAGAATCATGGTTTTCTTGAATTTTATTTTCTAGGCCCAGGAAAGTGGCGATTTTGAAATGTTTTGCAATGTTCCAATCCCAAATATCTCGAAAACTAAGCCTCTAATCAAAATTTTGCAAGAGTAACTTTTTTCTTTAGATTGAATGCAAAACTCAAAAATTTCAACGATTTCCAGAAATATTCGGGGAGGTCAAAAATAGGCGGAAAAGGGGAAGGGCACCCCTATTATCTTCGCCCCTAAAAATGTTTCTTGAAATGCGTTATCATTATTGTTCAATAGAGACCTGTTTCAGTGAACTTTGATTTTAATTTGACTGAAATCGGTTGAACGATTCAAGAGTTATGCAAAAAAAACTATTTTTGAGAAACAACTTTGGAGGCCTGTATCTCCGTTATTATACGTTTGGGAGGGTTTATTGACAAAAGTCCCCTTATTTTTCAATTTCCTATCTCCCTGTCAGTTTTGTAACACCTACTCCAGGACAGCCTGTACATATAACGAGAGATGGAAAACGCTATCCGTCAAGTTGGCCTGTAAATCAAAAAATAACAGTCACAGAGATGTATTCTTTTCAAATGTTATAGGAAACTGCAGCTCACACAATGCAACATACAATCACTATTTTCAAGCACAAGGACATATTGGACTGACAAAATGGAAACAAAATTGACTGACTTCTATATTTTTCGACACTCAAACGCGTATCCTACTACGATATGTGATACGAATTTTATACGAAACAAGTGCATTCTGATGGAACGATTTCAACAAAAATCAAATTAGCTGAGGTCATTCACTAAGATAAACCCACAGACAGCCAGGCATACAAACAAACAGACAGATATCCACACAGGAGTCAAATGGACGGATTGACAGGCAGACAGACAGACTTCAGACGAAGTAAGAGTAGTAGTAGTAGTAGTAGTAGTAGTTCTTTGCAGTTTGTTATTTACTTCCAGTGTATTATAGTTTCAAATACATTTGTGCAGCCTATTGTTCTGCAATTGCAATATGATTTTATAATGTTTGTTCCTTTATAATCAGATATAAGTATCTTGGAGTATCAGTAGATTGTAGATCTAGATAGTGTGATCACGTAAAATAATTAATCGACTTGAAAAAAAATTACAATTCCAAAAATCGTAGCAACGGAATATATCGGGGTAATACCACGATGTCACAAATCATCACTACTGCTGTTTCCATCGCCTATTTCTCAGAAAACATTGAAACACTATGTGTGCAGAAAGTGATCACTACCTATATCGTGAATGACTCATCGCGGAGAACAGCTGCAGCGGGCGGCTAATAACAAAGAGAGATTTTCAAAATGTGTTTCGGAGGGCACCATTTATGCTACAGAAATTTTAAAAACAGATAAATGTTTGATATTTTCAGTACTTCTAAATGACTAACTGCAATTAAAAAAAAATCAAAATTAATTTGTGAAACTGAAAAAAAAATTGAAAAATTTTTTTGAATTTTTTTTTGACTAGTGCATCAAATAGATTAGGAATCTGAGTATGACCCTTTTTTTAGATCTGAAATCGGACTGAAAGTTTTCCCAAAAACATTTTATTACTTTTGATGTACACACATCAAAAGAATCTAGGGGACAACCGAATTCAGACGATTTCTAAAATCATCATAACTTTTGATTGCCGTCAGCGATTCCATATCTGTTTTCAGTGTTCGATAGCCCAATCCTTCGTTCTCATGTCTTGATCACGTCGAATACGAACAATGTTTTATAAAGTTTCTACAGGGTGATCAATGGAACAGTGTAAAATTGCCGAAAGTTCAGTACGAGCGCGATTTCTCAAAAACAAATTCTTATGCATTTCAATAGCACAGTTATCACGACTGGTATTTCAGCTTCAGTAACGGTTTTGAATTTTGAAAATCGAAGGTAAATTGCCAAAGATATTGATCATTTTGTGCCGCCATGTTGAACTCCCAAGAAGTGATCCGATTTCATTGAAACTTGGATCACATTCATGTCTGGTTTCAGTAATTGGAATTTCAAGGTCAGATGTCTTTCTCGGTCACTTCCAAGCCGCCACATTGAACTTTTGTGTGAATGATTCGATTTTAGTGTGTCTCAAGTTTCATTAAAATTGAATCATTTATGTGAAAAGTTCAATATAGCGGCTCGAAAGTGATCGAAAGTGACATTTGACCTTGAAATTCCAATGACTTGAACCAGGCATGAGTGTGTTTCAAGTTTCAATGAAATCGGACCACTTTCTTTTTTCTTGGAAATTGAACACGGCGGCACAAAATGATCAATATCTTTGGCAATTCACCTTCGATTTTCAAAATTCAAAAATGTTACTGAAGCTGGAGCACCAATCTTCATAACTGTGCTATTGGAATGATTGAATTTTTTTTTTGGGGAATCGCGCTCGTACTGAACTTTCGGCAATTTTACACTGTTCCATTGATCACACTGTAGCAACCTTATGAAACATTGTTCGTATTTGACGTGATCAAGGCATGGAAACGAAAAATTGGGCAATCGAACACTGAAAACCGATATGAAATCGCTTGCGGAAATCAAAAGTTATGATGATTTTAGAAATCGTCTGAATTTGCTTGTCCCCTAGATTCTTTTGATGTGTGTATTTTCTCTCTGTCGCACACTTGGTACTCAATTTCAGTCCCCATTTAGCTTTAATGCTTGTTGCTTGAATTGGTAGGACGCAACAGGCCTTGAGACGAAGTAAGTCAAGGTATCGGTCCTCGAAGAAGGCTTGATACTTGCAAAAATGTAGATATCTCCATCACCATTCACCAACGACGTGCTTTGCCTGTTCTGCGAGTTATTTTCTAATGCATTCTTTTTCAATGTTGGTTTGTTGTCTGGATGAAGATAATCACGCTGCGCAAAAACTCACTTTTTCCAAAATCTTGAGGTACTCTTGCTTTTGCATATTTCACCACCGCTGCTGCCACAATAGGTAATTTTTAGGACTAGGTACCGCACGTAGATACATCCCTCAATGAGCACACGATGAGGGTACTTTTTCTGAATGGAATGCAACGCACAACACTGTTGATGCTTCCGTCAAAATAAATGGTCGATATGTATTACTGGTTGCATAACACCAGGGATCAATCGTTCAGATCCTCAAACTGGAAACGTGTACTAGCGTGTCTCATAAAGGGTCATGTTGACAAATCTTTGGGCAATTTCGCGGCTTCAACAGTGCCTCATGATGAGGCATAATCGATTTGGGCAGCCTTGCTGCTGTGGCTGTGAATGTCCACTAGGAGACAACAATTTTCAACCGGGAACTCAGGCGGGACTTGATACGGTCCTGCTTGAATGACACCCCAAATTATGATTCCATTTAGTATCCGCAATAATACTTGGTTATCCATGAATGAAATAACTGGAAAAGCGTCACCGCCAACACATTCAGTGGACCCGGGATCGTTGTTGTTGCAAGAATTAAGCTAGGGCAATTTCAGGAAATCAAATCTGGAAAGTCATAAGGAAAGCCAGTGACTTGGCTACGTTTCTCTTGCCACCGCACACCCAGCTAACAGCCAATCCAGTAACTCTCACACAAACGTTCTGTTTCAACATTTCTATTACTATATTTCTTCTTGTAACTGTTTCGGTGTTTGCCAGCAACCTTATTACTGGATCGAGCCCGGGCTCGTTTGCCTTGCCACGCGGGGAGAGCAACAACGGTCTTGTTATCCGACCTTTTATCTTTTCGGTGGTTGTGTGCCAGTGGCGATGTGACGCGGTTAATTCACTATTTTACAGAATCGCCCCGGTTAAGCTTCCGTTTGTTTTCCAAACACCGCATTTGGAGCGCAAACAAATCAGCGCAGAATAAAGTCGTCGTATTTCTCTGTGCGAATTTGATCTTGTTAGGAAACGGGAAAAGAACGGGGGCGAAAGTGGCAAAACGAATTGCAGCCATGTTTCATGGCAATTGATGCCTCGTTCCTCGAGACCTCCCCATTTATAGCTGCTTCGATAAAGCCACTGCATAGTGATAAGTGTGGTTTCTCTAGCCGCCTTTGCTCTTACGCCTTTTTATTGGGGAGATTTAACTTTTGTGATGTAAAAAGTTCGGTTCTGTGTGCTGCTCTGCAGCGTGCTGCGCTCGCCGCCGACACAAAATAGATTAAGTTTGGAGGTGCACGGCGGCGGCTCTCAATTCTGAGGTCGCGCAAGCTCATAAAGCAAAAATTTCAAAACCCTGCTATACACCGGCTCCTTAGGGGGGTGTGTGTGCGAAGGAAGTGTCGAAACAACAAAGTTTTACCGAATCAATGTTTCAGTGTATCGCCCCTCGAGTTTTTCTGCCGGCTCCCGCAAACCGGCTGATGTTTAATGAAAAAATATGGAAGCGGTATGCCGTGGTGGTGTACGTGCCTCTGCCGAAATGATGCACGACTTTAATATTTTTACCTTCGGAATCGTATCTGCAAATCTTTGCGACTACGTTGCACATTACGGGCTATAACTTGGCTCATTTAATTTTATGTGACCTCAGCAGAGCACACTGCCGGCTGCAATTCCGAACTGAACTGCCTGCTGGTGCTATTCTTTCGCGTTGTTCTCTGCGGAAGAATTCCCTTATAAATTTCGCTGTCTGACCTCTGACAGAGTCGCGCCGCTCGAATTAATTGGATCCCTGCACATTTTGTTTGCCGCAGTTTTAGTGGTTGTACTCCGGATGTTTGCGGCACACAAACCTTGCATTTTGGAATTTGCATTTTTAATCGCTCCAGTCTTAAAACACTTGAGTATTTCCGCCGTGAATACTTTTTACGACCGGCGTAATGGTGATGGCATCGACGTCAGAAAGGTCATTTCAAAAAGATAAAAAGCAGACTTTGGTCACTAACTCTGACTTCTGAAATTACCTTTACCTGTACAAGCTAGCAGCTTAGCAAGCTAGTACTAATGACACCTAGTAGCTGTTATGGAGTCATCACTGGACTGCAAAGAATTCACTTTCAGTTGCCATAAAAAAAAAACAATGATTTTGGAAAAACTTTATTCCGCATTTCCGCTACAGGTGGACGAAGCATCTTTGCGAAACGTGATGTCTGGCGTTTTTTTCCATTTTACTGGAAAATGGAGTGATTTCACGACCTGTTTTTGTTTTCGCCAATGAAGTAGTAAATCACAGCAGCCTGTGATATTTGACAGGTGTGAAGTTTTTTTTTAACCTCTTGAAGCCAATTCAACTTCCCGATATGCTTCTAACTGAAGAATGCGAGCCCTTTGCTCCAAAAAAGGTGCTTATCAACCCTTTCGCCTGTTCCAATTGACAAGACATGCTAACCCCTGAAGAATCATGGCCAAAACAAGGATCTCCGAACCGGTCTGATATGGACAGAAGAATTTTCGTGTAAAAAGTTAATTAAACCAGATTTGAAAAAACCGAGTCGCTCAAAGTTACGTATTGTGCGAAATTAACGTAAGGACCTTCAGTTTGTCATTAGATTTCCTAGAGCTAATAGAGTTTTATCAAAATTTTCGAATTGTTTCTCAAGCTTTGTTTTCATGAAGCAATCCAACTTGTGCAAATGGTCACTTCATTATCCAAGATAAAAACCTTCCAGCTTAGATAATAAAGGGACCATTTCACACTCGGTGAATTTCTTGAAAACAAAGCTTTTGAAATAGTTCAAAAATTTTATCGATAAAACTAAAGTGGTCAACAAAATAAGTGTCATAGTCGATATTTTCATCGGTTTTCAAAACCAGACAGCTTTGGATTCCTTTTAGTCTAGGATCTTTTCGGATAAAAAAGCAATGCTAGAGGCAAGTCATGTTAAAGTTTGGCAACATAATAATAATAATAATAATAATTTTTTTATTAACCCACTTGTACGTAAGAACATAGGTTTTAAGGGTATTTGGACCCCGCTGAATACGAAAACCATTGTTGCCAAGCCGAATTTTGCACCGGAAGCCCGCAATGGGGTGGTTAAGGGAAGGAAAGACCAAAAATCACTATTTTTCACCATTTTTGATGTCGGGACTGCGACCTGTCATTAACGTGAAGTGAACTACATCATATCCTGATTCATTGAGGTCTTATACTACCATATTGACATAATCACTGTCAAAATTTCTAGAGGGGGAAGCTGGTGGGGGGAATGTTGACTGTGTAGATGATTCTTGTTTTCTCCCGATTTTGAGTGAATATAAACATGTTTGGTATCGTTTCCGACTAAATTTCATATTTCCTATTCAATTATGGTGTTCAAATTGCAATAGAAGCGAGTTTGAACAAGTTTTACATGATAAAACATGTTTTTTGTCAATATTTTTTCACGTCCTTTAACTCTGTTATTTTACTGCAAATCGGGTTTTTTCTCAAAATCCTTGCGTAGTTTGTTAGTCTCATGTATTTACCATAATATAGGCATTCAATTGATTTGCCTCTACTTTTTAAAATATGAAGAAAAAAAAAAAGTGGAAATTGTTCGAAATTGGCCCTACTTTTCAACTTTGTTTTTTGCTGTATTATGTATGTATGATCAAAACTCAAGTTTTTCATATTTTAGAAAGTAAAGACACACTTAGTACGTGAATGTATTGTGTAAAATACACCAGAATAACGAATTCTGCAAGAATTGTTGAAAAAAACTCCGATTTGCATTGAGATATCATAATTTATAGAATTAAAAAAAAAGAGGTTGATGGTAGAGAACACCTGCCCAAGACGTTCGAAAAAAGGTAACTTTTCTTGGAGGTTTGATAAATCATCTCAAAGAAATCCAAAAAAGGTAACCTTTTCTAGAGCATAATCAAACACACAAAATAAAATTTTTTTTTTTTTGGAGCTGAAATAGAACTTCTTAGAGAAGTTGGAGAAAGGTAACCTCAAAGGTAGCCTTTGGAGCTTTATAATTTTATAAAACATTTTGAATAAGTTCTAAAAAGGTAACCTTCTTTGGAGCTTGAAAGAACATCATAGAGAAGTTGGAAAAAGGTAACCTCTTCGGAGCTTAGTAGAACATCTCAAAGAAGTGCAAAAGTAAAGTGGCTCACATGACACGGTATCATACTGGTTTATTGTGATACCAGCCCCAATATTCCGGCCCACATGGGTTAGACACTGCTCGCGGGGGTAATCTTTTTCAGAGGTGGGTGAGAAAAACATCCACAGGGGATGGTTTTTCAAGTGAAACTATCGATTGTTCAAAATTTGCTTCGATAATTAGACCAGTTTGAGAGGATATTTGCAATAAGGTGGACATTGAAGAAAACATGGCACAATTTTGTCCAGAATCATAATACGGGCGCAAATTGAAAACCGTTTCGAGGGAAGACGTCAATGTTCATATTCTAGATGCTGGTATCGACCAATATTTTTTTTGACAAAATGGGGCATGAACAAATCTTCGATAGTTTTGCACGGTTTTACTTGACACCCTGTATAAACTTTATTTGACTTTTCTTCCATTCTACAGTACTTGTATCCGATAGCTAAAGAATGGTGCTATTGATCAGTTCAAACAGATCCAAAATCGACCAAAGGAATCCAAAGCTGTCTGGTTTTGAAAACCGATGAAAATATCGACTATGACACTTATATTTTGACCACTATACATACGAGTCCTTGTGGTATTACATACGACTATATCACTCAGCTTCATCCAGGGATTTTGGTGAGCTAATTTTGAGTTTAGTTTTCCCCTGGTTATCGGTTTTGAAATGATTCATCCTCTAAACACAGGGTAAGCACTGTTGATAAAAATATCTCTGCTCAGTATGACGTGGGGCTACCTTAGGTTTCCTGAGGCGGTGTAGACGCTGATGGAAGCAGAGTGATATAGACTACTGAAAGCAACACAACTCAAATATTTCGACATTTATCTTGAAATGGTCTGGATACCTACTTTTTTCAACTTTATGTAGATGAAAGCAGAAGGCAGCTTTTTTCAACAGCAATCGCAGTTGCAGAAATCCATGCTTTAGCTTCACCAGGCGTAAGTTGAGTATTATACAGCGTGCACTGGTACCTAATATACTTATTACAGCTCCTGGTTGGTCTCTGAGAATACTGCCAAATTGAAACTTTGCATAGTGATGCGCCAGTTCCCTGGATGCTTCACGTATACAATGAGGCAACATCCTGCAGCTTGAAATTAATCCTCAATGTGCAGTTCAGTTAGTAAGGCGGGTATCCTGGGTTATGGTGGTCAGCCGACACTTCCCACAATGTTGGTCTAATCCTATAAGTAACCTGTCGAATAGTTAACGACAAATCCGGGATTGCATTTGTGGTGGCTCAATTGAAGCCCGCACCATGTTCTCAAGTACATAGCAACAATCTTCCTCGACGACTCCATAATTGCCATCATTTTGCCCATGCCAGTTGGTGGTCCTACTGCATAAAACCACTCTGTGGGGCGGTACGTTCAAAATCTCCAGTAATTAGAAGTCGTACATATAAATTCACGAAATGCGGGCTGGTGAACGCCAAAGTGAACCAAAGAGCATCAGAAATCGCATTAAGCCCGGCCGTTTCGTGTGATTGTATTTAAGCTCGCACAGAGTAGCAGAAACAGCCCAGCGAGAGAGAGGACCTCGAGGAAGAGGTTATATATTCATAGATATTTGAAACCAAAGATGGGTTATCGCATTCAAGGGGTTGTTTCTGTGCCATTTTAATTTTCCACGGCGGTGGCTTTAACAGAATTACGCCTCAGGGGAAAAGCGATGCGGTTAGGAGGAAGCAGGCAGGCATGGCAGTGGTGGAGACAAGTTTGGAGAGAACAGCAGTGGAAGACGACGACAACACGTGGGGAAGCGATCTGTCAGGCAATGCCAAGACATCAGTAATGTATTCAACAGCCCGTTGAATAATGCATGCAGGTATTTAGCTCACAATCATTACGGCGCGACATCATTGGGGGCAGTCATCAATAATTGCCCGAGATCAAACGGTCGTCGTATATGAAATGAAGGTCCGCATCAGGAATAGGAAGTGATCCATACGCGAGCACACCATCTGCTTCGTGGTAAGTGCCGCATAAAACTGCGATTCGGACATCGGGGAACGGGCTGAATTAGTGAGGCAAAGCAAACACACTCGTAGCGTTGTTCATGTTTGGATTACAAACAAAACTGGTGGAATAAGAGCGGAATTGGTCGAGCGAATTGGTCAAATAATTATTAAAAGGGGGATGTGGGATGTGACTCATCTAGGACGGTTGATTTGGCCTGCAAAGTGAACCTGACACCTGTTAAGCAATTTCAAGGCGACGCATCCAGTGACTTAATTGATGAACATGTCTAGATAATTTGTAACATCCAGAAAACCTGAGTAAATCTCAGATTAAAAGCCCCTCGTAATTTAATTACCAGATTGATGGAGCGTCGTGTATACACAGGCGCGATCTGAAAATATTGGAAATTCGTTAGGCACCGAAATCCCCCGACGATATCCCATGACAGGGCACAAAATTCGCATGGCGCGCGCTCTGAGGCGGCATTTGATCTTGCCATCTGGCCCCCGATGGCACGTGACCTCTTTGGTAACCGGGTCAATGCGTTATTTATATAGCCTTTTATCTACTATACTACCGCGGAAGTTTTAAGGAGCTTAAGCGTCTCAAGACACCACTAGAGCAGCAAACTGCAGATAACCGGAAACGTATCGCGCGCCCTATCGGGAATGCGATGCACTTCCTGAGTTCCTGGCTCTGGTGGTAGCAGCTACTTAATTCACCGTGTAGTAAACAGATTGTGCATAACCGACGGGCGACGGGCTCCTACTTGGCGCACAAACTCTTGACCAAGAAGACGTACTGGGCGGAAGCCTTGTGTGCGCGCTTCAGTAATTGGAATGATGCTTACCACCGACACCGTGTGTATGGTTTCCTCGCTTTCCACACGTTAAAAGTTTCCCGCCGCGGCAAACAACTTCCAAGTCGTTGTGCTATTATTTTAGGAATTCCAGCGTTGGATGCTTGTTTTTGCTCTGGTTGGAAATTACAATTTGGGAAAGGAGATTATCTCACTTCGCAGGAATTGCAGTCGTTCTCTCCGAAACGATTGCCGCAATTGGAGCGATTTACATGCTCGAACAAAAACAATAACAATGTCTTAAGCGGGAAAGCGCTAAAGCGTGTGTTAGGCAGCGAGTGGATGCTAAACCGACGCTCAGCTGTACGCCGCGACGCCGCCCGATCAATATAGACGTCGTGCTTGGGAAAGTGTCATGTGAAACAAATACGAGTCCGCACGAGGTCAACGAGATAATGTTATCGGAATGACTAGTACTCTGTGCAAGGTGTTCGCCATGTGCCCCCCATAACCTCAAACAGATGATAATTTGCCCCTTTTTCACTCTCGCCCTATCCTCTCCGTACTCCCGGAATTTAATAACTCTTTTTGCTCAGCCGCTATCTTCCCATTCGTGTTTCGTTTTTTCTCTGCTACGTTTCTCCTCATTCTTCACTGTATGCTCCCTCTCAGCAGTGTCTCGGCACTACCGGCTACAGTAGGGCCTTGAATGCCTGGCCAGCCCGGCCCGACGCGAGAATGCTTAGGTGTTTAACTTGGGTTTATGGTAAAGTATATGTACTGAAGAAGTATTTATGCAACAAAGTCACCTGAAGTTGTCTGGCCTCGTTGTGGGAGCGCCTCCGGCCGCGAGATTCATGAGGAGTTGCCGACCCGCCAGGAATTTAGTTTAAACTTTCAGACGTCTTCTTCCTCCGCGCGTAAAGGCGAAAGTGTCTTTTTATCTGCATCCGCCCGTTTCTGACACACCGGAGCGCAAATGTTTTTGATATAAAACGGTGTTTTATGTGTTCTTCAAAGATTCATTGTGCGTGGGGCTGGGGAGCGATAAACCTCGGAGAGACGAAGCAAATTCCGATAGTTTTGTACCTCTGCTTGCACAAGTCGCATCAGGTGTCGTAGAGTCGCTGTGCGTGTCGATTAACTAGCTCTGATGGAATCTTAGATTTCCAAGTGGAGACAGTTAGTTTTAAGAATTGTTACCGAATGAAAAAAGTACGCCTAGTTGGAATTCAATTTCCTCCCAAGTTCTCTTACTACATCCGTGCACCCATAAGTACAATATTTTCCATGCAAAAATAGGATGCGGTGACGCAGCTGCCTCTTCAATGAACCACATTGCATGAAATGTGCTGCGAAAACATCCGTCAGTTTTTGATATTCGAACTTTTTCTGAAAATAGAACAGCGACGGCGAAATAAAACAGGTGACATTTTGGAGATTGATTTGATTCGTATTGGTAGTGATTTTTTTTGACTTTTTAACTCATTTTCGTGCTGCCATGAATGAAAATAACCATTTACACTCGGCGTCTTGCTCTGTGATAATCAGAGAAAGATCGCTTGTTTGTTTCTTCAATGTTATACCTTGGAATATTCAATTAAAATCGGTTAATAATCACTATAGGCGATTGATCTTATTGGGGAAAATGGCCCTTTCGTAGAGGAAGTTTTAGGGAATTAATTGTAAGAAGAGGTGTAAGTTGCCGCAGGCAACGTCGGCTGTTACGTCAATTGGTGGCACGTCAAAACTGCCACTTTGCGGTTTTGTGCAGTCCACTAGAAGCAAACTTTTGTTCCTGTGAACCTTTGGGACCCCGTAGGCTCTTTATTGGGCCCCATGTTGATGACCAGCGGCGTCGCAGACCATTCTCTGAATCATCCATAGCTTCCGCCTAAGGAAGAGCAACAGACTGTCACATCCGCACGGAGGGAAACACACAAGCCCGTCGACCAGCCTTGCAACAAGCCAGCCTGCCAGCCAAGAAAAAATCACCCCAGGCTGGCCGTGCAGAGTCAACCACCACCTACCTTTTTTCCTCACTTTTTTCAAGATTTTCCGCTTGGACTTCAGCTGGAGATCCGCATTTTTCATTCTAATAAGCTCGCCGTAGCTACGTTTGTGTTCGGGACGTAAACGTTGTCTTTTTTTTTACCGCAATATAGTGCATTGTTGGGGGCGTAGTCTTTCAGCTGCACACTTCTGGAGCTAGATCTAACTACAAGCCTGTTAAATACGCTAACCATAACATGAAATAAGAGACACAAATGCAAACCCCTTTTCACATTATTTCTACTTGCCAAATTTCCATGTCAATAATGTGGGTATTGCAGGTATCCACTAGTGCCCACCCAGGCTACTAGACGTCGGAGTATGATTGTGTTCCTTTTAAAAAAATTCCTCTACGATCAAGTACCGAGCTCTACACCAGGTGGCGTTTTCCAAATGTAAATCGCCTATAAATAAAGACTTGCAGAATTGACATTTTGGTATAACTTTTCCAATAACTGTTGGTACAACTGCGAAGTGGTTGAGGCGTCTTGAGGCGCGAACGTTCGAAGGTGATTACTGATTATTATCTAATATCTATGCCGTTTCACTGTGTTCTCCTAATCACCCCAAAATATTGAAATTCAGGGATTTTGGGATTTTTGAGTGAGACCTTCTTACTGGGGAGAAGGAGGGCGGAAGAGGATACGATTGCACCCGCTGAAATCAGGCCCACGTTTATTTTCATTTTCTGATGCAAACCCCATCATCAATTTGTCAATTTTTCATGCCGTTGTTCCGCTGACTTCGATTACTATTGAATGTATTTGATATGTTTGTCTCACACTGTAGTGAAGACGAAGCGACACAGCTGCTGTAATGACTGAAGGAGAGTATATGAAAGGAGGAAAGGAGTGAAATCCATATGTTCAACTTTAACAATCAGTCGTGTGAAGTCTATTCCAGTTCCAAGTCTCAGTACTGACGTGGTAATGGTAGTCTACAAGGTATCAGTCTAATGCCCGCCCACAAAAATTCCAGGCCTCCGTGGAGCCAAAACGGGATGATGAAGTTTTGATTATTAATCCAGTTTTAGAATACCTATACAACTCTTGGAATTAGCATGAATATTACCGCATCGATCGCGTTGAACTCATTCGTGGTCCTTGGTGATTACGCCATGACGTTTCCAGCAACTAATCAGAAACCTCGTTAAAATTTAGACATTCGCGATTTTTCTGCTCGTCTCCAAGACAATGTTGTGACATCCACGTGAATGAATTTGCATGAAACTTACAGTTTGTTCCAGCTGGGTGCTTGTTTTAGTAGCCGAGGCACACACGTTAAATGGAAAGAAAACGGCATTTGATGTTACAAGCAAGCCACTTTGCACAGTTGTTACTAAGACACTAACAAACATTTTTTTCCGCAGCACATGAAAATCGGTCCCTTAGGAAAGCGGTGGGGGGGGGGAAACCCCCTTGGAAAGAGTAACTTTTTCAAATATTGACCGATTTTCACAATTTAGGTGTCGATTCCACACAATTTGATATCACTAAGAAAAATAGAGACAATGCTAATGCTGTAAGTTACAAGGTATGGTTATTTTCAGGCGCATTTTCAAAATATGGCCGCCAATTTCGCAAAATTTTATCTGATTTGAAAATAACCTTGTCACATGTCCAAACCGACTAATTCAAGGATGCTCTTCACGTTTCCTTTGTCTAAAATAATATTCGGTGGATTATTATAACTATTATTATCCGGTGAACGTGAAATGGGGGTGCAGGGGGCACCCCTCAGCAGCGGGTGTGATTGTGCACTCATCTGAACTTCGCCCTAAGTTTGATTTTTCAGTGTTTATTTTATTTTAATTTTCATTTCTTATACTTTATTCTGGAAAATCAATAAAGACAGTTTATTATTATTATTATTCAAAATGAGTTCCATAAATCTTACGTCTTATTTTAAATTCAACGCCACAACCCGAATGTGGATTTGAATATGCGAAATGTTTTGGCGGCAGTTATTCATGACTGCAGCTTGCAGCGCTGTTGTTCCAAATGTAGTGACATATTGAGGTAAGGAAACAGATGTATAAAATGAAGCCAACACTGCCTTCAATTACCCTCAGTTGATCTGTAAGTGGGTTTTCCCCACAGTGAATCTCAAGAATGATATTTGAATTATTCAGATTTCCTTCAGAAACGTCTCTTTCTGGTTTACCTCAAATCATAGGCTCAGTGACAACCATAGATGAATTCGTCAGATCTTCGGATTATCTCAAAACACCAACCTCAATGATGTCACTTGCGATCAGATGGAAGAAGCTGATAGCAGGATATTTCTTCATGTCATGGACATGGTAATTCTCGATACTGAAAACGTCCCCATTCCAAGTTCCGATACAGACGTCGTGGTCCTAGCGATCTCCTACAACTTCGACATAAAAAGCGTCGGCCTCAGGCAATTACGGATTCTCTATGGTACCTCCAAGCATTACAGACACCTAGCAATCCATTCAATTGCAGAAGCTCTTGGAGAGTCCAGATCCGTAGCTCAGCGTGGTTTCCACGCCTACATAGATTGTGATAGCGTTTCGTTTTTTAGTTGATAGAAAGACAAAAAGACTGGTGGAGTGCTTGGAAAGATATTTACACCGATGCATTCACACCTTTAGCTTGTCCTCCTGCACATCCTCTCACTGAGGATACACTGAAGACCTCGAAAGAAAACACAGTCCGCATGTATGGAGTGTGTGATCCTGAGTGTATCACTGCAGATCAGGTTCGCAAAAACCTATTTGCCACAGAGAATCGACCTTTGGCCCTGTGGTCCTCCGACATCTGGTGCCCTAGTACAGCATCCTCGACGAGGCGCTTACCAGGCTGGTCAGTTGTGGGGACAAGCCACGTCCACTAGCCAGTGTGACACAACTCCAGAAGGATTGGGCTGGGCACTCCAAAATGATAAGTGGGAACCAGTATGGTCTCAGTTATAGGAAGTGTGGAGTGCTTGTCATGCCTTGGACCGATGTGGCTGCAAGACTGGTTGCCAAACTATGCAATGTAAAGGCAAAAGAAATCGGCTACCCTGCACTCTTAGTTGCAAGAGCTGTGAAGGAGGCTGCACCAACAAAAACTATGCCTTCAGTTTTTTTTTATAAATTTGGAGAAAAGTATAGGTACTAGAAGCCCCAATAATTACTTTTCAGTTCAGGACTTGATCCTACGATTGGTTCAGCCGATCCAGGGAACAGTGTGCAACAAATCATTGCGAATAACATGTATATGCCGATCACGTTTTAAATTCAGCAGAAAATAAAACGCGGTTGGCCATGTTGCCTAGAGTGTAACGGACGCTCATAGACCAAGTTGCGCGAAAACGGGCTGAGCTCAAAGAGGTTAGAAAATTTTGACAAGAAATGCCAGTTTTGGCGTCTCCTTGCATCATATCCGCTGCCCTGTTGCCTTGGCCGTTGTTTGTCATGATGTCGCACCCCCGCGAGAAAAGTGACCGAAGTCAAAAAAGGAAGTTTCTCAGGAAACAGTTTCTAAATATGACTCTTTTTGTCACTATTTATTGTTCAAGACTTTTTGTGAGAATTTTATAGAACTTTTGCACAGCATGGTGAGAAATACGGCACTACCAATTGCAGGTGAACACCAATTGTTAAGGGCGGTATTTCAACCCCTTTTTTGAGTTGTGTCACTTAGGAATCAAACCGTACCCTCTTCTTTTCATAAGTTGTGTCATTCTACTTTTATTTTGGGAATGAATGAAAATATTTTTGTACAAAAAAAAATAAATGAAACATGCATGCATGAGGACTATAGAAGTATATCAAATTTGAAATATGGTCATATGAAAAAAAAATAGCCCTTAAGCTAATAGCTAGGATTCACTGAGGCACTTAAACAACTTAACAACTCTTAACGTCAATTAAAGTTAGTGATTTAAAATAAACGTTGAAACTTGTAATCAGTCAAAACTTAGATCAGAGAGACACAGATAAAACAGAGATCAGCTTTCTTTCGGCCACTCAACGGTATCTTATTAGTATAAGCAGCGGCTTTAAGGCTCACTGGATTTTTACAAGCCTTTTTCGATGTCTCCCTCTTCTTTTCTGAGATTTCCGTTTATTTCCTTTTTGGTCTTGTCTTCTACATCATCTTCCGTCTGCTCTTTATTATCTGCTGCCGCCTCCTCCTCAATCTCATTTTCCGTATCATCTTCTATCTCCTCATCCGTCCTCTTTTCCATTTCGTCTTCCGTCTGCCCTTCATCCTGCTCCTGCCTTCTTCAATCTCATTTTCCGTATTCTCTTCTATATCCTTGCCGGTATTCTCTCCTATATCCTCGCCCGTCTTCTCTTCCACTCCCTCTTCCATCTTGTCTTCGACGTCATCTTCCGTCTGCTCTTCAATCTCTGCTCCCGCCTTCTCTTCAGTCTTATTTTAGAGACTGAAGAGAAGGCGAACCCAAATATCTTCAGAGACTGAAGAGAAGGCGAACCAAAATATCTCAAAAGGTGTACAATTGAACCAAAAATGCCCAATGGATTCATGTAATAACATGCAAAATTGTTGTTGTTATTTCTAAGAAAAATGTCACAACTCAAAGAATAGCGGCATATGTATGAAAAATTATCAGTTATAATATCGAGAACAACGTCACAACTCTAACAAAGAGACGCAACTGGGGAAATATTTCCTCATATCATCAAGAACAATGTCACAACTTCTAAAAGAGCGACACATTTGAAAAATGAGTCACTTTATTACCTAACAAATTGTTACAAAATAGGAATATACCTTTGTTGAAAAACGACACTTTTTGGATTATGGCGGTTTTCTTGCGGAAATATTGCTGAACACGCTGGTCACAGCTGATTGTGTCACTGTTCCTGCGTCAGCTGCTCACAATATGGCCCGCGGCAAAACGACAGTAGCGCCCCCTCTCGTTTACTATTATAGATTGACTTGAGCCACTTTTCCTGATGGAAGCTCTTGCGTTTTGCAGCATCATGCAGCATTTAACTCAAAAATTGCAAATTTTGACTTGTGTCACTTTTCTCGCGGGGGTGCGACAGGTGAGTGTCATAGTTGTTTACATTCCTGGAAAAATTTTATTAAAGTGTTCCGCCCCCGGTTCTGCCATTGCTATATTCATGGTTCTGCCTGTACATTTATAAGGTAAGTACGAGTAACACTCTTTGTCTGAGTACTTAGGTGCATGTAAATTTTTTCTTTCATTCAAAGTTGACTTCAGATGCAAATGACCAAGGGGTGAATCCTCGGGTGAATTACTGGGACATCAGAACGTTCAACGGATTGTGATGGATTGCCACGGGATTACCACGGGATTTCCACCGGATACGATTTCTTCAAATTAAATGGATAGCCACGGGAACAGTTTGGGGCCACGCCTGAATCGCCACCAGAGAAAGGCGCTCTTGCTTTGCGGTGCTTATTATCACCTGAGGTCTCCACGCTATAAGGTTATTCATTAACGTTACATAGACCAATGGCAGATAGAGGACTTCAATTTTGTTTAGATTTACCAGCAATATTCCCCTGTTAAAACTAGTCAAGAATTACTGGGTAAATCCAAGTCCTGGGCCGCAGATTCGGAAAAATGTATCCCTGTGTTATTTGGTCAAATTTACATTTTTGGGAATACTGTTATCGGGTTCGAGCCATATTGAGGCAAATTTAATGGTTGACCCGCGATGTAACTCGATTCTTTCTTGAAAAAAGTTGGCTTCTGTAATTTTAGCTTTTTAGGCCAGCCCTTCTGTCAACAGAGACAAGCCATGAAATGAATTTGAACCAATTCAGTCGAACAGTGAGTAGATTATGACCAGTCAAAAATGAAAACTTGATCCAAAGTTTTACCTTGTATTTTTTTGTCAAAACTGGAAACGAACTTTTTGGACAAATAACACAGATGTGCAAAATAAAAACTTGCCAATTCTGTGATTTTTCACTATGATATTTCTGCACAAAATAAATATGTATTACGATTTTCCAACAGAATTTTGTCATCTTTCAGAAATGAGGATTGAATCCGAACTCTCGGGAGATAGAGACTAGAACCATTCATCTGAACAACAGAGGAGCAGATCGTCACCTCAATGTCAGCTTTGATGGCTGGACTTCATCTGCAGCACATTCCCACTCCCAAGTACCTCGGTGTGACCTTCGACCAAACATTGTCCTTCAAACTCAACTTGGAGAAACTCAGTGCCAAGACGAAGACACGAATGAACCTGGTTCAGAGACTTGCGAGAACTACATGGAGTGTCGACGCCACTACTCTTCGGATATCCACCTTTGTCTTGGTCTAGTCGACAGCGGAATACTGCGCTCCTGTTTGGATGAATAGCACACACACACACACACACACACACACACACACACACACAACATCATTGACGTCATTCTTAACCAAGCATTGAGAATCATTGCTGGAGTTGTCAAATCTACCAGACTTTCTGACTGCCAATTTTGAACATCGCAGCCATGTGGAACTGAGAACCAGACCATGAACCACATCGTCGCGGAGTAGGTGTCTGCGGACAATGGCTATCAAAAACTGCATCTGAGCTAGACCTGTAGTTCCTCAACATCTCCATCGGCAACTTCGCACTCGCCCACTTGCTGCATCCACTCTACCCTCTGTTTCCTAAGATGGCCACTGATATCAGCCTCACTGACATCTTTTCCTTTTTTTTTGCATTAAAGCTACGTCGAGCAGTTTCTCTGTGGTTTGCCTATAGATCTTCGAGCGAATGCTGTAGCTGAAGTTAATTCATCTCACAGGTTTTCAAGAATTGTTGTATATATTTAGTTATAGTATCAATGTATCTTAAGTACCTACCTACATAATAGTGATTTTAGGTACTATTGCACTATATAAGTTGATTTACGTTGTCACTAATATTGTATCCTTAATACAGGCATAGCAATAAATTCAGAAAAATTGTGAAATTTTCGATTATTACCTTCGAGAGCTTGTAAAATCTATTGCCTAGTGTTAAATTTGAAGGGCACAGATTAATTTTAGATATCAGCTATTGACCTTTATTTTTGACTGAAAACTAGAACAGTTTCCTCAACGTAATTTATTATTTTATTTGAAAAAGCATTCCACCAGTCGCCTATTTGAACTGGCGAAAATCTACCAAAATCAAGACGCCTTGAATGTTCATACAATCTTGCAACAGCGCTGTACTCGATTGACAATACAAATTCAAGGTCATCTAGGGAAAAAATGATCCAACATTACAAATTTGAGCATCCCCAATTATCGCAGAATGGCCAACTTGGCGTGAGAAAATTACCGTTCTAGTGCTGAATTTAAAAGCTGATCGGCATATAACTGAATATTTCTTCATTAGTATAAATATTGGAAAAAAATTGCCTTCTATGCTTCCTTCATTCAATAACTATCTTCAGATATCTCGAATGTTATTTTAGATGAAGAAAACGTAAAGAGCGCCCCAAAATTAGTCGGCTTAGACACGCGACAAGCTTATTTTCAAATCAGATGAAATTTTGCTAAATAGGCGGCCATATTTTAAAAATGGCGCCCGAAAATGAAAAAATAAATGTATCTTGTGACGTACTTCATCTCTATCTTCCTTAGCGATATTAAATTGTGTGGAATCGACACCAGAATTGTGAAAATCGGTCAATATTTAAAAAAGTTACTTTTTTCAAGGGGGCTCCCCCCCCCGCTCTCCTAAGGGACCGATTTCCATGTGCTGCAGAAAAAAATGTTTGTTAGGGTCTAAGTAACAACTGTGCAAAGTGGCTTGCTTGTAACATCAAATGCCGTTTTTTTATGTGTACCTCGGCTACTATTTAGAGAAATTGTCTATTGATCCTATACCTATATTGTTACTATATGCAGGCTGACCAAATACTACCACACGAACTTGTTGAACAACCTAAACTGGAGTATCGGTCGTAATGGCTGTTCCAGAATGACCCTAAGAAAATTTCACGGTCAGCTCGCAGTTCTTGGCGAGTATACGCAGAATACCACCACCCAAGACCGAAATGGATCATAATAATGCTAATAAAAACCAACGAATCGGAAAAACGCCAAAAATTGCACGAAAATGGCCCTCCGCGAAAAGGCAATACGAATGCGAGAGATTACCGCAATGTTGCATGTCTACGCCTCTGGAACGGCCCAAATTACATGTCGGCTATCGCATTAACGGAACTTATTTAGTACCATAAAAGCTTCAGGTTAGCCACAGAAACAGCCCAGAAGATAACCCCGACACAGGCATAATACACGAAAACGGACCAGCAAAATTAATACGGCATAAAACCGCCTGTAACAAGTTTCTGGGGGCGATCATTAAATAACCATAAAGGGAAATTATAGAGTGCAGACAATACTATATGGGAGCCATACATTTAGGAGCAATTGGCAGCTTGCCTGACGAAGTTATCGAAAAGTCATTAGTGTGAGAGCTTGGCAAAGGGTGGATGGTGGATTCTTCGGAACGCACACACACACATGGATTCACACACACATACCAGATACTTATAAGTAGATATAGAGAACCCCATCATCATCATCATGGTATGGGGAACAATGAACTCAATATCATTAAAATTATTTATCGCGCATCTTTCTATTCGAAATCCGAGGGAGAACCATTCAAATTTAACGGCTCGTCATAAAATGGTTCATAAAAATGTATGGTGTATCGTAAATAAGCGCATAGGAGGGCGAAATTATATGTATAATACGGAACTTGGGAGAGTTCCCTTTGCTCGTTATTTCTGGTTTAGGATGAAGCTTTACGTTCCATGTCGTGTCTGATGATTAAGTTCAATTGAAGTTTAATGGATTTCGAGCGTTAAACCATACACTAAATTGATTAGTGTTAGGACTGTTAGTATAGCCACAGTGCTATCCCAAGGTCACTTCCATATCATAGGGTGTGCAATTTTTCATCATGTGCACGCTGCCGTGCGAGTATATCTACTCGGTTTTCGGAAATAGGCTATTTCGTTTGGGTAGGTGATGCGCAGGTGTAAAGGCGCTAAATTTTGAAAATCTTCGTACACCTGTCATTTGAATGGTCAGTGTTTGAATGGCAACGCTGCATGCTGTGTCTGGCCCCCTGACCAGCTACAGGTTCCTGGTTCCTGGCTGTCACTTTCACACACACCGTAAACGCGTCTCTTCTTAGCCCTACTCCTTTGAACTTCCTTCGCGGTAAGACCATTTTCAACAAGTTGTATTCTTTCGTCAAAACATGAGGAAATGAAAGGGGAGTAGATAGAAACGAGGAGTGTCATAATTGTTACAAGTGACAGTTGGCGCCGATCTCTTGTCGTTTCGAACGCTGTTGCCATTCTCGTTATTTTTATACTTCCGCAAATGATCATTGAGCTTGATTCCACTAACACATTTCAGTTGGAAACCAGAATGGTATCTAACATTCAACCAAATTATATGTGGAATTTCGGGTGGACTACAATATTTTCTAGAGCTAATTTTCAATATCGGTTTACGAAACTATGAAATTCGCGCCACACATGCACACTGAAAAAAAATCCAAACTAAACGACCTATTTTCTTGGAAGTCGCACCAAGATTTCTGGGATTGATCCCGTGAACATTTCCTTTTCCCCCGTCAAATACCGAGTCTCGGCCTGCCAGTTTTGCCAGCTCAGGCAAACCTTTTTTTTTCACTATCATAGTCAAAATGACTGGGAGACGTGGTGAACCAACTGCTGGAAAACAGCCAACCTTTTCCGCCCTCCCCTTTTTTTTCTTGCAATCTCAAGAATTCATCTGAACGATAACTCTTCAGTCATCACTTATCTTCCTTTTCTTCATCTGCTCTTGATTTGTCAGTGACGTGTTTCTACTGGGCCAACAGCTCCACCAGGTTTACCTCGCAAGGCGGTTCACTGGATAACCTGAAACTTACGCTATTGTACCTTTCCAACTAAAATTAGGACAAATCAATTTTTAAATCAAATAAGCAACATCAAAATGGGGGCAACCATTTGATTTTGGTACTGAACAATTTCAGATTGAGAGTGATGTCTATTTCAGTTTAGAGAAGAAAGAAGCGTGTTCGTCAAATTCTCCTTGTATTGCCATAACTCACTTGGAAGAAGCATTCATTCGCTATCCCAAAATACACTGTTCCGGATTTAAGGCCAAATTCAGAGACGTCACTCATCCTACACTCTCACTCATTCTTCACTCAACTTACCCTAACACAATGGAATTTTTACCTGAAACCATTGTGTTTGGATCAAATTGAGTTAGTATATAATAGTGGGGTCGGTACACAATAAAAAACGGTACTATACGGCATTTAATGATACAGAAAATTCCTTCTGCATGAGGGTTCTACAAGGCCTAACGAACGATATCAGAAGGGGAAGCACAAATGCTTCCCCTTAGGGAGGCCGCAGGGGGCCCTGTCAAGTTGACGGTCCAAGAACTCCTACCAAACCATCTTTCAATTTCGTTGTATCACTCAAATGGGGATGATGTGACTTCATTGTGAATCTTGATGGCAATGGTCGCCATGTTCCTTTCATCCTTCATGCTTGAAAAAATAATATCTTCGGGGGGTCAGAGAAATCACTTTTTATTTTTTTATACATACGATAGGATGCGAAGTTGGCATGTTTTGTGTCTTAACCTGTTATTTGGCATTCCCAAAATCCTATTATAAAGTCAATTTTTCAAATTCTCAATTTTGGGTTGATTGGTAGGCTAAGAAGTAGGTATTTTTTAACATCCAGTCCACACGTACTTTTTTCAGTGTCCAACTGGAGGTTATTCAAATCATCATCAGGGGTGGATATACTGAACTATTTTCTTAACATTATGTCAAGAAACCCAATTCTAAACCGCGCCTAGAGAGTACAAAAATTATTTTTCTTTCGGTCGGTCGAATTGCGATGCCTACTACGCCCGTCAGGGAGAGCGCTGAGCATCGCTAGACTTAAACTGGTTGAAAACAGCATAAACGAATTCAAAACTGCCTGAAATACTCATTATGTGGTTCGGCATTCTATTCTGAGTCAGCACTCAGAGATTTGGTCAGTTTTGAATTTGTTTGGGCTGTTTTCATACTAGTTTAGTTTGGCGATGCTCAGCGTTCTCTCTGACGGGCGTAGTAGGCATCGCAATTCGACCGACCGAAAGAAAAATAATTTGTGTACTCTCTATGCGCGGTTTAGAATTGGTTTTCTTGACATAATGTTTAGAAAATAGTTCAGTATATACACCCCTGATGATGATTTGAATAACCTCCAGTTGGACACTGAAAAAAGTACGTGTGGACTGGATGTTAAAAAATACCTACTTCTTAGCCAACCAATCAACCCAAAATTGAGAATTTAAAAAATTGACTTCATAATAGGATTTTGGGAATGCCAAATAACAGGTTAAGACACAAAACATGCCAACTTCGCATCCTCTTGTATGTATAAAAAAATAAAAAGTGATTTCTCTGACCTCCCGAAGATATTATTTTTTCAAGCATGAAGGATGAAAGAGACATGGCGACCAATGCCATCGAGATTTACAATGGAGTCACATCATCCCCATTTGAGTGATACAACGAAATTGAAAGATGGTTTGGTAGGAGTTCTTGGACCGTCAACTTGACAGGGCCCCCTGCGGCCCCCTAAGGGGAAGCTTTTGTGCTTCCCCTTCTAATATCGTTCGTTAGGCCTTGTAGAACACTCATGCAGAAGGAATTTTCTGTATCATTAAATGCCGTATGGGAATGGCTACCAACCCCACTATAAACTGCGCAACAAATATGTTGCCGCAAGGGAAAAATTGGTCCGACTTTGAACCACAATAACTTTTGAATAACGCAAATCATCTCGATTCTGTTTTGACGGTTAGCGAGCTCAGTCTTTCCGTTATCCATCTTCAGGAGGTGAAGATCAGGAAGTTCCATGTAAAATATCCACAGGGTGAAATGTAAAACAGTACAAAATTTTAGAAAATTCAACGGACCCTCATTTTCAGAATAACTTTTTTTCTCAAATGTTAATGAAAGGATCATAAAGCGTGATGTTTTGGCTTGCGCCCAGTTTTGAAATTATTGGAATCGGAACTCTGGTTCTGACTTTATGATTTTTTTTCTCTTGGAGGATGCTGATTTATCCTATCGCTACAAGAAAGACTATGTTAGCCTAGGGAGCCTGTCATCATCAAAAACTGAAATCGACTATCAGCATCAAGTTCAGGAGGTCAAAATAACAAAAAAAGCTTGTTTCAATTGTGAAAATCTGATCAAATTCAATTTTTAAGAAAAACACCTGTGTCGCCCATTTTGAATGGGCCCCCTTTTTGAAGCCTTGATCAAGGTATTCCAGATGGTCTGCGAGTTGAGTTGCTGAGAGCCGTTCAAGCAACAATATTCGTGAATTACAACCTCCTATCGTCAGAGTAACGTAGTCTTCTTTATAGGGATAGGATAAATCAGCATCCTCCAAGAGAAAAAAATCATAAAGTCAGAACCAGACTTTCGATTCCAAAAATTTCAAAACTGGCCGCAAGCCTTAACATAACGCTTTATAATCCTTCCATTTGCGTTTGAGAAAAAAATTATTCTGAAAATGGGGGTCCGTTAAATTTGCTAAAATTTTGTACTGTTTTACATTTCACCCTGTAGATATTTTACATGGAGCTTCCTGATCTTCACCTCCTGAAGGTGAATAACGGAAAAACTGAGCTCGCTAACCGTCAAAACAGAATCGAAATATTTTGTGTCATTCGAAAGTTATTGTGGTTCAAACTCTGAGCAATTTTTCGCTCGCGACAACATATTTGTTGCGCAGTTTATATACAGACATTTATTTAAAAATGACACCTTCCCACAATTTGGGCTGCTAATATACGAAGGATACTATAACACAAAAAATAACACAATAATAGGTGAACTTAAATAGTAATCTGAATTTCGAAAAAGTAGGTATATAGTTGAGCTTGTAAACTTAGTAAATATAGATGTATAAAGGTAGGAAAGAACTAAGTAATTTTATATAAATGGTTTCGCAAAATGTAAATGGACATTTTCAAGGCTACTGACGCTACTGATTTACATAATTTAGAAGGAATGCCAAATTTAAAACAAAACTCTTTAAAGAGAGTGGTGATGGTCCCACGAGCGCCGACAAGCAACCCGACAACATCGATTTGTCGAAGGTCGTATTTTTCTTTGAAAAAAGGGATGGTTGGCTCATAGATCCTCTGTTTTTCAATATTAACGTCTGATGGTTGGTGTTCGTTAATTTCAAACCGAACAGTAGGATCTATGATCCAGCCAGCCCTCTTTTTTTCACCAATAGCCAGGATGTCGACACGCCTGTAGGTAGTGATGGTAGGTTGAGTGATGACTCTGAATTTGGCCCTTAGTCTTTCTTCTCCAAATTGTAACTCATCACTCTCAATGTGAAGTTGTTCAGTGTCAAATTCACTTGAATTTGTTCAGTACCTACCAATTTGGAATATTGATTATTCCCAATTTGAAGTTGAAAAGGTATTATACAGGGTGTCACGCCTAGCCTGAAACGAGTTCAACCCAAAAGTACGTGCACCTCCTTGATTTTTATATTTATTTTCCCTACACTATCTTAGGATTATTTCAACACAAAAATGAAAAAAATCGGTCAAGCCGTTTTTCAATAATTATTGTTTTTATCATTTTTTGACAAAATGGCTTAGATGTTAGTTGCTAAAAAAATGTTTGCACTTGAAAATTTTATGATGCCAAGACGCCACTCAACAATAATCCCAAGATAGCGTAAAATAAGAAAATAGAAAAATCTAGGAGGTGCACGTACTTTTGGGTTGAACTTATTTCAGGCTAGGCGTGATGTAACATGAATACCGCGAATGACAAGATTTCAGGGGGTGATTCCTGAGATAATTAAAAAAAAGGTTCATATGAACATGGGTCCGAAAATGCTTACCCACTGAGTTATAGCCCTTTAAAGTTGGAGTTGGCTCGGTGAGTCCAGCTGGTCTGGGAGAGGGGTACAATGGGCCCGATAATGATGCCTACGTGTCAGGTGAAACTATGTTCCATCAACTCCCCAAATGGAATCCAGGAATCCAGTTAACTCGGCTTTGACGGTACATAACGTTTTATCTCGTTTCACCTGTATGGATACCTTAGTGCTTTGTCTTCATATATCTGTTTGCTACTTCTGGAAAAAAGAAATGAATTAGGCTCGGAATTAGGAGTGGCAGGTGCAACGGTGCAAGAGGCCCGCTTGCTCAAAGGTTTCAAAGGCTTACCTGCTAGTTTTAACATTTCGTACCCCATCTGCAAAAAAATCTGCTTTTCTCCAATAAAAATTGTCTACCATGTCCGCATCGACTTCTGGCAGATTTCTGTCGTTGGTACCGGGTGTTTAAAATGTCTGTGATCGCATTGCCTTTGGAATCCGCTTTAGATCACTACAATTGCAACTGTTACTGCGTTTTTCGGCCTGACCCATGCCTGCCGCGATCACAGATTCTTATAAACACCCCGTATCTTCGGAAGCAGCTTCCATTTTTTTCCAATTTAATAGAAAAAACAGCACAATACGTTCAGCAAATATAACCGCAAACTCTCATAACAGTGAAATCAGGAATGTGAGGTTAGATAAATGACAGGTAGGTAAATAATGACAATGTGGCAACGCTGCTTTATGTCAACTGCAATTCTGCTTCCATTTCATTGGTGGATGAGTTTAGCCGCAAATTCAGTCGATTTAATAAGAGGAGCTATGAGCCCAATTTCTAGTTCTTTTCCCTGGGCCGATTTTTTTTTCAATTTTCATCCTCACAGTATTCAATTTTAGGAACTTGAGCATCGATTCACCTAAGAAAATTGCATTTTGTGGTTTTCGTATAAGACCCCATTTCGATGTGAAATTTTGAAGTTTTCTACGGAAAAAGATACTCTTGTTCAACTCCGATAAGATGCACCGTTTTTGATTAAAAAATCCATTTCAATGCATATCTCTGAGATGTAAATATTGCAGAAGGCCATTTTTTGCCCCCGTGTCATTCAAAACAAGTTGATTATCGGTTCAAGATAAGCAGCAAACTTGTCAATAATAATGGCCGATCTTTTTCAAGGCAAACAAGATTTTCACCAAAATAAAACTTGAAAATTGGCATTTTACGGCGTTAACGATCTTTCACGAGGGAAAGGTCAAACTTGGGGGGTGAGAGATGAAAATAACGCCCAATTTTTGACATGATTATGACTTTTTCCAATTTCGATTTAAAAATCGTGAAATTTTGATGTTCTCTACGGAAAAAAGTATTTTGTGTTCAATCTCGACAGAACGAGCCATTATCGAGTAAAATTCTAACGTTTCAATGACTGAACGCAATGTTGGGCATATGACAAGCACTACCTACTCAAGCCTGACAAGAAGAGCTGTAAAACAGAACCTAGCGACCTGTCATCAGGTTCATGGTTGGACATCTTCGCTTTTGTCTACGTTTCAAATTGTATATTGTTTCTCAGGCGAACAGTGTTTATACCCTAGTGTAGACTTCTGCTTATCCACGTGAACATGCTTCTAGAAGACACTTGGTGGATGGTATGATCTCTAGGAACACAATAAATAACTTTGATCGCCGCTCCTACGACTCGAAGTACAGGGAAATATATCGTGAATAAAGCATTCCCAGCATAAAGGGCGCCATAAACGTTCCTGCTTTCCTCGGCTCCCTGAGCTTTCTTCTTGCGCCATTTCCTTTCAGAGACTGCCGGGCGCATTTCCAGTCCCGCATGACTCATTATCACCTTATAATTAAACACCTCCACCTTAACGGCGTACGAAACGAGCTCAGTTCTTTCGCACCCTTTATAGAAAAATCGATGCGAGACCTTCGGAAATGTATCCTACGATGCCCACCATAGTAACTCTGGGCCCTTCTGCCTCTTCCTGGTATAAGGATGTCTCGAGGGAAATCGAATCCGTCTGTGCACATCCCTCCCTTCCGTGTCCGTCATCTTGTTACTACCTACCAGGTTGTTGTCAGTTGTCATATATGCTCCATTTCGTGGATATTTTATCGTGCATCTCTACAACACGTGTTTTCATATTACACCTACGGAAACAAACGCCCGTTCAAATATTTTCTGGTTTATTGAAATCGCCATCGACGAAATGCTTATTTTCCGGCTCGAGTTTCCCGCCTGGGAAAGTTGTGCGTAAACACCACTCAAATCTCATCTCGGGCGTCTCTTCCGGATATCGACAAATATTTGCCGTCGTAGAAAAACTTGTATCTATCTCTATACAAGAGTGAATGTCCATGTCTAGGAGAAGGAAAGCTCGCGAAGCTTCTCATATCGTCAATGGCTTTTGGTAACGTCTCATCTCGAAAGTTGTATGGAAGAGTACATTTTAAAACTTGTGCACTTGTGGTTGCGCGCCAGGAAAAAAGTACAAAAACTACGCGGCATATACCGAAGTCTTTCATAAAGTCAAAATGGTATCGGCTGAACGAACGAACCGGCGTTCTTAGCATGCAGCTGAATAATGCCGAATGGGATTTGGAGCATTATACAAGGTGCTCGTGCATTTTCCTTAATGGAAAGGGTGAATACGTAATGCTATGTATAAAAGTTTTTCTGTTAGAAGACTTGATACAAGTTCCGACATAATTGCATTCTGCCACTACTGGCCCGGCAAAGTATATTGTAATCGTCTCGGCGGCTTTGCCACCGCGCGAAGAAACTGCCACAAAGTTTTACAATATCCGGTTTTTTCTTTGCGGGCGCGCACCAAGTGCAAGAGAGGTATTTACTTTGAATTTAACAAGAAGCGCTTACTTGTATCCCGCATGAAAAATGTGGCCCGGTTGAACCGGGGGCGGCCAGAGAGCGCGCGAGTGCTTCGGGACCATGGAGTGTAGGAGTTTTAAGCTGTGTCGAGGCGGATTTTTGGATGGTTAATCCCTGTGAGTTTTATGGTTTGATTGTTTCGTTTTGGCCCCTGCCTTCATCAGAATCCCTTTCACCGGAATCCCATGACAATGGTAAATATTAAGAGAGAGGGGACACATCAGCATCAGCAGAACAACTCATAAAGTTGACGGTTATGTATGCAGAACATGTCACAGGAATGCCACGAAGGGGAGGAAATCTACTTTTTATTACGGGGCCGGTACTAAATTTAGCAGTTCTCTCTCCAAAAAAAAAAAAAACGGGCGCCCACTGCACAACAACATTAGGTATTCGGTTGAAGGTGGAGGTTTACAGAATTATGGTGTCAGCTGTTTATTTTTTTCGTCAACATATTTAATTTTGAACTTGGTGACTGTTACATACAAGGTGCTCCATCAAACACGCCAGAGCATTCCTGCAACTTGGAGTTGAAAATAAAAACAATTCTCACTCGGTAACGGTAGTAACGCACCGACAATGCTTCTACCCGAAACAAGTTAGGTATCCATTACAAGACTTTTAGGCATTACGACGCAGGAAAATAAGACTTACCTATTTCACGGCATCACCAACATTTTATCACCCTGATGTATATGCCGATCAGCTTTTCAATTCAGCACTAGAACGGTAATTTTTGCACGCCAAGTTGGCAATTCTGCGATATTTGGGGGTGCTCAAATTTGTGATGTTGGATCAGTTTTTCCCCAGATGACCTTAAATTCGTACTGTCAATAGGGTAGTGACCGATTTTTTTTCTTATCATTTTTTTTCAAAGTTCACTTCTTGATAAGTGACGCTATATAGTTAACAGATCTTTTTCGTAAGTTTCCTTGATAAAAAAAAATTATGAAAGTTTTCGATCATTTCAAATTTGGCGCGATGACGTCACAATCTTTCATAGGCGGAGAAGCAGGTTTGACAACACTACAGAATTACTACAAAAAGCACTAGCGTCAACCCGTCAACGCTCATCATAACAGCTGATTGTTATATTGTTAACGCTTTGTGTATCTGTGCGGTGACTCGTGTTGTTTAGTTGTTTTGCTTGAAAATATGGAAAGTTGGTAAAATCTTTCATGATTTATGAATATTCCAAAACTACATCAGACCTCAATGGTTATGTTATGCTGGCAAACGTCAACGTCAACACTGACACACAGGCAACGGAGGTGGGGTTATTCCCACTACTGTCAAAAGATTGAAACGTCACAGCCCGCCTTACAGCTCGGTAGATTTGAAATCGTTTGCAAAAGTAGCTACTTTCAAGGCAGATTTTGAGACACCAGATTTTTTTTCTAATTTTCACGAAGCGTAGTCTTGTTATTAAGGCTCTACATTCGATTAATATGATTTGTTTTTATATTTTTCGATGGTGGTCACTACCCTATTGAGTACAGCGCTGTTGAAAGATTGTATGACCGCTCAAGACGTCTTGATTTTGATAGATTTTCTCCAGTTCGAATGGGCGAGTGGTGAACATTTTTTTTGAATAAAATAGTGAATCATATACCATCATATCATAATACTAGGATGAGAAAACTGTTGTAATGTATGGTCCGAAATAAAAGTCAAAAGCTGATATCTAAAATTAATCTGTGATTCTGTGCTCTTGAAATTTAACACTAGGCGATCAATATTACAACAAGCCCTCAAAGATAATCATCGACAATAATGGTGACAAAGTTAATCAACTTATATAGTCCAATAGTACCTAGTACTATATAGGTACTTGAGATACATCAATACTATTACTATACAACACTTCAGAAGAATCTTCAGAGGAATCTTGAGATATAGATCTTGAAAACCTGTGGGAAGTACTGGCTACAGCATTTGCTCGAAGGTCTAGAGGAAAACCACAGAAAAACTGCTAGACGTAGCTCAATGTTGGGTAGTGTGGCCATAAAAGGCGAAGTAGGGTGGGTTATGTCAGTGCAGCCCGATGCGAGAAAATATGCAAATGTCAGCGGGGCTGATCAGTGGCCATCTTGAGGAACAGGATAGAGAGTGGATGTAGCTAGCAATGGAAATGTTGAGGAACTACAGGTCTAGCTCAGCTGCAGTTATTGATTGGCCATTGTCCGCGGATACTCGACGATGTGGTTCATGGTCTGGTTCTCAGTTCCACACTCACAACTCGGATCATCTACATATTCCCACTGATCAAAATAAAATCTGCATTTTCCCAGTTCTATTGAATCCATACTTTCCTTGGAATGGAGGAGCTCTTCGGATCCTCTACAATCGCTCTGTTCTTGACTGCAGCTTCAGTGTCCCATATGTCCTTCCAGTGTCTTTTCACCTCGCAATCTGCAGTATGAAGTTCTGCAGCTGTAATTCAGGTTGGGCGTCTAGATTTTAGCCTTAAGCTGCTGTTGTCGCATGAGAAGAAATCAATGTCTTGGCTGATAGGCATCGTTGGATCGTGCAGGAACTTAACATATTCACCTCTTGGTCGCACCGACGACAGGTGAAGCGATGTTTTAAATCGGTAGCCAAGAAGTCTGGGTAGATTCGACAGCTTCAGCGATGATCCCGCATTGCTTGGTTGAGAATGACGTCAATATGATGCTTGTGTGTCTGCTATTCATTCAAACAGAAGCGCAGTATTCCGCTGTCAAGTAGCCCAAGGCAATGATGATGGATATCCAAAAGTGGCGTCGGCACCCCATGTAGTTTCCGCAAGCCTCTGAACCAGGTTCATTCATGTCTTCATTTTGCTTGAAGGACAATGTGTGATCAACAGTGATGCCAAGGTACCTAGGAGCGGAATTGTGCTGCAGACGAAGTCCATCTAAGCCGACATTAGGGTGATGATCTGCCTCTCTGTTGTTCAGATGAATGGCTCTCGTCTCTATCTCTCTAGGGTTCGGATTTAATCCCAATTTCTGAAAGATGACAAAATTCTGTTGAGAAATCGCTAAATTTATCTTGTGCGAAAATATCATAATGACAAATCACAAAATTTGCGGATTTTTTTTGTAAATGAAATTGTACCTAATAATCAACTCTCCGGACTGAGTTTGGGACTCTTCTATTTCTTAAAGTTTTTTTTCTTGTGTGAAGACATCAATGAAATCCAATTGCATGCGAACATGTAAGGAACATGCGAGGTTATCTGAAAGCGAGCCTGAAAGGATGATTCCATCTCCTCATATCGCATCGTTTTCATCTGAAATTATGGGAAATCCTGGAATAACGAATATCATGCTAACTGCTGTACAAGAGTACTCCGTACTTACCTTGTAAATATACAGACAAAACCCCAAAAGAACAGCACTGAACACAAACCGAGGCAAGACTTCTCTCGACAAGACGGCAAAGCAAAGCCAAGGTACTGGTGCCGGCTATAGATCGATTAAAAAATTATTTACTTTACAGTCTTCATCCGTTATAGATATTATCCATTCCAAGCCTAAAAAAACCACAGTTGCCTATGATATTTTTTCTTCAAGTTGGACAATCTGATACGTTGATGGATTGGAAAAGTCAAGATGATTTAATCAAATTTGTCAAAGTGATGTTTTCTCTGCTGGATTGCCGTTTTAATTCAATTGCTAGGTCAGATTTTGACACTGACACAATATTTTCATTAGTTTTTGTCTTCAAAACGCCATTATTCACGTTATTTCGATAGTAAAAGTATTAAGAAGTGCAACAGTAAGAATATACAGTTTGAAAAGTGATCGAGGCGAACCCAGTTCTACCGCCGTAGTGTGATTTAGTCACAAAAGGATCTCGTGACCTGAGCTCGTCGCGCCCTGTAAGAACCTAGGTACCGTAATTCACCCTCTCTTCCAGGATCATGAACTGTGGTCCTGGCCGAAAGAAAGCGGCTGAGATCAGTGGGCAAACCTGTGACCTGCCGGTGACGCCAGAGGGGCGAAGCAGTCCCCAGAATGACAATTTGACAACACAGCGTAGTTCAGGTGAAGGTTTCATGTCAAACGGACACAAATTTGAACGTAACCTCCCTTGTATCAAGATGCCATTAAACATCAAAAATCAGGGACACCAACAGAACTCGAATTTTTCATGGCCATCTGTGGTTTTTTTAAGCTTGGAATGGATTATAGAGTAGTGACGTGAAATTGTACGTAGAATGTAAACAGAATGAAATGCCTAGTGTCTAAAATCTAAAACGGCTCGGCACTCTGTCACTTACCTGCCATTCTGACAAGATAACAGTCATAACAGCCAAGGCAACACTGTAGCGGAATATGATGCAAGGAGACGCCAGAATTGGCATTTCATGTCAAAATTTTCTAACCCCACTGGACTTCGCCACAAAAAGCCCGTTTTCACGTAACTTGGTCTGTTAGCGTCCGTTACACTCTAGGGAACATGGCCAACCGCGTTTTAATTTCTCTTGAATTCAAAACGTGATCGGCATATAAATCAACCATCCTAATTACGGATCGATCACAACTCCACTTATACGTGTTTGCCCCTTATTGGGGGCTCATAAGTGCAGAGGCATGCAGGTCCAAGTGCCCATGCCCAATGTCTTCACGATCTGACACCTGTAGAACTACATACTGGGAAAGAGGTCACATGGATCGAACCGTAATGATTATGATGGTTGTTCTCACATAAATCAGGCGTGTTACGCAATAAACTTACTACAGTTTTGCAATTGATTTTACAAAAAAGTCTAATGAAGTTGTGTCTGGCGGCAGTGAAGGCCAAAGCCTCACATCCAAATCATCAATTTGGAAACGTTTATTAATTCAATCCATTGTAGATTAGGTGGTCGTTTGGTCTTGAAGGATCCTTTCTCCACTGCGACCTATAAGATATTTTTTGCGTTATAAAATCTTTTCGTTTGGCATGCGTTTCTCACGATCTCAAGCAAGTCTGTTAGCACCTGGGATATCGAAATCTCTTTTCTCCTGCTCTTTGTAATATGGAATGACTAACGTCACATTCCAGGTTCTAAGTATAAATGTAGCTTTATCCTAGAACCAGAAACTACCTGAACAAGAAATCAGTTAGTTCGTTTCTCTCATATTGTGCTCTTGCTTTAGACCTTTGGTACTCCTTGTTGGGGTTGGTATAACTTGTTGAATTTGCAGCTTGCGAAACACAGGTTTATTTTGAACAGGTTTCATTCTCTTGATTTTTGAATTTGATGCCAAGTTTCCAGAACTCTCTTGATTATAAATGTGGTAATAGTAACTCACTTATAACGAGGAATTTTGCTACCACAGGAGACAAGTTAGTGAGTGACGTTATTCCAGAGGAACATCAGTATACTGGTCCTTAGCTAGCATGCACGCAGCAGAAGAGCTTCTCAGGAAAACCTCTGTGTTTTATACTTTGCCTGATCATGCAGAACTACTCCAACAAAGCTGAAAAAGATACTACAGCTGGCAACAGACACGTTCTATTCAAGTTGGCTGGCTCACTCTCGTTGAGCGGAGCGGATACGATTTTTCACGGGAGATCAGAATCCATTAGGAGGTTGGCAACAAAACTCATCAAGGCTCTGCCATCCACTTAGGCCATGTCAAAACACAGCATTATATCAGTAAAATTTGCACGCTGCCTCATATTCTATGCCGTGAGGTGCTGGATCTTCGGGACACCCTGTACCTTTCTATTTAATTTTATCTTCCAGACTTGAACATTGAGCATAGAGGGCTAGAAACATATCGTTCGCGTTATTAATAGGGTGTATATAAACGTAAACGCGCACTCGTAGGTGTAACGAAACCGTTATTTATGATGTGGTACGTGTAATATTTCTGCTGCGGTAGTTCCAAAGCTCCGGTGAAATAAATCACTGACACAGCAAATACCATATCAATTATCGAAATTAATAACCCTAGAGAGAAGTCTATTAAACCCCAATTAAATATTCGAAATTTGTACAGTGTATTTATTTGTGTATTATGCAAATCTGATTTATAATAGTTAATTATCGTGCTGAATACAGAAACTGATTGATAATGGCGATTAAATTTTCAGTTCAATTTCGAGATTCGCTCCGGCGCAGTGTTCCAAACGTACCTACCTCTCCGACTATACCACCACCGCCACCACCAAAAACGCATGCATAGAAATTTAATTAAATACTAGGTGAAGGGGTAAACAGGGAACTTGTGAATTAAATTCACAAACACTAATTTGCATTTTGAATATTTATAAGTCGTCGTCCTTTATTAATTTCTATTTAGAACGTTGCTTAAAAGAATTATTTGGTTACGTAATGCGCTTGCCGGTTCGGGAGAGATAGCGGCAAGGAATGCTCTTGGCTATTTAGGGAAATAATTGTAATTACTCTCGTACCACGTCGGTGATGGCGGGGTAAATAAATATTTTGACTAGACAGTTTAGATTTTCGTTTGTTCTTGCTCTCCCCAGATCGTAATCCGTTTTATGGGTCGTTTTTCTACGAACACGTATATAGGTACCTACACATTTTGAACTATTGCAATCGTTCTCAAGGGAACGGTAAAATATGAATTCCTGATTGTTTATGGGCGCATTTCTTGTACTAAATCACACACGCTAGGGTTTCAATCGTTTGGTGCCGTTGTTGCAATAAACTGATGCGACAGTGTCTGGGAGATTCCTATTTCATAGAGATTATTTCATAATCTGCGACTGGTGGCGTAGCAGACACTATAACTCCTGTAAATTAAAAAGCTTATATGGGAGTTTTTATTATACGTAAGAGGGCTATAAAGTGTGTCATTTAGTGGTGGCGAAATCGTTTTAATCGCGCATCGTATAAAATAAATAATGCCATATTTCATGGTCAAAACACGCCGGATCGAAAGTCTTATCGCATAAAACACCGGCATAGTTATGACCCGGAAACTTAAATGGCACGGAGCGGAAAATGGTCATTTTTGAAATACCACCACCATGAGCTTAATGCTGAATATTTCATAAGGCTGGTGGTGCCCTCTGTCTTTGTAGGTGCACCTTGGAGGAGCGCCACGAGAAAAGTTTATGATTTACGTTCCTTGTCGTTTTCTTTTTTAATAGACTGGGATTTCACATCACTTCAGTACTTGCGTAGAGAAATATCGATGGGGTTGGCGTATAATGGATGGATTCAAGGGTTTTTAGCGGGTGTAATGAGAACGCAGGATTATCATGGTAATTCGGTTAATTTACCGCTGCCGATTTGGCAGGCCATTGTGACTTTGCTTTGCGGGAGGAGAGCGGGGGAGTTTTATCTTGGTGCTGGCGCTTCAAAATCCAATTTTATCTTTAATTAATCGCACCCCATAAAAAGCCCCGCCGACTAATCTGGCTATTCCGGAACTGCCTGCCTGCTTCTCCCAGCCGCACAGCCTTCAAGGAAGCGAACAGGCATCTTATCCTGGAGGGAGTACATGTTGCGGTATTTAGGCAGGTCCCACAAGCATCAGCAAGGTCGGAGGATCCAGGCCGGCTTACCTCATATTGCAAGATCATCCCACACGAACCCTGGAGGGACTGCTAGGGACACATTAGTGCGGGCCGCTCTCTCTCACACATACACACTCGTGTACTACAAGTTCAACATAGAGTTATTATGCTGTACATGAAATATGCACGAAGTAGCACTTTATCCTACTTAGTCGTTATGAAAACTTTTGCGGAAAAAATCACTGAGTTGGAGATGCGGGTATTTTGAAAATTTGAATTCATTTCGAATGCGGCAGAGCCAGCACGCTCCGGCTTCCTATAGGGAAATCGCTGTAAGCACTAATTAAAAACTCATCAGGTGGTGCAGCTTCGGTAATTCTAAGAGAAATTTATGATAAGCTCCGGCGCAGTAGGATATCGAGTCAACTAGGTACCTACCTGCATAGGGAAGGCTTACGTGTTCCATTTAATTCCGCACACGATTAAAGGTTTTCCTTTCAAAATAGACAACTACACCTGAACCGTTACTTCTAAAACGTGTGAGCAGTTTCTCTCAGGAGACGCTTGTTTTCAGTGTTTTTTTTTCCTGAAACCATATGCATTCTGACTGACCCCGAAGGTAATCATTGACCTCAGATAAAGGTGGATTCCCATCAGTGACGGAGTACGTATTTTTTTGCGTGTTCCAGAAATTTTAGTGAAAACTCGACTGCAGAACATGCAGCGAAGTCAGGATCAGGATGGCCCTGCGCAAGTCCTCCGAGTTCTTCAAAAATGGACCAGCGCAGGTACTGCGTTTTGGTATACTTGCACTTACATTCAGGGGTCTGGCGAAATCTTGATGAACCGTGCACTTGGCCAGTTCCATCCACTGATGGGGTGTATAGAACGTGAATCGTCCAAGCATAACATTGCGCCTCAGTGAGTTTGGATGGTTCAGGGAGGTGATACAATGGGCCCAAAAGCAAGGCTCACGTGCCAGGTGGAACAAAGCTGCGCAACACTCAATGTGCCACACTCAAAAACTTTGCCCTTTTTAAAAACGCCATAACTTTTTTGTCCATTGATGATTTCATTTTGGTTTGCGCTGTCCGTTAACCTTATCATTTGACAATCTGTCCTATAGACAAAAAGTTTGAGACGCTCCAAATAAAGTTCACACAGTGTGGTATGTAAAGCGTTGCAAAATTCCGATGCCTTCAACCAAGCCCCGTTTGAAGAAATGTAATTATTTAGATATTGTAACGCTAAATGCATGAATTAGATATGATAGACCTCAATATCTCCCACCGACTTTTGAGTTTTCTGCCTACCTGTTTTAGTTACAGGATGATTAAAAAAATATCAGTGTTCTGGTATTCCAGTGCCAACTTTTTTTGCCCCGCCAACCGACTTCAACAGCTTCTAAAGCTTCTGTCGAAGCGAACACTTCAGGTAAGGAAACTTTAGAGTCAAAATTGACTTGAAGCAAATTTTCAATATACAGGGTTGCGTCAAAATTGACTTGAATCTGAATTATCTCAGGGTAACGGTGCAGTATCCGGTGAAACGGCAAAAATTCGTTATTTTTGATAAAAAAAGACACTAATCAAAAGATTTCACTTCAGAAAACACGATTCCGATGTCGGAGCGAGATTTTTTCCACTCTATTTTTTTTTTGAACCATAAGCTATTATAAGCCCTATTAAGCCCGACCAATCGACCATGTCCTCCTATGTTATTCGAAGCCCTATTCTTTCTTGTGTCTGCATTGTAGCGTTCAAAGTCCTGCCGAGCCCCTTTGTCTCTTCAAGTATCTTTGGAGTCCTGATAAGCGCATTTGACCCTTTGTAGCCCCAAAAGTTGTTTGAGGTTGCGTCTACACTTTAGCGTTTTAAGCCCTGCTGAGCCCCATTATGTCTTCAAGTGTCATTTGGAACCCTGATAAGCCCCTTCTTGTCTCCAAGGGTCGCGTGGAGTCCCACTAAGCCCTATCAGACCTTATTGTGATATTCAGAACACAGAACACATCGGGGATGTGTCTACATTGGGGCGTTTCAAGCCCTGCTGAGCCCCATTGTGTCTTCGGGTGTCCAAAATGTATAAAAAAAACAAAAAATCAAATTAGCTCTGTAGGTATATTATTGACCTTTCAAAATTTTTCAAAATTTCACATAAACTTCAAGATATTAGACTGTTGAAAATGGAGTGTGAAGACTGCCTAGGAAAAATTAGGGAGTTCCTAATGTTGATCTCCAACAAAAGGCAGTATATGTTATTTCTGTTCAGACACGGAGTCCTTGCAGAAGCCATCAGATGTGGGCAATGCGGCCTCCAAGCGAGTTTAAACGTGGTGCCGTTTACATACACCTGGAGACGGATCAGATATGAAGACGCCTCGGCTTCAAAGAAGAAAAGAAAGAAGATACAATGCACATTTAAAAGATCAGCAAGGGTCGGTAGAAGTTCGGGAAAAGAAAGTACCATAGAGGTAGAAGGATTGAGAGGCCGTGGATCTTCGGCGGTTTTGAAAGAGGCACCAAGAAAATCATTTTTGTTCCAGTACCAAAACGTGATCAAGAAGAGCTCCTAAGAGTTATACATCGTAACATCCTCCGGAAAGCATATGATACATTAGAAGATGAGGGCTTCGAACATCTAAAAATCAATCATAGCTTAGAATACGTCGACCCCAAAGATCCGCGGGTACATACCCAAAATATAGAGAGAACTTGGGGAAACGTTCGTGGAAGCATCCGAAAGTATGGGCGAAAAGAAACTTATTTCGTGGGTTACTTGGCTGAATTTTCATTCAAAAGATCATTTCCTGGAAACAAAGTCATCCATGAGTTTTTTTGTCAAGTTGGGAAACTATATCCCCCAGTCGCACAAATAACCTGAGTTATCTACTTACCATTTTACCTTTCTGCAATGTTCGTGATTTCATTCAGATTATATAATTATTATACGTTACTGTTCCATTGAGTTGTTTTCGTTGGCTCCTTTTTCCCACAGCACAGCGTCAGTCACACAGCAGTAAAACCAGCAGTCTTCAAATTCCGTTTGGAGCCCTACTGAGTCCCATTAGACCACGTCATGGCCTATCTCAAGTTACTCGAAGCCCTATTTTCTCTTGTATCTACATTGTAGTACTCCAACTTCTGCTGAGCCCCTTTGTGTCTTCGAGTGTCCCTTAATAAGCCCCCGTGTGTCTCCAAAAGTCGTTTGGGGCTCTACTGAGCTCCCTCAGGTCTTCTTGTGATATCAGAGCTTGATTCTCCTTTATGTCTACATTGTTGCGTTCCAACAGCTGAGCCCCCTTGTGTCTTCAAGTGGCGTTTGGTTTGGAACCCTCTTAGAGCCCCATCAAGTCTCATCTTGTTCTCTTGTGTTTTCTGGAGCCCTATCCTTTCTTTTATCTACATTGTAGCGTTTTAAGCCCTAGATGAGCCCTTTTGTATCATAAAATGTCGTTTTGGAGACCTGATATACCCCCTTGTGTCTCTGAGGGTCGTTTGGAGCTCTAGTGAACCAGAGCTCTATCCTTCCTATCCTTCTTCGTGTCTACATACAGCATTTTGAGTCCGGTTGAGCCCCGTTGTGTCTTCAAGGTCACTTGGAGCCCCATTGAGCTCCGTCTTGCCTTCTTGTGTCATTGGGAGCCGTATACACCCTTGTACCTACATGGTATAGCGTTTCAAGCCCTGCTGACCCCTTCTGTTCTAGTCAGCCACTATTTGTGTCTCCATGTGTTGACCGGAGTACTATACAGAGCCTTCTTGTGTTTGGAAGTATTTTTTGGAGCCCTAGTGAGCCCGGCAAGTCTTTTGAGATGTTCAGAGCCCTATCATTCATTGTGTCTACACTGTATAGTTCCAAACCTTGCTGAGTTCCCTTGTGTCTGAAGTGTCTTTTGAAGCCCTATCAAGCCGCGTTACGCGTTATGCCTGCTTGCGTTATGCGGAGCCGTGTCATTCCTTCCGTCTACATCGAAGTATTTCAAGTCCTGCTGAGCCCTTGTCTGCAAGTGTTTTTGAAACCCTGATGAGCCCCTTTGTGGTCTCTATAAGTTGTTTGGAGTCCTAGTGAGCCCAGTTAGACCTTCTTGTGATATTTAGACCTTGATTGTCCCTTGTGTTTACACTGTAGTGTGGCAAGCTCTGCTGAGCCCCATTGTGTTTCCAAGTGTTTGGAGCCCCTCCAGGGCCCTATTAGGCCCTGTATTGTCCTCTTGTGTTATTCTGAGCTCTATCACTTCTCTCCACTACATTTCAGCGTTTTAATAAGATTCCCCGAGGCCCTTTGCATCTTGAAGTGTCATTTGGAGCCCCACTGAGCCCCGTCATGCTTCCTTGTGTTATTCGAAGCAGAATTCATTCTTATTATATCTATACATTATTGTAGCATGTTCGGCAAAGAGTTGTTCGCGAAAAGCATTGATCAACGAAGAATTGTCCTGAAACCGAAAAGAATAAGGAGCAGAAAACTTGGGTTGAAAATAGTGAATTTTTGACGGTCAGTCCTGTTTTTGACGTAGAACAGTGACGTTTCAACAAAATTTTTGGGCTGATTCAGATTTTAGTAAATTATTTTGATGCAACTTTGTACCTATTTTCAAGGCTTGGCGTCAGTCCATTTTGACCCCCAGGTTTTCTTCCGTGGAGTTTTGGCTTCAGTATGAGGTTTATAGTTTGAGAATCAAGGAATCTGACCTTGAAACCGCCAGAAAAGTTTAGGCCGAGGGAAATGTCTCCGTCATCACCCTTCTTCCCAAAACGAATATGATTAAACCCTGGCTTGTTTCTATGAAGTTTCACTCATACGCGCTTCATTAAGTAGGTAAAAAACTATTGGATAAGCAATAAAATACTCAACTAAAGAGGGTCAATCTTGGATGGCTGAGTGACCGGTTTTAATAAGACGTCGGAGCCCGGTTGGGTCGTGCGAACTCTCCCTCGGCAAAGCTTTGGGCAAGCTTTCTATTCGCTTTCAAAAGCAGCTTATTACAATGTAGGTAACAATGTTATGAGCTTTTTGTTGGAACAGTGTTAGTTCTTTAAAGTCAGGACACTTACTACTCATTGGTTGAAAAAAACAAGTTAAACTTCTACAGTATAATCAGTGGCGTAACTAGAGTGAGGGTTTCGGGGTCAAACCCCCCCCCTACCATTGGCCATCAAATTTCCTGAAAAATTTACGAATGGGGTGCTTTTTTGTTCGCTTTGCTCGCATTCTCGCATATTTTTCAGTCGTGACCCCCCCATTGGACACTTCCAGTTACGCCACTGAGTATAATAGTAGGTTACATGACTAATATGTATATCCAAAACGAATAGACAGGGAATTGGGGCTACTGATTTAATTTTAATATGACATGAAAAAGGTACCAGACCGACAAACGGTATAGATATAAATGCTTCAAATAATAACCATGAGGATCATCACAGTGTTTTCTTATAGTAATAATTATGAATGCTAATTATCCAGAGCTGAAACCGAACCACTTTGCATAATGATAATGCCGCGTATGTCTGTGCAATTCACAGCCTGGCGTCATCCTGAAGCCTTTCGGCTGGAGTTGTGCGGAACATACCCTGGGCTGGGCCCTGGGAGGCAAGCAAGCGAGCGCGAGGGGGGCACCCGAGACATGCAACGGAAGATTTAACAGTTATCGGTTTGTATATTAAGTAAATACGGATATAGCCAAGATAGTGGCGCACAAAGGGTTTCATTAAAGATCTTGAAGCTCATCTCCGCTCTCACAATGACGTCGTTTAACCCCTGCCCTCGTTGCAATATCTGTACACTACCCCCATACCCAACTGCTTGCAGGATTTACTGTATTGCCCGCATAGGAACTCCGAGTTAGGGAATTTTAATTTTTGCGGGCATGTTCCCCAGATCAACACCACATTGCAACGCGACGGCGGTTCTTTATGCGGCACCATTCCGAGAACAATTTCCATCCACTTGCATGATATCCATAAAGAAAGGAGTTTATATTATACAAGCTCGCGGGAACTAAACACGACGCACATTTGTATGGGTGCCTACGCGAATTTTGCAAACATTTTTCACCTCTGTCGCACCTTAAATTCTAATGAAAGTCTTGAGGATGGCTTGTCGACGTTGTTGTTTAGATGAAAGAAACGGGGAAGGAACGCACACTTCAATCTTCCAAATTAAATCTAAAAAAAAATCCATCTGCTACCGCGCTTACATTATTAATAATAATGTGTCACCTATGTGCGATATATTTCTGGGTGCGAGTAATTTGTCAAAATTTGCGGGAAAAGCTTTCGAAATGTAATTCCATACGAATGTCTGACAATGGCAAATGTATGTAGGACGAAATAAAGCCCGCATAAAATCAGGCATTACAGTATATCACTATTTGCACAGATAAGCCGCCCGCCATATAAAATGTGGAGAATTTGTCGAAGTGATGGGTCGTTTGGCTCCAGTCGCGGCCGATATTTTACTTTTATTCCATACATGAACCCTATATATACCACCAGCTAAAGACTTCACTCTGATTCCCCACCACAATACTTTGCTTTGGGGAGGTTTATTTTGTTTATCCAAACTTCCTGTAAGTACTTACATTATTTTGCTTCAAGCAAGTTTGACCTGAAAGTTGTTGATCAACTGTTTTTCGCACTGAGCACCAATTTAAGATTTGAAGCTGGTGGGAAGTTTTGTGCTCGCGATTTCTGGGATTGCTTCTATGCCCGCTATGGAGACTGAAATAAGATTATCATGACGGCGGTTTACAAGAGCGCGGAGATCTTAACTCAAGGTGGAGGTAGTATTCTGTGTAGGTTATTAATATCCCGGGCGCTCACCAGACCAGATAATTACTTTCTTATCTAACGTTCTCACTGTATACATGTCGTGTAAAAGTTGCGGTTATTAGCATAATGGCGGAATTTGTCTTAACTTTGTTGAATATTTCTGATGGCGTTCCGCGCACTGCATCAGTCGGATTTATGTCCCAATTTCGTCCGTTGGGGAGGCCGTTTTGTGCGCGAGTTTAGCATATCAGCCATACACATAGCAAATATTAATGGCGGGAATATTTTAATCTAATTGCCCAAAGACTCGAACAACCACTCTGGGAAACTAGCGTTGATTAATTGCACGTGCCCTTAGAGCGGACGGAAACCGCAGTCTTATTTATCAGAGCGTTCGCGCCCCTCCTCCCCCGTTTCCTTCTTTCGCGCGCAGATATTTTCTATTTCCATCCATTTCCACCCTCTGGTATGCCCGCCTGGTCTTACGGGAGGTTCGATTGTCCGGAAGTAGTGCTTAGAAAACGATCGGTAGAGTCAGAGGAAAAAGTAGTAATTCGAAAACATCAGTCGGAGAACCGACATCGCACTTCGGATGAACTTGACAATAATACGAAAGCGTTCAAAATCCCAAACAAGATATACAAAATCAAATTACTTTCGTCAATTCTGGACGAGGGAGAAACGTTGTAAAGTTTTTGTGTAAATATTCCGATCTGAAGGATTTCTGATTTTACGAGGAGGGACGTCTCGAACAAAAATCCCATAAGCTCCTGGACACTTACTATAGTCGGAAAAATATTGTGGTGCCACAACAGATGATTTTTTCATCAGAATAGCAAGTCAAATTGAGGTGAAGACTCTACTTTGCTAATAATCGGCTCCTTAGCTTTCCAAAGCTTCACTCACATAAGAAAATCCACCTAGCTGATGAACTGCGTTTTTGACTTCAATCGAAATGACAACTTTCGATTTTACTGCTAAGCTCACCTGATTTAATAAAACTAAAATACTTACTCACCTAATCCAAGATTCTCTTCTACCCTTTGGGCGGTGTAGAGGTGTTCTTCCCTCACCTTCTGTCTCTAAAGCTCTCTTATTCCTCTCTCGTTGATAAGCTTAATCATTTCTCCAAATATTCCATCATATCTTGCCGCCTTTCTTATCTTCATCTCTCCCGCCGCCTTTTCCACCTCGTCCCGATCAAGTTCTTCTTTCTGAGTGTCTCTGTCATTCTCTTCAGTAGCCAAACTGCCATTGCCTGCAACCTCATCCGTAAACCCGTCCCTTCCAACTTCCAGCAACTCTTCAAAGTACCCCTTCCATCTGCTTACCATTGGTTTCTCTCCAGTTATCATTTTAGCTGTCTTTGTCATTATATTCCACAAAGGGTAGGTCCTTTCGTTTCTCACATTCTTCAACACTTTGTCAAATAGTTTCTGACTCTCTTCATGGTTCTCTTTCATTTTTCTTACAAATTCTACCCATGATTTTTTTTGTTCCAACAATCATTACTTTGTCTTCTTCTCTGCTCCTTGTATTTACCATAATCATTATCTCTTTGTACTTGAACATCTTCTACAAAATACCTTTTTCTGTTCAGCTTCTTGCTTCATTGTTAATCTGGTATACAGTATCAATTAACACTGGATAGCTCACCAGATATGATTCAGATGATTCATGCTTATTTTCATCCCAACACAGGATCCCAGTATACTCAAGTGTACAGGGTGTTAGGTTCTGGTTATTACAAACTTTGAGGGATGATTGCTAATCAAAAATAAGGCCGAATGGAAAAAAAAACTCATGATCCTGAAATGCTTCTTTGAAAAGATACAGGGTGTTGAAGTTTACCACTTTTTTAAAACGATTCTCCACCGTAACTTTTAAACCGTCGCGTCGAACCGATTTCAATCACCGACGGCTCCGTGGCGCACGTGGTTGAGTGGCTGCGTGCGGCCATGGAGGCTCCGGATTCGATTTCCGGGAGTTTCTGGCTGTTTGTTGTGTCCGATTGACAATTTTTCTGAGCATGTAAGAGTAATAATAAAGGGCAAAAACTCCCATGGCCAGTGCAGACCGATAAGGAGGAAACACAAGGGAAAACAATAATTTAAAATTTTTACTGGGTGTTGAAGTTGACTTTCTTAAATCGGTTATTCATCGTAACTTTTGAACCGTTGGACCGATTTCAATCAAATTTGGAGCAAAGTTCACTAATAAGTCTCCATCAAATATTATTACCGCGATTCCTAAAAAAATCTCACAGGGGGTAGACAATAGAGGGTGTGTCTCTTTTTTCTCCCTCATTTTCACCTTACCTAATTATTTTTGTAAATTGTTCATGTTTTCGGACTTTACATTCAATTTCGAAAAAAAGGTTACTTTTGCAAAATTTTGATCAGAGGCTACATTTCCGAGATATTTAGGTTTGAATCTTTGGAGGCGCTTTTGGAGAAAAGCAAGTTGGGTTCTGAAAAGTGGCGATTTCGAAATGTTTTCCAAAGTTTAAAACGCAAATATCTTGAAAATTAGGCCTCTAATCAAAATTTAGCATGGGTAACTTTTTCTTCTAAATTGAATATAGTATCCAAAAACATCAACCATTTCGACAAATAGTTGGGGGAAGGTAAAAATAGGGGAGAGAAAAGGGGCACTCCCCCTATTTTCTACCCCCCCCCCCCCCTGAAAATTTTTAATAAATCGCGGTATTATTATTTGATGGATACTTAGTAAGTTTTGGTTCAAAAGTTACGGTGGAAAATCGATTGAAAAAAGTCAATTTCTGCACCCTGTATCTTTTTAAGAAAGCATTTTAGGACCATGAGTTTTCTTACCATTCGCTCTTATATTTGATGAGGAATCATCCCTCAAAGTTTGTAATAACCAGTACCTAACACCCTGTATAAAAAAAGGTTCCACCTCAAAACCCCAGGCATTTTGATGCATCGCCAATTTGAACAAATGAAAAATTCTATCTATACAAAGTTTGTCTTTCCTTTCTTCCTTCCTTTCCTTTGGACTTCGAGTTCTCCAAGGTTAAAATGCCCGTATTGCCGTATTCATATAGTCGTTGTCAAGTGCATGCACCTTGTCCAAGCTGTAACTCAAATACGAGTTCTGTTTCATAGACATAATTTCGGCTTTCCTCAAGGAATACTATTTCACCGGAAATGTTGAAAATATGTTAATGAAACAGAAATCGTACTTGAGTTACACCTTGATATAAAGTGATACTTGAACAAGGTGCACTTGACAACGACTATGAATACGGGCATAAGTGTCTCCAACTCTATGGCCTCTATCACAATGTCATACTCAAAGCTTGATGCTGGTTCTGATGGAGTCCTTGTCGTCACCCAATAAAGTTCCATCCAGTCTACCGCATTCACATCTACCTTTGGTGAATCGAATAATTTATGAAGTTTCCATGTCGTCCGAAAACATACCGATCCTTTCATACACCAGAATCCGCGATGATGTTTTGCACTGCCGCGTAATTGTCCAGCCATCAAGCCGGATTTGAAAAATGATATTCCCGCGATCTCCCGCGCGTCCGTCCACGTCCTCCATCCACCACCGCATCAACATCAGTTATATAGGCTATGCAGTTAATAGAGGGTGGTGGTGCGTTCCGGGGGTGTGAAACAGCATCTGCGTTATAACTCAATAATACCCCTTTATAAGAGCATTCCAGTGTAAAGTGGCGCCGTTTGTGACATGTTTGCGCGTGTAAACTGATGTCTCCGGCAAATATTCCGCCATTTCAATCCGTTTGTTTTATTACGAGGGTGTGTTATGGCAGACGCAGATTTAAACTAGTGAATTTCCCCTTATTCTCGTGAAATATACGTCTCTCTCGCTGCCATATTATAGCTTCGCCTGGTCCCGGGCCTCCTCCCCCTTTCCCATCATATGCCGCCATCGTGCTGTTTGCGACTCCAAAATTAATGCTTATTGTCTAATAGTTTCGAAATTGTGAGGGTTGCGGGTCGTGTTTCAGGAGTTATGAACTTTGAACTGCCGCTTTTTCAATAAAATTATTATACTTTATGGTTGCCGTATATATACCGCGTGAGCCTCAAGACCCCGCACCACGTTTCCAGAACATATCCTACCACCACCAGCAGCACTATAATAGCTTTCTTGTTTTTGTTTTTGGACCCCCTATGTATCGCAACAATTCAGTTATCACCATTCAGACTATAGTTCAACGCATATCTCCGCTATTCTTACCTCTGCGAATGAAATGCAAACTGGTGTGTCTACTCCTGAACTTGACCCGATCGTTCTTTACTGAAGGAAACTTTTCCTTTGACGGGGTTCCATTCCGAGTTGATATATTTTATTCCTCGACTAAGAATCAATCTTTTGTTCTTCTCGGCCACGGTAGTCAGTAGTGGCAAACAAGATTCCTACAACTACGAGCTCCAAATTTCTAGCGCCTCTACTGGGATAAACAGTGCGCCAAGTCTTCTCTTCACCTTTTTCCTTTACAATTTTATCGTTTTGAAATTCACATGGACTATTCAGAAGTCTCACTGTCGTCTTGAAACATTTGTTGTAACTTTCAAATTCCTCTTGGGTGGATGAATAAATCGATCGATGGATAGATGGATCTAAGTTATACGATATACAAGAACTACATTTAGGCTCAAGGCCTGGAGCAAATCATGGAAGAAGTTATATTGTAGTTGTAATTGTAATTGTTTATTGTTCGTAACATACAGTTAGTTATAGAACAAGTGTTCGAAAAATTGAGTCACCAATGATTTGTGAAAACTAATCAATACAAAAAACAATAAAATACAAGAGAAATAAATCAAACCATAACTACTCCTAACCCAGAAACCCAAATGACCAAAAAAAAATCATTCTAATTGCTACAAGCTCCCCTCAATTATCAGTTCCCTATATCTCAAGCATCTTCCCATGAGTCTGTGCACAGCCACAGCATGTTCATTTCCGATGCCACTCAGGAGGTCGTGTACGTCTGAAAGAAGTTATATCACACTACGAAAACAATACTTGCTATACGTCATCCGAAGCGAAACTCTACGATACGGTGAAAAAATAGGTACTAAATCAGTCCTTAGCCTCGTGGAAGGCGTCCTCAAAACCCCTTCATGCTGCCTCCAGGGTATTCTCGTCTCAGCTAGCGTGTCGGTGTATACAGTATATACAAGTCATGAATAGTAGTTTACAATACGAGTTGGCTGTTACATAAGTGGTTTTCAGACACGAAGCTGAAATTTGCAGAACGAGGGCGCAGCCCGAGTTCTGTGGGAGGCTGAGTGTCGGAAAGCATCTTGTGTAACAAGCCACGAGTGTTGTACAACATTTTACGTGTTTGTTCTATTGAAAATTGTGAAATTTTTGCAATTTTTTAGGTTATTTTGACAAGTGTCAACTTAAATACATAAACTGTAATATCCATATACAACTTATATAAAAGTCATTACATCTCATGTATTAACACAACAAACACGTAAATGATATTAAACTAAGTGAAAAAAAATATTGCTGATTATTACACACAACGCCCTTGATTATTAGACCTACAAGGATAATATTCACTTATCTAAATCCCACTGTCAATGGCAACGGAATAAAATGGATGTCAACAACAAAATCTGACAGCTGTCACTTCGGACTTCTTTTTTGTAATAATCACCAAAATATCACTCGTGCTCGAGGTTTCCCCAGATAATTTTGGCCAGGCGTTTCTCTCGGGCTGGTTGTCCCTAGATAAATGCCCTCCTCCTACGGAGTCCGGCATTTGTCGCTACAACCAGCACTCGCGATGGCCTGTCCAAAATTATCGTGAAAATCTAAGCACTTGTGATATAACTGTTGATTATTACATACAACGCCCTTGATTATTAGACCTACAAGGATAATATTCACTTTTCTAAATCCCACTGTCAATGACAACGGAATAAAATTGATGTAAGCAACAAAATCCGACAGCTGTCACTTCGGACTTCTTTTTTGTAATAATCACCAAAATATCACTCGTGCTCGAGATTCTCCTAGATGATTTTGGCCAGGCGTTTCCCTCGGGCTGGTTGTCCCGAGATAATTGCCCTCCTCCTACGGAGTCGGGCATTTATTGCTACAACCAGCACTCGCGATGGCCTGTCCAAAATTATCGTGAAAATCTAAGCACTTGTGATATTACTGTTGAATAAAAGTTGAGAAGATGAATGATGATATAACTGACTGACTAAATTAATAACAAAACCCAAAAAACGCATATTGAATAATGTACATGAACTGATCTTAAGTACGCTACAATCTGGTCAGCCGTACAATTATGACTGGGCAATATACCTACCCAGCTTGGGGTCCTGCCCTGGCATTTGTTGTGACAGCTGGCCTGCGTCACTGTGTGCAATAAATTGGAGAATTTCTAAGGAAAAAGTTGAAATTAATGACTCAAACCTGCACCTCATCGGAGCTGATTTGCGGAAACACTGTCGTGAGTACTTGCGTGCCCGCAATTGCGATTTTGATGCACTCAATTGATTAAAACAGCTTCGTGAAAACACCTAAAGTCGTTATCTGTGAAACCACACCATCGCGCTATCAGCAGCAGACAAAAAACACACAGACCCGTACTCGGAGAAATTCCGGGGGGGACCGCGACCGTCCACCGCGACATTTCTACCGCGCCACCCCAGTGCCCACTGGGGGCACTGGGCGTCGTCGATCTACAACCCCTGAACCCCTCCGACGGGGGAGAATCCAGCATGTCGCTGCAGCAAGGACCAAGACAACAACAGCAGTCGGAATCGCCATGGAAAATCGTTGAGAATCGCAAAAGAGGCCATGGTAGCCCAGAAGAAAAAACACGTCAAGTAAAACAAAAAAAAATTGATGAATACATTACTTCATCAATAGTTTCAAACAGGTACGCACCGCTTGAAACATTGAACGAGGAATCAACTACAGAAAACAAAAAAACAGTCGTAGCTGAAAAAGCACCGAAACCTGCTCCGTTTGTAGTACCTGACGTAAACGACCTATCTCTGCTGAGGAAAGATCTTGATACCATCTGTAAAGAAGACTATACACTCCAATTGATGTATAATAAACAAGTCAAAGTTCAGCCAAAATCATTAGACGCGCACGCCAAAATACTGGAATTCTTTACCGCAAGCAAGCAGTCATGTCACACATATCAGTTGAAAAAAGACAGGCTATTTAGAGTGGTACTGCGTGGCATGCATTACTCCTGCAGTTGTGACGAAATAAGGGCAGCCTTGGGGGACCTTGGACACGAAGTTGTTAATCTGACAAATGTTAGACACCGCGTCACAAAGGAACTGTTATCGTTATTCTATGTGAACCTTAAGCCAGCAGAAAACAACAAAAAGATATACGAAGTCCAATATCTATTGAATTCCAAAATCTCGTTTGAACCTCCATATAAAAAACGGGAAATACCTCAGTGTACACGCTGCCAATCATACGGACACACAAAATCCTATTGCTTTCGGAAGCCACGATGCGTGAAATGCGGACTTGACCACTTCACAACTGAGTGCAAAAAGTCGAAAGATACCCCTGCCAAATGCGCTCTATGCAGTGAACCACATCCTGCTAACTACAAGGGCTGCATGGTGTACAAGAACAAGCAACAACGCATGTTTCCAGCGTTGCGACCGAAACAGCTACAGCAACAAAACGCAGAGACTCCAAACGTTGAATCAAGCGGCACCTCAACATCAGCACCAAGAAGTTCAGCTAGACCTGGGGTATCGTTTGCACAGGCGTGCGAGGGTTCCCAGCAGCCGCAACAGACGAACAACTCAGGAAGTCAGCCACAAGATAATTCAAACATCTCTCGCCTGGAAAGTCTAATCAATAAATTCATGGAACGCATGGACCAAATGCTTTTTTTGATTACTGAGCTTGTCAAAAAAATTAAGTAATGTTAACGAACATAAAAATCGCAGTCTGGAACGCCAACGGATTAGCTCAGCATACCCTCGAGCTTAAACATTTCATTGCACAACACGACCTGGACATAATCCTAATATCCGAAACTCATTTCACCGTCAGAAGCTACATGAAGATACCCAAATACACCATATATCATACACGTCACCCAGATGGAACAGCTCACGGGGGAACAGCTCTCATTATACGAAATTCAATTAAACATCACGAAATCCCTGGATACAACACACACTACTTACAGGCCACAAGTGTAGTCATAAATGACTGGAGAGGACCCATCACCGTCTCGGCAATTTATTGTCCTCCTAAGCACATCATTCGACACGACAGTTTCTCTGAATTCTTTGATTCACTTGGAACTCGATTTGTCGCAGCGGGAGACTACAATGCAAAACATCAAATGTGGGGATCCAGACTTGCTACACCCCGTGGAAGAGAGCTCCTGAAAGCAATGAACAAAAATAACCTGCGCCATCTTTCTACCGGCCAACCCACATACTGGCCTACAGATCGAAACAAAACTCCGGATCTGATCGATTTTTGCGTCGTCAAGGGAGTGGCCGGTAACTACCTGAAGATCGAGTCTTGCCTGGATCTCTCCTCTGATCATTCGCCCCTCTTGGTGAGCCTGAGTGCTCAAGTAACACAAAAACCAAGAAATCCAACACTATCGTCTAGAAAAACCGACTGGCATCAATTCAGGGGCGAACTGGAGCGGGAGATTTCGCTGGACGTTTCTTTGAGGACGGCAGCGGACCTGGAGGAGGCAGTGGAATACTTAACAAGATCCATACAGCGAGCAGCATGGAACGCGACACCAGAACAATCCGAAACTTCAACATCATCGGACAAGTACCCCGAGAACATCAGAAGATTGGTAGCCATAAAAAGAAGAATCCGAAGAGAGTGGCAAAGAAATCGAGATCCCAGGTCTAAAACTCAGCTCAATAATACAACCAAAAAGTTGAGCGGCATGCTTCAGGAATATAAAGACCAATGCATCAAAAACTACCTCGAGATGCTATCACCAACGGAAGCTTCCAACTACAGCCTATGGAGAGCCACAAAAAAACTGAAGCAACCAACTCAAACGATCCCACCAATAAGGAAGAGAGATGGAACCTGGGCACGGAGCGACACGGAAAAAGCGGAGAGGTTTGCCGAACACCTTGGAGAAGTTTTTGCGCCCTTCCCTACACAGTCGGCGGATGAGGAAGCGGCAATCCAGCAATTTCTGAGGTCGCCTGGTCGAGAATTTCTCCCAATCAAACCAATAAAAATAAATGAACTCAAAACCGCGATGCGCAAACTCGACCAGAGAAAATCTCCAGGGTATGACCTCATCTCCGCTGGGGTCTTGAGAGAGCTGCCTACTAAAGCCCTGAAACTTATACTCTACATCTTCAATGCTGCTCTCAGGCTGGGCCACTTTCCATTCCAATGGAAGGTGGCACAGATTATCCTCATTCTGAAACCTGGGAAGACACCGGAGGCGGCCGCTTCCTACAGACCAATAAGTTTACTACCGGTGCTGTCAAAAGTGTTGGAGGGGTTGTTTTTGGCCCGGATGCGCCCTTTAATTGCTGGTGGTGGACTCATCCCGGACCATCAGTTCGGCTTCCGACGGGGGCACTCTGCTGTCGAGCAGGTACATAGAGTGGTAGATCACATATATCGAGATTTCGAGGCGGGAAGGAGCTGCTCGGCGGCATTTCTCGACGTATCACAGGCGTTCGACAGGGTGTGGCACGATGGTCTGCTCTTCAAAATCAAGAGACGGCTTCCGCACCAGTTCTTCAAATTCCTGGAATCATTCTTATCAGAGAGAACTTTCCAAGTGAGGATCCAGCAGCACCTCACAGACCTATACCCCGTGGGGTCGGGGGTTCCGCAGGGCAGCATTTTGGGGCCGGTTCTGTATGCCCTGTACACAGCTGATCTTCCCTCGATGGCCGGAGTCACCGTGGCGACTTACGCCGACGACACCGCAATCCTGGCATCGGATAGAAACCAGGCAGCTGCATCGCGGAGGCTGCAAAGTAGTCTGGATGAGGTGCAGAGGTGGATGCTGAAGTGGCGCATAACGGCGAACGCAACGAAGTCGACACATGTCACCTTTACATTGCGGCATGATGCTTGTCCACCGGTGACACTGGGAGGATGTCCTTTACCACAGGCAGACAGTGCAAAGTACCTGGGACTACACCTAGATAGACGGCTGACCTGGCAAAAACATGTCTGGACAAAGAGGAAACAGCTGGGTATAAGAGTGAGGCAGATGGACTGGCTGATCGGAAGAAGATCCAAGTTATCCATGGAAAACAAACTGATCTTGTACAAGGTGTCGCTAAAACCCATCTGGACTTACGGGATCCAGTTGTGGGGGTCTACATGTAACTCCAACATCGAGATACTGCAGAGATTTCAGTCAAAAACCCTAAGATCAATTTTGAATCCACCTTGGTATACAACAAACAAAGAAATCCACCAATATTTGGACATTGCAGAAGTCAACGCAGTGATAACAAGATTGAGCCAATCGTACATCAGTCGCCTGGACGGCCACCCGAATTCTCTAGCGAGGAATCTCTTGAGGGTCTCAGGGAACAGAAGACTTAAGAAGTGTAGACCGATGGACTTGCCTGCGCGATTTTTGTGATCCGCCGTTTCACGTTGAAGGGCTGTGTTGTCATCAAATCAACATAAATTCGCGTTTGTGTTGTGTCTGGGTTTTTGTTGGGTGCGTCAGTGGACGGACTCCATATCAAGTCATGTAAACTGTTTTATTTTATTTTGTTGTATTGTTTATTTTATATATACATAAGTTTTACTAAATATCTTTACCGATAGATTGTAAAATATTCCACAGCTGTCAAATAAAAAAAAAAAAAAAAAAAAAAAAAAGCTTGGGGTACTGAGGGGATTGAGCGCGAAGGGCTGAATGGACAGGGGGGTTCCGGATTCTACCTCAGCCAGCAGCTCAATTAATGGCAAAGTTTCAGACTTTGGCATTTTTCATAATTTGACAGATATAACCGGTAGGGAAATATTTTCAACTGGTCTAAATACAGTTTTTCAAAGGCTTTCAAATGACATATCGCAAGTCAAGTTCCGTGAGAAGTAGCTTCTGTCATTTTCTGATAGTGGCACTTCTATCTGACAGATGACAGCCAAAAACTAATCCGGTCATTCCAGAGCGAAACCATGTCTGGATACCTTTCAAATCGATCGGATCAACGTTTCGGCAGTTATCGTGGAAGGCACAGACAGACATACACACATACATATAATCAGTTTCACAACTTTCTGCATTAGAGCAAGCTATGGAAAAATTGTGTTGTGTTGGTACGAATGATACGATGACAAGGGGGTGCCAGCCAGTTGTCTACACGTGCAATTTTTAATGTGACACCTTGTCACCGTGTCGAGGTATCATATACGCGAAGTGAAAATTTTTGAACATACGCAAGGAATCGTGAGTTTCTTTGGAGTGTTTTGCAGTGTGTAGGATGAGGGACATTGTCTTTACAGGTTGGTGGGGGTCTGCCAAGGTTGTTACGTTTTTGGCGGCTACTAATGAATGATGTCGAAGATCGGCAGGATCTACTCGGATGAAAAGGCCCACCGAGCATTGCAGTAGTGAGTACTGGGTACCTACTCTAGCTCTAGCTCTAGCTCCAGCTCTATCTATTGGGGAGCTTGCGTCCACACGTACTTACGACGTAACGTAACTTTCAACGTAAAAATTGGCGAGTTGTTATCTGCAATTCTTTAGTTACAGGGGAGTTTTCACGTTATACGTTGCGTTACGTCGTACGTTCAATGAAATCGCAAACTCCTTATTATACCTACTGCAACAGCAAGCAAGGTATGAAGACATAAGCTGGCAGACAACACAGTGTACTTACCTACTCACTCAAGCAATCCTGGGGTGAGACTCCGTGTAGTCGCTATCGACAGTCGCTTCTAAGCGATAGTCGCTAAGCATAGGGAATTTACATGTACCTGCTCAAGGTCAGGTAGAAAGCGACTGTTGACAAAGAACACGGAGTCCCACTTCTGGGCGGCTTTCACCTGAATTCACCTGCACTAGCGTCTTTCAGCTAAGAATTGCAGCCCGCCACTCGTAATTACTACGGGCTTAGCGGCGCCACAGAAGGGCTTAGTTTGCAACCTAAGGGGATGTTTTGAATAAAACAAGTTTTTACATTTACCAGAACAACTGGCAACACTTCCTAACTACAAATTCACAAATACTGAGAGCGTCTCTCTAAACCGCTATATCTCTCGCCTGATGGCACCAAAAAGAAAGCGTACCCCCGTCTTTTCGGCAGAAGCCCGCGGCTCTCTCGACCGTCTTGCGCGGTGGTCAGTGCCGAGTATGGCTTAATAAAACCCCATGATCCTTCTATTAGTGGGGATGTAAAATAGAAAAATCTCCTCCTTATAGAAAACGCCACAAATGTAATACCGTGTATTTTTCTAATGATTAGTCGCCTGTATAAATATTTGAATAACACTCCCACACCAGCTGCCATGTAAATAAGTCCGTTTTCTGCTAAACGCGTGAACGAGCCGGCTTATTTCTTCAAATAAGTTGTAAAGCCAACCGTTTATAATGGACTTGAGCTGCGCGCATTCTCTAAATTATGTGCAAATGGCCATAATCTTTTGCACTAACGACCGGTGATATTTTAGGATTAATTTGTGTGTTATTCCTGTCCTCTTCTGTTTTAATTATGTCGGAGATTTAGAGAATGTTTTAATTTAATCTTCTCAGATTTTTCATTCATATTACTTATGATTATACATCGATTCAAAAATAAAGTAAAAAATGGAAATTTATGTGACAGCTATCCGGCCGGTTTCATTAGCACACGCTCGATGATCGCACATAAAATAGGTCTGTGCTAATATTTGATTTTCATGCGTGATCATTATGGCAGCGTATATCTGCATAATGCTATAATTTTATAGGTATCTGGCTGATTATACTGCAATATCAGATACAGGTTCCACTGGAATTATGCTGTGCTGATTTAGGAGCATGCTATAATCAAGCCTGCGGTGTTTACACTACTTGTCTTATAACTCATGTCACTATTTTTTTCTTTAATAATAATTGCGTGGGTGTCATTTGAAAGACTCAATCTACCTACCAGTCTGTCTTTTTTTTATACATCCAATTTGTTTTAAAATCTCATAAAATCATTCTCCTTGATGATAAACGCCTTGTTTGTGTATTATTGTCCTTATACGTTTACCCGTTTTAAAAATGTTGGCATGAAAGTTTGTCGTCATGCACTTAGTTATAAACCCAGTTGCAATAAAGATACAGCTTGAGATGTTGTCTTCAAAGGGATACTTAGATACACTTGTTTTCTTTATGGTAGCTTTATAATAATCTTGTAATCTTGTGTGTCACCAGTGTTACGTTTAATGACGTGCTAAGTTCTCTAATGGATCCTTGGAATATATAGCCTAAAAATAATAATGCACGGTTCTATCTAGAGCTATTTAAAACCACTTTGGACTGTATTACAGAATGCAGGTGACTTCTTATAACCATTGTATGTTGCCAAGCCCAAAGTTGTATTATCAAATGTGTCCATAAAATTGTTTATGAATAAGTAATACCTTGTCGCTAACTTGTTAGATCTAGGCAAACTTCCCCTCCATTGACTTGCCTCTATAGTCCCAATTTGTAGTTATACAGTACGTAATATACGTAAGTGCAAACTACATATTCGCTGTTTCTTGTTAGGTGTCCGTTTGTTTCACAATTGCAACACTACTGAATTATTTTAGTTTTGGAAGCCGAAAGGTAATGCAGCTTTATTGGAGTGATAGGTCTAGACTGATTAGGTTTCAAATCTCCAAAAGTCTTTACTTGGCTGTGGCTTATTCTTCCTTGTTTCTGTCCGCTTATTTTTCCTTGTTTATGTCCGCCGTAATGCATTTTCTGGCCGTTACATCATGCATCCGATGTGCGGAAGCCTTTACCTACCGGCACGTTAATAATTATGACCAGATGTGGAGAGAGACAGAGCACCAGAGGGAATAACAATGGTAACATTGTTTATGTACGTTCGGACAAATTAACGTTTGAAAATCGTAATACTACCTAGTTTATTGGTGTTATTATACCGGGCGTCTTTATATGAACGTGTAGCATAAAGCCATGTCCCCATAACAAGAACTATAAAATAATGGGAATAATGGGATAGATATGGAGACTTGGTTCGGGGCGGCAAGTGCGTGTGACAAGTGCGGGATGAGAAAGGACAGAGGACCCCGCGCAGAACGGAGAGAGCTCAACCCAAAACCAACAACTGCTGCTACTGCTGGTGCAAAGAGAATATGAAAGGGAAACGATGGGGAAGGAGAGGAAGCAGGCTTCGCCAAGATTGTACCGGCGATAAGACGGGCATTATGCATGCATTATTCTCATTACGATATCTGGTGACATCGTTTTGGAAGTTGGGGGTCCGCGCCGGTCCTTCTCTGTCAACCGCAATGGCATAGGCTGCCGTCCAACGCCGCTTCATTGCTGCTGCTTTGGGATGCCTGATATTGAAATTTAAGCTATGCCGGCTATTTTATTCGTTCCCTCATTCGATTTTTTGATATTGCGAAATTAATATCCCCTCTGGCTTAGCGTCATTTGCATGCCCTTGAATTTGATCGAACGCCATAAGAGGAAGATTTTAAAGTTTTCTTGCTGGTCTGATCCAATATCGTGGAACTCGGGGAGCTTTGTTACCATTAATTGAAAACGTCTTTCATTGATTGCTAACGGCGATTGCCGAGTAAATGCTGTTAGTTTTATGGAATTGCATTCGCTTGTAAGTTTTCACAGCTTCACGCATCGAAATATAAGAAACTAGACTGAAGTTTCTCTCAAATAACCTCCATCTGGACTTTGAAAATGAAGACGCTCACCCTAAACAAAATACAGGGTGTTTCATTGGTAATGTCCATTTTGTATACGCGTTACTTTTGACAGAGCGTCACCGTACACTTTCGTGGTACTAAAATAAATCTGCTTCATTTACCCTGGGTTGCACCAAAAAGTTTAATCATAAAATAGCTAATTAAGATTTTTCTCTGGTGAATTCCAGGTCAGTGCTAGTTAAGTGACCACAGGTACAAGCTGTTGTGAGCTACACATTTTTCCATAATCTTTTGTGTTTTTCATTGGTCACTATCCTTGAATTGATCAAAGCAAATGCTCAATTAACTATTGGTATGATTGAATTTTTTGTCCAACCGGGGTTAATTTTGTAGTTCAACGGGATCGCTCCAGTCGGGCTCATTCAAAGTCAAGTGAAATCAATCAGACTACATGGCAACATTTTGCACGGACACTCACCGAATTAGAATAAACTTTACTCTGCGGGGCTCAAGTGCAGGTACCCAAAACCAGGGTAGTCATTGTGCGACATCCATTGAGAAACTGTAGGTAGATTTATTGTGTGCCATAGAAGCTATTACTTGTGCACTTTTGTATGTACCCGCAAAGCATATAGGAGCTGACAGTTTATAATAACCCTTGTTGAAACTGACTTATTGACACTGAGGTCAAATGTCATTCATATAATCTCGATCCATAATCTCGAACACTGATGCATTAATGACATATCTGTAATAACTTTTTGATTTGTTTTCAAAATACATACTTCTTCGCGGCGGCGCGGCAGCTTCCAACCACTTTTGTCCATGAGAGGTCGTGGGCGGAGATCCTTTTTAATTTGGAAATCAAAACGTCGCAAGGAGCTAGGTCAAGGCAAGGAAATGATTCGATGCCACGGCATTTTTAGCTTTATCGACGTGGATTTTTTTGGGTTTGGACCATTTCTTATATACAGGCTGATTTTTTGAAAAGGACTCGCCCCAGATTTTTTGCCGCCAAATTTTTTCACAGAAAAACGCCGAAACAGATCTTGTGATACATCAAATTGAGGGTAATAAAATCCTCTTTCTGTCAAACATGTTTTGAAATGTTTTAAACCACCCCTAACTTTTCTCAAAAATTTTTCATTGTAATTAAAGGTAAGTTTTCCCTCTATTTACTGCCGATCCTTGAGAAATAGATTTCCCAGCAAAAACAAGTCGATTTTTATTTCGAAGGGAACGTCTAAGACAGGTATTGCCGAATTTTTATCTTCAACCCCTTCGCCTCCCAATTAGGAGAACTTTTGGAAAGGGTTAGAGGGTGTTTGAAAAACTTGAAATTATTTTTTACAAAAAGAGGATTTTATTACGTTCAGTCTGATGCAGCACAAGATAGATATTGCTATTCGAAATTTTAAAGTAGGGTAGGGTGGGGGCGAAGAGATTGAAGATAGAAATTTTGCGATACGTGTCTTAGATGCCTCCTTCGAAATAAGAATCGACCTGTTTCCGCTGGAGAATCTTTTTTCCAAAAATCGAGAGCTAACAGGAGAAAAGCTGTCCTTTAATTTACAATGAAAGAGTTTTAAGAAGGATTGAGGGGTGACTTGAAAAAAATAAAATATGTTTGACAGAAAGTGAATTTTATTACCTTCAATTTGATGCATCACAATATAGGTAGTGCCATTTGATATTTTAAAATAGAGTAGGGTGATAGGGACAAAGAGGTTGAAGATGAAAATTGGACAATGTGTGTCCTAGATGTCTCCCTCAAAATAAAAATCGACCTGTTTCGGCGTTTTCCTGGAAAAAAATTTGGCCGCAAGAAACCTGGAGTGGGTCCTTTTTTTCCTCTTCTTTCGAATCATGATCATAAGAATGAATTCAGGTTTAATCTCCAGTCACCATTTTACTGATGATATCTGTCTGATGGACACACTGTAAGACACCTTTTTTTTATAACAATTGGCCACAACAGTTGGTTGTGTTTTGTTTACCCTTGTGTGTAAATTATTGCACAGCTACTGATTACAAGGTGCATTTCTCTTTGTGACAAATAACAAAGCTGTCAGCATCCAAACGGTGAGTCTTCTCATAGTGCATATACTTATTTATTCACTGTAAATGATTATGCTTGTGTAAATAATTAAACATGAGAACCTCAGCATTGCTTATACAGAGTAGACGGTTGAGGTTTTGTCTGAACTAATACGCTACAAGGGCCTTGTGCGTTATTCCCTGGCCCTATTGTACGATGCGGGACAAGTTGTCGGCGCTAATACGCTACAGGGGCCTTTCGCGAGTATCCCCTGGCCTCATTGGACGATGCGGGATCAGCGAATGACCCTGTGTAGCTGGATCCAGGAGCCTTGTACGAGTATCCCCTGGCTTCATTGTACGAATCGACACAGGGTCAGGTTATTTGTATCGAAGGTGATCACCCGGCTAGACAAACCGAGAATGAATTATAATAACACTTGATACACGTGGTGTCGTATTTGGAATAAATGCCATTGCACTGTTGAAGGCACATTGCATTTTTCATTATCACGGTGTTTACTAACTCTGGCTGGGCCAAGTCGCGTATTCAGTAAAGCTGAGTGGAATATTGTTTTAGAGTCATATTGATTCATAACTGAGTTATTAATACTGAATTGACCTGAGGTCAACTCATGAGAGTAGCGTTATGCTCACACCCGTTTTCATCTTTTCAGAACTAGATGACCTTGACCACACCACCGCTTTCCACTTGCTTTCAAGATTGTCAGTTGGATTATGTCATCATTTGTAGAGTTGTCAATAATGAAACCAGACGTGAATTTTATTGATTGTTTCACTTTTCGTTTTGAGTAACTAGATGTTCTTCCGGCGTTTCCTGACCTACAGTAATTTATCGTCCTATACACTATGAAGCTCTAAACTCCAGTTTCGGGGAACTCATTGAACCTATAACCCAAGGTATTTATGAAGAGCTTTGAAGACAGTTCTTTCGTAGTTTTAGTTGACCATTTCCAGTGGTGGCGAGTTCTACTTTAATTACCATATCATGTTTTTTTTTTAAAGTCTGATGTTTCACTTTCTACCCTCGCAACTCTGCTGAGGCAAACTTACGAATATCGAGGTAAAATTTGACGTTTCCACTTAGAGTTGGTTGACAAACGATGAAAAAATGTAATCCCGTGCTTTTCCACAGCTGACTTATCAATTCCGCGAGAACAAAAATTACCCTTCGTAATCCACCATACGCATAAGAGTCTGAAACCCGTGAAACCCAAAGCATTGTCAACCACCCACAGGTATAAACATCACTAAAGTCTCGACTGAAGATGTCTATCAAACTAGAAACCATCAACTCCTTAGTGGCTACACTACCATTTAGCGGTACCTACCTACTAGAGACATTACAGGGCGTGAAGTGGCTATCGCTATTAGGGCATGGGGATGGCCGTTAAATACACTTCAGGGAGTTCATGCGTCATGAAAAATAAAACCCAGAACTGCTCTCTCAGGGAAGAGGACTGATTATTTTGAACCCCTGGAGATCAATTCCAATGATGTCTTCTATTTTCGTGTTAAATGAAGAAGTATAACAATAGAAAATGTGTCCACTTTTCATCAATTATTATTCCCAGCTCCATTTTATATACCTAATGTGAAAAAAGCGTTGTAAATATTTCACGGAGCGCTGCACCGCACTCATAAAATATGCACTACACATTACCACATCGTATTTACTGCATAAGGTGCGCTTTTATTAATATCTATCTGGCACGGGGCGAAAACTAAGAATAATATTCCAACAATTTCCAGAGCGCGCACAGAGCTCTCTCCACGGAACCCAATTTCTCATCGTTTGGATGCCAGGGTGAGATTTTTGGGTCAGTTTTTTTTTAGTTTTTTCGTTCTCTTTTCTTTATTTAAACGTCGAAATTGACTTCGTTAATCAAAAGCGATTCGATGGAATGGATGGAGCAGTCAGTCGCGAGCTCTTTCTGTCATTCTTCCATCACACAATTCCACTTATTAATCGGCACGGAGCGTTCGTTTATCAAGAGCAATCTGACAGTCTTCAAAGGCACGTGATGCTCAGGTGGGGTTGGGCAGGTGCGTTTCTCAAATTGAACCTCTTGCAGACAGGCAGATGAAATGTATGTTGATCCGATACGGCGGTGTACCCACGCAAATTATTATGCGTTCCCATTACGCCCTCCCTGCGTGTTGTCTTACATCTCTATCCCATTCGAAACTTTATTGAGGACTTGATTATTCCTCGAGAAAAATTTGTATGAGTAGTCATCGTTTGGTATTCGCAAAATTTATGGTTTCCACCTTTACATTGTCTTCAATCTAAAATGTTTATGGGATTGCAGCTGAGCTTAATCACATACCAGCGCGCCGGATGCTAAATCGAAACAATCTGCCATTTACGCCGTGGATACGCGAGGTTACCAATATAATTTTCTAAATAGCTGCTAAATACGTCGGTGTAATGAATCAAGCCATCCCAATCATTTCAGTTGAAGAGGCCCGCAGCACCCAATTAAACAATTACGCCGTTTCTACCGGCGAACTAGTATATTGCCGGATTATATTGTCAATTTTGCGAGCGCGCGAGTTGCGGAGAATTGCGTCGACGAACAAGTTGTTGAGACGATAATGGGTAGTACAAAACTACTGAATGTTTATCATTAAGTCCTTGAACTATAATGCAATCAGAGCAAAGTCCTGGGTGGGAGCAGTCTGGAGAGAACGTCTCATTAGTCTTAATCCTGCGTACGGCGCAGTCTTTTGTTGTGTTGCTCGCGCGAGAGCGCCCCGTACATGTTGAGGAGCAGATGAGGAGAATGAAGTCGCTAAAACTGTCCATTGTTGATAGGATCTGCCACCACGCGCCACACTTAATCCTATTACGATTATAAAGACTTGCCGGAATTGTGTGTTAAATCTGGCAAGGGTTCAGCCGAAATTCCCAAAACAAATTCAAGCGGCCGGGCCCCTCCACAGGATTTTTTGCGATGATGGCTCAGGATCACCCGAGCAAACACAAGCTTTTTCTCCCACCGGCCGCAAATCTACTTTTAACGCATCCAGAATTTGCTTGATGGCCATGCCTGATGATGTCTTTTTGTTTCAGAAGGTATCCACCTGCGCTCTCTTCTCTTTAATTAATGATTTGTGGTTGTTTATATTATACTCGCACTTGACATGCGAGCGGAAACGGAAACTCGTAAGGTGGGACATACGGGATGCGATGCACCATATTTCAAAATTGTCGTCATTTGAAACGAGCAGATATTAATGAGCATAATTATTTATTCTTAAATGGTACTGTTCCAGTTTTACGAGTAGTAGTAGCTGTGGTGAGTAGCAGAGCCGGAAAGGATACCTGATTATAGAGGTCGTTGGAACGGGAACTGTACAAATAAGGGCCTAAGTCTTGAGAATATTAATGATTGTGGCATACACCGAAAAATGTTGCTATAGTGCGTTCTACCCTACCGTGATTCTAGTCGGCTGTGAGATTTTGTTTCTTAGTTTCCAAATCTGGGATTTGAAAAATCTCTAGAACTTGGCAAAAGGGTCCTTGCATGAATTTTTATGTTGAGACGAATACTTCATAAAATCATTGAAAACGTTATCCACAATAATTTCCGCCCAAAAAAAATTCAAAAATATTGGCCCATCCTTTAAATAATGATCAAAGTTTGAATTTTTTTTTCGCGCCAAAAACGCGATCGCTTCTACAATGACTTTAAATGACCACGATGACGTCAGTCCGAGAGTTCTATTTTTTTTGCAAGTTTTTTTTCTTTGCGAGGTTGCAGCCCTGCGCCCTAGAACCCCGCGAAAATTCAAATCTTCATTATTTTACCCAAGGAGACTATTTTACCTATCAACTTGCTATTAACCTAAATCAGTCCCGAAAAATTCAAAATCACTGTAATTTCATTATATGTTTTTAATACCACAGTACCTGATCAAATTATCATAAATTCTATGTGCATTCCAAAACCTAATCGTGTTGAAAGCAAGGGTCCGTACTCCATAACTTCTCGCTAATTTCATTCCTGGAAAAAATCAGTAATGATTGTGCCATTATTTTAAACCATTCCTCGTCTTTACCTCTTCAACGGTGGATGTTCCAATCGGTCAACCCATCAACGTTCTAACCAATCCAACGGCACACCACTACATACATAAAATAATGACTCGATCACCTCTCTTCAAGACTCCAGCAAATTGTCCAAGTGCATAGAAATGACGCTGTCTCACCTTGTTCTTGTTCAAAAAATCACTTGGTGAAAAATGATCTCCACAAACAACGAACAACGGTTAGTACTACCATATACTACGTAGCGTCACTTGTCTGGCAAATATTCTTCCATATCCGTCGCAATTGGGGGTCCCTGGCGGAGCGAAAGAAAGTTTTGTTTGTTGCCTCCATGGCATAGCTGTTCCTTCCGGGGAACTCTTCTCTTGTCCTCCATGTAGCCCTCTATGGCTAAACAAAACAGACCTATTTCAATTTTGGGATGTAGCGCCTGTGTCAGCCAACCTTTACCTGTTAATATTGCAATTATTCCCGTACTCAGGATACCAGAACATACCACTGGAATACACCCACTTTTACTGTTACATCTCACAAAAAACTGACCTCACAGCGCTATAGTTAATGAAAGTATGAAAGCCGCGAACAGCGCCGTCGCCCTTTGCTCACGTGTCAGGGCCATCTCCAAGCTCGTGCTGCGCGCTTTTCAACCTGAACTGAGGTTCAACCCCACAGACGTCTGAGACGGTGACAGTGAAATATGTCAAACATTTAAAATTCGTAGTTGCAATCTGTTAGTGTAGAATCAAGTAGCCCCAACCCGGGGCACGATGACGTCATCCCGCAGCTGACACATCGGTGCATGGAAGTTGCATGCCTAGCCCGGGGCACGATGACGTCATCCCGCAGCTGACACATCGGTGCATGGAAGTTGCATGCCTAACAGTTTTTGTGTTTTAAATTTACAAAATAAAATAAGATATCAAGATTTTCGAAAAACCGTTTAGTCTTTGGTGTTATTTGGCTACCAAAGCATCATTAGAGTCAATAAAAAAAATCGCGCAAGGACCCTATTGCATTGATGTTCGAAAACTCAAACTTGACGGTGTCATAACTTGATAAAGTCTCATTCAAAACTGTAATTTTGATTGTCTGCCATGAAAAAAGACCGTGCACTGATATGAGTGTTAAATAAAAAAATTCTCTTCTTAATCGCTTATGGAAAAATCATAGGAGCCGCCACCTGTGACATTTCTGACACTGCTGAAAGTTTTGACAAAGCATCTGCTTGCTCTGACCCACATGGTAAAGTGAAAACTGCGCCCTTATCCTTAAATTTTTTTCATAAATGATGATGAAAAGGGTCTGGCTGCGCGAAGACCCAATTTTCCCAAAATCTTGAGTTGTTCTTGCTTTTGCTTTTTTACCACCTCTGCCACCATAACGGAGAGCTCTTAGGACTACCGCACGTAGATACATCTTTGAATAATAGCCCAGGCGAAACCGAAATAAATTATAGAAAATCTAAAATTTTGAGGATCTCTTCAGAAGTTCAGAATGGAGTATAAATACTAAAATAAATTAATAAATAAATAAATACTAAATAATAAATAAATAAAATAAAAATTTTTTTTGATTGAAATGGAAACTTTATTGAAAAATAATGTACCCGTGTTTTTTTATTCGGTCAAAAATCGTATGAGCGCAATGAATAAATAACATCAACTAGTTCTGACGTCACAGCGAGTCACCGCCTATACTGCCTGTGTAAATGACGTCAGAAATAGGCAGAATATAGGATATTCATTTATTTATTGCGGCCAAACGATACGATTTTTGGCTAAATGAAACAATACGGGTCAGTTATTTTTCAATATAGTTTTTGATTCCATCGAAAAAAGAGAATGTTTTTGAAAGTATAATACTCTATTTGATGGGGAACAACATACTAAAAGTCCCATATGTCCGAGGCTTGGCATTTTTTCTGTGGGAGGTCAAAGGTACAAGAAGTTACCATTTTTGAAGTCGTTGCTTTCTTCATACTTTTTTTATTGAACCCTATATTTTCAAGGTCGAGGAACCTAATGCAATAAGTTCCCAGAAAGTGTAATGCACCAGTGGCGTACCAGACGACTGCGAAGGGTCCGAGGTGCGATTTTCCACAAAGTTGTATGGTAAACCGTGACTAACACCTTTTTTGACATGTTTGATATCATTTCCAACTGAATCGCACTCTCTGATTCGAAAAATAAGTAGAATAGAGTAGGTGTAAAATAAAGTAAGTATAAAATAAGTATCAGTCATCTCTCCAAATTGAAGATAATCATGTAGGTAGTGAGAAACGAACAAGTGTCTAGAAAGTGCCTAGAAGATTATGCCTATTTATTCTAAGCTTATTGAAATATCGATATACAGCTCTATTTGTATGCGGTAGTAAGGTGAGGACGTCACTGACCCGCGGCGCAAAAAAATCACCAATCCCGGTGCATTCTTCGCGAAGCGACCGGCGGCGCCGCGGATGGATGAAGACGAATCTCGAACTTATTCCTAGTTTATGGCACTAATAAATTTACCTAGAAATAACATGTAAGCTGTCTGGTGGTGTTTTAACGATAGAACATGCATGCCTGAACTGCAGGCTGTACTTCCGGCGAGCAGATTTGTCTAAATCAAACACGAAATGTAACTGAACGTGTCCAATTTGTTGCGCGCCGCGTGATAGACTCCGATCACGTATAGGTATCCCTTAAATCGTGCGCCGTAGTTCACCGGGCGATGTAAATGCAGCCAAGATCATGAAAGTATAAAGCAGAATTATTTATGTGCGTTGCAAAGTGCAGCCCGTCGTTATTAAAATGTGCTACGTGAATTCTTCATCAGAAAGTAGTGGTTGAAAACAGAAAAAGGAGATAGAAGCTAAGCCCTGGTCTAAAACACAAAATTAATTTTTGCTTCGTCCAACGATGCGATGGTGCAAACAGATAATGCAGTTCAGCATAAATCACCCCCCAAGATAATTGCTGGGGCCGAGAGGAGTTGCGGTGGTAGAATACACGCTATTTTGGAATATACGCTTCCGACCCTTTCCTTTAGCGGTTTCACTTAAATGGAACTTTTTGGTCTTTTCTTCGTAGAAGATCTTGTGGTGAGTATAGTGATGATACGCCACCTTCCCTTGACATTTCATTTGTTTTGCCTGTGTGTGATCGTTTAAACCCTTCGTTGTGTCCGCTTTTGTCAGGAGTGAAACGACCCGAGGGGGACGAAGGTGAAGTTCAATGAAACACGCTCATTGCATTTTCATGGCTCTTTCCGCAAAACATTCAACATGTGACTGACAGAATGGTCAAAATTAACAAAAACAATGCAACAAAATATGTCAAACTGTTGAGCAAAGAAAAGAGAGAGTGACAGACTCGAGAAATAAGCACTCAGTGAAAGAACCCGGCAAAGAAACCCCTGAGTATTGCCTGAAGAAAATGACTCTCAAATATGTTAGGACAATATGTAAAACTCACTGATACTTTACTTCCCCTTCCTCAAGTAGCAAAGCAGTGCAAAACAACGCAAAGTAACGCACCACAAAAGTACGCCAAACTTACACAGACACTCAAAAGGCAACAACTGAAGACATGTTAGTAGACAGGGCATAATAAACAACTACAAAAATAATACAAAATACTACAACTACACAACGTGGGTAATTCTGTTGCGAACCTGTACTCGAGGACCCTGTAAGAGAACCTATCCCACAAAAGCTAACATGTGCCTCGTTACGCGAGTCGCAAGCGACTAAGATATAACCAGTCTTCCATATCTACCATGGCAGACCCTGTCACTCCCTGGCAGGTAACTTCAAATCCTCTCATAGCAAACAAAACAAAATAAATGAACATGACTCCCAAACAAACGGTACCATACAACCTGCTTGGAGGGTAAAAGCTTCTGATACATAGGCAAAAAATGAACATTGTAAAACGATCAATTTTAGGCTAAGCAGAAGCGGTTGATAGTACAGGAACGATTGTCACGGTATTCGAGAAAATATATGTAAAATAGGTACACCAAGGTTTAGTCATACACGCAAGCGCCATTTGCAAAGTAACAGTGAGTGATGAAATGGAAATATTTGAGAACCACAACAGGTGAAGGGCACGAAATATTGATAAAAAAGTATATATTAATATTTTCACATAAAAATGGAATATTAGTGAAAATAGCGCAGACAAAAATATAGAAAATGTTCAAAAATGAGCATCTAAATCAAATTACACATAAAATTACGGAAATGATTATACAAGGACTGAATGTGTCGTGCGTGGTTTTCAAGTAACAAAATTAGTGCAATAACAAAGACGTCCTTTCAATTGAATTCCGCCGTAAATAGGTAGATCACACCGACAGTCTTCCAAAAAAGGACCCACTACACAAGTAATTTGAAAACAGTAACAATCAATGTAGGTACTTACAAAATTAAATGCAGGGAAAAAACAAACACAACGTGACCCTTCAAGAAACTGCACGCGTCTCCCTGCAGGTATAGTTTTCTTATCTTCGTGTGCCTGCAGACGGCACCCCCATTCAAGTAATAAAAAATGTTCTCGCGCGACCTGTAAACAGTCTTCGAGCGGGTGGCAAAAGAGCTGAATTTTCCCAAACGTGTCCGCTCAAAACTGCCCGACGTACATGTGTTAACAAGAAGAATACATGCTCGCATTTCGTCCCAGTCTCGAGCACATATAAAAAAGGGGAATTTTTAAAATTATTGCATGGACGGCGCAGCGCTTGTATTTAATTTATTTTTCAAATCAACCCAGAATCCCACAGCATTTCACATCTAATTGCGTTCGTTTTTGTTTCAGGTGAGTGTCGAGGAGCACGCATCGCAACGGCCTGATGTTCTCGCTCCAGGTTGCACGGTTGTATTTTCAAATTTATGATTTTCGGATAAAATACGTTGTGTGGTGAACACCACGATAAACCACCATGGAGAGAACAATGCGGGCAGCGTCGTTCGACATCAAGAACATCAAGCTCAATAATTGTGATATGACCTACAATTAACCCGATTGAATCACGGAATATATTCACATTCACGCGGCTCCGGGATTTAAATTAATAAATCAGATAGACGTGCACGGGACCCGAATCACAATGGAGAAGCGCAGCGTCGATTGTGTAAACTAATCCGGCACGCAAGTTGCTCTGCCAATTTAATTTATTATGTCAATGTGACTCGATACGTCCCTGCGCGGCCAAAGATAACGCACGGGTAGAGTTCGAGTTCTAGAGGGTAGGTTCCAGACCTCACCGAAAATGTTTTACGCCGGTTGACTACTGTAACTGTATCCCAGTCTTCATTCTAATCCCACTTGAAAGTAAACCCTTGAGTAAATTTAGTGGATTACTAGACCAGTTTTCAATTGAAGTCAGACAGCAAACATCACCAAGTTGGATGCTTGTGACTTCTGATCTGGATGACGAACTTAAAAAATTCTTTCGCTGAAAGAATTGTTCAATCCCCAATCTCCCCCAATCTTCGACAATGACCTTGTCATATCACTTATTATTATGGTCTTCCAACGTGTCAAAGTAGACAGGGAGCTGTACGGGGAGCACGCCGTCTAGTTTACGAATTTCGTATACTTGCGTATTATTATCTATTGTATAAACTGGCGTATTGTTATTCGTCTTGGCCTCGGTCTTTGCAATTGCGGAAACGACCGTAAAAAGTCATGCCCGTAGATGAAGGCCGTCATAGTGTTGTAATTTCAGCGATGAAGGGGGAAGATGCAGATATATTATGCTAGACAAAGACAAGGAAGATACGACACTTTACACAAGGCCGAGGGTTTTCGTATTTGTACGGAGCGAATGTTAGCTTGCGGGCTGTGCATAGGCACGGCTGTGGGTGTGATATGCAAGGGGCAGAAGACGCAAGGGATTGGGCGATATTTACTATTTTCGAAACATGAAAGTGGCGTGCTAGTGAAATTCGTATATGAACAAGAACTTCGTAACCGACTGACGGCGTTCTTCCACCACTGGTGCCTCAAAACTTATATAAGGTACATGATTTCAACCCTGTATGTCTAATATGCGTTGATAAGGTTGGTCAAAATTGCTTTGTCTTACATGCCAGCCTTAGGCTGGTATGAGCTTGTCAATTTTCGAATAAATGGCCAAAAATTTACGCCATTAGTACATGATAAAACCAACTGGATTTTGTGTGAAAACATCCCCTTAATCAAAAATCTGGCCTGGCCGTAAGACAAAATTTTTGGGGTCTTTCGGTCCATAAGACAAATTTGAAATTTTGAAAAAAGGACCAAAATTCATCAATTTTTTCACAGGCGTTTTGTTGACTAACCCACTAAGCGTGATATATATTTGAAATCAGAATGAAAGACCGAATTGATTTCCATGTGTTCCAAATACATGGTGTACGATTTGAGAAAAAAATTTCGATGTTACACCCTGTAACCGATGTACCGTTGAAAAATTTTGTGGACAGATTCGAAACGTACGTAAAAAATCACGTACGAATCGCTTTTCATTCCTGAAATCATCAAAAGAGAAGTCTCCAGGAGGAGGTAAATTTTGCCTCTTTTTGAAAATTTCAAACTTGTGTTATGGACCGAGAGCCCTCAAAAATTTTGCCTCATGACCCGATTTTTGATTAGGGGATATAATGTAAAACCAATCAACCAACTCTGACCATCGAAGTAAAAAAAAAAATTTGTTTCAAAATATTGACAAATATTCAGTTATATGCAAAAATATGGACTAAATATGCGGCTATATGCGATTATATTGACTATCAATTTGTATGCAGTTAAAACTCAAAGTAATAAATTACATGCGAAATAAAACTTGGTATTTAGGTTCCTTATAGATGGAAACGTCAAGCTGCAAGTCGACAGTTGCATCCAACTTAGCGAATAGAACATGTAAAAAATTATAAATCCGCTCTCTACTTATGACGTAAGTTTTAAGGCACCAGCTCTCTGTCCATGAGGTAAACATAGAAGCCTTGAATGGACGAACAGTGAACATCTTCGCAGAATATTGAAATGTATCCCCACATCTTTTACGCTTTGAATATGTTAACGAAATGGAATTGCACAAAAAGAAACCATTGTGAGTACATTTGCTGTTTAATGCAAATAGCAGCCAATAAATTCCGTGCGTCTTGACCTTTTCCCTCGCCCGCCCCTCGCCGACGCCCATGGCTCAGCTCATATTTGAGCAAAAATCACGGAGAGCAATACAAATCATTTTGGAACGCTTCATAAATTTATGCACATGTACCGATCGTAAATCCCGACATACGGGCGGTCTTCAGCGAATTGGACAAGAATTTTCGCAGCACTGACTGGCGCTGGTGGGTTGAGTGTGCAGTAGTAAACAATGTGGCAAACGTCCAGTGCGTTTTTGAGAGTAATTATCGGTCCACAGTGGTCCAGAGTCCATCAGTCATGAAGTTATCTCCATTTGACCGTTGTAGAACTGTGATACCATTGAATCTTAAAGCTGGAAGTCAAGTCAAGGATATAGGCGCTCGCACTTTAGCATCTAGGCAAAATGCAGAGATGCAAGAATGGATCTGTTATAGAATCATTACGGTGGAATTTCTTTGGTAGCACGCGAGCTCTACGCGAGCTCCATTTGATTTAGTTGCCAGTGTCGTCTCAAGATGACTGAGGAGGAGGACGCGCGCAAAAAATCGCACCCCGGAATTCCAATCAAACGCCGCTTGAATATTAAGATGGGCCCAGGAACAAACGGACTATTAAAGCGAAAATTCAAGCCCTGAGCCAAATGCAAAACGTTCCAGCCTCCTGCGCCTACCAACGCAAACATAAATAATGCGATTAGACACACAATTCGGTCGTTTCCATCCAGCTGCACAGTTGTTCTCAAGTAGGTGTTCAAATCTGTTACAATCCGTCATAGGAGCGACACATAATCTTGGATATCCCAGCGCCGGTGGCGCCATTTGTTTCCTGTTATGTCATTAAATAGCTACCGGAATACCTTAGGCAGAATTTTCGTGCGAGTCTCTACACCACCGAGAGAAGCCTTTGAGGGAACAGCTTGGGAGAGTGGGAAGCTTGCAGACCGTGTCGTCCTCCAAGCGGAATATTTTAATGCATAGCTGGAGGATTGTAGAGGATAATCTACATTCGCTTCGCATTTTTGTATCCGTACCTAAACTGTCCTACACTGCGCATTGATCGGCGTTTTTTTCTTCTTCTGTAGGTATAATCAGTTCTCAAGAGAAATCCTAATGACCGGTCGCGTGGCAAAGACAAAGCGAGGAAGGATTGAGAGCGAGAAAGCAATAATCCTCACCTGAAATTTTAACGGGGACTCCGCCGGGAGATCCTTATCCAGCCGGCAGCGGTGCTGGCAAATCGGATTTTGCTAAGCGATTCCGTATAGTAGTCAAAATTGGAACATCACTTACTACCTGCCTATAATATATCTGCTGCATACCCGATAGCGCGCGGATATCTAGATTAGGTATATACCCCAGTTCTGATCAAATTTCGTATGTTCGATTTCCCAGTGAAGAAATGTGTGTGCTCAAATTTGTAGCTGGCATATGCGCTCGTTCAACTCCGTACGAAAACACAGAACGGATATGTGATATGTATGAATGGTTTGTGTAACTAAATATTTCGACTTTTTTTCAACAGTAGGTAGCTATTGATTTCTGATGTACCTACCTCAATCGCTGTACGAAATAAAAACGCAAAAATGCAAAATTTCTTACTTACTTCAACTCTCGGATTGATATTATGTAGACAAACAATAATTCCACTCGGATTAAACTCAGACCTGTCTGAATTGCAACACTACCATCGTGACGAAGCTGCAGCAGCTTTCTATAAGAGTGAGCCCCAAAGATAGTTTTTCTATTTTGCGTTCATAAGAAAGTCATTACGATACGCAAATGACGTCATTCGCGTATCGTAAGAAGCTCCATTTCGATACGCATTTTTTTACCCCCAAATGTTGGCAATATCAGCGGGTATGACATCGACAAGACAGAACTCACTGACAGAAGAGACAGCTTAGGTGACATTACTTCGCAGAAGGGGTTTATTTCAGAAAAATACGGCTCATTTCTAATGATAAACTGTGCTTTCACCATCAAGAGCAATTCCCAACAATTTTGTTAGCAGAGGCACATATTTTACAGCTTTTAATTGAAAAAAGCATGGAATAGTTGCAAAATAGAAGAAATTGTATGTAACACACGTTTTATTAGACCTATTGTCACACTCGTCAATTGAATCACTCGTCGCGTGTGACAATACGATGTCTTATAAAACTGGTATTATAATATACTATTTTATTAAATTGCTTCCGAAAGTACACTTTCTCAGCTGTAATTGAGTAATCGTCAATTGTATTCAAGAAATTTCTATAATTTTTGTGGTTCAGATTTTTTTGATTGAATTTCAGAAAGCTTCAATTGTAATTCAGATTTTTTTTGATTCAATTCTAGAAAGTGTCATTTGTAACTCATTTGCGAATCAGTCTAGAGATAGCCCAGGCTTTTTAGCATTTAACATGAAACAAATTAATCCACGTGCAATCTTCACGGTATCGTACCCACTGAACCTTACTAAACAACATACTAAAAGTCCCCAACTTTTCTCCGTGTGCGTCATAATTTTTGAGGGGAGGGGGTCAAAATTTTCATTAAAAAAATTCTAGGACTAAAGTAATCTAGTCAGTGGCTTCAAATTTATCATATTTGGATACATTGGGTTATAAGTGAAACTTATCGACAAACTAGATGTCTATGGTCCCCGTGAGGGGAGCTCGGGAGGGGGGCAATTGGTGACCTATGCAAGAAATTTGGTTTTTAATAATATTGAGACAATACTGGCATGTTGGGTATCGTTTCCCACTAAACCTGACCTTGCAAATCCGATTATGACATTTAAATTTCGTTTAAAAAATCTTTTGAGCATATTTTGGCAGAAGAACGTGATTTTGGGACCAAAATAAAGCCGGATTTTCAATTTGAGTTATTTTTGCATTTGATGGAATAATCATTTGGATTTAAGATTGGATGAATTATATGGACTTTTCTGCATAAGACTATCATATCATAAACGCGACGTAAGTGGTTACAAGGTGAGAAAAATTATTTATTGAAAAAAATGTCGAAGTCCTAAATGTCACTCAAAAATATCTCCGCGCAGTTGAAAAAAATGTATTGTAGCTGTAATATGACTTTGATTTCATCTTTCAAGATTTCTTCTTGTAGCCAAAACAATTCTCTAGCTTCCAAAAAAAGAGCACTCCACATTACAATAATAATAATATAACAACAGCAACTTTCCCGCGGGTATAGTCACATTTTTCAGTTTCAAGCTGGCTTACACTGAACATCAAACCAACTCGATTTTATAGTATTCAAGAGATGATAATTATGTCGAATGCCTGATGTAAATGCGTGAAATAGTTGCAGTTATCGATCCTATTTGAAATTTCGAACATTGATGTATTCAACGTGAAAATATCTTAAATTAAAAATCCACAATTTTCAAGAGCAAATTATCATTTTTTTCAATCAAAAATGCTCACAATCTTTTCAAATCAGAGCTTCAACATTGTATTTACATATCAATAATGTATTGGAAGTCTAGCACAGCACAGGAAGATTTCAATAGCCATGCTCTGCAAAAAATATCAAATTATTATTATTATAATCTCAAGTTCACTAGTAGTAAAAAAAAATCGCATCTAGCCCACCATTCGTACTCTTAGCTTATTTTGCCCAATATTAGTTTCGTTAAAAACTCGTCTATTGATTTCCAAACAATGAATCGATAGTTACCTCGAATACCTACCGATAGTAAGTACCTATACCCATCTAAAATAATAGCAAAGTTATCTAGCACCTAAAGGGACTAAATACATACCTAAGTTTATAAAAATAACAGATCACAGATCGTCCTCAGGGTCATACTCAACAAGGTGGGGTGGATTCTCACATGTTATGCCCCTACAGAACTTACACATCTGCGAACAAAACAAGGAAGATCGCCTGCATCTACATTTTAGACCGCAGTTCTTCTTGCAGTTGTAAGACACTATCTTCGAAAGAGTCTCCAGAGCTGGAGGAAGATGCGTCTTGACCCCCGTCAACCAACTACACGTGGGTGCTCCCGCGTAGCCCACCGTGTTGTTTGTTTACACCTAGAGTACCTTAGCTATTATTATCTAGCGAAAACCCGAGGTTAATCCGAGGTCTAGGAGCCGCGATATTGCGTGGAATGACAGACGGACGGACGAATGATAAAATAAAATATCTTTGTTGTTTGTACATCTGGAGTACCTAAGCTATCATCTAGCAAAAGCCCAAGCGCAATCCGAAGTTTAGTAGCTGAGATATTGCCGGACACTGCAGACGGCAATAACAAGAACAAACTATAAGCGCTACAAGTAGTAGCGCTAAAACCATAGAGGAAAATTGCAAAACTGGACCTAGTACCTACTCATACGAGTACTACCAGACCAGATTTAGTCTGTACGATGCTGTGCATATTGAACGTAGGATCAATTATTACAGATCAAAGTCTAGGTTAATAATGTTGACGTGATTTTCCCCATATAATGCGTTTGACGTAACTTCATAGAATCCTTATTGGAATTGCTGGACAATTCACAATGGAGCTAAAAGATACGTCATTTTGAAGCTAAAACTGTAGGGAATCTACTGCATATAATAATACCAAGTGATGTTCAGTGGTCGATGCAAAAGTAGAATGTTAACTGAAGCATAAGAAAAAAACACGAAAAAAGTGTCATTATCAGGAAATTTAGTCTGTTAGTGTATAATTTTGGACAAAAGCTATCCCATATCATTCACTTTGATTCATTATCTTTCATTCAAGACCAAGATAAGAGAAATCGATTGGGTGGTTGAGAACTAGGAGCCTTTTTAAGCGGAAAGTGCATTTTGAGGTGTCTTCATCTTTGCCTGTCAAAAAAACAATGACGCACACGGGGGAAAGTTGGGGACTTTTTGTATGTTATACAGCAAAGTCTAGTAAACCCAAAACTGAAGAGATTGACCGTGTTTTAATTTGTTTCATGTTTTGCCGTTTTTTCGACCAAAAAGCCTGGGCTAAGATTCAAAGGGGTAATTCAGCCAGTATTTTGGCGACCTTCGACAATGGTCCTGGATTGGACGAGGTCTTGTATTTATAATTCTGGTGTTCTCTTTTACGCATTATTTATAATTATGATTCTACAATCTCTTCACATCTTCAATATAATCTTGTATTCTCCTTTTTGTAACTCAGAAAGCGTCAGTTCATTTTTATAAAGCATCAAATTGTGGTTCATAAAGTTAAGCCTGCAATTCTGAATTCAGGAAGCAACATTACCTATATTTATTAGTCAGTCTCAGAAGTCCCCCAGATAGGTTCCATTGCCTCAAGCCCAAAAATCAATTAACATAAAGAAAATGCCTACTTTTATGATAAAAGCATTGAACGGAAAATTCATCTGCTGGTCGGTCTACCTGAAGGAAACGTGTATCATGCATACTTGAAGCAAGCGTTGCGTTTAGGCCCATAGCTTATAGAGTTTTTTCCACTCCTTACGATCATTTGCCTTCTCCCGCCACAAATTGGCTGCCAAAAACGGCATGCGATGACAACGATTGCTTACCATTGCCTTTGTTATGCCGTGTTGATGCTCTTGGCAGTTCAGTTGTTATGTCATGACTCATCACAATCCGCTTCTGAGTCATTCCATGTCAAAACGGTCACTTTTTCTGCACTCATGGTGACAGATTTCCATAAATTTTGGATATGTTGTAGAGACACGAAAATAAGTATTCGTCGGTTTTTTTATATTTGTTTTGTCGGATTTACAATTTTTTTCAAATTTTTCACTTTTGACTTGCATCCTACTCTGAGAAAAATCATAGCTCTTCAGTCCAATGTCCGATCTTGAAGATTTTTGTTTTGATTCAACCATAGAAAATAAGGAATTTTGGACATTGCACTTTTTTTGACAGTTCTTGGAGAAAAGTATGAAAAGCTACTTTTCCGAAAAAAAAAACGGTATACTGAAAAATAGTACATCTTCGATTTTCCCAATTTTTCGATATATTGTTCTCTGAACTTTTCTGAATCGATAAGTAATGGCCGCTAGATAGACATTGCCCAAAAACCCACAGAATGAATGTTTCGAGCTATCCGCGCGCAAGCTGATTCGGCGCTCTGGAGTCCAGTTAAATGAGGCAATTTTTATGCTGAAGTTTGAAACTAAATAGGGGGCCGATAAAAAAAATATGGCAATGTAGAGGATGAAAAACTGAATTAGAAAAACCAAAGTTTTATTCAAACCGAGCGCTGCGATCTTTCTTCTGAAACGGTGAGAGAACGGTGAGAGATGTGTGAAAAGTGTAAGGGACAAAGTTGTGGGGAATTCAATAATCTACAGAAAAGTCCAGGGGGACATATGCCTAACTCCTTCAGTTTAACTGTTAATGGCGGTCAAAGTTGCGCACCGGTGCAGTAAAGTGGAAAACCTGTTCGCGTGACATTCCTCCTTGAATGCTGCGAGAATGGCTAGACCACGAGTGGCTAGACATATCCGAAAATTGTGAGTGACAAAGTTCGGTCAAGCATTTAGTTTTTCTAATTTAGCCGTAAGTTTTCCAAAGAGAACCACTTCATCAACAAGATTATCGCGCATCTTCGAACGTGGATCACGACTGAACTAAATATATAGAAGAGGCTTCGACTCGAACATTTTCTAGTGAATCATTCAATTTTCTACAACTTCATCGCTCCCAATTGTTTGATATCTTTGATTCATTCAAGGAGAAATATCACGCGTATTACTGTGTTTGACCGCGATTAAGGGTTAAACTGAAGAACTCTGTCCCTTACTTTTTTTCACACATCTTTCACTGGTCTCTCTCCGTTCGAGAAGAAAGATCGCGGCGCAGGGTCTTTTATTTTCTCCATTTCTTTCCACCGGGGTGGTTGGAAATGAAACTTTGTTTTTTTAATTCAGTTTTTCATTCTCCACATTGTCATATTTTTTTTCATTGAGCCCCTAATTTGTTCCAACTTCAGCATACAAATCACCTCATTTTACTGGACTCCTGAGCGCCGAATGAGCTTGAGCGGCTCACTTAAAAACTTATTTTGTGGGTTTTTGGGCAGTGTCCATGCTGGCGACTATCACTTATCGATTCAGAGAAGTTCAGAGAACAATGTACCAAAGAATTGGAAAAATCAAAGATGTACCATTTCCGTGGTATTCCGTATACCGTTTTCCTTTTGGAAAAGTGACTTTCCATACTTTTCTTCAACATCTGTCAAAAAAAGTGCATTGTCCAAAGTTCCTCATCTTTTGTGGTTGAATCTAGACAAAAATCTGCAACATCGGACATTGGATTGAATAAGAGCTATGATTTTTCTCAGAATAGGATGCAAGTCAAAAGTGAAAAATTAAAAAAAATTGAATGTAACTCCGAAAAAAAATTCATGAAAGAAAAGGTGAATACGGGTCGACTTATTTTCATGTCTCTACAACATTTATCCAAAATTCATGGAAATCCGTCCCCATGAGTCGAGGAAGTGATCGTTTTGGCATATAGAATGACTCTTTTGGCAACCGTCTTGTGGCGGGAAAAATCTAGATCTGGATCGCCAACTCACAAGAAAATATCTGCCTAGATATAGTAGGTTCACTTGTACTGTGACTCTAGTTGGCTGGGTAAATTTTCCACTTTAGCATTGTAGGCTTGCCGCCTTTTTCACCTGGTGTGACATTGACTTCTCTGGAAATAAAGTTATATTTCTTATCAAATTGATATTAAAATCTTGGAAAACTGACCTGGTCATACATGGAAGTGCGACTAGGGGGACGCAGAGCTCTGTTACTGTCATGTAGACACCAAAAGAGCACGGGGTGGCCGCAAATCTAAGTCATCGTGACGGCGGCCCATCCAGGGTCGACAAAAACTCGTCCCGGGAAGCCCCAAAACGAAAGCAAATTGCAAATTGGAGGTACTAACATCAATTTCGGTCCAATACGCAACTTTGAGCGGCTGGGTTTTTTGAAATTTGGTTCAATTTACTTTGTACACGTAAATTCTTTTGCCAATGATAGACTGCACGGCGATCCTTGTATCGACTATATTTCTTCAGAGTTTAACGTGTATTTTTGACTGGAAGAGGCGAAAGGGTTGATGATTCCATGTGGCCCCTTTTTTGGACGAAGGGCATTGTATACTCTAATTTGAAGCATCGAAAGTTGAACCGGCTTCGAGAGGTTAAAAATATTTTTGACAACTGTGAAATGTCAAGCCTCTTTAGATTTATTTGTTCATTGGCGAGAGTTAAAAACAGGTCGAAAAACGGCGGCATTTCCCAATAAAATGGAAAAAAGCGTCCCGTCCCGCAAAAATGTTCCGGCTATCTGCAAAGGAAATACGCAAAAAATGTGTTTTAAAACTGGTCCGGCCAGAGCAGCCAGCTGCAAAGTTTTGGGGATTTCTATATTTCACATTTTTGAAACTTAGAAACAAAATCTCACAGCCGACTAGAATCACGGTTCATAGGAACATAGTATGTATATCAGACTTTGAAACAAAAACCGCTTTCAGGGCTTCATTGAATACCAATGGAACGCAGTGAAGTGCGAACAATAACTTTTTTTCTGTAAATACCATTATTCGGCATATAGGTGACGTGCAATAATTAATTGTACTCAAGGTTGGGATGTTGGTCCAGAAAGTGATTGGTATGGAAATACTATTTTTTGTTTTTTGCTTCTTGTAAGTTGTCTCTATCAACTCTATTTCAACTCTATTAACTCTCTCTTAACTCTATTTTGTTATGCTCTGAGTCGGTATTTTTCATTTTTTGTTGAAATGTCGATCAAGAATTTATATTTCATGTTCTTATTATGTTCAAATTTAAGTTCAATAACAATAATTGTCCGTTATAAGCAAAAACCATCATTGCTGATAAGGTTCGAAAGAAGACCTCCTATGGTAGGGAGGCTCGAATCTCGACCGGCCCCAAAAACTTTTCTGAGCTGAAAGTGAATGTAAAATTGCAATGTGAACAACTTATTCTGTACAATAGGTGATGAATTATGAATTTAAATCAAGTGATCCTCTCATGTAGCAACGATGCTGTTGAAAAGGAGTAAAACATTTATTATTATTATTTTTATTTATTTATTTAGGGGTGGTGTACACAATGCACCGCGCGAGTAACTAAGGCTTGAACATATCGTGTGATCAATTAAATTCCTAACTTAGGCAGGCTGTGCCCTAGCCAAATGCAGCTTCGCATCCCTGATTTCGACCAGGCCACAGCTTGCCCGAATTAGAAATTCAATTGATCACACGATAGGTATCTTATTCCTAACGAACTGTCTATTTCTTGTTTTCTACATTTGAGAATTGAGCCTTAGCTCTTGAATCGCGATGCTGCTTCTTTCGTGTATATCTAACTACCTACCCTGATTGTTTATTTCTTTTTATACGCTTGCGGATCGCGCTGTTTGTTACAGAGGTTTTATTTTGCCTGTCACTTCAGAAAAAGGCGTGAAACAGGGGCCCAAGAAATTACGTAATGAATATGAATCTGCTCGATTTTTTTTTGTCGCCGCAAACATCTTGTTATGCCTTGGCTCCTTCTGTGGCACTTTTTCCAGTAAATGATATATTTTCGGTGCCGTGCAGCGCGCAATGGGGACATATATTTTCCACATTCTGGTCCCAAATCTGCTCAGGGGAACGCGCGCGCTCTTGTTCCGCTCGTTCTCGTTAGTCGTATTTACATAACAGTATTTCCCCACAGTCAGAATTGTTTCTTTACAACTCCCGCTCAAGCATATGCCGCTCGGAGTTTTATCATCGAGTTACATATGCTAATTCCCCTAACTGGCATATTATAAATATAAATAGACAAAGACGTATGGGTGCACCGTCCATACAATAGAGCGGGGTGTATTCGTAATGCGTGCATGTCTTGGCTGTGGCCGTGCGGTTATCAAAAATTGATAATATGGAAAAATAGAATATGTTGTCGAGAAGAAATGGAGTCGTGACTCGCAAGAAACAATCTTGTTTTAATAACCCCTTGCGACTGCGAGCAACTTATTTACTTGGCCGCAGTTTGTATATATACGTTCTACCCTACCTACGCCCCAGCAATGCTTCAAATTCCGCCTGTGTTCTGTTTCCCTCTTTTTGTTTCTGAAAAATATATTTCCCGGAATCTGTGTCGGCGGTTGTGGCGAATTTCCACTGCAAGATGGAAGATTAGTAGCAGGGCCGCCTGCAGCTTTCCTGCTGGCCACAGGCGCAAGTGTCTCGGCAGCGTCAACTTGATTTGTGGCGCGGTTCACGACACCCGACACATTCCGCTCTGCCAGATATATACGGGGAAAGCCCACCCGATAAATGCCCCCTGATAAATAACCGATATCACGGCCCTGCTGTGTGCCCTTTCCATATACCTATACACCCTCTATATGCCCCCATGCTAATATAACTGCGAAAAAGTTGGTGTAATAAACCGGATTAGAAACTTGGAAATTTATAGAGAAAGTTGTGCCTCCCCTGAATTACTTATGCCGAAAGAAAAAAGCTAGGACCCTCTGTGCGTGCGGTCGTCGGGGTATGTGCTTGTGTTTATCTGCATGCTGGAGGCGGTAGCCCGCAGATATCCGAGCGCGTTTTTACGCTACTTTCCTGCTCCTTCCGAAATTCTTTTGTTACGCAACTTCTGCAAACTTGGAAGAATTGCGTTATTGAAGGGGAACTTGAATGGATAGGTCTTGGCAGGTCGCGAATAAAATATACATTTTGACCACGCCTGTTGTGTAGGCCCCGCAAAAGTTTTTTTCGAGGGTCTGGAATTCGGAATCGCGCAATCCCGGCACATTTTAATTTCCCTTGTTTATCGTTTGAGGAATACCTGCAAGTCACCTCCAAGTATTATTTATGCATCAAGTTCCAAAGTGTCGCAATTCGGATGCATGTTTTAAAACGCTGTGTTGCGTTGAAATTATGCCGGAAAAGTTGTCGCTTCCACATAATCGTTATTTATTACTTACGTTTCAGTTACTTACCGAATTTAGTGGTTCATCTTTTGATAATAGGCCCCAGCAGAGGCGTATCTACGGGGGGGCAAGTGGGGCACGTGCCATGGGCGCACTTTAATCCTCAGGGCGCAAATGAGAGGAAAAGATAGAAATGTGAAAAAATGAAGAAAAAAATTGGAAAAACGAATCAAAGACCAAGTTCTTTGAACTTCATATAATTATATACAGGATGTCTCAAAACTCACGCCCCAGAGAAAATGAAGCAAAACTTGATAGCAGTCAGATGTGTAATACCGAGGAAAAAAATCTACCTCAAATGGTATTCGAGAAAAGACAAAGTTGAGTTAACCAATCACAGACCTGTACATTTGAGGTATGTTACCTCAATTTCATGTTGCCAGGTTCAAGTATCTAAATCTGGCAGTGTCACAGTTACAGTGAGCCAAACATTTATTACAAAATGACAGGCAGTTGGTATCACTTTCAAAACTTAGCAACTGGGCTAAATTTTGCAAATTTATCTCGAATTGACCATCCGGGATTGGTGGATTCAAAAAACTCATGACTCTTTTATGCAAGCAGCAATACATTTTTTTCTTCCGTTTCCTGGGAACTTATTGTCGTCGGCACCATGTCAGTGTTCTCTGGAGCGCGAGTTTTGAGACACCCTGGATAATGTAGATATTTGAACTATTGGGCGCAATTCGTGTGAGCAATAATTTACAAGCGAAATGGGAACAGAGAAAGAGGGAAAACCAAAACCAATACATTCAAACAGACGATCAACTCGCAACTTTTTCATCTGATCTAGGTATGACCTATAACAGGGACCCTATTTTCGGAACCAGGGAACAGTTCATCAGGTGATGTTGCCTAGGTGATAGCCTAGTGACAGTCCTGGTTGCCTAGCAACTTTGCATGGGAACGGATCACACGTGGGGGCCCTATTTGTCGTTGGCCCACCTGAATTCTGAAAAACTGCCTGAGGCGCATTTCCCAGGGTTTCTAATTCAGGGGCGCAATTTTCATGTTTTGCCCTAGGCGCAATTTACCCTAGATACGCCACTGGGCCCCAGTCACGTTGTCCCCTCCATTATGTACACTTCTTCCATGAATATGTATTTTCCATCAAAAGGAGTACTAGTTTTAGAAAATATTTTAATATGAGACATCATAATACAATATATAAAGATAAAAATATAAAAGATATATACTCAAGTGTAGAGCGAGGTGTATAGTATAGTGTATAGTCTAAGTGTGTAAAATGTAGAAAACTTCATCGAATGATTTTTGTGATGGAAGTGTAGCTAAAATTGAGCTCACATTTCCTTGTTGGATTTCCAGACTGATCTTTTGTTTTAAAAATTCCGTCGACCGAGGTTCCTTGGTCTTGTCAAACATTTTTCGTCCAATTTCGGAAGCAAAAGCTTTTGCCGAAGGACCCCAGGAACCTAACGTTTCAACACCAAAAGGGCAAACCACAAAACGATCTGTTAAATCAGAATATTTTTCAATCTTCCTCAGTTCAGCAATAGCTGCCATTTTTCCGCCTTCCTTCGATGAAACCGCAATATTGCTTTGACACATAGTGTCGCAACAAGTGGCATCCCAGACTAATTGTCGTCCATTCTTCCACGGAGCGTACGTCATTCCGTCAGGTCGCTTTCCGTCATTTCGACATATTCCGGGGGGCTCTAGAAGTGATGGTACTCCTGCCGACTTCAAAGCACGTCGAAGTAAATCATTGATTGCTGCATGTCGACTAAGGCGGCCTGTGGACGTTTTGTTACATGCTAAGCCATGGTACCCAAATTCGTCGACTCTCTCTCCACATAGACACTGGTGGCTTTCACAAATCTTGCTGCCCAAACGTAACCCTATCGCTATACGGAAACTAACGTCATCTAACAAAGTACCTAAAGTAGCGGTCGGTAAAGCGTTCAGAAATGCTCCAGATTCTTTACAGGCTCCGGCTAATAATCGAGCTTTTTCAAGAGGATTGTTTTCAGCAGATGTCATCAAGGTATCAAAACGTTTCTGGAATATCGGATTTGTCCATTCGAGCTGCGAGTTTCTGTTGACAATAACTGATTCGTCTACGTTGCTATTGCGACTCCACAGTTCTAAGGCTTGAGATATGTACGACGAAACATTGAATGATTGAGTCACATTTGCAGTCAGATCTTCGGTCAAGGCACTGACGTAGTGAACCGATGCCAGAAAGGCAGGGACGGCTAGCTCTACTGAACGGCAGATGCCTAAACCAGAAAATCTACCAGGCAATGACGCTATCGCCCATGTAGGTTCGTCCATTTTGGTGTTGGTTACCATTTTCACGGCCAGACGAAGCTCATCATCAAACAATTGAAGATGGTCGCTGTGTTTGAAAGCCGGGCTTGTTCGCAGTATGTAAAGCACTTTGGGTAGACTATAACAATGGTGGAGGAGATATAAAGCTTGTTGTGCTGGCAGGTACTTTAGACGAGATGTCATCAGCTGTAGTTCGTTAGTTTTCTTTAAGATAACGGGCGGTATAGCTTCATCTGTGATAGGACTTCCCAGGAGAGTCAGGTCTTCACGATTTATAAACTTGATGTTTTCATTGAAGTGTTTGAACCTGTTTTGTATTTCACGGCGTTCATGTGAACTTCCTCCAAAAACGAATAGTTCGCATTTCGACCAGTTTAGATCTAGACCATAAATATTGCTTGATGTTGTGATTGTTTCTAAATCATTCATGACTGAATCTGAGCTACCACCAAGAGTAGCGTCATCTAAGTACCATAGATTGAGCGCCGAAGATAAACTTTCTACTAAAAGTGTAATTGCTAGACAGAAACTTAGGGGGCCAAGAGGATCTCCTTGTTGAACACCCCATGATGAGTTCAATGTATTCTCATTGAATTTCAACTGGGTTGCTTTACCAGAAGTCTGATAGAAATAGGGGTAATAGGCAGGTATACATTCCTTTACAGCTTGTAACAATTTTGTGCGACTTAGGCAGTTGAAGGCGTTACGGAAATCCAATTTCAACAGCACTTGGCAAGTTTCACTGCAACTTCCATTGATGAAAAAACGAGTAGCGTGGACCAATGCTTCAGCCCCTCCTTTTGTCCCATATCCTAGCTGATAAGGCCGTAATTTCTCTCCAACAATCATCTGCATACGGTTGCTAATTATTTTACCAGCTATTCTACGAAACGTGTTACCAACAGCTATGGGCCTGATTCCTCCATCTTTTTTACGTAGGGCAATTAAAGATGCACCGTACAATTGGCAACACACGGTTTCACATAGTTTTCCTTGGAACATCAAGTTTACGACTTTTGCAATTGAATCCAAAAGGCGTTCGGCGGATTCCCCATTAGAAGCAGTGGTGAGATCCTTCAAATGCTGGGGTCGTAAGCCGTCCCAAGAGCCAGCTGATCCATTTGAAAAAGATTTCAATGCTTTTCGAACTTCTTCCTTTGAGACTAGCAGGGACTGAACGATTGTTGTTGTGTTTGACGAAACGGCAGTTGATTCTTCAGCTGTAACTGACGGGGCTGGATATATCGTGCCTTCCGGAGCAATAGAATGCTTGGACTGTAGCTGGTCTAATGTTTCCTGATTGTTGGGAGCAATGGTGTCTTGAGAAGATAACTAGTTTTTGTTTTTTTATTAAGAGTGTTCCTATTAGTGGAAGCGGTACACACCTAAAAACACATCGATACCACATTTTGGAGTGCAGTAACGAGATTTTGCATGGGCATACTTTATACCGAGGCAAGCGATTTGACCCGCAGCACTCGATATTTTGTCTCTTAGGGGGCCAATGGGGACCCCCCAAATTTTCAAGATGCAAGAACTTTCACATGACGATCATTGAGTATCGTTATGTATGTCATAAGTGGAGCTTACGGGTCTATTGAAAATGTTTTCATCAATTGTCATCGTGTCCGATTCATTCTTCACACTTGAAAAAAAAAATCTTTGGCAGAGGTCAAAAAACTGTTTTTATTTTTTCTTTTATGAAAGGAGACGATAAATTCATATGTTATGTTGCGTTCCCAACTAAATCGCATTCCCTAAACCTAATTATGAAGAAATTTTTCTTGTAATGGTATTTTTCAAAGAAGTGGTGACCTCTTCAGTACCTCTTTTCGAAGAGCATTTCTTTCTATGTCCCCACTGGATATCACTTGTAATTTTTGCAGGAATGGAGACTTTAAACTCTTTTCTTGGTAGTTGCGAAGCAACATGACTCTAAAACGCCCAAGGGAGCCCAAAAAGAATTATTGCGGGTCAAATTAGTGAGTGCTGCGGGTCAAATCGCTTGTCTCGGTATAAAGTACGCCCATGCAAAATCTCGTTACTGCACTCCAAAATGCGGTATGCTTTCGCGTACCGCTCCCACTATATCGCCTCCACAGAGATACTGTCACTTAAGAAGAAAACAAAGACAAAATTCTTTTCTAGACAAGAACGCTTTGAACAGAAAACCTCTGCGCCTGCATACAGTCCGTCAATATAGAAAACAGGTTCTGGGACTTACCTATTTACTTCTAATAGCCCAGGCTTTTTAGTCGAAAAAACGGCAAAACATGAAACAAATTAAAACACGGTCAATCTCTTCAGTTTTGGGTTCACTAAACTTTGCTGCATAACATACAAAAAGTCCCCAACTTTCCCCCGTGTGCGTCATTGTTTTTTTGACAGGCAAAGATGAAGACACCTCAAAATGCACTTTCCGCTTAAAAATGCTCCTAGTTCTCAACCACTCAATCGATTTCTTTTATCTTGGTCTTGAATGAAAGATAATGAATTAAAGTAAATGATATGGGATAGCTTTTGTCCAAAATTTGACACTAACAGACTTAATTCCTTGATAATGACACTTTTTTCGTGTTTTTTTCTTATACTTCAGTTAACATTTTACTTTTGCATCGACCACTGAATATCACTTGGTATTATTATATGCAGTAGATTCCCTACAGTTTAAGCTCCAAAGTGACGTATCTTTTAGCTCCGTTGTGAATTGTCCAGCAATTCCAATAGGGATTCTATGAAGTTACGTCAAACGCATTATGTGGGGAAAATCACTTCAACATTATTAACCTAGACTTTGATCTGTAATAATTGATCCTACGTTCAATATGCACAGCATCGTACTGACTAAATCTGGTCTGGTAGTACTCGTATGAGTTGGTAGATACTAGGTATAGTTTCGCAACTTTCCTCTATGGTTTTGGTTATAGTTTGTTCTTGTTATTGCCGTCTGCAGTGTCCGGCAATATCTCAACTTCGGATTGCGCTTGGTTTGCTAGATGATAGCTTAGGTACTCTAGATGTACAAAGAACAAAGATATTTTATTTCATTATTCGTCCGTCCGTCTGTGTGTCTGTCATTCCACGCAATATCGTGGCTCCTAGACCTCGGATTGCCCTCGGGTTTTCGCTAGATAATAATAGCTAAGGTACTCTAGGTGTAAACAAACAACACGGTGGGCTACGCGGGAGCACCCACGTGTAGTTGGTCCCCGTCAAGACGCATCTTCCTCCAGCTTCGGAGACTCTTTTGATGATAGTGTCTTGCAACTGCAAGAAAAACTGCGTTTTAAAATGTAGATGCAGGCGATCTTCCTTGTCTTCTTCGCAGATGTGTAAGTTCTGTAGGGGCACAACATGTGAGAATCTACCCCACCTTGTTGAGTATGATCCTGAGGACGATCTGTTATTTTTGAAAACTTATGTATTCAGTCCCTTTAGGTGCTAGATAACTTTGTTATTATTTTAGATGGGTATAGGTAGGTACTATCGGTAGGTATTCGAGGTAACTATCGATTTATTGTTTGGAAATCAATAGACGAGTTTTTAACGAAACTAATATTGGACAAAATAAGCTTAGAGTACGGATGGTAAGCTAGATAGGATTTTTTTTTGACTACCTACTAGTGAACTTGAAATTATAATAATATTTATTTGATATTTTTTCGCAGAGCATGGCTATAAAAATCTTCCTGTGCTGTGCTAGACTTCCAATACATTAATAATATGTAAATACGATGTTGAAGCTCTGATTTGGAAAGATTGTGAGCATTTTTGATTGAAAAAAATGATGATTTGCTCTTGAAAATTGTGGATTTTTAATTTACGATAGTTTCACGTTGAATACATCAATGTTCGAAATTTCAAATAGGATCAATAACTGCAACTATTTCACGCATTTACATCAGGCATTCGACATAACTATCATTTCTTGAATACTATAAAATCGAGTTGGTTTGATGTTCGGTGTAAACCAGCTTGAAACTGAAAAATGTGGCTACACCCGCGAGGAAGTTGCTGTTGTTATATTATTATTATTTTAATGTAGAGTGTTCTTTTTTCGGAAGCTAGAGAATTGCTTTGACTACAAGAAGAAACATTGAAAGATGAAATCAAAGCCATATTACAGCTACAATACATTTTTTTCAACTGCGCGGAGGTATTTTTGAGTGACATTTAGGACTTCGACATTTTTTCCAATAAATTATTTTTCTCACCTTGTAACCACTTACGTCGCATTCATGATATGATAGTCTTATGCAGAAAAGTCCATATAATTCATCTAATCTTGAATTCGAATGATTAATGCATCAAACGCAAAAATAACCCAAATTGAAAAACCGGCTTTATTTTGGTCCCAAAATCACGTTTTTCTCCCGAAAATTGCTCAAAAGATTTTTTAAACAGAATTTAAATGTCATAATCGGATTTGCAAGGTCGGATTTAATGAGAAACGATACCCAACATGCCAGTATTGTCTCAATAATAATGAAAACCAAATTTCTTGCATAGGTCACCAATTGCCCTCCTCCCGAGCTCCCCTCACGGGGACCATAGACATCTAATTTGTCAATAAGTCTCACTTATAACCCAATGTATCCAAATATGATAAATTTGAAGCCACTGACTAGATTACTTTTGTCCTAGAATTTTTTTAATGAAAATTTTGCCCCCCCCCCCCTCAAAAATTATGACGCACACGGAGGAAAGTTGGGGACTTTTAGTATGTTGTTTAGTAAGGTTTAGTGAGTACGATACCGTAAAGATTGCACGTGGATTAATTTGTTTCATGTTAAATGCTAAAAAGCCTGGGCTATAAATAATATTGTGTAAAATAGAAAGTTGGAATCGCCATTCAACTTCTGACATTATCACGTCATTTAGTATACTGTTATGTATTTCGCGGACGGGTCCGATTATAATTGAGACGATCGTTTCAAAACACACACTGTTTATTACTGCGTACTACAATGAATACACACCAACAATTATCTACTTGGAATATCGCAGGTTACTACTTCGCTTTCTATCGCACTTGTTCGCTTCCAAATTCAACACTGACTGTCGCACCGAGGACGGTGCTTATATATTCCTCCGATTAGTGTTCCCGGACTTTCCATCATCCTCCAGCAATTTCCATAATGACCCCGGCATATGGTTTCTAGAATAACCACACACCTTTCGCGTGCTTCCCGTGTGTTCTGATATGTGACACCTCCGCCAAAATTAACAGATGTAGCTTGACCCACTGCTGAAGTCTCCATACAGTTGTACGGGAAAAAGCCTACACGCGCGCTCTGGCACACCAGAACGTTCCGCACTTGTACGCTGCGATCTAACGGGAAGAGTCTAGAAAGATCGCGGGTTATCCAGAATCGCCGCTTGTAACACTCCCCCCCCCCCCTCTCAAGCCTGTTCGTCCTGAATAAGTTCATCGTTACTCCCCGAGTAACGTGTAAGGCGATCAAGATGGACAACTTCTATCTTGGCTCTCGGGGCTCGATGGATTCTGTACACGACGTCATTAATCCTCTTGACTATACCGTGTACGGTCCTTCCCACGATGGACGCAACTTCGGAGACCTTCTTTGCTTGCGTTGGTGATTGTACAACCAGACCAGATCACCTGCTTGAAATCCCGTGGAGTTAGCCTTCAAATCGTAACGGGTCTTCATTCTATCGGTGATGATTCGAATCCGTTTCCGAACCAATTCGTGGATGTCACACATTCTTCGTCGCAGGTCGTCGACCTATTCGGGGATGTCCTTAGGATCATTCTCCGGCGTGCCAAATTGCAAATTGCAAGGGGAGGCAAAGCTCTCGACCAAAAAGAACACGTGCCGGTGTTTCTCCCGTGATGGTGTCGTGAATGGCAGCCCGATACGCCATCAGGAATATCGGCAGATGACGATCCCAGTCTCGCTGATGCTCGTCGACGACCTTTGACAGGTGCTGCTCCATCGTCCGGTTGAACCGTTCAACCATTCCGTCGGACCGTGGATGAAGAGGCGTTGTCCTGGTCTTCTGTATCCCGAGTAGAGTACAGATACCTTGGAACACGTTGGATTCGAAGTTTCGTCCCTGGTCTGAGTGTAACTCCAGAGGTACTCCGAAGCGGCTAATCAGATTGTCTACTAGCACCCTTGCCACTGTAGAAGCCTCTTGGTTGGGTAGGACGTACGCTTCCGGCCACTTGCTAAAGTAGTCCATGGCAACCAGGATGTATTTGTTGCCATCTTCCGTTGTCGGGAACCGGCCAGCCACATCGTGTATTTCATGTCCAAGTTGCATGCATGCTGAAGTTGCATTAATTTTTGTTGTCAAAGCCAACGCAAAGTAGCTTTTTCATTGCATGTTATACTTTTACAAAGAGCTTCCACCGCAAGACGTTTTCAGAAGCTCAAAAAGTCTAACATTGCAACAACAACCTCTTTACATAATACGAACTCAAAATACGCCTGCAGAAGCAAAATAATGTAAATATGCCATTTCGAGATTCGCCGACGTCTTGTAAGTTGTATATTTTGCGCGTACCAGATTTCATAATCCCAAAATTCAATATACACTGCGATGATAATATCTTCGCCCCAATTTGGTAAGTGGTGAACGGGTGGTTTTGATATGATCGGAAGCTTTATAGTTGAAAGCTTCGAGAGTGACGGTGTGGAGCGGCATCCATCAAGCCACACAGCCTCATTTCCCCAGTTCTGTATTCCTATATACCTCCCTGCTTTGGCCCACACACACACACACACACGTACAAGAAGCGAGGCAATATTTCCGTGCATGAGCCCTATACGCGCACTTGACAGCGTTTTTCCATTTCCAGAAGAGGCTCTAAACTCAACTTTCTCCAAGGATCAGCTCCGCCAGACAATTCTCGGGCTATGGGCTTGCGTGCGGTACAAGTTTGGCATGGGTATTTATTTATTTATGGGCATAAATCTTGAAGAAACTTCCGCACTTTCACTCGATTGTTTTGAAGGAAAGGGAGAAAAGGCGCTAACCTGGAGGAATTTTTGTGGCCTTAAAATCGAATCGATTCGGAGTTGGATTCTGGTCACGCCATCAGTTGAACAGGTCAAGTTGGATTATTTGGCGAAGACCGAATAAGAGATGGAATGGAATAATATAACTGAAAAGTGAACAGCTACTCAAGTAGTTAATTTAGAAACCTCATTCTGAAGTCAGTAGTCTGACACACAAAAAAAATGCTGGTTCTGTTTGAACATCCATAAATTCCTCTTAATCCCCTATCAAGGTTTTCAATTTCCAAGTTTTAACTCGTATAAAATGAACTGCGCACCACTCAATTTGTCGTGACCGAAAATTTCGCCTGTTTTCTAGACGATGCAGCTTTTGATACCCGCCAGATATTATGATTCGGGTTGCGGTGTCCGTTAGCCTCATTTTCTGGCGGTCCGTCGTATAGATACAGAGCTCAAAAGTTCATAATAAAGTTCACACGTGCATGTGATATGTGAACCAGTGCAAATTTTCAATATGTCCATAACCCGTGGTTAAACCAAACCCCGTTTGTGAAACAAATGGTGTTTTCCTGTTTCATGACATGAAGCTTTATGTCTTGACTCGAAATGTTTTTGCAATTATTTGATTCGGAAGTCCAGCGAGGGAGACATAATTTTTTCCAAAATGGTACAGTTTAGATCAATCGTCACGCATATGAAATTTCACAACCCACCTCCATTGTTTCGAAGTAAGTCTAAGCAGAGGCTAGTTTTCTTAATACAATATGGGCCTTGAGTTGGGCTGACAAGTCGAAAAGTAAACTTTAGCAGATATTCATGTCGATGGGTCCTAATAAGACTAGCTTTATTCGCAGAGCCGGATGTGAAGTAACGTTTCTCGCAGGGCATCTTTGTAACTAGCGCTATTGAAAAGAGGTCGTTGTAACTGGCGCATCTCAAATGAACGCAAGTGAACTGGCGCAACTTCTGTTCGCGTACTTTACAGGACAGGATGATCAAAGTTTCAAAGGTCTCTAATAAATCAGAAACTACTTGTTATGAAAAGTTAGCGATGTTCATTGAATATTAAATATTAAATATATTTAATATTAAATATTAAATATTCAATGAACATCGCTAACTTTTCATAACAAGTAGTTTCTGATTTATTAGAGACCTTTGAAACTTTGATCATCCTGTCCTGTAAAGTACGCGAATAGAAGTTGCGCCAGTTCACTTGCGTTCATTTGAGATGCGCCAGTTACAACGAGCTCTTTTCAATAGCGCTAGTTACAAAGATGCCCTGCGAGAAACGTTACTTCACATCCGGCTCTGCGAATAAAGCTAGTCTTATTAGGACCCATCGATGTGTGTTTGGTTTTTTGATAATTTTGACCTCCTGCCTCCTGCGTATGATTCCGTCGTTGAATGAAGTTTTAGACAAAAACAATATCTCAAAGAACAAAACTCGGAAAAATTTAAGGCATCGAAAGTCCCACCAGTTAGAAATAAAAACCATATTCTCGTTGTTGGACTTCCAATTTGGAAAATTTCAAAACCATTCACAAGATATGAAGCCTCATAATGTCGTGGTTGAAATGGTAAGAAAGCATTTTTCCCACAAACGGGGTTTGGTTGAACACATTGAAAATATGCACTGGTTTACATATCACCCTGTACGAAATTTATTCAAGGGGTTTTGAGTTTTGTATTCATGGGATGGACTGCCGAAGATAAGGTCAACTGACGTTGCAAACTAAATGAAAATATTTTCATGAAGCCCACCATAAATATTTGAAAAATTCTTCGGCCAATTTTTGAGGCTACGAAAGTTCAACTGGTAGTTCTTTAAACCCTACAAAAGAATTTATTGAATTGTTGGTGATAGAACCATGAGAAAGAAATGTCAACCACTGGATGTGAATTGAATCTCTGTTTACTTCACATGGCGAGTTAAAAAGTACGAAAAACATTTTTTTATTCAAAACTGTCTTTCAACCATTCGGTTGGGTGTAAAACCGAAGATCACAGAGTTCTGTGGGGAGGAATTTTGTTTGGCGGAATTTCTTAGAGACATTGAATTTTTTTTGCATGGCTCAACATTTGCATTGTGAATGGAAATCTAGTACCTATACAGTATACACTTACTAGTTGATATTTTTTATTCATAATCCTGCAATGAACAGTTTACTAAAATTTATTGAAATAATGAAACTTGAATAGGGTTTCGAAAGACCATCTTTCACACCTCATAACTTGGGAAATTAAAGTCGAAGATTTTTTATATTCTTTGTGGACTTCATGAAAGATCCCATGCACCGTATATTTTTTTTGGTCCGCCACTTTGAATCACCTCTATACAGAGAAAAATCCTTTTCCTTCATAATTAAAGTATCAGCCAATGTCCTTGTTCTTTGATGGAGAAAAAAGAAAAGTAATTACTGTCTCTGATGCAAAATTATTTATTCAAACGAAAAATCCAATAACCGGAATGGAGGCGTGCGTAACAGACGGTACATTTTTATAAGCACACCGGAGCGACACTCGAACCTCGTGTGATTGACGTTCGAAATTAAAGAATTTTAATCAACAGAATTGCGATCTCCCGCGAAAACAATCGCCCGGCCGGGAGAGTGTACGCGCGAGGAGTGATCTGGGGGGTGGGTGCCGTGGGGAAGGGCCAAGGGTGCCTCTGCATCCAGTCGATTATAATATAGAGGTCGGTTTTCTATTCCGCCCTCTCCTCTGTGTCTGGATGTCAATATAAAACGCGCGGGATAAGTCAGCAGGGAACTGCGGCAAGGTCCAATGAAGAAATGCAAAACTCATGCATAACGAAAATTTATGAGGTCTTGTTTTATCAAATATGGGGAACGTCGAAACCTAACTTCATAAATGTCTCTTCTTGCGCTTTTCGAAATTTATCGTTTTCCGTATACACTTGCGTAGGTATATCTGCGAAAGGCGAATATTAAAATGCCAAAGTGTAGGTATATACGTTTTGATATGGCGATGCAAAGTGTAAGTGAAGCTCCTTATAGGCTCAAGTTTTGTCTCGATTTTTCTTTTTTTCGTCTCTGGGGACCAAGCGAATTTGATAAAAACAGCGGTGCAGTGCAGAAACGTGATAAAGAATGTGCATAGAAATTCAAATGGAGAGAAGGGACGAAATGTTTCATAAAAGCGTTGTTATTCACTACAGTAACATTGAAAACTACACTGAAATAGTGTTGAAAAGTAAGTGTGCTAATACCCTTGTGTCTACACGACTCGATTATGTATTCGCAGTATTATAGTAGAATTACATAATATCTGTGAGTAGGTACATCATTCACTCGTCGCAGGAACTGGAAAACAAGTTCGCATAACTGCGTGAGTTTCGGGCGTTTCTCTCGTTCTGCCCTCTGGGACGTCATGCGAATTTGATAAAAACAGTGGTGCAGCTCGGAGAACAGGTAATAAAAAATATGTTTATATAAATATTTGAGACGCGGAAGGCTCTTGGTCTAATTCTCCCGCAGTGTCAAATTGTAGAAACACGTTTCCGCACAGCTTCAACAACAGCGGCAGGGGGAATGCTTATGTTGGCAAACAACAAAAATAGAGTAGCTCAAACTCTCTGTGAAACCCAGAGGTTCAAATGAATAATATATGGATGGCACAAAAGGATTTAAAATAGCAAAGCAGGTACTATATATCCTCCAGTAGGACTCTTTTGTCAAATTCAGCACGGCAAACCTAGGAGGTATGCTCAATTCATTATTAATTTGGCGTTCCATACAGTTTCCTGCTGTATGGGTATGCCTTGCGAAACAAACGTGAATTTTTCGATTTTGATGGATCTCATGCAGATTTTGGTCTGGCCTAAAGAGGTCTGCTCGGCGCTTTGAAATCCTTTGAACACTGAGCAATTTGCAACCGTCTTCGTCTTGAAAAGTTTTGTCTCCATGGTCTCCACTTCTTTTAGGCTTCTTGATAATCTGGTTGAGCTCCAAGTTGGTGGTGTCCAGACCATCCCAATAGTTGTCGTCCTTCCACCTATTACCATCAGGATTGTGAAAATATGGACGGCGACAGCATTTCTATGTGATCAGCTTTTGCAAGATACCAAGATAGTATTTTGGCATTCAACAAGTTCCCTTGTAGTAGGTAGGTTCGACCCGACTTGGACTTCGCTTTGGTCTCACGTTGCGTCCGGGGGTTTTGGGTGCGCGCTTGCCGAAAAGGTGTCAACTGACACCAGGTGCCGTCATTTATTGGGATGAAGAAGCGTCAAGCGTCACCGCGCGGCAAAGCCTGCTGTTCTATTAGCGCGATCCTCATTAGCAACACTATCGCACGCCCCATCAGCTTCATTAAATTCAGATTTTATTGATACCATTAATCACACCGGGCGTTACCGAAAATTCCTGACCTGCCTGCGATGTTTTACATTCACGTTGACAGAGACGAAGGCCCCCGCAGAAGAGAGAGGAAGGAGCTGCCTTTTCTGTTTCCCAATCAGCGCTGCTCTCGACTCATTAAGCCCCCAGATACAAGAGCGAACGCCAGAGTTCACGGTCCGCCTGACTAATTAAGAATGGCCATGTCCGACGCCTAATTACAATACCGGCTCGGGACACTGCACATCCTGCTTTTGTGGCCGCAAGTAGCGCTGTCCTCTCGAGTGGACCCGCCGTCGTCGCACAGATCGAAGACCATCACGATCCCGCGGGCGTTCAATTTGTAAAGAGCTTCGAAAATTTACCCTCGCGAGCCAAGGATGCATTCAAAACTTTGCCCGTATCGATCGATCCCTTGCATCGTAAAAATCTGCGTCGCCTCTACACCTGGTTTAACTTTTACGAGCGTTTCAAGTTGCGACTCTAATAAAGTGATTTCGCGGAGAAGTTGGAATTGAGAATGTACGAAGAACGCGTTCAGGTAGAATAATTATACTACCTATCAATATTTCGACTTTTTCTTGAAGTTTTCTCCATTTACCTGCCAATTTCGACTTCTGGAATTTCCTCCACTGCAAGTGGTATTTTCAAAACCCTTCTTATAGAGAAAAGTAAAATAAAATGCAATAGGATTCGGTTCAGTAGTGAGAGGTTCGCCATCTAGCGTCTGTTGGAGTTGATTCTACCGCACTTGTTGTATAGGGTCATGAAAAACATTCTGCAGGATTCAGGACTTATCTATCTTTGGTGTCAACTGTACCTAACTAGAGTTTTCTAGTGGAGCTTTGAGGATCTTTTGCTGAAAAACTTTGATCTTTGGAATATTTGGCACTGGCTGCGTCTCACAGCAGGATGCCATATGTCCACATTGATTTGGAGATTTATTGTAGATTCAGAACTTTGAAAGGTAAACATTTGTAGAACGTGCCACGTGGAGCAATAAGCAATTGCTAATTATCGACTTCCAACTACAACTGCTTCCGTTTAGCACCGAAGTACCTAGTTATACATATTTATGGTGATATCACAAAATCTATGTAGGAATTTTACGTTGAAACACACTATTGATACTGCGTAGATACTACCTATAATCCGTTTCACCCTTATTTGCCACACAACAAGCTTTCAAAAATTTCAGTTACAATGGTACGCCTGAGACACACAGGTGGTTTCACGCTGTGGAGGTGGATGACGCCGCACCGTGGGAGAAAACTCTGGCTTTTCGGCTTTTCCTTATACTCTTTAACAGCCCGTTCTCTATCCTCAACAAGCTTCATTGAGCTCAGAGAGCCTTGAGCTTCGGTCCTTCTCTTGAAATCTGGGTGCGGCGACAAAATACCCCAGCCAAAAATAACCCACCACAAATATCCCGGCAATAATATCCCAGCCGAAAATATCCCCGCGACATAATATCCCAGGCCAAAAATATCCCCGCCAATAATATCCCAGCCAAAAATATCTCCGCGACAAAATATCCCAGGCCAAAAATATCCCCCCGACAAAATATCCCAGGCCAAAAATATCCCAGCCGAAAATATCCCCTCCAAGTGTCTTCAAGTGTAGTTGGAACCCTGTTGTGCCCCATTATGTTTTTTTATGGCTTTCGGAATAGGTACCGGTAAGTCCAATTTCAAGTTATTTTGTTACACAGAGCTCCATTGGGCCCCCTTTTGTTTTCAATACCGTTCGAAGCTCTGCCTTTATGTGATATTCGGCCCCAAATTGGGTCCTCTTTGTATTTTCAAATATAATTTGGAGCCCCGGTGAGCCTCATCGTGTTTTTTTATGACTATCAGAATTCCAGTAGCCCCCCTTTGTCTTCTTCTATTATACATACAGGCTTATTCAAAAGTCCGGAAAAAAAATCATAATTTTTTTCTATATCTATTTCGGAAAAAACGCTCGAACCGGTCGATTTTTTAAAAACGGTAATCCGTTTTTTCATGACACGTGTCATGTTCTACTGTCAACCCCCTAACCCCAAGCCACCCTTAGTATTTTTTTTCAAATGGCACTCTATGGCTTGTGGGGGCTCGTTGGAAAGCTTGTCAACAACTTTATTTAGATCTACCGATACCTTTTTCCGAAATAAATATGGAAAAAAAATATGAATTTTATTCCGGACTGTTGAGTAAAACTGGGGTTCCTCAAAACTTCATGGTGAAGCGTCCGATCCAATTTTCAATGGTAGATCTAAATAGAGTTTTTGACAAGCTTTCCAACGAGCCCCCACAAGCCATATGGTGCCTTTTGAAAAAAAAATACTAAGGTTGGCTTGGGGTTAGGGGGTTGACGGTAGAACATGACACGTGTCATGAAAAAACGGCTTATCGTTTTTAGAAATCGACCTGTTCGAGCGTTTTTTCCGAAATAGATATGGGAAAAAATTATGGATTTTATTCCGGACATTTGAATAACTCTGTATAGCTTCATTGGGCCTCTTGTGTCTGAAGTGTAGTTTGGAACCCTAGTTAGCCCCCTCATGTTTTTCATAAGGGCCCCTTGTATCCTCAAGTATAGTATGGAGTTCTAATTAGCTCACTTGGCCTTTTATTGGCTTTCAGAGTACCAGTAAGCCCCTCTTTTGCCTTCATGATATGTCAAGCTGTAAAACTTCACTGGGCCCCCTTGTGTCTTCGATATCGTTTGATTCTCTGCTGAGCACACGCATGAAGGAAACTAGAGACAGTCTTCACTGGAGTTTTGGAAGTAATATGACGACACAAAGAAGCTCATCAGAGTGAATATTCAGAAGGGAGAAGTATTTTTCCAGCGACGTTTCTTCCGAGGGACTTTTTCTCCTGAGGACGTATATTCCTGGGGATGAATTTTCTCTGGGACGTCTTTTCCTTGGGACGTTTTTTTTTCGGGGACGTAATTTCCACGGGACGTATTGTGGGGAACATTTTTTCTGGGGACGTTTTGTGGAGGACGTTTATTCCTAGATCCACTGGCTGAAGAGCTGTTACCTCCCCTTACGATATCTTCAGATCGAGAAATTTTGTCACAGGGATATTTTGAGTGTTTTTTTTTGGCTGGGATATTATTGGCACAAGTATATTTTTGGCCTGAGATATTTTGTCGCGAGGATATTTTTGGCACGGGATATTTTGTCGCGGGGACATTTTTGCCCTAGATATCGTTGGCGGGGATATTTTTGGAATGGGATATTTTGTCGCGGGAATATTTTTGGTTGGGATATTATTGCCGGGATATTTTTGGCTGGGATATTCTGTTACCCGACCAAAATCTGCCCATTCCGGTCTGAGCTGTCCAAACTCTCCCCTTTCCGCTGGCGCTAGCAAGCCAAAAGTAGGATCTTATTTTTTTTTTCACCGCTGCTGTGGTCGCGTTCTGTAGAATCAGCGGAGATTGTCCTGACCTGTATTGCATTCTGCTGGTCCATCTTCTCATTGCAATTTACATTCTCGTCACTTTTACCTGGCCGGTGTTGGCTTTTAAGTCGTACTGCTGCAGTTCTGTCCACCTTGTCAGTTGTTCCTTTCGCTTGCACTATCGCTAGCGGTTCCTCACGTGTGGCACAGTAGTTTCTGTCCGGTATGGACAAACCTGTTTGTAGTACTCCACTACCCGTTCTTGTTCCTCTCAAAGTTGCTACAGTACCGCCTCAATCTTAGTATTATTGGTGATGGTATCCAGGATGAACTGTCCCTGTATCCGAGGATATGCCAATATGAAACTCGATCGCAACGCTATCTTTAGTGTCTTGAAGGATAGGAAACTTCTGACCTCGTGTTGATTCTTCGGTCATGGTCACTTCCTAATGGCATCCAACTCTCCAGGATTGTTTTCGATTTCTTCTGATGGCACCACTTGTTCATAAAACTTGACTTGTTTCTAAAGCAGTACGAACTTATTCGGGTTAAACTTGCCCCGCAGGACACAGGTACATTCCACTTCCGGCGAAGAATGCGGTCCTCTCTTTATCTTTTTGTTCTCCGGATGATGTCCCCTACTTAACCTACGCCTCCAACTCAGGGCCAGATTGATACTGTGCGAGGGAATTGGATTAAATTACAAAAAATAAAGGTGATATCCAGTTACATCAAAATTGGGAATCAAACTGTGAATTATTACATTTTTCTTGGGCTCATTTGATGTTTGAGGCTCAGAGCTATAACCCGAAATACTTCTCCCCCTGAATGATCGACGCTGGCTCCTGGCTTCCGATTTAGGGTGTTCGAGTTTTGGATTCCGAAACTTCACTATTCGATAGAGGACGAAAAAAGAATAGAGAGGCTCTTTCTAGAAAACATAACTCAACTAGAATAATATAGGAAATGCAGTCCTGTCTTTGAACCTTGCAGTATAAACAATTTGAAAACGTCTTCGATGTTTTTTTTATTACAGTTTCCTCAGCTAGTATACCCCTAACTTGAGAAACAGAAATTTACTTCACCATTACTTGAGGACTCGCTTACTTTAGGTTCCTACCTATGCGGTATTTCATCATTTACGGTTATATCGTAGTATAGGTGAAAGATTGAACTTCTTGTTTCTTATTATTCTACGCGTAATAAGTTAGTGAGTGCCAAATGAGTTTCAAGTTTGATGCGCTGGACCCAGTTCAAATGTTCACTTTAACTCAAAAGTTCAGTTCTAATCTTCTTGCTTTCCAAGTGAGGTCACAGTGCGAGACAAGGATCTCCTAAGAGCATCCAAGCGTCGGGAATTTGCCAGTATCGGCTTAATCCGAGCATTAAAACTTGCGCGAGCGTCGAAGTTATGGATAAAGTTAACGTGTTTCCTTTTTTCTGGTGTGCCATAGGGCTCATCGTAAAACTTGAGGTGGGTGACATCCATTCGATTGGACTTATCAATCCTCAAACACGTCCCGTAGGTATATGCCACATCAGGCGATTGTCGTGGAGCTGAAAAAATTCTACAAAACACCTGCTGACCAGCGCAAATTGTTCGCGGTTTCACTCCCGGATGTCGTCCTATAGTGTAGGTCGAGCGTCTCTTTTATTTCTGCTCCTTTTGCGATGCCTAGAGGAGCTCTCTCGCGCTTGCTTCTGGCTTTATCGGTTGCTCGCCGCCATTGTGTTCGTAGTAAGATGTCGAAGTTGTGTTTTTCTGTTCGTCGTTGATTGTCTGTAAAATTCAGCCGGTGGCAATCTCCGGCGTTGTCTCAGGGAAACGTTTTGCTTTTGTCCCAGTTTGCTCTTTGTCGCTGTCTTCCTTGGGTTTTTGCGCTCTTGCTGCTGCCGTTGCTGCAGAAAAAGCAGAAAGAACGATACGTACATAGAATGCCACCACGCGGGTACACTTGTCCGAAATGCCAATATAAACCGCCTCGCGGATAGTCGCGTCGCGTCCAGCTGTATCCTATTACGGCGTAATTAAGAGACCTCCGGACAGGACCACACAATGCCGCGCTTTTTATGCCTTCTTATTTTGATTTACATATACGTACGAGGCGTTTTGCAGGATGAGCTCGGCTGATGTTATTATAAAATTTTGAAGTGACCTGGCGGTATCGAGGGCCTGCCATCATCGGAATGATAGCGATAAGTTCAAACTACTTTAATTAAGGACATCATCCTTGATCAGAGAAATGCCATCAATGCCATAATTGAATATCGATTTGCAATAACGATGCTTTTGAGCTAATTTTGATAATACCAGCGTGATCGTTTTTTGAGGTGATCTAACCGAAGTGGCTATAAAATTGAAATGTTAGATGTATTATACGCTAACGCTAGCAACTTCTGGGATTGGTATACTCAAGGCAAATTGTTGTGAATTTGTCAGTGTTCGAACTTCTCGGTCCCGGAACGGCTTTGTCGGCAAATCGCCCGGCCACACGGCCCTGAGACGGATTCATATGCGCGAAGCTTGTCAACACACATTTCATAGAAAATTCGCTATCGGTCGCGCTCTAACGTCTATCGGTCCGCGTGTCCTTCTGTCTGTCCTTTCATACTCCCGCTGGTATGGTAGGATCGTCTCGACGGCAGGTATCTCGTTCTTTGAAATAGTACCCACAAGGCTCAAACCGCCCCGGCTGATCAGTACTTTGTGCCAGAAGGGCGCCGTTCTAAAATAGTTGATCATCAGGTCATGTCTGCTGTTCAAATGAAGATCGTAAGTCTAAAGCTAGTCTGTATCTACACATTTTATCTACGATATGCGATATTTTCGACGTTACTTCTCTAAGTTAGGTAAACTGCCCGACGATTGGGCGTCAGAGCCTCAGAGCCTGTTTCCAACTTGCATTGCTATTGACGTGATTTTGGCATCAATGGATTGGCATGGCGAAGGCGTAGCGATTCCTGTGTTGTGTGCTCGTTACGGATTTGGTCCAACACCAACTTTGACTTTGATACAGTACGGAGAGTCGGAGACTAAAAGCTGGATCTAAGCATTTAAGTCTCACTGGTTTTTTTTTATTGGAACACTATATACAATAGCCTTGATAGAAGCTCTTTGGTCCTGAAAAGAATAAAAAAAAATCAGCCGCTGAAAAACAATAAAAAAATCCTTGTCGCCACTCGCCAATACGGTATATAGCGGTGTAAAAAACAAATTGAATAGGTATCGATTTCGTAATAACTAGAGCTCTTGGGTTAATTTCGATGACGTTGATGTGATCCAGCGACAATTGTGTTTTTAAATAATGACACGAGCGGGTTACCTACTGATAAAGGCAAGTTCAGGGTGGGGTTTAAGGTTTGCACAGTGGCGCAACGCTGTCAGAATTTATTGCAAAATAATAATGCCGAACTTAATAATCCCCATGTGTGAGTTGACACACGGGGGAAAATGGAGGTTGTGCTCAGCTTGTAACATGTGGCTTGTGTAAATAAGAGGCGTTCCGGCCTGTAAGTGCATGTGTTATGTGACTACTGTTCCCGTAAGATTTGCTAATTATCTATGATGTTCATAAATTCGTGTTTGCCTCCCGAATACATGCAACAGTTTAGAACTTTATGATTGCTTTCTGGGGGTTCAACAGGAAGCGAACGCCTGTGCAGCCCATAAAACGCCACAGGGCCTCCATATAAATACATAAAATAAGGAGCTTTACGGCTTTTTTTGCCGCGAAAATGGCGCCTATCAGCAGCCTTCATGAAATTCGTTATACGTTACCAAAGGGCTTGTTGTTTTGATACACCAAGAAAAAAATCATATCGAGAGGCAAAACTCGTGTCTTTTGACATTTCATCTCCAATTCATATGACTAGTCGCCTGTATCTATGTAATAATAATCTGCAGCTGCAATTAATGCTACCTCCATTATGATGAATAATGGCGGTTGCAAATTTCAGCATATTTGTTATTATTAATACCTTATTCCTGGTGTACAGATTTGGCTGTCGCGTTGCACATTTCAATTTTAATAATCCTTGCATAATAAAAACTAACAAAAATTCCATGTACAGCACTGATTCCATTTATTGCGAATATAACAATAATAGCCATACCTGTTAGTTGTCACACCGTACAGTATACACTGTAGCGTATGGGGGCATTAAACCAGAACCAGACAATGCAATTTCGAACTCCAATCTGGATTAATAATAGATATAATAAAAGTTTGCCGATACAACGCACTCTGGATGCGTGATTTAATAAAGTCTGCTTCCAACGAATTTGCAAAACCAATCACAACTTTTTCTCCCAATCACATTGACAATCGCACCTCTATGCATCATTCGCTCAAATACAAATATGCAAAGCTTCACCTATGGATCAAGAACAACCACAACAAAGGGGAACTCGATCCGCACAACTGGTAACATCAAGGAAGTTTCCCAAGTCCCATTTCTGGTTTCATCGCTGCTTGACAAGGCACAGCCCGCGTTAGAGACGTATAGGTTATAGTCAATCAATTCAACTTGTATTTATTCATAATAATCAGAAAAAGTAACGTGTTCATTTCTAGTATACCTAGGCACCTACCGAGGTGTCTGAACGAGAACAAGTAGATTTGAATTGCCCGGCATTTTTGTTGATTATGTTTTTGACGCTTCAATTTTGACAGATGTCAAGTAGAAACCTGGCAAATTCATAGTGCAGATGTAGGTCCATGGCAGATGTACAGTCGGCACAATTAGAGGCTGCACGTCATACTTCAATTTTAGAGGAGTTGCTAAGGAGATTTTGCTTAGAGACTCCTTCTAAATTGAAGTGATTGAAGTGATTGAGTAAATTGATGCGTGCGGCCTCTAATTGGGCCGATTGTACATGAATGAACAACGCGTTTCAATAGTTGAAACGTATTATCAAGGTCAGTGTTCAATTACGGTCACTCAAAAGTAAAGTGAAATGCGAATGCCTTTATCAGCAGTATTCGGATGTTTTCTTGTGAACGAGCCTTGCGTTCACGTGCTGGAGGCTTGAGGTGGTTCACTATCGAACCATTTTTTTTTCGAATATTGCCAATAAAGGCTGAACTGTGCTTACTGCATCAACCACATGATGACGACCCAAAATTTCAAGCTATTTTAGTGACCGTAATTGGAACACTGACTTTGGTAATACATTTTGAGTATTAAAACGCGTTGTCCATTCGTGTACTTCTGCACAACAAATTTGCCGGGTCTGTACTGAACATCTGTCAAAATTGAAGCGTCAAAAACTAAATCAACAAAATATCGGGTAGTTCAAATCTACCTCTTCTCGTTCGGACACCCTGTATAATGAATTCAGTTTATGCTGCAGAGAAACTCACATGCTTTCTCTTCAATCAATCAGCACATCGATGTCTTAGGCGCAATAGATCGTAGCCCAGAAATCACAAATTTTACAGGAGAGACTGAAACCCTCCTTACTCTTAACTTTATGCGCCTGGATGGATAGGCAACTCAACATACTTGAATTTTAATTCAACTTATCTGAATTGAATCACTTCTCCCGCTTTTGGGACTGCTTGGCCGATGATCATCTAGTATCAGGACACCATCCTGTTGTGCATTCTTCTTGCGGTTCGAGGATAGAGCTTCTGGGCGTGTGGCGACTGACTCAACCTCAAGTATGAACGCAGTAAGACACAGAAATTAGTTGTAACATATACTCATTGTATCGATTCCTATATACATGTCGAAGTGTTTGAATAAAGGCTCGTTCCTATACCTGGCCCTACCCCAACGCTGGTAATTAGGATAGCTAAGTTTTCTAAAGGGTTCCCTAAAAAATAAGTTTCCCCTGATAATTATTTCAAAGCCGTCACATATCAATACTCCAATTAACACCTGATTATACACCTTGATTGTTTAGGGAGCGTGGTTCAAAATTCTTATCGTGAATTCATCAGATTCAACATTTACGTTATAGTGTTATAGGTTATGCTAGGGCTAGGCCCAGCCTCCAGACACCGAAAAAGGAGTGAGTGAGTGAACTTTACGAGGGAACTTTTTCTTCTCTTTTCTGTTGTTTCCCCTGTTCCCTACAATCTAAGTTCGTGGGCCGGTGCGTGTGGGGCTCCTGCTATTATTAATCTTTTTTCAAAGGCTGCGTCTGTTATACCTGGGCTATTCTTTCTGCATTTCTCTTTTTAGGCTTTGGTAATCTTTTGCCCGTTTTGGGAGGGATCGGATATGGCCTGTGCCTTTGTGGAGAACTGGATTTTTTTTTCACTTTGAATTTCTCTTGAAGCTTAGAAGAATATTGCGAATACGAGTGTCTGTGGCTGGAAATGTTAAACCCAATTTCACCTTTCCAAAAACTTTGGAACCCATGATGGACGCGAACAACTACTCAAGTCAGGGTACAAACTCTCATGTGAAGATCCTTTTGATTGTGCCCCGTTCTGTTTTGTGTAAAGTGTACCCATTGTTGCTAAAAACGTGCAAAGGTGCTCGCCGACGAACTAACGCGGAAAGGCTCCTATCTTTCTCTTGAAAAAAATATCAGATCGCTAATCAACTATTGAGCCCCAACAATTCATTATAGGTACAAATTCATTGAATCGTCGCGTCCTCGAATATTCAGGTGATTATACTAGAAGCTTCTAATAGATTTTCCCTTTTCCCATTAAACAACCTCTATTCTCTCCAGGTGAATACTGCAACAAATTAATTAGTTACGCGATAATCAACCGGACTTTCCTCTAGGTGAAACTCCTCTCCATAACATTCGTCGTTAATAATTAATTCTTTTGTGCATAATAATCTAACCAACATGGAAATCTCAATAACGGTAGTAGCCCGCTACAACAAAATCATTAGTTTCAAGGAGCGGGGGGGGGGGTCGTTGTCCTAAACCGATTATTATTAACAATCATGACTCTACGAGAGGGTCCGACCCTGATTTTAACAAACGCGATTTTGGTTATTTCCAATTATTATTTTTTCACGATTCTCTAAAATTCTCACGCGTAATCAGATGAATGTCCCCAAAAGCTCCGCTAAGTTTCAACTCCAACCCCTGGACTGCTGGTACTACCTAGTGAGAGGTTGAAGTCTAACCTCGTGACGATCGTTACTCTCTAAGACATCGCAAAATCTCAATCGCAGGCTGTCTGCCCACCATACAAACCACTGGCCCTGCACTCCAAGGCGACCACCTCTCGATTTCTCACATCTCATCCCGAGGTACAGCACAGCAGGCTGCCCAGCTAAAGGGAGCCAGAACTCTCCCGAAGGGGTGAGGGCAACAGAGGACAGAACTCTCCCAAAGGAGTAAAGTCTCGGCCAAGGCGGACAGCACTCACTAGCAGGGGTAAAGTCGCATCTACATACTTTGCTCAGGGTGATAAAATGCGAGTCTTCGAGGCGGTCTCTCCTTTCCAAGCCCCGGTCAAAACTTTACGATACCCTTCGTTAGCAAATGACGTACCTGGAAAGCACCTTCGATTTCTTGGCGGCGTTCCCACAGTTCATTAGCTCTCTTTTATTTTCAAGAGCTCTCTGGCTAAACCCGTTTTTCAATGTACAACGTAATGGGGTCGTATACAAGAATCACAAAATACGATTTTATTGGTATTGACCTTTGCCTAAATAGAAAAAATCAGCAACTGTGCAGCTAAAATACAAATGAAAAATTTTTCGACTGAGAAAAAAGTGATTGAAGTTTCGCTTCTTCCAGTCTATCGGTTTAAATGAAGTGAAATCGCGCGCAGCGTAAGCGCGAATGAAAACAAAGCATGGACAAGGCCGAGAGCAGCCTATCAGCAGCAACAACTGCATCGTTGTCATAGCAACACGCAACGTCTAGCTACGTCACTAGACGTCGGAATCAAACCGCTCTGCTTTGCGCCCCGATTTTCAATTTTTTTTTTCAAGAAAAGTAGTTGCTTTTGAGACACTATGTTGCTTTGTCTGTGGTTATCTCACGCTGTACTTTAGCTTACGGGAATAAAAAAATCATGGTATGAGACCCCATTAACCCAGCGCAGCGCCCTGAGCAAAAGTGTAGTGTGTACCGGTGCGAAATTTAACTGTTAAGAACGCGCGGCTCCACATAACGAATGTTTAATGTAGACCGCGGAATTTGCATGTAGCAGCAGTACCATGACACGGACGAAAATCCAAATGATTGCGGAACTTCGACGCCGGAGTCGGACATGAGATCATCTACATGATGATTTTTGCTTCTAATGGATTGGAGCAGTGTTCAAGTGAACATTTAGAATTATCAACGACAATCGCTTGGAACTAGTGCTCGGATTAGAAGCACAACTGCTTTTCTAAGTCCAAGCTGAGCCAAAGTTAATTTGTGGCTGTCTTCACCTTGCGTCCAGAAAACTCTCCAGCACCAGCAGCAGGAAATTGTAACATCTCTCACTTTCATATTTGTATGAGGGCCATTGAAGTAGATAGCTCTTTTGCTATAAACTTTTTAGTTTTGTTTGTTCTAAGTCTTTCATGAAACAGAACGAGACGATCATAATCGAAGCGGACGTATAACAAATTCAATAACAATGCCTCCAGATACTCCAGAAGAATTTTCTCCTCTGCACCGACAATAAATCGGTAAAAAACCGACACAATGGCGATTTCGCCAGCAGTGTCCGCTGTGCTTGGACAAACGAACCAATTCGCCAGCAATGCTCTCGAATTCGTCTGCTGCTGAAACTTGAGCGGTTCAATTTTTCAGCCGCGGGATTTCCAACGGAACATGCACGTATTGTTTTCATTTCCAGCGTTCGAATTGCATCTTTATCGCAGCCACTACATCAAAAAATCTATTTAGCTTCTTTCCTGTTGTTATTGGTGTTGTTGTTGCTTTATTGTCTTCCCACACCGCCGCCGGTGCTATGCCACCGCTGCTTAAGTACGCTGTCAAACTGCATTTTATGCTTTAGGTGTATAATACAATATCCTCACCAAGAAAAGTGCACAACGTCCGTGGAAGCTACAAAACATCGCCGTTTTATTGCTGCGGCTAATTCGACGGAAGTAAAACAATACGTTTTCTGCCGAACGTGAGTTTTACGTTGTTGAAACTATTTGTCGCCGCTGATTGTTTGTAGGTGGTAGTACCTGCTAACTTTACAGCTTATTGCTGTTGGTTTTATTGGTAGATGCCGGCCTTTCTCCACTGGCGAATCGAACACTATGATCCATGTGTGCGTGTGTAATTCTGGTCTTTGTTGAAATGCGGTTTCGATGCGCCTTCGGGTTATTGGTGCGCATTTCGCATAAAGTGGATTAGTTAACTCCCCTGTTCATTATTCTCCGCGTTTGATTTGTTTGTTTTATTGATGAAACAGTGACAGGTGGATGAATTGCAGTTGGTAGAGCATTTGCATTGCGCTGAATATGCATATTGCATGATAACGCGATGCGAGGGCTGTGCACATCATATTTGTTAATTAAATGGGGGCTAACGTAAGGTTCGTTTTTTATCGGTAGGCACATGAAATTAATCTCCTTTGAACTCGACAAAAACAAAATACCCAGAATTTGTATGCGAGAATGTGTGCTTGATTATGGCTTTGATACACTCAACAAATTTTATTTTGAAGTATCTACTTGTGTACAGGCGTACGGTGACATGACTTCAGTTTTTTTTAGTATTGAAAATACTACTCGCCTCATTTATACGAAACGATTTTAGCTGAAAGTGACCACATTCGACAGTTTCTGTCCCAAGTATAATATTCAGAATCGTTGATTGCATCATGCGAAATTTCTCACAAGCGGATCGAATGTCGAAGCAGAGAACGTGTGTTAATAAAATCGAGCAAGCACATCACACAGTTCACGCAGTGAATGTCGTGTTTATTTGTTGTAGGTACTAGTACTAGTACTAGTAGTACAAGTTGTCATTCATGGAGCAAAATCGGAATCAGCAGTAAATGTTTCACAAAAAAAATTGCTTTCAACATCGGTCCCTTATTTGAATACTCTTAGGCTGACTGGTTTGGCAAAAAAAGACAACCTCTTCCCCCCAGGCTTCCCTTCCTGAACAACACTAGTTTAGAGAAGGTCCAAATTGATCCCATCGCTTCCCTTTCCGACCAATTCCCCTTCCGAACCTTCCGTGAAAACAAAACAAAAAAACTTGACCCGTAACGATTCCTCCATTGAACACTCCCAGCTTCCTCCCACAGCGCCCGCGCCCCCCTTCTTTGAATAATCCTGGTCACGGCACCACTCTGTGATGGTACGCCACTACGCCCCCTTCTTCCCCTGACATTCTATTTGTTTGGCCTGCGATCGTCTGAACCCTTCATTGTGCCCGCATGTGAGCATCTCAACCCTTGGGTCCCCTTTTGCTTATGAGGGAAACATCTCGCGGAGTTACACATAAAGTTACATTTACTCAGATCAAAATAAATGCAAAATTAATCTTTTATGGTTCTTGTCGCAAAACCCCTAACATGTGAGTGACGGAATGAACAAAATGAACAAGATGAACAAAATGAACAAAAAAAATTGAAAACGACAAAAGAAATTATCGAGAGCTGAAGTACGGTACCTCGTACTTCGTATTTTTAATGAAAATGAGATTTTCATAGTATGCGATGTAGTTGACAGAGCTCCATCCCCTAATATACGTATCAAGTCAGAAACAAATTGTTTGACCTCGTATCTGATCCCATAAACCGTAAAAAAATATCTATTTGATTAATTTCATACAGTTTTTTGTCTCCCCTATAAAATTTGCATTTTGTTAGTTACGAGGAACCGTTCTTTAGCCCTCGATATGTCAAACTGTTGAAAGGGAGAGTGGCGGATTCGAAAAAGAGGTACATACTCAGGGGAAGAAGTCCGTCCAAGAAACCCCAGAGTTATACCCAAAAAAGGGGCTCTCAAATATGTTGTGACAAAATGTGAATCTCACTGATACTTCACTTCCCATTTGTCTGTCGATCAATCTTCACGAGATCCCACACCTCGTCTTGTTTCATTCAGTTTGTAACTGGGTTTGCTTATGGTATCCCGTGTGCAACTTGAAGTTGGAGCATAGTGTTTGATGTCAATTTGCTCCTTAGATCATGACGAACAGGGGTCGCGATGGTATAGACATCTGAGAGCGTGAGAAAGGGGAATCTCAAGATACCTCTGAAGCGGTTCAAATTTTTTTTAAACGGTTTGCTAAGCCTTGGTTGGCGTCAGATGACGAGACTGTATGGTAACTTTTCATGATTCTATCTCTTTTTGGTTCATGAACTAGCATTTTTGATCTCTTGAGTACAAGAGTCTTCCCCCCTCCTTCCCGCTGGCCCTTCATGGTTTTCAGATGTCCATTATCACGATCCTTGTTCGTCATGATCTAAGAAACAGTACGACACCAACCACTGTGCTCTACCTTCGAGTCTACCTTCAAGTTGTACGCGGATCTAACAAAATGAACACAAAAAACTCACTACGATTAAAAAATGTAATTGCTTTGGAAAAGCTTTAGCTGCCAGCTCTTATAAAATCACTAATATGAGTGGTTTCATTATCTAACTTGTCATCTGACCAAGGATTAGTGACCTCGTCAAAGTCACCAGCATGCTCCTGTCGTGATATTTTTAACTGCCTACCTACATCTCATTATACGTCCCGGCTCCATTCTTTCGCTAATTCCTCGAACACGCAAGAAAATAAATAATAATTAATCAACAACAGCATAACTGTAATCTGCATCGACTTCATTATTTTCAGCTACCCATTACCGGCAATTCTAATAAGATGAGTTCCGCACGCATTTTTTGCACTTTCATCATGATCAAGGGATTTTGAGAATACCTGGAATTGAAATTCCAATTATTACGTGCTGCTAAATCAGCTGCTGGTGACGCAGTGGCATGCATCAGCTGCACTATTTGCAGAGCTTGAATTTGAACTTTTTTCCAATTTGTTTTTTTTTTTTTTAGTCGCACGTCCACGTATAGTCGTATACCGAAACGTGTATCATCGGCACACGTTTAATAAAAATCAGGAGCCAGCCAGCCCGCCAGCATCAGAGAGCCGCCCTTTGTCTCTGGTAATTAATTGTCATCAGATGTGAGATTCTAAAAAGCATTGTCGGTCGTTTGAAGTGATTTAATTTGATTTTCGGCGGGGGTACAACAAAGCGAATTCGTCAGGCTACACTTTTTCGCAAAGGGGTAATCAAAACTTCGCGTTTCCATTTTATTTAGGTAGTCGTAAGGATATTATGTAATTTGCATCCGTCTCGAGCGCGTGATTTGCAGATGAAGCAAGCCCAAATTATTACAACTATTAATAATTATTCGTGTTTGCATGTGAATGGCATAGGAAATCGCCAAACGACTTCTTCACAGTTCCCACTGAATCCGCAGTACTACTGTACAATACACAATGACCAGAAGCCCGAATCCGGAATGTTCTCACGTGTTTGTATTATACGTGCGCCCAGCGCAACAGCTCGGTCAAGTAATTAATAAGTCGTTTTTGATTAATGACTTCTTCTCCTGTATAAATTACCTAAATACGCCTTAATATATTACGTTAGTTTACCTGATTAATGGACGATTTCTATCAGGACCTCTCGTGTGTTCACATCTATGAAAATTCTTGTTATAATAATTTATTTATAAATTTATTACCTTGTTCCTGATGGGCATCATCTCGTGGCATCATCTGAAGCGTAATTTGGGCTAGAACTGTGAGATAACAAAGCCGAATCATTTGACACTCCGTGATGAACGCAAGTTGTAGATAAAAGTATCCAATTTCACGGTGTTTCCTAGACACAACTTGAAGATTCTATTGCCGGATTTTATTGTGTAAATAAATACAGGTGAAGAGTGCGACCACCGTGGTTATTTCAGGGAAAACTCATGGTGGTCTTGGTTTTACTATTGTCTCGATTGATCGGAAACGCATCAGTGGTCTATAGTTGATGATGGTGTGGTTTTAGCAATTTCCGAAAGGATGTGTATCAAATACGTTGCGGTTCTTACACTCCTTATCTTGTCTGTACGGGGAAGTGATATTTACCATGTTGTAGTACGTTGAAGTGTGTAGTGGAGTGACACTTATTTCTGGCTCAGCCCCAATTCTTGAAGGTAAAATGATAGCCACAAGTAAATATAAGAACAACTTGGCAATGGCATGAGTATACGTGAACAATCAAACCTACCCAGGAACATGATGAATTCCCAAACACGATCCATCTGCATGATGTTCTGACAAGTTGTTTGGACTAGGCCCACTTATTTTTTGCACTGTGCTGTGCATCGCAAATTATCAATCCTCATAAATATCAATGTAGTATTGAGCTACTGGCAGGAGAAAGTACTACAAAGAATAAGAAACGGATATGATACGAGATACCACAGAATTTTCAAGAAAATCGTATCCCAGATCCACCCAAGTATTGACCGCGACTTGGACCAGGAATAATGACAACAATAATTGCAAGGTACAGATGCGGAAATGAACCAACGACCAGCCAGTTTTGGAGGAGAGAGAAGGAAAAAATAAAGAATGTGTCGATTATGTGACAGAAAAAAAAAAGATTGATGATCTGAAAGACTTGAAATAGTCCGGCTGTTAAGAGGAACCACCTTGCATTTTAGAGACAAGCGACGAAATTTGGCACACTTGTTCACTAGACCCTACTTTTTGATTTAAGAAATGTTGCCACCATCTGCGGTCGTGTAGACACTTTATACAGGGTTCAGTAGAAAAAATTTGTTGAAAAATCGTAAATCGTGAACCATAACCGGTGGACGTATGTAAATCAGGATATTGATGACTGATTCCATGCCCATAGAGATGCTGCAAACAGTTTTGAAATATCTTGAGGCGTTTCCGGAATACTTTGGAAGAAGTGAAATTTCTTCAACTTTTTCTTTTTTCAATAAATCAGTTGTTTTTGGAGATATCCAGCAGCAACTTGATATTCCGGCAAACAAATATGTTTTCAATGAAACGCAATGTGAAGCCATCGACAAAGCCTGCTAGATTCGGAACTAAGATCTTCAACTTTTTTCCCATCATGAGCGCCATATTGAAATTGCCCTTCGTGAAATTGTTGAAAAAACAACAGGTAACGACTTTATTCGACACACACGATGTTTCATCATGAAAAACCAGGTACTCAATTATGGCAATGACCTCTTCGCCCAAGAAACGTTATCAAGTTCGTTTTTTCCTGTTTTTCCTCAACTTACGTGGCAGTCATGACCAAATCAAACTTTGGATCAAATGAATGTTTGCGATATTTCAATCAACATTGTTTTTCAACGTCAGTCACCAAATTTCATCATCATCAGTTAAGTGGTGTTCTTTTGGCAAACAGTTGAACAAAAAGTTTGCTTGAATATTTGTGAAAAGGGCAAAAATGCAGGGTCACCTTCTGCCCTCAAACCCGATTAAAGGTACCCAAACGTGCTACCAACTGATACTGAAATGATTCGGAGGAATGTGCTCCGTAGTTTAAAGCCAAGCTCAAACTGATTGTTATATTTTAGTTCGCAGGAGGGACGTGAAAAGTGTTGCTAGAGCTTATATTTGAAGCGTTTCTGGCAATATTCAACAAAAAACGTTTCAAATATTAAGCTGTGGCAACACTTTCGACGTCCCTCCTGCCGAAGTAGCATGGGAAAATCCATTTCGGTTCAACTTGAAACTACAGCAGACATTCCTCCAAACTCTTCCAGTATCAATTGGTAGCATTTTTGGTAACAGATTTTCTTTAATCTGGTTTGAAGGGACGACGTGGACCTGCCGTTTTTGTTTTTTTCACAAAAATCGAAGCAAACTTTTTGTTCAACTGTTTGCCAAAAAAACACCACTTAGCTGATGAGGATGAAATTCAGTGACTGGCTGCGCAAAATAATGTGGATTATAATGTCGTCAACATCTAATCGATCCAAAGTTCCATTTGGTGATGGTTATCACCTAAGTTGAGGGAAATCAAAAAAAACAACTTAATAACGTTTCTTGACCGAAGAGGTCATTGCTGCAATGCAGGAACTGGTTTTTCGTAATAAAATGAACGCGTGTGTCCAATTAAGTCGTTACCTGTTGTTTTTTTCAACAATTTCACGAAGGGCAATTTGAAGATGGCGCTCACGATGGAAAAAAAGTTGAAGATCTTAGTATCGAATCTAGCAGGCTTTGTCGATGGCTTTACATCGCGTTCCATGAAAAACATATTTGTTTGCAGGAATATCAAGTTGCAGCTCAATATTTCCAGAAACAACTGATTTATTGAAAAAAGAAAAAAAGGTGAAGAGATTTCACTTCTTCCAGCGTATTTCGGAAACGCCTCAAGATATTTCAAAACTGTTTGCAGCATCTTCATGGGCATGGAATCAGTCATCAATATCCTGATTTACATACGTCCACCGGTTATGGTTCACGATTTACGATTCTTCAACAAATTTTTTTTACTGAACCCTGTATAAAAAGTCTGCACGCTTTCCGCAGATGGTGGCAACATTTCTTAAATCGAAGAGTAGGGTCTAGTGAACAAGTGTGCCAAATTTCGTCGCTTGTCTCTAAAATGCAAGGTGGGTCCCATATATGTAGCTTAACGTCCGGACTAAAAGAGGAATGGAAAGATGGAAAAGCAATCGTGGAAATATTGTAAACGGATAAAATAGGATTGTCAATATTGTCATGGGGTGAGAAGAGTAGATCAAAAACCACCTCCACGCCGCGCCGGAGCTATGAATGGAGCAATTTTCTTATCTGGGTCAATCATGAATATTAGAATTTATTGTGGATAGAACTTTGGAAACTTCGGAATCCCTTTTTTGAGATTGTATAAGGGCGAAGTCCAGTACATGCGATTTTTTGCGGCGAAGCAAAGCTAAGCCGAGCGATTGATTCTTTGGCCTGGGCCAATCACCGTGTGAGAACGTGACATCCTGAACAACCGTGATTTGCCCACTTCGCTTCAACGGAATCGCTTATTCAGGTGAACTAAGCTTGTCTTTTGAGCTTGAAATTAGGTCTCTTGGATACAAGTAAATGTACATGTAAATTGATGAGGAAAGCCAGGACAGCTAAACGACAAAATGATCCGATTTGAATGAGAGAAGGCAGGTATGCGTAGGTCAGAATGTCGTGGGCAACACGAAAAACGAGCATCAGATGCAGAAACAGAGAAAGCCTGGACTCGCTGCAAAAACTCTCGAGCCGCTAAAGACAAATTATCATTTTAAACGTGCGACTGGTTTTCACCTACCCCACGCAAAGTGAACCGGCGGCGAAAATCCACCGGCAGTCCCTTGAAAGTAGGTACTATATACATTCATTTCACATGACGTCACTTAATGAAAATAAGGCTTCCTGCGGGGTATTTTTTATGTGTTAAAATCTCTTAGCTCCCCGCGCAAAGCCGGATTGTAATTGTTTAGCGCTCATAACTCGTGATCATTATCATTTCCAAGGCATGGAGCAGCCAGCCAGCAGCGCAAGGACCAACATTTTATTTTCCCCTCAGCACACGGCATTCTTTTCGATTTAATGACGAAAATGCATAAAAGCACGAATAAGCACTTTTCGCTCCAAATGCACTATGCAATGAGACATTCCTCTTCATCACAGCGCCCAACCCTTGGAATGCCTTTTCCAAATAAGCGTTCCTACTTGCGGGCACATTCATGATTTATGCAAACGCTTAACGCTTGGCTTGAGGAAAATATCAGTGTGGGTCAACTAATGAGATAGTATGCGCCTGCCACCCGTCCAGTTTCCATTTGATCTGCGCCGGAATTTATCGATGACAGGATGTGACGTGCACTAACAGAAAATTAATTTTATTGCGCTTATTTCTCGTTACTTACAAGTATTTCAGATGTTAACGAGATCGATAAAATTTACGGCTATATGTTTTCAAGTATGGTAGGCCAAGAATTATTGTCGTGTCTTGCACATGAAGCCAATTTGTAAAGCGGCATGCTGAGTTTCTTTATGAGGGTGCTGCTATGTGTCGATATAAAACTTTATGATGTTTATGTTAAGCATTTTCATGGTTAGTTTGATGGCGCATGTTCCATATGAAACCGCCGAAAATATGTATGGTTGGTGTCTTGTGGGATGCATTAAACTCTCTGAATAATTGAAATAAAAATAATAAAATGAGCCCGCAATGTACATCGCTGGAAAAACATGTCCCGATCGGGGCATGCCTGGAAAAACTGAGGAGGTACCTAGATATCTCACCCGATTGGTTCTGATATAAAATAATGAACTAGACGAGTACGAGGACTACTAGATTGGAAACGATGCACATCATCACAATAATATACAGGATGTAATTCTTGTTCTTGTAAGTGTTGGAATAATCCTTTCATCACCAAAAAGAGAACGCAGATACTTCAAGTCCAGATTTCTTGAAATTTGGGTAGAGCTCTGCAGATTCTATACTTTTCTACGATTTCCATGGAAAATTTTGCTTGTAGCTATTCGGAACTTCGGAAGTTTTTTATTGGAACTTTGAAGCTTCTTCTAGTCTTGCTGGACTGTAAGCTGGCCGTTGCGGCTGAACAGCGCAAGGATGGGCACTCGGTATGGATATCTCAGTGCTCAATTTGATTTCGACGTTCCCATTCTGTTGGTCCACTCCCATTCAGTGCCTTCAGCCTTTAAAGCATGGTCTTCGTTCATATAATACTATAAAATTGTTGAACCCGTCATTCATATGTATAGATTTGAATGACTTTTCCCAGGATGATGTTGAACTCCTTGATCAGCAGTTCTCCGTTCTAGCATGGGAACGGTCTGCTGAGCCGTACTATTATGCCGGCAATCACGTTGCTGATGTCCAACCTTTCTACAATTGAAGCAGCGCGGACTTCCTGCGTCTGTGTGATTGCTTTCTCCCTGTTGGTGACGTTCTCGATCAGCAGCTGCCCGTTCCAGCATGAAACTATCTGTTGAACGGTAGCATTGCCCGCAGTTATTTTTCACAATTGAGGTAGCCTGATCTTCCTTCTGTTTTTGCCTTACCAAACCGGGGTTCATTTTGAGACAAAACGTTGAAGGTTTCTCAATATATTTTCTCGATCGATGGGAGTAGTATCTTCGTATTGCTCAGAGTCGACGCTTTTTGTCCATCAAAGTCTCGCAGCTCAACACGATGGATACTTGCCAAAGCGACCATCAGAGCCATCTCAGTACTTACGACGGTACTCTGGACATGTTGTTCTAGCTTCATTATACGCTTGACTCCATCGCTGCCATTTTTCCGGTTTCCCTCAAATTCTTACATTGCCATCCAAGTATAGCGTGTGTTGTTCCCTAGTGGCCTCTGTTTTTCTAGCTAGTCTTCCTCAATTCTTCTAGCTTCTTCTATTTTTTTCTCTTTTATATGCTTCTTTTCCTGTTCTTCTAGAAGATTCTTCGATTCCATTATGATAGCTACAGCGTCTTCGACTCCTGTTTCCGACATGCTTCTCGTCTCCGGAATTTACAAATCAACTCTGGAACTTTCCGAACTCTCTGTAGTCGGAGGCCGAATTTCTCTTATTATGCCGCTTCTGATACTACTGTTGAAAACCACGTTGGGTCCTTTCATAATTAGGAGACGAACGAAATAAATCCACGTCGAATAAATTATCGCACTCGAATAACGCTTTGAATAACTTCTAAAGTGTGTTCACTTCCGCTGCGAATTTGAATCGGCTGGTCCTGGACCTTGCCGGTGCTACATTTATATAGTCGCATGTTGTATTCGTGAACATTCCACGCGTCTTTCGGTAAATTTGAGCATTGGCCGCTAGTTCATTCGCGGAGGTTCTAGGAAAGTCCATCGGGTTCGCGTGTGTTCTGGCGCGCTCTCGAAGGAACGCACCTCCGCCAATTGCAGATATGTGTTTCACTCGTGCGTTAGGATTTCCAGCTTTCTCGAACATTTCAGAATCACTGCTTCGAATATACCAGTATGCACCTACATCAGATCCTATACCTCCGCGTTTGCTCTCGGAATGCACTGGAATCGTTTGGGAGCCTCGTAGCTCGTACGAGAAGCCTCGTTTCATAGTATATTATAAAACAGTTTAATAACAGGCTAGTGATTTTGAAATGTTTCCTGACGGTGGTGGGTCTTGCTTTGAAGAAAATCGATGGCACGCTTACGGTGTTGGGATTCGATTCGGGTGCCCACCAAATAGTTCACGCCAAATCGGTTTAATGGCCTCCGGAATCTATTCCCCCTTGTCAATTAGATCCATATAAAATTAATGGATCTAGGAAAAAACATCGCTGGAAAAAACATAGCCGGAAAAAACATAGCGGAGAAAACATAGCATGGAAAAAACATCGCAGGGAGAAAACATAGCATGGAAAAAACATAGCAGGATAAAACATAGCACGGAATAAACATCGCACGGAATAAATATCGCGGAAAAAAACATAGCAGGGAAAAAACATAGCATGGAAAAAACATAGCAGGATAAAACATCGCACGGAATAAATATCGCGGAAAAAACATAGCAGGGGAGAACGGTGCTAGGACAATTCTTCGCAAGCATTGCGCCCGCGCATACTTTAAGACACAAGGGGGCTAGCGGGGCTCAAATAGCCACAATGTAGACACAAGACTAGATAGGGCTTCGAATAACACAAAAAAGCATGATGGGCTCAATGGGGCTCCAAACGACATTAGGAGACACAAGTGTGCTCAGCAGGGCCTAAACCACTACACTGTAGACCAAGAGAGGATAAGGCTGTAAATATCGCAAGAAGGACTGATAGGGCTCACTAGGGCTCCAAATGACACCCTAAGGCATAAGGGGGGCCTATAGGGCTCCGATCAACACATGAAGACACACAGGAGCTGACTAGAGCTTCGCAACAAAGACGGGTTGGAAAGGGGCTCAACAGGACTACAAATAACACATAAAGACACAGGGGGGCCTGATAGGGCTATGAGAAACCTGGAAAGGCACAAGAGAGCTTTCTAAGATGCCAGAAATGTCAAGAGGTCAGAAGGGGGTCACCGGGGCCCCAAACCATAATTGTGGAAACAAGGGGGCTCATTAGGGCTCCAAACGATACTTGAAGATACAAGGGAGCTCAGCAGGGTTTGAAACGCTTCAATGTAGATATAAGGGAGGATAAGATTCTTATAATTGCAAGAAGGCCTGGCGAGGCCCACTGGGGCTCCGAATGAAACTTTGAGACACAAAGAGAGGGGAGCCCTGTAGAACTTCGACCAACACATAAAGACTCATAGGAGCTAACTAGAGCTTCGAAAACTAGCACAATGTAAAAAGGAGCTCAGCAGAGCTATAAATGAAACAAAAAGACACAGGGGGGCCACATCGGCCTCTGAAAACATAATAAGGCACAAAGGAGCTGTTAAGATTCCGGAAACTTCGAGAAATCTGAAGGAGGTCACCTGGTCTGCAAACGATAATTGAAGACACAAGGGGGCTCAATAGGGCTTCAAACGATACTTGAAGATACAAAGGGGCTTAGTAGAGCTTGAAACGCTTCGATGTGGACACAAGAGAGGAGAGGCCTCTATAAATCGGACGAAGGCCTGGCGGGCTCACTGGGGCTCCAAATGACACTTGGAGACATGAGGTGGCCCCGTAGAACTTTGACCAACACATAAAGACTAACAGGAGCTAGCTAGAGCTTGAAAAACATAAAGACACAGAGGGGGGCCACATACGGCTCTGAAAAACTCAATAAGGCACAAAGGAGCTTTCTAAGATTCCAGAAACATCGAGAAATCAGAAGGGGGTCACCTGGTCTGCAAACGATAATTGGAGACACAAGGGGCTCAATAGGGCTCCAAACGATCCTTGAAGATACTTGAAGAGCTTGAAAAACTCACACATTGAAAAAAGGGGCTCAGCAGGGCTACAAATGAAAAGTAAAGATACAGGGGGGGCACATAGGGCTCCGAAAAAGTTGATAAGGCACAAAGGAGCTTTTTTAAGATTCCAGAAATACCAAGAAATCAGAAGGGGATCACCCGGTCTGCAAACGATAATTGAAGACACAAAGGGGCTCAATAGGGCCCCAAACGATACTTGAAGATACAAGAGGGCTCAGTAGGGCTTGAAACGCTTCAATGTAGACACAAGAGAGGAGAGGCCTCTAAAAATCGGACGAAGGCCTGGCGGGGCTCACTGGAGCTCCAAATGGCACTTGGAGACATGAGGTGGCCCCGTAGAACTTTGACCAACACATAGAGACTAACAGGAGCTAACTAGACCTTAAAAAACTAACACAATGAATAAAGGGGCTCAGCAGGGCTACAAATGAAACAAAGACACAGGGGGGCAAGATAGGACTCTCAGAAACTTGATAAGGCACAAAGGAGCTTTCTTAGAATACAGAAACATCGAGAAATCAGAAGAGGGTCACCTGGTCCGCAAACGATAATTGAAGATACAAGGGGGCTCAATCGGGCTCCAAAAATACTTCAAGATACAAAGGGGCTCAGTAGGGCTTGAAACGCTCCAGTGTAGACACAAGAGAGGAGAGGCCTCTAAAAATCGAGCGAATGCCTGGCGGGGCTCACTGGAGCTCCAAATGACACTTGGGGACACGAGGGGGCCCGTAGAACTTTGATAAACACATTAAGACTAACAGGAGTTAACTAGAGCTGATGAAACTGACACATTATAAAATGCTGCAAACAATAATTGAATACATAAGGGGGCCCAATAGGGCTCCAAACGATACTTGAAGATACAAGGAGGCTCATAGAGCTTGAAACGCTTCAATGTAGACACAAGAGAGGAGAGGCCTCTCAAGATCGGAAGAAGGCCTGGCGGGGCTCACTGGGGGTCCAAATGACACTTGGGGACATAAGGGGGCCCCGTAGAACTTTGATCAACACATAAACACTAATAGGAGCTAACTAGGGCTTGAAAACTAACACATTGTGGAAAGGGGCTCAGCAGGGCTACAAATGCAACATGAAGACAAGGGGGCCTAAGAGGGCTCTGTGGAACTGTCCAAGGTATAAGGGCGAAGCAAATCCCTAAGATACCCAAGGGGATTCATAAAGATCCCAAACGATACCTTGTAGAGACAAGGGGGCTCAACAAGGCTTGAAACGCTACGTAAAAACCCAGTGGGGGATAGGGCTCTGAATATCACACTCACACTCGGCCTCATTAGAGCTCTAAAGTTTCCGGCGCGAAGAATTGTCCGGCGAAGAATTATCCGGTCACCGGAGAGAACATAGCATGGAAAAATCACAGCCAGGAAAAAACTCTGCTACAGACAGCCCCTATACTTATTTATGTCTTCGACTTGGACGACTCTCATAGGTACCTACTTGAATCTCACGACCCAAACATGATACCTTACCGTGTGTAGACTTCCATCATGCACATCATGCACGGCCAGACTTCTGATATATCCAGGCCTCCACCCCAGGCGGCCCCCATTCGTACATAGACCTGTACTGAAGACTTAATTTCCGCGTACTTGCGGTCATACTTGATTTTGATAGTTGGGAGACCACAGAAGATTTGGAAAAACACACCCTTGCGATGTTATTTCCCTGCTATGTTTTACCGTGCGATGTTTTCTCTGGCTATATTTTTTCCGCTATGTTTTCTCCTGCGATGTTTATTCCATGCTATGTTTTTTCCAGTCGATGTTTCTTCCGTGCGATGTTTCTTCCATGCGATGTTTTCTCCATACGATGTTATTTCCATGCGATGTTTTTTCCTGCTATGTTTTTTCCGCTATGTTTTTTCCTGCGATGTTTTCTCCTGCGATGTTTATTCCGGTTACCAAAATTAATTAATGTGTGTGTGTGGTAAATAAGATTTACGGCTCAAATAACGAGCTTCTATAAAGTGACCGAATAATTGTTGACCCGGACGACGATATCGCCGGCTACCAAACGTGCCGGGCCACCAGCAATGTCTACGGAGAGACAGAGAGCGAGCCGGCTTCTCTGGTTAATTAACGGCCATAACACTAAAGTTTGTAGTATTTAGAGCGACGACATCGTAAATCTAACACACCAAACTAAAATTCCCCCCTCACACCAGTTGAATATTCATAGCCTTATCTACCTGCACATCTTATTACAACACAACGAAACTGTTGCGACATGATACACACCAGAAATTACTGGCTGCGCCGTGTCAAAGTTCAGGACCAAAACGCCGGATTTTGAGCCGAGCAAAGGAGCAAAAAACGACCAAACATTCCCTTTCAGTCAAAAATTCCAGTTCATATATCATCCTGGACGCTAATGTCGCTATAAAAATAGTTTATTACCAATTTGTTCTTGAAGAGGCAGAAACCAGAAGGAGAAAGCTAGTAAATCATACGAGAAAATAAAGTGCTAAGTAACTGATAATTATTCAAAAAATGCGTATACCAACTGCACTAATTTTTTAAGAGCTAGTTATATACGTCGTAATGGGACAACAAAGTCGGGTACAGTTTAGGAACATGCCGGATGTCATTTATATTGGTACTTTTCTGAAATGGAACAAGGACAAATGTATAACAAACAATTTGCAACACGCATCAGCAAAAATTCGGTATAATTTCGAAATTCCTAAGCTTGGGGAACGTTACTTCCATCTTTCAATCAAGCAGAATACGTTGATGGGAATGCTCCACTTCATGGATATTTATTAAGCTCGAGCATCGGTAAAGATTCTACTAAATTGTCTGATGCATTTTGAGCTGAATAGACCACTCTGCACGTTCTTGAACTCGACGACGGGCCTAGTAAATTACAGAGTACTCTGTCGCCGGGTCGCGCTACTCGTTTCTGCAACAAAAATTGCATTTGGTGAATACACGGTGATTTTCCCTTAAACTGAGAAACAATGGGAACGATTTTATCGCAATTTAAAATCGCGCATCGCGCCAGAGACGTAATTTGCACAAATTGAAGAAACTCCGGTGTATTATACCCCCGTTATGATTTATCACAGATCAGATTATTGCCAACCCGGCCATGTAAAATGCAGATAATTCAGCTCAATACACCGGCGTTGTCTCCGATCTAAATGAAATGATACTAATCGGGGTTATTTATTGCATTTTTGACTTTAAACCTGCCATAAAATTGCATTCTATCAATCTAACGTCGATATTTGGGCGATGATGCACTTTTATTCTGTACGGTAGGTATATGGGCTTGGTGAAACAAACCATGCCGCAGAAAGCTTTATAAAATGAACGAGCAAAAGGATCTCTAGTTAGGTGCTTATAATTAGTACTCGTGCAAATGAGGCATGTCCTGTACTGTGTATGGGGCTCTCACATGACGCTAATAAACTGGCCGGTCTCACGACTTGCACTACTACTCCAAGATCCCATTTGCTTTGAACTCGCATTATGTCGTGTTGGGTCCGCATACACAAGAAACCTGATAGTCCTGATGATGGGCGATGGCAATCTTGTCGAGATGCTTATGGGACGGTCGGTGACGATCAAAACCATGGGTTTACGCCGCACCTAGGCATTTGTTGAAAGCTTACATGCAAATTAGCAGGAAATGAAGGCGAATCTACGACTTTGCTTGAACCATTATCACTTCGTTGCTCTACGGAGTTTAGTTTTGAAAGATAGAAGACTTGAGAAATGGTCGTTGCATCGAACTGTGAAAACTGAAAGGCACGTGTTCAGTGGGCCGTATTAATGAAGATCACGCCAATGCTTTTGCTCCAAATTCGACATTTGAAAAATGCTTGGAAATAAAAAAGACAATGAATAATGATGATTCAAGAAGTGGCTGAAATATTCAGGAGGAACTAAAGTAACTATAAATGTTGCCAATCAGTCATTAAATAATTAAGTTCAAAATCAACGATACTAATTAACTCGACGCCCAGAAACCCCCTCCCTCCAAAAATTAACAAAAGATCAATTCATAATGGTCTATTGAAATGGGCAACAAGAACCAGGTATGTAGTTCGGTGTTCAATGTTCATAGACAAATTTTCAATCCACAAACCTTCAATATTTTATTTTTGGTGGTGGGCGAGTATTTGTGTAGTCACTGGCAGTACCTCTTTGGCGCTGCCTCAGTACTCTAAGAGCGGCGCCGGGTGATTTTCACACCACTCATGATTTCATGGATGCATGAACAGCAAGGTTATTAGCGCCCTTTTTTCGATGTCCTTCTCGTTTCACCCCTTTTCCCTTGACGTGACCGTACGGTATAGTACACGCCAAGGTGCTACCTATAGAGAGCGCATGAAAATTGTTACCTGTCCCGAGCCGGATTTGAACTCACATCCATGGAATCTTATCCAGAGATGGAGTCCTCCGCGCTACGGGCCGGGTTGTACAATTCATTGAACAGTGATTTTATTGAACAATTAATAAAATCGTCAGATATGAGTCCTTGAACCCTACCTATCGAGGCTGCCTTTCTCTACCCTGATTAGAGTCTGTGAACTTTGTAACGAGCTCACTAGTATCCAGAATTAAAAACCTATAATTAACTTAATCAATCAACCGCTACTACCCTAAACTTATCCCTGAACATAACAAATTCAACTGGCAGTTTTCAGTAGCCATATTATTAGTTGACCATTCGTCAACTTTTCGAGGGGGGGGGAGTGATATCTGTGACCTAATTACTTTATCTAGATAAATTGAGATCCTAATTTCCTGAACGCTGAACACGGTGGACCGTTAGGTTGACTAGCTGAAAGAGAAAGCCGCCTGATCAAATTTAACACAAATTAATCTCTGACTGGAGCTAAACTTCAACTTCAAAGCTAATATCTGAAATTTCCAATTCTAATGCCTATTATATTTAATTCGAATTGCGGAATATCCAATAACGCGGAATATAACATCATCTTCATCATTACGAGGTTCTCAGTCCTAAGACTGGTTAGATGCGCATATACCTTCATCTCTCCCTGACTTGCACCACACCTGCCTTAACCTACGCATTTCTCTAAAAGTCGAACATCTCACCTATCTGAGAGCAGTAATCTAACATGATGGGTCTACCTAAACGAAAGAAATAATTACTCGCGATCGGTGCATTTTCACTGATAGGTTTGTGGTATTCCCCCTTTGTTTTGTTTGTACGTTGGTACCTGAAGTAGGTACGGCCGTTGACGTTTGTAGCGTTTGCCGATGGGAGAGGGAGATGGCGCTGGCGCGCGAGCGGCAGCCGCGTACGGGGAGAAAAGAATCAGCTGTGGTGAAGAACACTTGATTTTTAGTGCTCCGGAGTGCGTCGTTTCCACGTATTCAAGGTCGGTCTATCTTTGATTATTGTATCGTAATTTTGGCTCCCACCCACTCACCAAATCATGCATTTCGATACCTATTTTGTCAGCAAAATTATTGTACATAACTCGAAATTCTTTGTTCTCTTTGTTCTCAACGGGCTTGTATTACCCGCAGTTTTTCCCCCTTCAAAATCAAGGTGCTCTGCACTGCTTTGACTTTTGTGTAATTTATCTACTCCCAAATGATCTCAATATTGATGACAAAGGCCGTAATCTAGTGGGTGTGCGGTGTGCAGTTTGCGCACTTATGACGTGACCTCCGAACTGCGCTGTCGCGCGTATTTCGAGGTCTCATCAATTGTTTCTCTTCCCCAAGTTACGTCGCAAACAGTAAGACGACAAAAAGAAACTGGTACGCCAAATCAGCCGCTAAGTAGAGAATAATACTTTTGATGATTCATTCACATTTTATTATTCCTTGTCGGGTTAAACATGGATGTGAAGGAAGGAAAGAGAGACTTGCCGCTCCTCCGTGTCCGGGAGGGGGGTTCACGTTTGTGTGAATCTGCCTTGTTGAGTCTACCAACTTTTTCTTATTTGGGGGGGGGGAGGGGGGGGGGATGTGAGACAACGAAGAGAGGGCCACAGGTTGGCTCGAGTCGATTTTCTTGTATTTACTGTATGTAATTACTGTTTACTAATCATTGTTCTGTTTTGTATGTATGTATGTTTGTATGTGTCTGTGGAGTTTGTGTTGGGTAACTTCTGGGGAATTTCGGGCGAATGCGTTATAGATACTTCTTCCTTCCAATTGCTTACAAAGGTATGACCAAATCCAACTTCTCTACTTATTTATCTCTCACCTGTCTCTTGTTTATTTACCTAAACCATTACTTATCGTTTGTTTCTTGTTTATTTACCTACACCATCACTTATCAATTGTTTCTTGTTTATTTACCTACACAATTACCTGTCATTTGTTTCTTGTTTATTCATTAAACCTGTCCACCGATCGTTTCTTCATTGTCTATTCATCTATCAATTTGACTTCTTTTGTTTGTGAAGTGTAAAATAAATTGCTGAGCGTGAAGTTTTCTCCGAAGCGTAAACGAGCAAGTTTCCTTTTGTTGTTACGTAAATAACTTGTAACGAAACAAACTTTCAAAGAGGTTCAAGCACCGATTCACGCTGACTTGATCAATGCATTACTGAAGTGACTTCTCTGTCACGTCATCATGACTCATTCACACTTGACTTTTGCTCAAATCATTTGGGAAGGGATTTTTCAGCAATCAACCAGGCCATACGCAGGGGTTTCTTCGACGTGTTCTTCCCATGTGTGCCTGTCAGCGAATACGTAACTTTTTCTTTGCGATTAAACTGACATTTTGACATGTTTCATGATTTTTTGTTTTGTTAATCTGATTTTGTGTTCATTTCATTTTAAATTTCTGTATTGTCCAAATAATTTGTAATGACTTTTTTGTTTCATTTGTCTTGTTGTGAGCTGTTTCGAGAAAAGAAACAAATTCATTTAAAACTTTGCAATTAATTTTTAATAAACATTAATTTTGCTTGCATTTCATCCGCGTTTCATTCAAGAATCAAACCTCATCCCCAAGCACACATTCTCATCTCGAGTAAGAACTCACACAACGTAGGTAAAAGGCAAACGACGTGGGAAAGGGAAGGAAAAACGACGATCACTGCCAACATCGAAAACAGGGTTACACTACAGAAATGGTGCCGTGACCAGGATACGCTACAGAAATGTTGCCGTGACCAGGATACACTACAAGGTCGACTGGTTCTTGGTGCAAGGTCGGCTAAGATAGCAGCCTTGGTTAGAAGCAAGCACTTCGAATCGCCCGAGATGTATATACGAGCGTGGGCAATTCGGCGAACTTCACAACATTGTCTTTTCTAAAGAAAATCATGTAACAACCTCAAGATAATGCATATTCTTCAAAATTACTTTACAAGCTGGGTGTCAAATTATTTGTCAGCTTGGATACTGATACCTGGATCAGATAGCTTAGATAGCTTGATACTGAAAATTACGAAGCTCTGATCTGATCTACACTATGTCAAACCAAAAACCCTAGAACCATCCTTTTCTGGTAGTTTTATCGAAAGCTCAGAGCAGTCACTGCCAGCCAATACCACCCTGTATTTCTAACGTCCACCTTCAACTTTGACTGAATTCAAGAAGCATCCTGTTGTAGGGCGTCCCATTAGTTATGACTCCCATCACAAAAGATCTCTGTGATGTACTTTCCAACTTGAATTATTCTTTATCAATTTCATTGATGAGGCAGTCCGACCTTGAATCTATAAACTCCTATGATGCTAAGCTAGAACAACTTCAAATGTCTGGTTTATGAATGTTTTTGTTGTTATGACTTGATGGACCTGAAACGCTATTTTTTCATGAAGTGCCCTCGAGCTTAGAGTCTTTGGAAAGCTTGATTCTGCTCTAGATTACAGCACTGGGAGTTTATCCACTACATATCAGTAACTCAGGCCTCTTAGTGCAGTAAAGATAGTCAAAAAAGACCCCAAACCTTGAAAAAATTAATTCATGAAATTTTATAGCAGATATCGATTCAGAATTTTATTCTCTACCACATACTCAAAATCCCCGAAAATCCCAGTTGAGCATTTTTCGTGCGGCGCTGTCAAAGTATATCATGTTTGCTACAACTAGTCCGAAAATGGAATTCTTGTTTTTGTCACACTAGAGCTACATCGTTGGCTTAGAACTGTTGGTATATACTGCAGGGCATGACCAGACCTTTGTTTGAACCTCTAACTCGTATTTTTCGAAGAAAAAAACACGGAAGTTGCTTTAATTTCCAATTAACAGTGTTGATAAAGTATAATCCGAGGGTTAGTAACCAAGTTTATTACAATCTGTTTGACTTGTGATAGAGACATGAAATTTAGTATGAGTGGTCTTCATGGTCGTCTTTCCAAATGTAAACATGACGCTTTGCCATATTTTGGTTAGGGGGGCCTAAGGACCCCCTTGAAAATTTGAGTCTCAGGAACTCTCACAAACCACCGGTAAATATCGTCACACATTTCAAAAAGTAATCATTCGACTCTACACCAAACCTTGGTAAGAGACACAACAGTTGTCGCCATGTAAACATTGTTCTTTGTGTTTAAAAAAAAAATTCTTCCGAGTGTCGAAAAAAACAGTTTTTATTGATTTTTCAATCTAAAAAACGGTGAGTTGATCTGCTGTGTATCATTATTTACTAATTTGTATTTGCCGAAGCTATTCATAAAGTCTGTTTTCTGATATTGCCGTTTTAAGGATGACAGCTCCCGAAGAAATGAGCCAATTCAAGTGTGAAGTTCAACAGCGTTTTTCAATTGTTCCCAATCAATATGATCGACAATATATGAATGGATGAATAGCTGGAACTGTTCTGTAACCTAATTTTATATGACTACACGAGGAACCAAGCGCAAAAGCATAGAAATTTTTTTTTTTCGCGCCGCTCACCATCATAAAATTTGTGCCCCTGGGGTGTGTTGAAAATATTTCTATACCGTGTATTCACTCAAACTGAGTGCTTTGAAGTATTCTACGCCTCAATACTCATTCTTCGTGCCTTCTACTTGACAATTGCAGATCGTATTGACGTTTGTCTATACTCTTTAGTCTGTATTTGCTGTTGTTTCGCCAAAGTAGCATGAAATTTGGTGCAATTCTAACAGTGATAGGTGGCTGTTGAAAAAAAAAAATTCGGAGCTTTCGCGCATCACCCTTTATCTAGTTATACTCAATAAAATTATAAAACAGTTGGAGCTATCCACCCAATAATAAATTGTCATTCATATCAATTGGTAACATTGAAAAAAACGCTGCTGAAGTGAACACTTAAATTGGCTGGTTTCATCTGAAATTGTTGCTTCTCGATGTCAATATGAAGAAATGGACTTCATCAATGGCTTCGGCAGATACTAATTGGTGGATAATGATATGCGGAAGATAAATTTATTCCTCTATTACATGAAAAAATTATAAAAACCCGATTTTTTTTTGACATTCTGAAGAATTTTTTTTCCATTATGAAGAACAGTGCGTACATGGTGACAACTGGCGTGTCTCTTGTTGAGGTTTAACGTAGAGTCGAATGATTACTTTTTGAGATGGGTGACAATTATTTTAATGGTGGTTTGCATGAGTTTCTGCAACTTCAATTTTTAAGGGGGTCCCTAAGCCCCCCTAACCAAAATATGACGAGACGCCATGTCTACATTTGAAAAGGGGTCCATAAAGACCATTCATACCAAATTTCATGCCATTATCACAAAAAAAACAGATTTTATAAAATTTGGTCACTAATCCCCGAACTACACTTGATTACCACTGGTAATTGCAGATTAAAGTGAGTTACGTGTTCTCTTTTGCGGGAAATAGGATTTCAGCGGTTCAGATGACGTTCTGGTCATGCCCTGGAGTATATACCAACAGATCTGAACTAACAATATAACTCTAATGTGACAAAAGCGAGGATACAATTTTCGGACTTGTTGCAGCAAACATGACATACTTTGACAGCGCCGCAAGAAAAATGCTCAAATGGGATTTTCGGGGATTTTAAGCACATGGTAGAGGATGAAATTCTGAATCGATAACAGCTTTAAAATTTCATGAATTAATTTTTTCAACCCCAAAACCTATCTTTACTGCACTATCTTGTTTAACGGAATACCTTCATATACTTATACTTCGCGCGGGCTTTGACCACCCTTGTTCGGCGCTTGGAGTTTTATTACAGACACCCCCAATTAACCGACGCATCACATCAAAAGAAGGGATGCAGTTCACATGTTCTCATCCAGATGTGCCTTATTAAAGAATGGCTTGTTGAATGGGAGTTTCTACATTGTCACTTGCGGCCCTTGACCAACATCTTTATTTTTCATCATATAGGAATTTTTAGAAATCGGAGACTTTGCTTCCAGAAAAACGGTTCGATGGTTGGACTTAGCTGCCGATGCCGTGGCACTTGAAGTTCCTTTGCCGCCTCTCAGACGATTGATAATACTGCCTCTGGTCACTAGTGTTGGAGAGAAATTTTCGAACCTAGACAAAATTTGCTTGCATTGAAATCCGACGTAATCACCGTAAAACTAGGGGATCCCCTCGGAACAACGCGGAAGAGCGAATTGGTATGCGTGTGGTATGCGTATAGGAAACGTACATATTGACGCGTAAAATCACCGGTTTTTGTTGGGACATCTGCAAACCAAATGGCTTTGCGGTCGTGCAGCCTGCATACATATCAAACCAGCTGCTGATAACAATTTTTATGCGATTTATATAAATTAAATTATTCTGATGCGGTAATTCTGAACAACTCGAATTAACATTTTTACAACCAAAGTGTACAAAACCCCCAGGTCGGTTTTACACATCGATTTTTCGACACGGCACCGGGCCTAATTAAAATTTTAATTGAATTTACCCCAAACCTCCGAATAAAATGCACCGTTGTTCACGCGCCCGCGTCGCCGTAATGAGTTTGATTTTATTGTTTCCGATATTAGGTTTTGGTTTCAACACCCCCCGAAAACAAACTCTTTTTAATCTAGTTAAGCCTTTTATTACCACTGCTTGTTGCACTGGAATTTAAATTGCGCTCTTGAATAACGAGGTACAAGCATAAGACAAGAATTAAATTATGTTTTCTTTCTTTTCCAGGTGAGTTCGAAGGGAGCCTTTTCCATTTCCATTGCGGTCGGAATATGGTAACGTAATGAAATATGAAATGGGATTACCGATTATACCCATCCGCTCCCCGTCCAGCTTCTCTGTTTGTTTGCCACGTTTCGTTCCAGCATGGTAAATTGTTTCAAATAGATATCTATGGAATAATCCCGGTGGAAAATAGAGCGGTATACCAAGGGGTAATGGAATTGTGTTCAAAAGGAAATATATTTGTTATTCATGGCGCATACATAAAATGAGCCATCGCATCAAATGCTGTAAAAGGCAGTACGTACATGGAATAATATACGACGCATCTGCATTTATACACTAAAAGTGCCATAATTTTATGTGTCGTAATTTGCTAAATTTTCCACTCGACTGTTTACCGTCGCCGCCAGCCAGCGGCATTCGGAAGGGCGCAAACGTGCATTCCATGCTGTCATTTCCTCTCTTTTGTTCCAAACTACATATTATATTCAACAATATACAGCGCATATATGAAGTTTTTGCCTTTGGAAGAACGTGTATTATAAAACTGGTGCAAAAGGCGGATCAAAATTAGATCGAGTCTCGGACTTATTCTGCTAGTTTTTGTTTTCGTGTTCTGATAGATTCAGGGTCAAATCGCTGTTTTTCTGATGGCTTTTAATTTTGATAAATCCGACCAAGAAAGTTCACTTTTCATTGGGGCTTCAAGGACAGTTATATTGGTGAAATAAGGCGTTGCGGAATCAATCAGTGTGGGTTTATTCCTTGACAGAAATCCACCAATCAGGTATTTTTGGAAACCTACAAGGATGTAGTTTGGTTTGAGCCCATCGACATTTTCGAAATCCAAAAATTATTTTTTCGAAACTTGATTTTTTTTGATTTTGGAAATGTCTCTAGGCTCAAACCACAGTACGTCCTTGTAGCTTTTCAAATAGACCTGAATGGTACATTTTTGTCACGCAATGAACCCACACTGATTGCTTCCGCAACGCCTCATTTTACCAATTGAACTCCGTCCTTAAACTTCAAACATGGTGATGCATCAAACATTTTGATGGTTTTCTGTTCAAAGCCATCGCCCCCAACATCCCTGCAAACGTTGTTTTGTTGCTTGTTTTCTTTATATACAGGGTGTCCGTTTTTCGAGGCTAAGCATGGGTATCTCGCTTATCTTTAGAGATACAGAGTCGGTTAAATTAGAAAAAAGTTGCGAATTTTTATGACGATCAATGATCCAACAAGATATTTGACTTGTCAGTTTTAGTTTCCGAGATATCGAGAAAGAACAAATTTGTAATTTTTGTTTTAATTTTTTATTTCAAAAACGGTTGAAGGTAGCCATTTCTAATTATTACATTGTGGAGGCACTTTTCTAAGGAGAATTCAATGTTGCCAAAATCTTCATTCTAGCTTTCAAAGCAACCGAAATATGACATTCAACTTTTTTTTCTTTTATGGACGCCATATTTGATTTTGACATTTTTCAATACAATATTTTTTTCTGGTTACAATGATGTGTCACATGCTACTGTTAAATTCATGCTTTTGAGCAAAAAAAAAAATTTCATTTTTCTAAGAGTGCTTTGGAAACAAAATCAGCACCGACAATAAAAAAAACGTAAATGTTGAACATTCATTCATTAATAACATGTGGCACATCATTGTAACCAGAAAAAAATACCGTATTTAAAAAAAATCAAAATCCAATATGGCGCCCATTAGAGAAAAAAGTTGAATGTCGTATCTCGGTTGATTTGGAAGCTAGAATAAAAATTTTGGCAGCCTTGGATTCCCCTTGAAAAAGTACCCTGACAATGTCTAGATTAGAAAAGGCCACCTTCAACCGTTTGTTGAATAAAAAATTAAAACAAAAATTCAATTTCCTGTTTTTTCACGATATCTCAAAAACGAAAATCGATACCTCAAATTTATTTTTGGATCATTGATTGTCATAAAAATGCGCAACTTTTTCCTAATTTAACTGACTTTGTATCTCTCAAGTTAAGCGAGATACCCATGCTTAGTCTCGAAAAACGGACACCTGTATTTAGTTGCGCCTCCATCTCTCATATCTGAATGCCATGATAGATGATCTCAAAGGTATACTATACTGGACAGGGAGCTAATGTCCCAAAACTTACGTCATAAGGTACATGATTTCAGCCCTGTAGGTCTTATGTGCGTTGATAAGGTTGTTGAAGATTTCTTTGTCTTACATAACTGACCGGGTGCTTCAGGCTAGTATTAGGCTTGTCAATTTTCGAAAAATAGTCAAAAGATACATGACATAAATGAAACCAACGGGCTTTTGTGTGGGAACATCCCTTTAATCAAAAATCGGGTCTTAAGACAAAATTTTTGGGGGCTCTCGGTCCATAACACAAGTTTGAAATTTTCAAAAAAGGCCAAAATTTACCTCCCCCTGAAATTTTCTCCTTCGACATAATTTTAGAAATGAACAACGATTCTTACATGATTTTTTTACGTAGGTTTCGAATTTGTTCACAAAAATTTTCAATGGTGTATCGCTTACAGGGTGCAACATCGAGATTTGTTTGCTCAAATTGGACACCCTGAAACTTTTGAAAAAATTGATGAATGGATGTAGATTTTAATCCTTCTCTTGAAAATTTCAAGCTTGTCTCATGGACCGAAAGCCCCCAAAAATGTTGTCTCACGACCAGATCTTTGGTTAAGGGGATGTTCCCACACAAAATCTCGTTGGTTCCATTCATGTACCTTATGACATAAATTTTGGCCCCTTTTTTAGAACATTGACAAGCCTCTACCAGCCTAAAGCTCACGGTGTGACATGTAAGACAAAGAAATTTTCAACAACCTTATCAACGCACATGAGACCTACAGGGTTGAAGTCATGTACCTTATGACGTGCGTTTTGAGGCACCAGCTCCCTGTTCATACGCTCTGGGAGTTCTAGACTTCTGTACCGAAAAACTAATACATGTCTAATAAAATTTGTCGGACGAATTTTGGTGAAAATTCAATGAAAAATATCCAGATCGTTGTGAAATACATTTGATAATAAATAATAATACTATATTTTGCTTACGGCTAGGATACCAATTGCTTCAGCATTTTAATGTCGAAACCAAAATGCCACATGCAGAACAGCAAAAAAATACTTCATGTTCAGGAGTTTTGCATGAAGAAGTCATCGACGTCAAGAGCACAGTTACTTCCGGTTACTCGGACTGTTTAGAGGCATTCAAAGCAGCAAGAGATTCGATTTTTTTATGTCGGTGAGATAGACCGAGGGCTATGTCCGCAGTGGCAAGGTATACAGTGTCAACTTTACACAAGCCTAAATAAAGGGGCAAAAGCTCAGCAAGTAGCAAAGTTCTCCACGAAAAAAACAAGCAATAATTAAGCGAATAATCAAGCGGAAAAAAATGTGATGTTATGTCGGCCTGTCAACGTCAAACGTCGTTTTCTATCAGACGGTTACTAGAGACACTTATGGCTCATTTACATAGATCTTAATCGTAATAGTAACAGCAACGCTAACCTAAGTGTAGAAGTTTGGATCTGTAAATTCTATCAGTGAGGCCAAGAACACAACAAAGACAGGTTGCTGTTTCCGGTCTTGGTTCCGACAACATATTACGTTATGTTCCCGGTCTCACGGAAGAAATGTACAGGTCCAAACTTCTACACTAAGGTTACCGTTGCTGTTACTGTTACTGTCTGTTACGGTTTAGTTCTATGTAAATGGTACTTCAGGGGCGTCATGCAAAACAAGTAGGCAATAGACAGAAAATTATTACTTCTACCAGGGCGAGTCAGACAGAAGCAAGTAGGGATAGCTCAATGTAGAAAGCTGCAGGTTACGCTGACAACAGAGAGTCAGGGCCGGAACCACGAAAGGCCCGGCCACGCTTCACGTCAGGTAGCAGCCGAGTGGTCCTGAATCCTGATGTATCTAACCGAAACCGGTCGATGGCCCCTAATAAGACTAACGGTTAGAACTAGCGTATCTCTGCGTTCACCAAATGAACTAGCGTATAGCCTGTGTTATTCAAATGGGAGGGACGCTAGTTCATTTGATAAACGCAGAGATACGCTAGTTCTAACCGTGTCTCACGAGTTACGCTAGTCTTATTAGGGGCCCGTCATATTTTCGAAAAGCGTAAATAAATATCTTGAAACATTTTTGGAATTTTGATCCTATTTTGTTTTTCCAAGAGTTATTATTTTTTTACTATTTTTGTTTTTTTTTGATATACAGGGTGGTGAAAATTTCGATGCTCACCATTGGTATCTTGGAAACGGTAAGAGATACGAGGTCGGTTGAATTAGAAAAAAATTGCGCATTTCTGTGGCAATTGAGAATCTGAAAAAAAACTTCGAATATTTTGATTGGTTTACGATTTATCATGAAAAAACTGAAAATTCTGATTCCAGAAATTATTTTTTATCTTTCCAACCATTCAGGTTATTTCAATCAAACTTGGTATGTAGTTTTATGTTTTTGATCACTCCGAGTCGATTGACGTTTACAGAAATTTTCCGGGCCTTCTGGATGTCAAATTATGATAGTCAACTTTTTTTTTCTTATGACCGCCATATTGGATTTCTGCACTAATAGATAGAGAAAAAAATTAGCTTTCCAAATTAGTAACCAACATGTTTTTTTCATGACATTTTTAGATTCAAATTTCGAAATTTTCGTGAATTAATAACAAAATCGGGAATGCTATGAAAAACAATTGAAATATTATCAATAGCAACAACAAAAAAGTGACAGATGGTATGCAATTGACGTATCTAACTCCTTAATCATGTTTTGTGCTTGTTTGTACCGAGAGTTCATAAATTAAATTGGTCAAGGGTGTCTGAAAAATGGTGAGGACCTAGACCTCTTGTGGGACCATCGCAAATCAAGCATGCTGTGACCATTGCATTGCATGTTAGATGACTCAGAATGGTTCAAAATGCATAAATGGCAAGTATCCGTTACATTAGGATTGCCATAGTCACCAGTTTGTACCATCATGGGTGCCTGTTTTACTGCTCAATTTCCACTCCATAGATCACAAAATAAACAATAATAACTCTGTGAAAAAACAAACGACGATCAGAAGTGCAAATCCTTTTTGAGATATTGATATATGCATGCTTTCCAAAAATGTGACCTACAAGATTCTGCGACTTGTTTTCTTATTGAAACGGAATCTTGCTGAAGTCAGGTCTTTTTCGCACTTCTTTCATTGTCACCCTGTATATCCTACATAAGATCAACAATCAGGTGAATTGAAGCTATCGAACACCACAAAATTTTCAGAATCGGACAATTTTTTCCCGAGATATCCCCATTTTCATCAAGAAAAAATTTCGGGGTGGTCCTCTTCAATTTTGGTCCAGTTTATGTAGGATTGTTCGGGAGTCGCCTAGAAACCGTAGGCCGGGTTATTGTGGAATTTGCTGGAGGACCCATGGAACATTCGAGAACACTAGTCGGAAGTATAGAGGGTCCTGCAACAGTGCATCGGGCTTTCCTAGCGCCCTTCCCTTACGAGATACACACAAAGGTGTAACACATAAAATTATTGATTTGAAAAGTTCTAACCAGTGAAATTATTTTCAATTATACGGGATGTTCCATTTCTGCGCTATAACAAAAACAATGATTTTCTTAAATGAAATGCCCTACTTTTGATTTCATTTTCTTGTTCAGCTTTCCAAGCTCTATTACAAGCCTATTTTTGTTTTTTTCCAATTTGTGGCAGTGCAACCAATTAAAAATTAAAAATTGAGATTTTTTGTAATTTCAAGGTTTGCTTTGAAAAATCGTAGGAGCCTCGTTTTTAGCAATCAAAGAATGAAATTAGGCAGATCAATAGTTGAATAGGAGGTGAATAATTTTATGACAAAAAACTTCAGAATCAGTGATACAGGGTGTTCAGAATTTTTTTTCAAACTTCGCAAATTTCAAAATGCCATAATGTCATTTCTTTCAAATAGAATGCTCCCTATTTTATCTAACCATTCGACAGCTTTTTTTCTCCTCTTTCATTTTTACCGGGGTACCCTACCCCTGAATTTGATAATTTCCGAGATAATCGATAATTTTGATAAAAAGTGCTATTTATAAAAATTTTCACGCCGGGCAGGCCATAGTGATCATCAACAAATGTCTGATTGACACATTTTGCTTGGTTTGATGCTAAGAACAAGTTTTTTTATTGAATAGTTGCGCTAAATTCCAATCTGAAGAAAATGCTTAAAAAAAAATCTCGTTGCCCGATGGAAGAAAGAAAATTCAAATTAAACTTAGTAAAGCGGTTTTCTCGACTTCAAAAACCTTCAGACTGTCAAATTGAGAGGTGCGTTCATTTTGACATGATTTTATGTATCAGGACCTACTGAAGAACATGAAAAATCCAAATAAACGACAATTTTTATCAAAATTATCGATTATTTTGAAATTATGGAATTTAGGGGTAGGATAACCACAGTAAAAGTGAAAGAGGAAGAAAAAAGCTATCGAATGGTGAGATATAATATGGGGCATTCTATTTGAAAAAAATTACTTATGGCATTTTGAAAGCGAAATTAAAAAAAAAAATTGCACACTCTGTATAATTGAACCTCAAGCTTTTTATCATGAAGTTATTAAGCTTCTGTTCGACTACCGTTGTGCCAAATTTCATTCCTTAATCCCAAAAAACGAGGCCTCTACGATTTTTCAAAGGGAACCTTGAAATTTAAAAAAAAAATAATTTTCAATTTTCAGTTGGTAGCACTGCCACAAATTAAAAAAACAAAAATATACTTGTAATAGAGCTTAAAAATCTGAGCAAGAAAATAAAATTGAAAGTGGGGCATTTCATTTAAAAAAAATCTTTGTTTTTGTTATAGCGCAAAAATTGAACACCCTGTATAGTTGAGATTGATTTTACAAGGTAGAACTTTTCAAACTAATAATTTTATGTATTACGCCTTTTTCTCTATTTTGCAAGGTAAGGGCGCTAAGAAAGCCCGACGCACTGTTGCAGGACCCTGTATACAGAGGCGTATCTACGGGGGGGCAAGTGGGGCACGTGCCATGGGCGCACTTTGATCCTCAGGGCGCAAATGAGAGAAAAAGATGGAGATATAAAAAAAAATGAAAAAATAAATAATGTAGATTTTTGAACTGTTGGGCAATTCGTGTGAGCAATAATTGACAAGTGAAATATGAACAAAGAAGTTCTTCTTCAGTTCTTGTGAAAAAGTGGTGGAACTGGCAGATTAACTTCTGAATTCACAATAACTGTACGTCTCTCCGGTGCTCGTTCCAAAACCAAGCAAATGAGATGGGTGTCATATTAAATGCGGCAGAACTATTGGGATCAACAACTTTGGTCTATACAATGCTTCAGTGGCGTAACTAGAAGTGTCCAATGGGGGGGGGGGGTCACGACTGAAAAATATGCGAATATGCGAGCAAAACGAATAAAAAAGCGTCGCATTTGAATTTTTTTCAGGGAATTCGATGGCCAATGGGGGGGGTTTTGACCCCGAAACCCCCCCCTCTAGTTACGCCACTGCAATGCTTCACAACAAATTTCATCGTGTTCCAAAAAACCCACTAACGGACGGCGAGGAAACGAGGCCAAATCAGAAAGAGGAACAGAAACAGAAGCCAAAGCAGGAAGAACGACAGAAAACTCAAGAAGCTGAATCGAAGAAATAGTCTCATTAAGTGTTATCCGTTTTCGTTTGTGTAACTCTTTAAAAATTTGTCAAATTTGCTATAGCTACTTTTACATCACTATTAAAGAAAGAGGAAAAAACAAAACCAATACTTTCGAACAGAGGATCAACTTTTTCACCCGATCCAGATATAGCCTAATACGGGGGCCCAATTTGTCGTTGGCCCACCTGAATTCTGAGAAAAAACGCCTGCGGCGCATTTTTCAAGGTTTCTAATTCAGGGGCGCACTTTTCATGTTTTGCCCTAGGCGCAATTTACCCTAGATACGCCACTGCCTGTATATAAGCACAACGGATCGGCCTAGGAGTAGCATTGAATCCAAAGCGGTAGCGAGCGAATCTAACAATACGATTTTCCAACTCTCCTTTGGACAAAAAACGGTGGTGTAATTTACGTAAGTGTACACATCTACCCAAATTCAGGAGTTTTCTCACTCAAAGTAATTTCTGCTTAGATTTTTCGTAATTTTTACCAGATAAATTTGTACTGCATAGGTACATGTTACGTACCTGTCATAAGCAATAAAAATGATGAAACAAAAGAATCCGTATATATTCAAAGTGCTTATGGCCTACGCCTTTTTGAGATTTTTTCAGTAGCCAATTCTTCTGCTTTTATAGCTAGTAGGTATATAAAATCTGCTGTGTTCACACGCACGTCGATAAAGCGAAACGTTTCAATTTGCAGAATTTTCCGCTCGACAAATTATTGCACGTTTGCCAATAGCGCATTCGTTGTTTCCGTTCCTTTGTCCTCAAAACTATCCCACAATACGCCGTCTATAATAGTGGAGTCGGCACGTTCGGAAAAAGTCCTGTTCACTGCATTTTTGAGTAATGCAATGCCCTTTGGCACACATGTCTTTGGAACCTGTCTGAACAATTCTGTCCATCGCCGCAAGCAAAATTTTGGTTCAGATCCTGTATACAGGGTGAAGAAGGAAAACAATTGAAAAAAAATGCATCTTTTGAACGGACAAAGGTAGAATACTGCAGGGCATGTCATATGATGCGCAATTTGATGGTTGTTGAGGTACACCAAACCATTTTGAAACATTAATTACCGTTTTTGAGATATTCTAAAAAAAACTGAGATCTGTCAAAAAAAACATTATCTTCATTATATCGCTTATTTTTGGAGGTATCGGAATGAAATTTGGTATTTGCCTTACAAAAGACGTCATAAATGGATAACAGCTGAAGTTATTTTCTAGGCCTACTATTTTCCTAAATAAGACAGTCAACTTTTTTGGAGGGGAGCCGCCATCTTGTTTTGTAAATATCAAGCTGATGACCGAAAAAATGACTGATAGTCATTGGGCTAGTATCATGCCATTACTCTATCATGTGAAAGATCACCTTGGAGGGACCATCATACCATTTTTGCTCAAAGAAAGATGATGCACGGATTTTATCGGATTCCCCAGAACTAGAGGATCTACTGCTAGCCATCGAGCCATTGCAAGTAATTGAACACTGCGATTATGACTTTTGATCATTCTTCAGGTTGTCTACCAAGATTCATAGTCGTAAGTTTAGCGGCTCGGTTTTAGCAGCTATTTAAATAAAATAGTGTCGATTTCTCATGAAAAAAACAGAAAATCACGAGGTCTCTGGGTCATTTCTTAGGTCATTGGAAAAATATCCTCCATGGAATTCTGATGAATTTATAATGAATTATTAGGAAAAAGTGCATTCTTCAGTATAGGCTTTAAAAAATTGGCACAGGATGTACTCATGTGATGAAGGGAGAACATGGAAGACTATCTTGCAGTAGGTAGAGGGCGAACAAATTGTGTGGTAGGGCAACACTAATAATGGATAGAACCTTATAAATTTTGATGCCACAATGTATTTTAGAATAATTTCTATTCAGATTCCTTCTTCAACTTTGGGAAATGTTGGCATGATGGCGATCTATGCAGATGGCATCACAGGGTGATGAGAAATTGAAAAATTTCATCCCATCATCTAAATAGGCTGGAGGCATGAAAATCGCCAAAATGATCCATAATTTAACGCTTTAACAAGACAAAAGAAACCGTTTTGAACAATTTTCAGCCGTTTCTTCAAACCTATGCTATAGAATGCACTTTTTTCTGATATTTCAGCATAAATTTATCAACATTCCGTGAAGGATCTATTTCCAATGACCTAAAAATTGACCCAGAGACCTCGTAATTTTCTGTTTTTTTCACGAAAAGGCAACACTTCTTAATTCAAACAGCTGCTAAAACCAAACCGCTGCATTTATGGCTATGAATCTTGGTAAGCAACCTGAGAAATGATCAGGGGTCATAATTGCGGTGTTCAATTACTTGCAATGGCTCGATGGCTGGAAGTAGGTCCTCTAGTTCTGAGGAACCCGATAAAATCAGTGCGTCATGTTTCTTTCAGCAAAAATGGTATGATGGTCCATCCAAGGTGATCTTTCACAATATAGAGTAATGGCATGATACTAGCCTAATGACCATCAGTCATTTTTTCGGTCATCAGCTTGATATTCACAAAACAAGATGGCGGCTCCCCCCCAAAAAAGTTGACTGTCTTATTTAGGGAAATAGTAGGCCTAGAAAATAACTGCAGCTGTTATTCATTCATGACGTCCTTTATAAAACAAATACCAAATTTCCTTCCGATATCTTCAAAAATAAGCGATATAATGAAGATAATGTTTTTTTTGACAGATCTCAGTTTTTTTCAAATATCTCGAAAACGGTTAATAATGTGTCAAAATGGTTTAGTGTACCTCAACAACCATCAAATTCCGCATCATATGACATGCCCTGCAGTACTCTACCTTTGTCCGTTCAAAAGATGCAATTTTTTTAAATTGTTTTTCTTCATCACCCTGTATACAGGATCTGAACTAAAATTTCGCTTGCGGCGATGGACAAAATTGTTCAAACAGGTTCTAAGAACATATGTGCCAAAAGACATTGCATTACTCAAAAATGCAGCGTATAATACTGTACCGACCCCACTATAAAGTTTTAGGGTGTGTGTGTGTGTATGTGGTGCTAGTGTTTGTGTGGTGTGGAAAGGCAGGACGGCGCGGCGGGAGGGAGATTCGGTATCATAATGATAGTTTATTTGGATTATCTCTTGATATATCATCGGTCATTTGTCACGTTTATACGGCCAAGTAGTCCGGAGGATAAAAAATGGATTGCCGCCCCGGCGAACCATCCTTCTTGGAGCTTTGCTTGGACGGTCAGCTGCCTCCCGAAATAAAACAAGTTTTAATTTATTTCTCTGGGACCCATCAGCCTGTTTGCCCAAACAACTAATTAGCGACGAAAGTTTACCTTGAGCGATATTAATTCCATTAGTTATCGAAACTAATCGCCCCGGATTTGGGATACGATTCTATTAAGTTAATGATCGCCGCGACTGATTTACTGCTTCGATCGCCGCCGCACCAATAAAACCGTATTGGATGACGCTCAGATCGCGAGAGGACGTCTTTTTTGAATGATGCGTGTAGATAAAAATAAAATTAGTGACCACCACGGGTATAATAGGTGCTCTCTGCGCTCTATCGGAAAACGGACTCGATAATTTCCCTGCGTGATCCCTTCCTTCCCGCGCGCGCGTATAAAAACAACGTGGTGCGCTATCGGACTTGGCACACAGAATGGAACAGGGGCCCTTTTTTTATTATCTCCCGCGACAAGATCAGATAAGGCACGCGTTGAGTATCCCCATAAAAGATCCAATACCTCGTCGGAACATCCGCCCAGGACTACATTATCCTTCATCACGAAGAGATAATTTCTTTTATTGTATTGGGCGATTGTTTGCGTGTCTCGTGCGGTGCGTACAACTGGGAATACCACTGCGTTCTGCGGACGGTTTTCTCGGCACGTTAGCGGAGATGAAAATGTTTTCGTACGGTTATGAATATTGTTAGCATTGGTGTGGCGGTGGCGTGCAGCGCCCGGCCACCTCGGGGGCTCAAGAGATGTTTGCTCGCTTCGGCGGCGAGAGAGTTTCTTCTTTGAATGTTCAAAGTTTGACTTGTATATTGAACCGAAGTTGAGGAGTGTCTGGCGAGACCAGAATCATGGGGAATACTCTTGAATGCCCATCAGGAAACCGAGAATTATGCCAGTGCCGGGAGACTACACGATTGTAAACTTGTAAATAATATTGCTGCTATTCTCTGTTCACATAAGTACTTCTAGCTATATTAGCTGGAGACTCCGAGTCGAGGATGAACCACAAACCCTTACAATTGGCGAATGAGCTGTTGGAAAACTTTCTGGATCCCCTCAAAGTTACCGGACTCTCCTAGAATTTCCGCGGTTAGACTAGCAAAAGATACTGGTATATTGCCAGTTTTCTGACAATGCTTCATATGAAACATTCAATCAAGTTTTTGAGTATAGCAAAAAACCTAATTTTATTGGAAATAACTGTAGGTGGGTATAGGATGTTCCCAGTTACCCAATCGCCTGATATAATATCCTTGCTGCGCGTGTCGCAATGACAAAGTTGGCAATCTGACATATCCGCCGTGGCAAACCCAATTCCTCCTGCAGGTAACATCATCTCATAGCAAACAAATCAAAATAAATTAACATGAATCCCCCAAAGGTACCATATAATCTGCTGGGTGGTAACAACCTGATGACACATATGCAAATACGAAACATTGGAAAACAGTCAAGTTTTGTTGGGCAGAAGTGATTGATGGCACAAGGATGCAACTTTTCATGGTATTGAAGAAATGATTAGTTATCACATCGGGAGCGGTCTTTAGCTTCGAAAAACCATAGCTTCGACGGGTCGTAGCTTAGAGAATTCATAGCTTGGAAGGATCATAGTTTGGAAAGTTCATAGCTTGGAGACGCTTTTAGTATATTTGAATTGGAATTTTTGCTTGAAGAAAGTAGTTCTCAAACGGTTTTTTGCTATATGGTTAGCCCATCCCCACTGGTTCAACATGTTGAAAGCATACATCCCTGTGACGCGTAATACTTAGTATACAGGGTGGAAATTAAAAAAATATTTTCAAAACTTTTTCATTCTGGTGGAATAATTCTTGAAAAAAACAGCCTATCATTATTCAGCAACCTTATGGTCTCCTACTGAACGTGTTAAAAACTCACCCCTCGATAGCTGCTGGTATTTTACGATCTACGTACAGGGTGAAATCAATTTTTATTCAATAAATTTTATCTTGATCAAATCAATCCGGATAAAGACCAATTCTAACTCTGTTAGAAGTCAATGATCTCTCACTCAAGGTATGAAATAGTCACATTCCTCAAACTGCTAAAACATGACATACAGAGTTTAACACCCTTTTTTAGCGCATTTTTCATCTTGATGAAAATTGCTATTGTAACCGCTTTGTCCGTCCATCCGTCCGTCCGTTCCTCGAACTTCTCTCAAACTAGACGCCCTAGCTCTCTAATTTTTTCGCTGTTACATAGCTGCCACTCCCAAAGCTAAGCTAAGCTATATTGGATGTCTATACTGCGCCGCCAACATAGAGAAAACCGCCCCCGATAAACTTGAAATAACATAATATTGCAATTTCTACCAGACCTAATGCTCTGGTGTTCTCATTTATGAATAATACATAGTTGCCACTTATAAACGTAAGCCCAGAAACATTCCGTCTTCAATATGCGCCGCCGACATGAAAAAACTGCTAAAATCCGCCCCCAATCACTTTAAAGTGAAAAATATGCACCCGAAGACATAGCGATCTGATTCTTTCAATACATAAATAGCTGACTAAAAATGAGGAAGGATAGGATACTTTTGGTTAGTCGCCGCCCTCAGATTCCGCCCCCAAACGATCAAAAGTGCAACTTTCACAAATGTTACTGATTGAGATGTTCCCTTGAACATTTAGGAACTGCCAACTCAAATTGTGCAACAATTGCTCAGCCGAACGCTGCCGCTCCCACACGCCGCCCCCAAAGTAAGAGATAAATGAAAAACATGAACCCGAAGACATAGCGACCCAAGTTTTTCGCTATATGGATGGCTCACTAAAAATAGAAAAGGATAGGCTACTTTTGATATGTCACCGCCTCGAGCTTCCGCTCCCAAAAGAAAAAAGTGCAACTTTTAACTGTATTCACTGATTTGGCTAATAATGTTACCTCAAACATTTAGAAACTCTTGACTCAAACTGTGCAAGAATTTCTTCGCCAAACTCTGCCGCTCTCACACGCCGCCCCCAAAGTGAGAGATAAATGTAAAACATGAACCTGAAGACATATCGATCTAATTCTCCCACTATATTAACAGCTGACTGAAATTGGATAAAGATAGGCCACTTTTAATTAGCCGCCGCCTCCAGCTGCCGCCTCCAAACAAAAAAATGCAACTTCCACAATTTTCACTGATTGTCATATTTTCCTTACATTTAGAAACTCCCAACTCGAATTGTGCAACAGTTACTTTGCCGAATGCTGCCGCCCCCACATGCACGCTGCCCTCAAAGTGAGAGATGAATGGAAAACATAAACCCGAAGACATAGCGATCTAATTGTTCCGCCATACAGATAGCTGACTGAAGATGGGAAGAGATAGGCCACTTTTGATTAGTCGCCGCCTCCAGCTCCCCCCCCCCCAAACAAAAAATGCAACTTTCACAATTTTCACTGATTGTCTTATTTTCTTAAACATTTAGAAACTCCTAACTCAAACTGTGCAACAGTTACTTTGCCGAATGCTGCCACCCCCACACGCTGCCCTCAAAGTAAGAGATAAATGGAAAACATAAACCCGAAGACATAGCGATCTATTCTTCCGCTATATGGATAGCCGACTAAAAATGGGAGAGAATAGACTACTGTTGATTAGTCGCCTCTCCCAGCTCCCGCCCTCAAACAAAAAAATATTGATGAGTGAAAGAATTTTCATTCAAATCTATTTCATTAGCAAGTACCCCATTCTGATAACAAAATATCACAATGAGTTTCGAATGAAGAAAGTGGGCAAGGAATGGTGTCTCCTTTAACCAAATTTATTTACGTTCGGAATATGCCTATTTGAGAAAATGCGCTACTGAGACTTACGCACGTGAAAGCATACTCACTTGTTTCTTTTATTGTTCTCCTGGGACACCTTGATTCGGATAATAATCTTACCCACTTCAAAGAAGAGCCCAGAGTATTTGTCAAAACATATAAAAAATTTACATTTCTGCAATCACTGCAACTACTGGCTACTGTAGCATCAAGCATTTTTGCGATTTTGGTTGTGCGAGGAGTTGCTAAGGAGAATTTTCCTAGCAACTCCTTGCACAACAAAATTTGAAGCAACATATAATTCATCCTGTATATCAAGTCAGAGTGATATTAGAGATGCAAATTTTTTATATGGCTTGCGGAAAACTTTGGGCTTTCCAGTAAACTAGATAAGATTATCATCCTAATTAATTTTATCCAGGAAAAAAATTAAACAAATGAAGTTTCACCCTGTAGGTTGTGTATACAGGGTATCCCGTTTTCCAACGCTCACTATTGGTATCTCGGAAACAGTGAGAGATACGAAGTCGGTTGAATCACAAAAAAGTTGCACAATTTTATGGCCATTTCAAAAATGTCAAAATATCAAAGATATCTTTGTTTTTTTTTGAAATATCATGAAAGAACTGAAAAATGCTGAATTCCAAAAATTCAAATAACTTTTTTATTATGACAGCTATCAATTTGGAAGTTGAAATCCTGACATTTTTGAAGGTCCTTGATCGACTGACGTCAATAATTTTTTTCTGCACTTACTTGTTTTTGAGATATGACAGTTAACTTCATCTTTTCTTATGGACACCATATCATTTATTCACCCCATAAAACTCATCTTCTCTTCCTCTTTACAAAGATATAAAACACTTGTAGCATTTTTGTCAAAATAACCTGTAAAAATTGGAAAAACCATTTCTGGGCGGATAAATCTAGTTACTGGTTCGGTTGCCATGCTCTCGTGGCATAATAACAATGGCATTCGGTTGCCATGGTCGTTTGATTCTGGAAAAAGTTGAGTTACGTTCCGTTTTCATGTATTTGATAATGATAATAAATAACAATAAAACAAATACAAAACCAACTATAACACAAAATTACATCGCAACAGAAATAAACATTTATAATTTACAATTACTCGAAATAGGGTCCATTTTGCGGGAAACGCTCAAAGATTGAGTTCGTGGTTCATGACAGAACATCCCAAAGCAACCAAGAGCTGAAAGCAATGAGATGATGATGAGGAGTTTTAGTCAATTAATAACCCGCACGATATCAGCGCAGCCGTTGGAAACATGACTAAAAGGCACACAATTCTACGTAGGGCAGAATGGACTCCAATTCGAGCAATTGTAAATTATAATTGTTCATTGCTTTTGCTATGTATTTCTGTGTTATACTTGGTTCTGTATTTGTTTTATTGTAATTTATTCATCATCATCGAATACACAAAAACGTAATGTGACTTAACTATTGCCATTGTTTATATGCCACAAGAGCATAGCAACCGAAGAGGTTATTCGATTTTTTCGCCTCAAAAACAGTTCTTCCAATTTTTACCGGTTATTTTGACAAAAATGCTACAAGTGTTTCATATCTTTGTGAAGAGAAAGGAAAGGTGAATTTTATGGAATGGATTATTGATATGGTGTCCATAAGAAAAAATGAAGTCAACTGTCATATCTCAATAACTAGTAAGCGCAGGGAAAAATTATTAACGTCAGTCGATCAAGGACCTTCAAAAATGTCAGGATATCAATTTTCAAATCGATAGCTGTCATAGTAAAGAAATAATTAGAAATTTTCGAATTCGGCATTTTTCAGTTTTTTTTTTTCTGAGATATCTTGGATGTCTTGACATATTTGAGATAGTCATAAAATTGCGCAACTTTTTTGTAATTCAACCGACTTTGTATCTCTTACCGTTTTCGAGATACCAATAGTGAGCGTTGAAAAACGGGACAGCCTGTAGAGAGTTTGAGGAATGTGACATTTTTATAACTTGAATTAGAGATTCTAGGCTTGTAACAGAGCTGGAATTGGCTTTTGTCTGGAATGATTTGATGATGATAAAAAACATTAGAAAAAAACTGATTTCACCCTGTACGTTGGATACCAGCGACTATGGAGGGGTACATTTTTCAAATGTTCAATGGGAGACTATAAGGTCACTAAATAATGAGAGACTGTTTTTCTCGAGGATTGGTTCATCGAAATAAAAATTTTCAAAGATTTATTTTTCAATTTTCACCCTGTATACTAAATATTACGCATCACAGGGATGTATGCTTTTAACATGTTGAACATGTGGGGATGAGCTAACCATATAGCAAAAAATCATTTGAGAACTACTTTCTTCAAGCAGGAGATAATTTTTTTACTATTTCAAGTACACTATTTAGCTTCGAAAAATTATAGCTTGGAAGAATCATAGTTTGGAAAATTCATAGCTTCGAAAATATAGCTTCTTTTTGTCCATCTGTCATTCACCTAGATACGCTTTTGCATTTCTTTTGCGCCGCCCTTGGGTCATGGTCTCCATATATTTTATTGTCGTTTTCAATATTGTCATCAAAATCAGGATCGTCTGCTCGTTCGTTTACGTCACTAATTTCTTTTTTCTCCTGCTCTTTCGTCTGTTTGTTCGTTCGTTCGCTCGTTCGTTCGTTCACGTCACTAATTTCTTGTTTCTCTTATTCCCTCACTCTTCCATGTCTTCTTGAACACCAAGTTTCATAGCATTAACTTATCGGCAGTTGGTTCCGAACTTAATTCAGAAATTTCTACTAGTCTCGACTTTCCCTGGATAACGTTCCGACTTCATTCAGCAACATGCTGAGAGAAAGGTTCGAACACCATAGATCGAACGCGAAGTCAAGAGCGATCAAGAGAGATCTTTGATTATGAATTGTGAAGTAGCATTTGTATAGTATGCAGTAATGAAAAGTGCGTGATTGGTATGTAATCACAGTAGTCGTTATTAAATAACTAAAAGCAAATTCCTGGCTGTATAGGTACCTACTTCAGTTTTCAAGGGTCAGGCTATAACAAAGGTACCTTTTTTAATTCAGCAGGCACTTATGTGGTGGAATTGTTTGTAATTAACCCTTCCTTGTGGGATTAAGAGTATGCATCTTAAGCCGGAACATTACCAATCTGATTTTTTCAAACTTTGGATTCCCACAGTTTTATGTGTTACCAACTAAATGGCAACCAGACATTCACTGCCAGTTATCATTTAATTACCAAAGCTTCGCTAGTGGTTCAACTAACCCGCCGGGTCCCATCTCCGCCGGAATTACTCCGAACACTCATAAATTCTATTGTCAATGATTCCGAGCAGGGCTCTTGAGACTGAGCAAAAAGTAATAATAAAACGCAGATGAAGAATACACGGCGGCAGTAAATCAAAGCCGTAAAGTGCCCGCGATGTGCATCAGGTGAGTATTCCAGGCAAGTCCATGGGAATTGTTTCATAGCCATAGCAGTGGAATAGTAATAGTTGAAAAGTTCAGTACACTTGACGCGTGACAGGATAGCTAAAAATTCCCGGCGTATGTGTGTGGATGGAGAACAAAAAGTAAACAAATATCGCGCACCAAAACCAGAGAAGAGAACTTTTGACCGTCGGAATAACAATAAGAAATTCGCTCACAGGGCACGCCTTGACCCGCGTGCTGACCACAGCAAATAGGAGCGAGAATCCGAGTGATTCCTGCAAAAATAATACACGACCGCAATATTGTATTGTTTGTTGAACTGTCGTGTCCCCTCTCGCCATTCACCACAATATTTTCGCAGAGCATAAAACTCATGAAATTCTAACGAAGTAGTGCACGAAGGAGGAGAACCTAACTGTTCAAATTTAATATACCAATTTGTATTATTCGACGACATCCAGTCACGATCGCTTGACATTTTCTGAAGTCAACAACGAACAGCTTGGGTAGGCTTGGTTAAAGTTGAGCTTTAATTAATCAGTGTAGCTGTACATGTCGCCTTTTGCTTGAAATTGAAAGTCTTTGTAGTGATTATTACAAGTCGACGAGAAAAACAGTTCGACAAAATCCTGTTTGGGTGGGTGTGAGAAAGCCATTAGTGTTTATACTTTCGACACCCGAACACAATAATTAATTACGTTAGCCGCCAGAAATGTTTTCTGTCATTACAGAGAATGAATAGCATTCGTTCATGTTTCCATCCCTGTTCCGGTGACAGTTTCCTGTTTACGTCACAGCATTATTACTTTCATATGAGGTTTACGGAAAGCTCTTCATGTACCAAGCTAAAAATATTTTTGTAGAGGAATTTCAGACTAGCGCGTTCACTCACCTCTATTCAATAATTCACCCCATCGATTAAAGAATAAATTGGTAATTTGTACAGAGCACAAAAGTGGAAATGCATCGCCCAACATTAGTTTCTTTTCTTTTTGACCTCTTCTCTGGTACGTGTCTAATGCAATTTTGCTTCCTAGACGCGTCATTTATCATGTTGCATTTGCACCGTTCCCCAAGGCTCATCGCCGGGCCATTTCCTTTCGGCCATTAAGCACGAGTCCCAAAGGAAATGGTTAATTGCACTCCTGTTTCCCAATTTTTGTCATTCGAAATTAGCCAGGGCGCCTCGACCACTGTTCCATAAATTACTTTTTATTGTCTCATCCCTTGAAAATTCTCATGGAAAATGCCTCCAGTAAATTTCGTCTTGGAACTTGAAATTAAAAGAGGCGCACGCTTTGCTTGCTCTTTTCTCACTTTATTATTCCAGATTTGACAATCGACGATAAAAGCTTTGTCTAGCTGAAAGCCAATTTTCCACTAGAAGCTGCGGCGATAGTTTTTCTGAAAGGCTTAACCCATCGTTTGACTTTTATACTTTGCTCAAGACTGGTGTTTGGTTATCTTTGAAGCTCTGTAGCCACCGCGACCTCGGCTATAGTTTATGAATTCAATTTAATGAGCTTCCCTAACCAAATACATTTTGGCATCAATCGCTCACGCGGGCCTTTGAAGATTAAGACTCTCTCTCCCCGAGAAACTTTGAAAATATTATATGACAAATTAAATCTTTTGATGTAATTTTTTACCGTGGAAGTTTTAATTACACCGAACGAGTTGAAGAATCAGAAAAATAGCAAGAAAGCGCGCGCTGGGCAAAGCCCCCAAGCGATTTGATGAACTTTTCTCTGTAATGTCTTTTGTGAAACAGAAAACTAATTTGCTTTGCAAAGACCCCAACCATCAAACCCTTGCGCCCGCGTTTCTGGCTACTATACGAAATTGCTAATCAGCGGCTAGTAATAGTTCGGTCTAATGAGACCACCGTATAAACCAAGACCGAGCAAATGAGAAATCGTGGTTTTATCTCCGATGTGCGATGAGTTGTGGAAAAGTTGCTTTTTTCCACCGCATTCGATTTTCAACGGTCATGCACACACACATACACACTCGCAAAACTGTTCCCCGGTGCCCTCGCAAATTTTCGAAAGCATTTGCCAGAAACATAAATAGGACGCGCTCGGAAGCACGGGAGGGAACCTGACGGAATCTTTCCTCGGGCCTCGGCATCGCAGCAGGCCCGGTGATGCAGTTTGGGCAAACGAACATCAATAATTGAACGTACACAAGTTAAGAATCTCCGGTAATAAAGTTCAGTCCGAAAAATCGTGGGATTGGGAAATCTTTACGGCAGCCCGGGGCGCGTATCCGTTTCCGGTTGGCCATTCCGGGCGCGTCGGAGCCATCCGAGGGCCTCTACGTGCCGCACATATATCGCCGCTATCTGAGAAACTGTCACTTGCTTTGCCATCCCAACAAACTTAAACTCACGTATTATACTTGCCTTCTTCGGATATTATTTGTCGCAACGATTATTATACCGAAAAAAAAACGACCGCATCACCTTTGGCGAGATGAACAGGTCCACACCATCAGAAGACGCACGTGCAGGGAAACCTGCAATTTTGACAGCAGTGGCCCAGTGGCTTACGCAGCTTATACCTATTTATACTGGATAAGGATCTCATTGCAAAATGCAATATCTTTGTGTAATACTGTTCCAACGACATAGTTAACATTTTACACATTGGTAGCACAATGGATGAAATTTGGTATTCTAGAACACCTAACTATCCACTTTCGCTTGAATCTTGAATGATTCAAGTTTGATTTTAAGTCACTTTGTGTTGTCAATATTCCGCCAAGTCTCTGAAGACACTTTAAATGTAATAAAAATAAACAAAATGATCTGGGCTCTTCAACTATCAGCATTTGGATTTGAGTAATGTATAATAATTTCTCAAAAAAAAAAAAAATTCAATTTTATATTGCCAAGATTTGCAACAGCTAGCAACATAGCAGTGGGATTCCAGACTGACGATGACGGTATGAATGATACGCTTTTGGCGTGAAATCACAGGAATTATCGTGCACTTTCGATGGTCCTCCTGTAGTATATCCTGGTCACGGCACCATTTCTGTAGTGTATCCTGGTCACGGCACCATTTCTGTAGTATATCCTGGTCACGGCACCATTTCTGTAGTGTATCCTGGTCACGGGGCCATTTCTGTGATGTAAACCCGTTTTTGATGTTGGCAGTGATCGTCGTTGTTCCTTCCTTTCCCCACGTCGGTCACCTTTTACTTACGTTGTGTGAGTTCTTACTTGAGATGAGAATGTGTCCTTGGGGATAAGGTTTGATTCTTGAATGAAACGCGAATGAAATGCAAGCAAAATGAATGTTTATTGGAAATAAATTTGCAAAGTTTTAAATAAATTTGTTTCTTTTCTCAAAACACCTCGCAACAAGAAATTGACAGTGATAAAATGACACAACATGAATGACGAACAACAAAACACAAACAAGTGAAACAAGAAAAATCATTACAAATTATTTGGACAATGCAGGAATTTACAAAAATGAAATGAACACAAAATCAGATTAGCAAAACAAAACAAGAAGTCATGAAATATGGCAAACTGTCAATTTAATTGCAAAGGAAAAGTGACGTATCCGTTGACAGGCACACATGGGAAGAACACGTCAAAGAAACCTCTGTGTATTGCCTGGTTGATTGCTGAAAAATCCCTTCCCAAATGATCTGAACAAAAGTCAAGTGTGAATGAGTTATGATGAAAAGCGACAGAGAAGTCACTCCAGTAATGCATTGATCAAGTCAGCGTGAATCGGTGCTTGAGCCTCCTTAAAAGTTTGTTTCGTTTAAAAGTTATTTACTTGACAACAAAAGGAAACTCGCTTATGCTTAGGAGAAAACTTTACGCTCAGCAATTAATCTTACACTTTACAAACAAAAGAAGTTAAATTGATAGATAAGGTAACATTAAAGAAATGCTCGGTAAACAAGTACATAATTTAGCAAGAAACAAATGATAAGTAATGGTGTAGGTAAATAAACAAGAAACAAACGATAAGTAATGGTGTAAGTGAATAATCAAGAAACAAATAAGAGTAAATAGGTGAATAAATAAACAAGAAACAGGTGAGAGATGAATATGTAGAGAAGTTAGAGTTGGTTATACTCTTTGTAAGCAATTGGACGAAAGAAGTATCTATAACGCATTCGCCCGAAATTCCTCAGAAGTAACCCATCAAAAACCCCACAGATACATACTTACATACAAAACAGAACAATGGTTAGTAAATAGTAATCACATACAGTAAATAACAGTAAATACAAGAAAATCGACTCGAGCCAACCTGTGGCCCTCTCTTCGTCGTGTTACATAATTCCCCCCCAAATAAGAAAAGGTTAGTAGACTCAACAAGGCAGATTCATACGAGCAGGTGGACCCCCCCAGGACACGGAGAAGCGTGCAAGTCTTCTTTCGTTCGTTTACTTCCAGGTATAACCCGACAATGAACAATGAAATGTGAATGAATCATAAAAAGTACTGTTCTCTTCTTAGCGGCTGATTTTCTGTCGTCTGTCGCAGAGTTCCTTTTTGTCGTCTTACTGTTTGTGACGTAACTTGTGGAAAATAAACAATAATGAAACCTCGAAATACGCGCGACAGCGCAATCCCAAGGCAAAGTCATTAGTGCACAAAATGCAGCACACCCACTGGACTACGGCCTTTCTCATCAACATTGAGATCATTTGGGAGTAGATAAATTACACAAAATTCAAAGCAATGCAAAGCACCTTGATTTTAAAGGGGGAAAAACTGCGGGCTATGCAAGCCTGTCGAGAACAAAGAATTTCAGGTTATGTACAATACTTTTGCGGACAAAATAGTTATCGAAACGCATGATTTGGTAAGTGGGTGGAAGCCAAAATTACGATACAATAATCAAAGAAAGACCCACCCTAAAAATGTGAAAAACGACGCACCGCACACCCGCAGCACTCAAAATCACGTGTTCTTTATCACAGCTGATTCTCTTCTCTGTCTGCGGCTGTCGCTCGCGCGCCCAGCGCCATCTCCCTCTTCCATCGGCAAACGCTACAAACGTCCCGGTACCTACTCCAGGTATTAACGTACAAACGAAACAAAGGGGAAATACCACGCTCCCTTTTGCCGACAGCAGTCAATGTTCGCATCACACCCATGATGCGGCGGTCTTCATTGCGGAAATGCAAACAATAACTGATGCTGTGTTCGCTTCATGGGCGGAGGTCGAGTCGTGTATGTGAACACTTATTTGCAACCTCCTATTTTTCTGAAAACGATCGCATGAAAATTCAACCTTGATTATCCCCCAGGTTCAGTTTTTTATAGCTCCCAAAGCATAGTAGTAGAGTGGAATCCTCAGTTCAGAGTGCTCGTATCCACCGACGCCGACGTGATTATTATGTAATGCGAAGATTTCGACCCATCTTTCAGGGAACCACTGCCTTCAAATTTACCATAGCCTGACCTCACGGTAACAATAATTGTGGTTCTGGATTCTGGACTACATTTGGGGAATTGATGGGCCCATTGCACCGTCTTCTCAGACCAGCTGGATTCATCGAGCCAAAACATGATGCCTGGATCCTGTTGTGATTAATTGAGATTGCTGGGGGTTCGACGGGTTGTGGGAAAAGATGAATTAGAAAACTATACAGCCTTCGTAGAGCTCATATTTTTTATTTGACTTTCTGCGTTCATTCAGGCCCCGAAAAAAAGCAAAGAAAAGTTCGCGTGACGTCATGCATACTGAAACTCAGGTACTAACAGATGGCGCCAGGTAAAGCGGTAAAATTCGTTGCTAGACCTCTTACGGCCCTGGTAACGGCGAACGCGGTGAACTCTGCCGAGCGACGAACAGCAGCTGATCCCGATAAAAAAGTCTTTGTCAATTTTGACTTATTTTGACTGTTGAGATGTGGGCATAGATAAACAATGTGGGTGCAATAATTTTTTGCGTGCTTGAAAAGCATTCGAATATTTCCAATACTTTCCTGGTAGAAAGATAGAAAACTGATTCAGCCAAACTCAAACCTTGGGATGCATATGCCCACAAAAAAAAATCAAGAATGCCGCCAGAAGCTCTCTTCTGGTCTGAAGCCCTTACCTAGACTGAGTAGTTTGCCTTAGGTTATGGTCGCCTTTTTTGCTCCAACAACGATAAGTACAAACAGTCTGCTACCTAGTCCCACTGGTGTGATTCACGGTGGAGTGCTTCAGTTGCTTTTTCCTGAAAGTTAAAAACCAATCCATCATTTTGCATGCATGTGCTTGACTTAGCGTGCAAGATTAAAAGTGCATATTTCATTGTATTCATAACATTCATTTTTGATTGGATTCGTTGTTTATTTAGGAAAACTGAGTAAGATGCCAACACTTACAGACGACAACAAACACCATAATAAATGTTTGCCAAAAAGAGATCTGTCTCATTGCTCTGCAGCCTGGAACTGGTTTCAAGTATAGCCTGAAGTCTGCTAGTCTGCTGCCTGGTTCGAGTGGAGTGGTCCAGGATGTCAAGTTGACTTTTGGTTTTTTGGTACTTTGCCGTCTTTGATCAATTTTGAATTTCTCTAAAAGTGATCCGATTGGAATAAAATTTGCAGGCAATGTAAACCCCATCAAGATCCATCCCATTTTCGACAATTGATGCCCCGCCGCCATCTTGTATTCTCCATATGGAACATGTTTTAAACTGATCGAATGTGTACGTGTCCACCGAATAAAGATGACCAATGATTTTTGTCACTTGGCCGCCATCTTTGATCCGCCATTTCGAATTTTTCTGAAAGTGATCCGATTTGAGTGAAATTCGAAGGCTCATGCCCATGAGGCATATTCGCTTGTTTTGCTTTAGGTATACAAGTTCCTCACTTGTATCCCTATTGAATTACGAACTGAATCAATGAATTTCAAGAAGTCAGCCAATACGCTCAATTAGTGATGACGTCAAAAGTTGAGTTTTGTATAAAAGCAATCTCTGCTAGGTTGGCAGCACTCACTATCACTCCTGATTTCCACCCTCTCCCCTTCCCACATCCTCTACTGCAGCTGTCAAACAAAATGTAAAATGTATTCAACCGGCATTATCCCACCCTCGAAGGCCTTTTTGGTTACGAAACACCCTACAGGAAGGTCGTTGTATCTGTTGATCCGTAAATATTTCATTGGCTGTCACTTTGACAAGAAGTGTTGCCAACTTACGTGTTCGTTGTTTTCATACAAAACCCACGTTTTGACGTCACACTAGTAATTGAGCGCATTAATACATGAGTATAAGGTAGTTCTTCAACTAGTTGGGTAATATCTGTGGTCTCGGACTTCCTCTATATTACCCTACTTATACGATACGAGTACCTGCTTCAATAACACAGCTAGAACGTGGTAAGTTATCGTGAATTATAGCTTTAGTTGTTCCAGTGCTGAAATTAGATGGCGAGCACTTTATCCGAAAAAGCTCGAATCTATGGCTTCCCTATCGCTTACCTGACCTATTCCTCGGATGCAACTTTCCGCAATGATGCAAAAACTTTATAAATAAATGTTTCAACTCGCACTGAGAGGAATCCAGTTCGAATCGAGCTACTAGAGAAGCGAGAAATACACGCGGCGGCAATTCCTGAGGAAATTCGCGCCAATTATGTGCAATCAGTGCCTCCTGGAGCTTTTCGAATAAAGCGCATAACTTCTGGACTGTCTGCTGATTTACAGCCGGACAATCCGCTCCTGTTGCGTCTCCTGAATTGCTGTGCTATAGCGCGTTAACGCGAATTTCCAAAGCCATCGGTTTTATTGCTAGTGTTTCGGTTTTACCTGGTTAATTTGCATTTACAGCAAATTAGAGCTAAGGCGAAGCGAATACTGTTCCGTCTCACCGTCTCATCCCCTGCGCGTACAGTCCTGCAGACCTCATCTTCGCTGCCGGGTCTTCGTGATCAAATTTGAAGGGATAGAGTTCATTTGCCTAATTCCAAGGATGCGATGATTCAACATACACGTCAATAATACAAATCCTGCATGGAATTCATCACGTGATTTGTGAACGCGCGAGAGAGGATAAGGCAACAGTTTCGTCATTTTGGTCCTTCTATATGGGGGAATTTATGCCGAATTTCTTCCAACAGTGAGCATAGAGGTTAGGTGTAGATCCGGTAGAGGTCTCAAATGTCGGTTCCTGTCCTGATGAGCGGAAACGAAACCCAAAGTGATATATTCGTATTTACACACGGAATGTTTGACTTGCCTTTCAATTACTTCCCTGCATGTTCTGTTAGAGGCACTTAATAATGGCTAAGACCTCTCTTGAAGTATAAAGGGACCATATACCTCCATATGCTTAGCATGGAGATGTGACTTCTAGACTAGACTAAAACTGGAGCCCCTGTAATTTATGCATTTTACATGACTATTACATTAGTGTTACACGGAATTGATAATTCGCTGTGTTATGTTGTTGAGTGCATTACACTGTTTAGATTATAATTTGTTCTGTTGTATTATAGTGGAATACTAATTATGCTCGGGTATGCTCTTGGTAAAACGTGTATTACCCCACAATTTAATTTGCCTTGTTTGTGGAAATGTGTAAGTACATAAATGTGTGGTGCCCATATAATACACCTATGTAAATTGTTTTTTCTTCTCGGTGTCCTTTGCCAAATTAATGGGCAGTTTCACGATAGCCGGCGTTTTTATGTGCACCTCATTAACCTAATTAGAGACGAGGGGACCGGAGACACATGACTCGACACACATGACTTTTGTAAGCCGCGCGCGTCGAGATTCGCGCAATTAAGAGGAAATCCCGTTTGAGCCAAACAATTACGTTGAATTATCGCATCGTGTAGATGGCGCTTATAAAAATGTATAAGGACCACACACACACATACCTTTAGTTAGTTGGTAGTGCCGTAAGTGAGGTCGGGGCTAATAAGAAGGGCGACCTGGGCAAAGAGGGGGAGCGAGCGAAGACCTCCTCAGGGCTTTTAATCAAAGAGACAGGATTCCTTGGACCGCCGTTACACTGTCACTACGGATGTCAAATGTGCTGGCATTTGTATGGTGTGATAATAATCTCCGAGACAGTTTTAAATCCACTTGCACTAGTTTCGCATGCATGAATTCATTCCTAGGGAATTACGACCATTTATCTCCGGTTGACTCTCTTTATTCATTAGAAAAATTATTCACGCTGTCACCTTTCGGATGCAGTAGCGGCAGCAGCAAGCAATACTATCGCAGAATTCCTGGCGTTCTATTTAACCGCTAAATTAACCATGAAGAGGGTCCATACAAAATATTGTCGCAGAGTGAAATTCCTACCCTTGTTCCATCTGATTGTTCCGGCAGTCTGGAAGATGTTTGGGAGTTTTCCTGGTCAATATTTTACTACGTTGTACCTAATCTGCGCGGTGTGGAGAACGGAAAGGAGCTTATTCATTCCGAATTCATTGGTTTTAAATGTACACCTGGAACAATTCTAATTAAATTTCAGCCTTCTGATTTTAATCAACCCTAGCTCACGCGTTATTTATGGCTCCTGGGCAATCTAATCTACTTGTTTCGCGAAATTATGCGCCTACCGCAACATTTCGGAGGGGTCGTCGCGGCGAGAATTTTCAAATCGAGTTAATTTCTCCCGACGCAGGTATTGATTCTTTTTCTCGAATTCCCTGCCGCTGTATAGGGATGTTCAGAAATTATCTTCTCGTTCCCTATTACGACAGAGACTAAAAATAAAATAAGTCGCGGAATTGAGTCCCGCAGGTAGGATCGACTCATGTGGAAAATATCCCGCATTAAACTCTGACCACGCTCCTTTGAAAGGGGAGGAATCCACTTAGAGTTGCCTTTAAAAGTTCCTCGCGATGCCACGCAATAAATCCATATAAATAGTCCACAAAAGATGGATTATCGGCCTTTGTGAGAGGGTGAATTTGCAAGTGAAATTATTTTCTAACAACCCATTTTAACTAAAAGATGCTTACGAAGCAAAGCTTCTTTTGTTCGCCGCTGCGCTATACCGCCAACGTTGTGAAATACTGGGTACTTGCTCAAGCGACGGAGTTTCGCCAATTCGGCTAATAGGTTTCCCTGTTTGCCATCAACCTGAGATGCTCACGGGGGAAACCTCGACTTCCACACGTGGGCTGCATTTCGGATTAGCTGCTCCTGCTGTTGTTGCCCTCCCAGCTCAGACATGCAGCGGTGTCAATTCGAGAACGCGCGTCTCTTGGCTGCTGCTATGGCTCTGACCTAAAACTCAATCGAAGTGCAATGGGCTTTCGCAAACTTCTTCGGCCACTATGGCTTCGCAAAGACCCTCTGCACAGGTGTCTCGTCATAGTCTGCCGGGCGCTTATAAAGAACTGGCCCCCGGATATTAAATTTCCATTCACAAAGGATACCTCATTCAGTATTAAATTCAATTATACACCCGACGATCTCATGTGGTGGGTACACGTCAGCGTGCTTGCGTGCACAAACGCTCATGTCGCGATTTATGGTCCTACCATCTATGCAAATACTTGGCCGGATCTTGTATTGTTGAAATGCCTCTGCTTTATTATCCAATTACGCCCTTTCATATTGTGCTTCAGCCGGTGACTGGCACATGGCTCAATCTGGTGGATGTCTGGTGCCGCGCTCAGGACCTCAACACCTGATACTTTTCAATCAATTAGCGAAAATGATTTATCATCGTCAGCGGCTCTCCCGCTTCCTTCCCCACACCACATGCACAATGTAAGCATTGGCATTTTTCTCATTGATTTGTAAGCGATATCGTGGGCAAAAACCGATATTTCCCCGAGAAGGACTGGAGGAGAAAATGTTTGCGTTATTCCCCGAAGACACATGTTGGTGGCCATATCCACGTTTCAGGCATAAAGCATAAGTTGATATCTATATCGATTGTGGGAGAGACATAATTTATTATTATCCCATTTTATGGAATCGCACCCCGAGTCTGAGTTTTCTTTATCGGCACAAACGGGGTGCACCAGTTACTTCTTATCTGGCTACTGGCACGCTGTCGCGCCGTAAGTCGGTGTACCAACAGTTTAATCTCTGTAGGTACTTTTTGCCTAATTTATTTCTTTACGGTCTAGACGCCGTTGTGACAGCGCACAATTTATTGGGATTAGGACTTGAACCAAAATTTTAGATGTCACAGTTGTTTAGCTCTGGTTATTTATAACAGTTATCAGTGGCTTTTTATATGTATATTTCATATAATCACCAAAGCAGTATTCTTGCATACCTATCAGTTTTGAGATCCCTCAAAACGATCAAGACCACTTCTTGTTTCAGAGTGATGTCGGTCTGTCTGTCTGGAGTCTGTCGTCTGCAATCTCTCACGATAATTACTGAACCATTATTCCAATACTTGATCTCAAAGATTTCGAATACGGAGAAACAGTTGCCGGCCTTCATCCTCCACTGTCCTCCTTAGCTTCCACTCGCCCCAGAAAGTTCAGTTCAGAAGACGTTATCTTCTGATAGATCCCATACTTGAGCCTTTACATCCAGGCAGCCTCCCTACTGAAGATTCGGTCTTCTGTTTTCTGTACTCAGCACCTACACTCAAAGCGGCCATTGATAAGCATCTCCTTCTACAGACTCCACGCAAGGGAGGTTTTGGGTAACCTCCATACTTCGTTCCCTGTCTTTTTATAGTACTTATTTTAAAATTTTCGCCCCTAGACAGTCATTTCCCGCATAGCAAGGATTGAGAACCCTGATGTCTTTTGAGAGAGCACAATCTTTTGTCTTCGCCTCCAAACATTCCGTCACCTATCGTCTTTCAGTCCCCATGCTGATAAGATTACCCCAATTCTTATGCTTCTAGGCAAATTTAATACTGAGACTTCCACCTCTGTCCTCTGTTGGCTCGGTTCCTTTCCACAGAATCCGACGGTAGCCTCTTTTTTCATGTCTCCTCACAGTTGCTCCAGATAGTCCTCTTACCAAGAACCTCGCCTCTTTATTTCTGATTTTCAGTCACATACGCATTCGCCTCAGATAGCCTTCATACTTCACCTTCAGCCCTCACAGACTCCATAGGTATGAAGGAGTTGACCCCCCTGTCTTCTGATCACTATACATCCACTCATTCACACTTAGGCAGCCCCAATACTTGGATTTCTCACTTTTGCTTTTCACAGTTCCGAGGATAGCTCGTATCATTAACCTATTTCAGATATAAATGTAGAATTGGTCCATCTGTGGCTTTGTCAGTATAAATTTAAAGTTGTTCCAGTCACACCACGTATTTGTTGTTTTTTGAAAAAGGTTTTATCGTATCATCATTTATTATTATGATCACTTAATGTTGCACCTTTATCAATAATTATTAGGAACATAATAATACAGTAGCTCATAATGCCTTAGTTACTTATAATACGTTAGATACAATAGTTTTCCCCTGCACCTTGCACGCTTGTTCTCGCCTCGACACTCGCAACACAGCCGATATTCTTTTTCATAAGACACTCTTGACTTGTCTGGCAGCAAATCTAACCTTGCACCATCTGCTACCTCCAAAATATTTGCGGGAACATCGAAATTTTCCATGATAAATCCCAAAAATGCACGATCTGACTTTTCTCTTTGAAAACTGTCGAACTTTTGTTATGACAGGAAATACCTGGATACCTGTATGATTGTTGATTTCTTTTTGCATCGCCATTCGCCACGCGTGATGATGATGCAGCTTTTGATTAAACTGAAATATAATTTGAATCGAATTCTGTGATGATCCGATAAGGCTTTGAATATAGCTCGAATATCAGCGATTTGAAAACACTCGGACGTTGTCCAGGTGACTCGGCGGTCGCCTCGTCACCGGACAACGTCCTCGTTTAATAAAAATCGCATAATATTCTTGTTATATTATTAGCTATAATGACATTTGTTTCGAGGAAGACCCTCATCATCAGAAAACTGTTAAATAAAGAAAATATTAGATACAGAAATAAGAAAGAACAATGGTACAGGCTTACTAGTTAAAAAAGTGTATAAAGTGCTTGTTTGTAAAAGATTTTTACAAAAAATTGGCAGTACATTGACAGTTAATAAAAAGATGGCATGAGAACCTGTACTATTGTTGACTATAAAGGTGATTATAAAGGTAAAGAGGTATAAACAATATTTAGTACAGGAATTTCAGCTGAAATATTACTTCAACCTCAAAAAAAATACCGCAGTTGTGAAAATCACAGGTTCCGCTCCTCCCAAGAATCCTGCGCTCTTCCCAAATTCCTGGATTTCAGAAAAAATTGTAATTGTGATTTATTGCTCTTAAAATGTACAGATTTTTTTAGCAATGTACAGATTTTTTTAGCAAAGAGCTCGGAAATAAAACAACATTTTCGTAGAAGAAGGACATTAACGTAAATATAGATAATAGTCCTCATAAATAACTAAACTAACTGAAATTCAGAAAAATCCCAGCGGAGGCTTCCCCTTTAGAGCTGTCAAAAGTCCGAGAACTGACAATTCCGAACAATTCCAAATGAGGCTCAATTTTTCATAAGACCCCAAGTATACACAGCTATTTGGAGACTGCAAATGTTGAGAATGAACACTTGAACAACTCTGAACCAAACACGATGAAAAACTTCATAGTTCCGCTAGAACACTTTGACTCTCTCTGTCAAATGTATATAATACAGGAAAAATAGTCAAAAAAGTCGCTAAAACCTTGGAAAAAAACATGGACGTCCCAACATCACTCCCGAACGGAGTGTCAGATTTTCTTATATACTTGACTATATAGTATACTTCTTGTGTACTTGGGGTCTCATGAAAAATTGAGCTTAATTTGGAATTGTTCGGAATTGTCAGTTTTCGGACTTTTGACAGCTCTAAAGGGGAAGCCTCCGCTGGGATTTTTTTTCTGAAATCCAGGAATTTGGGAAGAGCGCAGGATTCTGAGCGAAACCTGTGATTTTCACGACCGCGGTATTTTTTTTTTTGAGGTTGAAGTGATATTTCAGCTCAAATTCCTGTACTAAATATTGTTTATACCTTTTCACCTTCATAATCACCTTTATAGTCAACAATAGTACAGGTTTTCATGCCATCTTTTCATTTACTGTCAATTTACTACCAATTTTCACTAAAAATCTTCCACAAACAAGCACTTACCGTCGGTTCCACAAAACAGATAATACGAGATTAGTTGATTTGCGATTTTTGTTTTCCAATTTGTAGCTGACTGATCAATGGAAATGCTGGTTTATCTCTCAATAATGGCAAGATGATGGGTTAAGTACAGATTTCAGGCATTTTTTGTGAGTAATCACCTAGCATTCAGCAGAAAAAAGTTCAGTTAATCTGCAATTAGCCTTGATCGCTGATCATCTTTTTTGTGGAACTGACGGTTAATACACTTTTTTGAATATGCAACCCTGTACCATTGAGGAGCTTGTGGTGTGGTTAGTTAGCGCGTTCGACTGCCACTCCAGAGGTCGCGGGTTCGATCTCCGCCGGGGACGGATTTTCGGCCTCGAAAAACAAGCTCCTTGGTTTAGTTGGAATGCTTGCTAAATGCAAGACGCGCCGTGTGTCGCATAGCACGTAAAATACGAACGATGGTGCCGACCCCATGCGATGTTGGTGGTCGTTAAAAATCCCTACCCTGTGTTGGAACACACAGGGGTTCGGCAAAATTTCCGGTATAGTGGAGGAAAGCATTCACCGGCGTCGGTGTTAGGCCTCGTTGCGGGAATAGGCCGACGTTAAATAAACGAATAAAAAAAAACCCTGTACCATTGTTCTTTCTTATTTCTGTATCTAATATTTTCTTCATTTGACAGTTTTCTGATGGAAACAACAAAAAATTTTCTTCCTCGAAACAATTGTCAATTAAACCTTTTTTCAAAAACAACAAATACGTGGTTTGACTGGAACAACTTTAAATCTATTTTAGATAGTTCCTGTAGCTGAAGCACTGATACCGATGATTTCAAATTCTCATTTCTGATAATACAGGCTGGCCCAACGAAAACACAACAGAGGGTTTTTTAAGCATTTCATCTCATTTTTTTTTTTTGGAAAAAGCTCTGACAGGTCGGTTTTCATATTGACGGGGACATATGAAACATACATTGTCGAATTTCTATCTTCAGCCACCTCACCCCCACCCACCCCAACTTCGAAATTTCAAATGACACCACCCACCTTGCGATACATCAAAATAACGAGAATTAAATTCTCTTTCTGGAAAAATATCTCTATAATTTTCAACCCCACCCCTCATCTTCCTAAAATTCTCTGATATTTCAGTTCAATATTCTTGACCTCTGAATTCTCTTCAGTACGGTCAATGTCATCCTGCACAGCATCGAGGAAAATAAATTCACCCCTTCACTCCCCCATCCAAACTTCAAAATCCAAAATGACACTATCTACTTTGTGATACATCAAATTAAAGAGAATTGAATTTTTCTCCTGAATGAAATATTTTCTAAATCTTCAAAAATCCCCCTTTCTCCGCTAAAATACTTGGAATGTTCAATTTATTGGGAGAGGGAATGAAAATTTTGGAAAAATTGTTTTCAGAAAGAGAATTCAATCCCCTTCAACTCAATGTATCAGAAAATAAGTGATGTCGGTGTCTTGTTAAATTTTGAAGTTGGGGAATATGAGAGCAGTGCAGGATGACATTGACCGTACTGAAGAGAATCAGTACGGTCAATGTCATCCTGCACAGCATCGAGGAAAATAAATTCACCCCTTCACTCCCCCATCCAAACTTCAAAATCCAAAATGACACTATCTACTTTGTGATACATCAAATTAAAGAGAATTGAATTTTTCTCCTGAATGAAATATTTTCTAAATCTTCAAAAATCCCCCTTTCTCCGCTTAAATACTCGGAATGTTCAATTTATTGGGAGAGGGTATGAAAATTTTGGAAAAATTGTTTTCAGAAGAGAATTCAATCCCCTTCAACTCAATGTATCACAAAATAAGTGATGTCGGTGTCTTGTTAAATTTTGAAGTTGGGGAAGGGGAGAGCAAAGGGTTGAATTGGGGTAGAACTTGTTTCACCGAAAATTTTCTCCTTCGATGCTGTCTAGCATGACACTGATTGAATTGGAGAAAATTGAGGGGTCGGGAATAAGTAAATAATGGGACAGTGAGAAAATTTTAGGAAGAAGGGGGGTGGAGTTATAAATTTCTGAAATATTTTTTTCAGAAAGAGAATTTCATTCTCTTTGATTTGATGTATCGCAAAGTAGATGGTGTCATTTGAAATTCCAAAGTTACGGTGGGTGGGGGGTGAGGAAACTGAAGATAAACATTTGTCAATGTATAATTCAGATGTCCCCTTCGATATAAAAATCGACCTGTCTGAGCTTTTTCCAAAAAAATCAAGTGAAATTCTCATAAACCTTCCTGTTGTGTTGTCGTTGGGTCACTTTGTATAGCTTGGATCTTTGTCCCCCTATAACGCAGAAAACATCCTTACTGTGGAATACCCTGTCTCTTGTCCCGTACTTGAATCTTTACTTTCAGACAACCTCTGCACTCCGTCTGTTGAAAACGCTGATAACCGTTACCGGACAATTCGTCGAGCGGACAATAATTCGCTGTCACGACAATTCAGTTGAGTTTTAATAGTTGCTCACTTGTGTCTTGAGCTCTGTAGCGTAACTGGCCCCCATGCACTGAAATGAGCCTCCCTGTAATTTATCTGGCGGATTTCAGTGCACCATTCAAGGTTCAGGTTTCCAAAATAGTTCCGTTCTGTCTCCCTGAAATAGGAAAATAGTCTCTAAAAAGCTTATGAAGTGATGAAGAAACATCTCCTGCCTCCTGAAGATGATGAAGCAACTCTCCTGAAAGTGTAATGCCCGCAGAATTCCAGGTAAAATTTTGGTCTTGTCGAACGGAACGGACTAAAATACAATGGGTATACCGTATATTGAAGTTGCTGCCAATGCCGACCTAACAATAATTGAATTACGGGATCATTTACATAGACCTTAACCGTAATAGTAACAGCAACGCTTACCTTAGTGTAGAAGTTTGGCTCTATACATTCCATCAGTGAGGCCGAGACTGCAACGAAGGTAGGTGGCTGGTTTCCGGTCTTGGCGCCGACAACCTGCTTTCGTTGTGTTTTGGCCTCACGGATGAAATATACAGGGTTCAAACTTCTACACTAAGGTTAGCGTTGCTGTTACTGTTACGGTTAAGGTCTCTGATACTCAGTATAATTTACTCAGTATCATTTACATAGACCTTAACCGTAACAATAACAGCAACGCTAACCTTAGTTCAGAAGTTTGGACCCTGTGGTCTATGTAAGTAATCGCTTATACTGTTCTTGTTATTCTTGTGTGACTCATGGCAGCTTGACTGGCAAAGAAACAAAAGCAAGCTTCAGACAGGTACTTGGGTACCTATATAGCACCGATATAGGTAGCACTTATGGCTCAAGTAATACAATGCCTTGTATTCCTGCTAATAGAGCTGATGGCATGGTGTGCATAGAATTCCGTTGCTGACTGTGAAACGTCACTCCTCGTTAAGAATCGACAATGCAACCCCTCGATGATACCACCTAGGTAATTACGATGCCTCTCTCTTTACACCAGAGTAATCAAAGCAAAGGGTGAACAAAAATCGCTTTGGCATAGAATATGCCCGATGCCATGCCATGATATGCGGGAGCCGTGCAGCCGCACCATTTCTGATGAAACGCGATCACAAGAAGTCATTTTTGATAGGTCGTGACACATCAATCCAATTAGTTTCTTGCTTTCCTCTTAGATGGGATGTCCTCTTTTTTAAAAGAGTATTTGCTGTCACTTAAACTCCTCTTTGGGGGCGAAGCGATGCCACCACCCTCCGCTTTTTGCCTGGCTCTTCTACCAAAATATGTGAGCTCTCTCTGAACGTGATGTATCTGGTGAAAAACAAACGCAAATCTTTGCCGGAGCGCCCTCTCCACTCCATACGGTAAATATCAAAACGCGCAATATATTTGAGTGGCAACCTGTTGACACATATTTTAAATGCGCGCAGGTGGTGAAGGAGGAGGTGATGGTGTATTTATTTTTCGCTTTCGTGCACATTTTGATGCGATGCAAAACGGGGCTGACTCTATTTTAATAATAAATTAGTTTGCTTTTCTACAACCACGTTGACTGTGGAACTTTTCTGAACTCAAACGGAGCGGTTTACAGCTTGACTTTTGAGTGACCTCAAAGCCTATTTAAAAGGCCTTTTAACTATAGATTGAGGACTGCCTTGCCAGCCAGCGTGTGCCCCTTAGCGCTAGATGGAATTAGTTTTCCTGATAGCGTCGTTCTTAGCTGGTGGTGAGGCACGGTCGCGGTCGGTCGAACTCGATCTTTGCCTGCAGTCCTGACGCAGATGTCCCGGTTTCCCGCAACCGAAACAGCGCAGTTTTGTCCCCGATTCTTGCTTCGTTATTCCGCGGCTTCATTTGGCACAAAGCATCGAGCACTTTCTGCAACATTGTCTTGGCTGATGATCTCCCAGTCGGCATCTTGGAGTTCGTCGTTGATTCAAAGTCTATCTCTCGATGAGGGCCAGTGGCGTAACTAGAGGGGGGGTTTCGCGGTCAACCCCCCCCCCTTAGCCATCGATATTCCTGAAAAATTTTCGAATGTGGCGCTTTTCTGTTCGCTTTGCTCGCATTATTGCATATTTTTCGGCTGTGGAAACCCCCCTCCATCAAACACTTCTAGTTACGCCACTGATGAGGGCTCGTATAGTGTCTTTGGCAGCTTCGATGCGAAATACATACCTACATGACTAACTGCGTCGCTGATGGTAGCTGGATTACGCATCATGACCATTTGTTGCCAATCTTGCAGCCGACGTTAAATGCTGTACCATTGCTTTGTTGTAGGTCCGCAAGCTGTCAGAACATTGGGTTAACTATGAAATCGGTCACGGCCTCAGAAACAATAATTCGTCTTTTTTGTCGTTTTGGCTGTAAGTTGATTATAACGGAAGGGATTCAAGTGAAATGGGGTCTTATACGAAAACCTACAATGCGATTTTATCAGCGTGAATCGATGCTCAAGTGAATAGATAAAATTTGATACTGTTGAGTTGAAATTATTTTTTTAATCTGCCCAGGAAAAAGAACAAGAAGTTGGGCTCGTCACAGTCCACCTGTTTAAATCGACTGAATACGCGCCTCAATTTATCAACCAATGAAATAGAAGCGGGACCACAGCTGACATTGAGCAACGTTGCCACATTGTCATTGTTTACCTGTTACCTGTCATTTGTTCAACCTATCCTGTCATTCCTGATTGCACTGTTACGATTGTGTTCACTTGGCATGCGGTCATATTTTTGCTGAACGTGTTGTTTTCTGAGCCTTTATTCAGCTACTTTGATATGTACATAGTGGTCAAATACATAAAATAATTTTGAAGATGATTGAAGTATATTTGGTTGCCTACTCACCCAAGCACATAAGGGGTGTTTGAATAGAATAAAGAACAGGTTTCATATTGTTTAATTTTTTATACAGTCGACAGCTAATTGTTATCATAAAGTTCAATACAATAAAATAATAAATAATACAGATCACGCTGGGGATACCTAATTTGCAGGCGGAATGTCGAGTGTTCGTCTTGGAAGTGGAACCGATTCAGTACCTACCAGCAAAATGAAATTTGCCAAAGGAGAGTACCCAGTAATTTGCTGTCTTCTATCATATTCATGATGTGTCTTTCGCTGCAGAAGTAGTCATTTGGAGCTGAAAAAGAGTAGCATCAACACCACCAAGTCAAGCACTGAGTGCGGCCTGTTGACTTATTGCTATAATGTTGCTTAACGGTGACACACCTTCCGCACTTGTGCTTGGATCCTGGTTTACACCTAGATTGTGGTACAATATTTTCACTAGGTCTTGCTTCACAGAAAAAATAGTTTCCTGCTCGCTGCTCGTGATGAACTTTTCCACTTTTTGTTGTTTTGTCGCCGGTAGTTGCATGGAGTCACTTGTTTTCAGGGTTGAGACCTGGGCACGCTGGTGGGAGCACTTGGGACACCTCTTGGAAATGCACTTCTTTGATGACGTTTGTGTGTTTGCAGAACGTATCAAACTCGGTATCAAACAAATAATTCCGATCAACCACTCGTAACAATAATGACAATAAACAAGGTGGCAACGGTGTCGTTCAAATGACGTTTCTCTGTTGCAAAGTTGCCAGATTTATATTGTGCTCTCATTGCAAACACAGGAATTATTTGTTTATCGCTAAGAGAACGTATTCCAATAATTTAAAAACATAGCATGTAACGTTTTTTCTTTGTCAAATCTTTTTTTTTGTAAGAAATATCCGGAAATATCAAAAGAATCATGAAAATCTTGCCTGTCACACAATTTGGCATTAAGGCTTAGTTAAATGAACACCACGATCATCCTATTGCGCAAGCTCACCACGTCCGCCTACGTCATCAGACGTTGAGATTGAATGAAAGTTATTCCCGCCTGGATTTTCAACATTTTTTCACGAGAAGGCAGAGGTTTTTGAGACAAAATATCATCGTCCATGTAGCAAACTCACTATGTATAATGTTTTGAAGCAATAAAATTTTTTTTTATAAGACCCCATTCTGTTATTACTTGGACAAATTAATGATCATTTCATCCAAATTCTGAGCTTGGTTCAAATATCTCAGCCCAATCCTAACACCAGCTCAACAACAAAAATTCCTTGTTGCCCTGGATATCTTAGCGAATTTTTATTTTCACGAGTCCACAGTTTTCGAACATAACAATGGTACTGAATTGGCTCTGATTTTCAAGATTTTGGCGTATTTTATATTTTAAATGAACAGTTTGAATCAGCTCTTTAGAACACAAGTTATTATCATCAAGTGGTTGGTATCTAGTTGAAATTAGCTTTCTGCGCATTGATTTCTCGCATAACTACATCACGTGACCCCCTCCGCGCCCCTACTTCTTGTAATAAAGTTCTGTTATTTTAGTAACAAAGAGTTGTCCAGTCAGTATGATCATTTTCGCGAAGCCCATACTCGTTTGTGGATTTAGGTAGAGAGTTGGATCAAAAAGCAAAAGAAAGTCCATTTCGTGCCATTTTTAGTAATATATTCAACTCTGGAAAATATCATTGATAAGTGCGCATCGTGAGATCTAATGCATCGTTGCATTTTATAGTGAAAATTCCTCTCCCAAATAGCCAGCATTATTCGCTATAATTTCGACTGAAATATTGGTTTTGAGTTATAGTGTGCGGAGGTTGTCAGCATAGACTTGCGCTTTCAAGAAACCTTCAAGGTAGAAATCTGGCCGCGTGAGATCGAGTGATCTCGCCGGCCAATTAATGTCACAATTTTTTCAAGATTGAACCTTCAAGAAATGAATGGACACTTATTGACATTTTTGAGTCAGTCGAAATGAATTAGGACGAAAGTAGTTCAAAGAAGCGAAGTTTATTACAGGATCAGCTGAAAAGCGAAATATTTTGGAGGCCTTTGGATTGCATCGGAGCGTGCATTGGAGAAAATAGTTTTCCCCGAAAATCATCAAATGGTTAACAATGGTATAGAATCCGACCATCAAATATCCAGGCACCACATTGCGGCTTGGTGAGTCCGGCTGGTCTGGGAGAGGGGTACAATGGGCCCAATAATGAGGCCTAGGTGCCAGGTGAATCTCCTCAAAATGGAATCCATAATCCAGAATGGTATAGAATGAGCATTATTTTGCTTTTTGATTCGTCTCTTTACTAGTGATGGGCACTATCGAATGAATACTATCGAATTATTCGATAGTTGTCAACTGTCGAATTATTCGATAGCACCTTTGAATGAATGAACGAATGAATGAACGAATGAATGAACGAATGAATGAATGAACGAATGAATGAACGAATGAATGAATGAACGAATGAATGGATGAATGGATGAATGAATGAATGGATGAATGAACGAATGAACGGATAAATGAATGAACAAACGAATGAACGAACGAATGAATGATGAATTAACTAATGAAATAACGAATGTAGAATGAACGAATTAATGGATGAATGATTCAATATCCGAGTGGATTTAACGGATGAATTGAATAGTTTTGAATGCGGAACAGTATTGTGATGAACAAATAAATAGATGAATTATCACTCGTTGAAAAAAATCTGTTATACCTATGTGTAATTATCAGTTTTTTTCTTATATATTTTATGGAATCAGCAATGAATGATTTGAACGATTTCATTTTTAGTTGATTTTTTAAAATAAATCATGAAATTTACAGTTTTATAATGTACTTGAATTATTGATTTTTATAGATAAGTGGATGAAATGAATTAATTGAAAAGTAGGTAGGTAATACCACTTATTACGAAGTTACTCCTAGTTCCTATGAAACTTACCTAGAACCTACCTTAACAATTCAATTTCCAAACGAATGGTTGATTATACGAGGTTTCGTTTCATGAATTACAATAAATAAATCTGAATCAGTTTAAATTTTGAAATTTTAAAATTTGTAATGTTTGAGTTGATCTAATGATTCAAATGGATGAATTGATGAAAAATGAAATAAAGTGAACGAAGGAATATAATATTTATTGAATTTGATGATAATTAATTAAATGAAATGAAATAAATGAATGAATGAATGGATAAAACGAATGAATGAATGAATGAATGAATGAATGAAACGAATAAATGAATGAATAATTGAATGAATGAACGAATGAATGAATGGATGGATGATTCAATAGGACATGAATAAATTTAACGGATTTATGTGAATGAATGAATTTGAATGAATCATTCGATAGTTTCAGTCATTCTATAGTCGATTATTCGATAGTAAAATTTATCGATAGTGCCCATCACTACTCTCTACCTCAATTTAAAGGCCAGTCTTAGCCTCGCGAAAAGTGGGCATACTGACTGGACTGGACCAGCCAATATCCCAAAACCATTCGTAGTTTCGTGGATTGTTGGTATAAAAGTATTCGAGAACACCCTTGTATCAAAGGCAACAAAACCATTGTTGACCAGTGTAATAGAACGAATTGAATTTGAAGATGATCAGTTTTATTTTTTGCGGAGTGTAATTTCAAAATTGTGTCACCAACTGCTAACCGCTGTCGGTGAACACACTTTGGAGAGCACCTTCCAAAAATGTTGCCTATAGACTAATAAAGCGGAGTGCGAGGCTGTAAAGTAAGCTTTTTGTCTTCGCACCAGTGTTTCTCCGGAACTGCATAAATTGAATTATTCAAGGCCTTAGATCAGCATGAAACGTCGCTCTTTTCTTCTTATCACCCGCTTTTTAAGACATAAAACGCATAATTGTGAAATATGGCCCGCGCGTGCCTAGGTGGAGAAGGGGACACAAAGTGTCTTCCTCCGGTGCATAAGTTTTAAAAATGTACGGCGACTCGGTTTTGCAATTAATTTCGCCTCGTAATTACGTCTCTGGTGCAGACAATAATTGGAACGTCATTTTCAGTTGAAACAGTGATCCGTTACAGGCGGGCCTTCTAACATAAAAACTGCTCGGTCGGGTGGCAAGCATCAGCTCTTTTCCAATTTTCCTCCACACTCACTCGAAAATTGTTACACCCAATCAAAGTTTTTGTCGAAGTTTCAAGCTGGATATATTTGACATATAGTCCGCACATAGTATACAAGTTTTCGCTTAAGAAACTCAAGTAGTTATTCGGAGCATTTCATCTGGTAAAATAGTTCGCGGAAATATATCGACGAACTGTTTTCAAATAAAAAAGGTAACAATAGTATAAATATCTTTTCCAATTTAATAAAACTTTGGAAAGTAGTTCCGGACGGGCGAGAAAGCTCTCTGGGTGGGGGCGGGGGCATCACGCGAAGCTTTCGCAAGAATTCGAAGTAAAACAAGAATGCCGTGCAATATATTATCTCGCGTAGTTAGATGCCTGCAATGTCTCGATTGCAAAATGCAAGACTGAACCCCCGACCACGGTCGATCGAGAGGGTAAACTGATATTGATTGTGTTTGTGCATTCGGCTCTCTCGGGTTTTCGCCATCAAGTCTTTTCAATGAATAAATGCCGCGAGCCGAATTACTTGCGAGAACGCGCGGTTTATCGTATACAAGAAATTGCAACACCGCAGTAGACAAGTGGAATTGAAAGGGGAAGACTTCACTTGATAGCAGCGCAAAGAGCTTCGTCTAGCTTTTGTAGCGGAACGCCTGAAAACATGCTTTCTTCTCACTGTGTAGGTACAGGTGTCGCTGATTTTAGTGGTTATACTGTTGGAATCTTGGGAACTGTATACGATAAAAAGTTTAGAAAAAGAGAGATAATCCTTGATGCAGATTATAGGGTGTGTTGCGAAGCAAATCAACCCGTGTTCACATTATAAGTATATCAAGGACAGAATCCATTACCAATGAAGTTTCAATAATAATAGGCTAGTGGACATGGGTTTTTTTATTTCTTTTTATGAAAGATCCTCCCAAAATTGTTGCATTGGCAAGATAATCTTGTTTAAAAAAGTTTTTGTACATATAAAAAAACCATGAAAAAGATTTGTCTGTTTGAATGGCGCGGCAAGTGCGTGACGTCACATTTTGAAGAGCCAATAGAAACTCTAGTTGGCCATTCAATGACTGGAGAACACTTTCTCGTTTTAAACTGATTTATACCAGAAAAATATAATGAAATGCTGGAGTGCTATGGTTTGACCTAACATTTTGGTCGATTCTTCCTCAAAATTCACTTATTTTTGCTCGTGCAGGCTTTGGATTGATGTCACAACAGTGTTATTAGTGCCATATGAGTGGCAGTACTGCGAGTGTCGCATGCCATATATGTCAACCCCATGTCAAATAATCTAGTTTTTATCACAATTTCGCTTCATAATACATGATAACTCCATGCAATTGCATCAAAAATAAGTTCTCTGTGACAAAGTTGTGCTCGCACGTGAAAATACACCACTACGTAATAGATCCAGAACGAATGCTTCGGTCGAATGTCAAATGCGTTCCCCTCTCCTTCCTCCCTCCCACCTCCTAGCTCACTTTCAAGCTGTGACGTAGCATATTATTCCTGATTTGAATAAGTCCACTTTCAAATTGATTTTCTACTGAAATGAAATCATATTTCGAAAAACTTTTCCAACTACAAATTCGTCATTCAGATATTTATCAGGTTTATGATAGTTTTATACTGAAATGCGATTGATGTCCAGTAGCCTATTATGAGCCCGCTCTTGGGATTGTTGGGTTGGTCGACATTTGACTTTTGCGAAAGTGATCGTAGAACCTGTAGTACAGTTGCGAAGTTGCAACTAATAATGCAACTCCCAACTCTGAAATTTTCCTGCTGTACGTACTCACTTTTACTGTACTATATCATACATACCTCCTCTCTGCTAAAAGTGAATAATAATTCATTATTCATTACTGCGACTAGAGACTAGAGCTACCAATTTATAATTTACAGTCGGTTATACTTGCATGTTTGCTCTTGACATCGCGTTCGATCTGTCGCAGTGTCTTCTTCACACGTTATTCTTTCCTGAACTTGACTACTCACCTTGGTCTGGATGCGTATCAAACAATCCTTTGAAACCCATACAAATGGATTTCAGGATGTTCTTGCACCCATACGCCTTTCGTAAAGGCCCCAAAAATCAACATCATGTCTATTCCAGCACATCCCAGTAATCTTTTGCTAATCTTATCGCGAGAGGTCTAGAAAATTCTCGCAATCATTCTGGCAAACCCTCAAATGGCTCCTCCGCCAATCGCACGGGTTTGTGGCTTATTCCTGAGTTGGGTTTCCAGTAGCTAATATTCCACCAAGCAGGCGATGGGCAACGGTGAGTACTTATATGCAGGCTGCATCAACCTCAAAAATCAAACTGTGAATTCGAATAACAAAATTTCAAGTTAGGAGATAAGTTGTTTATGCAAATGCGGCCACATAAGCTCTCCTGGCATGCGGTTGTAACACCCCGTTTTAATTATCTAAATTAAATCTCGACCCGCTTAAGATCCAATAAATATTCATTACGCCAGTCATTTGTCGCGTTTGTTGTAACTTTTACTGCAACTTGAATACTCGACATCACGAAAACGTAAAAAAAATACCATGAGTGTTTTGCACGGTGGAGTACCTGTCTTTACCTACCTAACAGGAATTCGCTGAATTTTTGCAGAATGTTATCCACGCGGCAGCTCGACAAATATGCAGATCTCGCATGTCAACAGTATCAAAACGGAACGTAATGTATACCTTTCTTTGCAGAGATGCTATCAATATTTGTAAGTTTTGCTATTATTTAAACGTCATGCATGCACGGTTTGGACGCGAAAACACCACTGCCGCAAGTATATACAGGGTGTCCCAGAAATGGCGCATAAACTCTTCACTACGTTGTAGCGGACCTTCTTGGGAACTCTAGAAAAATAGTAAAAAAATTCCTCCTTGACCACTCTTCGAGATATAAGAGTTTGCATTTGAAAACTCAACTTCTTTATTTCTGTGATTTTTTCAAAACCGCAATATTTATCTCATGGGGACAAAGCCCTTGCATCATTTTCTGGTGAAATAATTCTCAACAACTTTTGATTAACGGCTACAGCCAATTTTAAATTTTGCAAATTTCTAATCAAATTACCCAGAAAATGGATCTGGCATCATCGGTGAAAAACAAATGAGTATGAGTAGGTATACCTACAATCTGACATTGAATAAATAAAAAATCGTCAATTTCTGACAATCAGATCAGTCAGTGTCAGTGTCATTTTGCATCATTCCTGCCTCGTTTCCACTTTTCCGCGAATAATGTATGCGGCTAGCGAATACAGTGATAAGTTACTGATTTTGGGAGAACGTCGCGGCCTCGGTCGCGGCAATCACTTGCAGGCGGAACGCATTATTTACCCCCAGCAATCCCCTCAAAGAAAGCATCCCGATCGTATGTGATGATGAGAACAGAAGAAAGAGTCAGAAGAACCGGACAGGTAGCATCTGCATTATTACAAGCAGATCGCGGCCGCCCTCGTCATGTAAGGGTACCTGATGCTGAAGAGGACGTTTTCGAACTGCTTCAAAATCAACCAGATCGAAAGGCTCACAAAGTTGCACTGGGACTGCATGCAGTTACTTTTTCCTCGAATATGGGTAGTCCCAAACTCCTATCGTCAAAGAAGCCTGACGGATGTTAATTATCGCACATGATTTGCAAGGATTCTTCTTTGGATTGTTAGTTCAGAACAAGTTAAATAAGTGAAAAGGGTGTGGCGTTTTTTAAAGTGAATTTCTTTCTGAGACAGCCTAAGTAACTCCTAAATAAAAATGGGAGAAACGCAGTTTTACAAGTGTATTTTCTGAACGCACGAAAGTTGTTGAAATTACGAAGAGGTGCGATCGGTAGCTATCAGCCAGTAGCTGTGACAGTAGGCACCAGTATCAGTACCTACAAGGAAATGTCTAAATTGGCCCTGACAATGACCGTTTCTATGATGACCATGTTTATATTGGAACAATTGTATTCTTACCTAGCGGTACGTATGTAGGTGAACACGTGCAGTCGTGCACGTTTGCCAAATCGGCCGTCTAGTTTTTTGGCAATAACTTAATAAATAAAAGCCAAAGAATTTTTCTACTATTTTTTCCCGACTCTATGATGAATTCCCAGCAACGTACTGGAGAGTTTATGCGCCATTTCTGGGACACCCTGTAGAGCCAAAAGAAGGAAATTATTCCTCGCTCATTCCCGCGGGTCGGTTGGAAATTGTTATTAAAATCGCACGGGGTATAGCAATAATTGTTGTTTCAGCGGTTTGGAAAGAGTATTTTGAATGCTGCACAAATCCAGGTTTTAGTGTGGTTTTAGCGAAACGTTCACTTCTGCTCCGGGTACAATTACATTTTTAATTAAACGTAAACATTTGAGGTTTGCGCGTCTTATGCACGACCACCTATCTGTGTGTTTGCCATGCAGATGCGAAATCGTAGTTGGGGAAATTGTAGTTGAGATGAGTGGCACAGCTACTTTTGTGTTCTGGCACAGTACTTATTATTATGTGTGCTAGATGAAAACTAGTTAGCAAGTGCATATCTCCTATCAGGACATGCCGCGATGCGACTCCGGGCTCTTCGAGGTCGATTTACTTACGTTTTATAATCCCGTTTCCAGCAGCACTCCAGAACTTTGGAATTAGAAATTCACCTACTGATTAGATGAGAAGGCGCGACAGGATCGGAGTCAGGAGAACTGGCACGTCTTCTTTTCTGTCCGGGTTGGTAATGTTTGCGGTGCTGGGCCGCTCGTTATGCTTCGCTAAAATAAAAATTACAGCCAGTTTAAGTGGTGTCATTCCTGTACATCAATGACGGGGACAATGACTAGTGGTGCTATTCTGTAAAAAAGATACATTGATGTAAACGCTGTATCGCTGTAAGATGACACATGTGACAATGCAAAACATTATTACTTTCGTCATTTTACAGCGATGTAGCTCTTACATCCGATGTATCTTTTTTACAGAATAGCACCATAAACCTTGTACTAAACTGAATACCGGGTGTTTATAAACGTCTGTGATCGCATCGCCTTTGGAATCCGCTCGCGATCACTACAATTGCGCCTGTTACTACGTTTTTCGGCCTGACCCAAGCCTGCCGCGATCACAGTCTTTTATAAACACCCCGTACTTTGATGTACTGAAATTAATCATTTGCTGTTTTTGAAATCGAGTGGTAAACATCTTCACAATTTCACCTACCCTGCTTCCTGCTACCAAAACCTTTGAAATTTTTAGCGTTGCTGTATTTTCCAAGTTGTATAGGTGCAGGAAGCTATAGGTAGGTGTGCTATGTAAAATATAGACTTTGCTTACTCACTTTTCGTCGCTAGAAATCGACTTGATCTTACAGCTTCACTTAATCTCAACTTTTTCTTTTCTAGTTCTCTCAATGACATTCTATTTGTCTTGTTTACTTTCTCCCGCACGTTACGTTGCATTTGAGGGCTTGCTTCGTGGTCTGCTTTATTCGTTCTCAACGTGTGCCCATCAGTGGCGACGCTAGGGGGGGTTCAGGGGGGGCCCAGGCCCCCACTGAGAGTCCGTCGGCCCCCACTGAAGGAAATCTTAGGGTGGGCCAATTATTTGCATGTTAATAAATCATCAATCATGTTTTACATTCATTTTGCTGATTGTTTTTCAAAGCAAAAGTATTTCAGTCGTAAATTTTGTAGGAGAAAATAGCTTGCGCTAGAAGTAGCAGCAGCAGCAGCAGCAGCAGCAGAGTAACAGTATCAGTTGTATTGTTTTTAGCGCATTTTCCATCTTGATGAAAATCGCTATCGCAACCGCTTTGTCCGTCCGTCCGTCCGTCCGTTCATCGACCTCCTCCCAAACTAGACGACCTAGCTTTCTAATTTTTTCGCTGTTACATAGCTGCCACTCCCAAAGGAGGGCTAGGCTATATTGGATGTCCATATTGCGCCGCCAACATAGAGAAAACCGCCCCCGATAAACTTGAAATAACAAAATATATAGCACTTTCTACCAGACCTGATGCTCTGGTGTTCTCATTTTTTGAATAATACATAGTTGCCACTTATAAACGTGAGCCAAGAAACATTCAGTCTTCAATATTCGCCGCCGACATGGAAAAACTGCTAAAAACCGCCCCCAATCACTTTAAAATGAAAAACATAAACCCGAAGACATAGCGATCTGATTCTTCCGGTATATAAATAGCTGACTAAAAATGGGAAAGGATAGGCTACTTTTGGTTAGTCGCCGCCCCCAGATTCCGCCCCCAAACGATAAAAAGTGAAACTTTCACAAATGTTACTGATTGAGATGTTCCCTTGAACATTTAAGAACTGCCAACTCAAATTGTGCAACATTTGCTCAGCCGAACGCTGCCGCTCCCACACGCCTCCCCCAAAGTAAGAGATAAATGAAAAACATGAACCCAAAGACATAGCGATCTAAGTTTTTCGCTATATGAATAGCTGACTAAAAATGGAAAAGGATAGGCTACTTTTGATATGGCGCCGCCTCCAGCTTCCGCCCCCAAAAGAAGAAAAGTGCAACTTTCAACAATTTTCACTGATTTAGCTGATAATGTTACCTCGAACATTCAGAAACTCTTGACTCTTGAAAACTGTGCAAGAATTTCTTTGCCAAACTCTGCTGCTCCCACACGCCGCCCCCAAAGTGAGAGATAATTGTAAAACATGAACCTGAAGACATAGCGATCTAATTCTTTCACTATATTGATAGCTGACTGAAATTGGAAAAATATAGGCCACTTTTAATTAGCCGCCGCCTCCAGCTGCCGCCTCCAAACAAAAAAAATGCAACTTTCACAGTTCTCACTGATTGTCATATTTCCCTCACATTTAGAAACTCCCAACTCAAACTGTGCAACGGTTACTTTGCCGAATGCTGCCACCCCCACACGCTGCCCTCAAAGTAAGAGATAAATGGAAAACATAAACCCGAAGACATAGCGATCTAATTCTTTCGCTATATGGATAGCCGACTAAAAATGGGAAAGAATAGACTACTGTTGATTAGTCGCCGCTCCCAGCTCTCGCCCTCAAACAAAAAAATATATTGATGAGTGAAAGAATTTTTATTCAAATCTATTTCATTGGCAAGTACCCCATTTAGTCCAGGACCGTTTGATAATTTTATATGGTAGAGGTAGACATCTTTGATATAAAGCTGAGTTTTTGCAGAGACATTCGGAAGCATGTTCTTATTGACCAAGAAAAAGTCCCCAAGTGTCCCGTTGGCGCTAGCCGAGTTATGGGGTGAAAACCGCCCCTAAAAGTGACACGGTGCTGGTTTTTCTCATTTTTCTGCCAAACGGTCACTTGCACGTGAAATAAGTATAGGACTCAAAATATTCCCCACTAAAATCTGCATCGAAAAGGTCTTATCAACCACATGCCTAGGTCCCACCCAATTCGCGTAAACAGCGGTTGAAGTGGGGGGTAGTTTCAAGCGCGTCACGAGAAATTTATGTAACGCTGTGTTTCAAGGTAGATATCTGATAAATGGCTGATCTGACAAAAAAACCGTTGGGAACAAAATTGTTCATTATTATGTTTTGCATACGATGCATGAGTTGTCAATCCCTTTGGAAAATTTTTTTTGGGCTATATCACGAAAAAGTGCCCCATATGCAATGCAGAAATTTCAAATAAATTGAAATTTTACAATCGCTTTTGATCCTAAAAGGCCGGTCTTTGACACTGGTCATCACTGATATATTCTTAGTCAAATAAAAAAAGTCCCCGTCCATCCTCCCCACATTAACCAAGTTTTGAGGGGGTAAACCACCCTTAAAGTGACTTCCAACTGGTTTTTCTCAATTTTCGGCTAAACCGTTGCTAAAATGCAAAATTAGTAGGTGACCGAAAATATTTCTGAGTAAATTTTGCATCGAAAAGGTTCAATACACTAATCAGCTAACTCCCACCCAGCTCTTGCAATCACCGTTCGAAGTTCTACAAGTTCGAAGAGCGCGATCTAGACACCCGCTCCGACGCTGCTTAACAGCGGATATCTCAAAAACGGCTTGTTGTAGAATAAAAATGAAAGAGGTTCAATTTATAGGGCGAAACATGTATTATGAGGTGCGAGTAATGATTTTCAGTTTTACGGGTGATATGAATGAGTTTCAGCGGTTCCTAAATCGTCTCCCAAATAAGAAAAATTAAAAATTTCATGGTTATGTGCCTGTTAAACACAGATTTCTTCGCAACTGATCAATATATAAATTTTCAATTGCCCGTCGCTGAATTGGCAAGAAATTGTGCATCGAATGAAGTTTCGCCCATTTGGCTGGTCCTCACCTAAGCTGTGCAAAACACGTACAAAATTTAGAGTAATTCCGAACACGCAGGGAAAATCTCGTATAACTCCGTCTATAGAAGCGTGTATCTCAAAACTGGCTGGTTTAACAGAAAAATGCGCCGAGAAAGAATTGATAGAGTGAAGTATCTTCTACAAGAAGCAGTCCTTGTTTTTTCTCTAACTGAAAAATTATATGAGCTACGCTCGTTTTTCATATGAGTCTCGAGGGAAATAAAGATTTCCGGCTGGGTTTTGCACAGTACCCTTTTACAATGAATTATCTATTTTTAAAATGTCCAGAACAATAATTTTTATTATGGGTATCACAAAAATGGTGACTAGCAATGTATAATGATAATAATAATAATAATAATAATAGTAATGGTAACAACACAAATTTAAAAAAAAAACTGGTTTTCTTAAGTCCACCGAGTACAGCATCCAAGGCTGTAAAAAACAACATCTTTGAAATGTCATAATGTACACTGATTTTTCAAGAATAAGAACAATCATATTTGATTCGAAGGACGATGACGTAAACGTGTTATTGAAAAATCAGTGTAGGTACATTACTCATTCAGCATTCAGCACAGTGCTGGAAGAGCAGCACTGTGCTGAATGCCGCCTGGAAATAAAGTCAATTTATTATTATTATTATTATTATTATTATGACAATTCAAAGGCGGTTTTTTTCACAGCCTTTGGATGCTATACTCGGTGGACTTGAGAAAACCAGTTTTTTTTTCAATTTGTGTTGTTACCATTACTATCTATTATTATTATTATTATTATTATTAATGTTATTATCAAGATACATTGCTAGTCACCATTTTTGTGATACCCATAATGAAAATTATTGTTCTGGACATTTTAAAAATATATAATTCATTGTAAAAGGGCACTGTGCAAAACCCAGCCGGAAATCTTTATTCCCCTCGACACTCTTATGAAAAACGAGCGTAGCTCATATAATTTTTCAGTTAGAGAAGAAACAAGGACTGCTTCTTGTAGAAGACACTTCATTCTATCAATTCTTCCTCGGCGCATTTTTTTGTTAAACCAGCCAGTTTTGAGATACACGCTTCTATAGACGGAGTTATACGAGATTTGCCCTGCGTGTTCGGAATTATCCTAAATTTTGTACGTGTTTTGCACCGCTTAGGTGAGGACCAGCCAAATGAGCAAAACTTCATTCGATGCACAATTCCTTGCCAATTCAGCGATGGGCAATTTAAAATTTATATATTGATCAGTTGCGATAAAATCTGTGCTCAACAGGCACATAACCATGAAATTTTTAATTTTTCTTATTTGGGAGACGATTTAGGAACCGCTGAAACTCATTCATATCACCCGTAAAACTTAAAATCATTACCCGCACCTCATAAAACATGTTTCGCCCTATAAATTAAACCTCTTCCATTTTTATTCTACAACAAGCCGTTTTTGAGATATCCGCTGTTAAGCAGCGTCGGAGCGGGTGTCTAGATCGCGCTCTTCGAACTTGTAGAACTTTGAACGGTGATTGCAAGAGCTGGGTGGGAGTTAGCTGATTAGTGTACTCAACCTTTTCGATGCAAAATTGACTCAGGAATATTTTCGGTCACCCACTAATTTTGCATTTGAGCCACCGTTTAGCCGAAAATTGAGAAAAGCCAGTTGGAAGTCACTTTAAGGGTGGTTTACCCCCTCAAAACTTGGTTAATGTGGAGAGGATGGACGGGGACTTTTTTTATTCGACTAAGAATATATCAGTGATGACCAGTGTCAAAGACCGGCCTTTCAGGATCAAAAGCGATTGTGAAATTTCAATTTATTTGAAATTTCTGCATTGCATATGGGGCACTTTTTCGTGATATAGCCCAAAAATTTTTTTCCAAAGAGATTGACAACTCATGCATCGTATGCAGAACATAATAATGAACAATTTCGTCCCCAACGGTTTTTTGGTCAGATCAGCCATTTATCAGATATCTACCTTGAAACACAGCGTTACATAAATTTCTCGTGACCTTTTCGATGCAGATTTTAGTGGGGAATATTTTGAGTCCTATACTTATTTTACGTGCAAGTGACCGTTTGGCAGAAAAATAAGAAAAACCAGCACCGTGTCACTTTTAGGGGCGGTTTTCACCCCATAACTCGGTTAGCGCCAACGGGACACTTGGGGACTTTTTTTTGGTCAATAAGAACATGCTTCCGAATGTCTCTGCAAAAACTCAGCTCTATATCAAAGATGTCTACCTCATTTCAAATCGGTCCTGGACTAATTCTGATAACACAATATCACAATGAGTTTCGAATGAAGAAAGTGGGCAAGGAATAGTGTTTCTCCTTCAACCACATTTCTTTACGTTCACAATATGCCTTTTTGAGAAAATGCGCTACTGAGACTCACGCACGTGAAGGCATGCTCACTTGTTTGTTCATTTTGCTACCAGGTGTTTTGAACGTAATTATTGTTTTATAATTTCGTTATTATTCTCACATGTTTTCTGATCTTTAATCTTTTATAATTTCGTTAGAACGAATGTAGAACTAAAAGAGTATAAGTAGCTCAAATCTATTCTATGTGCAAACTTCCAAAGTTTCTTCAATTTCTTGTTCCAAAATTTTGAATTACGAAAGTGGTACTTGCAATTAACTTAAAAAAAAATAGAGTGTTTTAGAAGGAACTAAGAGGCATTCTAAAGTCAGGGGGACTTCAGGGGAGGGGCCCAATTATGAAAAAAAAAATCGCCCGCGGCGCCAACGGGTGGCTCTGCCTCCCAAACCCCCGCGTCTAATTCAGACCCCCCTCGATCTCTCTGGCCCCATCTCGGCCCCCCCTATCCTAAAATGCTAGCGTCGCCACTGGTGCCCATCCATTTCCGCACTTCCTTCATCACACCGCCACTCACCAGTTCCTGCCCTGTTCTCTATCACAACTTCTTATAAGATAAGATCAGTGGTAAAGTTTCAGACTTCAACATGATACAAGTTCCAGGCTTCAACGTGATACAAGTTTTGGTTTTGATTGAAGACAGTGTACATAAAACGAAACTCGCTGGAGACCCCGACTCGGGAATAGATAGGCTACAAGCCTGAATAATTGGCGGAGGAGCCGGGTTGAAAGCTTGAAACATGCTCATATATTTTCATTGTTAATTTTTATACTCACTGATATTTTGACATGCCGCTTGCAAGCATGATAGAGCATTGGTGTGTTGCGGGCACGGAGCTAGACTTTCAATATCAGGTGTGCCAAGTCTGGGCCTAATAAATTAATGGTGGGCACAATAGAATGATAGCGCCGCAGACAAAAAATTTTCAAATTGATAATAATACCATGAAATCAATCTCAATTGGGTTTTCCTATTTTGATTTTTCAATCTTTTATTGAGAAAAAATATGTACCTTAAGCGAGATTTTTTGTTTTAAATTTTTCAAGCCAGTTTTTCAAATGAGTGTTGGTAGGTACCGATAATTATTGTTATTTTTCTCACCAATAATAAAGGCACTTACCTACTAGCATAGTTCATCGAGGATTCATCTTCTTGAGAAATCTGATCTTCAAATAATTTGTTTTCTTCTACTAAAGTCAAATGGACTGCATCAATTTGACTTGCCACCAATAATTGTGTCTGGGATTTAATTGTTGAAAAGTTGATCCACTTAAAATTACAATTTTTGTGTTCTACAAACTTCAAGTTATGGTAGAACGAGACGTCGAAGGTCGTCCAATATTTGTTTCTTGAGCATCATCATCATCATCATCATCGATTTCACTAACTTTTTCTTTTTAGATTTACCAAAATAATCGCGTAATGTTTTTTTCAGACCCATTTTAGATCTCTATTTCAGAATATTAAAAAGTATTCCGGCAAATTAACCTTTTCAAACGAATAGTGGTTGAAAAATTGAAAAAAATATATTGGGAAGGTTTAAATTGCAACTTTTTTCTTGCTAAGTATAAGTACACAGACCCACTGATTGTTATTAGGTTCTTCCTCAGAACTCCGGCGTTTGTTTACATCATTTGGACAGTTTTATTGTTAATCGAAGAGTCGAGCTCCTGTTGATTGTAACTGTTAGCTTTTTCCGAGACTCCTTCTACCTCTACCTACATGCAGAAATTACACAATCATGCATTTGTTATTTGGTTTATTCAGCTTATTCCTTCATTTTATTAATTTATTTTTGTGATACTGTCGTCGGCATGAAAATATCAGAATGTTCTGGGCAGGCACCAGGGTGGGCACAAAATTTTTGGAGTGGGCATGCCCACCCAGGCCCCCCCCCCCATCTCCGTGCCTGGTGTGTTGACTAACCTTTACTCCAATACCGTGGAAAGTCGTATCCTGTGTCATCAACCACTTCTACCCAACGTAACTGTCATGTGTTTTTCACCGTCCAAGCAGGTTGTACGGTACCTTTTGTTGGGGTATCATGTTCATTATTTTGCTTTAGGTATTCGCTGCGAGATGATTTGATATAACTGTCGGGTGTCGGGTCTAGTCAGGGTCAGCAATGATGGATGATATGCCGAGATTGTTGTCAACTTTCAGCGAGGAACATGTCAGCTATTTGGTGTAGGTTCTGTTTCAGCTCTTCGTGTGCACAGTGTGCGCAAATAACACCACCATTCTACATTTTTGGTAGTATTTTGTATTATTTGAATTGTTTTAGTAAGCCCTGTCTACTAATGTGTCTTCGGTTTTGTTTTTTGAGTTGCTGTGTGAGTTAACTAATTTTGCTTGATTCTGCTTGCCACTAATACGATAAACAGCAGTGATTTTTTTTTTGTCATTTTGTCCAAAATTTTTGAGTCCTTTGCTTCGGGTAATCCTCAGGGGTTTCTTTGCCGGGTTCTTCCACTGAGTGCCTTTTTCCGAATTCGTCACTCTTGCTTTTTTTTGACTGCACAGTTTGACATGTTTTGTTGTGTTGTTTTCAATTTATCATGGTATTGATGTAATGTTTTCTTGTGCCATTGCTCTTGTTCATTTTGTCTATTTTATTCATTTTGTCCATTCTATCAGTCACATGTTAGGTGTTGCGCGAAACGAACCATAAAAAAATTATTCTGTACTTATTAAAGCCAATTCTAAATTTTCTTTTGTGGATTCTGGGCAATTGATCAATGTAAATTTCAGTTTCAAATCAATTAATGAACTTTGTGTTTTTTTGGGTTCCACGCGTTTTCCGTGGCCATTCAGCTAGCAATGATGGTCATGCAGAACAAATTTAACAGCGTGCTAGCGTTAGCACTGTGTCAACTTATTGATGGAACCCGCGGCTAGTGGATTACTCTCACTTATGATGTTGATTTTTCCACTGCTGATTTCAGCTGAACAATGTGATGTTGTTTTTCAGTTATCTTTTGAAATATCGCTTGAAAATACCGTTATTGTTTGAGTTTCAAGAGTGATTATCCATTGTGCCGCAATGTTCCGTATAAAGGTTTTACACCTTGTAGATTTTAACTCAATAAAACATTGAGCGGTTATTGCGGCATTGAGTTTAATTTCCATGCGTTTTTTGGAGAGCGCTTGAACGCACGAGTCTCTTTTGTGTGTACATAAAATGGTGATTGACATGAACGCGATACTCTTTATTATTGCCATGCGGTTATCTATCTGGCTTTACAAATATTAATGTGATTATTTACGTCATGTTGTAGCGGCGTATATCTAACCCTAGCAATTATAAATTGCCGTAGGCGGTGTATTAAAATGAACCATCTCTTTGTGGATGGACGACATGTTTACATAAGCCCTGGGCAAAGTATTCAACCATTAACCATTTGTTATGCTTCCATTTAGTTGTTTCCATCATGTCGATTCTTATTTACATCAATCGAAATAACGGCAATCATAATGTACCCATACCTAAGTTCTGAGAGATTTCGAAAAACACTGAGTAATACCACCCGATCTTTTCGCTGGCTGCGGGGTCGAGCCGAGAGCACTGATTTGCCACCTAAAAGAAACCGGCCATAATGACCATCATCTGTCAGTGCTGCGGGTGTGTTCGTCAGGCCCGGGTCATTTTGTCATGATAAAGCCACTCGGACCCAATCTTACCACTCACTTTTCATTAATCAAGCACGAAACCCCTCTCTTTGATTCAATAACAATCGCGCTAGACTGCTAGCCAGCACTAGAACGAGACGATCGCTCATTCGATTCCAATATACATTTATATTGGAAAACGGAATGAGTCACGGCACACGGCCCAGAGCCGCAGCCTGGGAAGGATTAATGCCATTAGAGGGGGAGATGTGTTGATTGGAAGGACTCGGGCAAAACATAACTGGAAATTAATGACGGGCCAATTCGCCAATAAAAAGCTCTGATATGGAGATTTATGGTACGGCCCTGGTAATTCACATCATGATGATATCTCCATTGACCGGCTTGTAATTTCGGATGTGGAGCTCTGCGGTGCGATCTGTCTGTACAGTACGACATCCCAGTATAAAACAAGAGAAAGGACACGCCGCCCCGACACGCAGTATTATATTGATACAGGGCGTGCTTGGGAGGACTGAGAGTGAAGCGAACCGATTAACGCTATCAAAGCTAGCTTGTTATATAGACGAATAGTGTATATTAGTCAAATTAAGCTGGAGGCGGCTGTGTGGACCGCAGGATAGCACGGGCGTGAATGTGAGGGCCATTAATGCTAACTCGGCCGACCCCTCCCTAGAGCATATTCTATCCTCTTACAGACCAACGCACGCAGACACACACGCAGACACACACTCAGACACCGTTTCTGCAATCATCGTTATCGTTTTTATCGGTGGACTACGCAAAAATCCGTGAGTCAGCAGCAGCAGAGCCATGCGACGCGTCGATGCTGCATCAGGACCTGCCACCGTATTATATAGGATATTCCACCGTGAAATATGATTAGAGAGAGGCTCCCGCATGGGAACTGTTACGTCCAGAAGTTGAGATAAGAAGGGAGCTCAGATTACCCTGTCTTTTTCAGATCTGTGATAATGCACTTCTAATGATCTCAAGACAGTGATTAACATCGACAATGCTGCGCCGCCCTTGCATGCCCTGGCACAAGCATTGTCGAGTTGGGTGACCAGAATTATCCAATTAAAGTTAGATCGGGGAGGGCAAAAATGCTTAGCGTTTTCTAGACTTGGGCAGATTGCATTTGCGTTTACAACCTCAGCTGGAAGTCCATACCTACGAGTACTTCATATCTTTCAGGCGAGAGGGCCCTACCTCAGCTAAACCAAGGGCCTATGGAGTCCCGTCGAATTGATGCCTTGCAAGTCCATTTTGGATGTTATTTCTTTTGCTTACAATGGGCTAGGTATGATAAAAAGTGGAAAAAGGATAAATCACGTCTATGATAACAATATAGTGTGGTCAAATACTACAGTGAAGAGTGAAATTTATAGGGAGTGCCTGCATCTATGCAAGTGCAAGTGCATTGTAGTTTATGACAAGAGTACGCATATGCAAAGTAACAGCCGCAATAAACCACTCCTGAAACGTCCTTCCGGCACTTACATCCGAAATCGGTATATAGAATTATACAATGAATACTGGGTGCGATGTCTTTAAAACATGGAATTTGAAGGTTATATTTTAACAACCACACAATCTGACATATGAATTCCAGCAAAAACACAGAGGTCTGAACTTAGTTTTTGCAACACTTGTTACAATATTATTTCTTGGTATGTATACAGGTGTCCCGAAAATACACCGACAACGTTCTAGGGCAGCTTCCTCCCATCGAAACAAGAAAAAAAGTTCCAGCGAATATGGGTCCGGAAACGCTTCCTAAGAGAGCTACCGGCCCCTGAATGTGGGACCCTGGAGATGATTTTAATTCAATATCTCCGAAACCGTTCAAGAGAAATCAAAGAAGTTGACACATTCGCTAACCTTTTTGTGCCCAAAAAAATGAGGCAAGATCATTTCCAAAATAATTTACCAGGGGTGAGTCAGGCTGAGGTGCGGGGGTAAAAATAACCCTAACTTTTTCGAATGTGAATCGTTTCCAAATCTAACAAGAAATTATGAAATCTTAGGCCCGTATTCATATCCCACTTTTAAGCTAAAAGCGCTTTTAGTGCGATGCGCATTTAGGGGCATTTCTCATATTTTAGTGTTCAAAAATACAAATTAACTCGCAAATTAATTGCAATTAAGTACATACAATCGCTCCCAATCGCAATAATGTATTTTTGAACACTGAAATATGAGAAATGCCCCTAAATGCGCATCGCACTAAAAGCGCTTTTAGCTTAAAAGTGGGATATGAATACGGGCCTTAGAGTTTTCTACAAAAAAAAGGTCACCGATAGACGCACCGTTTACGAGATATTTGAGTTTGAATGTATGAAAACGTGGTCAGTAATGCTGATTTTTTAATTACGATATTCAAGGCGAAAGAAAAACCATTTCGAAGCAACTTCATTTATGTAAGGCATTCAAATTTTGTTGGGCATATGAAGGTTATTGAATGTGTCAAGTTAGATTATTCCCCTTGAACGGTTTCGAAAATATTCAATAAACACCATCTTCAGGGTCCCACCTTTAGTATAGGGGCCTGTAGCTCCCTTAGAAAGCGTTTTCGGACCCATGTTCATAGGAACTTTTTTCTTGTTTTGATGAGAGGAAGCTGCCCTAGAACGTTGTCGGTGTATTTTCGGGACACCTGTATACCGGGTGATCATTTGAAAACTATCCATTTGCAATAACTCCCGATTCCTAGTCAGTATTTCTTCGAGCAAAAACAAGTCGACTTTTATATCGAGGGGGACATCTAAAAAATCCTAATTTTTTTCTAGTCACATTTTTACAATGGAAAAATTTCTACCCAAATTCACCCCATTGCCCTCCCCCACCTCAACTTCAAAATTCAACAAAACACCACTATACTTTGTGATACATCAAATCCAAGGGCTGAATTCTCTTTCTGAAAACAATGTTTCTGAAATTTTCAACCCCTTCCCCAATAAATTGGATATTTGGAGTATTTTGGGAAGAAAATTAGGGTTTTAAAAATTGCGAAAAAATTTTGTTCAGGAAGAGAATTCAATTTCCTTCACTTTAATGTATCACAAAGTAGGTATTGTCATGTTAGATTTTCAAGATGAGGTGGGGAGAGCGAAGGGGTGAATTTCGATGGCACTTTTTCCATAGCAAATTTTCTCTTTCGATGCTGTGCAGGATGACGTTGACATCATTGAAGAGAATTGAGAGGTCAAGATAATTGAACTGGACACTCAAAGAATTTTAGGAAGAAGTGGGGTGTGGGGTTGAAAATTGTTCAAGTATTTTTCAAGAAAGAGAATATATTTCTGTTCAATTTGATGTATTGCAAAATATAGGTGATGTTATTTGAAATTTCAGAATTGGGGTGGGTGGGGGCAAGGGGGTTAAAGATAAAAACTCGCCAATGTATGTTTCAGATGCCCCCCTCAATATAAAAATCGACCTGTTTTTGCTCGAAGACATTTGCACTATGAATTGGGAGTTATTGCAGGTGAATAGTTTTCGAATGATCAATCGGTAGAATACCTTGTAATGGCACAATATGCAAAAATACAACAATCTACCAGAGCTTGCTACCAACAACAAAAGTATGTTGCGTCCCTAAGTTACACGAGACGCTGAAACAAAATCCCTAAACCCAGGAGATAACTTTGTCTCGCTAAAGTTGCGACCTACTCTACAATCATCAGTCTAGTGAACGAAAATTTAGTACTCGAAAATATCCAAAATACCAAACAGGGCTTATCATGACAGATAATTTTATAGAGTTTCTGAGTCAATTAGAAAGACTTAAAATAATGACGGATAATTTAAGAGATTCCGAGAAAATGAGAAAGACTTGGAATAATGGCGGATGATTTGAGAGTTTCTGAGAAAATGAGGAAGACTTGGAATAATGGCAGATGCTTTGAGAGTTTCTGAGTAAATTATGAGACTTGAAATAATGGCGAATAATCTGAGGGTTTCTGAGTTAATTATGAGACTTGAAATAATGGCGGATAATTTGAGAGTTTCTGAGAAAATGAAGGAGGCTTGGAAAACATTTCAGAGACCCAACAAGTGACAAGAAGTTCGGAGTTGATTTGGTGTTCAAGTATTTTGCAGTACTAAACTGCAAACAACAACAAAGGCCCGTTACCCCATTTAATTGACCGAATCACCGTCCTCGTCATTCCTGATGGCCGGTCCCACCCCTCTCCAGCAATTTCCCGGGACCTCACAAAATAAATAAATACACTCACGTTGGACGAGAGGGATGTTGTCCTTGGGTTCGACTTTCACATACATACATATCCAACATATAAAAACTACGAAAATGTTATTTGGTGTGGCATAATTCAGCAAGGCTCTTTCATTATCGCTAGCACAATTCCAATGAGCATCAACAAAATAAAATGCGGGCTTCTGTTATCATCCCTGAATAATGAGTCAAGAGAGGCACATAGTGACACGAATATAAATCAATAGAGCAAGCGGATCAAAATAATGACATAAAATCTCAAGTAGAACAGAGGATCCCAGTAACATTACAAACAAAACAGTGACGGTAGATAAAGAGTAGCTCAAATTGCAAATAATTATGAACTCAGTACAAACAATTCCAAAAACATGAGAGCACCTCCGTCTTGTAAAACACCGCAAATTCAAACAAAATAGTAACCAGAAAACACAGCTGAGAATATTCAGAAAATGGATAAATGAATATAGGTAACAATTAATAAAACAGACTTGCCTTATTCAATAATTACACAATTTCAGGCACAATAAAACACAGTGGGTTTCTTCGACGGGCGTGTACCACCATGCGAGGTTCGATTCGCTCTCCGTATGCACCCCCAAACGTCTGTAGCTAATATTCGCAAGTAATAAAACCGTCCGCTTCCGCCACCCGCACACTCACCCCCTGGCATTGATGGTCTAGTCTAGCTTTAAAATTATGCCAGATGTTCTTTCATTGGCGTGTATGCGACTTCGAGAAAGCGCCGTATTTTCGCTTTATTGATAAATGTGGAAAAGTCCGTTCCCTTAAAACCTACTGGCATAGAACCCAAAAATTTTCATCGGTGGTAATGGTGATCCTGCTGATACAGATAAGGAACAAGGGAAACGTTTGGCTTCCATCATGAACGCCCCCCGATCAGCAAACAACATCTCTGCGACGTTCACGATAGGAATGGTTCACGATGAGAATGAACACCACTAAGCTCTCGGTGGAGGTTCTACTCGACTACTCGGGCATGATTTCGCTGTGCTTTCACGTTGAAAACTGATTTTTAGCGTTACTGGAAAACTTGTCCAACTAGCTTAGATGCTCTTTCGGATCTCAGTTTGTCAACCGAAGACAGGATATTCCGAGACGTTTTCATCAAAAATTTATCCCTGCATGGCATTCCGCTCACCAATATAACTATGTCATAACACGTTCCTGTGCCATAGAAATTTTCCGATCGCATTTACTCTTATATAGGTTTCCATCCGTTATTAGTTTACAATCTACCGACTCTCTGAAAGGACGGCCCCGCGCAAAAGGGTATTACAGAGAGCTGAAACTCGCAAAGCGAACACACAACGCTTCCGTATGCTCCAGTTTCTGGGAGTATAATGAACACTATGCGCGCCCGTTTAAAAGCGGTAACCGCACAATTTCCACCCGACGACCAAAAGATAAAATCCATGTGTGTGGGGCGATATCGTATAAGGTCAAGATCCCATGTGGTCTCGTTTCGCACTGCCATGGCACTTTGCGGCGGTCACTCCCTCCCTTTAGAGAGCCGTCCCTTGTCCCTATCTGCGGCTCGATTCGCAAATTGCCATTCTCGGATGATTCATTAATTGGCCAGGTAGGGCACGCAGAGGTCGTAAAAAATAATTGCCGATCAAAAGTTGGTGCGCGACGGTTAAAATTAACAGCAGTCGCCACTCTTCGCACCACCGGGTCAAATTGGAAACCCCAATTCGGAAGCAGCTTCTGCTCCAGTGTCCCCAATGCATCTTTGTTGCAAAAGAAAAGCAGTTGGGCAGTAAAAATTCGAGCGCGCAGAAAGTGTTTATGGACCTGAGCCGCATCCTCCCGGAGCTCCCCCTCAAGGATATGGGAGGAAAAGGCGTTTTATCGAATAACCATAACGTGACGCCATTACGGCGGTTGTCCACTTCGCCCCATTGCACCGGACTGTCCTCTATCGCACGCACTCTGGAGTTGAATCGTTCCAACACTGTACACACTTGTTTGGGTTTCATGGCGTCGTTGGTGCGCGGGGGCAAATGTTGAAAGCTGTTCTTTGAGCTCGGATAACACCTATAAAGGCCGTTATTTCGAATGGACTGGCGTGCGCCGCATAATCGCTCGCCCATAACAGTTATTGTCGGAATTAATACAATATTTAGTCAGGAGGCCAATCTGTTTGATTGGCACTGGCGCTGATTATACGGCATTATACGCGATGTGCGATGGTGAATCCGAGATTAATCTGTTCGAATTAAGCAATCTGGGAGAGAGAAAAAACGCCAGAACGTTAATTACGTTCGTGACTTGATAGCATCACCGGGCTTTCATCGGAGAGGAATTTCATATTAATCGCGCTGCATTAGTTATTTTATTTGTACGTGGATAAATCATCGTTAGAGGAAGTTTACCTGATTGTCGGTCAGAAGTCTTCGGGTCAAGGAGTGAATCGTGCTCGTGTACCGTAGCAGCTTTATTTAGTGTTCGTAATGCAGTTGATCCGTTCATATGGAATTTTTGAAAAATTTGGAAATTCAGCCATGTAATTCTGCTGTAGACCTGTAGATACTTATTATTTCTTAGAATGCCATTCCCACTTTGGAAGTACATACTGAAACCCCCTACTCTTCAGCTTATACGCCTGGATTGGTAGGCAACCCATTATACTTCAACTGAATTCCACTTATTAAATCACTTTTGCCGCTTTTGGGACTGCTTGGCCGGTGATCGTCTACTATCAGGACACCATCCTATTGTGCTTCCTTCTTGTGGTTCGAGGACAGAGCGCCTAGACGTGTTGAGATCGACTTAACCTCTAGTTTGAACGCAGTGAGACACAGAAATTAGATGTAACATAAAATCATTGTATGTATTGACTTCTATATACATGTCAAAATGTTCGAATAAAGGCTCGTTCCTATACCTGACTCTAACTCAACGCTGGTAACTAGGATAGCTAAGTTTTCTAAAGTATTCTTCAAAAGATGAGTTTCCCCTAATAATTACTTCAAAGCCGTCACACATCAATACCCCGTTGAACACCTGATTCTACACCTTGACCAACATTTGAACTTTGTTTGGGGAGCGTGGTTTGAAATTTGTATCGTGGATTCATCAAATTCAACATTTACGTTAGTGTTATAAGTTATGTTAGGGTTAGCCCCAGTGTCTAGACACCGAAAAAGGAGTGAGTGAATTTTGCGAGCGGTGGGAACTTTTTCTTCTCTTTTCAGTTGTTTCTCCTGTTCCCGACAATCTAAGTTCGTGGGCCGGTGCGTGCGGGGCTCCTCCTATTATGAATCTTTTTTCAAAGGCTGATGCGTCTCTTATATCTGAACTATTCTTTTTGCATGGCTCTTTTTAGGCTATGGTAATCTTTTTCTCGTTTTTGAAGGAATTGGATATTGCCTGTGCCTTTTTGGAGAACTGGACCTATTTTTCGGAAAAAAACGGAAAGGAATCCTAATTGCTTTTGTGACAGTCGCAAGTCGCATTTCCGATACATTCACCGCGACCTAAGTACAAAGTACACTTACTTTTTGTGTGATGTCCTAAATGTAAATCCTGTTCGTTCACTTGAAATTTGAGGAGAAACAAGCTGGAAGTTGCCGACGAGTAGGTACTTATGAATAAAGACTTTCGCAAGTGCCACAACAAATTTCTGTATCGACCCTGGCGTTAAATGCTACATAAACAGTGACAATTCACGTGGCAAGTTAAGCACCTCAGCACCGTTCGCGTTTGTTTTCTTATGTTTTTAGCGCATTTTCCATCTTGATGAAAATCGCTATTGCAACCGCTTTGTCCGTCCGTCCGTCCGTCCGTTCCTCGAACTCCTCCCAAACTAGACGACCTAGCTTTCTAATTTTTTCGCTGTTACATAGCTGCCACTCCCAAAGGAGGGCTAGGCTATATTGGATGTCTAAATTGCGCCGCCAACATATAGAAAACCGCCCCCGATAAACTTGAAATAACATAATATTGCACTTTCTACCATACCTGATGCTCTAGTGTTCTCATTTTTTGAGTAATACATAGTTGCCACTTATAAACGTAAGCCAAGAAACATTCCGTCTTCAATATGCGCCGCCGACATGAAAAATCTGCTAAAAACCGCCCCCAATCACTTTAAAATGAAAAACATAAACCCGAAGACATAGCGATCTAATTATTTTGGTATATGAATAGCTGACTAAGAATGGGAAAGGATAGGCTACTTTTGGTTAGTCGCCGCCCCCAGATTTCGCCCCCAAACGATAAAAAGTGCAACTTTCACAAATGTTACTGATTGAGATGTTCCTTTTAACATTCAGGAACTGCCAACTCAAATTGTGCAACATTTGCTCAGCCGAACGCTGCCGCTCCCACACGCCGCCCCCAAAGTAAGAGATAAATGGAAAACATGAACCCGAAGACATAGCGATCTAAGTTTTTCGCTATATGGATAGCTGACTAAAAATGGAAAAGGATAGGCTACTTTTGATATGGCGCCGCCTCCAGCTTCCGCCCCCAAAAGAAAAAAAGTGCAACTTTCAACAATTTTCACTGATTTAAATGATAATGTTACCTCGAACATTTAGAAACTCTTGACTCAAACTGTGCAAGAATTTCTTTGTCAAACTCTGCCGCTCCCACACGCCGCCCCCAAAGTGAGAGATAAATGTAAAACATAAACCTAAAGACATAGCGATCTAATTCTTTCACTATATTGATAGCTGACTGAAATTGGAAAAAGATAGGCCACTTTTAATTAGCCGCCGCCTCCAGCTGCCGCCGTCAAACAAAAAAACTGCAACGTTTACAATTTTCACTGATTGTCATATTTTCCTTACATTTAGTAACTTCCAACTCAAACTGTGCAACAGTTACTTTGCCGAATGCTGCCGCCCCCATACGCTGCCATCAAAGTGAGAGATGAATGAAAAACATAAACCCGAAGACATAACGATCTAATTCTTTCGCTATATAGATAGCTTACTACAAATGGGAAAGAATAGGCTACTTTTGATATGACGCCGCCTCCAACTTCCACCCCCAAAAGAAAACAAGTGCAACTTTCAATAATTTCCACTGATTTACATTTTAATGTTACCTCAAACATTCAGAAACTCCCAACTCAAACTGTGGAAGAATTTCTTTGCCAAACTCTGCCGCTCCCACACGCCGCCCCCAAAGTAAGAGATAAATGTAAAACATAACCCTGAAGACATAGCGATCTAATTGTTCCGCTATATAGATAGCTGACTAAAAATGGGAAGAGATAGGCCATTTTTTATTAGTCGCCGCCTCCAGCTCCCGCCCCCAAACAAAAAATGCAACTTTCACAATTTTCACTGATTGTCATATTCCCTTAAACATTTAGAAACTCCTAACTCAAACTGTGCAACAGTTACTTTTCCGAATGCTGCCACCCCCACACGCTGCCCTCAAAGTAAGAGATAAATGGAAAACATGAACCCGAAGACATAGTGATCTAATTCTTTCGCTATACCTATGGATAGCCGACTAAAAATGGGAAAGAATAGACTACTGTTGATTAGTCGCCGCTCCCAGCTCCCGCCCTCAAACAAAAAACTATTGATGAGTGAAAGAATTTCCATTCAAATCTATTTCATTGGCAAGTACCCCATTCTGATAACAAAATATCACAATGAGTTTCGAATGAAGAAAGTGGGCAAGGAATGGTGTTTCTCCTTCAACCAAATTTCTTTACGTTCACAATATGCCTCTTTGAGAAAATGCGCTACTGAGACTCACGCACGTGAAGGCATACTCACTTGTTAATGTGTGTGTCCCACAAAATAGTATTGTCTAGTATTCATTTAAAACTCAAAAAAGATCAAGTTAGTATGTACCTTACTTATACGTGTGCTTTACGCCATCGCCAGAGAGCTTGGATAACTGAGAAAGCTGGATAACTGTCTGTGACAAAATAGGAGCCTAGGGGGCCACCCGTGAGAACTCAATTAGCCATTTCTAAATAAACATGTGTGTACACGCTTAGCACCTTCACACAACACCTGCCGCCTGTATGGATTGTGGCAGGGCGACTCCGGTGTGCTGTTGGTTTATGGTGTTAAACGCTTCACGGGGTCACCTAATGATTGGGCGTCAAGCACATCACATCAGCGCCAGCTCGGGCGCCATTTGCACCATTATCCCTGCTGAATACCTATATTTCTCAAAGCTTGACGAATCACACAGTAAATTTGTTGTATTATAGGCTAGATTTCGAAGGATCCTGGCCAACTAGGAAATATCAAAAACCGGGTTTATGATTGACTCAGTAGTTTTTAACGGCCGGAATATTTCAACGTGTTTCATGCAGAATCGGCCGATTATCTTTGTATATGCGCAGGCCGTGGGGACCCAGCTAACTTGCCTGAGTATAAAACTGTGCTGACGCCTAGAATAGGTACGTCTTGTAATTGCCTAAAACAAAAACTCCCGTCGCCGTTAGAAACCCACGTCCATTGGGTTCGAAATTTGATAATCCCCTAACGCTCTCCTCGGATCCTCCTCACGATCTATCTACAATTCATACCCCGTATTCCGCTCGTCTGCCCTTTATCTCACACAGAAAACCCAATTTAGCATCTTACTGTGTTGGCCTTCCGTTGACTCATGATTGCGTCTTCGTTGGTGCTGGTTATGCGGTCCCCTCGAATCATTTCATGCTCCTTGCCTCGCCAAAAACCATTCAAATTCTATCAAAAGGGGAGATCTACGATGTGCGGCAATATTTGTCCGATTCCACCAAGGCATTATCTCGAAACGGTGAATTTCGATTATTTGTTGGATTATTGACTCCGGCGGCGCCGGCGTCCCCATAATTTAAACCAACCGGCACCCCTGCAGTTCCGGGCGACCCTCCGCATAAGTGGTTTTTTTGGACTACACCGAGTAGACTAGACCAGATAACGGGAGATGATCAGTAAATCACTGATTTCCCACAAATCCTTTCGCCCGGTATTACCGAATTTTCCACTTTATTTAATCAGGCCGCCGTGCGACGGCTCCCCGAAGCTCAAGAATCCCCCAAACAATATTAAGATTGGAATGTCTCCGTTGCTATTTTGTCCTTACATGATTTCCAGGCGTTTGCAATAAAGGACGCCATAACACTGCTAGACTCGCTATCTCATAATTGCACAGATGTCGCCTTAGCTGCTATTGTCTGAGTATATTAGCTTTACGCACCACACAAGAATGTGATTGCAGGATGGGGGAACCTTATCCCCTTTCCCTTATACGTGTCGGGCGTCTCCAGACGGGGAAACTTACACTTTTTATGTGAACAGCAAAACAATCTGAATGTAGGCTGTGCGTTGCCGCTTTAATTACAATTTGAAACTCGCCAATATCAAGCAAGTTAGATCTTGATTATGCTGTTGCCATCTTACAGAATATAATCGCAATTTGGCTCTCTTGTCACTTTCGTTGTCGTTCAGCATTAACGCTTGGTAAGACGGGTTGGTGGGTTGCATAATGACAACACTTTACAAACTAACACTGTCGTCTTATAATAGACGTCGATGACGGACTGAACCATGCAACTAAGACCATTTTTGATTTTACGTTGTACCCCCTCTTAGTGTAAAGGTGAAAAGTAATCTTGTCATAGCATTGCAATATTTTGTACTGTCAATTGACATCTAAAAAATGTCTGGTATAAAAATTGTTCACAATAAGTTCTATTTTTTTTTTGATCCCAAATCCCAAAACCACATAATTATCTATCCCAAATTCTTGTTTACAAAACGTACTATACAGTGTGTCCCAGATTCGAGTTGGGACTTTGACATTATCAAGGCACTTTCTCAAGACGCGTTCAATGGTGTCATCGGTTTTCCTTCGTCTTCTTTTATTTCTGAGATATGACTATCAACTTTGGTTTTTCTTATTGGCATCAACTGTTTTTTCAACACTTTCGAATGGCATTTATTATTGCCTTTTCAACGATATGTCACATCCCGTAAAAAATCAATGTTTGAAAAAAAAAATAAAACAAAAATCAATCAAGTGCTCTGCGGTCAAAAATTTTTGGCTGTCATAAATGATCGAGTGTTCTGTGACTTAGTAACGTCATCTTATTTGTCAAAAGTTGACACATTTTCACGTCACTCGCAGTTTATTTTGATCAGCGTTTCGAAAGAAATAAGTCTATAATGGCAAATCTTCACCAAAATCATGAGAAATTCGACATTCAAACCAAATCTCGTTTGGAGGCGTCTTTGTTCCACTAAATGTGGGTTTCCAACACTCCAGTGATGGTAGTTGTGTCAATTGTAGATGCCACAGTTTGTGAATCTGCTTTAGTCAGTCCAGACAATCTTATTTTGGAACTCATCATGTACGTCACATTTCTGAACAAATCAGCGACTTAGAGCGAGCCTTCGTTCATGATCATGGTCAGTTAGATCTTGCACACTTGTCGGCTTACAAGGATGTAACAGATTTTTGTTCAAAACTCGATGAACACAGTTTTTGGGATGACACTCATCCGAGAAATGTCCCTTACCGAGCCTTTTGGTTGGTTTCTAACCGCTTCTGAAATCTGGTCGTCACGTTTTTCGTTTTCAACATTTCAATGTGGTTCTCTTTCCTGCACAAAACTTCCATGATTGAACAAATTTGTGGAGCGGCGGTGGCCGAGTGGTTTAGGTGTTGGCGCGCCAAGCCAGTCGTGCTATACCGCGCGGGCTCGATTCCCGCCTGGTCCATGGATATTTTGTGTTGTCCAATTGTTTCGAGAATTGTTCCGACCTTACTATGCCATATCTGCACCTGTCTGACTACAGCGGTTTTAGAAAAAATGGATTTCCGACGATAGAGTCGAGTGCTATCAACGCTAATTACCTTGTAGTAGTCGTAGTTGATGCGTTGTAAAACATGCAAAGAAAAAAAAAACAAAGTGATGAGTTGCTTGAAGTAACTACGGTGAGGTAGTTGACGTTCAGGAAAATTATTTGAATAATTTGCAGATTTCTATTTGCTCGAATGTACCTTTCGAGCATGTCGAATTTCTCATGATTCTGGTAACGATTTGCCATTATGGACTCATTTTTTTCGAAACGTTGACTCAAATGAACTGAGTGACGTCCAAATGTGCCAACTTTTGACAATTGAAATGACGTTACTGAGTCACAAAGCTATTATTATGATTATTATGACAATCGAAATTTTTTACTGCAAAGCACTTGATCAATTTCTTTTTTTTTCTTTTTTATTTCAAATTAGTTTTTTGACAGGTTATGATATATCGTTGGAAAGGCGATAAAAAATGCCATCCGAAAGTGTTGAAAATAGTAGTGGCTCGAATCTGGGGACACATTGTAGGTATAATACTGTGGTATTCCCCCTTTGATTTGTTTGTACGTTGGTACCTGAAGTAGGTACGGTCGTTGACGTTCGTAGCGTTTGCCGAGGAGAGAGGGAGATGGCGCTGCGCTGGGCGAGCGGTAGCCGTGGACAGAAGAGAGAATCAGCTGTGGTGAGGAACACGGGATTTTTAGTGCAACGAGAGTGCGTCGTTTTTACAATTTTAAGGTCGGTCTTTCTTTGATTATTGTACCATAATTTTGGCTTCCACCCACTCACCAAATCATGCATTTCGATACCTATATTGTCCGCAAAATTGTTGTACAGAACCAAAAATTCTTTGTTCTCAACGGGCTTGCATAACCTGCAGTTTTTCCCCTTTGAAATCAAGGTGCTTTGGACTGCTTTGAATTTAGTGTAATTTATATACTCTCAAATGATCTCAATGTTGATGGCAAAGGCCGTAATCTAGTGGGTGTGCACTTTGCGCACTCATGATGTTACCTCAGAACTGCGCTGTCGCGCGTATTTTGAGGTTTCACTAATGTTTCTTTCCCACAAGCTACGTCACAAACAGTAAGACGACAAAAAGAAACTGCTACGCCCAAAATCAGCCCCTAAGAAGAGAACAGAACTTTTTATGATTCATCCACATTTCATTGTTCATTGTCGGGTTATACATGAAAGTTAAGGAGGGAAGGAGGGAAGAAGAGACTTGCCGCTTCTCCGTGTCCTGGAGGGGTCCACCACTCGTATGAATCTGCCTTGTTGAGGGGGGGGGGATTATGTAAAACGACGAAGAGAGGGCCACAGGTTGGTTCGAGTCTACTAACCATTGTTCTGTTTTGTATGTAAGTATGTATCTGTGGGGTTTGTGATGGGTAACTGCTAGGGAATTTCGGGCGAATGCGTTATAGATACTTCTTCCTTCCAATTGCTTACAAAGGGTATGACCAAGTTCAACTTCCCTACTTATTCACCTTTCACCTGTTTCTTGTTTATTTGCCTACACCATTACTTATAGTTTGTGTCTTGTTCATTTATGTACTTGTTTACCGATCGTTTCTCAAATTGTTCACTCATCTATCAATTCGACTTCTTTTGTTAGTAAAGTGTAAGATTAATTGCTGAGCGTAAAGCTTTGTCCGAATCGTAAGCGAGCGAGTTTCCTTTTGTTGTTATGTAAATAACTTGTAAACGAAGCGAACGTTTTAAAGAGGTTCAAGCACCGATTCACGCTGACCTGATTAATGCATTACTGGAGTGACTTCTTTGTCATTTCATCAGGACTCATTCTCACTTGACTTTTGTTTAGATCATTTGGGAAGGGATTTTTCAGCGATCAACCAGGCAATACGCATCGGGTTTCTTTGACGTGTCCTTCCCATGTGTGCCTGTCATTTTTTCTTCGCGATTAAACTGACAGTTTGCATTGATTCATGATTTCTTGTTTTGTTTTGTTGATCTGATTTTGTGTTTATTTTATTGTTGTAAATTTCTGCATTGTCCAAATGATTTGTAATGCTTTCTCTTGTTTTATTCTTGTTTGTATTTTGTTGTATTTTATCCATGTTATCACGTGTTCACATGTTATCCATGTTCATCCATGTGTCATTTTATCACTGTCAGTTTATTGTTGTGAGGTGTTTTGAGAAAAGAACCAAATTCATTTAAAACTTTGCTATTAATTTTCAATAAAAAAAACTCATTTTGCTTGCATTTCATTCGCGTTTCATTCAAGAATTCAATCTCATTCCCAAGGGCACATTCTCATCTAGAGTAAAAACTCACACAACGTAGGTAAAAGGTTAACAACGTTGGGAAGGGAAGGGACAACGACGATCACTGCCAACATCGAAAAGAAGGGTACACTACAGAAATGGTGCCATGACCAGGATACACTACAATACGAACATGCGGTGTTGATTGGGCTTGGCTCTTTTTATCAACAACTGTCTCGAAATTTGAGGGTTCGATTAATTTTTCAAAATGATATTTCTCGCTGTGCTCGCGCTTCAATTTGGAGACTGTGAAAAAATTCAAATGAAGTCTCTGGCAAAGCAACTGGTGAACGACGCCAAAGTTATATCGTTTCGAAAATCGAGAGGCGTAGTAGACGAACCGAGCTTTCTTTAATTAAATCAATTAAACTTGCACTCAAGATGGATCACTGATGGTAGAAACGAGTAGGTATCTCTGTGCACGTAAATCGCAGCGCCTCGCTACAATTAAATACATCTTTACTCGGTCATTAAAAGCACTAGTCTAGTGTCTAGTGTTCGTAATGCATGTAAAGTTCCAAGAGTTCCAACAGGTAATTTATCCCAAGCGCGAAATGACACTCGGGAACGATATAAATCGTTGCATATAAGCTCGGTGTGTGGTGATCTTGACATCAATCACGGAGTCACATCGCGGAATTTAAAATCGCTGCACATAATTTACCCACCACTATTTTTGCACTTCCTTCCACCTCAAACGTTCAAATTTTCTAAGCCACGAAATCTGAACCGAGCATCAATTAATTTTTTTTTCTTTATATTGTTTCAGGTAAGTGCGGCACTTCTGGACCGGCCCGCAGTCATCATCAACCCAACCAGATTCGCAGTTTAGCTGGGCACAAAAGCTTTCAGCACTCATTATCGACTTCCAAATGACATCCTTCAGTCACAATCATGGGCCGGAGGGCTGGAAAAAATCGCACTCCCTTTCGCACGGAACAATGGCGTCCAAATCACTGTTAATTTCTTCGATGCCGCGGCCACAATACGTGGCCTAATTTGTATTCAGTGGCACATTTGCGTGGAATTTATGCCTCCCAGCTGGTGGAGGAGCAATTAAAAAGATAAGGAAAACGCGCACGGGCCCCGTCTTCCTCGCCAGGCTCGCTCTCCTTTTATACGGCGCGAGAGTGTACATTTTAGGCAGATTAGTCCGTCGCGGAAAAAATCAATTACGTAATGTTCACTGTGAACAGGCAGAAAGGGCCTCATAGAGGGGTAATAAAAATAAATGGGATTCGAAATAACCCAAAGAAAACTAATAAAAACTGACAGTCTATGTAAATTTATTGAAATCTTTCAGTCGCCGCCGAGAAGAGTTTTTTCAGCAAAGCGCGCGTTCACGGCACTCTTGCAGGCCGCCGGCGGATTTACAGATAACTAATGTAAATACAAATTTCGCATTTCTAACCACTTTGCGTGCGCTTCCGCATTAAAGCGAATATTTCGAAATGTATGAATATTAAAGTGTATTATGAAAATTACGGGAATGTCATTGGAAAATGCGCGCGCCACCTTAAACTTTTTTTTTTACATCCGCGAGGGTATTGTGCAACTTTCTTGATTGTGCTTGCCATAGACTTGTAAATCTGCTGTCGACTTTTTTGCGAGTTTCCTGACCTTTGGGGGTTTACACTAGCAGAGAGACGTCGTCGTAACGAGAATCACCTTGGGGCTATAACGAAAAAGAAGAGCCGACTTCGACATGAGAATTACTCTTGAAACATTCAGTCGGGATTTTATCAACAATATAATCCCGATAATCCTCGTCATTTGGTCCATTGATTTCCAATTTGGGTCGTCTGAAAAAATACCTCCGCAGACAGATTATTTTCCCCGATCGCGCCCCGATTGAACACTTCTGCCGGTCTCATTCCGGTTCCCGGTTGTTTTAGGATCTGGCAGGCGCGCGGATTTATTGAATCGACGGGTGGCCATCAGACTGGCGGACAAGTGGATCCCTTCACACATGACTTTTCTCTTTCCCCGCGCGTTTTATTTGCGGATGTAAATTTGTAATGCTGGAATTTATTTACCATCCCATTTGAAAAAGTCGCAGTTCTTGGTCGCCCGGGATTACAACTATGATAACGAGGGATATCTCGGCTTTGTGTACCCAACGCCGAATTTCCCAGGTGGCGTCGCCAGCGGCGCTTCTCAGCAGGAAAGTATGAGACCTGTGTGTGTGTGCATGCTGCTCGTCGGAGGATATAGAACCAAAAGAAACTATAAAACCCTCACTGTTCGCAAAATCGTTGTTTCTCGACCATAACAAGGACGGGACTTTTTTGCAGATGGATGCGTAGTAACAATGGTCCCACACCTGGTGCTTGTCCCTGGGATTTTCTTGGCTTTATTCCATATTCGATTTTTCCCCCACGGTCCTCAACTATACCGGTGTCCGAAGTTTATATTTGCAGACTTGGAAAACCTGTCCCGAGATCAACTTTATGCCACCTATACCTCTTAATTCCTGTTGAGGTCAAAATGGAATCGTTACCAAGAACACACAACGCCGACTTCTGTTTTACGGTACTGTAAGTAGCTACAGATCGTCGACTGATTGCTTAGAAAAATGATTGCTGATCGTTGCTGATTGCTGATTGCTTGCTTAGAAAAACTAGCCCAGTCAACGAGGAAAAATTGCGATAATAAATAGTGTAGTTTTGAAAATTGGTAGAGATGTTCTCGAAAGCTTGCTGATTACTGTGTAAAAAGTCCCCCATCGATAGGTGGTGTGAAATCGCGGCCATCTTGGATTATTGGATAATTTCAAGTTTTTTTTGCAGTTATCTTGATAGATGGCGATCCCATCAAAAAACCGTTCAGTTCAAATGAAAGGCAATCAAATTGCCTGCAAAAAAGTCGGCGCGTATCACTTTCGTGTATCTGTCATAACTTTAGAGAAATTGGCCTGTGAGCGTCAGGTGTGAGTCGTGGAGGAGATATTCCATTTCTCACGTTGTTTTTGAAGAATCACGCAAAACTACAATGCAATGCTGTTTAATCAATCTGCGTTAATGAATAATAAGATTATTAAGAATTTTTGGCCTTAATTTTAAAAATTTAAGGGGGGTCAAAGGGAAAAAATTCAACCTCTCATATTTCGGTTATATAAAGAAAATTGAAAAAAAGCTCTAGGGGAAATGATGAGTGATTCTTTTATGCTACAAGGTGCAAAAGACAGACCAATCATTGTACAGGGTGAGTCTGTACCCCGGATTTTTTCAGACTCTACGTAAACCCGCAAAGCGCATCTCAACACCCGAAAATGTCTATAACCAACACTACGAGAATCAGAACAATGAGTAATCGAAACTGATTTGTCTGTCACTCATTGTTCTGATTCTGGTAGTGTGAGTTACGATTATTTTCAGATGTGTAGATGCTGCTTTGCAGATTTACGCGCGGTCTGAAAAAATTCGGGGTACATACTCACCCTGTACAATGATTGGTCTGTCTTTTGCACCTTGCATCATAAATGGATCACTCATAATTCTTCCCAAAAATGTTTTCAAAATTTTCTTAAATAACCGAAATATTAGAGGCTCAATTTTTTCCCTTTGAACCCCCCAAAGTTTTTGGAGTGGAGGCCAAAATTATTTTTTTTATTCCATTATTTATCAATGAAGATCAACTGAACAGCACTGCGTTGTAGTCTCTCGTGATTCTTCGAAAACACCGTGAGAAATGAAATATCTCCTTCACGACTCACACCTGACGCTCACAGGTCAATTTCTCCAAAGTTATGACAGATATGTGAGCGTGACAAGCAACTTTTTTGTAGACAATTTGATGGCATTTCATTTGAACTAAGCCGTTTTCTGACGGGATCGCCTTTAATTGAGATAATTGCGAAAAATACTCCAAATGTACAAATAATCCAAGATGGCGGCGATTCCACACCCTCTATCGATGGGGACTTTCTACACAGTAATCAGCAAGCTTTCGAGAACATCTCTACCAATTTTCAGAACTACACTTTTTATTTTCGCTATTGTCCTAAATTATGCTTTCATTGACTGGGCTAAGCCTGCCATTCACAGACAATGGATTTGAGCGAATCAAACAGTGATATTCTACGTCGTCAAGAAAACGGCAAATATTGCAAAGAGCGTAGTGGATTATTGCAGAATACAGTAATTGCAGTAGTCTGAAGCTGAAGGACTAATGGACTTTGGCCTCGAAAAAAAAAGCCTAAATCACTGGTAATTCAATTTCCGATACTGTGAACGGCGGGTAAAAAAAATACTATCACGATTTTGAATTAGTGTTCCTATTGCTTTCGATCTAATAGACCCTTCCAGTTTTACCTTGGCTGCGCGTATTCTGTGGTCCTTGATTCTGATTGGTAGTGGTAGCGACACGCGAATAGGTATGAATTCGAAAAGCACACTCTATCAAGCTTCAACATGACGTCAACTGAATTTAGCATTCAGCACCAAGTTCAAAATGGGTCAGTCTTGCGACTTTGCAGTGTTCCGTATTATTACAGTAGCTCCATGTCAGCTAGAATAGTTGAAAAGGTACATCTTCAGCATATAGTTAGTGAGTGGTAATGTCAAGGATAAAGTTCCATGGATAAAATGGAGTGAAATGCTGCCCCTAATAGACCAAATGTGAATGCATCTTATCAAAATCCAGGTGGCCGACAAATTGGTAGGCTGCCATTTTGAAAGTGGCACCAAAGCATTTCGGTATAGTAGGTTCACTTGTACCGTGATTCTAGTAGGCTGGGCAAATTTCACAGTTTGGCATTGTAGACTTCACGTCCAACTGCCTAGTGTGCGCCTGAGCGTCCGGCTTTGAAAGATAGGCTATTTTGATATGTTGACTGTTGCTGTTGAAAATGAAAAAAATACCGAAATTAACTTCGCAAATTGCAAGCATGGAGTGGATGTAGTTCACCTTTCACAAGTTCCGCAAATTTCTTATTCCAGTACGATGTCCTGAGCAGTGAAATCAAGTATTAACGCCGATGAATCCCATCCACACAATAGTTAGAAGGGTGTAGCTTTCCCAGAGTTCCCAGTCTTCCAGAGTGTGGGTACTTCTTTAAAAAACCAGGAATAGTTCACAATGCTTCCATATTATGTGGTTTTTGAAAATAAAATCACGTCTTCTCCGCAAAGCTGAACGTTATGGGGTACATGCCCAGCACCTACTCCGCCCATTTTGTCCCAGAAGCGAGTTCTTAATGACACCCTCGAGGGCTTCAAAATGGGCACTGGGCGTTATTGTTCAAGACACAAGCTGAGGCGCAAACACAGTCTATACAGTAATGGGCGTAATTCCACCACAATTTTCGCTTTTTGAAAACTCGTGATTTTCAGTCTATTTGACATAAACGGTAATGTTGTTGATGTTGTCAAGTTTGAACTTTCAAACATCAATGCAACCAACTGCCAAGTTCTAGGGAGTTTTCAAATATCAGATTTGGAAACTTAGAAACAAAGTCTCACAGCCAACTAGAATCACGGTAGGAGTGAACCCACTATAACTTCGCATATAAGAATAATATGGAATATTTGCCAAGCATGCTTCTCACGGGAAATCACATAGCACTTGAGGCAATAGGGGTCGTAAAAATAACTGATTTTTTAGTTTTTTCCACTTTTTGGAAAAACTATTTAGCCGAATATTTGGCACACATGCAAATTTCCGAAATGCAGTGATAATAACTAGAAAACTAGGTGGAATCGCTGAAACTAGGCATATCTAGCTGACATCAACTGAAAAAATTTTTAGTGTGTGGTATTTTTTCTGGCGTTTTGAGACGCTTGTTCGCGCAAAGCTGGAAGACTGACGAGGATGGCAAGAGGTTCTCCGAAGCTTGATGAGATGGCTAATGTCTATGCTGATATCCATTAACTCCATTCAAATGCCATCCAGTAAACTACACGAAGGCCTCTCGATGAGTCTGTCCCACGTGGCATTTCCTCGAATAAATAATGTAGGATTCCGACTGCTTCCACCTTCATTAACTTCCGGCGAGTAATGATATCCCAATGGAAGTAGACTGAACTTAAACAGGCCTCATCTCGAAACAGTCAAAGTTGATGTTTCGGACTTTTCTCCATTGGCCAACAAAACCAACACTGCCTGTAGAGATCTTGAACGGTGCATAAAAGATACCTTGAAAAGCGCTTCCCTGAGTTTCCTGATTTCCCGGAACTCTCTTCGTGGCGAAAGTGCTAGAACTGCTAGATATAGTGCGAGGCCGACCCCCCTAGCGAGTTGGCTTCCGTTTTTAATTAATATAAGCACACCCCGTGCACGCCTTCGGAATACTAACTACATGACGATGACGTCACGACTGCACTTCTCTTGGATTTACCGCGACGTCACCATCATTTCGTATCATTTGCACCGTCACACATACCTACTCTTTCTGATGCCGCTTGCTGCTGCTGGGACTCCTCGCTTGGTTCAATATTAATCGTTCTTTCCCTTTCTTCCATTTGCAGGTTCTCTCCCCGCAATATTAAGGCAGACCTTATTCCCGTCTCGCATGGGAAATGTTTACCGTAACGAATTCCCATCACGTCTGTGCGCGCTGCACTCGTCCTGCTCTGCTCTCGATCTGGCAGGGGCCCTTCTTCCTTCTCTGATAGCTTCTTGTCAAACAAATATCGCTGCCGCTGCAGCTATCCTCTCTATTATACGGGGTGTATTCGAAATACATGTAAATAACCTTTTGTTGTACCGTCGTCGTCCCGATGGAAGCGTATCAAAAGGAGAAGAGAAAAAAGGTTTTTTCCTATATACGCACCGATTTAAATACGTCCGATAACGTAAATTTGTAAAAAAGCAATAAGTCCACCCACTGAATCCAATTTTCGGATCGCCTGCATATTTCATAGCGCGCAGTACGAGGGCGGATGCGGATACGGTATATCAATTCGCTTAATCAGAATCTCGAAACTCGAAATAAAATATCAGGCCAGATGGGTTTAGAAAAATGTGTAGGTATGTATAAGGAGAAGAGCAAAGGAACCGTGTGTATTTGTGTATATACTGCACTGGCACTATAAAGCAACTTAATATTCCGTTCGCACCCTATAGCCCCATTTTCGGGTTGATGCTAGGGCAGTGGAAGAGAAGAGTACATTTTAATTAACTTATTTAGACCCCATTAACTGAACATTTGTCAGCCACGTCGCCGAGTAAAGGGTAGTAAAATGACGATTTACTATTATATAAAATAAAATTAGACGCCTTACTGGCTAGATTAATGTTCCACCTAAAAGGCTTTATTTTGTATTAATAATGCAGTGCCAGCGACACCCGAGAGAGTAAAGGGCGGTAGGAAATGACTTTTACGTATAAATCAGGCCGAAAATGTGCCTCGTGTAACCTACTAGGCCATTATAAATTATTACTAACACCCGTTTAGGTATAGGAATATATAGCGAAAATCCATAATCGATAATGTATTTCTGCATTGCAACATATGGTGCAAATATGATGGTAAATGCACTTAAGGGTAATTAATTCCGTAATTGCGTTGTGGAACAGAAGCCAAATCCTTGTCGGTGGGTATGTCGTAATTACTACACCAAGTTATATAACTTGACAAGCAGTGTTACCGCGCGCTTTTTGACATATTATATCACAGTGTGCGGTGTCAAATTTTTCCATTTTTGCTTAAATTCTGCACGAAAGAAAACTGAAAAGTTCATTCAGTACCAAGTTCCAGAATTCAAATTGTACCGAGGACCGACATAATACTCCTAACTCGTCGTTAAAATGTCCAAGACAGTTCAGGGAAAAGCTTTAAGACTGACAGAAAAATTACGAAATGGCTTCAGGGAGCCAAAAGGCGGGATTTCCCAGCCCCTCTATCTTCGCCATCTTAAATCATTATCGAAAACACTATGGAATATTATAGACTCGAGACATTCCTCCCAAGCGTTGAATATGTTTTGAATTCTCATCTACTATACAAGATAAGTCGTTGATTCAGAAAATTCAGTTTGTTTGGAAAATGCACGCAGAAAGTTTTCTATAGCAACGAATCGTGCTATTCCATGTTGTTGAACATCAGTTTAATGGTGTTATTTTGTAAAAAAGATACATCGATGTAAGATGACACATGTGACAATGCCAAACATTATTATTTCCGTCATTTAACAGTGATATAGCGCTTACATCGATGTTTTTTTTTCCACAGAATAGCACCCACCATAAGTAGGTTGAGAAGGATGCAGCTTCTTAAAATTCACGACTCACCCTGTACTAACAGTAAATGAAATTTCAAGAAACATCAAAAGATCGAACAAAGAATGACTTTTTGTTCTAGAAAAAAAATACAAAAAATCGTTAGGTAACGAAAATAGAGGGGTTTGAAGAAACACTCTTTGACCTTCCAGATTTACAAAAAAAAAAGGAATTCAGATTTTTTGTGAAGATTTTTGTGATTGCAATCTTGGAACATTTCCAACTGCCTTGGACTTTTTACGGTAAGTCTGAAGCACTGAAGCACCCTGTATGTATACATAAAAATAAACGAGGTGAAAGATCGCATGACCTACGCGAGTCACATCACAAACTTGCTAATTACAATACTTGAACTTCAAGTTTGGCTACTAGTTAGCTCCAAATTACGGATGTTAAGAAGGATGTTTTCTCGGCAATTAGGAAGTTGGGTGCTCTCGGGCCAACCGGGACTAATTCACCGAGTCGTCGTCGTCAGTCGACTGTACACAACACCGGCGAGAGAGTTTTAAAATGCGTTTTATGTAATCTTCCCTTTAGAAAATTGACACACACGTGGAAAGGAAACGAATATGTACGTGACCGACTTGTCGATGTGGCTTCGTAAGGAATGCTAGCTGGCTGCCACCAGAGAGCTCTCCGACTGCAAACAATGGGCGAAAGCAGCTAATATGGAGCTTCAGAGAAGTCGGTTCGGCTGGTTAGAATGTCGCAGTGTGGAGATGACTGTTAACTTTTCATACTAATTCATCCATCTCCACAGTGTCAACAGCGCTGGAATGCAGCAAGCGGAAAATGGATGCGCGTGAGTCGAGGAATCACATGATAGGATAGGTGCCACGTTAAAATATAAAAAAAATACCTATGTGCAAAGCTGGAAATCGACTCCGGTTTTTTCCGCGTTTTGTATTCGCGTTCGCGAGAATTGTCAGATTACTCCCGGAGTCTTTGTGTGAAATGCGTGAATGGAAGAACAATGTGGATATACGAACATTTGCCAGCAGAGCAAATATCAAGTGCTTGCTCCAGTCCGCGAAAAGTTGACATGAAATTTCTGAAAGTTAAACACTTATGTACTTGAAGAGTTCTAAGACTTTTTTCAAGTTCTTTAGGACAACAGGTTGCTAATTTGAGGTCGATTTCGCTAGGACCTTAGACTGTCAATGTCATAGACACAGCATTCTATCTGGTGTTGTTTTCCTCATGCATGCTGGCATGCGAAATTGTTTTAGGCGACATCATGTAATGTGAATTGAAGAATCTATTTTATTATTGGTTCAATACCTCTGACACGTCAAGAAGTAGTATAACCATCAAGAAAAAATTGCTAATTTAGTTTTAGTGTCTCACTCCGTCATTTCTGTAATGGCCATTCAAGACACTATTTTAGCAGGGAATGGTTATTGAATTCCGATTATTTACCTATAACTAAACGTAATCGTAAGTCTTCGGTGAAAATCGCTGTTGTTTTTGAATTTGGCGGGGCCTGGAAGGTGTTCGATTAGGTGCTCGGCACCACCGTACCCATCTGTGGCTGTAGTAGTGGAAGTGGTGAGATGTCGAGAACGAAGATGTGCTTAGGCTCATAGACTGATGTTACTTCTTCAGTGTGTCCATTAACTCTATAGGCATGGTCTATGTAGGCATGTCAAGGCGGTATATGGCTCAGACTTCTTCGGAAGCGCCCGTGCGCTGAAGTTTCTGGCCTAATAACCGATTTTTTCATAGACTTGAGGTGAAATTGTTGCAGGATTAAATATTTATTCAAAGTGGTTCACCATAGACAGTCTCAAGATGGGTTGTATGCCTGTAGGTAAAGTTTGCTATAGAGTGTTTTTTTGCAAGACACCTCACGGCCATCGTGAGGCCACCTCACTATGAGATTCCAAGAAACTGACAGTTTTCATCCATGCATAGGCAAAAACAAGGCAGAGAAAGAGGAACTGTTAGAAAACCAGTCGGATTTGACAAAGCTGCATGGTCCTCGTAGATGTACTCTCACTTCCAGGAGCCTCCAAAACAATCTTACGAGGGCGAAATGACACCGCTGAGATTGATTGTAATTAGCGAATGATCAAAGCGTAAGGAACTATCAGAAGCCAGTCTGGAACACGAAAATGAGTCAACTTCTTTGGTTCCATTCTGTCTGCTACCAGATCCTTTCGAAAATGATAGCTAACTCTAACCTTTATTCGTAATGCTGGTTGTTACAGCGTTGTGTAATCGTCGGGAGAAATTCCGCCCCATGAACTTATTAATTTTTGCCCAAGTTTTGATGAATAGCTTCTGGAATTCTTGGGCAACCTCAATTTATCCAACGGAGAAGCACTTACTGAGGAAGTATTTTATAATGAAAATAATTCCGCATATGGGGCTCAGACAAGTGGTGCAGTTTCTTGGCTTACACCCATACCCCCGGACTCTGTTGCGCCATACACCAAAAGCGATATAATAAAGCAACTCCACTCTGGTTCCATTGTATCTCGGGCGCAACAACCAACTTCCAAAATGAAAAACGCGCTTTCCTTCCCGGAAAGTATCCCGTTCGGCCCCGGACTCTTTGCATTCCCGCGCTAGCTCGAATGAATTTTGATTGTTAATTTGCTAAGAATGCGCTCTAAATTAAACTCAAGGGAGAAGCCATTAATACCTCGCCTCACTAGTAAACAATTTCGGCCGGGGATGCAGTCATGGCGCAACTTTATCTGGCGAAATATAAACGCGCGGGACGCAACAACATAAAAGTTCCGCTCGTTTGCGAACACGAATTTTAGAGGCCGATATTTTTTATGGTCTTTGTCCCTTTAGCGAGATATACGACTGACTGGCCCAGTTACGGGCGGAGAATACGACCGTTTGTGCCGTTCCCAGTCACTTTTCTAAAGTTTCCTTCACGCGTTTGTGACTCCTTGGGCAATAAGTATGCAAGTACTTGGTCTTGATGGCATTGGAAACATTTTTGTTGTTTTTTTTGTCGTTCAGGTCGTGCTCGTCACCCTTGAAGTCTCAGATCAGTTCACTCATAAATTCTTCCAGTGGAAAGAACTGTACTTGATGATCGTAGTGAATAACGTAATAATCTGTTCAAAAGTCAACTAGATCATTCACAAGCACCACTAGACCACTGGAAGCCTTCAATCCTTCATGTCTTGAGTAGGGCTTCAAAATCCTGATTCATTTTGAAAGTCTGGATGAACTTTGCCAAAGTCAGAAACATAGGTGATTTGCTTCTACTGAGCTTCAAGAGTTCGAGAACATTCTACTGATCATCCGAATGTCAAGAAAATCCGTTTGTGAACTAGAAGATCTAGGAGCTTGTGGTGTGGTGGTCAGCGGTGGTCAACCGAAGCGCTGATTGGAAGTCCAAGGTGGTGATATGGGGTGGAGAAAATCATTACTAAAGCGGAAACGGATGACATGCCGAGACGAATTTCTCAAGAACGCAAGGTGGTGAATGGGGTTATGACCAGCGGTGACGAAATGTCACAGTTAACCAAGGTGAAAGATGACTTATAGCGCAAGGCGAGTTTCCAGTGATGGTAGTCTTAGGCCTGGGTATGCCATCTGAGCCACCGGGTCGTACATGGATAATAACACAATCGTCATGGCAAGGGGACACGACGGAAGTTTTATAATACGAACCTAGGCTTTCGTGCAGAGAGTACCTTTAGTACAGGAAAAATAGTAAAAAAATCGGCAAAACCTCGGAATAAATATGGACGTCATGGAAATTTTATATTCTGTTCAGAATTGAGTGCTCTACAACATATCTAAAATCGCCGAAAATCGCACCCGGGGGTTTTGAGTTATTGGAGAGCGGGTAAAAAATTGCAACTTGAAATGAAGGGGATGAAACCCGTCAATCCATTGGAAGCAAATACGTTATAATTCGACGCATCATATCCCGCTGATACCATTTTGGCACAAAAAGTGTCGATCATTGTTAAGGTGGGTCGTGGGGAGGCGAAGCTCTGCTAGGTGGTCGAATTTGTTTTTCTGGCCATGTACAACCGATCACGACAAGCTTAGTATCTTTTCCGACTAAATTCAATCTCCTCAACTCGAATTTGATGTGCAAATTTGGATAAAAACAAGTTTGAACAAGTCAACTTGGGAAAACTTGTTTTTTCTTTGACAATTTTGACGATTTTTTTTTCACTGCTAAAGGTGTTTATCTTTCAAAATATTTCAGGGGCGATTAGATTGAAGTGTATTTTCCACGAGAATCATCCACTCGATGTATAGTTTTGTTTCTCGAGTTTAAAAAATTGATTTGAACTTGAGCCGGCGCGGCGCGTCGTCTACCACTGACCAGAACACTACAGCATGCACCTTCAAATGACACCTCAAACTATTGAAGAAATGATAACTCGACTTTGAAAATTGGAGGATCTTTGCAGAATTGAATTGACATGACATATGACATATGACATGAACAAAATCGTCATGAATCGCACTGCAGGGTTTTTATCTATTCAACGGGAGAGATAACAGTTCATAGAGTATGAATCTTGTCAAAATGTTATCCTCCTCCTCGAATAACTCAAAATCCTGCATTGCGATTCATGGCGATTTTGTTCATGTTATAGGGAACTCAGTTCTGCATGCACAAATCCTTGAATTTTCAAAGATCAGTTATTATTTTTCCGATAGTTTGAGCTACTTTCATTTAAAGGTGCATGTTGTAGTGTTCTGCTGGTCAATAGTAGAAAACGCAGCGGGCTGGCTCAGGTTCAAATCGATTATTTCAAGTCAAGAAACAAAACTGTACATCGAGTGGATGATTTTCGTGAAGAATACACTTCAATTTAATGGTCCCCGAAAATTTTCCAAAAATGAACACCTCTAACAGTAAAAAAAAAATTGTCAAAAAAAAAACAAGTTTTCTCAAGTTAACTTGTTCAAACTTGTTTTCATCCAAATTTACACATCGGATATGAGTTCAGGAGATTGAATTCAGTCGAAAAAGATACCAAACTTGTCGTGATCGGTTCTACATAGCCAGAAAAACAAAATGGACCACCTAGCAGAGCCTCGCCCCCCCCTCCACTACTCCCTTTCAACAATAGTCTTTTTCGAGCGAGTAACTTTTTGTTATCGGTTGGTTATTAGCGGTTGACATTAGATCGACAGATACTGTTATTTTTTGACATCTGACATTACTCGCTAAAACGTTGCGGTTATAACTTTGGTTATCAGCATTTGGCAGGAGAAGAGGAACTCATAGCTTCAAATTGTTATGTACAGTAATCTAGGATAGCTTTAAAGGTGAAAAATTCGGTCATTCAGCCAATCCAGTCACTTGAATCGATGAACATCTCGTTTCCGAAGTCACCCGACCCGCGGGTGGGCCCCAATCAGGGCCCTGATTACGAATTTTGGTGAATCACACGTGTATCGTTATCACATCACACATACAATTTCTATGAACTCCTGTTTGTTTTCTTGTTCATGGTGTAATACCGAAGGAACAATAAATAGTTATATTGAATTGAAATGAAAATCAACTATTCATATTTCTACTATATAAATAGGAGGTATGACAAGTACTTTCAGGATTAAACCACCATCAGGCGGCCATCGGACATCTGGATTACCCGATGCTCTTGTGGGTCCATCGCAGATGAGTCCATCGTCTTCGATTCTTCTCGTCGCCAAGTCAAGTTGTCAAATTTTTGAAGTTAGGTTGGGTTCGTTTCACGTTTGGAAATCCACCTTTCCCAGAACAGTTTCACGCATACCTGTGAGCGTGGAACTAGCAATCTGTAGAGCTGTTTGTATTAGCGGGAATCTGCGCTCACAGGTATGCGCATGAGTGATTTCTCATATGAGAAAGGTGGATTGTGGACCGCTGCTTGTTTCAAATTCAAATCTGTTGCCACCACAATTTGTTCCCCCACCATAACAATAACCAGCCTCATGACCAGGTTATGAAATGTATAACCGGTGATGATATCAAAATGGCGGCACTTCCTTTACCGCTTATAACCAATGAACATGAACGGTTACTCGCTCGAAAAAGACTAATGATGGACACTTTTTGTGCCAAAATGGTATGAACGGGATATGATACGTCGAACTATAATGTATTTGCATCCAGTGGATTGACGGGTTCCATCCCCTCCATTTTTATCTGCAATTTTTCACCCCCCCCCCCTCCAATAACTCAAAACCTCCGGGTGCGATTTTTGGCGATTTTTAATATGTTGTAGAGCACTCAATTCTGAACAAAATACCAAATTTTCAGGACGTCAATATTTTTTCCGAGGTTAAAATCTATCTTTCTTGTACTACCTGTGAAATCTTACTTGTTAGTAAATGACATGTTCACCGGTGCTTGCAAAAAGAAGGCTTTTTCTCTCAGCTCGCGGCTTTATGACTTATGTTTCTTAATCCATACAAAACGTCACACGTGCCTGCAGTATTTCGGGCAGTATCATAATCACTGGAGAATGAAAGGCGGAACTCTGACTATATGCGTCTATTCTTACTTGAAAGTACATTTGTTCTTCTACCTATCTTTTTGTAGATATCGGAATATGAAAATCCATCATGGCTATGAAAACTGATCATCACAGTACCATAACCAATCTAAATGTTTCATGTTTTCCCTGCGACCAGGGTTACCAACTGCAGTATGGCAGGACAAATACCTAGCCAGCGTCTCCGTACCATCTTGTGCATAACCCACTGGAAGGCCAAACTCGAAAGTGTCAGCTCCAAATGCCATCTATACTATGAGCTACAGATCATGAGCGCTTGTTGGACCGAAACCGACAACTGCTCGACTACGTTGGAGGAATATGTGGCTAATTATATATTTTGAACCTTTGGGATACTGTTTCTGAGAAACAAACACCAGCTCATACTGGAAGCTATCAGGATGAGAGTTAGATTTGAGGAAACGTGGAGGTGCACCTATTATGACAGGGCGTTATCACCTTGTGGTTTGTTGCAAGTGTGCCCCGTCATCAGAAGCAAAACCCCTTCTGACAGACTTTCAGTTCCCATCACTCAGAGCCGGGGATCCCGCTTGTTTGTCACAACAACGTCGCGCCACGCTGGTGGATCCAATTATGCGGTTTTTTTTCTTAAGTCACATACCTGAACGCGGATCACACTTTGTCATGCTCCCCCGCGACTGAAATCCTTATTTATATGCGCTCATCCTTCGCGCGCAAATCACAAACGAGGAGGAGAAAGGAGCATTCCGTGTTTAGTCGGTGTGTCGCTCCTGTTTGTTAAACAGGAAGCCAAATTCACAGCTAACAAATTGGGATCCCAGACAATAAGAAATGCGCGCCGCGCCGGAAAAGACGAGGCACGAGGCGCGCGAAGAGATGCTCTCGGGGAACAAATTGCACTTCTCCACCAAGTGGATCCGTTTTCTCACACACATTCACATACGTATGCCGAGAGCAGCTAATGGAGTTTATTTTGGCACTCCACCCGGGCGCACACTCATTCATGTTCTCGTTTATTATTATAATCAAATTTGGCTGCATGCGGAAACAGGAGAATTGATGGAACACGGCGCCGAAGAAGTCGTCGGAAAAATTCCAGTTCGCGTGCTCGAAGCGCGTATAAAACAACGGTTTAATTAAAATTTTATACTGAGTGTGGCGCGCGAGTTGTAATCAGTATAACCACGTTTCAATTCGTTACCTTCCTGTGACCAGGTAGTTAGATACTGCAGAGGCCCGCCGACTACAAGTGGAGAATGGGGTGGGTAAATAGATAACTGGGCGCCACGTGGTTTAGTTGATTCACCACAGTACCGTTCTACAAGGTCGAAAGATGTTTGATCAAGAAAACACAACTAAAAATAGTCAGAAGGGAAAATCAGACAAAGTCCAATTTGCCGCCAAGTCACTTGATACTCATCACTTATTGCGCTCAAATGAACCACGAAATAATGACCGCCACAATAAGGTAAGCACTTATAAAAAAAAATACGTAGTTGTGATTGCGAAGGTAATAAAACAAATATATTCCAGAACCAATTCGTGTGTCTGTATTACTTGACAGGAAATGATAATGTTGAAAACAAAAGAAATTACGTGAAGGTAAGTACAGTTATAAGCTATATGAAGTGCAGTTTAAAATAAAATATCAGGTGTATCATAACCTGACTGACAAGAGCCTGAAGGGCCTAAGTGAGCTGATACCGTAAGTAGTGAACAATAAACCAACACGTTAATGATACTGGGTGTAGCGGCGACACCATTCGACCGAAACAGGCAAGTATTGAGCCTCAGCCGTAGGTAGTGTCCTGTAAAAAAACACAAGCGCAACCTAAACAAGGATGTTACCTACGTGTACACGGGGCAGTCTTTGTTAGGGGCTAGACCGGAATTAACGACTACTACTACGACCAATTCCGCAACTACCCACCCGCGGCAAGCGCCAGTAGGCGGCACTACGTAATAGTATTCAGAACTAAGCTGTTAATCAAGCGCCAGAACTAACTCAACTACTTATGCATCAATTCAATCACAATTTCAAAATACAATACAATAAAAACAAATGTATGACGTCACTACTGATTGATTGCAACTGATTTAAACTACGTGCTACGTGTCTACGGTTAGCGGTATATCTACGACCGAATAATAGTATTGACTACAACTACAAGCGTAGTAGCACACTACACAAATAAGAATAAACAAAAAAGGAACCGAAGCATGCAACTTAACTGATGGTGGCGACCTAGATGACGGTGATGTGGCCTCGTGTATTGCTGATGACACACACGAACGATAGGTACTTCCAAAAGGCACGCTTCGATCCAGCAGGTTGCGACTTCGATTCTCAGGAAATGAATACGGAAAATAAAGACCAAAGAAAAGAAAAGGAAAGGAAAGAAAAGAAAAAAGAAGAGAAAAGAGGAAAAGAGCCTAAAAAAAAACAACAACAAATTATTACCAAAGCACCCAAAGCAAAATTCCAAAGCCCACCTCAGATCGTGTGCGGCTCTTTAAGTAGGCAGATATACACTGCAAAACTCAGTTGTACGGATCGACTTCAGCGCTCCAGATTCCGTCCTCAACAACGATGAAGAGAAGTATTTCTTCCGCCTTCCACGAAAAGAAAATCCAAATGCCTGGTGATGGTAAATCGGAGATTGAAGGTGAAGGGGCAAAGTCACGAATTTTTCCAATTTTTGATCCGACCGCAGTCGTGCGAATTTTCAAACAAATTTCGCTTTTACGTGTACCTGTGTTAATCCGAACAAGTTCGACGAAATCTCGACGGCCAATTCTCAATTCCAACGAGAAAAATGCACAACATCCGTCGAGGTTTCACTTTACAGGTAGCTACACGTTTTTGAAAAATAGCGACGCCACTTTTTCGTTTATCTCCACTGAGACTTCTTGTTTCTGTTTTTTGCCGCGCAAGTGCAACAAAAAAAAACAGTGTCAGTTCATATGCTCGATTGGCAGCAATGCCCAGTGACAGGTAACCAAGTATGACAGCATTGACAGAACGGAATATTCTGCCAGAACAACAAAACAAACCGGTCAATTCCCAATTCCAATTTCTTCCGTGAGGCTTGCATCTTGCATCGAGCGGAGACAACGCCGAAATCAACACCGATCCACACAGCCATCATCCGCGGCAACCACCGGCCGGGCCCAGTTTGACACGAAATCACGAATGAGGTCAGGATCACCCTCGTCAACAAAGTTTTCCAATTAATTAAAACAGTAATTTCAGGTTTATCCTGCACAACAGGACACTTAGGACGACAACAAGGACAAGCGAACACCCCTCAGGAACGGAACCGACCAGAGAAGTGCCCAATTTCAACCAAAAAGTGGAACAGTGCACCCGGAGGAAAATATCAGACGATACCATGCTCAAACCATACAGTGGACGGAATCCAGCCTATAGTACGTAGTGCTGTAATTACGAAATAAAGTGTAGAACAAAGCAAAATAGCGGTATCCTTCCTGTAGGCCCATCTTCGGTCGTAACATCAGCTAACCGCCGGTTCCGCTAACAACAAAGATGATCAAGAATTAAGCGGGAATGAACTGATCGTTTCTTCATTAAACTTTCATGCAATCGGGTTTTCTGTTTATCTGCTGTTTGCCCTGGACGAAAATCTCTTTCCCCGTCGTAAAAAGAAACAGTAGTACTATATGTGGTACCTAGGTTTTATCATTCTTCTATAATGAAAATAAAACATACCCAGAAATAAAGGTGTTTTCTACAAGATGCTTTTACGGGTTGAAATCGTAATTGAAAGTGATTGATTCCGAGGTGTAGATAGTTGGGATTGGGAGAATTAAAAATACAGAATAAACTACAAAAATCAGGTTTATGAACGGGGAGAAAAGGTTCAAGAATATTTACAGTCCAACTTGACATGGCGTGTTAACAAAAATGAAGGGGCGTTGCGCAGAGGACGCCAATAGAAAGGGTGAGCAATACTGCGAGATTTGGCTTACAAACTATAACGTAGGTATCTACCTTTTCTATGACGCTGCGAGAACTCGAAGGGCCCAACGAAGCTCAAGCGACGACACTGAAACAGAGTATTTACCCGAAAACAACATACTGCCGTCCTACCCCAAGGGAAATTGGTGTAGTAAACCGGTATAGCTACCCCCTAATAACGTCTCTCACTTCACGTAGAGACAATAATAATACATATAACAACAACAAGCTGAATATCAAATAGGTAACTTATTCCAGGTTGGTGAAGACGCCGATTGGACGGTAAAGTAGTGAACTGATTTGGTACCTTTGAACATTCCAGAAGCTCACCATACGCTCTGGCATCTGCACAGACGAGAGAAATAGGACCGAGATGGTCACTTCAACGAAGTTGGCGATTACTGACAGTTGCTGTCAACCAAAGGCGGTGCGGCGTTCTAGGAGTGGCGTTCAGCGCCGCTTTCCCTAATTTTACTGCTTGCCATCAACAGGAACAGTAGAGGAACACTGAATCGCTACTCGGCCGATGGTTATCAGATCTTTCTTCGCAGAATCCGCCGGAACCTCCGAAAATAACAACCAACTCTTTTTTTTTGGTTCCCCTGGTTTCATTATTCTGTATCGCCAAGTCGTATTTTTTGAAACCGTAACATCGCCTCCACTAAGAGCAGACCTCAACTTTCACAATATTCACATACCTAGAACGTTAAGTCCTATCTTTTTTCTTGGCGAGTCTGATGTTTTCATTCTTCCCTTCAAAAACTTCACGAGCTGCAAACTGTGGATTATCTCGGACAAAAACACGATAGAACCAAGTTGGCTATGGAATAAAAGCCCCAATCAAGGTGCAAATTTCCCCCTCTCTCTGTATGAGAGATGGTGTATTCCATAGTGACCGTCGCATGTAAATTCGCGACAGCTCTCGAAAAGTCAATCACATTCGCGTGTATACTGCAACGGCACCTCCGCCAATCGGGCAGATGTGTTCTACTCGCATGTTGGGATCTCCAATTTCTTCACAAACGGTCTAGGAATAGGAACTTTTATTAATTAGAACTTGGTTTAGTTGTCAGATTCATTCCTTACAACATTAATAATTTTATTGTCATCTATAGTAATTACTAGAGAGCGGATTTATAATTTTTTACATGTTCTATTCGCCAAGTTGGATACAACTGTCGACTTGCAGCTTGACGTTTTCATCGATAAGGAACCTAAATACCAAGTTTTATTTCGCATATAATTTATTATTTTGACTTTTTACCGCATACAAATTGATAGTCCATATAATCGCATATAGCCGCATATTTAGTCCATATTTTTACATATAACTGAATTTTTGTCAATTTTTTGCCATTTTATCTAGATTTGTGTGCTAGAAAATCACGATTTTTTCCATTTCAAGAAAAAAATAATCGAAAATTTTGGAAGAATTTTTTTCTTACTTTGATGGTCAAAGTTGGTTGGTTGATTTTACATGTAAATGCTGAAATTTTTCACTATTTTTGCAGCTTATATCACATATTTACTCGCATATATCGCTTTATTTGAACATTTTTACCGCATGTTTTGATACTTTTTAAGCGCATATAAACTGCATATTTTGAGCTTTTTTACCGCATATAAATCCGCTCCCTAGTAATTACGAGTGGAGTAGTAAACTAAACAAAAGTTCAACTCCAACTTAATAGAATACTGGGCCTTTGATGTCGCACTTGGCTGTTTGTTTGTCACTCTTGCTGTTAATTCAACTCTTAGCCCGGATGTTAAAAGGAAAGACCTTGTATTTTGTGATCAAGCGAAGCCCCTTTGCATGTTGTGTGTGCCGCTTGGACCCCTCCGGATCCATAAAGATCGGTAGCCACCGGCAAAAATAGTAGGCCAGTCAATATCGACACAAAAAAAAATAAACATCGCAAACGCGCATGTATCTACGATTTTTATATATATTGTTAGGATTCTTGAGAGTAGTTATCGACCAAGTTTGCAACCCTGAAAACCCTGTGCTACTCCCGTGGTGCTCGAAGAAGTGCGAAATTCTGGCACTTGTTGCAATTTTTTCGAAAAAAACTATCTTAAGGAAGCTTTTCACGGGTATTACTTTTGTAATAAGCAAGCGAGGTTATACTTTTGCAAAGCATACTAAATTTGCAACAATTTGAACTCAACCCGAGCGCTCTAGGTGTATTGGTTACGAAGATACAGCCAGTCAAAGAAGCGCATTGTTTTTCCAAAACGTGAAAATTGGCCAGTGACGTACTGCTCTCAGTGACAGATCTCCCCTTGTTCTGTCCTTCCTTGGGTGTATTGGTAGAGTCATGGCTCGCAGTGGTTTGAAGGAGCTGTCTACAACGATTTACACCGAAAACAGCGTTGACAAAATGCTCCATTATCATGCTTCTTCGAGGGCCATAAGGGCACCATACTGACCACTCTCGTATTAGCTGAAATGGTATCAAGTGAGATAGATTAAACAGGTAAATGGTGAACGTGCTGGATTGACAAGATTGATGTGTGGAAACGAGATCCTTCTTGCCAACGAGAAAAAGGTTTTTCAACTCACGATGTGCCAAGTTCAGAGCTGCATTGAAAAAAATTGAACACAATGGGCCCACATCCAAGCTGTTATGCCAATATTATCGCATGTCTGCTCTCAGGCAGCCAGGCGGAGCAAATGGGAGACTGGCAGCTTCACCTGGAGTGTGTAAGTAAGATGCTCCCATTCTTTCATTCAGCTGGACATTTCTCTTACGCGAAAAATGCCCGACTCTACCTTCAAGACATGCTTAATTTGGAAGAGCACATGAAGCCAGACGAGTATCGTATGTTCACAGGGGAAGCCTTCACAATACGTCGCTCCGATAAGTTCTTGTCTCGTTTGTGGACAGGTTTGACAATAGAACAAGTACCGATGAAGTCCATAAAAAGCCAGGGTGGGCTGACTTATAGCCGAAAAATACCAAGCAGTGTGCTGGTCCGCTGGTCAGTAGGGATGGTTTCCATGCTCAACATTTTCGAGGGGGTGGAACGTTTCACTGGAACTGCGACTTAAACATCAGAACAGCACGTTGATATGAGAGCATGTCAAATTGTAAGAGACACCGCAAAAGCCGAAAATTTGAAGATATGGTTCAACACCCACCCGTCATTCCCGGTCACTGATCGCCTAGTTTCCATCCACAGTCGAATTTTCGGAGGCCCTGATATCAACTGCCACTTGACTCAAGAGCTGGGAGCGGAAGGAGTGAAACAAATTGTTGGTAACACCTTGACTAAGTGAAGACCCTGGCATCAGTCACCACCTCTGTAAAAGTGCTCAACAAAAGGGTTGATGTCGATCTCTTTACCATATTTCAGAGGTTCTGCGTCACAAAACATTCAGATGAACAATTGAAGCAGCATTTTGCGTATGGGCTAACACCGTATCCTTTGTTCTTGTTCACTGAAGAAGGGATGCGCAAAGGCACGAAATCTTCTTTATATTTAGCATTTACACCGCTCACTGAAAACATCATCCCAGGAAACACAGCGTTCACAGTGACCGATGGTGGTTACCTTCTGCACAAGGTGATCTGGCATCGAAATCATTCAGTCAAAGCCATTGTGGCGGGATACCTCAGCTACGTTTTCAACAACTTTGCTAAAAATGTAGCTGTGGTTTTTGATGGATACCCACAAGATGCAGCTATGAGGAGCTCTAAATCAGCTGAACGCCTGCGACGCAACGCTCTGCTTCTCTCTCCTGTAGTGACGTTTTATTTGATGAATCAACATCCTTCAAGGTACCCCAAGAGAAACTGATTTCAAATATGAATGTAACAAACGCCGACTAATCACCATGATGCGTGCTAAATTCGAGAGACAGGGTATCGAGGTACATCAATCCCAAGAAGGCGCCGATGCTGATATACCTTGTAAGGACTGTACTTTCGAAGAGCTCATCGTTCGACCAAGTTTTCATCATTGGGGAGAACGTCGACCTACTGGTTCTCCTCAACGTATACCTCCAGAAACGCGGCAGAGGTGGGTCAGAGTGCGCCCAATATTTAGCAAAATCCTTCACATATGGAGAAACGCAGGTTCCACGAGGGATGGTTTTGTTCCTGCATGCCATCAGTGGATGTGAGATGTGACAACACCTCTGCCCTTTTCTGGCAAAGCAAGACGATGTAGTGCAACGTCTTCAGAAAAAAACCAGCAGCAGACCTCGCCAGCATTTTCCTTGATCCAAATTCTTACCAGGAAGAAGTAGGGAATGCTGGCGAGAAGATCTTGATCTTGAAATCAAATGGAAGCTAATTCGATTTTCTACAAATACCTTTGGAATGACTAATCTCTAGGATCATTAGTTTAGCCGGCACGAGTCTTGGAAAACTACCCTATCGATAAATTTACACATTTTGGAAAAAAAATGCGCTTCTTTGACTAACAGTATTTCCGCAACCAATATACCTAGAGAGATCGGGTTGAGTTCCAATTTTAGCAAATTTTGTTTGCTTTACAAAAGTACACTGTAAGAAATAATCGTGAATTTCCCATGCGGCCACATTGCTTTTTTCCCATACTTTTCAAAATACCATACATGCATGGAACTTCTCCATCACTTAATGGAAGATTTCCAATAAACTTGAGATTCTCCATACATCGGTATGGAAAAATTTAAGGTAGTAATTCAAATCAGTTTCACCGATCACGTGGTACAGCATCTACAAATGACAATCAACAGACTCCCAGCAGAGATCGGAATCGGAAGACCGTTTATTATTATTGTATTATTATTTGCAAGAACTAGTGAGCTGTGAATTAAGTGAGAGTTTCATCGTTGGAATGAACATTGGACAAGTCTGTACACTGGGCAGAACAACAGAAATAGTCTATAAAGGTGAGTAGGTAGTACCTATATAACTTATCCACAATTTTCGAGACAATTTTTGATAGGTTAGACCGATGACGGTTAACCCGGCGCTTGTGTGGTGGATAATAGTTACGAGCATGGTGTGCTGGGGTAAAAATCACCAACTTTTGTGGGACCACACAAAAATAAACAAAATGTTATTTCTCTTGAAATATGGACCAAAATGATCTTTGATGTTCTATAAAGTTACCAAATAGGTAAGAATCGATTCTACAGTTTAGAGGAGTACCGTCATATCATGCAAAAAATGAAGAGTTGATTTTCCGTAGTCCCATGGGTGATTTTCACCCCACCACACAAATTCATGAAATTGAGGTAATAATGGCCTTATTTTTGATGTTTGGTCCAGAACTGAATATTGTTTTGATGATAGGTTGATGCAAATATGTCTTCCGCAAGGGATCGACATATGAGCAAGAGCAAGCAGAGTTGCTTGCGCTTTGGAGAGACCTTTTTCTAAATTTGCACGTGAACTGTGTGGTGGGGTCAAAATGACCCAAATTGAACTTTGTCGGCTAATTTCTGTCGACGTATGCGCTGTGATAGCCGACTGGCAAATGAAAAGTGAAGAAAAGGTGGCCACTTGAAGGTACTGAGAAGCAGGGGTGTGAAGTTCGTATACACACCGAAATATAACGACATGAAATTTTGCTTGGGTGCTTTTCACCCCACCACACAAGCGCCGGGTTAAACTAAACTAAGTATTTCTATGATTTGCATGCCGTTACATGCGTCGTCCATGTTAGTGTGGGTGTAAGTCGCTTTAGATTGAGAAAATAAGTGCCTACAATTCGATTGTTATTTTTCCACATACGGCAAGAGAAGGGTTAGGTACTATCCCTCGATTCCTCGTAAGCATGCAACTTGCACCGGCGACTTTGCATACAGTCAGCTGAGCTGAGCTAGGAGGCTGGAGGGATGGAGGTTGGGAACCCGGCCCAGTAGTGCCAGATCCAAAATTGAAAAAATCGGTTGTGTCACCCCAAAATTTTCCCGACTAGCATCCAGGAACCTATGGAGATTTTTGTTCGAAACGTCCCTTCGGGTGAGAAGTTACAATTAGAGAGAAAGATTGAAAATAATTTGCAGGAAATTGGGAATTTTGCCAGGAAAATTTGGATTTTCCGGGAAAACCTAAATGTTATTCCAAATCATCTTATTGTAAAAAATCTTCAATTGAGGCTTCACCTTAAGCTCCATCATTTAAGTTCGGTCTCAAAAACGCAGGCCGGTTTTACATTTTTCTACCGGAAAATAGGTAGGTACAGGTATACGCGTATAGCCGTATACTAAATACAAACGATAAATTGAAATTGTACCTAGTTTTAAACTAATGTATTTCAGTGCATTTTTTATGGAAAATTACGCTTAGGTATATGGCCGGTTTGTCTGTCTCTCTGTCTGTCTGTCTGTCTGTCTGTCTGTCTGTTTGTCTGTCTGTCTGTCTGTCTGTCTGTCTGTCTGTCTGTCTGTCTCTCCATGTAGAAATTAGGGAGTTTTAGGTACTCCTCTTCGGGGAATGAAGCCAAAGCCTCATTGGAACTTTTTCCTATGGATAGCTGATGTTCCCAAGGGTGGCCAATGGGCTTTTTCATCTAGACATTCATATTATCATTATTATTATTTTCGAAAAACTAAGATTTCCTGTGTACTTCGAAGAAGTTGAGCTCCTCCTCGGGGAATGAATCTAGAGCTTGGAACTTTTTCCGATGGATAGCTTAGCTTAGGTCATTGAAAGGGTGGCCAGTGGGCTGATAGGATTTCAATGGGTCTTATTTTCAAGCTGAATTTCAAGATTCCGCCACCATCTTGGCCGCCATATTGAAATTTCTCATTAGTGGAACGATCGTCATGAAACTTGGAACTTACTCTTGTCTCGTATGAACATTCTTATTTCCAAGCTGAGTTTAATGATTCCGCCGCCATCTTGATGACCGTCATATTGGAATTTATTATTAGTGGAACGATTGTCATGAATCGTGAAACTAACTTAGGTCCCTTATGAACATTCTTATTCTCAAGCTGGACTTCATTGCCATCAACAGTTTCATAAGTATAAGGAATATGTCATATTTTCATATTTTTCCACAGGATACATCATCATACCCTCGATCATACCAAGAAATGCTTGTGGACATGGGCAGCGAGGAAAGACCGATTCTTATTATCAAAGGTTAATAATATTTACTACCTACCTCCTACATCCAAGTGGTATAAATATTTTCTAATTCAAAAATAATTTGTTAGTGAATAATCTTTGTACCTACCGCTCGTGGAGTACTAAAATAATATATCTCATTACAGCAAAGTCCTTGTTTGACGACACTGCAACGTGCGAAGTCTCCGTCGAAAATGAGCAAATTCTTAAAGCAAAGTTATACTTATGGAGAAAATTCAGAAGAAACCTTAGAATTCATTCAACGGTAAGTCTACTTGTGGAACCTTGGAGCTGTGATATTAAGATGAAATTTTTACAGAGTTTTCCAAAAAATCAATTCTTCATCAGGACGACCTAAGAGAGAAAATGAAGCTTAACGAATTCACCACATCATAAACCCACAAGCTAACTAAGTGATGGGTCACCTAGCTGATTGTGAACAAGAAGAAGAAGAAGAAGATTACTGATGATCATCTGATTTTTTTTGTTTTACTCAAGTTTCGGTCCATTAGTTACTAATTTGTGTATGTTTGCTTCATCATATTGTTTTTGTTTTGCTAAGAATCATATACCAGTTTATCTTTATGTTTTGTATTTGGTCACTTTGTTCACATAAAATACATGCAATTTATGACTTCAGTAACTTGATAATTCCCTTTGATTTGCAGTAGGAAGTTGATGTATCATCCATTTTAAAGGTTTCTGATGCGACTAAAAAAGTTGTTGACGGGAATCGGTTTTATTTTATTTTTTTCGTTAAGTGGGAACTCCTTCAAAATGAAAATGCTATCAAATTTTGTGAATTTCTGAAAATTTTTGATTTTGATTTTCGAAAATTCAAAACTAAATAGCTTTGACAATACATCTTCCCGCAAGAAAGTCGCATGCCAAAGAACTTTCTATCTGTAAAAAAAAGGTACCAAAAATGATTTCTTGTAGACATGAAAAAGTGAATTAAGTAGTAGAAATCATTTTTGGTACTTTTTTTTCGAAAATAAAAAGTTCAAACTTGGCATACGACTTTCTTGAGGAAAGATGCATTGTCGATGCTATCTAGTTTTTGAATTTTCAAAAATCAAAATTGAAAATTTGCAAATTTTTTTGTAAATTTTCAAAATTTGATAGCAATGCTAGTACATTCTCTTCTTGAAGGAGTTCCTTTTGACGAAAAAAATAAAATAAAACCGATTCCCGGCAACAGCTTTTTTAGTCGCATCAGAAACCCACGTATGGACTAAATACGAGAAATTGCATTTTTCCTATTCTTATGTATGGGAAGTGTCCCATACTTCAGTTCACGAAAATTACAATCAACACATTGGGTAAAATTTATTTTTCCCATACTTGGGCATGGGAAAAATATCAACCTGTTGGATGAAAATTACAATTGACGTAAGGCGTTTTCCCGCAGTCAAAGTATGGAAAAATAGTAACTCGGTAAATGAAAATTCCAATACACATTATGACGTTTTCTCCATATCGACATGTGGTAATATTTCAAGCTTGTATGGGTTAACGACTTCCAATACACGTATGGAAAAATTACCACAGATTTTTCTTACAGTGTATAACCTCGCTTGCTTATTACAAAAGTAATACCCGTGAAAAGCTTCCTTAAGATAGTTTTTTCGATAAAATTGCAACAAGTGCCAGAATTTCGCACTTCTTCGAGCACCACGGGAGTAACACAGGGTTTTCAGGGTTGCAATCTTGGGTAATAACTACTCTTAAGGCCCTCGAAGAAGCATGATAATGGAGCATTTTGTCAACGCTGTTTTCGGTGTAAATCGTTGTAGACAGCTCCTTCAAACCACTGCGAGCCATGACTCTACCAATACACCCAAGGAAGGACAGAACAAGGGGAGATCTGTCACTGAGAGCAGTACGTCACTGGCCAATTTTCACGTTTTGGAAAAACAATGCGCTTCTTTGACTGGCTGTATCTTCGTAACCAATACACCTAGAGCGCTCGGGTTGAGTTCAAATTGTTGCAAATTTAGTATGCTTTGCAAAAGTATAACCTCGCTTGCTTATTACAAAAGTAATACCCGTGAAAAGCTTCCTTAAGATAGTTTTTTTCGAAAAAATTGCAACAAGTGCCAGAATTTCGCACTTCTTCGAGCACCACGGGAGTAACACAGGGTTTTCAGGGTTGCAATCTTGGGTAATAACTACTCTTAAGAGTCCTAACAATATATATAAAAATCGTAGATACATGCGCGTTTGCGATGCTTCATGGCTTCATTGACTGGCCTATAGTGCAAGGTACAACAACTGTGTACAGAGTGAAGCATCAGGAAGAAAATTAAGAATATTCGTTATTTTGTGAACAGAAACATATGGACTCGCGTGGAACACCAAACCTAAAAAAACAATAGATAAGATTTCCAAAAGCTATTGCTTGCATCTTGCCAAGAGCAAAAAATTCACAACATATTTGGTGGTTCCCGTGCTCCATTCGTTTTGGTTCACGGAATACGATTTTTCTACAAGTTTCTTTGCTTCACTCTGTAACAACACCCGCGGTGCTTTCCCAGGTGGCTACTTCTCGAATTCCACTCAAAACATCACTCGGAGCATACGTACCAAATCGCATCTCTTTATCTTGAATTTTTAGCTATTTATGGAAAGGCAATTTTCAGCTTTTTTTTTCATGATATTTCAGAAACGGCACGATTTAATCGAAAACGGATTTCTTTATCTTATTGAGCGTAAAATTTGAAACAGATACGGAGTTCCACGCGACTCCATCCGTTTTGGTTCACGAAATACGAATTTTTTTTGGTTCACGGAATACGATTTTTCTACAAGTTTCTTTGCTTCACTCTGTAACAACACCCGCGGTGCTTTCCCAGGTGGCTACTTCTCGAATTCCACTCAAAACATCACTCGGAGCATACGTACCAAATCGCATCTCTTTATCTTGAATTTTTAGCTATTTATGGAAAGGCAATTTTCAGCTTTTTTTTTCATGATATTTCAGAAACGGCACGATTTAATCGAAAACGGATTTCTTTATCTTATTGAGCGTAAAATTTGAAACAGATACGGAGTTCCACGCGACTCCATCCGTTTTGGTTCACGAAATACGAATTTTCTTATTTTGTTTCACACTTCACCCTGTACACAGTGCCTGCACTATTTTTGCCGGTGGCTACCGATCTTTATGAATCCGAACGGATCCAAGCATCACACATGCAAAAGGGCTTCGCTTGATCACAAAATGCAAGGTAACTCTTTTTTTTGGCTCTGAACAATCGGACTATCTGGCCTACTACCTGGCCATGCTATTTAGCCATGCCGCTACCTGACAAAATGTATATGCTCGCGTCTTGTATATTTGAAAATATTCCAGCTTCTTCCGGAAAGCCCTCAAAGGGTTTTCTCGCTTCCATCGTCGTTATCCGGTATATTCCAGCATTGGCCAACAGTCTATTTTGCGAAAGCTCTGGAAAAATCCGGCGGCTTGCGAATATTTAGGCAAACTCTCTGTTTTATTGCTTCGATAGCTCAATGGGTCGAAAGGAGAAAGAAACGTACAATCTGCCTTTCAACACGTTTATTTAGTTTTTGAATGGACATGTAGCCACGACGGCGAAAGCAAAGAGAAAGACGGTTACAAGAATACAAGAAATCATTGAGAGGGTGGGTTACCCCCTCCAACCACCGGCAGGTAGATGGGCCGGTTTCTCCCAAATAAATATAGCCGATTGTGTCTAACACTTAAACTGTCTACATGCATTTACATACCGCCCGCCTTGAAGAGACTAGGCTTCAAAACAATCAAAGTTATTGAACAAACATGAAAGGTATCTAATAATGATATTTAAACAAAAAAACAAGAACCAATATACCACGAATTTGTGTCACTTGAGATACTCATTAGGAACTTAAATAACCACGAATATCAAAATAATAAGAGATAACTTATATATAATACACACTTAGTGGATTTATAAATCATACACAATAGATTCAGCGCAGGTTACGAATCAAACAATAGCGTCATATTTTGATAATACAGTCTTCTTCAAGTATTGGGCTTAATCTTTATTGTTTATTGGTAACACGCATAGGTTGTGAATTGATCCTTTTATAGTGCCGTTTGGCAGTTTCACTAGCACTACACGCACTCGGTCGTCATCGCCAGGATAAAGTTTGATCACACGTCCTAACTTCCAACACAATGGGGGTTGGTTGTCGTCGACGACGAGTACTAGAGCACCTTCAGTCAGCGCTGTAGAAGAGCCCTTGCGCCACTTGGTTTTCTGTTGGAGCTGATGTAAATATTCTCGGGTGTAGCGCCTCCAGAATATTTGGCGAATTTGTTCAACCCTTTGCCATCGACTTAGACGATTTTCCTTGACGTCCGTCAAGTCTGGATCAGGAAAGGATGTCAGCGGTTGCCCAACAAGAAAATGGCCTGGGGTCAGAGCTTCGAAGTCGTTTGGGTCCGAAGTCAACGGCGTAATGGGCCGCGAATTCAGAATTGCTTCAATGCGAGCTAGCAGCGTAATAAGTTCGTCGAAAATTAATAGCGTTGACCCCATAATGCGTTTCAAGTGATGTTTGACAGATTTTACATTTACTTCCCATAACCCACCCATATGAGGCGATCGCGGCGTTTTTTTTTTTTTTTTTTTTTTTTTTTTTTTTTTTTACGACGGCGAAAGCAAAGAGAATGACGGTTACAAGAATACAAGAAATCATTGAGAGGGTGGGTTACCCCCTCCAACCACCGGCAGGTAGATGGGCCGGTTTCTCCCAAATAAATATAGCCGATTGTGTCTAACACTTAAACTGTCTACATGCATTTACACTCTCGATGTCTCGAATAGCGCCTCCGGAAATTATGCTGGTTTGTGTCTTACTCGCGCGTCGCGGTCTCCACAGCGATGTTTGTAACACTCATTGCCTCCTTCTTAGACCTCTTTGTTCCGCAAAGAATGAAAAAAAAAGTGATGTACGAGATATTGAGCTTGCAATTATTGTACTAACGTAAAGCAACTTGCAACGTAAAAATTGTATTGGTAACTGGGACTGAACTTTTCCCCTTTTACGTTGAAAGTTGCATTTTCTCGTAACGCCCTATACGTGAGCAAGGCAATAATGAGGATTCATGTTTGTAATAATTACCAATATCAAACACAAAATGTCAAGCGTACTGGCTACAGCGAAAATGTCTGCATCTGCATGATGCAGGTATGGCTGGCTCTGTTTTCCTGCGGAATTCGGGAATTAATTCAATGCAAGGCACCGAACGTCATGCCGCTCGGCAACAACTAATATCCACCTGATTTAGATCAGACGTTAGCCCTAATGATATATGATTATTTTGGCGAAATAAGAAGCGAATTTTACGGCGAACGTATATAGCTGGGTAGCGTCTGTATAGCCTCCCCGTGTTACGGTGTTCCTTATTACACGGAGCTGTCAGTTCGGCGCGAAACGGGGAAATTAGGAAGTCTGTTCGTGTTTCCACCAGTGTTGCACGTGCTCGGGACTCCGTATGAACCGTTAATACTTAGGTAACGTTTAAAACATTGACTTATTTCAACTTTACTCGTTAGTTTGCTCTCGCAGAGAAACGTGGCTCCTGACATAAGACGCCGGATATTTAATTGACGTGCAAATTCTCCATCTTCATCTAGATAGGTGAGGTGGGTAGGCAGGCAAGGCAGCACACCTGCATGAAGTGGTCGGCCGGTAGGCGAGACACCCATCAACTTTCATGGGATATGCCTGCCTGGTCTATCGCGCAACTCCATCTGGAAACTTCACTTCCACCAGACATTCAGTAGTGTCGTGCCGTTTTATTATTCGCGTGGAGCTTCTTACGTCCGAATAGTAGAGTTTTTAAGTTTTGGGCAGCGCAACATAGTATAATTAGTAATCACCAAGTTGGAATTTCAACTGATAGTTCACGGTATTTTAAACGTTGGAAGGGTGAATAGCGAGCAAAATTGGACACCAGGGACCCTATATCCGGGAAACGTGTGATCCGTTTCTATGCGAAGTTGCTAGGCAACCAGGGCTGTGATTGGCTGTCACCTAGGCAACATCACCTGATGATCTGTTCCCCGGTTCCGAAAATAGGGCCCCAGGCGGATTTTCGTTTATAAGCTCCAGTAAAGCATTGTTTACATAGTGAAAATCTCAAGAATCCAGTTTGTGCTTCCATCGTTGTGGTCTTAGAAAGAACTTGAAGAACAGTTTTCTAGTTATTCCCATGAACGATGGCATTCCAGTTTATCTCGTGAACGATGACACTTGATGGAATGAATGTGTTCCAATCAGAATGGCTCGAAATTTTATATTCTATAAGATAGGTCCTTGCACATTTTGTGCACCAACCAGCTTTTCTACATCCCCCCTAATATCTCGCTATTCTAAAAATCAGCAATTTTGTTTTACCATCACATCATTGTCGTTTTTCCCCCGCTTTACTCTACGGTAACTGTAGTTCTTCTATTTTGCGTTCATAAGAAAGTCATTACGATACACAAATGACGTCATTCGCGTATCGTAAGAAGCTCCATTTCGATACGCATTTTTTTTATTCCAAAATGTTGGCAATATCAGCGGGCATGACATCGACATGACAGCACTCACTGACAGAAGAGACAGCTTAGGTGAGATCACTTCGCAGAAGGGGTTTATTTCGGAAAAATACGGCTCATTTCTAATGATAAACTGTGCTTTTACCATCAAGAGCAATTCCCAATTTTGTTAGCAGAGGCACATATTTTACATTTGTTCACCGAAAAAAGCATGGAATAGTTGCAAAATTGAAAAATTGTATATAACACACGTTTTATAAGACCTATTGTAACACGCGTCATTTTGAAGCACGAGGAGCGAAGCAACATACGATGTCTTATAAAACTTGTATTATAATATACTATTTCATAGTCAAACGGCACGACGCTGTTACGAAAAATGTTCTCACTCCCAGACATTCTACATTTTGAGAACTATTTATGTTGTAGAGAGACTGTTGATATATCAGATTGTTCACAATTTGGTAGGTTACACAAAATCAAACGTTCAACTTCCCGTTAGAGCAGACGGCCAGAAAATGAGATATTTTATACAAACCAATTTCTTGCACTTATTCTTGTTGATGATGGCGACATGAAGCCATCATCTCCACCCAGCGAAAAATCAGTACCTATGCTATAGCCTGAACTACAAAGATCATTTTGAACCGATTTCCAGCTTGTTGGGGATCATATCCTTATTGATCTCCCTGGTTCCTCCTTCCCTAATATACTGTCACCTATTATTGCAAGTAGGAAAAAATAGTTCTTCGTAATAATTTCTGTTTTGCTCCTGTTGTGTTATTTCAGGAACGGTTCAAAAATTGAGTACGAGACTTATGAGTTTGGTTGTTATCTCCTCTGGTTCTCTACAGGGTGATTCAAATGTGTCCAGCCATCTTGAAGCTGCGTAATATGGAGATGTAGTAGAGTGCTGGGGAATTGTTGAAAAATTCTATCTTTTTTAATTTTGAACTTATGAAGGGGTAAAAGTTGGTTTTTCAATCGCTTCTATTTTCGTAATTTCAAAAGATTTTAGTGAACTGTTTATGGAAGAATAATGAATACAAAAAATCAACCTCTGAACCTCACCACAAGTTAAAAAAACTGAAGCAAAAGACTTCTATTCAAATGAATTGTGTTTTATTGGGCTCTACATAAATTATGAGACCATTGTGACTGTTTGCAGGCTTTTTTCAGAAAAATTGATTTCCAGGATTCATGACTCACCCTGTATACAAAATATAAATTCATTACAGATTCAGAGGTTGGTTTTTTGTACTCATAATATTTCCATAAACCATTCACTATCATCTTTGGAAACAACGAAAGTAGAAACGACGAGATAGAATTTTTTTTAACAATTTTCCAGCACTTTACTACATCTCCATATTACGCAGCTTCAAGGTGGCTGGACACTTTTGAATCACCCTGTTTACATAGACCTAAAGTGCGAGTATCTGACTGCTTCAAGAGCAGGGCAGTGACATAGCATGGGAAAGGAGTTTCTTTCTCTTCGCTACATAGCCTATACAGTCAGAATCGTCTTTTACCTTTATGGTGGTAGGATGTTGCATAAGCGAACAATATCCCGTAAAAAGTCCAACTGCTCATCTTAGCTGATTCTTGCCCAGATTTATAAATTATTTTGCTCTTCTCCTAGGCGGTCTGCCGATGAACGTTTGCTCTTCAACAGGTTTTCTGTTTCGCCCCGGATTGTTTGATACTATTAGTATTTCGCGTACGGGATCGAATATAATTGAGACGACAGTTTTAAAACACACTGTTTATTACTGCGTACTACAATCAATACGCGCCAACAATTATTTATTCAGGAATATCGCTGTTATCACTACTCGCTTCTCATTCCGCTCGCTACCACTTCGCATTCCAATTCATAACTGCTCGTGAGGCGACGATTGATGCCTTATATAGGTCCGACTAATTCATCTTGAATGTTCCATGCATTCTCCAGCGATTTCTATAGTGGCCCGGCATATGGTTTTCTAGGCGACTCCCGTATAATCACACACCTTCCGCGTGCTTCCCGTGTGTTCTGGTATGTGGCACCGCCTCCAAAATGGACAGATGTAGTTTGACCCACTGCTGAAGTCTCTATACAGTTGTACGGGAAACAGCCTACGCTCCGCACTGGTACACTGATGCGATCTGACGGGAAGAGTCTAGAAAGATCGCGTGTTATCCAGCATCGCTGCTCGTAACAATATGACAAACAGCAGAACGGTTTTGGCCCTATTAAAGGAGTTTTAGTCTCCCTTCAATTACTGCCATGTCTTTATTTTTTTTCGGTTTTCGAAATACGAAAGTTGAACTTTCATTCGTTGGTTTTCCATTGCACTTAATTTACGATTCATTATTCATCAGTTTATCACCATTGTAGAGTTGAGTTGTCACAATAAAGTGGTTCGTCATACAGATTTTATGAACGCAAGAACTTCAGAATTTTGCTTTGAGAACTTTCAATTAAAATTATTCAAAATATCAGTGGTTGAGGTAGCTGCTCCTTAGAATTGCTTTCAGTAATGTGAGTTATACTTTCAATCAATAACCTGATCGTACCTACTGTAACATGTTATAATAATCGCTAGATACGCACATGGTAAGCTATAAATTCACCAACATGTTGATATTGTTGATATAATATCCAGACGCTTTGCTTAACACTGGTCAATATTATCATAAAACAGTAATTTAGTGCATGATATAGGCACTAGACATCCAACACCGGATACTTAGCATAACAGCACCAGGTTTACCCCAGGTCGGTACTGTTTCCTCATTTTTCCTATAATAGAATAAACAATAACGCAAGATTGATAGGTCGAGATAATTCAATCTCACACCAAAATTGAAGCAGATTGAGGCGTAGTTTACGCCTCCATCCCGGCTAATGTTTCGCCCGGCCCAGCCCAACGCATCACACACATTTTATTAAAACGTGTCAGTCCAATTAGCTACAAGAGGGTCCATCAATCACTCCATTAATGCGAAATGAAATTACGTTTTATCAAGTTGTGCGCGCTGCTCCTTCAAAGGAACGAGAGAGAGAGAGCCCTCTGTGTCAGTTCGCTAAACGGGACAGCTCTCCGCCGGTTGTCCCGGTCGCACAGGCTCTCTTGCGAATGCCGGTTAATGTGGACAGTAAATCTCGAAGCTACCCGCCGGTTTTATTCGTCTGGATTTCCTGATTGGGTTTATATACGCCGCATGGATTCCATATATTTGAGTGTTTTCAAGAGCGCCGGAATTTTATAAATAGCCCATGTATAGGCGCGCGTATAGAGCTGATGGATCCAGAGCATCCCCGTATTTCGATCTCATTTCCAATGAATCACACTACCACCGACAGATCGGGCCATTATAACCTAAAGAGCCCTTATTTATGTAGAAGGTCACCACAGTATTTCTGAAGTAAATGGGTTTCGCCTTCCGTGCCTTTTTAGGGTTGCCGCACTATTTGTCTTCAACATGACCAGTTAATTGCCGTATTGTGCTATTAAACAAAAGTTTCTAGGGGACGATAAAATGTTATCATAAAACGATCTGTATAGAGACTGGTGTGTAGTGATAATAGGAGAAAATCGCAGTTTCCGGGTATAACCTTGCGGGTAGCCAGAACTGATACGATCTTGCAATCAAAAATTAAAAAGGTTAATGCGATGGGTGCTTTGGCTGGTTAGAATTTGTATATTACACGAACCAGATGTCGGTTATGAAGTTGGGAAACGGTCTACCGTTTTAATAATGAAATAGGTCGGTTGACCTAGACCTACAGTCGGGAAGCTTGGACGCTCGAAATAAACTGGACAATACTCGGCGGTTTAAAATATTTCTGACACACTTGATGGGATAACTGTTCTCCGCATAAATTATTAGAAGATCTTGATAGAGTTGTAGATCCTCACTCCCCACCCCGTTAAGTAGCCTGTACTGTCCAATTATTATGCAGCAATGATGGAAAGGAAGTCCCCAATCTCAAGGTATTCAATCAGCTACTTGCTACTTTTGAATGAATCGACTGTTATCCAATACCCTAGTTCCACAGTTCTCATGGAATTTCAAATGGAATTTGGTTTGAAACACCGCCAAGTACCAAGAAGTTTGCAATATTTGAAACCGTTATCCGAAATCATTCAAGATGTTAATTAAAAACGTGACGTTCGCTTGCTCCTTTGAAGGGGTTGTTCAACTTCGTAACGCTAAAGTTATGGTAGTTCTTGTCGGCTTTATTTTGCGCTTTGAGCGATTAAAATTCATAATGTTCATAAAGAAAGCCACGCGCTTTTGATTATATAGGCGTATACTTTCAGTGGCTTTCGATGGAGCACATGAGCTTCAAAAGGTTCTGGTCGGACCCCTGATGCCGGAGCAGGATTTGAGCCTCTCGGTCGCTTGTGTTGGTGCTACTCGCAGGTATTGTTCCTTGAGGGCATTTATTCTTTAAATGCCAAGGTGTGAGAAGGTATATGGTGAAGTTACAATGCAGAAACTTGGACAATGCAAACACGTTCAACTATTTAGGTTCCTGGCACATATGTGACCCTTGGGGAGGCGGTTGGTGGCCGGAGGCGTATGCGCATTAAACCAGCAATAATTAGTACCAAAGTGGGTAACTCCTCACCGCTGGAGTAGTTGTTGATTAGCCCGGACCTCTTTTCCACTCGTTCCCCGACTGATGTTTAACTCCGGGTGCATGCTGCTAGCGAGCCGTTTCTCTTTCATCACCATAGCCATCGAGAATTATTATTATTCAGAGCGCAGCACACCGGAAAAGTCCTGCACAGGCCAAAGAGTCTCGGCTCTTTGAACCGGACCGAATGACCACTTTCCTCGGAGCGAGCTCCCGGAGGTTAACCCGAAACACGGAATTCACTTCGCTTTGATGAATTAAAAAGATAAGGATTCCGAATTCTGCCTCGCTAGAGGAATTCTTCAGAAGTCGGAATTATTAGAGAAACATGCCTTCGTGGTCTCTGTGATGCGGGATTTTCAACTTGCATCGAGCGCGCGACGTCTTTGAATCATTTTTTTAATCCTTCCCATTCGACGGAAGTTCATACTTAGCTTTGACATTCGCCGCTGCATTTCCGAGCTTTATTTTTGTGCGGGATTTTGCCTCGAAAAGTTCCAATTACGCAAGTTCTGAACTGCCTTGTAACTTTGAGCTCTCCCTTGTCTAGAGCTTTCTGTAACAACATGCACGATTTTCCTAATGGATACACTCTGTCTAAGAAGCTCCGCCGCTACGATATGTTTGAAGTTCAATGTTCATGGTTGTACAGTTAGAAATCATGACAATTCTAATGTTCTCTCCGTTTATACAGGGTCCGCCATAGATGGTGACCAGAATTTAAACTGCAATAATGAAAGATAAATTAAGTTACATGACTTCAACCCTGTAGGTCTTACGTGCGTTGATAAGGTAGCTAAAAAATTTTTGTCTTACATGTCAGACCGGAGCGGGGGCTTTAAGCTGGTATAGGCTTGTCAATTTTCGAAAAAGGTCCAAAATTTACGTCATAAGGTACATGAATGAAACCAACGGGCTTTTGTGTGGGAACATCCATTCAATCGAAAATCGGGTCATATGACAAAATTTTGGAGGACAAGTTTGAAATTTTCAAAATGGGCCAAAATTCATCTTCTCCTGGAGACTTCTCCTTTGACATATTTTCAGGAAGGAAAAACGATTCTTACATGAATTTTCACGTAGGTTTCGGATCTGTTTACAATTTTTTTCAATAGTACATTGTTTACAGGGTGCAACATCGGAAAAGTTGTCTTAATTCATACACCCTGTATTTTAACATGAAAATCGATTTCGTCTTTCATCCTGATTACAAATATATATCACACTTAGTGGGTTAGTCAACAAAATGCCTGTGAAAAAGTTGATAAATTTTGGTCCGTTTTTGGAAATTTCAAACTTGTCTTATGGACCGAAAGCCCCCAAAAATGTTGTCTCACGATCAGATTTTCGATTAAAAGGATGTCCCCACACAGAATGCAGTTGGTGTCATTCATGTACCTTATGACGTGAATTTTACCATACCAGCCTAAAGCCCCCGGTCTGACATGTAAGACAAAGCAATTTCTAACAACCTCATCAACGCACATTGGACTTACAGGGTTAAAATCATGTACCTTATGACGTGATTTTTAAGGCACCAGCTCTCTGTTCATATGCACAAGGCAATATAGTGCAGGAGCTTTATTTAATTGAAAAGCATTCCGTGAAATTTTGAATGAAGGAGCACGGCGACCATGTGGAATACATTCCTTGAATGGGCAGCAATCACACCTCATCGGGTGTTTTGCTTGAATTTCTTGCAGGGGATTTATACAGGGAGAAATAGTAAAAAGAAGAGAAAACTACACATCATGAACTATAGAAGGTGGAGCGGTACAAATCACCAGGTGGTTGCCCGACTTGATGCTTTTGGAGGTTTTGCTTGGAAAATTGACATTCGTGGTAAATAGGGTGAAAAACAAGAAACCTTGAAAACATTTTATTATTTTGAAAAAATTACCGTTGAAAAACCGAAACCGTGTCGGATTTGGAAATGAGCCTACACGACACCATATGCAATTTACTTTCGATATCGGTTGGAATTTTTCGAAAAAAGTCAATTCCCCACCAGCAAAAGACGATCGAGTTGAGTCCTGCACCAAACACGGGTCGTCCTGGTCAAAATCCGAGCGAGCGGTCGTTTCTGGTGGTAATGGCCAGGAAAAAATGCAATAACTCGTAGCGTCCAACTGGGAATTGGTGGAAAGCTGCAACTGCGGGCTTAATTTGATTCTTTTGTTTTGTTGCTTCCTACCAAATTTGGTTCCAATCCTTCGGATAGATATTGAATAATTAAATGGCAAAGTTTTTTACAGTAGATTACGGAGCTGCGTGTCTCTGTCTGTAATTTACCACGATAACAGCCGCAACGTTGAGGACGGAGAAAAGCTGGGTTCCCAGATACGAATATTCGCACAGAAAATGCGATTTTATGTGTCAAATTTTGAATTCGAGCGCTGTGATTGGTCAGTCTGAGGACATAAAATTTCTTAAAATATTTAGCTCAATATTGGTGAAATAAGGCGTTGCGGAATCATGAATTCGTGTGGGTTTATTCCTTGACATCATTCAGGTCTTTTTGGAAAGCTACAAGGATGTACTTTGGTTTGAGCCTATGGACATTTTCAAAACCCAAAGAATATTTCTCTCGAAACTTGAATTTTTTTGGATTTTGAAAATGTCTAGGCTCAAACCACAGTACATCCTTGTTGCTTGCCAAAAAGACCCAAATGTAAATTTTTGTCAAGGAATAAACCCACATGGACTGATTCCGCAACGCCTTATTTTAACAATTCAACTCCATGCTCAATCCGATCGACTTGAAATTCGGTATGCGCATATGCTATTGCTGTCGAGTAAGCCCATTATGTTCTGATTGACATCTGTCGAACTTGAATGTCACCATAGAAAATGACAGAAATTATATTTTACGGAACTTGACTTGCAATATGTCATTTGAAAGCCATTAAAGATCTGTATTCAAAACTGTTGAAAGTATTTCTACTTTTCAATCAGTTAACAAGGAAAGAAGTTATCAGTGTAACACCAAATTGATGATTTTTTTTGTCTTTACCCTGTGAATAAAAGATATACGCGGGAAATTCATACACCATCTTGTACTTCAAGGCCTATTTCGGCATCTTTGTGGTATTCATCGTTTTTTGAACAGGAGCTTTTTAACGGTTCAGAAATATTGCACTGTCTTATTGAACACACTACACAAACTTCTTGCAAAGTACCTAGTGTCTTGCAAAATCACGTACTGATAGTCGAAGAATTAAGTCAGCGAACACTCCAAACAAAATACAAATTTACATACAGAAATCCAAAAATCTAATAGACCCATTTCTTTTTCACGCTCATTTTGCCTCCTATCTCCGCTCATCGGCGGGATTTGCCTCACATTCTCCCGTAGCAACTCGTGTCAGTGACTTTCTCCTTCTCATTAGCCCTGACAACGATATGTTACAATTTGTCACCAGTTGTCAGTAGAGCAGAACCAAAATGTGGAGCAAAAGTCTTGCCACGAAGCAAACCTACAGACTCGACAACGCTTCACTTGTTTATAAGTGTAAGCATCAAATGACGGGGAACCAGCGTGATAAGGGGTTGAAGTATAGTGCGGAAGAATATTTTGAACACGTAGGTACTTGTGAATAACCTGAAAGTAGAAGTGAAGTGCTACAGGAGCCAGAAAAAAGAACAAGCTCCTCAAGAAAATGTTCGGAACAGCATTTGTTTTCAGTGTCTTCTTTGTACCAATCAATCACTGATGAATAGAAATCTTCCGCTCTGGAGTGTCCCGTAAGACATCTAAGATTGGAGCAAAATATTGAGGTTTTGTTGTGAAGTTACAGTAATCGCCAAATAGGAAGGTGAGGTAGCATTCCCAGCACTTTGAACGGTGATTTGGACGTCCCTTTTTTGGCCTTGCAAGTACAACTTGTAAAACAGCTAAAGTTGTTTCGTTAGCCTTTAAATTCTTTCTGATGCCGGCATCGTGTCTTCCAGTGGATCAGTGTAGCTTAGTGACACCTTAGTGCATCACATGTAGCTTAACATGTGTAGCACATGACAACACATGTTACAGTCATGTGTATCAGGAGTGACAGTGACAATTCTGATTTATTGTGACAGTATCGCCTTTCTCGAATTTCGCGCCTAATAATTAAAGGCGTTTAATTGGCCAGGGGTGTGGCTTAAAATTATTCATCCTTGTCTGAACGTCTCTGTTCCCCTTAAGAAATAGGTCTATCGGAAAAGGCCAAAATTATTTGGAACGACGTATTGACTTGCGCTTTTGGCGCTGAAGCAAATGCGGATTTGCTTCAGCGCTAAAAGTTGCGTTTTTTTTTTGTACTTTTCCTACAGGAAGCTATCTATTTCCATAACAACAATGCCATTTGAATAATCATACCACCTGAAAATGTCAATTTCAACAATTCATAAACTTCAATTTTGACAATTTTCCTTATACTTATGTTCGCGACTGCCGCATGAGGGTGCTGAAACGGGCGGGATATTCAAAATGTGCAGAGTGCCTATAGATTAATTTCTTGAAAATAACATTCAATAAATGATGTCCCTACACCGTTATTTGAACACTGGCATGCTCGACGTACTGCTGTAGTTTCAGCTGTTATCATGCGAGTTACGTGCGATCTTGAGCGTCCCGGTTCTGGCAAATTTTTCAACATTTCGTTGTCCTCCATTCTCCCAACTCTTTGCCTTGTCGGCCCTTGTATTGGAGCGACACTCGCCGTCCGGATTCTCTCTGGGTACGAATCAATGACGAGGCGCTCTTGAAGTACAGCTCAACATCCAGTGAGCGATCTCAATCTGGCAATAAGCTCCATCTGTCCACAGCACAAAATGTATGAATCTTCAGGTTTCGATTCTTGTTACGAATTAATGACATGAATCAAATACTTTGATAGAAAAATGTCACAAATTTGGGACTATATATTATATGGCGACCCCTGTAGCTTTGAAATTGTAACAGTATATGGCATCAATTATTACTATTGGCGTATGCGCGCTCCCTCCCGTGAATTTCTATAAATGCATTTGTTCCGTTGCTCCAGGAGAATTATCGGAATCGCGCCGAAACCGCCGGTAATCTTATATCTTCCCGGCAAATCTGAATTGAATCGGGAGTTATGCTCGGGTGTATCGTCGCGCCAATTTATCGCCAACCTCGGGCCATCTCTATATCTCGAAACTTCTTAACGTTCCATTTTCATAGCTCATCTTCCTGGCCATCAGCATCGCGGTGTGTCTCCAAGACAAATTCGCTCCTGCTCAGTTACAGCCCCGTATGCGCCCCCTTTGCGCCGTCTCCTCCAAGTCTCCGCATGCACACTTTTCCGGCAGCTCCAGGATCCCAGCAGGATCATTAAAAGGAGCGTGACGTGAAACCGGATACAACGCGGACAGACAGGAGACAGTAAATTGCCCAACTCTTTAGATGATCAAGATTTCCCTGAAGAGGAAACCGCATGGGGGGATGACCGATAAAGTCGAGGGCTTCGCCTATCTCCAGGACGCGTGGTAGAAACAATAACTTGGCCATGGACCGGCCTCGCCTGGCCTGCGGCAGCACTGTGGCGCGGCATAATTTTGCTTTTAATCATAATTTAATCGCACACACATGAAAAATAAACACCACACCTGATTTATGGCGTAATTACCTTTAGAAGCAGCCTAAAACTTTTATGGGCCTTTGTGCTTTCGCGTTATTCTGGAAAGAGAAATGGTTTCGGCGCGAAGCCAACGACAGATCGGGCAGCGTCTATTGCTTGCAGATTTGAACAGACCGATAAAAGAAGTTGGCCCCTCTAACCAAATAATGTGCCTAAGTGAGGATCAAACAAGGGAATTTGACAACTGCGAGGCTGACCTGACAGGGTTACTCTTTTGCGCTGGCATGAGACGAGGTCGTGATTTCACATGATCCTTTCTCGATCCTAATGTATTTTGGCAAATTATTCTTGCCTCGGTATTGTATTGACGTTTCAAAGAACAATCTCCATCTGGGGCCGAGATTCTCGCGTTGTTTTTGTAAAATCCGGAGTCAACTCCCTGTATACTAAGCATTGATTTATTATTTAGTAGAAGCAAGAATAGAATAGAAGAGAATCATCTTTATTCACCATCACTGCGACATACAATATTGGCTTTGTCAATATAAGACGGGTGAAAAATGTTGAACAACAACAAAACATACAATAAAACAACAAAGAGTTGACGCCGACTGAGTCCCGAATATAACGCTCTCTCAGTCAAAAACACCTTGACGGCCTTCTTAAACTGACTCATATTAAGGCTTTTGATGCAGCTTGGTAATCTGTTGAAAAGTCTGATACACATGTAGTTTGTTGACTGTCGAGAAGCTTCAACTCTGTGAAAAGGTATGGTCAGGTTATGTTCATTTCTTGTGTTGTACTCGTGAAAATCACCATTGTCAGTGTAAATCTCGAGATTTTCCCTTGCATACAAGAGACACTGAAACACATAACATGCAGGAACAGTCAGCAGTCCCAAGGACTTGAAAAGAGGTCTGCAGTAATCTGCCATTTTAGCCCCACAAAGTATGCGAACTACTTTTTTTTTATTATAAAAACTCTCTCTAGCTGTGGTGAGAAACCCCACAAAACTATGCCATAGTTGACCAAGCTCGAAAAGTTGGCGTGGTATAGAGTAAGAGCAGTTTCCGTGTTCACGTAATCTTCAATTTTTCGGATTTGATACACCACCTTGCTCAACTTTCCAGCAAGGTCATCTAATGTGCTCAACAAAATAAGTGTCGCAACAGAAATTTTCCCTCAAATTTGAATCAACATAACTTTTGATTGTCACGAACGATTTCAATTCGGTTTTCACTGGTCGATTGCCTAATCTTTTGGCTATTTACCATGTTCAAAGATCACCTGAGAAGCTGCACATAAAGTTTCTACAGAGTGGTTAATAAAGCAGTTCATAATTGCTGAAATTTTAATGAACCCCCGTTTGAGCTAAAAAAATTTTTGTCAACAACCGATAACAAAATAATGAAGAATGATGACTTACCTCGGAACAGTTTTCCAATTTCCCAGATTAGAAGTGAAATAGCCAAGTTACGATTTTTTTCCTGGGAATGATGCTTTTCATTTCTTCTCCTTCATGAAAAATCAACGGACTCTCGATGTGAAAGAATATCTCTTAGCAGGCTTGCTCATTAGACGATTCTAAGCAATTTTTTGTCTAGCGCACCCTCTGTTGTGTCTTTTGGAACTGAAATAGGGCGTACTTTTTTGTGAATTCGCCACCAATTTCACAACCCAGGCTTGTTTGATATCAATTCTTTTGATTGAGATTCGCTGAACAATATTATCTTGGTCAAAACATTCTCCTGTCTGTCAGTCATTTGTGTCTATAACTCCCGAACGGTTCATCGAATTTAACTGAAATTTGGTGAATATGAAGGTACAGTGTCGATCGAAAGTTTGGAAACATTTGTCAAGCTTGTCAATTTTGGAGGTTAAATTAAGTCTGAATGAAAAGGATTTGAGAAAGTGACATGCGCTCAAAATTTGAAGAAGACATCTTCTGAACTGTGAAAGAAAACCCTTTTTTTTTGTCATATCTCATTCAAATACGTGTGCAATTTGACTTCAAAAATTGACAGTTTTCAAAAGTGTTTCCAAAGCTTAGTCAGTGTACATATGCGGGCATAATTTGAATTTTCGAGTAAGTTGATGAGATTTTTGCTCAAGTCGGTGCACTAGAGGGCGCACCATCTCGTAATTAGCTATCCCGCAGAAAATTCTAAGGAATAGCCTCCCATTCTTCCTGAACTGCAATCGCTAAGTCATTCAAATTGTCCGATTGTCCTTGTTTTCTTTCAATTTCAACTTTATCCTACTCCATACATGCTCGATAGGATTCATATCTGGAGACAAGGGTAGCCAATCCATTCTTTCAATATTGTGATCCCCTAAAAATTCGTTGAGAATTCTAGCCCGATGAGGTCGAACGTTGTCGTCGACCAACATGAAATTGTCACCAAAATTTTGAGCAAAGGGGACCACAAGATCCTTTATACACAAATCCCTGTATCTTTCACCATTCATACTCTCTCCTCTCAGTATCACCAAATCACTTATTCTTCCAGTCCTCATTTCTCCCCAAACAGTCACTCCTCCACGTACAAAAACCACCCTTGCCTCCATGTGTTCTTCCAGAAGTCTTTCGTTCCTCTGTCGCCATACCAGAACCCGTCCATCCGACCTAAACAAATTAAACTTACTTTCATCTGAAAACAAGCACCTACATCACTCTGCTATTCCCCAGTGCTAATATGGTTTTGTGCCCATCTTAGGCTAGTAGCACGATGCTGCGGCTTCAGCAGAGGGCATGCCGTTCTTCTTCTGTTTTTACTTGATTTTTTTAAGTCCAGAACAACTACACATGTACCTACCTTGATCGACAATTGGAGACAAAATACCAAGTGTTGAATTAGATAGAAATGAGAAGAAATGTTCATGTATTCAAAATTGATCTTGCGAGAGCAAAATAAAAGGACCTGATAAGTAAGTAGGGATGGTGCGGTCTCTTAAGACCTTTCAAGATATTGTGGGGTCTTTGGATCAATTTGAATTTCAACCTCCATGAATCACGTCTATACTAAATTTCAGTTAAATTCGATGTACTGGTTCGGAAGTTATCGTAACATATGTACAGACGGACAGACAGACAGAAGACTGTTTTTATCAAGATAGTCATGTTTTGCAAGCCTTAATCAAAAGAATTGATATCAAACAAGTCTAAGTTGTGAAATTGGTGGCGAATTCATCAAAAAATATACCCAATTTCAGCTCCAAAAGACAAAATATCGTCTAATGAGCAAGTTTGCTGAGAGATATCCTCTTACATCGAAAATCCGTTGTTTTTTCATGAAGGAGAAGAAATAAAAAGCATCATTCCCAGCAAAAAAATCGTATCTCAGCTATTTCACTTCTAATCCGGAAAATTCGAAAACCGTTCCGAGGTAAGTCATCATTCTCCATTATTTTGTTATCGGTTGTTGACAAAAAAATTTTTAGCTTAAACGGGGTTCATTGAAATTTCAACAATTATGATCTGCTTTATTCACCACCCTGTAGAAACTTTATGTGCAGCTTTTCAGGTGATCTTTGAACATGGTAGATAGCCAAAAGATTAGGCAATCGAGCAGTGAAAACCGAATTGAAATCGTCTGTGACAATCAAAAGTTATGTTGACTCAAATTTGGGAGAAAATTTCTGTTGCGACACTTATTTTGTTGAGCACTTTATATGTGGTGCCCATGAAAGTCTGGGATCCATAACAATTCCAAGGAATCTGACAGGATGACCCCGCATCCGGTCCCGAGTGGAGAAAGTTACATTTTGTGTCTTGTCGACATTCACATGTAATCGATTCGAGCAGAACCACTCGCCGGCTCTCAGAATTGCATAATTGATTGAATTGGACTCCTCATTTAAGGCATATTGGTAGAATGTTGTGTCATCTGCAAACAAAACTGATCTTGTCGGCTTAACAGAGTGCGCCAGATCGTTCAGGTATATTATAAACAATATGGGGCCAAAGATGGACCCCTGTGGAACACCAGCGAGTAGCCCTGCCCAAAGTCGACGTTTACGACATTAAAGACACGAACTGCTGCCTATCCCGCAGATAGGACCGGAAAAGATTCAGTGAGCCACCTCGAACTCCCATGTGCTCCAGCTTGGCCAGCAATATTCAATGATCAACATAGTCTGACGCCTTCGACAAGTCAAAAATTGCAGCAATCGTCGACATGTTCCCGTCAAAGGCGCCCAACACATGCTCAACCAATTGAACAGCAGCCGTTATGGTCGATTTACCCCTTCTAAAACCAAACTGTTTAGGACAAAAGAGTTCATTTCGATCAAAATAGTGAACAATTCTAACCTTAATCACTTCCTCAAAGATTGCCGTCATTATTTTATTTATAGCCCAGGAATTTTTGGTGAAATTTTGGTCAAACCCTGAAATAAATATGTCTCTTTTGAAAATTTGCACGAATGGCTCCCAAGCAATGTTGAACAACACACTAGAAGCTCCCATCCAGCAAGTGTGCGGAACATAGATGTTTTGAGCAAGAAAGGAATAAGTGCCGCCTAATCTCGTAGCGCCTGATTGAGAGATGATGGAAAACTCTAACTGCAGACTTAATTTGACTCTTTTATTCTGTTGCCGTCTGCTGAATTTGGTTGCAATCCATCCAATAGATTTTGAATAATTAAATCGCAAAGTTTTGAATTTGGATATTTTTTTAATATTTGACATATGACAGATAAAGAAGTACCTTTGACTGTTCTGGATACAGTTTTCCAAAGGCTTCCAAACGACGTATTGCATTTCAAGCTCTGTGAAATAAAGATCCTGTCATTTTTTGACAGTGACTTTTATGTTTGACAGATAACAGCCAAAAATTGGTGGGCTCATTCGACAGCAAGACTATGTTTGCATACCAAATTTCAATTCGATCAAATCAACCGTTTGGTAATTATCGTGAAATATTTTAGACAGACACACACAGGGCCAGGCACACACAAAGTCAGACAAACTTCCATCTGGAAATGGTCCTGATCCTCTCAAGGGGGCTCAAAATGGAGGTTTCCGGGTTCATCTCGAAAAATGTTCTTTAGCGCCTTCACAATACTTTCACCCTTTTTTTTTTGGTTGGTAGGTCGGGAAGAGGGAAATCACAGAATTCTGTTTTAAAATGTGGATTAGCTCGATTGCAAGGCATTCAGACCAACCCGGGTCCTTCAAAATGTTGAAGAAATCAAATTTTACCGAGTTGCCACTGTCGCAGAACTTAATACACCCTTCTTGCTCATCAATAACTACGACGCTCACATTTCAAGGCCTGGAGCTTCCAGTACGTGGATCAGCATTGCTTGAGGGACACGTTGGTCAACGCTAAGACTTACAGTACCCTCTTCTGAGCTACAGCAAGAGTTTATCTGATTTGGTGGCGCTTACTCCTTTCTTGCCCAAAAAAACTATGTTCCATACCCTTGTCGGGCCGGAACTTCTAGTATGTGTTCGCAATGGTCAAAGATCGTTCGTGCAAAATTTCAAAAGAGACATATTTAGTTCAGAGTCAAACCCTAAAATCCCGGTCTCTCGAGTTTTTCACGCCGCGGTGATGTCCTCAATTTTGATATGGTCTCTGAAGATGAGGTTCTTGAGGCTATTCGTAGTCTCCCATCTAAATCTACTGCAGGACCTGACTTGATTCCTCCTTATCTTGTACGAGATTGTGCCTCAGTCCTCGCAGCGCCTCTATCGTTGATTTTCAGTACCATGTTGAGGGAGGGAGCCTATCCGTGGAGGTGGAAGGAGACTCGAGTGTTCAAAACTATAGACCCATTGCCATAGGATGTAATTTCAGTAAGGTGTTCGAGATTTTTATGCACCGTAATATTTTATGTCATGTAGGTCCTATGCTGTCTGACCGGCAACATGGTTTCATACCACGACGGTCCACCGTAACTAACCTTATGGAGATCACCCAGTTCTTGTCTGAGAGTTTGGATAGGAGAGCGCAGGTGGATGTTGTCTACACCGATTTTTCCAAGGCATTTGATAGAATAGATCATTCCATACTGATGACGAAACTGGCTTGGTACGGTCTGTCTCCTAAGTTCCTGGCTCTAATACAGTCGTTCTTGACAGGTAGGCTCCAGTATGTGCAGTGCAATAGTTTTCGTTCTTGGATGTTTGCTCAGACTTCTGGTGTGCCACAGGAAAATAATCTTGGATCATTTTTTTTTACATATATGTTGATGATATCGGTGACTGTGTTGAGGCTGGATTTCTAATGTACGCTGACGACCTAAAGTTGTATAGTGAAATAGGTGCTGTGGCTGACTGTGAGCGACTTCAGGCTGATTTGGACAGGGTTAGGAGATGGTGTCAGACGAATCACCTACCACTTAATCCCAGTAAATGCTCGATTGTTTCGTATTGTAGAGCCAGAAATGTAATACAGTTTGACCACGCTATTGGTGATGTTTTGGTGCCAAGGGCGAATGATGTGCGTGACCTGGGGTTTCGCTTCGATTCTCAGCTTACTTTTGTTCCACACATTAGGGGACCTCCTAGGGGATGTCCCCAGGACATGTTGCTGGCACGGACGCAGTTCGTCAGCCTACAGTCAAGACGATGTTCGCACTCCATTGTTTTTCTTTTTGAACTTGTCAATGGTTTACTCGACTCCAAGAATTTGGTGCAGAAATTGATGTTCAGGGTTCCACGCGTAAATTCAAGATGCACCGAGACGTTTTACCTCCCTACTACTAGTATTAATGTTCTTAAGGCTTCTGCCATATATCAAATGTGCTCTAATTATACGAGTGTCCAGGATCGAATTGACATATTCTCTTGTTCTGTTGGCCAGATCAGGTCTTGCTTTGACGGGTCTGCTTCTGGCGGTGTTGAGTGATCGCGGTTCTTTTCCTATTGTCTTTTTTTTTTCCTTTTCTCTCTCAGCTTGATGTGCGCCTCACTTGGTAATGGGTATCTACCTGTTGAGTGGGAATCTCAATAATAATAATAATAATTATAATAATAATAATAATAAAATGCCTGGGCTATTAACAAAATCATTTTTTGATCAGGCCAAGTATGAAAATATGTACTTGTTTTAGTTAAAAAAAAAGTTTATAAAAAAAGCGTTTGTTTTTGATCATCGGCATTCAACAAAATGTTTAGTGATATATATCTCATTCCAATTACGCGTCCAAGGAAGCTGAGACAGAGAGCTTGCTGTCGCGTGGTGCGGGTCCAGCAGCTCTAGACCGAGCTCATTGGCTCTGTATAATTGTGAAAACTTTGAGTCCACACGGTTTTTGATTAATCGGCAGAAGCTGCTGTTATTCCAAAGAGATCACGCATCGCAATTTGAAAAACTGAACTTTGCCACTCCCCAGCTCTGGCAGGATAAAGCAGAAAGGACGGATTACTGCGGTATTGTTTGATGTCGATGGGATTATGGGATTGGGAAATCGCAGCAGCGGCAGCCTCTCTCTGAAGCGGTTGTTGTTGCGGGCAGCAAAACTGCAAAACATTCTCGCAGGGATGTTTTTGATTATCGCCACTCTTTCCGGTGATTGATTGTGCAATGTGCACGTCGACGTCCCCGGAGACCTGCACAGTCCTACACACACGCCATCATGCATCCGCTGCCTACAACGCAGCCCTCGCATACACGTCAATTTGTTGTGCGTTGTCCAGTGGCTGGTGCCCGGTTATAGAGGAATGCATGCACTTTATGAAAGTGACATGGCGACTTGACATGAATATAATTACCAGCCCTACAGCTGATGTACACACGCATTAACGATCCCATTATGTGCGGGATAATTCGCGAAAATCCAATTGTCCGACGTCATTGTGCCCTGGTTGACAATTAAACATCTTGAGAGACCCCCAGTCTGGTCTCCTCTCGCCATTTTAAACGACTTTGTCGAAATTGAATGGGAATAGTCGGGCCTGAAATAACTTGAAATGTCTGGTTCCATAGTTTCGTTATCCGCTCTTTTGACTTGCGGGTAAAACTAACGCCGAGAGTCATACCGCGTTGCTGTATATCTATCTATCTCTTAATGGAGTTGGCATCTTACTATTAGCGCTGAAATAACGCATAGCTTCGGGTATTTTCTGCCGTTTTTCTGGCAATCTCAGCACTTGTGTGAGCGCTGTGATAATAATTGCAGGAGTAGGTACATGTAGGTACTTGAGCTGAATTGCCATGGAGTACTAACAGAAAACTTAGAAGCGCTGGCAACTAGTGCTGGTAGTGCTGCGATTAAGCTGAAGTTGCTCTTTAGTTTTTATATGCGAATAACAATTAAATGCATTAGCGAAATCAGGTTGAATTATTGTGTTTTTTTTTGTTACAGGTAAGTTCTGCAGCCAAATGAATGGCAAATGCTGTACCTATACCAAGTGACACCGCTTCACCTCTTCACACCACCATTCACACCGGAGGATTTTGTAAGACAAATGATTATTCCAAATAATGAATGACGGAAATTGATGAAAAGAAGCAACATTACTGGCTACCTTATTGAATGCTTCTTGCTTTTCTGCCTTCATGATATGCTACTAGTCATTTTTCGTGCAGGTGCTCCCATTAGTTAAAGTTCTACAGGGCATCACACTCACGTAGTGCAAAAATGTTGAAAACTCGAACATCTATTTAGTTCACAGGAAAATTTTTGACGCATTTTTCAAGTCGTTCAGTAGAAACGCTGTATCGGTACCTCTAAACGGTTTTCCAAATTTTCACCTAATCTCGCCTAATTACCAGGGTGAGGCTGATCTCAAAAAAGCAACTTTTTGAGTTTGCAGTGAACAGCTTTTTTGTTTGCTGGCCGATTTCAACAATTTGAGACTTGGGTAATCAGGTATTTTACTCATACCAACAGAATAAACAAAATCTAGACCGAAGGCTAGGTCCACGACTCCGCAATCCATGTCTTAAGCTATTATTTGCGACGTTGTAGGCAGGAACGAGGCAGTTTTTTGTGTATGATCAAGTGTCTCTTGGAGCATGAGTTGAGGATCTTCTATGTGGATTTTGGTTTTTGGTTGTTGAGTAGAACAGTTTGCCTATATCTAAACTTGTGATTATCGAAGCTATCGAACGGCTCCTCCGCCAATTGTACGGGTTTGTGATCTACCCTTGAGTCGTTGGAGTCTCCTCCGGGTTTGTGCCTTTATCCCTGAGTCGGAGTCTCCACTAAATTCCGAAGTTTCTTTCATATCGTATAGTTTTGGAACGGAATCTTATCTGTTTGGCCCGACAGCTATTGCATTTGAGGACGGTCGATCAACACAATTTATGACAATGAAATTGACGATTTTTATGGAATTTCAAACTAGATTTCTTGTGGTTTCTCCGCTAACTTGGCCGCCATATTGAAATCTCTCCATTAGTTGAACGATGTTTTTCTTGGTAGCCAAATATATTCATATTGCTACGTATTTCGCGTTTAGGTTCGTTTATAATTGAGACGATCCTTTTAAAACACACTGTTTATTACTGCGTACTACAATAATAAATGTACGCCAACAATCACTGCTTGGGAATATTCCTGATTACTACTCGCTTTCTATCGCTCTAGATCGCTTATGGATTCAATACGACTCCGTGGGCGATCCATGGTGCTTATTTATACCTCCGATAAGTGTTCTCGAATCTTCCATCGGTGCTCCAGCAAACTCCATGCTGGACCTCGGCATACGGTTTCACGGCAACTACCAAACAAGCGAATATGCCTCATGGGCATGAGGCTCAGTAGCGCACTTCCTTTTTGGAGGATTAGTGAACGCAAGATGTTAAGTGATTAGGGTTCTACCGTCTTGGGCAAAAAATTGCAATATGGCGGCCAAAATATCGACAGAATCATGAAATTCGGCTTGAAAATCAAAATGATCGTACTAGACAAGGGTAAGTTCCAAGTTTCATGAAAATCGTTCCACTAACAAGAGATTTCAATATGGCAGCCAAGATGGCGGCAGAATTATGAAACTCAGCTTGAAAATAGGAATGATCGTACGAGACAAGCGTAACTCTCAAGTTTCATGAAAATCCTTCCACTCATAAGAGATTTCAATATGGCGGCCAAGATGGTGGGGCAATCATGAAATTTGGCTTGAAAATAAAAATGATCGTACTAGACAAGGGTAAGTTTCAAGTTTCATGACAATCGTTCCACTAATAAGAAATTTCAATATGGCAGCCAAGATGGCGGCCGAATTATGAAAGCCAACCTGCTTATTTGGTCCTTGAGGACCTAAGCTATTCACCGGATAAAGTTCAATCTTCAAGGGCTGTAGCTTTATTTCCCGAGGAGAAGTTCAACTTCATCGAAGTGCACAGGAGATCTCTGTTTTTTGAGAATAATGATAACGATGTATGGATAACAAAAATAGTGCCCATTGGCCACCCTTGGGGACATCAGCTATTAATCGGAAAAAAGTTCCAAGACTCTTGTTTCAATTCTCGAGAAGGAGTACAGCGTCTTAATTTCTGCACGGACTCGGACAGACAGACAGACAGACAGACAAACCGGCCACATAAGCGTCATTCTGTTACTTATATAAAAAAATGTTCCCCAACTGATTTCGACCTCCTGAACACTAATATCGGGTTCACTTTTGAATTGGAACATTTCTTTTTTATCGAAAAACCGACAAAATGGTAGCCTTGTCACATGATTTTTAGTGATACCTACCTACTTTTTTTTTGTTATTGAGCGAACATGTTTCGTAATTTGAGTGCCATTATCCTTCAGGTACCTAGTATTGGCTATTTCAAAATGTTCAATTACTATTTCGGCACGTCTGATTTTAAATTTGTAGGGTCGTGTAATATGCGCCGAGCCGTGGCTTTGCGGCCGTTTTCAAAAATCGATAACAATTGACCTAACGGTCGGATCGAAGTGGGGTTTTTGTCAAAAGAAAGTTCAAATTGTTCTCTAAATATAATGCCGTACATGCAGTGATGTATTTCATTAAGAAATTGTAGTTGCCTGCATATCGCAACTTTCTACATCTTACCGCGAATGCCAGCACTTGATCGGCGAAGCCGCCCTACACCAAAATGTTATTTTTGTAATTGTTCATGATTATTTCGGCAAAATTTTTCTTGATTCGCGTACCAAGGCCATGAGCTACCCATTCGAGTTGATATATTTTCTGTATTGAATTTCGTTTTGTTCGGAGGAAAGGATATCAAGCACCAGCAAGCAACGAATAAATCATTTGCGGCCGAGCCGTAGTTTCGGAGTCATTTTCAAAAATTAACAACTACTAATCGGCACCTCGCACCGATGTGAAATTTTCATTAAAATAAAGTTCAAATCATTCTCTAAATATAACTCCGCATATGTATTATGGTAAAATGATAAGATCGGGTACTTCCTCGCATGTGATAACTTTCGAGATCAGGCCGGCTTCTGAAATGCAGCATTCAACGGCGATGCCGCGTCACACTAAATTGTTATTATTGTCATTGTTTATTATTATTTCGTCAAGATTTTTCTTGGTTCGGGATACAAGGTCATGAGCTACCCAATGGAGTAAAAATTTTTCGCAAAAACCTTTTCGTCTAGGACTAGATGCGGGGACGGACGGACGGACGGACGGACGGACAAAGCGAGGACAAAAGCGCCTTCCCGTTTGGAGAAGTGCGCTAAAAATCACACCTGCGCCGCGTGTTCTGGAACATCGGGACCTCCGCCAAACGGACTGATGTGTCCCATCACTCGGCTGTTGGAGTCGCCAAGTTAATTTTATTCGCCAAGCCATCGCGTATATTCTGGAAGTGTACAGAAGTTTGCACTTGTACACTGCGACCTAATGGAATCCGTCTAGAAAGATCAGGTGTGCTCCAGAAGGCCCGGGAATCGCCGCTTGTAACAATTCTTAAGGTTCTAAATACTTCTACGGATTCGCGTTTTGTACTTCAATAAAAGCTGAATACGTTTGAACACACGGTTTAGTATTGCGAACTATTAGAGAGTGTACTAAACTAATTTCCAAATCACTTGAATCGTTGAACTTGGATATCGTTCTATTTAGCTTCGCCGATGTACCCACTGACCACTGTCGCTGTGAATTCAAATCTGACCTGCTTTCAGACCATGGGGACATGCCGCTCTTATACAGGGTCATTCAAAAGTGTCGGACCAAAACAGTACACGGTATATGGAATCTTCTGTAAAGCCCACAAAAACTATTGAAAAATTCTCCGACTTTTATCGGATATATTATTTCAAAGATTCTAGTAAACTTATAATGCAAGAATAATGATTAAAAAATATCAACTACCGGGTGTGTGCTAGATTTCCATTTACTATACAGGGTGATTCATGAAGTAAAAAAATCCAGTTTCTCCAAAATAATCATCTGAACAACATTTATTGCCACAAACCGTGACTTCTTCCGTTCTACATCAGTTAAGAGATCAACCGAATAGTTCAGAGGCATTATTGAAGAAAAATAATAGTTAGTTTATAAATAAGGTTTCTGACTCACCCTATATTGAAAACAGAAATTCGATACCTATCCAAGGGTTGATATTTGTCACTCATAGTTTTGTCACCACCCGTTAACTAAAATTATTTAAAATGACGAAACTAGAAGGGTTCGAAGGACCACCCTTTGACCCTTTATAACTTTAAAAGTAAAAGCCGAGGTAAAAGCCGAAGAATTTTTTCAATATTTTTTGTTGGCTTCATAAAAAATTCTAAATATATACCATGTTTTGTTTTGGTCCGACACTTTTGAATCACTCTGTATGTATGCTCTGGTTGTATATTCGAGAATATTCCAGCTCCGGCTCACGGAAAGATCTCGGAAAGTTGTAGTCGCTTCCATTGTCGTTGCCGTATATTTCAGCATTGCCCGGCATCGGCAGTTCGTTTTTTATTCTCTCGCTAATCTGATCTGATCTTTTTTTGCTCGTTTTTAATAGAAAATCCTATCCTCCTCGCGGTTTTGTTTACGACTTCGAATACGATTTTGCTTTTGACGAAAGTATCTACTGTGTATTTTTTGGTTACGGTACGGATAACGGCCACACGCAAAATCCCAACAAAAAAATTGTCAAACCACTCAGAACAGTGTGTCTAATGATATTCTGGAATAAAATTTGCGGATTATCCAGAAATTTTTGCAAAAAAAAATAAAGAAGGAACAACGCGTTAAAGAAGGAGCAACACCAGTTCAAGTTTCTAGATCGTTGTTGTATTGTTGGTTGCCCACATCACTTCAGTGGAAAATAAGTGTAGGTAAGCTACACTGACTCTATGACTTACCAACAAAACAATGTTGCGCGTGGGCCTGGGAAGGGCACCGCAAAGAAAAGTAGTACGACCCAAACAAAGAAATTATCAGTCTGATCGTGATTTCCCCCTCAGTGGCGACCAAAAATCACGAGTAGAAGGCAACTGAGTTGGTTTCGTGGTTGTAAAAAGTGCATAAAATGTGGCCGTTAAACGTACCGTAACCTTTGTTTTTATTGTGACATGGCCAATTTCAACTGCAAATGGTTTTCTAGTGGGTATTTGAATAAAACATCATAATGATGGTAAAAGGGGAAGATTGTATAAGTAAAGTCCTGAGGAAAATCGCATAGTGTATCTAGACAATAAACCCACTTTCAAACTATGATAGTATTGAATGTGGTTGTTGTGATGGTGCCCCCACCCTTCTTCCTGACATTTTAGTTGTTTGGTCTGTGATTGTCTTAACCTTTCGTTGCGCCCGCTGTTGTTTATGAGGGAAACGAACCGAGGGCGAGTGGGAAAAAGGTGGAGTTCAATGAAACACGCTCATTGCACAGAAAGTTACATTAACCTGGAGAAAAATAAGTGCAGAATAATTGTTATATCGTTCTTTTCTCAATACACCTAACGTGTGACTGACAGGATGGACAAAATGAACCAAAAAGACAAAATTAACAAAAACAATAAGAAGAATTGAAAACAACCAAACAAAATATGTCAAACTGTCAAGTCAAAGAAGAGGAAGATTGACTGCGTTTCTAGCGTAGCTTTGGATCCGATCGAAACTCTATCCGATCGAGTCGATTCGCTTGAAATTGCCGATGTAAACGGTCAGGATTGAGATTTCAATCGGATAGAGCAGTTTAAGTCGATCCGGTGCTTTGACCGGCTTGACTTGAGTCAAGCGGATCGAGAACCGCATCCGCTTGTATTTTGGCCAATGCAAACGGGATCGGATCGAAGTGACAGATGACCGACTTGTAAACAAAGCGTATTTTTACTAAATATCAAGGGACGCTTCCCAGTAATTGTGAATATTGTGATTAAAATACCCCACAAAATTTAATTATTGAATTGTTTTCGGTTTGGTGCAGTTTTACGCGTTTTAAACCATGTTGTTGTCGCTCCTTAATTCCAACCTAACTCTAAGGGAGTGGAATAGGATTGAGTGAAGTGGATCAAACGTGCGATGATAAAAACGTGCTTGACTGAAGCCACTTTGGATCCGATCGAAACTCAAGCGGATCGAAAACTGCGATAGAAACGCAGTCAGTGACAGATTCGGAGAAAGAGCACTTAGTGGAAGAACCCGGCAAACAAACCCCTGAGTTTTGCTTGAAGAAGACTCTCAAATATGTGACAACATGCCAAACGACTCACTGATAACTTCCGGTACTCAAAGTAAGTAATTATAACATTATCATGACACAGACCAGAATACAAGTTAGTACATGACCAGTAATTTCCACACAAAATTATTGAAATGATCATCATCAAAATAATGACATGAAATGTAAACACACAAGTTCACTTCGAGTAAAATCAGAGCACGGCGGCAAGACAAAAACTATCGTGCGTGTTAATGAGAGCTCACGAAAGAAAGAATGCGTATTAATGAGCGTGCGAGAAAAACCCACTTTAGCAAAAATCAATCCATCTACTCACAAAACCGCACAAAGAAAACAAACACATGTGGTGGTGGCCCTTCAAGAGCTGACTAAGTCTGCCCCATCGTTCTTCGCGCGTTCCCCTTGAAACCAGCAAAAGGCATGAAAATTTCCCTTCTCTGTTAACACCGCTCGGACTCCCAGGCCCAGCACACGTGTTCACAAATCTGTGCTCATATTCGATACAGTTCGAAAAAATACTAACGGAGAAGTTTTCAAACTATTGCATGCCAGCGCGCTCATAATAATACATTTTAATATGGTAAAATAAGGCGAAACTCCACATTGGATAGTAAATATATTATACTACAGTAGATAGTGATACATAGTAGCTAGTCAAATTTGACAAAGACCAGATCGTCGTACATTTATTGTGCACGACACATCAGCAAGAAGCGTATGCCAAATCTTATTTCACTCCTTTTGTTGTGCGGGCTCTCCGACGATAATGCACAAATCTTGTGCAGCCCGGAGGGGTGAAACCGGCGGCGGCCGCAACACATGTCCTTTTGGCAATTCCTCGCCGGCTTAGGGAAATCTCCGCTTTCCAATTTGACATTCAAGCAAGCGAGCGCTTTGACCGTAGCCGGCAAGAGGCGCCCGCCGAAAGTGGATGAGGATGGTTCTGCTGAGCTGTAACATCCTGGGCTGCGGGGGCTGCTGCCGCCGAGATGGGGGCGTGTGTCGGCGGCGCGGCGGCGGCCCCAAAGAAGGTGATTGTGCTGCGGTGTGGGTGCATCATCAGGAGAGAGGACGCGAGAGCGAAAGGACGACTATACGATACGACGCCCTGTTTGATGTCGCCACTGAGCCATTTATATTTCAATTTGGGTACATCACGGTCGGATGGTCTTGATATATTCATTTCGGCCGGCAAACTGACGCGGTGGCTGAGCCGAGCGTATAGGCATAGCACACGGGGAACCCCACATGCGAGAGAGGACCCGTACCCTGGGAGCCGCACCGCACACGGTAGAAGACTGCCGCCACTTCCAAATTAAAAATATAAAATTCATGACCTGCCTGATAGTAATTAAGATACATGCTGCGCTTTAATCGAGCATTATGCTGCGGTTTGTGATTTGTTTTGTGCCGTCCGATGAAAAATTCACCGGTCGTCCCCGGCTATCTCTAAATCTTTTTTAGCACGACCTTCCCGTGCCGACGCGTCCTCTGTGTGTGCCGATTGATCTGGAAGCGCGAAATTTTAAATATGAATCAAAGGCGAGAGCATGTACCTTGCGGAATTTCTTCACTTTGCGCCTTGGTGCAAAAGTGCTTTTGCTGAATGCTTTTTCGGAAACGAAAAGTATGGTGTATGAATAGGTATAAAAGCGTGCGAAAAACTGTTCCATGTCGAGGGCAGGCTTTGTGGATCTCTTGTCTAGTCCCTACCATGGTTTTATTACCATGGTATATTCTCCTAAAACAATATGTGCCTGAAAACATCACTAAACCAACTGCCAAAAGTCAGATTTTCCACCATTGATTAACTAAGTAGAAGATGAACGTCTGATTGTGCCATGAAATGTTTCCATGTGAAAACATCCATGGCACATCCATGGAAACATCCACCCGAGTCATACCGGAACTATGCGGTGTTGCCAAAGTGCCACTTTGCCGTTTGCTCACTGACCTGCTGTTGCCAAAGCTGAACGGGAACAAAAAGTCACGTTTCTCATTCTTAGACTGAAGATCAACGTGAAATTTTGGCATTAGCGCGTCCGACGCAAATGACCTTCTTGCATAAAAATCAAGAGTTTTGGGTAGATACACGATACACTGGTACTCGTAGGCCGATTCAGTCACAAGCCATTACTTGATCTTTTGATCACGCCTCTTGGTTGACAGTAAGAGCTGAGTGGTGAAGGGAGAACTAAGATCACTCACTGAGAGAAATAAAGTGTTACCTATATCAAGTGATAAACCTTTGAGTCAGCAAGCTCTGCACGTTCAATACGAGCAATGTGTTCAAGCTGTCAGGTTGAGCAACATAAAGTGTTGACTGCTATCTCCTCAAGAGACAATGGTTTAACTTTTGATTCAAAAGTTCTAGATACTTGACTAAATCATGAAAAAACTATTCGAATGAGTAGTCCTAGCGGTATAAGCAAAATTCCATAAAAATGGCTCTAATTGTGACAGAAGTGTGAAATTTGGTGAGTGGACTCCTAAAAAGCATTTAAAAGGTTTTTAGAAGGGGAGCCAAGAAAAATTTTGATCCTGATTTTTAAGCCTCGCCAGATGTAATTTTAAAAGAAAAAAATTTGATCTAGGACCTATAGTTTTTTAGATATGATTTTTTTTTCTGACGCAACCAACAACTGTAAAGAAGTGGTGCGCGTATGCCACTCATACATACTATGCAAAATGCTCTGTTACAATTTTTTTGTATGACGAGATAAAATATGTTTTTGTTGACTGATTACTTCATGTCAACCATGCTGGTGGTCCGCCACAAACTAGTTTTTTTGAGCTTGGAATGGATTATAGATAAAGGATCCCACAACATCCTATCACTGAATCGCAGCAATTGGAGTTCCACCCCAAATACTTACCGCTTGTACTTTCTTTCGGCGAACTCTCCCGCTCCGATCTTTTTTTTCATAATTTTGTGTCTTGAAACCGAGATAAATTTCATCATGCACGACATCCAGGACAGAAAAATTCACCCACACCGAATCTGAAACACTACCTACAGTCTGGCCAATGCAAGTCAGGTTGGCAGAACTATCTGCCGACGATTAGCCGTTCAGCCGAAGTAGCCGAAGATCCTCCATTTTATTTTTGTCTACGCCAGTGCAATTCTTCGATTCTCACTATTGAAATCGCCCCCAATTACTTAGTCCAGGGAGAAGTTACTTACCATGGCCATCTTGTTATCCAATTCGCCGTAGATCCGTAGGGTACAGTTGAAAATGTCAAGCTCATCCTGAAATTTGCTGTAGGTAAGGGCCAGACGGTTAATAGGCAAGTTGAAACAAAAAGCTCTATCTCGTGAATAGTGGAACAAATTCCCTCAGAATATCTGAAGTCATTTGGATGCAGTATTAATTTGACGTCTAGATCTAGCACTAGCTTAAGATGAAATACCGCAAATACAAGTTGAATTGAAACTAATAACTTTTACAATTTGACCATAGAGAATTCTTTTTACGATTTTCTATATTTTTTGTAAAAATTGTCGAAAAAAATCGGCTTTTTGTCAGGTTCTGATGCAAAAATGTTTCATACAAACAACTGAATATCGTTCTTCATCAGTTGTTCAAGTTCTTACATGCTTGTTATATTACGTTGCCTAATCCTCTACAGTTCCAAATACACGTCTTCATAACTGCACTTTTAGTTCTTCCTGATGTATCATAGCATTCACAGCGTAGTTCAGTTGTTATTATTGTTCTTCTCTTGTAATTTCCTCTTCGTAATCGGTATGGGCTATGTGCATGACCTTGAGCGGTCAACGCGTAGGAGATACAGAGCCCACGGTGGTGAGAATAAGAAATTTTTGTTGAACCTCTTTGACAGCAGACAGCTTTGACGTGCTTGCATGGTTACTTGTTTTGGCATTTATTTCTCGTACATTCGTTTGTTGTGATGGGCAACTGCAAAATGGTCGACAGTTTGAATGACGGTTGACAGAATGACGGCAGTGGAAAGTGACGGGTTTTTTATCGACACAAGCGCCACCTAGTGACATGTTCGCCAACTAAATCTAGTCCAACAAGAACTTTACATTCCGCTACATGTCATGCACGTAGCCCATAGCTCCGCAAGCCTTTTCTCTTGTTTTCTTTTGTAAAAGGGACAATTTATGTCTCTTGTCGGAATGTGTCCCAATTTAACTTTGATTCCTCACAATCTTTGGCCTCATGATTGACATCACATCTATAGCCATTATAGAGCTCTGTTTTACAGTTCTTGGCTACGTAGCCGTAGGCGTTGCAGCGGAAGCGTATTGTGACGTTGACATATTCTTGCATTGATATGTAAATTTAGTGACTTATCCAGCAAAGCGTGGACTTGATAAGCGAGATGTGACTGTCTTTGGAACCTTGTAAGGTTTTTCAATCTTCTTGAGCTTCCTGTTATACAACTCTTCTCCCACACCCTATAGTTTTTGGAGAGTGTTCTTGTTATAAGTGTGCCATATTATACTGGTGCGTCTGAATCAAAACGAAATACGAGTGTTTTTCCAAATAAAAGATGTTATCTCTTTTGTTTGCGTGCTGAGCATCAGCAGCAATACTTACTGTCGTTGTCACACGCTGAAAGAACGCCTGTCACAGACGTGTTCGACGCCTTGATTCCAGCCCTCTACACGACCCTGATTAGCGCCATTATCATCACAAAGCAAGAACAAACAAGCATAATAAAAACGACCGCCTCTGAGAAGCTATATAGCTACTGTCGAGGACCCAGAGCCCGCACATGAAGTTGGTGTGTGCTTCAAACAGCGCCATTCACTCATAAACCCGCAACCACATGCTCCGGAATTAGAACAATCATCGAAAGCCACGCTGCTGCCGCTTGCTGATGCTCCTTCTCGAGAAACCGGGTCGAAAAATTAGCGCACTTTGGCATACGAAGATGACGGTACTTTCCAAAGCTCGCCTCCGCTCCGCGACTCTGCTCCGGGACATGTGTCCATGTTTGTATAAGCCATTTCCAAGAGAAACATTGTCGCGGAATGGCATTAAGACATTGTTGCACACAGTGTTTGAAAATTTGCATACAAAAGATGCTGCTGCGCAACTTGAGACAATGGAACATCTAGTTCTATTAAACCCCAGTCAAATAACATGGCCTCCATATATGAAACGTGGCATAATGCTCACTTCTATGAAGGCATTTTATGCGCTTGTAACAAAACAAGTACCTCTAGTGGAGGTACTCGTACGTCGGGGAGAGTCACGGTTTAATTAAAATAGTGGAGCAGCGCCCGAGTGCAGGGACAAACTTAAGGATTCCGAGTGCATTTTGCATAATCACAATAATAATAACGAACGTATTTTCCGCCAATAAATCCGCGCCGTATCCTCGTGTGGTGTGGCGAGAAAATAATATAAAAGCAAAGCCAAGAGCTGGCAGACGTAGAAAATGGGTGAGAAATGTTGCGGTGGAGTTTTTCAACAAGGAGGTGCGGTTTGCGTAATCAAGTTCTCTTCAGAAGTGAGGATGCAACGATAAACACGTAATATAGGGGCAGATGAACTATTTTTCCACTACAGGGCAAGCGTTTATTAAAAGGCGTTCTCCCCTTCGTATATGCATGCGGAAGGAAACGTGAACCTCATCTTTTTTCCTTGTTAATGCTCGGTGCAGCTTGGTGTCTGAAATCACACTCGCACAGCTGCTTTGAACTTTGATTGCAAAAACTTGTTTTCATCTGATCGACGCTGTTTCGAACGGATAATTAAATTAAAAATCAGGGGCCCGTTTCATAAAACTACGAATGACAACTTACAAGTGTGTATGTAAAGCTTGGTAAACCATTGTTGTAAGTTGTAATGGGTCGTAACAATGGGCCGTCAAGGTTATACATTTGTAATTTGTCATTTGTAGTTTTATGAAACGCGCCCCTCCCTGATCTAATCCATATTTTGGTGTTGAAGGGCTAATAGCCCAGGAATTTTAGGTGAAATTTTGGTCAAACCCTGAAATAAATGTCCCTTTTGAAAATTTGCACAAATGGCTTCCAAGCAATGCTGAACAACATACTAAAAGCTCCCATCCAGCAAGTGTGCGGAACATAGATGTTTTGAGCAAGAAAGGAATAAGTGCCGCCTAATCTCGTAGCGCCTGATTGAGAGATGATGGAAAACCCTAACTGCAGACTTAATTTGACTCTTTTATTCTGTTGCTGTCTGCTGGATTTGGTTCCAATCCATTCAATGGATTTTGAAGAATTAAATCGCAAAGTTTTGAATTTGGATATTCTTCAATATTTGACAAATGACAGATAAAGAAGTACTTTTGACTGTTCTGGATACAGTTTTCTCTAGGCTTCCAAACGACATATTGCATTTCAAGTTCTGTGAAATGAAGATCCTGTCATTTTTTGACAGTGACTTTTATGTTTGACAGATGACAGCAAAAAATTAATGGGCTCATTCGACAGCAAAACTATGTTTGCATACCAAATTTCAATTCGATCAAATCAACCGTTTAGTAATTATCGAATTATCGTAAAGTATTACAGACAGACACACACACACAGCCAGGCACACACAAAGTCAGACACACAGACAGACAAACTTTCATCTGGAAATGGTCCTGATCCTCTCAGGGGGGCTCAAAATAGATATTTCCGGGTTCATTTCGAAGAATGTTTTTTAGCGCCTTCACAATACTTTCCCTCCTTTTTGGTTGGTAGGTCGGGAAGAGGGAAATCACAGAATTTTATTTTAAAATGTGAATTGGCTTGATTGAAAGGCATTCAGACCAACCAGGGTCCTTCAAAATTTTGAGGAAATCAAATTTTACCGAGTTGCCACTGCCGCGGAACTTACACCCTTCTTGCTCATCAAAAACTATGACGCTCACATTTCAAGGCCTGGAGCCTCCAGCACGTAAATCAGCATTGCTTGAGGGACACGTTGGTCAACGTTGAGACTTACAGTACCCTCTTCTCAGCTACAGCCACAGTTTAACTGATTTGGTGGCGCTTACTCCTTTCTTGCCGCAAAAAACTATGTTCCGCACACTTGTCAGGCCGGAACTTCTAGTATGTTGTTCAGCATTGGTCAAAGGCCGTTTGTGCAAAATTTCAAAGGGGACATATTTATTTCAGGGTCAAACCCTAAAATGCCTGGGCTATAAGGTGGCTTAGCGGTTGGAGTGCTGGGCTATACCGATGCAGAGGTCGCGAGCTCAATCCCTGGGCGGGGTCGATGTTAGAAAAATATCTTCTGCTGCCGGCAAGGCGGCCCACCCAGTCACCTCTTGAATAATTTGGTACCTGCATTCTTTGAACAAGGTATAATACGGTGCAGCGCTGTTGTAGCAAATTTTTTTAGTTGAATTGAATGGTTAGGTATTCTATGATTAATTTGCTTGCTCACTTTTCAAAGTTTGTACGTAAAGTGAAAAGTGAGAAGAAAGAAGTCAATGTGTGATTCCTTCAAAGTTGCTATTGTGAATTATTCTATAAGTAGAAATGGAATCAGAAATGGAACGCCAATAATAAGGGCAAGAATTTCGTTGTTTTACACAATTTTCGCTTTTACACAAGACCCCGAGAACCGTATTGTGTTACAACACAAGACAGCAAAGTGACAGTTTTGACGTGCCACCAATTGACGTAACAGCAGACGTTGCCTGCGGCAACTTACACCTCTTCTGACAATTAATTCCCCAAAACTTCCTCGACGGAACGGCCATTTTCTCCAATAAGGTGAATCGCCTATGAAGCAGTCAATTTAAATCAAGAGAATTTAATGCAGGTAATTCAAACCAAGTCTCAAACACAAGTGCGTGTGGAACCATCCGCGACCAGAAACCGATTAACCGAGTAGCTGGAAAGACTCATAAAATTATTATTGAAAAATGTCTGCTTCCTACGAAAATGAACTAATTTAACATTTCTTGTCTTTACCGGTAAGTAAAGCACATCACAGATTCATATCGAATCAAATCGAATCAAATTTATTGGTGTTTATATACCGTATGATCAAAAACTTTCCTCCTCTAGGCAGGCTGTGGCCTGGCCAAAATCAGCTTCGTTTGCCTGCCAATGACCTGACTACAGCCTGCCTAGAGGAGGAAAGTTTTTGATTATACGGTACATTGTAAATGCTTATACAAGTCAATTATGCTCGGGGAAAAGTGTGAATAGAGGTATGCATATACATCATGGACCTGTATATTACACATACGATAAGAGACATTCGTAATAAATATAAAGTGGACATCACAACAGATTGAAAATGCTGAAGTCACCATTAAAATATTCATCAACGATTTAGAAGGCGAAACACATCAAAAACTGAGTGATCCTCTTATCAAAATCCCTAGAATTTAGACATGGTTGACATGCTTTGGGGGACCTTTTGGGACATGGTCAAACGACATAATTCCAAGCGCAACTCTGATCCATACCGCGTGTTGTAGGTACATCATTATTTTTCTTCAGCAGAGACTGATTACCATGAGCATAAATAAGACAAGCCTCGATGTAAATGCAGGGCAACGTCAAGATCTTCAAGCCTGCCTTCTGATTTGAAGGCAGATCGACAATCCCCATGGTATAATACCATTATGTTATTAGTAAGTTAATTATTCCAAAGTATGCCGTTCTTAAAATGTCCCTTAACAAACTCGATGATAGACTCCTCAAGAGGTAGGCATTCTTGTTCACCTTCCAGCCAAACAATCTATATGGCTATCCCAATTCAGATGTGAGTCCATATGAATCCCCAGGAAACAGCTTGTTTCTGACAATTTTATCAACCACCTCAGAGTGCAGACGCTTCAAAGCCAACAGCATTTTTTTGGTTCTCAACTTGTTGAGACATAATCTGTTAGCAAAAAACCACTCCTGAGCCCTCAGAAACGCAAAGTCACAGAGCGTTGCAGACGCATCAAGGCCTTCACCTATCAGAAAAAGTTAGGGTCCAAGAATGGAGCCCTGTGGAACTCCTAGTTCAATCTTTCTCCTATTAGAGATCTTTCTGTTCATATTAACTTCTTGCCAGTTATCTGACAAGTACGACTTGATGAGTTCTAGACTGGTACGATCAAAGTTATACATCTCAAGTTTCTTCAGCAATACCGAGAGTTCATAAATTAAATAGGTCAAGGGTGCCTGTAAGTTTGAAAACGTCTGTCGAAACTAGCATCGTTTATTTTATGTCTGTAAGTTTTTGGTTATCGTAACTTGTCCAATCAATCGCAGTTTTCGGAACATTTCAAATATGGTTTTCACGGCAGGGCACAAAACCTACATAATCGAGGCGTATTTTCGAACTTGTGTGCGAAGAAATGAAGTTTGGGAATGCAGCCAGCGTTTATGTTTAGAAGATTTCTAGCAGCACTTTCAAGATTTTGCAGTAGTACCTACCAGATAAGTTTCATAAGTGTCTTAGGGGTTCATTGCGTCAGTCTATTTCGTGAAACTGGCTTTGTGACACACAAAAAAAGGTGCTGGTAGGCCAACCGTTCACACAGAAGAAGTTGTTTAATGACGTTCGTCAACGTATGGAACAAGAGCCTAAAAAACCTATGAGACATCTCTCTCAAGAAATTGAACTCTCTTTGGGAACATGCCAGAAGATTGTGAAGAAGGCTTGGCCATGAAATCGTTGAAATACAGAATGCAGTCATATCAAGCTCTACTACCGGCAGGCCACTCCAGACGTCTTGCGTACTGCCACTGGTTTGTGGATGATTTGATGAGCGACAACCTGCTCAACTTTACTTTTTTACTGAAGAGGTGTGGCTCCATCCTTTGGGGTACATCAATTCACAAAATTTACGCCGATTTACACAAACGCACTTATGGCAGATCCGAGATCAATAATATGGGACGTAACTTGTCAAAGTTTGACAAATTTATTACAAAAGGATTACCCTAGTTTCGACAGACGTTTTTGAATTCACAGGCACCCTTGACCCATTTAATTTATGAACGCTCGGTATTTCACTATTCACACAATCAAAAGCCCTGCTGAGGTCTGGAAATACCGAAAGCTGACAGTTTCTTCAGCAATATTTCAAGCTTATCGATTCATTAAAACTATAAGGTAAATTAAGCTTGACAGATGACCAAATAACCTGCTTCATTGTCATTTCAAATAGAGAAATGCACTAGACAAATCAAAGAAATAAGAAATTGAAGACAATTGAATAGTACTTTGTGTATCAAGGCCAAAACAGGTGAGGCCAAAGAAGAACCTTTTGGCCGAGGTGCACACGACATTTTTTATGCGACTATCACAAAAAATTGAGCAAAATACTGATGTTTGAATTGTTTGATTTCTTACTCGCAATCGCAAGAGTGCTTTTCTTCATAAAACATAGTTACCTGTGACATTATAAAACAAAATTTGTAGGTGTATTATTATGACAGTAGTTTAGACAAGTCAATGATGAACGAGGTATAGTCAAAGCGATTTTTGTCAAACGCCGGCACCACAGACTGAAGCTCAAATGCGGCAGCTTTGGATTTACTTCCGCTGAAATCACAAGCTGTATAGGTACTCACCTGAAGCAGTAATCAGTATGAACATTCTGTGATAAGTTGGTGCCTGTAAAACAAGGCAAAAATCTGGACAAGGTCTGTTTCTCTGGCGGACCTTTCGGTAAAATCCTCGGTAAAATCACAATCGTGCAAGTCATCAAAGTTGTGGTCTATTTATTCCATGATGAGGGGCTACGTAGTATCCATCGAAATCCAACAGACACGCGTGTTTCGGACCTACTTAGGCCAATTTTCACGACATAAGCATAACCATAACAAACAAAACAAAATAATGAAATTGCCTTTGACTTTGACAGCACTCACATTGACATTGTCGCATTGACCAATGATGTAGTAGTGTAGCAATCTTGCAACTGAAATCACCTCGGAAATCACCGCAATGGGCACCAACCTTACGGAGAAAATAACTGTATTTTCAAATTTATGTAATTATTACATCTGATTTTGGGTCATCATTGAATGATTAATTGCTCTTTATTAATCAGGTTTACCGTCGACTACTTCGTGATGTAGATATTCAACAGCTGAATCGGTCTAAAGTCATGTAACGTGAAAAAAGCAGAATGACATTAGCGTCCCAACAAAGTAAAACAAATGAGGTTTAGCGGCCGAAAGGGGAAATATTGACATTAGCGTAGAAAAAAGACACTTTTGGGACGTCAGAAGGACGTAAAGAAAGCTTTTGTGTGTTGGTCGCCTAAAAACACTTTTTTGAGGTCTGCAAACGGAAAAAACAATTTTTCGAATCCACTGTAGAAGAAAACCGTTTCAAAATAAAACTCGCAGTACACCTAGTAAACAAACAAACACTTACCTACAATAATATCGGGAACAATCTCGTCGTTTGTTTCGGACGTGACACTCATTTCTTTGAATTTTGTAAAGCAGATCGCTGCACGAATTGAATTTAGCTATAAAATATTCACGTTTCATAAAATATATACATACTCGTACTCACAGCACCTCCGAACCATTAAAGTGTTGTGTAAACGCTCCGTGTGCATCAAATTTGGCGAAAATATCTCTGCCACAGCCCACCATAATGTGTTCGTTCATAGGGTTGAACACAGCAAAGGTATTTCTACGTTTATACGACTATAGGTAACGGCATATACATTATGAATAGCAGAGGAATACGTTTAATCTGGAGCCGCAGCAGGCAGGCTCAGGGGCTGCTTACGTCTTATTACTACAGTGCTGCAACCTCTTAACTCGGAATATTCAAGTGAATCATGTTTTGCACGGATTAACAATCTCACTGTGTCACTTACACCAAAACCGAGCCTCGCCCCCGGGGGCCCGCTCCGTCAACACGAGGTGAGGGGTTTGGCGCGTTACCAGCGCTCCTCTTTCAAAATGTTTTATTGATGCGTTTTGGATTCATCCGGCCGTGTCGAGGATGACTTTCGCTACACATATAATGATGATCTCTGGATGCTGCGGCGGGAAAAGTGTTTTCACAATTGAGGAAGCCACCGCTGGCTTCAGGTCTTAAGGGCTTAAGGAATAGCTACCGGCGAGAATCCATCCACTCGGTGTATGAATTATTTAATGTGGTAGGTGCAATTGAAAATAACAGAGCCCGTACGACACATTCTAATCGTTTTAAACTACGGACGGGCTAGATGCGTCTACTATTAATCCGGATCTATCCTATATTTCCTCAACAATGCACAGCTGCTCCGTCCTTTGATCAACTTCAAATGACCAGACCTCACTCACTGACATGCGCATTGTTACCATTCCAACACACACAATATCTAACTAGCATTCCCAAAACACGAAAAACTACTTCGTCTATAAAATTTATATCTCCCATGCATGGCCACCCGTCCAGCAATCCAGTCATACCATCAGCAGTCAACTTCACTAACTCCACTGCGCCCTTTGGCACAACGGAGCGGTGAGGTTGCTTTGACTAATTCCAAGCTGTTGTTCATCCTTCTCAATTATGAAAGTTCACCAACACTTTATGGCGAGTCTTAAATCATTCAATAAATTTTTGAGAGGTTTACAGCTATCTAAATTGCATCGTTCTCCACGTATAGGTACTTGTACCCAGTTTCACGTAAAATACTGCTTGCACAGGTATTTCAAGTAACTTTCGCAAATGGCACGCGTGGGACTGAAAATATAGGTAATTTTAAATTATCTGCGCGCACATTGCCAGGCAAAAGTTTTAGTTTTCCTATACTGACTCTGTATTAGTTGCAAACTGTGTAAATTCCATTCGAGACAGTCCCAGCCGGATAGAATTAAAATCCAATCGGTACAGTAACAAAGTATCAAAGTAAATTTGGAAAATGGGAATATCACCACCAGTGGCGTAGCTAAGTGTTCGAGGGCCCTGAGGCAAACTGTTTCGAGACCACCCCCCAAAAAAAAAGGGACTCAAGGGAGGTCCACCCCCAAACATGTTCTCCTAGTCCCGCAAACCCACTTTAATAATAATAATTATAATATTGATATCAATGATAGAAATAAAAGTTTTCACATCACACAAACTTCAAAACCTCAATAAAATAAGTATGTTGGTGAAAATAACAATAATTTTTAAAATTTCAGGGTTATATCGACCCTGGAGGGCTCCCTTGAGCTCTGAGGCCCTGAGGCACTGCCTCGCTTTGCTCATTGATAGCTACGCCACAACTGATCACCACAATTACTTTTTTGCAGAATTACATCATTAGTTGAGTATAACGAACAAGAATCAGTGGAAATATTATAGTCACAACTCTTGCAAGTCGCGCAATGTTTGAAGCTTTCAATATATTTCGTGATTTTTTTCTGGTGGTAGAAACTTGCTACAGCTTGAGACTTTGATTGTTATCTTTCTTTTCTAAGTTCAAAGATTTTTTTGCTCTCCACAATTATTTCTGAGGAGCTTGTGGTATGGTGGTCAGCGCGTTCGACTGCCATACCAGAGGTCGCGGGTTTAATCGCCGCCGGGGACGGATTTTCGCCTCGAAAAACAAGCTTCTTGGTTTAGTTTGAAGCTTGCCAAATGCAAGGCGTGTGTCGCATAGCACGCCAAAATACGAACGATGGTGCCGACCCCATGCGATGTTGGTGGTCGGTCAAAATCCCTACCCTGTGTTGGAAGAGACAGGGGTTCGGCAAAATTTCCGGTACAGTGAAAAAAAGCATTCACCGGCGTCGGTGTCAGGCCTCGTTGCGGAAATAGGCCGACGTCGAATAAATGAAAAAATTACAATTATTTCTTAACTTCTTATCATAGGTAACAGCGGCGTCAAATATGTTAATTCCTTGTGATTTCTTGTTATAGCACTAATGGAATCATCACACAATATTTCCAGAGTGTCATGAGTATAGAACTGACATTTGACTAAGGTCTGGTCAGTTGAACGGCCGCAAACGGCCGTAGAAAAAGCAGACCGGCGAGACAGAACGGACGCGACATAACATTTCAACGTAGACTCTTCCTTTCGCCTCCATCCAGTCTCGCGGTATCCAATATGAGGACAAGAATTCAGATAATCGCATTATCTAAGTTTACATTTCATACAGACGCTTTCGTGCTTTTGTATAGTGCTTAAGATAATTGGCGTAAAGTACAAGTGCAATTCGAACTTCGGCGGCAGACAAAGAGATGCGCGCATGCAGTCTTGTTGCTGACAAATTGCCTTAAGCATTATTAATTATTGTTCACAAAAGTTTCAAGTTCCTAATAAAAGTAAAAGCACTTTCAAAACGACGCGACGCTAAAAACAAATACTCACTTGTAGATAAGTCAGATTTATATCGTGCGGGCGGGGACTTGTGTTTCATTGTTTGTTCATTTGCTTAAAACGTTTTATCTCCAATAATGACATCACAAAATCGCGAATAGCAGGAAAGGACAGTAATTGTGAACACACATACCAGGAGCACACGTGGAATCATCAGCATATATTATTCATAATATTCGGATATATGGTCCTGGAACATCAAAGCTGCGCGTTGCAGAGAGAGGTGAAATCGCGGGGTGAATAAAAATTTGCATATCAAAGGTAGGTACGTGTAGCGGTACAGCCAACGCACACGCGGAAACTGGGCGAACAGCAGTTGTAGAAAATGCGGGAATAGATTTTTTGCTGCCGCACTCAATTTTTGGAAATTGGTATTAATGGAAAAGCTGGACCGTGTTTCAATGTCCGACAATCAAAAGCAGTCGCTGTCACTTGAAGCAATTTATTAATCACCTTTCATAATATGCTGAAATATGTATATTAGCGTGGGCATATCAGTTACTGCCTTGTTGTGAAATTAGCAGTGAGCGTCTTGAAGCCTGCTTATTGGAATGCTTTTGTTTTATACTGTCAACAAGACGAAAGGTAAGAAAAACTCCTTCTCACTACCTTCTAATTAAACTTTCAAGTGGTTAGGTCAAAACGCAACGCCAAGGCGTTATAGCTCTTCTCTCTAAAAAAGATCACAGCTCAATCATGAGTCTGCACAGTGTGACATGTGCCCAGACAGATCGAAGCTTTGTCGAATAAATTGTAATCTGCGGAAGTTTTTATTTGTCTGCGTAGCAGTTTACATGACGCGGATCCAAGCCGAAACATAATAATTTCAAGCGAATCCTCAAACTGTAAGAACTGTACATAATCGCTCCCATGGCCTGTCGATCATTTTAAATTCACAAATTTAACGTAGGTACCAAACTTGTTCAAAGTTGAACTTGCCAGTACTTTGGCCCCTGGCAAGGAAGGTCGGGTCAGTTACTTGTTTTAAACTAGGCGTACGAGTATAACTATTGTTTTGCCCATGAAATTTCCTGGAATATCATCAAATTATCATGGTGCAAGAGGGACCTATCCAGACTGTTTAGTTTAAACATATTTTAGACGGCATTTACAAGAGCAGATTTTGTCAGAGAAATTCCCTAAAACTGAGTTTGATATTCAGCTCCCCCTCACTGGGTCTCTATTTCAAATAATTTTCTATAAACATAAACAGAGACGTATCAAGGGAATCTCCTATAAACAGAAACAGGAACGTATCAAGGGTGAGTTGAGCTAAGAGCACAAAGAAAATAATTGGCTTTTTTTCAACTTTTTCTTGAATTTTATTGATCCAAGATCATTTTCAGAATAATGGAAGATTCTTAAAGTAACTGGCCTTTTCAAAACAATTTGAAGGATACAGATGTGTTCCGCCATCTATACAGCTGAACTGTGTGTCTTATCGACATTATCTTAAAGGTGTCAGCCAGTAAGCCATGTCGTAAAATGTTGGAATTCCCTAGTTATCTGCTCAAACCTCTGAATGTAAAGGCACCAATAATTATACTTCAATAGTAATCCAACGTGCTCGAATCCCCTTTTGGGACTACATAGCTCACCTAATATCAGGACACTATCCTGTTGTGCTTTTCTTTTTCTTGTTTCACGATAGAGCTCCTGGCCTGGGTATGTTGAGATTGACTTGACCAAGAGTTTAAACGAAATAAGACATATTGGATTCGTTCCAACATGACATCAGTTTTTTATGTCAATGTACATAAATGTAATGTGAAAATTATGTAAAATTTGTGTCTGTATGACATGAAACCTTCAACTGAACAACGCTGTGTTGTCAAATTGTCATTCTGGGGACTGCGTCGCCGGCAGCTCGCAGGGTTGCTCACTGACCTCAGCCGCTTTCTTTCGGCCAGGATCAGAGATGATGATCCTGGAACCGAAAGTGAAATAACGTACCCAAGCTCTTACAGGACGCGACGAGCTCAGATCACGAGATCACTTGCGACGAAATCACACTACGGCGCTAGAACTCGCTCCGCCTCGATCATTTTTTCAACTGTATATTTTTATCTACTATTGCACCTCCCAACTTTTTCATAATTGAAATAACGTGCCTAACGGCGTTTTCAAGACAGAAAATCATGCAAATATTGTGTCAGTGTCAAAATCTGACCTTACAATTGAATTAAAACGGCAATCCAGCAGAGCAAACATCACTTTGACAAATTTGATTAAATCATCTTGACTTTTTCAAACCATCAACTTATCAGATTGTCCAAGTTGAAGAAAAAATATCATAGGCAACTGTGTTTCTTTAAAGCTTGGAATGGATAATACATATAAACGATACTGTTCTCTTTAGTGTGATTCGAGCATTGATTAATCTACAAGGTATTTGCTCTCCAGTTGACGTGAGAAGGCTCGGGAACAATTATTGTTCCCTATAAATAAATATCCCAGACAAGCCTCACCCAACCAGAGCTCGAGCAATAAATGTCTCCTACTCACGGACGCGTCGTCGGGTACCTGGCTAAGACCATCAGCTTAGAATAGGACTTTTTTCAATCCACGAACAAAGCCCTTATCAATGAACCGCAGTTGAACGCTGTTCGCTGTAACAGAATTATCAGTTTCAAAGGGAGAGGAGCGTGATTTTGTTCCAGTTTCAAGGTTAGATTTTCAGCGGATCTCGTAGTTTAACACGTTCCGAATAACTTGGAGGTTCATCAACGTAGATGAGGCTCAGTCATGTAAGTTTTCTAGGTCTGACTCACCAGGTCTGGCTCTCTGTTCATCGGGATAATAGCGCAATCTTCCGAAGGGCACGAATCACTGTCGTAGTCTCATCTCCGTCTAGACAAGACAAGTCATCTAAATAGAATAATAGAATTGAAACAATAGTATAATTTATTAGTTTTTTCAAGTTTTACGACGCATCAACCACGAGGCTATAAGCGTCGACACACTACAGACCAGACAAAACGACACAATATAAGCAACAAATAGCATGACCTCATTTAAAACAAAGGACCTCAGTCTCATTGCCCCAGCCAAGAACGCGACAACCTCCCTGGCTTGCTCTTTGCTCACCCTCTGAAGGAGTTCATGACAGTCCCGGCATGAAGAGGAAAACTTTCGGATACCCGTGTACACAGGACAACGAAAAAAACGTAATCAAGCTCTTCCCACTCTGACAAGTTGCACATAGTACACCTCTGATTAGGATCAATTGTGTAGTTTGCGAAGTTTAGGTTAATTTTCATGGAAACAAGGCATCTACGAAAGATACTCTTCAAAGGCGAGGCGAAAACTCTAATTCACTGGTAAAACAGACACCAACACTACCTGTGGGCTGACTCCAGAACGAACGCGCAGGAGCTCCATCGTAGCTCTAGCTCCACCAAGATTCCGCTCTTCGAGGCCACAAGCACTGACAGGGGGCTTCATGTCAGCATTCCCAGGAGGCTATAGCTCATCCCGGAGAGGGTTAAGACTCTTCCTGGATTCGAAGCTATGACTCACCCCGGATAGGGGTCCTAAGGCTCTTTCTACCGGTTACAGCTCACCCCGAAATTGACTGTAACTTAGCCACAGCGGACAAAACTCATCCTTGAGTGTCACTCTATGACGAGGCAGTGGTACCTCCTCCAACGGAACATTAGCGCACACGCGAGGAGGACCATGAAAGGTGGCTTCACTGCTCCTGTTCATGATGACAGTGAACGGACTGTACTGCTTGTTATACAAACAATCAACATTCGCCTCATCGTCTCAATAGTTATTTATACACACAAATATTTAAAGCTCGCGGATGGCTTTGCAATGTGCGATTGAATATTCCGATGAAAAACTTACGAAACAAATTAGCAACGCGTAAGGTCTTACGTCCAAAGTGCATCATCGGTGCCCTTTTTTAACCATCTCTCTATTTTGGATTCCCACATGATGCGATTTTACTTGCTATTTGCATTTATTGATTTTTCTCGTTTATTTTATTCGCGCATTGTATATACGGTATAGGGCGTTACTGTTGAAATTTAATTTTGAAACATTTCACGAGGTTACTATTATCATAGAGTCTATTATTTAATTTATAAACATTTCATGAGGTTACTACTGGCCTGAAATTGTCTGTACTTTCATACTTGCCTAAAATGTATCAAACATGCTAGTCTCTATTCAATCGGTCTTTTGACCGGATTTTTTTTTAAATCCCTGTTGGCACACTAGACAGAAGCATGGCATCCCAATAAAACGCATCATATATTGGACAGATCACGCAAAAAATCCGTGTTGGAAAATAATTGTCATCTGTCTCGTTTTTTTTTCAAATGAAATTAAATGGTATCCAGCCATCATCAATGCTAAAAATTGCGCACGTATCCAAAAATGCGACGTTCCTGCACACACCAGCTGTGCAATTATTTAAAGCGTGTTTCAATTATTTTATGGACTTTTTTGCTCGGTGCTGATGTGTGCATTTACATTGTAAATTATTTCGCCCGTAAATCTCCCTCCACACGTTGGTGCCTGTGGTGACGCGTCATATTTCATTTTAATATTTATCCAGTAATACGAAGAGTAATTTTAAATGAACCGTGTCTACCCGCACTTATCTCTTCATTATCCATCGTCTCCAATATTCTTCTGAACGCCAGATTTTTTTTCATGGTTTTCCATTCGTGCAGGCATGACACCATACCATGCAGCGCACTACTTGCAGGAATGCACATTGCACCTAACCACTGGAGGTATCCTTGTACATTTGCCAGCATCACGCGGTTCTCTTATGAGCAATTAAAATTAATAGACGTTGTCGGATATATGCGAGTTTGATGAAATTCCGTCGTCTGATGGCAAACGCACGAGAGCAAAGAAACGGCACTAATGAGAACGTTTGTCACATGGACTTGTAGCGCCGCACAGATCGAGCGAGAGGAATATAGAAAGAAATCCCAGAAAGCTGCCTGTGCCAATCTGAGAGTTGCCACTCGGAGCTTTATAGATAATTGGCACTCACAAGCAGGCCGAAGTCTATTCCCGCTGCGTCCGGTGGTCACTCCAAAAAGCTCCGCTATCGCTTTCAAGCTCATCAGAAAGCTTTCATCGAACCAAACTCCTGTAGAGTCCGTCCCAGTCCGCATACAAACCAAATTGGATTCCCAACTTATCAGTTACCGAAAGGAACATACAAGATTTATATCGCGCCCACCTAATAGCGATCCTGCATAAATAATCACCCGCAGGGAAGTGGTCCCGATTAATTCGGGAACGTGCAAATATCGAACCGGGCGGCAAGCGAATCGAGCTTTCGTTCTCGCGAAACTTTCCACATAGCCAAGAAAACGTAGGTTTTGACTGGGGTGAAAATTCCTTTGAAGTTGAAATTGAGCACCTGTTCACTGTAGTACCTACCTATATAAGGTAATTTGGAAGCTATTGAAAAAAGCTTTTTGCATCAACAAAAATCCTGCATGATATGATAAGAACAAAACTGCCACAAATATGGTTCTACTTCAAAACACTCCAAAACAGAGCGCCGAATCAAAATTCGGCGCGGTTGTCGTTTCCCAAGTTAGCTTTTATAAAAATTCAACTCTACGTCTCTCCTACGTCTGGCATTGACGTCTGATTGATTCGACTTTCGTCATCTCATCAGATATTTTGAGCCGCTTTTCAACCAACGTTCAATCAAATTCGGTGTCAAGTCGCCTATGATTTATGAAAATTTGGTGAGAAAACATGACTAGCGAACAGATTATTGCTCGCTATGGAGTCAGATTTGATTTAGGTTATCGCTTCATTAGATACATAACGTGTGAAGCGATATGAAGCGATCAAATGTATAGATTTCACCGTTTATGTATCACGCTTGACATTTGTCAAAGGTAATGTCAAATCTATGAGAAATTCGAGTTTCCCCTCATTTTGAAGAATTATAACGTAAAGTGTTGTAAGACACTCGAGCGCTGTGCCATTTCAGGTCATCAGCCTCTTTTGCAGCATTCGGATACGCCTCATGATGGCAAATACAGCTTTGGACCTGAAAACGCGCTCTTGTATCGTAAACTACCATTAACGCTCTGCGTATATTTACAGTAAAATTTTACTTGATTTCACTCAAAGTTAGTTGTCTGGCCAATAATAGTGTACAAAACTCGCTGAAGGTCACGATGTGCGAATAAGACACACACGCCTGCTCAATAAGCAGAGAGCCGTCCATCGAGAGGTTGCCGGATATTCACGAAGTCAACAGACTTTTCTTAGGGCTTCCAGACTTAGACTTTCTTTCTTAGACTTTCCATCTCGCAAGTACTTGCAGAAGGAATATGCCGGAATGATAACGACAAGACCTTCCAAGGCATCGCCGAAAGAAGTGCGGAATATTCTGGACTGCAGAAGCGGATATAAGAGTGTCTCAAAGTGCGTCTTTGGAGTCCAGTGCAATTTGCGAAAATGCTTGGAAGGTATCAGAAGATTTTTGAGAAAAAAAAATTGGGTCTTTTATTTGTGAAGATAGCTGTGGAGGTTCGTTTGGTCATATTTTGACGAGATCTACTCACACACGATTTGGTAACAGTACAGTATTCGGTGAAACTTCAAAACATCGCTATTTTTGATGAAAAAAGACACTTATCGATAGATTTCACTTCGGGAAACACGATTCCGATGTCGGAGCGAAGTTTTTTCCACAAGAAGTTTTCTTCCACCAACCTTAAAACTTTCACCAGTTCACCACATACCAAACAATTACCGCGGAGTAACAGTACAGTGAACGGTGAAACATCAAAAAAGCATAATTTTTTATGGTAAAAGGTACAAATAGACAGATTTCACTACAAGAAACCCAATTCCGCTGTCGGAGCAAAGTATTTTTAGCAGGAAGTTCATTTTTACTTATTCATAATCTTTTAATTTTGGCGTTCTATGACTTACGTAGCACGCGGCTACTGGATTTCAAAATGGCAATGTCAAGAACTTGTTGACAGTTGAAACACCCAACCTGGACAATTCAGGGAAAATCCTAATATGCGAGGCCCATCTTGTGTCTTCAAGTGTCGTTTGGAGCCTCACTGAGCCCGTATAAACCCCATCATGTCGTTTTGTATTATTTGAGGCCCTATCCTTCTTTGGATCTACAGTGCAGCATTTTGACTCCTGCTGAGCCCCGTTGTGTCTTGAAGTGTCATTTGGAGCCCCATTGAGCCCCGTATTGCCTTCTGGTGTCATTGGAAGCAGTATCAGTATCCACCCTCAATTGTTTCTACATTGTAGTATTTCAAGCCCTCCTGAGCTCTCTTGTTCTAGTGCGCCACTCTTTGTGTCTCCATGTGTTGAGTTGAGTCCTATAGAGCCCCCTTGTGTTACCAAGTATTTTTGAAGCCCTAGTGAGCTCCGGCAGGTTTTTTTGTAATATTCAGAGCCCTATCTTCCCTTTATGTCTACATTATAGCGTGTCAAGCCCTGCTGAGCCCCCTTATGCACTAACTGTCGTTCGAAGCCCCATCAAGTCACGTTATGCCTGCTTGCGTTGATCGAAGCCGTCTTTGTGTGTCAACATTGCAGTCTTTTAAGCCCTGCTGAGCTCTATTGAGTCTTCAAATGTCGTCTGGAGCCCCATAGAGCCCCATTTAGCCCTATCATGTCCTCTTATGTTATTCGAAGCCCTGTTCCTTCTTGTGTCTACATTGTAGCATTCAAAGTCCTGCTGAGTCTATTTGTCTCCTCAAGTGTCTTTGAAGCCCTAATAAGCTTCTCTGTAGCAAAAAAAAAAGAGCTATAGTGAGCCACGTCAGGCCTTCTTGTGTTATCCAAAGTTCGATTCACTCTTGTGTATACATTGTAGCGTTTTAAGCTCTGCTAAGCCCCATTGTGTCTTCAACTGTCGTTTGGAGCCTCTATAAAGCCCCATTAGGTCTCATCTTGCTCTTTTGTATGATTCGAGGCCCTATCCCTTGTTGTGTCTACACTTCAGCCCTGATGAGCCCTTTTATGTCTCCAAGTGTCGTTTGGAGCTCTAATTAGCCCTATTGTGTCTCCAAGTTTCGGTGGACGCTCTAGTGAGCTCCGTTAGGCCTTCTTATGATATTCAAAGCCGTTTCCTCCACCGTCGCTACAGTGTAGCGTCTTGAGGTCTGCTGAGCTTCATAGTGTCTTCAAGTGCCTTTTGGAGCCCCGATAAGTCTTTTTATCTTGTATCTTGTATCTTTTGTATCTTCAAGTATCATTCAATGTCCTGATGAGCCTCCATGTTTTCTCACTGTTTCTGAACTTGAGGAATCTTCCTTGTGCCTGCCTACCTAGGTTTCTCAGCGCTCCATCAAACCCACCTGTGTCTTCAAGCATCTTTTGCAGACCTACTGAATCTCCTTGTGTTTTTCAAGTAGTGTTTGGAACCATAACGGACCCCATCAGGTATTTTTATAATATTTAGAGCCCTATCCTTACATGTGTCCACATTGTAGCGGTTCTAGCCCTGCTGAGCTCTCTTGTGTCTTCAAGTCTCGTTTGGACCCTCCTTATAACTCCATTAAGCCCCGTGTTGTCCTTTTATGTTATTCGACGTATCTACACGGTATAGCGTTTAAAGACCTGCTGAGCCCCTTTATATTTTCAAGTGACCTTGCGCCCTGATAAGTCCCTTTGTGGCTCCAACTTGGGCCTCCAAAAATGTTTAAAGCCCCAATGAGCCCCGTCAGGCTTTCTTGTTTATCCAGAGCTTGATTCTCTCTTGTGTCTATACTGTAGCGTTTCAAGCTTTGCTGAACCCCTTTGTGCCTTCAAGTGTCGTTTGGAGCCCGGGTAAGCCCCCTTCTGTCTCGAAGGCTCATTTAGAGCCCCATTGAGCCCCATCAGGCCTTCTGGTGATATACAGAACCCTATCCCCCTTGTGTCTACAATCTACATTGTAGCGTTTTAAGCCCTGCTGACCCCCATTGTGTCTTCAGGTGTCATTTGGAGCCCCGTCATGCCTCCTTGTGTTATTCGGATAAGAATCCACTCTTATTATATCTATACTGTAGCATGTCCGGCAAAGAATTGTCCGCGGAAAGAATTGTCCAGCGAAGAATTTTCCAGCAAAGAATTGTCCAGAGTTGAAGCCTCGCTTGAAGCAAATCTTTTAACTAGATGTAGGAACGGTGATTTAAGAAGGAAACTAGAGTCAAAGCAACTATCCTCAATCGGTGGTTTTAATAGGCTTTTTCATGGCCATTCATTTCATACTCATTTTGCACGGAACTGAACGCATGCGCGAGAATTGACAGATAATGTAGTCCAAAAAATCCTGGGTGATACCTGCAGACACCTGGCTGACACTGACACTACTGACAGCAACAGCGATTTGTAGGTGCTTTAGGTCATGTTGAAGGGTGATCCCTGGTTGAGAGTTTGTGCCTCATGGTTGTTCAGGCATGTTCGTGGTTTTCATCAGTTTTTACCTACTTCTCATGTAGCTGTTCGGATATTGTTTTCCCTGAAGTGCTAATATAATTTCACCGTGTTGAACTCAAATGAGCTGAAACTGTTATATGGATGGACATCATGAATGTGGATCACTTTAAACAAAGCGCTACAAAATGGTGCGCCTTTGGAGGTTGCAATAAGTCACATAGCCGGCGTGTGTCTATACCTTTTGTTCCTTTCCGAAAACCGTGTTTATGGGTGAGAACACAAAAGGTGACTGGTGATGAAAATCACCTGAAGAGGTGCAGTTTGTGTGCCGAAAGCAAGTTATGGATTTCTAAATGTCCAAGGGAGAAAATCTCTCGACTGGCCACTACGTGGTCAATTCCTGCACTCCAGCCATCGTTTCAGCTGCGCCACACTGTTTGCTTCCAAACACGAGACGTTTGATAATAATGCGCCCGGAACGTCATTATCGCACAATGCAATAAGCGGCTTTCGTTGAGAAGATGCCATGTTTGGTCGACTTGACTACTTTATCTGTCAATCGTTCCATGGATACTCGATCAGGCTTGCGTATGTAGCCTGATGAAAAGTGCTATTGAGCACCATTTATATACTCTCATTCGTGAATTTTTGACGTAGAACAGTGACGTTCCAGAAAACTTATATAATTTAGAATAAATAATTTGATTGTTCAAAAACTAGTGAGAAGTGGCTAGCTCCGACATCAGAATTGTGTTCTTCGAAGTTAAATCTATTGACTAGTGTCCTTGTTCATAATAAATAAAGAATGTTTGACGTTTCACCTGATACTGTACTGTTACTCCATGGTAATTGTATGGTATGTGGTGAAACTTTTGAGGTTAGGAAAAAAATACTTCTAGTAGAAAAAACTTCGCTCCGACATCGGAATCGTGTGTTATAAGGTAAAATCAATCAAGTAATGCTTTTTCCCCACCAAAAATATCAATTTTTACGTTTCACTGCTTATTGGACAATTACCCACGATTTTTTGCTATCATCGCTGAAACACCCTGTATATTATCCGGTTCACCCTTATTTGCCACACAGCTAGCCATGATATTGTTTTGTTAGGTTAAGCATACTGACGACAGTTTATGAGTTGATTGACAAATTTTGACAACGTCAAATCACAAGATGCCGAAAATTATTCCGCATTAAACAAAAATGCAAGTTCTGCGGCATATCCAGTATATTAAACGTCTGCAACCCAGACATGGCCCAAAACATGGCAGTCAGTGGGACCGCGTTAAGGTGCGTTCAGTCAACTTATTTAGCCGCAAGTTTTAATTTTAGTCGCAAGCGCAGCGACGCCCATTGGCTCTTATAAACCAGCCTTCTGACCAGCCTCCTCACAACAGCCAATAAGCAAAGCAGCGCTCACAGCTAAAATTAAAGCTTGCGACTAAATAAGCTGACTGAACGCACCTTTAGTTTTTGGGATAAGCAGAAACCTACCAGTTCCTTCACTCCCAGCTCAAGTTGGACTTGGAGCCAAGCAATTCACGTTTTGATTCATGGACAGGAAGCTGGTGCCTAAAAACCTAGTCCATACTTGCTTCTTGTCCATCACCTCTATAAAAGCTCATGGTTTTGTTCCCAACTATGCATCCAACGCCTGGTGGTACTGCGAATAACTACAGTGGTATACGCTTTTTTCCGGGCTAGGCTGCCGGCCCGAATTTTCTTCGTCGGTGCGGCGTCATCCACGTGTCATACTGTCAGAGCTGCATAACCTCCACTGCGTGAAACCACCTGTGTGTCTCGGGCGTACCAATGTGACTGAAATTTTTCATAGCTTGCTGTGTGACAAATAAGGGTGAAACGGATAATAACTAACTCACTTGATTCATTGACTGAACATGACATTCCAAGAACTGTTGCCTACTTTGCATCTTCATCCACTACTTGCATCTTCAGTTATTGTCAATTAGTGATGTTGTTCCCTAGTTCACAATTGACAGATTATTGTCCATTTGCGTTTTTGCGATTGGTGACAAAGTGGCCTTCCATGCTTCCTATACGAATAACTCGTATTCAATTTTAATGTAGTTGTGACTGTGAATGTGGAAATCACACTATGCCAATATGCATCAAATGAAAGTGCATATTGCAATCAAAACAGATACGTTGAAAACTCAATTTTTTTTGATATTTTCGATACGGCGTCAGTAAAAGCAAAGCGCATCATTTGTGCATGCGCGAAACAAAATAAAAGTAAATTAAAAATCTACCTCGACCCGCCCGCTAGTGCGGTTCAAAAAAAACCTATTATAACAAACTGGAGCACATGCCTTAACGGAAAATGGCGAATACGGCGAACAATCCCCATCAGTAATAAATCCCATTAAAAATATTTTTTCAATTTAACCATTCCGCTGAATGCAGCGATTAAAAATAATCGCTTGAAAGCATCGAGCTGCTAGCCCGCTATCTCCCTGATTACATGCAGTCTGCAAAAAAAAAATCGGCGTGCGAGTGCGAAATAGCGAAAGCAATGTTGATATAAAGGATTCCAGGACAGAGCAGCCGCTCCGCCAAGGTACTTACTAATAAAGCTTCAAGGGAAACAAAGACGGCTACATCTCACCCCCGCACGTTTACTGCACTTTGGTTCCTGCCTGTCTGGGCTTCGCGAGTATACTTTGCGTGCGATTTTCATTTTCCATGAATTTTTTTCTATTTAGTTTTCCCAGACTTATAGCCGTTTTCTTCTACTCGCAGACGCTCCCAGGTTGAAGATGCCCAGCACAGAAAACAAAGCAGACATTTTTCAATTACAGACGGGGAATTCTCTATGATCTTGAGAATCAAAACGGAAAGCAAGCACAAGCCAATGATAATATACCTTCAGCGGCATCGCTATGGAATTGTGAAACAAAACATTTTCATACACCACACGACAAAAAAGTGTACGAAAAATTGTACAGCAGCCGTTGATAAAGGCAGAGAGTTGTGCTAGGAGTTGGCGGAAACCAGCAGCGCCGGGGCGCTGAACGTCTGAGTTAATTTTAATAAAGACGGATTCGCAACTGAGGACGTCATTAGACGGTGGTGGGTATCTCTTCCCGCGACCTATGTTCATTTTAATTAATGAGGGATGTTTTATTTTCGTCCTATTGGAATAGGTGTACTTTCTTGTGCCTCGGTCTGTACGATGCTAACAAGACAAATAGTAAAAAGCGAAATGCGCTAAATATATTCGACAGCAGCCCCAAACTACTGTTGGAGGCGCGGTCTGAGTCTCTTGATGAATAAAACCGAAACGGGAACTAATGAGGATAATTACGAATAAAACTAGAACCGTAATTAGTATGGCGCGCAAGCGAAGTGCTAAAACACAAAAAAAAGCAACAAAGCACCGAATTAAATCTGACGCGCCTCGCGCACGGAAAGATGCTTTGAGCAGCAATTTTCAGCGATCAAACATCTCTTTGACCAGCATTGATTGTAAATTTAATTAGAAGACAAAAGTGAACCGATATCCGTGCTCAAGACGTAACATTTTCAAAGTGCACTACAAACTCTCCCAAGTGGTGATACTCGAGCTATACGGGTTTAATTATTGCCATGTACATCATGCAAGGCAAGACATTGTTGGCTTTGAAAAAAAAAGCAAGAATTCGGGCAAAACCGCTTTAAAGCTCAAGCTCGAGTAGGACTGACTCCGCTTGCTCACCGCCCAACGTCGGAAATGGAGTAAAAAGTCGGGTAAAAAGTAAAAGACGCATAAAATTAGACGGGGGGGTGCTTGAGCGGTCAATTCGTAGGTTAATACTTGAGACGGTGCTCAGAAATCTACTCTTTCACCCGAATACTTGACGTACAAACTCTTCATCCCCAGATGCAGCACACTTGCAATGTTCCCATGCACTTTCCAGGCGAAGTAGCGAGGCGCGCGCTCTGATAATAATTTTGTTCCAGGCCAAACGGCCGTTTTTATGGAATCCATCATCGATAAACCCGAGTCTGCGACATAAAAAAAGCGCTTCCAAAAAGGAAACACAATCAGATAAATTCACGGGCCTTTTCTGAAATTGCCGTCTCAGCGCATCAGACCAAACAGATTTAGCAAAAGCCGGTCATCCAATTGGCCATAATGGTTTTTAACTTTGGCGTACGTCAGCTGCAATCGCGCAAGAGTTAGTTATTCAAGCTGTATCTCCGAGGATGTATCTTCACTAGACATATTCCATTAATTAATTGTCTCTGTGTTATTAAACCAGCTAGCTATTCAGGTGACAGAACTATGCAAATTCGTGTCACGTGTTGTGTCGTGTCGTGTCGTTTAATGCGATAAGGCAACTGCCATCCATACAGGGTTGGTATACGGGTACCTATCTGTGGTAACTACAAAGTAGTATAAAATAATTTCCCGAATTATTCCGAGAGCCATAAGGAAAAAAGTTTAACTGTTTGATAAGTTGGTTCAATAACTGCTGGAGCGCATTTTTTTAAAGTCGAGCCACTTGCCGAGGCTTCCGTTTTATTTCGAGCAAATAATACATCTCGCCCGCGAGCTTTATCTTTCAGACACCCCGCTCCTTCCTGTAGCTTCGTGCCCCAGAGCTTTTGCCGGTTCCACTTCGGAATAATTTCTTAATTCGATTTCTGTCCACCAAGTCCGCCGAGTTTTGTTTAAATCGTCTCATCGGAAGTTGGTTACATTGCATCTGTTTAAGCAATTACAATTTCTGTATTTGCAATATGAATAGAGTGTGCAGTGTGCTGAAAGATTAGAACACCTTCAACAAAAGATTAGAACGTTCGCATGTTATTAAATACCTTGTTGAAGCCATACTTTGCAATGCGTTTTTATTTATAACTACTATAATTATGTACTTACTTCTGCTGTATTGAAAGCTTCTTGACTTGGTCAGACTGATGCACTAAAACTACCATGTGCCGAAGGAAAATGAAGAGCGCTTCTTCTTTCGCGGTAATGTGGAATACTCATCTGCACTGAAGCTCCTACAACTCAATGTTCATATTACAATCCATGCTCTTGCATTTCTCGCATGTGGTCGGTTCACTATTACTTATTCCTTGATGGTCAGCAGCTTTTCATGCAGAGGTACGCTCTCCCGCTTTGTGTCGTATATATACTGACGATATTTTTGTTTCTTCAATCATCTTCCACCCATCTTCAACTTTTATCATTACTCGGCCTAAAGTTCGCATTATATACTCAGTTGCATTTTCATATATACCCTCCATATTTCGTTGTTCTTCACACCGCTTACACTCAATGTAGACAGGTTCCCAGTTCTCCAAATCTATAGAGACAGGATTGGAAGCATAGCACAGATACGTGACTAGTCAAAATTCGCATCAGGTATAGTCGCTTATTTCAACGTGTTCTTTCTATATATCCATTCTTTGATGTCTGATGGCATGAGACTATGCATCCATGAACTGTTTACTAATGCTCTCCACCTTCCTCTTCATCCCTCGTTCGTTCCAAATCTCGTTGTTTCCTTACAGTTTCGTTTAACCAGAACCGCCGATTCTTTTACTGGCGAATCAAGCAGAGCAGTTTCTGGCCGTGAAATCGTTCTGCAATCTCTGCAAACTACTTAGGCGACCTTTCTTCTGATTCACATCAGCTAGCATTTCTTTAAACCGATAGGGCATCGGTCCACGCACATAAGTTTGCTGATGGTCCTCTCTGGTCTCACGTTTTTTTCTCACTCTTTTCACTTGAAATCTATATCTGTTTGTCTATCTAGGTTTCTCAGTAGAAATTGTACTTCATCTACATGAGGTTCGAGACTAAAGTTATGTACTCAAATGCTTCAAGAATGCTTTGATCATCATGCTCAAAAGGCAGATAAACTTGAATATAAAGTTTCAGCGTATCGACCAATATCGCTTTTCCATCGGTTTCCAAATTTTGGAGAAATTAATACTGCAACGACCAAAGCCACACATGTCGAGTTACCAAATCATCAATCTGTCTTGCGGACTAGGTACTCCACGATAGATTATACATAGGGTCACTTCGATCATTGCCCGAGCTTTTGAAGAAAGCAACTTTTGTGCCACAGCTTATCGGGATGTTTCGTAGATATTCGATCAGATATGGTACAAAAATGAGCTCAACTGCAAATTAGGAAGCTTCTGTCTGGCAACTAATGTAGATTGCTGAAGTCTTACTTGACTGACCGACTGACCAATGTTCCAAGTGGTGCATGGCCAGGCGCTACATTATCGTTTAATCAAATAACTGCAGGAGTACCACAAGGAAGTATCTAAAGGCCGATTTTGTTCACGCTGTTTGCTGTGGACACTACACGTTCACACCAGAGGACTAAAACAGGACTGACCCAAGCAGAAGCACTGACCCAAATTCCACCTAAGACGGTCCTTGTCAACTAGCTAAATAGGTCGACCTATTTCAAAATATATTCCAGATTTGGTCCATAACAATCTTCTCTTGAATACTCGACCATCAGAGATTACATAGCCTTGACAGTCAGGAAGCATCAGTCAGGTTGATTGGCAACCGTTTAACTGAGTCTAATACAGATTTTTTTGGCTTTGGCCAGTCCGGTACCGTTTACATCGCATCTTTGGGGATTGGGTCCAGACTAAATTAATTTCAGTCCACGGCTGCCAAGAGACCTGACCCAAACAACTTGGTCCGTTTACACCACGCGGGCTAAATTTATTTGGGTCAAATTTAGTGCTTAGGTCGCGGACCAAAGCCACGGTGTAAACGTGGCCATTCCAACGAACAACCAGTTTTGTACACGCTGTTGGCTGCAGACATTCCAACGACAAACCAATTTTCTACACGCTGTTGGCTGCAACCATCCCACCGAGCAATCATTCCAGCGACAAATGACACCAAATATCGCAACGTTTACTGATGACACGGCTTTTATGTCAGCGAGTGACTCGCAGGAGGAGGTGACAAAACATCTGTAAGACGCTGTCGATCATCTGGATAGACATAAGACTGGAAGATCAAGATTAATAATTTCGATTCCACTGCGCGCAAGTTTCATCCTCAACGCGGTCTTTCGTTCTCCCAGTACTCATTTTAATCGTTAGACAAAACAATTCGCTTTGATAGTGAATCAACTGGCGAAATTGTTGTTGGTTTTATCTTCTCTGGAAAATTCTCAGGGGCAGTGCTGGGCGAATTTTGTATCATCTTAGTTTTCCAGTGTTTTGATTGGGTCACCGTCAGTTCCACAAAAAAGATGATCAGCGATCAAGGCTGATTGCAGATTAGCTGAACTTTTTTCTGCTGAATGCTAGGCAATTAACCACAACAAATGCCTGAAATCTGTACTAGACCCATCATCTTTTCATTATTGAGGGATAAACCAGCATTTTCATTGATTACTCAGCTACAAAATGACAAACAAAATCGCGAATCAACTAATCTCGTATTATCTTTTTTGTGGAACCCACGGTCAGTATAGTAATCAGTTAAGAGCCTTTTTAAAGCTTAAATCAGCTCTTTACGGGTTATTTTAGTGTCCAACTTCTGTAATTTATTTTCTTGAATATCTGCTCTAGTTTGGACTAATTTAACTGACTAGAATAGAATAGAATAGAATAGAATACAATTTATTTCATTTTCCAAATATGTAGATTATATACAGGCAATAATTTCACAAAAAAACAAAGTTGAAATAAATTTACAAACAACCACAGAAATATTGATATATTTGTGCGTGGTTAAAATGATTAAAATTCACATTTAGAAATACATTATAAACGACAATTTGAAACAGATTCAAAGGAACAGGCTGAAACCGACTTAAAAAGATTGAGAAACCGATAATCAATCATAAAAGTGATAAAACGACCTCAAGCATAAACTGAGCACAACGATATAGCAGAGACTAACAACATGCAGGCAGAATCAGAACGACACATGAGCTCACCCAACCCAAAAATCTAAGGGAAAATCCAAGAGAAGCCAGGACCCCAAGAATTTGTACTCAATACCTTTGACTTTTAACTATTCTTGAGGTCGATCTGTTGATGGATGAGCCCCCTATCACACGAAAGCAAAAAATGTCTACACTTCCTTCTAAATAGGTGGATACCTGATGAAGCTTTAATCCTTTCCGGTAACAAGTTGAACACTTTAGGCGCCAGATATTCACAGCTTCTTTGTCCTATGGTTCTGTTCCTTCTTTGCACCCTCAACAAACCTTTATCCCTTAAGTCATACTGAACTGATTGGCCGACAGTAACATTTGCTCCTTGCGCAGAGTATTGGTAAATAGCTAGATCCTGGAAAAACAGCTGTCTCAAGTCCATAATCATACTTTCTCTGAACAAGTCCTCCGTGGAATACATATATGACTTGTTCATTACTATTTTGATTATTCTTTTCTGCAAAATCTCTAGTCCTTTTAAATGAACATTTAGTACACCTCCCCAGCCTATCAAACCATATCTCAGATGGGACTCTACGAATGAACTGTAAATCATGAGTAATTGCTTTTTGTCCAATATGTCTTTCAGAACTCTGAAGAGGTATACAAAACCCCTGAGTTTATTTCTTATGTACTCGGTATGTTTGTTCCATTTCAAATGACAGTCGATGGTTATCCCCAGATATCTCGCGGTGTCCGCTGATTCGATCCGAAAGCTCTGATTTCTTGTCTTTATATTTAGACACTTATAGTCAGGTTGCCCTGTTCTGTTACAAGAGAAAGCCACATACGACGTTTTCTGAAAATTTATAAAAAGTTGTTCAAAATCAAACCAATCTACAATCCTCACAAAATCCTTTTCAATTATATGTTTCAGATCAATCCAGGAATCACCCTCATAAAATATTGCAGTATCGTCAGCGTAGCTTACAATAGTTCCTCCGCTCCCCACCAGAAACAAGTCGTTTAAATAAATTAGAAATAGAAGCGGGCCCAGAATTGTACCTTGAGGTACGCCACACGTTATTGTCTGGTAGGAGCTGCGTGACTTTGCAATTTTTACGCACTGTTGTCTATCTGACAGGTAGCTCTTGATCAATTCCAGCGGCACACCCCCTATTCCCATGCGCTCCAGTGACTCAGCCAGGTGTCCATGATTTACCGTATCAAAAGCCTTCTCCAGATCGACAAAAATAGCTACACATTTCCTGCCGCTATCTAAAGAGTCATATATTTTAGATGTTAGAACTTTAATTGCATCTCGTGTAGATTTACCCTCTTGGAATCCATACTGCGCTGCCGAGAGGATGTTGAATTTCTTAAGGTACGCGGATAATCTCGTTTTAACAATTTTTTTCAAATATCTTGGCAAAATTTGTGATGAGTGAAATCGGTCTGTAGCTAAGGGCATCCTTCCTATCCCCCCTTTTAAACACAGGCCTAACAACTGAGCACTTGAAGGCCGAGGGACACATGCCATCCTCAAAACATCTATTTATGACGAACGCAAGGGGTTCACACACCAAATGTGCTATCTCTTTCAGACACCCTGTCCCTATTTCGTCTATTCCTGGGGCCTTTCCTTTTTTCAATTGCTGAATGCAGCTCAGCACCTCAGCACTGTCAGTGGGAAACAGAAAGAAAGACCCAGTCGCCCTCGCTCCTCGCGCATTGCAGTCAGGTGCAGGTGTATCATCTTTGATTTTTTTCTGTAGCATATTTTTTACCATGTTTATGTAAGTGTTATTGAAAGTCTCAGCAATCAGTTTATCATTCTTTGTGATATCGCCTTCCTTATTTATATAAATACCAGATATGTCATCCTGCTTTCTTTTGCCATTTCTGTTCCCAACACAATTTACAGTATCCCAGAGAACTTTACTACTTTTCCTATTCTCCTCTATTCTCTTCTTATAATATTCACATTTTGTCTTTTTTATCAATCTACTTAACTGTGCTTTGTACACACTATATTGCGCTTGTAAAGTTAAATTGTTTGGATTGTTTCTGACGTCTAAATATAATTTGTTTTTTCGATTTATTGACTTTATTAGGCCTCCAGTAATCCACTCTATCCTACCTCTTTCCTTCCGCCGAACTCTGATTAATCTTGTGCTCCCTGCAATAGTCCTTTCCACAAATTCTGTGAACTGCCTTGCAGCAGCTTCAACATTGGTCTCCAAATATACTCCTTGCCATGAACAACGGCGAAGGTTGTTCTTTAGAGTAGTATAGTTTATAAACTTGCGGTACTCAACCGTGGTAGCATCACGTTCAGGCCTACCCAAAACTATCTGTAACCCAATTGGAAAATGATCAGTTATATCCTGCTGTACAATGAATGGAACAAGAAAATCAAACAGCTCAGGGTCGCTCTTTATAAAGATGTGATCTATACAACTCTTTGAATTTAATTGCATTCTAGTCTCCCCATTTATCACAGATCTAAAACCGTGCTCTGCCATCAGATTTAGGTATTCGTCCGAAATGTCACACTTCTTTAAAATGTCGATATTTATATCACCAATCACCACATTTATCTTGGATCTCATTATTTTTTCATTTAGGTATCTCTCGAAATTATACACAAAATCCTTAACACTAGTAGAAGGCGATCTATATATACCGAGGACTGTGAAAGACGTATTTAGGTACTGGAATTCCGATCTTATTACCTTCACCCCATCTATCAGGTCAACCCTAGATAAGAAACTTATTCCCTCTCTAATCAACATTATGACACCATCGTTTGCACTTACCTCACCCTCATTGTAAACAATACTATAGCCATTCAATCTGAACATATTTACATCGTGAATCCTCCTGGTTTCACTTAAGACCACACAATCAAACGGCTCCGAGAACCCATCCAAAAACATTTCGAACTCTTCGATGTTTTTATAGACACTTCTGATATTAATGTGTACCATTCTGAAGTTCAAAGAGCCCGAATTCACGTTCAGCACCTGGCTTCCCTCCCAGCTGCTCCCCAAAACCTCAGTAACCACCCGCTCATCATCATGATTCTCCACTATGTAGTCCATGCTAAAACAAAATATCAATAAAATAGCAAAACAAACACAAACAGTCTCAGCCAGTCCCAAATGTGTGTAAACTCAGAGTGCAAGAACAAAACAAAAACAAACAACAATTGTTATCTTTACCAAGTCTATACAAGGCCAAAAAACATACAATATATTACTTCCATCCAAGCATTACAAATCAAACACAATCAAACACATAGGCACTTTATAATATAAAAAGCTCGAAGTTGAGTCAACCTATTCTATTTTCTCAGCCTATTCACCGGGGGGGTTTTCTTTGAATCCTGTGACGACTGAGTTATCAATCTTTTGCGGGTGTTCTGGGCCACAGTCTCACTCGCCGTCTGAGAAACCGCTGCGCTCGTTTTACACTGGCCGATTGGATTTTTCTGTGAAGCTCCCTCTGAGTCGTTGACAGGTTGCCCACTCCGTTCAACGATCGGGTCGTTCGGCTGCTGCACAAGGTCCTCTTTCTTTGACTTTGAGACGTTTGGAGTAGGAGGAGAACTGTTGCTCTTTCCTCTTTCCGCCGGCTCCGATTCCCTCCACTTCAGGTCCTGAACTGAGTATTTCTCACCGTTCACGTGAAGAATGTTTCTTTTTATGAAACACTCAGCTCCGTCCTTGTACTCTGCACGGGCTAGCTTAAGATGCCTTCTAAGGATACTGAAGTCGTCGCGTTCCTTTCTGGTGAGATCTTGATTCAAGTAAATCTTCGTTCCCCTGAGTTGCTGTTTCTTCGAAAGTACTTTTTCCTTGAATAAGTAGGATACAAACTCGATTTTGATTGGCTTACTCCTGGAGTGTTGTAAACAGTAGATGTTATTTATGTCTCTTATGTCGATATTAATCTTGATAAGACGCCTCAGCTCAGATGTAACAAACTCGATGAGTTTTTCGCCCTGCAATTCTGCAGTGTTCAGGCCGTGAAGCAACACACCATTTCGTCGCTGAAACTGTTCTTGCTTCTCGATTTCTTCCCTTAGCACGGCAACTTCTTTTTCCAAATTTTTGATTTTGTTGTTCGAGTCTTCAAGTTTCAGGAGAATTCTAGTTTCTGAGGCCTCGATTGAGTTCCTGATTTTGCCTTCAGAGGTTGCTATAAGGTTTTCGATTTGCTTTATCAAGTCCAGGTTCGATTCATCAGGCATTGTTTCGAAACAAAAACCGTCTCGGACCGGCCACAAAAACACACAAGCCAACGATCACTCACGGATAATGAAGAATTTCTCTGAACTTTCTGCAGCAGGGACGCACACAGGGCCGCAAATAACATTCGCAGTTCGATCACAGGCTTTCACTCAATTTTTCAAAACCACTCACTCACCAGAGCTACCACTCTGAAGATTTCTGGAGGGATTCTATGTATCCCGTGCCGTTATTTTTTTTATTTAGGTCTTTTGGGAAGCTTCATGGGAATGATTGCAACAATGTTTGTTGATAGTCAAAAAAGATTCTATAAACCTGAGAATAGAATAGAATAGAATAGAATAGAATAGAATAATATTTATTGGTGCCTATTACAATATAATAAATTGCTTACACAAGTCAGAAATAATTCAAATAATACAAGTTAATATTACACACACACACACACACACATATTAGGATAATTATGTATATCCATGCATCACACAACAAAAAATTACAGTTTTCTATATACAACTTTACAAAGAGTTACATTTATCCACATTCAAAAACTCCTGAACACTGTAAAAAGCAGATCTCTTTAAGAATTGAACTACTTCTCGCTTAAAGTTTTTCTCGGGAAGAGATCGAACCCTTACCGATAATTTCGCAAATAATTTAAAAGACATATATCGAGGCGCCTTTTGCGACAACGCGAGGCGGCAGAAATTCAACCGTAAGTCGGCCTTATGACGTGTATCGTACCCATGATCCCCCTGACGTGCCATTATGTAATCTTGGTTTTTAAATGCATAGAGCAAGCAACTAAGTATGTATATGGAAGGGAAGGTAAGTATTCCCAGCTTCACAAAAGCACTTTTACATTCCTGTCTGTAGGCAAGACCAGCGACTATCCTCACAGCCCTTCGCTGCAACCGAAAAATCCTATCCACTCCCGAGCCATTTCCCCATGCCACTGTAGCATATGCAACCAATGAGTTGCATAATCCAAAGTAGGCAGTTCTCAACGTCTCTCCCGACACACTGTTTGATAGGTTTCGCAATAGGTATACGTTCTTTGACAGTTTGGCAGCCAAAGTGTCTGTATGGCACTGCCATTGAAGTCCGGAATGCAGTGTGACACCCAGGAACCGCGCAGAGGAGACACAATCCTCATCCTCAAAATTTCTTAAAGAGAAAATCATTGTTTTGGTTTTATTGGTGTTCATACACAATCCGTTAGAGGAAAACCAGTGTAGAGCTTTCGAATGAGCCAGCTCACCATTTTGTTTGGCAAACAATAGGCTCTTGCTTGTTACTGAGATGTTAGTATCATCAGCATAGATAGTAGTTCTAAAATCAGACAAATATGCAGATAAGTCATTGATGAAGATCAAAAACAACAAGGGTCCCAGAATGGATCCCTGGGGCACACCCAGCGACAGCCGCCTCCCACGAGACACCCCCCCACGAAAACGAACAATCTGGTATCTGTTAGATAGATATGATTCTATAAGCTTAAGGCTCATCTTATCAAAGTTGTATCTTTTCAGTTTTTTCAACAAAACAGAGTGATTAACACAATCAAAAGCCTTGGAAAGGTCTAGGAACATTGAGTGTTGAAATTTTCCTTCTTCAAAACAGTCGACAGTGGAGTTTATAAAATCAATTATTGCATCTGCTGTACTGCAATGTTTCCTAAAACCAAATTGGCGTGAATTAAAGATGTTATTAGTCTCAAAATATTGATACACTCTAAGGCTAATTGCCTTTTCCACAACCTTGGAGAAAATTGGAAGCAGAGAAATAGGTCGATAGTTACTAATGTCCCCCCTATCTCCCTGCTTAAAAACTGGTATCACCGACGCGATCTTTAGACAATTTGGAAAGGTGCCCGATTCGAAACATTCGTTAATCAGAGTAGTAAGGGGGCAAACAAAATGCTCGACATTTCTCTTAACAACACACGTACTCAGGCCATATATATCTTTGGTTTTACTATTTTTTAGTCCCCTTATGATGTCCCTAACCTCATTTATGGTTACCGGTTTCAACGAGAATGATACATCCTCCGGGATCGTATTGCGCATCAATGCCAATGGATCGTCACCAATACTGGGAATTTTTCGAATTGTTTCCAGGGGGATCTCCGCGAAGTAGTCGTTGAAATCATCGGGGGAAATATCCGGAAGACGGCCATCGCAATCGTTACCCCTTTTTGCATTAATTAGTTGCCACATAGTTTTCGATTTATTGGCAGACCCATCAATATACTTATCATTAGCACGAATTTTACAGCTCCTGATACATCTACGGTATTCATTTTTGAATTGATTACGAGTAATGCGCAATTCCTCGGTGCCACACACCCTCAAGAGATCATTCAACACCTGCAAGTGGTCACGCATGTCCCTCAGATCCCGACAAAACCATTTTATTTATATGAGGTGAAGGCACCTCGACAGAATTAACGTATGTAACAAAAGTTTTCGGAGAAATTTCGGAGCCGAGTAGCCATGACTAAACAATGAAGTACCAATTCGCCGTTTGGCACAAACAATCTCTGGATATTGTGTTTTCAATTGACAGTTCAAGTTTTGCAAGAAAGTTCTGATGAACAACAAGATTGAGATGCGAAAGAGCATCTATAAGCTAGTTGGACGGGTACCTAAATGTGAAATAGTTACCTTATTAGGGACCAAAATATCTCCAAAACAACAATTTATCGTACGATAAGTGAGTGCGAGGAAAGAATCCCATGTCTTAACTTGCCAAAAAGTGGAAGGCCGAAAGATTTGACTGTAGACAATATCGCCAGGCTGGTAAGAAGAGCAGCAGACCAGGTGGGGAAGTCAATTTGAAGATTAGGACTGCGCTTTCACGTTTCTCACACGACTCTGCATCGGGAATTGCGTATAGTGAAGGCTTATCTTATAGTAAAAGACGGAAATGCCCAAAATACGCGGCAGCTCAACTGCAGAGAATATCTATCTGCTGTCATGTACTAAGGGGCCTGCACTCCACCGAAAAAAGGGTAATTGTTATGAACGACGAAAAATATTTCACCCTTGGGAACAGTGAAATGAAGAGGAACGATGAGTTTCATACCAAGAATGTAGACAACTGTCCAAATGAAGTAAAATTCAAGCCAGAAGCTAAGTTGCGTCGTAGGATCTACCAAAAGATTGATGAAATCGATGTTGCTTCCGTCCAAAGTCTCATGCGACAAGTTAAGACCAAGCTGCGGGCCATCGAAAACAATGGACTTCTATCAATTCCATGACTTACGTTTTTCAATAACTATAGGTGTAATATTGAGATGTTGAAACTATTTTTGAAATTATATCATTCCTGCAATAGGTAAGAGGTCCTCGAAATTTTTACGAAAACTTTTGTTACATACGTTATGTCACAAAGCTTAAGAGATTTTCATGTCAAGTGAATGCCTAATAGTTTTCGTCAACGACAAAGTAACTACCTAATGCTGAGATTGAAAGCAAAGGCCAAAACCTGTTCCTCGGACATTTTGAAACAAGGACTAAATGCAGATTTCATTATCGAAGCCAATATCAAGGCCTAGTCTCCAAGACCAGGACCACAATCAAGATTTGCTGAATTTTGGTCTTAGGATTTAATGAATTTTGGTCTTAGTCTCATCGGACTTGCTATTTAGAAGCTTTCAGAGACAAAGTAGATAGGAGTGTTGTCTGAAGAACTTTTAAAGACAACTTTTCTAGAGGCTGTACGGATGATCTAGATTTCATCTCTCTGGCTGGAAGGCGTCAAATAGCATAACAAATGTAGGCTTTCCCGAGATAGTTTCTCCAACGATTTCGATCGGAAATCGGAAGTTGGATTTCATTTGGACTGGAAAAAAACGATTTTTGCCATAGCTCCTCTGAGCATCTCATCTCATCTTCACAAATTTATAGCACTTTTAGTATTAAGGTACCTAATAATTATTTATTCAAATTGTAGCTTAGTGGTCTGGTGATGTGGAAGCCGAAGGGAAATACGGGGGTGAAATCACACCCTAAAATGTTTTCACAAGCCATCGTCGATGCACCAAAAACAAAGCTCTTCTGAAATAATGATGTGTAAGTGGTAAAAGCCCACTCTTTTTTCGACAGCTCTTGATAAATATTGATATAATTGGTACTGGAATTGGTCGATATATTGTTTGTTGTGCCTTTGACGTTTCTATGCAATTCCAAATAGATTATTAATAGGTCTCCCGCGTGACCTTTGTAGAGAAAGTGGAACTGTGGAGAAGTTCATAAAAAATCACTCGGTTACATATGCAAATGAAGAACGATAATCTGTAAAGAATTACGTTGCAACAGATTATATCTGATTCTGTCCGGATGTTCATTGAACGACTGTTATAGTAACTGTAGGATGTGTAAATAATGTTTTAATCGCAGATCTGAAGAATATTTTCCGCTTAACCTCCAACTTTGTTTCTTGTTGCACAGGATCCCGCCAAGTCGAAAGTTTGAGCTTGCCCTTAACACGTACTGTTTGTTTTCAGGATGGAGAGCGAGGGTATCTGGAGGGCCTGGCGTCACGGTACGCGGACTCATTCAGTACACATTACGGTGATGTTTTGGGACATCTGGAAGATTTGCGTCGAATCGAGTGGGCAGAAATGTCTCCTCGAGAACGGAGTGCCATTACGCCGGGCACTCCACCTGCCAACTACAGTCCTGGCGGCGGTGGAACGCCCGTTTCAGGGGGACATGGGCTCACGTCATCACAATCGCAACCCATTTACGTACCCGGAAAATATTCGGTGAGAACTGCAGAACTCTCTCTGTACCACTTCTCTCTAACCTTCTAGAAGATAGCTGTAATACGGACGGCATCCTTGAGATGTTCCTCCGAGTGTCCTTCAATTAACCTTTATATGCTATAGTCTAACCGACCCCAGCTCTCAAATATATCCCGCTCCTAGCGCCTTATAAACTCAACCGAAGCAATATTGGAGAGTTGTAACATTCAAATCCCCCAACTAATCCGTCAAAACAATAACACGACTAGTGGCTTAGATTAATCTTCCCGACGATTTGACCTAAATATAGCGCGCGCTGTAGCGATACTAGCTATATAGCGTGTTCAGTGTTCACCCTCTGGAGGCTTGCAGCTTTTCTTACTGAACGCTAACAACGCAGTTCCTAAAAACCCAACTGAATTGTATATATCTAAATTTATAATAACATCCCCGCTGCCGTGAGCTTTATGTACGACTTTAACCCTTAGTTAAGGCCCAAACAATTATAACACTCCCGGGAATGTCACTTTTGATTATGTCGGGTGCGTCGAAAAGTGTGGAATTAACACTTCATGCTGTTTTACAACTTCCCCAAAAGTGGATTCGAATTTCGCATATTATACAACATTCGGTCCTAATTTCGGTTTTCGCCATCACCACTTCCATTCATAAGATTAGTCGGGAGTTGTTGAAGATTATTAACCGCAAATTCTATTCCCGCACTCATGCATATTCAAAGTGCTATTTAGACTTAATTAGCTCCTCGAAAATATGTGATCATTATTTAAATGATGAACACCACCATCGCAGAAATTTAGAGTTGTGTAGCATGAGTCTCTCTCGCTCTCTTCCAAAGTTTTGGCACAAGAAATTTCTTGTCTAACAGTGTATACATACATAAAACATAGTTACGTAGAGGTGGAGGTGTAATAAATACATTCTTCTTCATATATACACACAAGCTTGTATTCCACTTTGGCGCAAGGATAATACAATTTAATTTCGTTGCCTTGTTCCAGCCTTCAAGCTGTTTGAGTGATAAAGAAGAGGATGAGATATACGGATTCGGATATGGAGTATTCGGAGCGCAAATGGCCAGACAGCAACAACAGAGGTTAATGGGACCACCAGCTCCTACGAGTCATCAGCCGTTACTGCTGCAACACCAACACAACTATCAAACGTAAGTATACCCATTTTTTTACGTCGTTACCTACCCAACTTCATTTAAGTGTATCCCACCATTACTAATATATCCAGAGAGTTTGTGATTTGATCATTGAGTCAGTTGATAAAGAACACTGTGCATGGGAATAGACGTGGAATCTCAATGTGTCTATTCGCCAACTTTAAAGTACGTTACCACTACCACTAGCTAAATTTCCTCTCTTTAGGACGTGAGGAAGTCGAAAACTTTGTTTGCAGTTGCAATACGTGTAGCACCTACTGTAGAGTTGAGTGAATGTACCTCAGCTCAAATCTCTGGATATTTTCATTCCCATTTGGTTTAAATCATGGGCAAAGCTAAACTACGTGTGGCTTCGTGTGCATGAGAATGCCCAGAAATGAAAACTCCTCCTGTGAGTCTTCCTGGCGTTTTCTGAATACGATTCCTCGCGCTTCGTTCGGGTATATCCAACAAAATGCAGGGTAGGTTCCAGTACTCAATTTCTTAATTCATCAAGAACCGAGGACTTCGTTAACAGGCATGATTCTTCATCACAGAGGAAGCGTGTGAAGACTTTCGACTTTACTTATCACATTTGAAGTAATTTGCTCGCCTAATTTCTATAAATGGCACATCAAAGTTTCTCTAATTGCATCTTAATTGAAATTATAACTATTTGATCCAGTAAGAGTGGCTCTAAATTTAATTAGTCAGATTTTCTCTTCAAGCGACAGGACATAATTACCTGGCGCAAGAACCCCTTAGTGCCTCACGCACAGCACGGGTGCAACAACAGCTATACCTATCTATACCTACCCTAGCAAAAAGTGTGTTAGAATAGAAATGATTGTTTTGTGCGCTAGCTGCTGCTTACCTCGCTGGATGGCATCTCATCTTTATCGAAAATCGTTAGATTCGCCTCCATGTTCACAGACACACATACACACGTTCGCAGAAAACCTCTTTTCGTTTTGTTCCAGGGGTGACACATTTCCCAGCCCGAATTCGTGAAATATCAGTTCTTATTTGCTTTATGATGCAAATCAAGTTTGCCGGCAGCGTGCACACAAACTAACACATAAAACTGTCTGCAGAGACTTTTCTGCGGGCTCGTGCTGCAATCAGACATCACGTATAATAAACTCTGCGACACGTTTTCTGGCGAACAAACACGCTTTTGTGCCTCCGAACCAAAAACTCTTTAATTGACAATGGAGCTGTGAGCGCGCGAGCTTCTGAGGTCTATCAAACTGGGGCAGTAGTTGCGGGGATGGAATCTAGGTGGGTAGATAAAAGGTCTTTCACTCTTATTGGATTTAGATAGAGTCGAAGAACCGAGTACTCTTCGTTGGCATAAGCACATAATACGATCGCTCTTGATGTCCATGGGAGCAGCCGGCGCGACTTTATAAAAACGTCGATATGGACGTCCCAGTTTTATAATTCTTATTTACTACGTCCATTACAGCATATAACGGACGACATAATAATATAAATAAATAACTTGAAGGAAACATAAACGTCACCGACCCAAAGCTGCACGGTTTTATATTCTCATTTTGACGAAATGCGAGCCACATAACGACTCCGATAAAATAAAACGCGATTGACGGTCCTTATTGGGTTGAAGCTCTTCAGAGCTCATTTCGCGCTTATTCCCATTCCGCTCATCGTTACGGGGTGCCTCGTTTTTTCCAAGATGATCCTCAAGCGTTCAACCCATCAACCGACTCTACATTCTTATATTAAAAGAGTTTGTTTATTTCCAGGTGTCTAAGTCCAAGATCTGCCTATTTCTACGAATTCCCGCCTAATGGTGAGTAGAAACTTATTGCAATTATTGCATGATAGTTTTAGAATTGAGAAGATTGCAATATCACTTCAAAACTCAGAAACAGAATTGAAGTTTACCTAATCGCAATCATATTTGCGGGTTCAACGTTACAACATTCAAATTCCCATTGCTGTTTGAGCACCCGAAGATCCAAGTGCAAGTTTAGACGGCTGGAACAATTAAAAGCGGGCTGCTCGCTAGTGTGCATAATCAACAATATCCGCCTCTTCGTTACTATCATCATCGTTCCGAAACTTGCATAAGTTTGCCGGCAACTCCCAAGTATGTGTAACTTCGTTTCCATTGAAATGCACGAGAGAGGTCAGGTTGGAAGCAATTTCCGTGCAGATTGAATTTACCATGTGCATGCAAACACTTTTGGCCACACTGTTTCGTACTGGCGAGACCGCGTTACGGCACTTCCAGGAACAAAATAAAGGTGCATAAGTTCCGTGTTATGGGGGGCGGCCATGCCCGTGTATGTGCAGAAAGTTTAGTTATTAACAGGTGCTCGATTTCCGTGAAGCACTCACTTTATTTCAAAGAAAACTGATGGTAAAAAGAGATGTGATGTCGATATGGTTTATGGCGGCACTTGGGCCGTAAAAAGTCTTCTTGCACTTCAACAGGTTTAATGACTCGACGCGACTTACATATTGATGGGTGAGATATTGGTGGCGGCCATCAATCGCCTTCGAAAATAACTCATTTTTATATTGGGAAACCAACATAAAGTTTGGCTAATAACATAGGTGGGTGATGGAGGATGCATCGAAATGAACTCCATATTTTACGAGGTCGTTGATCACTATCGGGATTTCAAACATCCATTTGACGGCCCTGCGATATGGCATCCCGAAGGCAATGAACTGAAACTAAGTTTTTTCAGAAAACTGTGTCCTGATCCAGTTTTACGGTACAAAAAGCTGATTATCAATAAGCTGACTTTCAATTCACGTTTCTTGTCCATGTTCACACTTATTACATCCTCTACTTCTTACCATTGCATATTGCATTACCTTGAAACATATCCGAATACCTCATTCCAAGTCCTGGACAACGTCAAGAGCTCTTATCGAAGGCCCATAAAGATGTAGAATATATAGGTGCTAGGCCGCGGTGGTCCAGCTGGATTCAATTTATGGACCGTTATGGATCGGAAGTATCGAAAGTCACATTCGGGTGACGATGTTGCGGAACGGAAAGAAGAACTTAGGAAGTCAAGTCAGGCTGCATTGACCCATGGTATAAAGAGGTTTGCATTGACCAAGACGAACCGTTTTCTTGCTGGATCCTCTATGGAATTATACACTACTGTAATCTCCCAACCCACCCCTCTTACAAAAATATAAACCTTCCCCAAAGAAGAAGAATCCCTTTTAAAGTTGAAGAATTGGTTTGGCCAATCTTGTTTGTCTGGTAGTGTTTGTCAAGATTTTCGTTGTTTTGTAGTTACCCGAAGTAGTACAGGTAAGTGAAGACTTGGAAATGAAACGCAGAGACTTCAAAATCAACAAAGAACAATTTTCTTGACAGAGCTGTTGGCCTTCCTTGAGGGAGAACGTATAGACGAGACGAAATGTCGTCTTTGACCTGTCAGGCGTTTCGTCTGTTATAATGCCTGTATGGGACTTGGCTTATTCGAGAAAATTGGATGCACGAACTGTAAAAAGGGTATTACTGTCTGTTGACTTCAAACCTTGAACCATCAGTAATAATTACCAATGCCTACTTTAGAGGAATCACTGTAGCCAGCTCTGGCCCTTGTCATTCTGGAGGAAGCTTCAGGGTGATGATCAGTCCAAAGCAGGACAACTTGACGCCGCCGACTTGACGCCGGCCATCTTGACGCGGGACAACTTGCCGTGGGACAACTTGACGCGGGACAACTTGACGCCAGGACAACTTGACGCGGGACAACTTGACGCCAGGACAACTTGACGCGGGACAACTTGACGCCAGAACAACTTGACGCCAGAACAACTTGATGCTAGGAGTTATTTTGATTTCGGGACTCTTATTAGGCCAGTTTGTGTCTTTTTGTCCCACAATTGGCCCCCTTGTGTTTTCCTGTGGTTTTTCGGAACTAGCAAGCCCCTTATGCCTACTCGTGTCTTTGTTTTTGAGTCCCAACGACCTCAGTTGTGTCTTGCTGTATAACTCGAAGTCACAGCCCCATGTGTCTTTATGTGTCATTTCAAGCCCTGATGAGCCCGCTATTTATGTCTTCGTGTTGTTTTTGAAACTGTACTGAAGCCACATTGTTTTTCCATAGTGTTTTTAGAAACCCTGATAACCCTCTCGATGACCTTCTTGTGTTTTCATGTGAAGCTCTGAATTCTATCGGGCCCCTTGTATCTCCGTGTGCTTTGGAACCCTGCCGGCCCCCATTCTCTCTTGCTGGGTCAATCTGGGCCGTGTGTCTATGGTGACGCTTCCAGCCTCGCAATGAGCTCCATGTTGTCTTCTTTATGTCTTGTAATCTTAGCGGCCCGCGTTGTGTCTTGCTATATCTTTATCAGAGACCCAACGGACCCCCTTTGTCTGTATTTGTTGTTTGAAAACCCAAGAATCCCTCTCGTGTCTTCATGTTGTGGTGTTGTGTGATGCCTTGATCAACTTCCTTGTATCTCCTTATGTTTCTAGTCCTACATGGCGCCCCGTCGGGTGCCCCTATTATGTCTTGCTTTGTCAATCGGAGCTGAATAGGCCTTTTTGTGTCTATGTGTCATTTCGATGATGAGCCCCCTCATGTTTTCTGTAGTTTTCGGAAATAACAAGCCCCCTCATGCTCACTTTGCTCATGTTTTGGAGCTCTAGCGACCCATTATACCTTGCTGTGTCAATCGCAGCCCCCCTTCTGTCTTTATGTACCGTATTGTGCCCCGATGACCTCCTTGTATTTTCTTGGCAGTTCCGGAACACCATCGAGCCCCTTTGTATATTTTTTCTTATGGAGCCTTACCGGTCCCTATTGTGTCCTTTTGTGTCGTTTTGAGCCCGCAATGAATCCTTCAATGTTTTCATGAGGTTTTTGAAAGTCCAAGCGAGCCCGCTCTTGTGTTTTGGAGTTCTAGAGGCCCTCATTGTGTTCTGCTGTGTAATTCGGAGCCCCAGTAAAAACTCTTGTGTCTTTATGTGTCTAGACGGCCTCGTGGCGCAGGTGGTTGAGTGGCTGCCTGCGGCCATGAAGGCTCTGGGTTCAATTCCCGGTAATGTCTGGCTGTTTGTGTTGTCCAATTTGCAATTTTTCTGAATGGAATAGCTGTATTACACTACACAATTTTTTGTACAATCTGTCAGTTGAACAATCAAGTTCATTGTTTTTTGACACTATTTTGGCAGATTGTACAAGAAATTGTGTAGTGTAATACAGCTATAACAGTGTTTAATAATAAAATGGCAAAACTTCTATGGCCAGTGAAGGCCGAGAAGGAGGAAAACATTTATTATTTATTTTATTTTATGTGTCGTTTCGACTCCCGATGAGTCCCTTATTGTCATTTTCTTCGAATGTTTCTCTACTCTGTTCTTACAAAATCCCTGGCGCAAATCGTCCGGCGTCAAGTTGGTCGAAGGAGGACAGCTTGATGCCAGCCATCCTGACGCCAGGACAACCTAACGCGTGGACAATATGATGTGTCGCTTCAAGCCTTGATGATCCCCCTTGCCCTTATTGTGTCTTTATGTTGCTTTTGGAACTCTAGCGAGCCACAATCAATCTCCTCAGATTGAGTTCTTCTTTGTCAATCGCAGCCCCGAGGAGCCCCCCTGTCTTTTTGTGTCGTTTCGAGCCCCGATGAATCCTCGTGTGTTCACTTGAGGTGCTCGGAGTTCTAAAGAGCCCCCTTATGTCTTCCTATGTTTTGGAGCTCAAGTGGTTCCCATTTTGTTTTTCTGTGTTGACTCGGAATTCCAGTGGATCCTTCTGTGTATTTATATGTCGTTTTGAGCCCTGATGAGCCCCCTTGCGTGTTCTTGATGCTTTCGGAATCGTAGTATCTACCCTTTATGTCTTCATATGGCGTTGTAAGCACCCTTATTCAGAGCCCAATTGGGCTCTTTTGTTTTAAGCTCCTCATGATTTTTCGCCCCTTCAGAATTTCAGTACGCCCCTTTGTGCCTTTGATTGTAATAAGCCCTACTGGCCCCCTTATTTCTTCAATGTAGATTGAAGCCCTGCTGAGTCCTCTTACATTTTTCCGTCGCTTTCGAAGCTTTAGTAGACAGCTTGGTGCCTTCGTCTAACATTTGGAGCCCTGTCAGGCGCCCCCATGTGTTTTAACCTCAAGTACCGTTAGTCGCCCTGATAGTGAGTCTCCTTATGTTTTTTCACGTGTTTAGAATTCGCGTGAGCCCCTTTCGCCTTCTTGTGTAATCCAAAGCACTACTGAGCCCCCTTGTGCCTTCAATGTCTTTTGAAGTCCTGATGAGCCCCCTTGCAATTTTTCGTATCTTCGGGAGTTTTCAAGCAATCGAAAGCACACTTGTGTTTTTGTCTGGTATTCGAAGCCCTACTTGGCCCGCTTGTGTCCTCATATGCCCAAGAAGCCAAATTTTGCTTTATTGTGTTGTTCATAGCCCCATTGGACATTGTGTCTCCACTGATGGTGTTTGAATTCCCCTGCTGAGCCCCCTTGCATTTTTCCCATTTAGATTTAGTAAGCACTCTTGTCCCTTCGTTTGGTATTCTAAGGTCTATCGGGCCCCCTTGCATTTTCCCCTGGCTTTCGTAACTTTAGTAAGCACCTTTGTGCCTTCATGCGTGATACTCGGGGTCCTATAACTGCAACTGGTGTTGAGTTGTTCCGACGTTAAGTCGGGTAGCTTCTACTTCAAAATTCCTGGCGTCAAGCTGTCCGGCGTCAAGTTGTCCCGGCGTCAAGTCGGCCGCTTTAAGATTCCTGGCGTCAAGTTGTCCCGCGTCAAGTTGTCATGTATTCAAGTTGAATCAACTCTTGTATGCTCAAACTTCCCTGAACAGCTAGGGTTCATGGGCATTCCTGGAGGTGATGCTGGACACTAAACACCTTGACCTTGAGACCCATCAGGTAAACTTCCAAGATGTTGCTCGGGAGGGTTGGGAGGAAGAATCCGCTTGGCACCATTGTGGCCAGAAGTGGTTTCGTTGGGCTCTGGATTCCAGGGAAGGGCATATAACTATCAATTCCTGCACCTTCCAATTTTCTCGATCGTAATCTGTGTTTTGTTTCACTAACAGAGAAAGTAGATTAAAATTGTGAGTAAAGCGGCATCCACATAAAGGTATTTGTACTGCGAGGGAACTGCGCAGGCCATAAGCCAATCTTACTGTTACGTATTTCGCGTTTAGGTTCGTTTATAATCGAGGCGATCGTTTCGAAACACACACTGTTTCTTACTGCGTACTACAATAAATACACGCCAACAATGATTATTGCTTGGGAATATCGCCGGTTACCACTCGCTTTTGATCCGCTTTCTATCGCTGTAAATTCAATACTACTGCGTAACCCGATCTGTGGTGCTTATACAGGTGGTCCAACAAAAACAGAACAGAGGGGTTTTCGAGCATTTCACCTCATTTTTTTGAAAAAAGCTCGGACAGGTCGATTTTGATATTGAGGGGGACGTCTGAAACATACATTGGCGAATTTCTGTCTTTAGCCCCCCCACCCCCACCCACTCCAACTTCGAAGTTTCGAATGACACCACTTGCCTTGCGATACATCAAATTGATGAGAATTAAATTCTCTTCCTAAAATAATATTTCTATAATTTTCGACCCCACCCCTTTTCTTCCTAAAATTGTCTGAGTTTCCAATGTAATATTCTTGACCTTTTAATTCTCTCCAATACAGTCAACGTCATCCTGCACAGCATCGAGGGAGTAGATTTTCTGTGTAGAAAGTGCCATCCAAATTAACCCCTTCACTCCCCCACCCCAACTTCAAAATCTAAAATGACACTACCTACTTTGTAATACATCAAACTAAAGGAAATTGAACTCTCTTCCTGAATAAAATATTTTTAGAATTTTCAAAAAGCCCCCTTTTCCCCTAAAATGCTCCAAATGTTAGGAGGAGAGGTTGAAAATTTGAAAAAAATTGTTTTCAGAAAGAGAAATCGATTCTCTTCAATTCGATATATCACAAAGTAGGTGGTGTCCGCTTAATTTTCAAGTTGGGGTGGGGGAGAGGGAAGGGATGAATTTGGGTAGCACTTTTCTCCACCGAAATTTTTCTCCTTAGATGCTATTTAGGATGACGCTGATTAAATTGTAGAGAATATAAAATGGGAGAGTCAGAGAAATTATGGAAGATGGGGAGTGAAGTCAAAATTTTTGTAAATAATTGTCTTTAGAGAGAGAATTTGATTCTCTTTGATTTGATGTATCGCAAAGTAGATGATGTCATTTGAAATTCTGAAGTTGAGGTGGGTAGGGGTGAGGGGGCTGAAGATAGAAATTTGCCAATGTATGTTTCAGATGTCCCCCTCGATATAAAAATCGACCTGTCTGAGCTTTTTCCAAAAAAATTAGGTGAAATACCCTAGAACCACTCTGTTCTGTTTTCGTTGGGCCACCCTGTAAATACTTCCGACTAGTGTTTTCGAATCTTTGATCGGCCCTCCAGCAAATTTCACAATGACTCTTCAATACCGGGCCGGCATACGGTTTCCAGGCGACTCCCGAAAAATCCCACACCTTTCGTGTGCAATTCCAACGTGCAGTGAATCCGGCACCTCCGCCAAATGGACAGATGTGTCTTACTCGCATGTTGAAGTCGCCACGTAAACTTCAACGGTCCAAACCTTCGTGTATTTTCTGGAATGCACTAGAGCGTCGCACTTGTACACTGCGATCTTATGCGAACACTACTTGAACTTGCCGCTCGTAACATCACCAAGAATTATTAGTTTCTACATGGGCCCTGAATTTTTTCACGAAAGGCACTATCATAGTTATTTGTAGTTTGAACTTGTTACTCGTGAAATATTGTACAATAGGTTTCAGACAATGACTGTGAGCATATTCTATGGATGGAAAATATGAAGCTTTGCAGGATTCAACAAAGTCTTCTGTTAGTTCAAAAATCCCAATACTCAATAATATGAGAATGATTATTAGATATGCTGCAAACGTTCAAAAAAAAAAAATCAAACCCCCAAACAACGATTGCAATTGGAGCATTAGCACCCCAGTCATATTCAAAATTCGAAATTGGGGTATTTGTGCACCGGCATTCGATTAATGGTGCCCATTGACATCGCGCGGTTCAAGAGCACGCTTCCATCATCACGTAGCATTTTCCGGTGTGAAAATGTGGTCGGCCCGATATTTTCCGTTTTTCATGAGCCAGAACGAGAATAAAAACCAACGATTCACGAACGTTATGATTATGATATCTATCACGAGCAGGTATATAACACACAACACGACCCGACGTCGACGTGGCAATATCGTGGCGAAAATATCCAAGGAAGCACGCATTATTAAAAGAGATGATCAAGATAAATTCGCACGCCATCATTGTTGTAATACCTACTTGTGTGTATCATTCCAGTTTTATTTATTCAACTTTTTAGTTTTATTATTTACCGTTCAACTTAGTATTTACAAAATGTACGGGACATGTTCCCTGCTGGCGGAAGCGATACTGAAGTGCACAAGATCTCCGTAACCGATTAGACGTCATGGAAAAGAAGCTGAACTTGGCTTTAACTCGATCTTTGTAATTTATTTGTGATAGGGCCGTTATTGATCGCTCTTCTTGTTCACGGCAGCTGCTCGAAATTACCTACTACTTAAATCAAGATCGCCTAAAACAACACAAAAGAAAACTTTTTATTGCCGCCGTTCGCGAATTAGGTTTTTTCCGTATTCCTATACCTGAGCTTTCTTTGTAAAGGAGTTCTATCAAGGAGGTGTATTTTGCTGGATTTGTTAGTAGAGCTGGGATATACCTCATCCGGCACTTAGGCATCTTGTACCATCTCCCAAATCTTGAGGAGCTAGTGAACCTACAGTTTCACGTGGACTCTGCGCTACGAGGCAAAATTTTCTGGCTGGCTTCCCCATTGCCAGTTCTGTGAGAAATTCGCACTCAGATTCTAAATGTGCCCCCGCATCAGTCAGTTGCCCGCAACACCTGCACCTCTGCGGGGTCCCCGCCAGCATTTGCATCTTACTGGTCCGCTGTCCATCCAGATTCCGGCCACGCACGGCGTTGCTTGACTAGAAAATACCCTGCAATTAGGCGTTGTTCGATCAGCCTCTTGTTCCACCTAGAGCTAGAAAGAAAACCCACAGCTATTTAGTCTCTAGGACTATATCATACCACCCGAATTCAGTAAGGTTCAGAAAGTTATAGAAAATCTGTTCATGGATTTGAAATCGCCGTAACGTCAACACTGCAATTTTCAACACGGGCGCAATCATGGTAATCAGAGCTATTAAATGTGCGTCAAAATTAAATTGTCCCTCTAGTGAAGTTGCCTCGACTCATGTGTAGTCAAGGTTATTACCACATTACCATAAAATCCACGCTGCAAGTCATTTTCCTGCGAACACCGGCATGATAAAAATGACTTAACGTAGAGAGCTTCCATAAAATAAGAACACGGCTATGCAATTATGTCTTCGAGCACCATCGGTTTAATGGAAAATAGAAACATTATGGTCAATCATTGATTCTTCATGGTGAATAATTCCTGGCTTGGCAGGAGACATTAAAAGTAATTTGATCTGCCTTTCAATTATTTTAGGATTTTTGCGACATCATTATTTGTTCAGAAGTGCCAGCGTCGTAAATGAACCATTTTCAAGTTCCGCCCTTTTCTGATGATCAAATTGGAAAGTTCTGATTTGATTCAATAATGCACCAGATGACGTCGTCGACGCCGGGCAATCCAAACAATAGAGTTCGCCCTCCCGTGGCCGATTTATCCACCGGCGCCACTTTTTGTTTTTGGCTTAGCTGCAAGTTCCAAATAAAATCGCGCGGCGAGTGTGTGTTGTAGTCTTTTACTGTTTTAAACGAAAATCGAAATACCAACATCAATTTTTATCTTGTTATCAGAAACTGTTTCGTGTTTAACTTTCACGTGGTGTAGTACCTTGGGCCGCGACTCACTTTAGCAATTGAATAGAAGTTGTGTACCTTCTGTCGTACAAAACAAATCTTGGAACAAATTAACGGGAGTTCGAGCTTGCCACCGCTGATAGCGTTGTTTTTCTATTTCGATTTTGTTCCAGTATAGCGAATCGGAAAACACATGCATATTTCATCAGCAAGCATCAAGCAATTTCCATATTATGCCGTCGTTTCTCCTGTAAGTTTTCCCATATTCAGTTTTTTGCAACGCGTTACTGTCCATCCATAACATAAAATGGCTGACGTGGAGCTTTTTCGATGGGTTGAAAATTAGATTGAACCGCACGGGTTACTGTCCGCGAATCCCAGAAAAACATTCTGGATCCTGCATTATAGGTATCACCAACGCTATAACCGCCACAATGTATCGCAGACACTCCTGAGCCTGTTTAGTCCTGCATATGTGATCGCATTACCCGAAACCGTTCACAAACCTAATTTAATTGTGGATTTACTAGCCCAAACGTGTCGTCTCAAATCACTGTACAATTATTACGCTTTGACCGATGCGATCTCACGTGGCCTTTTCTGATCCAGAAAAGTAAAAAGTAGTCAGACACTGCTGCAGTCGTCGTACTTTTCGAGGAAAAAGCGAAAAACAGCAAAAAGTGACGGGTTTGTTTAAATTGCTGTGCGGCTGGTTATGTGCACGAATTTCCAGCTCTGAAACCCAGCTGAAAGCTCTCGCATCGGGCCGACAGATGACACATGGGAAATAAGTGATTTCTGGCTGCGGGTTGCAGTGTCTTTCGTATTTTACGTGGAGCTATCGTGTTTCTTCTGCGTTTCCATCAGGTCTCTGACATTTTAGTTGGTATGGTGAAATGTTTTGTTGCACTGCAAATAACATTTTGCGGGTAATGATGCATGGAAACGGCAAATTCGTTTGATTACTTTGCTATCTGGCAAACATTTCCTGAAATGCAGCTTTTAATGCAGCAGCATATATGATTCCGCAAATATACGTCGTCGCAGCTGAGGTGTGATGATGAAGCCTGCACTGGATTTACAGCTTTGTTATGGCGAAAATTTCAGTATACTCGTTTACTTGAATTATTTCCGTCATGTGTTACTGACAACTTCTTTAGTTCTTTAAAGTACTATATATTCAAAGTTCAAACTGACGTCTTTGTTGAAGTCCAACTTCGGATGTTTTGAATGAAATTATCAAGGTTTGAACCTCGCCAAAGCCTTATTCCGTCAATACGCTCGATTAGTGTGACGTGTAGGTTGGTGTAGGTCAGGGCACCGTTGCCATGGCTATACATGGATACCACCTCCCGAAGTATTATGTAAGGTCACCGAAACACCCTCTATAAACCGCGCTTGAGAAGGTTATTGTAGCCTTCGCACGTATCTCCCTCGCCGCTATGCGGCTCGGGATTTAAGCGAGCTCACGCTATGATAGCTTACTTCTCAACCTTGGTATACAGGGTGATTCATGAGTGACCTTACATAGGCCAATGGGAGATAGAGGACTTCAAGGCGAGTCAGGATCTACAGAAGAAATTTGGTTTTCTTCATTGGTTACGAAGATACAGGGTGTTTTGTGTGTTCTGTGTGAAACTTTGATAAGCGATATTTCCGAGGATATTTCTGAAACAGCTGGAGATATTTTGTTGAAATTTACCAATGATATTTCACTGTTGAAACTTATCCAGAAGCCATACCAGGTAAGTCAAAATCCAGGGCTGGGCTGGGCTCGGTCAAAAATACATTTTCTGACCGCTTTTCTAAGAGTCTAATTTTGTGTTTCACTCTCGAATTTGTCATTAAAAAAAAAAAAGGTCGGCTCTGGAATTTTTCTTCTAACCAAGCCCTTCTATTCAACAGAGACAAGCCAAGAAATGAATTTGAATGAATTCAATCAAACAATGAGTCGATTATGTCCGGTTGAAAATGGAAACTTACTCACAGATTTTACTTTTTATTTCATTGTCGAACCGGTTTAGGTGTGCCATCTAAATTGAAGAATGATTCTTGAAGCATTTTTTCTTAGCTTTTCAAATCCGATAAAAAAGTTTTTCAGAAAAGCGGTCAAAAAATGTATTTTTTGATCAAATAACAAAGGGACACATTTTTTCTAACCCGGCCCTGGATTTTGACTCACCTGGTATGGCTTCTGGATGAGTTCCAAAAGAGAAATATCACTGGTAAATTTCAACAAAATATCTCCAGCCGTTTCAGAAATATCGCTTATCAAAGTGGATCCTGACTATCGCCTTGAAGTCCTCTATCTCCCATTAGTCTATGTAAGGTCACTCATGAATCACCCTGTATAATATACTATTTTCATATCTTCCAGAATCTCCAAGCAAATTACACACAGTAGATAATAAAAACCGGCAACAGAGGGGAATATATCTGATTTTTTCTCATTTTTCTTTTTTAGAGTCTGATCAAGACTCTTGATCTTGACAGCTCTACTCTTGTCTTGTCTAAAAATTTTGAGACAAGAGTTTCTAGAATCTAGAGGTCTTGTCTAAGTCTTGACGCCTTTTCAAGACAAGAGTCTAGAAATTCTAACTCTACAGGGTGTTAGCGCGGTACACATAAAGACGGCAGCCTTCCGATGAAGGCTGCATTAAAACAATAACTCTTGGATTAGGAAAGCAGCAAGCGACAGTCAGAAATAAAATTCACAACAACAATCAAAAACTTTAATGCAAAACAAAGAAAAAAAAACACAAACAGACAGAATTACAAAACAATAAAAAAAAACAATGTGAATTAAATGAAATGAAAAATCCGAGTGGTTCTGATCGGGGGCAGATTCGCTGGCGCCGAGTGGCGTCGGGATCTTATTCGGTGGCGGCGTCGTCCTGGCGGAGTCCGAAGGCGGCGTCGTGGTGGATGGCCGTTCTGGTGGTGGATTTCCTGGTGAAATGCACGAGTGCCCGTGTTCGTCACCAAAATGGCGGACGAACGACTCGATCCCGTCCGAAACTGGAGCTTTGTGTGCGGCTGGCTGATCCAAGCCGCTCCCCGGTGAAAGCGGTGAAAACTGCCGCTTTCTGGACTTGGAGATGCTGCAGAGCTCCTCCAGGAGTCACTATCGGACGCGATGGGCCTTGGATGGGCTTCTGGTCGAGTACGAATGTACGCCGATGGCACGACAAGATGGCCGCGAGAACGATGACCAAAAAAAGAGACGGCGTGGCTTCCCGCTCGACGTACGGAGATCAACGCCGCTTCGAACGAAGCGGCAAAGGCACGAGCGGAAAGAAAGCCGAAGAATGCCGAAGACGGCCGAAGAAAGTGCTGGAGCTCGTTTACGCTTGCGCCTGACAGCCAAGTGCCAGGCACACCGAACAGGGGGTGAGGGGTGAGGACTTGGACGACACAGGGATATTTTGGGTTGCATACCCTCAGTGCACACGAATGCAGTGTTCAATGAACGGGGCCGAGACACAGGGTGTTTCCAAAACGCTAATACAAACTTCTATGGGAGATTCCCTATCAAAAATGGACCAGGAAAAAATATTCCTTTGATGTCCCAAAATGCTCCGTTGAAAAGTTACAGGCTGCTCAAGTTGACTTTTTGAAACTGATTTTTTGACATAAGTTTTGAACCGTTCAACCGATTTTGTTCAAGTTTGCAACAAAATCAAGTCTCTATCGAATAATAGTAACGTGTTGGAAAAAAAGTTCAGGGGTGTAAATGATAAGGGGTGTCCTCATTTTTACCCCCCTATTTTTCCACCGCTTGCTATTTTTCCAAATTGTTTGAATTTTTAGATTTCACGTTCAATTTAGAGAAAAAAGTTACTTTTGCAAAATTTTGATTCGAGGCTTCGTTTTCGAGATATCTGGGTTTGAAACTTTGGAAAACATCTCGAAATTGCCACTTTCAAAGGCCTAAAAATTAGAATCCAAAAAACTCACGATTTCTCAGCAGAAATAGCTTCTCTAGAATTTCTAAGTTGATGAACCACTGTTTTTTCTGAGAAACGAGAAGTTTTCAGGAAAAAAAAAAGGGCTCAGCATTGAAAGTGGTGATTTCGAGATGTTTTCCAAAGTTTCAAACCCAAATATGAAGCCTCTAATCAAAATTTTGCAAGAGTAACTTTTTTTCAAAGTTAGACGTAAAATCCAAAAATGAGAACAATTCGAGAAAATAGCTAGGGGGGTGAAGAATAGGGGGGGAAATATGACAACACCCCCCATTATCTACGCCCCTGATTTTTTTTTCTAAACACGTTGCTATTACTCGATATAGACCTATTCTGGTTGACTTTATTCCAAATTCAAACAAAATTAATTAAACGGTTCAAAACTTATGTCAAAAAATCGATTTTGAAGATTCAACTTCAACACCCTGTAACTTCTCAACGGAGCATTTCAGGAAATCAAAGCTATATTTTTTGCTGGCCCATTTTGATGGGGAATCTTTTCTAGAAGTTTGTATCACCATTTTGGAAACACCCTGTAGACGGCAACACTAATTGGTACCACCGGAAAGAATTTTTCAAGGTTTTTTCAATGATGTATCACAAGTGGAAAGTCGCCATTTGAAAAAAAATTGTGGAGGGGAGGCTCAGACACGGAGTGGGGGTGAGTCACTGACTCCACTATTAGGGTTCCCGAAACGAAAACGATTTTGGGCGATTTTCGATATCTGCTTTTGTTTCAGACTTACAGGTAATTATAAGTTTTGAATTTGACACCCTGTATACAAGTAGTCTCGCATATCCACGGTTTTAAAGAGGCTGATGCTATAGAAATACTGTTCACTTGATACGTCAAATAGTGACAGACTTGTACCTTATAAGGAAAAACAAAGACGCAAATAATGTGCCTCCTCAGGCCATAGCGGACCCAGCAATTTCAATGAAAAAGGCTCTCCGACTACCACAACACCGACCATTAGACCAGAACAACACAGACACGTGCTTCGTTCTTGTTGGGGGCTCGTCAGTGCGTAGGCGTCAAAGTCCGACCATCCGGTGAAGTAGCAGTCAAAGACGTCTGTAATGGGAAACTCTTAATACGTGAGTCTCCCAAGTGGTGCCATCTATCAAAGGCATTCCGGGATGCCATAATCCAAATCAAAGCGTCCGGCAGGCAAGGAATATAATACAAGGTTTTACGTAAAGCCACACCGTCACCAGGAGCATTAATGGTGAAAGTGCTGGAAGTTTTTTTGTATACTCACAATGACAAACTGATCAGTCAATTGACGGATCTTTGGTGTGGGATCCTCCATCTTGACTCGTCTATGGTGAATATGTAATAGACACTTCACTCATGAATTCACTTTCCAGTGAGAGGTGTGAGTGACTAAGGTTCATCAAGTCATGCCATTTGAGTTGCGGGTACTCTGCTTTAACTCCATATTGCCAACTTCAAGTGAAGCTTTTGATATTATTGTTACGAATTTGTGTTGGGTAGTTTTATAATAGAGAGATGAATGCTTGAATACATATTAATTGCTGCGTACTACTAAATACGCTTCGCTGATGTGCACATTGTAGCTATGAAATTAAATCCGGCTCACTCGACTCATTTCGTTATATACTCAAGTGTTATCTTCTGGAACATTCCACGCGTCCTCTGGTATATTCCAGCATTGATCGCCAGTACATTCACCGCGGCTCTAGAAACGTCCATCAGTTCCGCGTATACTTTGGCAAGCTCTGGAAGCATCGCACCTTTGCCAATGGGCAATGGGGTACTTGCCAATGAACCAGATTTGACTGGAAATACTTTTAATCATCAACAAGAGTAATAAATAGTATAAATATATCCATTAGTTGTAAAATTATTTTTTTCGATGTTTTTTAAAGGGCTGGTAACAGTAGGGAAACTTCAGTGAAATTCTTATGTCTGTATTTTTCAAATATTGTGATGCCACTCCCAACAGTTTTTTCAGTTTTCAACCCAACAGTGCTGTTTGTTTAGTTTTTTGTATATTTGTGACATCACAAATATATTTTCAAAACAGGCACTACGGCCGCAATTTTGGAAATTTGGGAAGAAGAAGAAAAATACGGGTACAATATTTTCACCCATACTAAAGATTAAGCCAATAAAAAAAAAATCGGCAAGTACCCCATTGTGCAGATGTGTCCTACTCGCACGTTTTGATCTCCAGCTTTCTCAAACTTTACGGAACCGCACCGTTTCCAATATACCTATACACCTCCATGTTTATTCGTGGACTTAGTGAAATCGCTCGAGGGCCTCGCAGCTCGTAACATCATGGTACAAGCTTCGATGCAGCTACTTCCGACCATTTCCTTGCTGATCCTATACTGGCCATAAGTTGAAGTTGCATCTTGACTGACCTTCTAGTTCCCACAGATTAAAAAAAAATCGGAGTCTCTATACTTTGATCGGTGTAGCTAAAAAGTATGTGATTAACATAACATCATTCATATAGCCATCTACTACACACACATACTATAATGATCCTGTATCTGTACAACATTCATGAATCATGTATTCGTGTTATACACAAAATGTCATGTTAAAAAATAGACAACACGCGGTTTTACATGCGGTCATATTTAGCGTAATGTTATACTGACACCACCTAAATAATAAATTGTCTGCTTTCTACCACACAATGTCATTATTTTTAATAGTAATTTGTATCAGCAATTTCCCATCTAATGCAATTTATTTTTACATGTTAATCAAAACTGCATGCAAGTTTTTCCGATGTTGAAAATTTTCTGAAAACCGTTGTGCTCTACTGAGTTAATCACGGAATATTATTATGCAACCGTGCTGTCAACTGCTTTCCAAAGCCAAAGCAATTTGGAACCGACATACAAAAGTGTTAACACTAATTTGTATAAATGGTGGTTTCGGTTTGGTCTCCAATACCGCAACCTATTAGTGTCAAGAGCCGTGATACAAGTCTTGTCTAAAGAGACTTATTTTATTGATCGTACGCCAGTTAGCAGACACGCTTGAATTCTGTAACCGTCACTCTTCTGTCGCCGCAATCATTGAAAGTTGAAACAGCTGAAACCTCCAAGATTAGAACAACAAGACAATGCTCCTGATAAATCTCTATGCTGTGGTCTTATGAAAATAAGCGCTTTTCCGAGGAAATCTTGTTGTTTGAACTTTGCCGTGACATGCTCAAACGGTTAAGCAGATCAGCTTATAATGTGCTCGCTTTAAATAGAAAGAAAAAACGAACTGTTCGTTGAACTCAAATTAATTATTCGACTTTAATTAAAAATAAATATTTCACGACTGGTGAAAAGTGCAGCAGTGCTCGAGAGCAAACAGGTGAAATCAGTGGAGCTTTAGATTGGCTTCTATTGTCTCTGCACGTCGTGCTATTGCACCGGCGAAATGGCCCTGTAATGTCTAGTTGGCGGAGGAATTAAATCGAGAATTAAATTTTTTAGTGAAACAACCTGTCCTGCTCTCCTACATCACGTTTAATTAAACGTTGACTATTTGAATGTAGTCTGCATTAGTTTAGACGTGTAGTTTTCATGTTTGCTTTTACTCGAGTTGTAAAATTATACGCATCTATACGTTATACTCTCTGAGTACACTCTGGATGTTGACGTGGACTAATGATGACAAACCTTCGTGATTATATGTAGTAGTTTTAAGCTGAAACTCGGCAAAGTTACAAGAGAATTAGTAGGTAGATGAAAGCTTCTTAACACAGGTCGATTTTTCTTGATCATGGGATGGTGAGTTAATGCAACCCTTGCTAGGGGCCGTGCGTATATGCGTAAGCTAAACTAGTATGTGGCGTTGTAAATATTTCATTATTTTGTATAAAACTCCTCCTTTGACGTATAAGCAAGCCATAACTCGTAACCTGTACGTCATCCATGCATAATTCATCTGCAATACCCCGAGAGCTGCAGAGAGACGCGCCTATTTCGTACCGGAGTACGAGCAGAAACCGCCCCCGGTCCTAAAATTTGCTGAATCTATTACTGCGCGGGAAAACTGGAAAAGAAAAGGTATATCGAAAGTGAGATTGCACGTTGGTGAAATTGAAAGGAACATACAGTGAGGACTCGAGGAGCAGAAGAGAGATACGTATGCAAATTAGAGAATATCAGAAGTGGCATGCCCCTACACCGAGATTATCTCTGGCAGACTCCAATTTTAATGGGTACGTGATGAAATTTATCGAAAATTTTATCTTTGACGTGAAAAGACAAACGCTGCGGCTTGTGCTATGGAACCCCCCATATCGAGAACGTGCTCATTTTTACAAGCGTTTCTAGGGAAAACAATTCCGTACTCGCTTGGAATAATTAACTATACTGAGCACATCACCACCACCACGTGTTTTAAATCGCGTAACGCGTAGCTGAGCCAGAGGGTCTCGAGTTCTCGACGCAGACTTTACCTGTGGGGCGCTGAGCAGCCCGGCGAAGGATCACTTCCAATCACTGTAAAATTAGACAGACAGCCTATGTATTTCGGGTGCTTTGAGTAAATGTAAATCAAGAAAATCGCCCGGTCCTGATGGGTTTGCTTTTGAGTTTTTTAAAGGTTTACCGCAGAATTGGTTACTTTATTTACAGAGCATGTTCAACGCGGTGCTGTCATCCGAGGTATTACCAAGACAATGGAGTAATATATCCATTGTGATGTTGCACAAAAAGGGACCCGTAGATGATCCTCTCAATTACAGGGGTATTGCATTAACCAACTGCTGCACTAAGATCTTCACTCAGATTCTTCTAGAGAGGCTAGTCGCGTGGACTGACATGACTGGAGTCATTCCTGAATGTCAGTCAGGATTCAGAGAGGGACGCGGATGCCTGGATGGCGTATTTGTTTTGAATTCGCTGATTCAGATTCAGCTGAGGCTAAAGAGAAGACGAGTCTATGCGGCATTTATTGATTTTAAAAGAGCTTTTGACTCTCTAGACCATTCAATTTTGTGGCACAAATTGTACAGTCTGGGTCTGAGTGCCAAGATCATCCGGATTTTGAAAAAACTGTATGATTGTGCTACTATGCGTGTCAGGGTTGGCGGTGAATACACAAGAAGTTTTGGTGTAACGTCCGGCGTTCTACAGGGAGAGACTTTGAGCCCACTTCTGTTTTCTCTCTTCATTTCGGATATGGAAGGATTCTTCCGGGAGTCGGGTGTTACGGGTTTGAACATCAACAACTATACCGATATTGTACTGCTGCTGTATGCCGATGATTTGGTCATCCTGGGTGATTCGCCTGCTGATATCAACCGCAAACTCCGAGTTCTCCAGTCTTACTGTCGGAACAATCGATTGACAGTCAATGTTGAAAAGTGTAGCGTCCTTTGTTTTGGTAGAGGTTGTTCTGGGTGGGACAGGGGTTTAACATTTCTTTATGGTGAGCAGAAAATAAAAACGGCAAACAGCTATACTTACCTGGGAATCCAGTTTTGCTCCTCCTCGGTATTCCTACAAGCGTCCAAGGCTGCAGTGACAAAAGCTAAAACGGCCACTGGGGGGGTGATGTCTTTGATGTCTCGAGCTAAGGTTGACTGCTGGGATTCGCGTATCCGGTTATATCAAGCAATAGTTATAAGCTCCATCTCACATTGCATAGCGGTTTATGGTCTAAGATATGTAGAACTCATAGAAAGGATACAAGTTCATTTTTTCAAAAGGCTACTCTCATTGGCTGGAAACACGCCTGATTATATTGTGCGTCTGGAAATGGGACTACCCAGATTGTCCTTGTACATTTTGGAGATGGCGCTCAACTGGATAGAAAGAATTCTCAGAATGAATAACAGACGCTTTCCGAGATTATGCTTTGATAGGTTGGCCGCGATTGAATCGGGTGAGTCAAGGTACAACTGGGCTTCGCAAGTCAAAGAGTACTTTGTTGGGGCGGGTCATGGACAGTCGTGGTTGAATTTGGAAAGCGGAAGTTTTGACTTGTGCAGGGGTGACATCCTCTCATTCTATAGAGATAAGTACCTAAGGGAAGACATTGAGAGGGCTCGGTCCTCCAGCTTTTCGGGTCGGTTTGTCACTTTTAACTTTGACGGAAATCCCAAAGATTATCTGCGGTTGAGGTTGCCCATTCACTACACTAGACTGATCGCTCAAATGAGACTTGCTAGCGACAAATACATAAAGCTATCGTTCAAGGGCACATGTTACAGAATAGCTGCTGATGAGATATGCTCCATTTGCAATCTCAACCAAAATGAAGATCTGAATCATTTTTTGTTCAAATGTCCTCTCTACTCCAACATAAGATCTGCATACATATCTAAAAATCTTAGTAACACCGATGATTTGTTTGTATTTTTAGATGAAAATGTGCGGGGTAAAGTAATGAAAGATATTTGTAATTTTGTTATGAATGCACTAAGGATCCGAGCTTTTTGTAGGAACGAATGACATTGATACACTTGGTCATATATTTAATTGTGTTTCCATATTTTATTATCTATGTTTTATGTCTTGCTTTTGTTTTTTTGTCATAAATTTGTTAAAAGTTTGAAAGACAATAAATTATTTGTAAACTATACTGAGCACATCACCACCACCACGTGTTTTAAATCGCGTAACGCGTAGCTGAGCCAGAGGGTCTCGAGTTCTCGACGCAGACTTTACCTGTGGGGCGCTGAGCAGCCCGGCGAAGGATCACTTCCAATCACTGTAAAATTAGACAGACAGCCTATGTAAACGCCAATAACTTTCCGCGCGCCCTCCGGAGAACCCCCCGCGTTGTTGTGTCGTCCTTATCGGCATGCCATCGTCCCGCGCCCGTCCCAATTCATATAATAATTAAACAGGGCATTAAAGGATCGTGATTTAAGATAACATCTCCATTGAAATTCTATTTGCATAGGTGTACTACACCGCATAAACGCGTATAATTAAACCAATCACAGGTGGACTAAGCAATCAACGCCGCGCACACACGTCCGCTTGAGTAAACACAACTCTATATCCTCTTGTCTCTGTTTCTCTCCGCAACATATAATTTGCTCCGTCAAAGTTGCCCATTTGAATTAAACATGTTATCAACGGCGATCGGGTTAAATGAATTTGTATTAATCCACTATGATTATTCATGAATGCCATCAGCGAAGCGCGATTCAGGGATGATTGCTTGCAAACGTATACCTCGGTACTCTCCGAACAGGGAACAGGTACGAGCAAAAAAATATTGTAAACGACGACACTGGAATATCCCAAGAATTAATTCTTGATCATCGAGTTGAAAACGTACCTGCCCGAAGAGTTATTACGTTTAAAGCGAGGTTTACAGTGATTCATCTTACACGTTTGGTATGTACAGTGTCGTGCAGAACTATTCGCTGTGCTATGCGAAATAGTTATTTAACCACTTCATCATGGATTCTCGCTTTTATCCAGTGAGAAATGCCAGAATGCAGGTATTGTGGTGTGTACTGGAGGGGTCCAAACGGTAATGATACCTATGGCTGAACTCGCAATGCGAAATGAATGTTTTGCTTTATTATGTTGTCATAAATTATTGTCAAAAACATGGTACTATTACATATAACTAGCTTCCACCGGCCCGGACAGAGCCCGGTCCTAAGTGAAACCGTCGTAGTGAACGTCACCCATCCAACGAAACGACTGATGGTGAACGGGTAGCCATATGGCGGTATGCAAGATGATGGCTTTTTTCATCTGCCTCTTCATAAAGCAAGATTTTGGTCACAAAATGCTTCTCAATCCCTCCCTCTCCATCTCCATCATCTATTCTTATTGACATAGAGTTCAACCGGAAATAAGCCTCCAACAAAAATGAATCTGTTCACGGGCTCTTGACAATAATTACCCACATGCACTTGCATCTTTCTATCTATTTGACTGTTTTTGGCGCAAATTTTAGAAAGCAAGGCAAAATGCACTCTCCTAGCCTGCGATCGGTTCTCCCAGAAATCACGCCACAACGTAGAAAATCGGTCGATGACCTTATATTGTCAATCCGCGCCATTGTGTTGTTGAAATTCGCATTTGCTAACTGGTCGCCAGTTCTTGGGCCAGATTTTGGTCGCAAGGTGATGCTACTCGCATCTTTGACAGCAGTGTTGTTGCGTGAAGTGAAATCCGTTCACAGGCTCTTGGCATGAATCACCTAAATGCACTTGCACTTTCCTACCTATCTGAGTGTTCTCGAAGCAAGCAAACTTGAGTAATCAAGGCTAAATGTACTTTCGTAGACTGCGATCAGTTTTCCAGAAATTACGCCATAACGTGGAAAATCGGCCCAAAGATCTTGTATTGACAGACCCACACGGTTTTGCTGTTGAAATTTGAGCTTACTAATTGATGACCAGTTCTTGGGCCAGATTTTGATCACATCTTTATTGGCAGCAGTGTTGTTTGATAGAAATTTATTTTCCCTGAACGGTCCGGGGTCTCTGATTTGAGATTGACTTTTGGGGTACCTATGTTTTCCGTCTATTGAACATGCTTGTGATTCAAAATCGCACATTATCTCTCTTGAATTTCCCGCTTTATCAATCGCACTCAGAGAACTCCGGACAATTCGTGCTGTTTTAAAACCGTTTGTCTTCTTTGTTGAATCGTCAGATATGTCCAAAGATCTCTGGTCGGCAAGAAGGGGTGGCATGGTGGTGGCACTGTGGCGATGTCTTTAATTGACTATTTTTTGCATCCGGATCTTCTTGTGCTTTCGTTTTACTCAAATTAGACCTGAAAGTGTCAACAATACTGCTATACTGGTCACTGTCTGCAGGTATCGTTCGATTGTCAAAGTGCCGGTCGCGAATCGTAACCAATACTACCATTACCGACATACAGGTGATTCATCCTTCACGGATTTCACGTTTTATTCGAAAGTCTTTCATGGTAGATCAACAAAATTTCCAGGATATGCTTTACCAATCACGTTCTTTCGGAAAATTAGAACATTTCAAAAGGTGATTTAAAAGACAGGAAAAAATATAAACTTATCGTAGGTAATTTTTTCTACATTTTGAATAACGCGGTATTTGTTTGAAATGGCAGAAATGATGTACCAGCAAAGCTCATCTTGAAAATTTAACTGACCCATGTTGACAGACTTTCAAATAAAACTGAAGTTTCCGGAGAATGGTCTATGGAGAATGAATCACCACGCGTATTCTCGTCTTTTGTCTCAGATCATCCAATTTTCGAAATTGACTTCGTTATTCACGATCTTTCAGATAATGAGTCTTCTTTGAATACAGAATGTTTCAAACGGCGAGAAAAATATTTGTTCATATTTCATCTGAAATTATTTCTTGTGCTTTCGAATCACCCTGTATTTGCAACGACTCTATTTTCTGAAAAAACGTGACTGTTGAAGCATATCCTGGAAATTTGGTTGATCTACCTTGGAATGCTTCCAAATAAAACGTGAAATCCGTGGAGGATGGTTCACGCTGTACAAATAACAGAGACATAAACTGCTGGACGATATCGTAAAAATGGTTCGACTTTGAAGACCAGGAACTTTGACGAATGCGACTTCCATTTTGTTTGTTGTGTTGATTAGCCCAATGTTTTGTAACCTATCCTGTTCGAGTGAATGTTGAGAAACTCCCTGTGAAATTTCTACAGGGTAATACGTAGAATACTGCAAAATTGCACCGAATTCATCGTACCCCCATTTGTCAAAAAAAGTTATCTTAAGGCCGCTCTATGAAATTACGCAACGCAGCCGCAGCCGCAACGCAGGTTTCTGATTGGCTCGCAAGCCTTTCGCGTCGTTGCGATGGCTTTGCGAATACCTTGCGAGCCAATCAGAAACGTTGCGATCTGCGTTGCGGTTGCGTTGCGAATTTTCATAGAGCGGGCATTATGTATTCCAATACAAAAATCATGAAGTGTGGTGTCTTATCCCGAAACGGTTTTGGAATTTCCCAGATTGTAAGTCTAACATTGAAGATACAAATTTTTATGTTGAATGTTACAGATTTGCCTTGTTGGCACGCAAGATTAAGTCATTTTTGATAAATGGATGTTGGTATTGAGCAAGATTGTTCGTACAACAGTGCAGGACAATTTCACTTTCAACACAACTTGAATATTTGGTGTGGAGCCAAGCAGGGGGCACTTTTTTGAATGGTTGTCACTGCCTGTTTTTTGTACGTTGAATTTAGTCAAAATTTCATCAAAATTCCAGATGTGGAACATGTTCTATCTGCAAGTTCAAGCCCCTGAACAAGGTAACGATGTAAAACTACAGTTTACGAGTGAAGTAAAGCCCCCCTGTATGATATACTTGTGCTTGTGCTATGCGTGAGTTAGCACAACATTCTGCAACATTCAACATAAAAATTTATATCTTTGATGTTAGACTTCCCATCTGAGTAATTCCAAAACCGCTTCGAGACAAGACATTCTACTTTATGATTTTTGTGTTAAAATGATGAAAAAATATTTTTTTGAAAAATGGGGGTACGATGAAGTCGTTGCAATTTTGCACCATTTTACGTATCACCCTGTAAAAAATTCACAAGAAGTTTCTCAACATGAACTATTACAGGATGGGTTACGGAAAGATTAAGCTAGTTAACGCAATAAACAAAATGAAAATCGCAATCGGCAATTGGGAGATATTGGCCTTCAAAGTCGGACCATTTTTCCGATACCGACAACTTCGTTGTCCAGCAGTTTATATTGTTACGAAGCTCGCGAACCATCCGGGCTCTTTCCAGAAAAATGTAGATTTCCGCGTTGCATTCGGGAAGCATCGAGAGACTGCAGCGGTAGGTCACGACACGTCGAGACTTCTGGTGGAGGTGCCGTAGAAGGTACGCGTATGTTCTCGACGCAGATACCAAAAAAATCCTTGTGTGCTGGAAACACCAACGATCAAACAGGAAGCATCCAGAACCTTCGATGCCACTATAAGAGAGAAACTCGACCTGGCATCGAGAGAGTTTGAATCGAGCGACCGTGGCGTTAACATCCCAAGCGACATTGTAAATTTCTAAGCGATTATTATAATTCTGTACGCTATTTATATTTTCAATCAAAACTATCTATCGTGTGATCAATTGAATTCCTAATTCAGGCAGGCTGTGGCCTGGTCAAGATCAGGGATGCGAAGCCGCATTTCTTGGTTGCAAAGATCGCGATATGATGTGCCCGTTAGTGGACATTTTCGAGTTATACGTAGCGAAAATACGGAAATATGAATTTCCTTGAAGTGACAATGCTTTCGATAAAGGACATCGTTGTTACTGGTTGGTGGCTCTTCGCTAATGGAAAATGATGCGAATGCGCAGCACGCAGCAGTACTGAAGAGAATGGAATGAAAATGCCCACTGCTCAGAAGTCTCATCTTGTCATGCTCATCACTAAATAGTGAGTACTGTACCCATTCCAGCTTATACCATTGTACTTATACTTAAGCAGCAAGCAGGTATGAAGAAGCAGATACATACAGGAAATGGACAAGTCTCATGCTGAGAAAATCTTCCAACTCACGGGCGTGTTTCACCTTGTGCAGTCCAGCTCCATAAATGAATCTCCATCTGCAGAAATTCTCTTGATCTCACTGGGGTCACTGGGCAGTGGGCATTTTCATTCAATTTTCCTTAGTAGTGCCGCGCTTCTGCATCATTCTGTTCGGTGGCCGTTGCTAACTCAACAGCGAAGAGCCACCAACCAATAGACACTGCGTTCCTTATCAACCGCAGCGGATTTTCATTCTGAAAAAACTCAGTTTTCTTTTTTTCTGCTACGTAATCTCGATCATTTTCACTTACGCATACAACATGTCGCAATAACAGTGACAACTGTTACATTACACATAGCACACATCAGACAGCTAGGTGCCCAAGACGTTAGCATCAAGTTAGCATTCTACCATTCGTACCAACACAACACATTTCTTCTATACCTAACTCTTTTGCGCAAATTCATTTTCTTGTACCTACGACCTGCTATCATCAAGCCTGGAAAGCCGGTATTTATCATGTATAATTGCGGTCGTATGCGTTGGGAGCAAGAACTAGAACTAGAAGCATTGTATCATAAATGATTGACCGCAGCTTGATCTTGGTCGTTGGTTGAAATTCTTAACGGCCTTTCTGAACCACTCCTTATCAAAATAGCATATTAAAATACAAGTTTTATAAGACATCGTATCGTCACACGCATTTTGAAGCACGCGGAGCGAAGCGACGAGTGATTTAATTGACGAGTGTGACAATAGGTCTTATAAAACGTGTGTTATACAACAGGTGTCCCGGAATTAGTGTTACAAAACTCACAGGGAGATAGAAAATTAAAAAAAAATGGGACTTTTGTTGATAAACATACCCTCTCAAACGTATAATAACGGAGATACAGGCCTTCAAAGTTGTTTCGAAAAAACAAATTTTTTTTTATACTTTTTTAACCGTTCAGCCAATTTCATTCAAATTCGAACTAAAGTTCATCAACACAGGTCTTTATTGAACAGTGATAACGAATCTCATCAGACATTTTTAGGGGCGAAGATAATAGGGGGTACCCTTTCCTCCCTATTTTCAACTTCCCTAAATATTTTTTGAAACGGTTTCAATTTAAAGAAAAAAGTTACTCATCCAAAATTTTGATTAGGGGCTTCATTTTCAAGATATTTGGGTTTAAAACATTAGAAAACATCACGAAATCGCCACTTTCCAGGGCCCAAATTGTTTTTTTTTCTGAATTTCTGAAAAACTCCATGTTTATCAGCGAAAATGATGGTTTATCAACTCAAAACACCCAGAAAACTCATTCCAGTTGACGAATCATGAGTTTTCTTGAATTTTAATTTTTAGGCCCAGGAAAGTGGCGATTTCGAGATGTTTTGCAATGTTTAAATCTCAAATATCTCAAAAATAAGCCTCTGATCAAAATTTTGCAGAAGTAGTTTTTTTCTAAGAATTGAACGTAAAATTCAAAAACTGAAACACAATTTCCAAAAATATTTGGAGAGGTCAAAAATAGGGGGAAAAGGAGGAGGACATCCCCTTTTATCTTCGCCCCTAAAAATGATTGATCAAATGCGTTATCATAGTTCAATAGAGACCTGTTTCAGTAAACTTAATTTCAAATTTGACTAAAATCGGTTGAACTGTTCAAAAGTTATGCAAAAAAAACTGTTTTTAAAAAACAACTTTGAAGGCCTGTATCTCCGTTATTATACGTTTGGGTGGGTATGTTTATTGACAAAAGTCCCCTTATTTTTCAATTTCCTATCTCCCTGCGAGTTTTGTAACACTAATTCCGGGACAGCCTGTATACAATGTTCTCTATTTTGCAACTACTCCATGCTTTTTTCAATAAAAAATTGTAAAATATGTGCCTCTGCAAACAGAATTGCTGGGAATTGCTCTTGATGGTGAAAGCACAGTTTATCATCAGAAATGAGCCGTTTTTTTCTGAGTAAACCCCTTCTGCGAAGTGATGTCACCTAAGCTGTCTCTTCTGTCAGTGAGTGTTGTTATGTCGATGTCATGCCCGCTGATATTGCCAACATTTGGGGGTAAAAAAATGCGTATCCAAATGGAGCTTCTTACGATACGCAAATGACGTCATTTGCATATCGTAATGACTCTCTTATAGTCGCAAAATGGGAAAAATAGCTTTTCTCAGCCCACTGCCTCTGGATAGCCTTCACTACACACTTGCTAACTTTTAGCTTGACATTCAATCGTATACCATCATAGTACTGGCACTGACAGAAATGTTTACTTACATAGCTCAAATTTTATTGTACTACTTAATTTTGAAACCAATAATACTTAACTGAAGTGAGATACGAAGATTTCAACAGCTAATAACAGACAATTATTGAAGGCCCGACCCTACTTTACTGCCACCCGACTAATCTGATGTTATATCGTTTTTGCAAGAACGAAAACCATCAAGCTGGACCGCTTGTTTCCGGTCATCATTTACGTGGCGCACTTGTCAACCCCTTCCGGCCTTCCGCCGTCTCTTTGTTGATCCCAACTTTGTTCTTTGTTTATATAGGCAAGAAGCCCTCTTTCTATTAATTAGCAGCGAGCGTTTGTGAATATAAAGTCAATTGATGGAGACCCTACATTACACCTTCTATAGGATAACGCTAGTGGCTATACTGTCCTCTGGGCTATACGCCATTGTGTAGGCGAAAAGTAACTCTCCCTTACTGTCTCTATTTTCCATAGAAAAGTCACGGGATTAATTGAGACGAGTGCAATACAGATGGCCCGTGTCGCGGCTTCACTTTGAAAACCATCAATCCGCTTCTCCACAGATACCTCTGGCAGATATATCGTTTAATTTTGAATCCTACAAGGCCTAATCTCTTATCGGGTCCCCTCTCTGCTTTGGTGCGCGGCTACAACATAAGCCACTTATTTATTTTGGGCTTCGCATTCACCTGTACGTGTCAATGGGCTGTCGTTTTAAATCCACGTTATCAGCAAACTGATAGGGGTTCCTGCAGTCCGTAAATCAGCGTCTCTTCTCTTGATGGTCCCTCGGCCAGCTCAAATCCGATTTGTCAAGGCGTGATCATCGCGGACCCGTCCGCACTATATGACGCCATCATTTCCCGTTCCAAATTGAAACATTGACCGTGTTCAAAGTAGATTGTCGTTTTATAGAAGCCACACGTTGCGCCATGGTCTTCGTGGCTTGGTTTGGTGGGATTTACGTCTTTTCTCCACCGTGCAACTTTATGGCGTGTATACCTACATGCGAAGCTTTGAACGGGTAGAAATAGGAACTCCTTTGTATGAACAAAATGTGGATACCTATGTCTCATTTATGCTAGCATTGCTAGTGCATATGAAACTGATACGGCGACAAAGTGCACTAACAGGCGATTAAAGCTGGTTGGTTCAGTATCCGGTAAACGTGCATCACTTTGCTCGGAACATAATATACATCTACCTCATTAATGGTATGATGGTGAAGCGCACTTCCTTCTCCTCGGGTGATAAAGACCGATGCTAAACAAAAAGATTACCATTATTAAAAAAGTTTTTCGCCCAGTTAAAAGTTCGCGCGGGGCGAACTTTCTCCCTAATTATATCGGCGATCGTCGAAGCAATATTCATTTTATCAGGCAATTTCCTTTTTAATTAGCGATAATTGGTCAGAAACTCGAAATTTATAACTTTAATTCAATTTCAGATCAGAATTACACCAACACCGGCAAGAAGAAAACGACCTTTTCGAGATTCCTCCGCGGTCTCAAGACGTCTCATCGCAAAGAAAAACACGGCGCGAGCTCTCCAAGGCACGGCCGGGCGGCCACTCGAGGAGTTCCGCAGAGGGTGAGTTTTTCCATTATTTCTAAAAATTCTCTTTGTTGCCGCTGGATGTTTTTCATTAAGCTAATAGGTTTAGATTAAGGATTAAGCGAATCAATATGAAGCCGTATAACAATTTGACTGGATAGAAGGTGAGTATATAGAAAAAGAGGAATAAAAGTTGATTACTTATCGGATCATCGAACCTTTAATACATTTAGATATAGTTTTAACCAACTTGAAGGCGATAGCATAATTGAAATTGGCCCTCGCGCAGGAAAGTTGCACGAGACAAGCTATCTATCATTCCTCACCTGGGGTGTCATTTTCAATTTGGGGCAGTTTAAATGGCGTGGCGATGACCAGAAATACTCAACGCCGGTTCGGTTAATTAGCTGACGCTCTGAAATTACTAGATGCATTGATAATTCAGTCTATGGATTGTCACGCTTGATTATTAATTCGTCCCGCAAAATTGTAATTATACATCGATGTTTATGTAATTCGATTTTGTTTGCACTGGATATGTGTGCTGCTAGGTGGTTGTGATAAATATGTATTTATGGAAAACGCATTGAAATTTATACTGTTCGCTGCATGTGATCGACTCGAAATGAAATCGTCATGCAAAATACCGCGTCTACTCGTATAACCTCTATATACCTACGTCGCATAGACAATTTTGTGCTTTTCTGAATTTCCACATATGAAAAGTAGGTTTAAAGGCTGAATGTCCAGTAACTGCTCATGCACGTTGTGAGGCTCCATAACGAGCATGACAATAGGCAATAACTTTTTATTTCAACTGCATCCTAAAATGTGTGACGACAGGTTCGTGTTTCGTTCATTGTTACACTTTGTTAAGCGCTTGTGCGTCCTCTGTGAGTACGGGTTGGACCCAAAAACAATGTAAACTGATTAGGCCGTATGAATAATGAAAAGCGAAGCCATTTGGTCATTTCCTGTTCGGAAATTTCGTATATATAATTTTCACTAAATAACTGAAAAGTTTTCTCCCGCACATACGAGCGAGAACCGAAAGAGGATTTATTGGAGAGCTCGCAAGCGCATTGTCTACCCGTTCCACTTCGTAATTAGCAGGGCATATTTCCATGACTAAGAGGCAGGAGTGATGACACTACAATATAAATAGCTATGGGCATGCTGCAGTCATTACCTGCCTACTCTTCCATGTCAAAGGGAATTTTATTGATTGTCTCTTGCTCCTCTAATTATTCTAACTTGCACTTTCTCAGAAAATATAGTCTTGTCATCATCTCTTATGGAGTTCATCATTAATCCCCGGCTCAGCTCCCACAAGACATGTTTGCAGCTTCACTACTTGTAATGTCTTTACTTTTGTTCGTCGTTGTCTGCCCGTTACGTTTCTGCTTCACAGTTCAGTAAGCCCAGTATTTATTCCTAGACTACTGCCGCTCATATTTCCGTGATTTATCGAAGTCGTGGTTCGAATTCCAGAGACCTAGAGAGGGAGACAGTGTGCGGGAGTACAAAATGGAGGCGTTTTCCGTTTTCAAAGCAACCACCTCGAGCGCATTTTAATTAATAAATGCGCGACTTGGGCGTATTAATTTTAATTTTACGCCAAATTTAATTTTCTCCCGCCTCTCTTTACTGTCCTGTCATCACTCAGTAAATGTATCTACCTCATGCCCTCATACTCACCCATAATAACAAAAGGATAATCCTTGTGCTATCTACCTTTGATATCATATGCTTTTCCCTATACCGTCCAGGTAAGGTTGCCGAAGCTATATAACACTCTGTAGAAAATTGGGTATTTGGATCTAATTTAATATACGAGTGCCTTGATAACCGTTATTCCGCTCTTACTTTAGATGACCATGTAAATCCGGGAAAGGGAATTCAGCTTCTCAACTGGTTTATAATTTGCCCTACAGTATTGTTAAGGATTGCGGATTCGCCTCTTCCGATTTTCAAAAGCTCTATCATGCTGATTTCAAACTGCACTTTAAAAATGTATCGCTCACTTGTAATTATTGAGGGGGGCATAGCGTATGATACACCGCTCCAATCGCGTGATAACTTGACTGCAGCAACCCTCAGCGCAGCTAGAAGTTGGATGAGAGACCGCCGGTAGGTAGTGCCAGTGGGCGAGGCACGGGCGGGTCTCATCTAATTCTAAGCCGGCTGAAACTTCTCCGGTGATCTTAGGCAAAACCTACGAGTATCACTTGCCTGCAACTGGCAGTATGGCAACGCGTAGAAAAAAAAACCGACAGCGCAGTCTGGGAGGCTGACGAAGTCAGGAACGTACCGGTGCAGGGCGTGGATGTGTCGGAATTCTGCACCTGCGTTTGGGGAAGGTCAAAGACGGAATCCAGGTCAGCTGTGCGCTTGTCGGCCCCAGTGGTTGGATGGACCAGTCATCAAACATCCGGTACCACATTGTGGCTCAGTGAGTCTGGTTGATCGGGTTGGGTGACAGTGAGCCCAATTGTGAGGCCCGCGTGTATGTTCTATCAACTCATCCCGATAAATCCAGAATCCAGACTTGTAATTATTCTGTTAGAATCATCGCCAGTGTGCCTTTTGCTAGTCCTCTGATCGCACTTATCGCTAACAGAGCTAGACAGTAACTCACAATTTCGTCGCGCCGCTGCTGCTGGTTATATAGAAGCTTGATGTTTTGGAGACTTCAACGATCCGTTCGGAACGGTTTTCTCGGAGCTCCTCCGCCATTAGTGATATACCTTACACTCCTGAAGTCAAAAAACTTAAATTTTGGGCTGTAACGATATTTTTCACCATTAAATGCCCTAAAACCGTCATTTTTTTATTTTTCCAAAAAATGTCAACCATATTCCCAAGAATACGCACAATTTGTGAGCGGGACTAATCCATAACACAATTGTGACATGTAATTAAAGTACTTGACACTTGAAATGGCCCACCCAAATAATTTAGTGGAGATCCAAGTGGTATAACTCCTCAAGAAAGAGGTCTAGTTCAAAAAAATGGATTTCTATGGAAAGCTGAATTTTTACACTTTCAAATTCTATACATGAGTAGTGAGTAGTGAGGGCCCCCGAATCAACTCTCATTACTTAAGGATCTAATTACAGAAGAGGTAATTACGACGACGGTAATTAGACCGGTCCTACCGCTCTACAGTACACTCTTTAGGGTACGACGACGTGTGCTATAGAGACGTGATATGGGTGAGGATCCTGAAACCGAGCTCATTAATTATTGAGGTAATTACGGGAGAGGTAATAACGCCGCGAGAGTATGTGCACACCAGTTTTACCGGTGCGAGCTTGAACCCGCGGTTTACCTGGACCATCGCTTTCCTCCTCCTCCTCTCCATGCCTACCGCTGCAGGTGCAAGCAGAGGCAGTGGTAGGTGAGCGTGCCAACACGCTTTCTCAGTCGAACCTTCGTCGTTTCCATTTGTTCTGCGGTTGAAGGAGCGAGATGGAGCGTACGGGTCGCGTTCCCTCCTCGTGTACATAGCTCCACCGATGCAAGCCTCTAGAGACAGTGGCAGGTGCCTGTGCCAACGTGTCTTCTCAGTCGAACCTCCTCCGACACCGTTTGCGCTATGTTGGTAAGAGCGAGATGAAGCGCTGCCATCCTCTTAACACAGCTCGACCAAGCGCACAGCGGGAGGTCTTCTCCTCTCGCGCTCAGTTTTACCTGCTCCGCATGGCACAAAACCGCCGGAACGTGTTTTATGGCTGCTTCCAATCGAGCATGTGAAGGACTCGCAAAGGTAGGTCCTTCGCAACGCAGGTCCTGATGCTCGGAGGTCCTTGCACATATTGGGGGCATGAGCGCTGCATGTGAGAGAGAGAGAGAGAGAGAGCTATTTCGCTCCCACATCTCTGTCTATCATCCTATGCAGTGGTGGCCCAGCCAAACGCAGAGGTTTGAGAGAGAACCGTGTGCTGTGCTTTTACTTACCTACGGAGAGGCGCACGACGTTTTAAAAAAATTAGATGAGGTACCTAATTTTTCTGAGATATCTAATTTTTCTATATGCTCGCTACGTCGGAATGTATTAACCAAAACAGCTCGACATGCACTGGACAGATGAACCGATACATAGTCAACTGTTGTACTAATCATCATGATGTTTTTTTCTTTTTTGATAGCGGGGGGTAATAGATACCTCGGTACATCATCTAGCTGTGTTTTAACCCGCGATTTCGAGTTAGCTAAATTAGTTTCGCATGACTAGGTACGGCCATTTCTACCTTCTTCACAATTCAAAAATTTTTACTTTTTTTTGATGGCGGGGGGGGTAATAGATACCTCGGTACATCATCTGGCTGTGTTTTAACCCGCGATTTCGAGTTAGCTAAATTAGTTTCGCATGACTAGGTACGGCCATTTCTACCTTCTTCACAATTCAAAAATTCCAAATATTCAAATCCAGTATTGGTATGATATCCCCTGCCAGAGGGTGGAGGGTAGGGAGCGACGGGTGGCAACCGGGATTGTTCGATAAGGTGAACGAAACTGCTGGTTAGATAGATATTGCTCGTTTATGGTTTTGTAAATTGCCGAATTAAGGGCTTTTTCTCGCGAGAAGACCTAAACGCCGCATGTGACAAAGCGCGCTATATCGGCTCCATCCCTGTCTATCATCCCACATCGACATGGATATATTTGAGGCCTGTTAGATGCATAAGGTGAGGTTTCCGACCGAGGGTCTGCAGGTATAAAGTGCTATTATCATACAAAACCGGTAGGTACCTGTTCTTTAAAAAATTCATGCTCTCAAAGCTCGGGGTAAATTATAGAATTATGTGCCATCATAGTTTCGAGGAAAATGGTGATATGATGGTGGTGTATGGAGATAATTCTACGAGCACTTTGGAAAAACCATATAGCAACACAACGAGACGGCTTCTATACCACTTTCTAAAGCATGGGGAAGCAGTGCCACTTGAATGAAAACTACGAGTGCACTCGCTTTTTTTTTTTTATAAACCCAGCTGTGAATGAGCATAATGAGCACCGTTTACCTGGAATCGCATGGTTTAGCTGTAAAGATGTTGTGGGGTATGAGACAGTTCGGCATGCGTTAATTAGCAGTAGCCGTTGAAAAAAAACCAGGCAATCATTTTTTCAAGAGTTTTATTCAAAAATTAATACATGTCTTCAGTCGTTCATAATCCGATAATACATCGTCGTAGTGTAGTTCGAGGAACTCTAGCATGCATGAAACTTTTTCATTAGATTTGAAACCAGCCAAAATCTGTTTGAGAACTTTATACATAGAAACGTTCGAGTTCGATACATCGCTCGTTATTTTAAAGGAGCTTGATAATAAATCAGTATAAAATTTTTTAAAATTCATTGATTCTAGAGCCTTTAATCTATAGCTAATGATATCTCTCATTCGTGCAATTTGTTGTAGAAAATTTTCATGCAGATAGACGGTCTGGGCCCTGCTATGTAGATGTCCGATGCCTGCAGATGAACCCAATTTTAGAGTATAGTTCTCGAAAATTTTCATATCACCATTCGGAACGTTCGAAGTTGATGCAGTCGAAGAGGGCAAGAGCTCTATTAATTCACTCCATTCCCGCATGGTGAAAGATATTCGGCTCGAATTTGCATGCGATGTGATGATGATTGCTGGTGAGAGTCCTCTGGCGATGCTAAGCCCAACTCGTATCCTTGCAGCTGATCCGTTCAGAGTTGTTTGATATAGTAATTCGGTCTCTTGAACGATGGCTTCGTCATAATACCGTAACATTTTTTCGATAGACTGCCAGGGGCTGAACAAGGTGGGCATCTCTCTTTGTTTGACGTTGGTGCTGGCGATGCTATGAAGATGTTTACGATGCTTATAATGCTAGCTCCTTATCTCGATATGCCGGTGATGATCCTTACGTTGATATGACGATAGAGGTGATGATGCTTGCGATGATATGACGATAGCGAGGGTGATGAATATGATAATATGACGTTGTTTTATGATGAAATGACGTTAGCGGTGATGATGCTTGTGATGATATGGCGATAGCGGTGATGATCCTTACGTTGATATGACGATAGAGATGATGATGCTTGCGATGATATGACGATAACAGTGATGATGCTTTATGATGATATGGAGTTGCTGGTGATGATATGACGTTGTTGGTGATGATGGCTACGTTGCTTATGGCGATAGCGCCGATGGAGTTTATGACGGCTGTGATCGAGACGTTTTTGCTCCAGACACCTTATTTCACCGGCTCTCTGGCGTTAAGTGTGATCGACGAGGTTGCTGGTTCAAACAACGTCTGCTCTCGCAATCCACCCTCGATCGGGCATGCCCAAATATTTAACGTAAAGCCTCGAACCGGTTTTTTTCAAAACTTTTTCCATCAGATAGATCTCGGGATGTTTAGTTTTCTGTAGTTCTCGTTCGTAAAAACATCCCATGATCGGCGAACCCTTTAGATCTTCAATAAGATATGTAGGTGGATTGCTGTTCGGTTTCACTTGTCTGATGCGAAACAGCTCCGTCGTCCAGTTGGGGGTATAACCTTTTTCAAAAAGTACTTTGTATTTACTCAGACGCGCTAGCAGCCCATGCCGACTCGGCGCTTAAATGATTCTATTAATCTATCCATCTATAATATGCCTCATTAGATCAGCCGGCTGAACCATGCCTAATTCCACATGGTCGTCGGTTAAAACATCACGAGCTGATTATGGCATGACGAGCTGCCAGTTAAATCATGACGTCACTGTTGACAGCTCATGCCGACTTATGGCATGACGCGCTGCTGGTTAAAGCATGACGTCACTGTTGACAGCTCATGCCGACTTATGGCATGACGCGGTGGTGGTTAAAGCATGACGTCACTGTTGACAGCTCATGCCGACTTATGGCATGACGCGGTGGTGGTTAAAGCATGACGTCACTGTTGACAGCTCATGCCGACTTATGGCATGACGCGCTGGTGGTTAAAGCATGACGTCACTGTTGACAGCTCATGCCGACTTATGGCATGACGCGGTGGTGGTTAAAGCATGACGTCACTGTTGACAGCTCATGCCGACTTATGGCATGACGCGCTGGTGGTTAAAGCATGACGTCACTGTTGACAGCTCATGCCGACTTATGGCATGACGCGGTGGTGGTTAAAGCATGACGTCACTGTTGACAGCTCATGCCGACTTATGGCATGACGCGCTGGTGGTTAAAGCATGACGTCACTGTTGACAGCTCATGCCGACTTAAGGCATGACGCGCTGGTGGTTAAAGCATGACGTCACTGTTGACAGCTCATGCCGACTTATGGCATGACGCGCTGGTGGTTAAAGCATGACGTCACTGTTGACAGCTCATGCCGACTTATGGCATGACGTGCTGATGGTTGAAGCATGACGCCACTGCTGACAACTCATGCCGACCCGATGCTTAAATGATTCTATTAATCTATCCATCTATAATATACCTCAATAGATCATCCAGCTGAACCTTGCCTAATTCCGCATGGTCGTCGGTTAAAACATCACGAGCTGATTATGGCATGACGAGCTGTTGGGTAAGGCATGACGTCATTGCTAGCAGCCCATGCCGACCCGACGCTTAAAACGTGATGATCTAGGTGATATGGCATGACGACTGATGGTTAATGCACAGCGCTTTGACTCTCAGATCATGCCGTCTCTACGGATAAAACATGTCGACTAGTGCTGCTGGCACATGTCAAATTATCTAGCAGAGCATGCCGACTTGTTATGGTTGAAACATTGCACCATAGCGGTTATAGCTATAAAACCTCGAATACCTCCGATTAATAGCCAGTCGCGAGCGATCTTTGTTCAGTGAATGAAGCTGCTGATCCTGAAAGAAACATGAGAAATCAAATTAGTTCTGAAACAATTCAAAAGGCTGTAGCCGAAGTCCGACGTGGTGGCTCGCGCAGAGCGATCGCTAGGTCATTATGTATTCCCGCATCTACACTGGGGCGGCTGTTGCGACGGGTTGAGAAAGTGAACGGCGTGTATGTCTATAATCCAAATATCGGGAATAGGAGAATCTTCTCAAAAGATGAGGAGTTGATGCTCGCTGATTATATCAAAGCAGCATCGAAAATGCCACATGGCGTGACACGCAAGCACGTGTGTAAATTCGCTCTAGAACAGGCTAGGCTGCTAAACAAGAGCTATCCACAGCGCTGGGATAAACAACGAGCAGCATCTTTTGATTGGTGCAGAGGATTCATGAAACGGCATCCAGACATTTCACTTAGAGGCTGCAGGGAACGCAATTTGCAGCAAGTGGTAGATCCTGACAAAGCGGCTGAGACCGTCTCTTGTAAAAATCTCGAGACTTTTGACGTCAGCTCGAATAATTCGACTATGGTTATGAAGTATCCAACCAAAGCTTCCTCGAATACGTCGCTACAGCTCCTAGCATCATCAGGGCCTCAACCGGGACCTTCGCCAGTGCTGTCATCATCAGCCAGCATGATATCGGAACCATCAGATGTGTATGATGACGAGGATGCAGATGGTTATGAAAGAGCAAATGAGGACTCCACTACCAACTTCTCCGGTAATAAAGAAGATTTTCACAGCTCTCAGGTTGGGACGTCCAAAGCCTATAATTATGTTAGCGTGTTCAGACCACGTTTTTCATCGGGAGATCAAGTCAAATCACGTCTCGCTTCTAAATATGCGAACACTGCTAAATCCTCGGAGGACTCTGTCTTGAAAGCTGATAGTGACGATGTGTTATACGATAGCTCTGGTGATTTCAACGCTGCCAAAGAACTTTCTTCGAGTTCGCTTATCAATCCGCGTACGGGGTATAAAAATGCATATGAGCACCGTTTTTCATCTGAGGACGAGGATCAAAACATGTGGTGTAAGAGCTTCAGTAATACAAAAGAAGTTTCTTCAAGGGCGCGACTTACACCGAGTGGCGGATATCAGAATGCGTACAAGCACTGTTTTTCATCTAAGGATGAAGATAAGAGGTGTTCGGGGAGCGACTTCGAGAACATTGATGATCATGCGGGGAATGGCTCCTTTATGAATGATATGGGACGACGGCGATTTGCGAAGAGGTCCCTAGTAGGTGAATATTTCACTGACATAAATGGCGTTATAGATCGATTAGTAACATTGAGTGCACAGCGGAACACCGGGGACGTCGGAGTCGTCCGAGAAATAGTATCGCTGGAAAAAATTCTCCGAGATGCTGAAGTAATATACTAACATTTTTTTTTTTTTGGATACCCTCAATAGCGTAAAAATGTCCATATTTTATTCACGATCGAATGGGACATTGATCGGAAATTTGTATCAACTAATACCTAATACCTACCTTCCTACCTAGCCATTTAAAGATGTAGTAAATATTTCCGTGGAAATAAAGATATTGAACACTTTTGAATAGAGCATATTTCTTTCACTGTCATAATCACCAATCCTATATGCCTGGTTGTGATGCCCATACTTGTCTCAATAGCGAATCATAAGGTGAGGGTTTGCGGAATGCCTGCCTCATGGACACATTCATATTTATCAAAAAAAAAAAAAGAAAAGAAAAGAAAAAAGAATTCAGAGATGTCAAATAAATAGAGTGAGCTCGCGCGAAAGAATAGTCTCGACTGTAGAAACCCTCCAAAGCTCTTGTACTTTTTATCCCACCCGAATCAGTCCGGGCAGAGTCCAATTCCGGCTCTGTTAGAAGTCTATAATCTCTCATTCAATATATAAAAATGGTGCATTCCTTGATGCTAGAACATGGTATGCAAGGTGAGACATCCTTTTTGGCTCCCTTTTACTTCTCCTGAGCCACATCAATTCGGATGATAGCCTTACCCACTTCGAAGGAACGTCTACCGTATTTGCCGAGACAAATCAAAAATTTATATTTTTGCAATCACTGCGGCTACTAGCTACTGTAGCATCATGCATTTTTGCAGATTTTGGCGATGCAATGAGTTGCTAGAGACAAATTTCCCTGGCAACTCCCTGCACAAAAGAGGCGAAGCAGCACCTAATTCGAGTTGTATATCAAGTCAGGGAGATATTAGAAATACAAATTTTTTACATGGTTTGCGGAAATCTCTGAGCTTTCGAGTAAACTAGATAATATTATCCTATCCAATTTTATTCAGAAAATCAGATAAAACATATAAAACATGTTTCACCCTCTAGCTTATCGTCAAAACCGATGAATTATTCTCGGAAATGCTTGCAAATACCTTCAAACATGTGAATGAAAATTTCTATGCTCTTGCTAGTACGATAAAATCCATCGTGTTTAACAGTCGGGGGATATGGAAGATGCCGGTTCTCCGGTCATTTGGTTGGATTTTTTCCAACATTCCCATCTCAGATGGGGTTTTTTTCGAGTCGAACTTTGCGGTCGAGGATGGATTACGAGAGCAGATGTTGTTTGAACCGTCAACCTCGGCGATCGCGCTTATCATCAGAGAGCCTGTGAAGTAAGCTATCTGGAGCGCAGTGTTCCGACCGTCGTCTTATTTAAAATTATCGTAGCGAGAATAATCCAGCTTATTATACATGATTTTCTCTTAAATCAATGCTTTCATACGTATATCATATTCTTTTCTTTCCGTATGTGGTTATTTTGAAGCGAACTTGGGTATTTAGGCAAATACTTATCACTCTATACTCTACTATTTTCACGCAAGCATCCTGGGTTGAAAAAAATTATTCAGTGCTGATATTTTCCAACTCATGGCACTATGGCATGCAAAAGAAAGAAGTAGCTTTCAATTAAGTTTCTACATAAATATTTACTATATAATTAACTCCATTAATAAGTCTGAAAGAGCGGGCGCTCGAAGCTTCTCCTATAATACCTGCATATGGCCAGGACTATGTAGGTACCTGCATCAAAACAGGTGGCATGGCTGGGATTTCTTCGCGAGCTCCGAGATTCTTCTACGGTCCTCATTGTGATCTCATCGCTCGAAATTGCGCTGTTTTGTTCGACCCGGGGTAAATTGGTTTTTATTCGCTAGGCAATTACAATACATCAGCGCTTACTATATACGTATCGCAATTTTACACCAGCAGCCATGTTGCAGGCTCAATTAGTCATGGTTCAGCCGACTGATCTATTGAGACATATTATAGATGGATGGATAGATAGATAGAATCATTTATTTGTTCAAGATGAAAACAGGCAGGCAGGTTATCACGTGGGTACCTACACCCAGATCATTAGCGAACTTATGACATCCAGTATGTACACGCATGCGGTGGGATAGGTAGCCCTTCTCACTATATAGCACTATATATGGGGAGTTATGTTTGAAGGTGGATTCGGGTTTTATTTTAACAAAAATCTCGCACCGGTACGACCCTTTTTTTTTTTTTTTTTTAAACCCGTAACACCATGATAAACAAGACGGGAGATTTTAAATAAGGTTTTTATCTATCAAATAAATATTTCTCGGTTCACTCAGTTCTTTGCCATAGGAAAAAAATAGCTGATGCGACTAGCCATTCTTTCAGAAAGGAGGCGATTCCAGGTAAACGGTGTTCATTATGCTCATTCACAGCTGGGTTTATAAAAAAAGCGAGTGCACTCGTAGTTTTCACCCAAGTGGCTCGCACGCTTCATTGTATAGCGTATTTGGCTCGCAAGAGTGTGGTGTTTTGCCCGAGCCAAGGTGGATTGGTTTTCATTCGCTAACCGTTTACAATGCAACAACGTCCGCTATTTACGTATCGCAGTTTTACACCATCAGTCATGTCGCAGGTTCAATCAGCTAGTTTCTCAACCTCTGCATTACCTGTTTTTGCGTATTCCTTCCCAGCCTTCATTTGAATGTAGCACCCTGATGCATTGGTCGTCCATACCGTCAACTTACTGTTCTGCTTCCCCATGCTTTAGAAAGTGGTATAGAAGCCGTCTCGTTGTGTTGCTATATGGTTTTTCCAAAGTGCTCGTAGAATTATCTCCATACACCACCATCATATCACCATTTTCCTCGAAACTATGATGGCACATAATTCTATAATATACCCCGAGCTTTGAGAGCATGAATTTTTTAAAGAACAGGTACCTACCGGTTTTGTATGATAATAGCACTTTATACCTGCAGACCCTCGCTCGGAAACCTAACCTTATGCATCTAACAGGCCTCAAATATATCCATGTCGATGTGGGATGATAGACAGGGATGGAGCCGATATAGCGCGCTTTGTCACATGCGGCGCTTAGGTCTTCTCGCGAGAAAAAGCCCTTAATTCGGCAATTTACAAAACCATAAACGAGCAATATCTATCTAACCAGCAGTTTCGTTCACCTTATCGAACAATCCCGGTTGCCACCCGCCGCTCCCTACCCTCCACCCTCTGGCAGGGGATATCATACCAATACTGGATTTGAATATTTGGAATTTTTGAATTGTGAAGAAGGTAGAAATGGCCGTACCTAGTCATGCGAAACTAATTTAGCTATCTCGAAATCACGGGTTAAAACACATCTAGATGATGTACCGAGGTATCTATTACCCCCTACCATCAAAAACATCATGATGTTTAGTACAACAGTTAGTTTTGTATCGGCTCATCTGTCCAGAGCATGTCGACTTGTTATGGTTAATGTATTCCGCCGTAGCGAGCAAATAGAAAAATTAGGTACCTCATCTCAGAAAAATTAGGTACCTCATCTAATTTTTTTAAAACGTCGTGCGCCTCTCCGTAGGTAAGTAAAAGCACAGCACACGGTTCTCTCTCAAACCTCTGCGTTTGGCTGGGCCACCACTGCATAGGATGATAGACAGAGATGTGGGAGCGAAATAGCTCTCTCTCTCTCTCTCTCTCTCTCTCTCTCTCACATGCAGCGCTCATGCCCCCAATATGTGCAAGGACCTCCGAGCATCAGGACCTGCGTTGCGAAGGACCTACCTTTGCGAGTCCTTCACATGCTCGATTGGAAGCAGCCATAAAACACGTTCCGGCGGTTTTGTGCCATGCGGAGCAGGTAAAACCGAGCGCGAGAGGAGAAGACCTCCCGCTGTGCGCTTGGTCGAGCTGTGTTAAGAGGATGGCAGCGCTTCATCTCGCTCTTACCAACATAGCGCAAACGGTGTCGGAGGAGGTTCGACTGAGAAGACACGTTGGCACAGGCACCTGCCACTGTCTCTAGAGGCTTGCATCGGTGGAGCTATGTACACGAGGAGGGAACGCGACCCGTACGCTCCATCTCGCTCCTTCAACCGCAGAACAAATGGAAACGACGAAGGTTCGACTGAGAAAGCGTGTTGGCACGCTCACCTACCACTGCCTCTGCTTGCACCTGCAGCGGTAGGCATGGAGAGGAGGAGGAGGAAAGCGATGGTCCAGGTAAACCGCGGGTTCAAGCTCGCACCGGTAAAACTGGTGTGCACATACTCTCGCGGCGTTATTACCTCTCCCGTAATTACCTCAATAATTAATGAGCTCGGTTTCAGGATCCTCACCCATATCACGTCTCTATAGCACACGTCGTCGTACCCTAAAGAGTGTACTGTAGAGCGGTAGGACCGGTCTAATTACCGACGTCGTAATTACCTCTTCTGTAATTAGATCCTTAAGTAATGAGAGTTGATTCGGGGGCCCTCACTACTCACTACTTACATGCCATATTCCTACACGCTCCCCACATTTGTTATACAGGGTGTCACGTCGTAAGCTTCTGAAAAAAATGGAAAGTTTGAATAACTCCCAATTTTGTTAAAAAAGATATTGGAATTTATTCAACTGGTCTCAGGGAAGTACTAGAGCTTATTCGCGATTTAAATTGATTTTTCCCGCCACAAAATGGCCGCGAAAGGCGGAATTCAACGGACAGCTCGAGGTGACATGAGATGTCACACTCACAACTCACAACCCCACTTTTTTTGTATCAATCACCCACCACTCAGTGTCTTCTGTTCACTTCAGTTTACTCCTTGTTTGGCTTCCTAGTGTGGTCCCAGTTAGAGATAGTGCGTCTGTTTGCTGTATTCCAGTTTTGCGAGTAAATTCAAAGTGATTGTTGTGTTGTGTAAAACAAATCAGCACATCGTCCGGGACCTGTGCGAACCCTTTTGAAGTTCCGGGAAATTCAAATCCAGAAGGTGCTTCATGGACATTTAAGAGCTGGTTTCATTCGGGTACAGTTTGTTGAGCCCAGTCTGCTTTCCATTTCTCTTGTTCACCAAAGTTTCCTCGTTCACGTTCTGTCACTAACGATGGGATACAGTAATACTACTAAACACAACAATCACTTTAAATTTACTCGCAAAACTTGAATACAGCAAACAGACGCACTATCTCTAACTGGGACCACACTAGGAAGTCAAGCAAGGAGTAAACTGGAGCAGCAACTGGAGTCAACAGAAAACACTGAGTGGTGGGTGACAGACTGACAGAGGTGGGTGATTGATACAATAAAAGTGGGGTTGTGAGTTGTGAGTATGACATCTCATGTCACCTCGAGCTGTCAGTTGAATTCCGCCTTTCGCGGCCATTTTGTGGCGGGAAAAATTAATTTAAATCGCGAATACCTCGAAGCGGTTTTTCAAATTTTCGCCTATCTCTTTTATTTACAGGGTGATAAATCATCTTTTTGGTTTCGCGGTGATAACTTTTTGCTCCGTTAACCTCTTTTCAAAGTCTAGGGCTCACATTGAAGCCAAAACTTCAAAGAAGACGCCTTGAGGCTGGGATTTTATCACAGATGTAATCGTAAAATAGGGGCTTCCATCAAAGTTGAGCCAAATCTGAATAATTTTCGAGATTTGGTCTTGCGAAGGAAATTAACAAAACTCAACTTTTCAATATCTTTTTCGCCTTTGTGAGGCTGGAATTGGTTGATGGGGAAGCCCAATCACAGCTTCATGTTTTTCTAAGAAAATAATGCCCCTGCACACCTGAGATTGCTCGTAACTTAGGTTACAAAAATCAATTAAACTTCGATAATCAGGGTACGAAAAATACGACAATCATTTATTGTATCATTTATCAGTTTATCATTCGATTTTCGTAACCTAGGTTATGTGCAATCTCGATGCAGGGACTACAGGGGCATTATTTTCTTGTAAAATTGTGAAGCTGTTATTTGGCTACCCTGTTAATCAATTTCAGCCTCACGAAAGCTAAAAAGATCTTGAATTGCTCGGAATGAATGGCTGGTACAAAGGCAAGTTCAGTTTCGTTTATTTAAATCAATTATTTGAAATCAAGCATTCGAATGCAATAATCCGAAATCAATTGTTAAAAGACAATCATTTTTCAAATGAATAATAATTGTTAGAATGTTTATGGTACGAAATATAAATTATTCAAAGAGCAAGGCCAAAAAATTAAGTAATGAAAAAGGTGGGGGGGGGGGTGAATTCTGGGCGATTCGGATATGTTTTTTCACTATTTCACTACTCTTTGACCTGTGGCATAGGTCAGGTACGCCTGAAGCGCGGTTACTTCTGATCCTACCACCGATTTTTCATTCGACAACAACTTGGAACACTAGAAAGCTGTGTACATGGACCTCATCAGGTACGCCCGATGAGCGGTTACCTGCGGTCCTACTACCGATTTCAAAAAATTGATATTCGAACAATAATTGCCCTAGACTCAACGATTTCTGCTTTGCAAGAATTTTGTAGACACACAATGTGAGAAAAACATACAGAGACAAGATCGCATACCTATTACCCACTCAAGGGCTGGGAATACTATTACGTATTTCGCGTACGGGTTCGTTTATATTTGAGACGATCGTTCTATAACACACATTATCTATTACTGTTGCTACAATAAATACACGCCAACAATCATTTACGCTTGAAAATATCACAGGTACTACTCCGCTTCTATCGCACTCGTTCGCTTCCAATTCAATAACCGCTCGTGAGCCGACGATTGATGCCCTATATATGCCCTGCCCGACTAATTCATCTCGAATGTTCCATGCGTTTCCCAGCAGATTCCGCAGTGACCTGGCATACGATTTCGCGACGACTCCCGAAAAATCCTACACATTTTGCGTACAATTCTGCCGTGCTCTAGAGCCGGCGCCGCCGCCAAATGGACAATTGTGTCTTGATCGAGCGTTGGAGTCCCCCCATGTATTTCAATGCCAAGCCATCTCGAATACTCTAGAAATGTCCAGAGCTCCGTATTTGTACACTGCAACGCAATGAAAGAGTCTAGAAAAATCGCGTGTTCACCAGAATGCACGGGAATTGCCGATCGTAACAATACCTTCCCCAATTGTTCGCTCAATTTAACGTCTTCTGTTGCAAACATTCGCCATTATCTACCAATCAATCCCGTTCTTGGCCCCGTCCCTACTGCAACTCACCCACCTGAGTAAAAACAACAAATTCAAAGCCCAGTTTAGTTTTTTCCATGACGTGTCTGTGATCCAGCACCGAATGCCTCACCCCTTAACAAAGCAGGGAAGACCCTGCTCTTACTTCACACTTGGCGACCTATAGCTAATTGGCTTCGAAACTGCTTTCTTGGGCGTTGTTTGTGAATAAAAGGAAACGATACAAGTTCAAATTCATTCATTACTGACTAACAAAAGTTCGAATTATGCGATGCTCTGTTAGTAGAGGTCAAGTCGTGGACAAAAGGAAAGGACACAGTAATTGGAAAGCAGAACATTAGGATTAGACTCGGCCGAATAAAGTAGTGACATAATAAAAAGCGAACGAAACGTACGTCGTCCCAAGTCTTTTTTCAGAAAATAATGATATTGCACTTGTACGCGGCAAAAGTGCCCTTTTCTCATTTTTACACACCCAGAAGGAAAAAGGCAATATTTCCGCTGTGTATAGTTGGCCCCACGAAGCACTAAGCACTTGGTATTTGTCTCGCAGCCCGAGAAATTGTCACCGAAATGAACAAGGACCGTAGTGTGTCGGAATGAGAAATTTGCGGTGTAAAGTGCTAGTTTCTGTACAACACTGCTGCTATACGCAATGGCTCTGCACTACTAGCTAGGGCACCCATAGAGGCGCGCACACACACACACAGGGAGAGAGTAAATAAAATTGCATTACTTCCGAGACGTTTGCAGAATACCAAACTCACAAAGGGCGTTAAGAAATGCCAAGTATACACAAGTACGGCGCAATAAAATATGTAAATGTCCTATTTGCCCCTTCTCGCTCAAATAACTAGCCAGACGACGACGAAGAAGACGGCGGCATTCCGCGCGCGGGTCCCCTCTCTTCATAGACAATTTCTTAGAGTGATTGTTATTCCTCCTGGTGTTCCTTCCGCTCGCTTCCAGCCCCTCCAGACATCATCTCGTCCTCTCTCTTATCATGCAAAGATTAAAAACTCCCCGAAAAATTTACTCAGTGCCTGAAATGCGCAGATTAATTGCATGCAATTTACATAGCATAATCTTAATTACGCCCGACTCTCCTGCTGTAATTCATTTTTAAATGCAATTCAGAAGTTATTCTCGGCTTCACTTAATTCTGGCGCGCGCTGGAGGAGCATCAGCCAGGCATATAACGGAGTATAGCGAGGACGATTCCGAAGGGCATCAGGAGCGGCAGGGATGAGGACGAAAAGGGACATACCGCGCGCCACGGCACGAAATAATTTCTATTTTCAGTAGGTCGCGGATGAAATGAACCTTATTTCCATTTCTGCTGCTACTTTGCATAGGAAAAGCACCACCGTAATGGGCACCGCAAATTCTGAACTCGGCGGTATAAATCTGAAAATGCTTCGCTTTGTTCAAATTAGAGTTGTTTGGCTTTTGCCTCGGGTTTTGCGTTTGGGAAATCGAATTCCGAGGTAGCTAAAGCAATGATAATGAAATGGAAGTGTGCAGGAAAACTACCACTCTGAAAGTAGGTACGAGTGCTTACCCACATGCAGATAGTATTCACCTTATTCGTAAATGAAATGCATCATGGGAAACGGGTCCCCACAGAGTAGGTAAAGTAGATCACTACTATATTGCATAGATGTCAGTTCGACTTCTTTCAGTCAAGTGTCAGTGTCGTATGTGAATTGGTCATTACGAGGTCGTTTACGTTCGTTCCAAGTACACGCAGCTTTCCGAATTTTCTCTCATCTTCGTTATTTTGTCTTGTTGTTGCTGTTGCTGCTGTTATTACCGGTTATTGTTATCGTTTGTGGCTACTGCTAAATTGCTGAGTTTGATTTGTCAATCCATGTTGTGAAATACCGACCTACCAATGGTGGAAAGTCGCAACAGCAAAGGGGTGTACAAGGTGCTGTGTACCTACCTGGCTGCAAGTCGGACACAGCCGAAAGTCGAAAGTTTCAATTCACGCGTTCCCCAAAGACGAAAGAAGAGAGAGGTCTGGGTAAAGCGCGTAGAAAAAAGAGTTGTAAAAAGGACTCGTGCCAGCCTACAAAATACCACAAGATTTGCGGCGTACACTTCATTACATCAGGGAAGAAAAGTTACGACGATAAACTGCCAAGGTCTGTCGTCTTGCTGGCTTTGCACATTAGGGTGGGCCGAAAAATCATATTTTCGATTTTTTTATTCTTATAGTGCGGAAAAGATGCATAATCAGATTACAAAAAGAAATCGTTACAGCGTTTTTGGAAAAAAATCATCACTTCAGGGTCCGCAATGACGTTGAAATTTCTATATTTGGAAAAAAAATCGCAAATTTTTATTAGACCAGAAAATGTTCAAAAATATATTTACAATAAAAAAATATGGAATTAAACAGTCAGGCACAAAAAACCCGTGTTCCAGAATTGTTTTTTCAATCACAAAAAAACAAATGAAATTAAATTCACCGAAAAAGCCCAGTTGCCTCAAAGTTGCAGAAATAGTCACATTAAAAATTGAGCAACTTTGGGCGAAAACTTCAATTTCAACTGTTTCTCGTACAAGAGTTTTAGCAGTGATGAAATAATATCATACAATAATCAAAACGTTATTGAAATTGTTGAAAGAAACCACCCAAATGAAAAAAAAAACTTTAAAATGTCAAATAGCATTACCTAACTTGTGACACATCAAACTGGATAGAATTCTCTTTCTGACAAACAAATTTCAAATTTTTCAAGTCACCTCCCAACCCTTGCGAGAATTCTCTCATCCTTTATCAAAGGAAAGCTTTTCTCGATCCTATCAACTATCCCGATTCTTGGAAAAATATTTTTAAACGAAAACAGGTCGGTTCTTATTTCGAGGGTGGCATGTTGTCACAGTTTTATTTTCAACCCTTTCGGCCCCATCCTAGCCTACTTCAATTCTGATAGCAATAAATTATCTACCTTGTGATACATCAAATTGAAAGTATGAAAATTCCTTTTATGCAAAAATAATTTCAAATTGCCTAAATCACCCTCTAATCCTTCTCAAAAACTGTCTTAATTGGGGAGAGAATGCAATGAAGATAAAAATTTGGCAACACATGTCTCAGATGTTCCCCTCGAAATAAAAATCGCCCTGTTTTTGCTGGGAAATCTATTTCTCAAGAATCTGCAGTTAACAGAAAAACATTCCTTCAATCAACAATGAAAGAATTTTTAAAATAGTTGAGAGGGTAGTTTGAAGAATTCAGAGTATGTTTAACAGAAACAATGTTATTGCCATCAATTTGGTGTAACATAAGATAGGTAATGCGATTTGAAATCTCAAACTAGGGTAAGAGGTGGGGGCAAAGGGATTGAAGATAAGAATTTGGCAATACGTGTCCTAGATGTCCTTCTCAAAAAGAAAATCGATTGTGTAAGCTTTTTCTCAAAAAAAATTGTGCAGCGAGAAATTGGAGGTGAGTCCTTTTTAAAAAACCACCCCGTATATCGGATAATGAACTAAAAGAATTACTGAATCTTGACGATATAATTCCTTAATTAGAATTTCCACGTTTTCCCTGTTATACCCAATCAGTAGAGCGATTTTCGAAACAGTTTTAGAACCAGCATCAGCAGTTTGTGGAGCTGAATCAAGATATGGCTCTATTTACAGCAAGAATGAATTTAGGAAACTGATGCTCATATTGGTAAGTCAGAAAAATTTTAACCCAGAGTGACCTAATACAAAAAATATTGATAAAATATTGATAATTGAAGTCGTATCACTCAATTTCTGTCAAATAAAGAGTTTTATCTATTTTTTCACTGAGTTTCAATAGTTTTTTCCATAACTCAATTCGTTACCTTACAAAAACTGAATGTTGAGATATTTCTGAAAGTCACGTCTTGCGGAGGCTGAAGACGAAAACTTGGGACAAAAAGCTTCTAGATATTTGAAAAGTATATGAAACTGCAACTTTTCCGCGCTATTAGAAGTCCGTATTATGAAAACAAAAAAAACACACCTATAGCAGCGGCCCACCCTATTGCACATGCACCACTTCAGCGTTTCATAATAAGGGTACATCGCACCTTCCAAGCTGATTCAAGCACTGGAGAGCCATTCCACTGGAGAATGACATGAGAATGACTGAAGAAACCACAAATAACAAACACTTGAATAATACCATAGTGATAATAAATATTATTTTGTTTCTATGTCACTGGCGACGGGCGCGCTTTTGTTGTGTTGACATTATAAATAAAAATGACAGGAGAAAATCTGGTGCATTTTGGTTTGGGACTCAATCCCCCCAGATATCTTCACTTCGACATATCGTCAAAAGATGGCAGTGCAATTTCGAATAAGGTGAATACATCTGAAGAAATCACTGTGGAAACGTAGTTAGGTAGGTCTTTTGAACAAAGACCATGGGGAGGATTTTGTTCAGTCGGACGTATTTGTATGCCTTTTTTTGTACAAAATATATTACTCTCACGCCAGTTTCACCAAAGTCTTATGAGAGAATAAACTTTATCGCGCTCATAGTAACTATAATTTTGCCTGTTAAAAAATAACAAGCAGTATGCTCACTAGTAAAAATATTCGGTCTATTTGTCTCGAGATGAATCGATCGATCAAAATAAGCTTCAACAGGGTTGACAACTCGGTTCCTCTTTTATCTACTTTGCAGTTGCAGGAAGAAAACTAGGTAGGTATAGCTACGAATGCTCGGTACGAATCTTACTACTGCCTACTACGAAGCTTGCTGGGAATTGTAACGTATGGTCAAGACACATCTGCACAATAGGGTAGTGACCACCATCGAAAAATGTAAAATAAAATCATACTAATCGAATGTAGAGCCTCAATAACAAGACTACGCTTCGTGAAAATTCGAAAAAAAAAGTTCCAAGTGTCTCAAAATCTGCCTTGAAAGTGGCTACTTTTGCGAACGATTTCAAATCTACCGAGCTGTAAGGCGGGCTGTGACGTTTCAATCTTTTGACAGTAGTGGGGATGACCCCACCTCCGTTGCCTGTGTGTCAGTGTTGACGTTGACGTTTGCCAGCATAACATAACCATTGAAGTCTGATGTAGTTTTGGAATATTCATAAATCATGAAAGATTTCACCAACTTTCCATATTTTCAAGCAAAACAACTAAACAACACGAATCACCGCACAGATACACAAAGCGTTAACAATATAACAATCAGCTGTTATGAGCGTTGACGGGTTGACGCTAGTGCTTTTTGTAGTAAGTTCTGTAGTGTTGTCAAGCCTGCTTCTCCGCCTATGAAAGATTGTGACGTCATCGCGCCAAATTTGAAATGAGCGAAAACTTTCATTTTTTTTTTCACCAAGAAAAGTTACGAAAAAAAATCTGTCAACTATATAGCGTCACTTATCAAGAAGTGAACTTAAAAAATAATAATAAAAAAAAATCGGTCACTACCCTATTGGCGAAGCAGCCGTGTGTCGAGACTTGCCGGAATATTTCCGAAGCCATCAGGCTTTTCTTCGATTTTCGACTTCGCGGAGAAAATGAACCTCGGTACGGATTCTTTAAGACTCGTAATATGTTATAGAGGATTGTCTCAAAAATTTTGCGGTTAGTCCATGTAACACTCTTATAGGTTCATTTAACAAATAAACTGTAAAAATATTTCCAGCGTAAGAGCCGAGGTAAAAGTTGAAAAAGATCATTACCCATGACCGACTTGGTTGTGGACAATGTGGAATGTAGCAAAAGTACAAAAGGGTACACGGCAAAAAAATTTTGCGAGTGAAGCTCGAAGCCGATCCTTCGAGGATTCGTAGGATGAATCCAGGAACGAATTTCCCCAAAACGAATTTCCCCGGAATTAATTTCCCCTGGAAGAAATTTCCCCAGAAGTAATTCCACCGAAATAAACTTCCCTCGAAAATAATTACCCCTGAAACAATTCCACCAGAATAAACTTCCCTCGGAAATTATTCCCCCTAGGAGGAATATCTCCAGAATGAATTCCACCGGAATGAAATTCCCTCGGAAAGAATTTCCATAGAATAAATTCACACACCACAAGAGGGACCAATGAAGCCCTGTATAATGGAAAGTAGGCTAAAGAGGGGTTACTGGAACTTTGAAAGCCACGGGAAAACATAAGGGGGCTCATTAAGGCTCCAAACGACAGTAACGACTCATTACGGCACAAGGGGGCTCAATATAAATCCGAACGGTACGGAAAATACAAGGGGGCTCAGTAGGGCTTCAGACGATATTGGTGATACAAGGGGCCCAAAAGGCTCTACATAACAAAAGAAGGCATAACGGGCCTCACTGGTACTCTAAGAGCCAATAAAACATAATAGTACAAGAAAGATAGATTTCAACCTCGGAAAAAATATGGACGTCCTGAAAATTTGATATTCTGTTCAGAATTGATTGCTCTACAACATATCCATAATCGCCAAAAATCGCACCCGGGGGTTTTGAGTTGTTATTGGAGGGGGGTAAAAAATTGCAACTTAAGATGGGGGGGGATGAAACTTCCTGAATCCATTGGAAGAAAATACGTTATAATTCGACGCATCATATCCCGTTGATACCATTTTGGCACAAAAAAAGTGTCGATCATTGTTGAAAGGGAGTCGTGGGGGGGGGGCGAAGCTTTGCTAGGTGGCCCATTTTGTTTTTCGGGCCATGTAAACTCACGAAATAAAAGTATACATCGAGTGGATGATTCTTGTGGAGAATACACTTCAATCTAATGGTCTCTGAAATATTTTCAAAGATGAACATCTTGAAAAGAAAAAAAAAATCGTCAAAATTGTCAAAGAAAAAACAAGTTTTTCCAAGTTAACTTGTTCGAACTTGCTGTCATCCCAATTTACACATCGGATTCACTTTCAGGAGAATAAATTTAGTCCGAAAAGATGCCAAACTTGTCGTGATCGGTTTAATATGGCGCAGGAAAGAAAAAGAACCCCCTAGCCGAGCTTTGCTTTCCCACGAGCCTTCTTCAACAATGATCGACACTTGTTGTATCGAAATGATATAAACGGGATACAATGCGTCAAATTACGATATATTTGCATCCAATGGATTAACGGGTTTCATCCCCTCCATTTTAAGTTGTAATTTTTCACCCCCCCCCCCCCCCTAATAACTGAAGACCCCCAGGTGCGATTTTTGGCGATTTTGGGTATGTAGTAGAGCATTCAATTCTGAACAGAATATCAAATTTTCAGAACGTCCGTATTTATTCCGAGGTTTTGCCGATTTTTTTTTCAATTTTTCCTGTACTATAAGTGAGCTGATTATAGAGCTCAGAACTAACCACACATTTGGGTTGGAGAGGAAACAAGGGGTCCAATAGAGCTCCACAAGTCATGGAAAAACGACAAGGGGGCCTAATGAAGCTGTGTAAAATGAAAGAAGGTAAAAAAGGACTCCCTGGAATCCTAAACACATAAGGGGGCTCATCAGGGCTCCAACTACATTTGAGCACTCAAAGAGGCCGGAAAGGACTCCGAATGATGTGGTGGCAGAAGGGTGATTACCATCCTCTGGAAATAACGGAAGATGTAAAGGGGCTCAGCAGGGCTTCAAATCAAATTGATAACACAATAAGGGGGCCATTGAAGCTGAAAAAAGAGATAGTGGCGTTTTCGAGTCGCTAGAACCGAACCAGTTCAGCTCTGAAATCAGAGGATTCGATTGGCTCTCGAATATCCTTGGCCAATCAGTGATAGCGATTTTCGAGCTGAACTAGCTTGGTTCTAGTGACTCGAAAACGCTATAAGATAAAAAGAAAAGAGAGACTAGTGGAATTTTGGAAGCCATTAAGTACATAAGGGGGCTCATTAGGGCTCCAAATCACTTTTAAGACACAAGGGGGTTCGTTTTGGGACAGAATATCGCATACAGGCACAAGAGGCATTTTAGTGCTCCAAAAGCCTGAAAAAAAGTGCAAGCGGGCTCAGCAGAACTTCAAACGATATTGGAGACACAAGGGGGCTCAATGAGGTTCTGTTATATAACGCAGAATGGGGCATACTAGTACCTACTCGGAAAGCCATAGAAAATCATAAGGGGACTCAACAGGACTCCAGCTACACTTGCGGGCTCCAAACATGATACGACGGCACAACGCTGCTTGCTGCATCAGAAGTCACGGAAAATGCAACGGGGCCCAGCAGGGCTTCAAATTACATTGAAGACCGAATAGGGGGGCCCAATTGAACTTTTGATAACATAAAACTGTAAAAGGGGCCTTACTGGAAGTCTTGAAAGTTACTAAAAACATAAGAGGGCTCATTTAGGGCTCAAAAATTACACTAGAGAAGATGGGGGGCCCTATAGAGCTCGAATATCACATAAAGGTAGAAGGGGCGTACTAGCGCTCCTAAAACTCGGTGTACTAGCAGAATTGGTGCTCTGAATAATGCAAGGGGACTAAGCAGAGCTTCAAAGACATAAGGAAACCAGGGTGCACAGTTATTAGGGCTCTAAATAATACAGCAAAGCATAAGGGGGCTTACTAAAGTTCGAAAAGCAACGAGAAAACACAAGTGGACTTATTAAAGCTAGAGCAAAGGGTAAGATAATATTATTTCTGCGACGAAGTGTCCGCGAGATTAATTGTCCGGTCACGTCTTAAAAGAAGGAATAAATTCGATATTGTGTTTAGAGATACTGTTCCCTCCAGGGGAAATCATTTCCGATGGAGGTTCATTGTGATGGAGTTAATTCTAGGGAAATTCCTTTCAGGGGAAATTATTTCCGAAGAAAGTTCATTCCGACTGAATCAATTCTGGGGAAATTCCTTCCAGGGGAAATTATTACCGAGTGAAGTTCATTCCGGTGGAATTGATTCCAGGGAAATTCCTTTCAGGGAAAACTATTTCCGCGAAATTGGTTCCGACGAAATTCTTTCTGGGGAAATTCGTTCCTGTTACTACGGTACAGAATAGGTTTTCACAAAATTATTTCACTCAATCTGGAGTATTGCTAACTAACTTATTTCGTCAAAATTATTATAGTTGCGATATTCAACTTACTACGCAAGCGCGTGTTGAGAAGACAAGTCAGTCATTCTTCGCCGGCTCTCAAGGTATGATAGTTGGCACTGGCTGCTATTGTTGTAATTATTATTACGAATGTGGTCATAATTATTGTGTAATTGTGACAGTTATGTGGTTCAGTTGTTGCTGTCAACTGGAGTGGTGTTTGCTGTTTCGGATTGCAATATGGACCTGATGATGCGATTCTCTAGAAAGTAACATTCCATAAACACTCTGTTACGCTGTTATTACCAAGATACTGTAACGTATTTCGCGGACGGGTTCGAATATAATTGAGTTGGTCATTTTCAAGCACATACTGTTTACTACTGCGCACTACAATAAATACACGCCAACAATCATTTACTTAGTAATATCGCTGTGATTACTACTCGCTTTTATTCCGCTCGCTGCCACTCCGCATTCCAATTCATAACTGGTGCTGTGGGCGATTCGTAGTGCTTACATAGGTCCCGACTAATTTTCTCGGATGTGCCATGGGCCATTCAGCAAATTCCATATTGGCCCGGCGTATGGTTTCTAGACGACTCCCGAAAAATCACACACCTTTCGCGTGTAATTCTGCCGTGCTCTAGAGCTGGCGCCTCCGCCAAAATGAGCAGATGTGTCTTGATCGAGCGTTGAAGGTTCCCAATGCCAAGCCATCGCGTATACTTCTGGAAATGTCCAGAGCTGCGCACTCGTATCTACACCGCGACATAATGGATGGAAGAATCTAGAAAGGTCGCCTGTTCACCAAAATGCAGGGAATCGTCGCTCGTAACAAAACCAAGGCAACAGACAATGGCCGACAGGATTTTTTACATAACAAAGCATTTATAATATGTTATTTTTTGCAGAATCGCACTATAGCTGTCTTGAAAGACAATGACAATAAGAAATTCGTCCTGCTTCCAGATGTGGCCGATATCCTCCTCCATCTCCTCGAATGTGCATGAACAGCTGAAAGTGAGGCTAATTTTTTGAATTATGTTTCTCAAGACAATGAGGCCTATATTGCATCCGAAACAGCCAATCCAATTTACAGCAACCAGCTAGTACACCACTTCACAATAATTACACAATAATCATAATTATAATTGGGGTACTTCCGCAATAAAATAACAATCGAGTGAGTATCTGAATGAAATTCACTCATAATCGAGCGAATATCTGGGCTGAATTCACTCACAGTCGAGTGAGTGTTGAGTGAATCCACTCACAATCAGAGTTAACGTTTACCAACTTTAGACTCAAGCTTAACTCTAGCTTTGAGTGAACAATTTCACTCGAACTCGTTCTCCTTTACTCGATCAAATATGAGAAGAAATTTTCACTCAGAATGAGAGTAGAGAGTCGCAATTCTACTCCGATTTTGCGTGAAATTTCGCTCAATTTTTTTCTGTACAAAATATCCAAAATACAAAAGGTCTCAAGTTTCTTCCTTTTTCAGGCTCACTTATTGATTTTTGACTCGGGTTTTCTCTCTCTTTTCTGACTTACTAAATAGATATTATGTCCAGTATAGTGTCTCAGGGCTTGATACCAAGTTGCAGGCGCAAAGTTTGGGACGGCGTAACTCGCCAAATACAGCGGTCTGATTGGTTGGTATCCGCCGTTACTATGGTAACCTGACTTACGGCGGTCTCAGCCCCAACTTGGTATCGAGCCGTTAGATCTATCTTATCAAGATCAATTTATTAAAGAAGTGGGATACATAACTGAACAAACATCGTGAATAAGATATAAGCTAAGGGTGATAGTGACTAGTGAGTATATACCTATACTATGTACAACATGTACTATGATGAAAAAGACGAGTATAATACTTAAGTTCTATAAAACACCTTGTTCAGCTTTATTTCTGAGTTTTTCTGAACAAAACTTCAAGTGCTAGTACAGCAACACTTAATATAGTGCAAGTTTTAATTGTAAACCAGCAACTTTCAAGTTTTAATTGGAATTTTTTACTGATGTGCATTATCAAGACATTTTGAATATGAACCGAGACAGCTTCGCGTTGCACTACGGTAGGTACCTTGAGCCTTGTAATTACCGTTGGTTAATGACCCTCCTAGAAAAGTTGCCGAACTCATCTTTTTCCAAACCGAAAGACAGAAAAAAAAACACGAAAAAGACGTAACGCGCCAGCAGGATGGGACGGCTGAATTTTTCCGCCTGCGGTTATTTGTTTATGTTTCAGTTTAGGAGGCGTCGAGTTCGTCCTTAATAAACCGCGCGATCTGTGTGTCAAATAAAGTTCTCTCGAAAGAATTTCCCGCTCAGCGCGCCAGGCCGCCACCATCAGCGTGCTCGTCCCAGAGTTCTCATAAACTCCCTTATACGTGGCGGATGGTGGTGGTATGGCTGGTGCGCGCGTATATTTTTTATATACGTGCGGCAGATATAAAAACGTAATAACGCTCTCATATAACATAATAAATAAACGTTTCTTTTGTTGGCGTAAAGGGCATTTCTCACGTGGCGCATCGCATAAATGAAGTTTTCACGCGTTAGAGTTGGAGGGTGAACGCCACCGACGGCCGGCCTCCCTCTGGTTGTTAGTTAGGTCTCGGCACGCAAGAGAGATCCGAGTGACCGATATTTCAGTGTCGTGTCAGCTCGAATCTACCCACCACCAGCACCGCCAAACGACGGCCAAATACAGGAGGTCAGCCCTTGTGCCACACAGAAGCGTATTTATAATCCTTTCGGATTTGCCCCGGAGGCTCAAGATATGGAAGTTTACCAATTTCGCGATGATATTTCCGATAAGAACAGGCGGACGAAGGAGAGCACGCGGGGGTGGGCTTCGAAAACGTTGTACTATGCCAAGCCTTTAGTTTTAAACTTGGCCATATTAGGCGTGAGACACGGCTTTGAAGTCGGGTGTTTGTCACCCCCCAGTATAATTATTATGGGAGTTTCCGTATACTTTGCAGTTTGCCGCAAATTCACGCGCAAATCTATAGGAAAAACAGAGTATGATGGAAGTGACTTGAAACTTGAAAGTCATACCGCATCACGGAAATCGATATTTGCCATACAAATTTTATGCGTTGAACACCTCTCTGAAACTTTGGTGACTCGATCCAAAGACTCACTTCCGATAATGTTACGACTTCTTTACCGTACGGAGGTTAGGCGGTTCATATGAAACTAGATGCTGTGATGGACGGACGGACGGACGGACAAAGCGAGGACAAAAGCGCCTTCCCGTTTGGAGAAGTGCGCTAAAAACGGGAAGATTCATATCGGGAGATTGCAAGGCGTCTTTTCAATTGGTCTAAATGTTATGTACTACATACGTAGGTAGCATGCACCCTTCAGATACCCATAGTAAATCCAACTGAATGCTATGCCTGGTAGTGTGTTAGCTGGTTTATTACATCAAGCTAGACACCCCTTCTCGAAAGTTATGGAAGTTCTGTTGTCAACTTTATGAGGTCTCCTAGCTTTCGCGGACCCAATGAAATCATTCAAGTCTCCAGGCTGACCAGCCACCTAAATGGCCTCCCTATTTACCCATAAAGAATCTATCAATAAGTACATACAGGGTATTTTTTCAGTAATGTCGCTATTCCAGAAGCTTCTGGTAAACAAAGTATACGCATTTTTTCGACAAGGCCATGGCAGCATCTTGTGGTTTACAGTTTCAAGTTTTGTTTGACTCAGCAACCATGGTTGGCAGTCATCAACTTTGTGTACACGGTGCGAAGGGCCTGAAAGTTGCAAAATTTTTGTTTCTCCATTTTAAAATTCAAAATTCTCTTCCATTTCTGTACCAATTCACTTAAAACTTGTAACAAACTGAAACCTAAAATTTCAATTTTGATACGGTGAAAATTGTCCTCGTACAACCTCAGGGCGGTGGCCGCCATTTTCCAAAAAAGTCTAATCGGGAATGCAGTGCTCCGCGGGTGTCACAGAATCTCGAGACGTAACTTCAGTGCAGACATTTTTAATTCTCTTCTCAAGATAACGAATGTCCCTGATTATGTGTGTGCATACCTGGTCTCTAAGAATGCCTACAAAGAAAAAAAAAGCGACTTTTCAACACTGTTTCCTTCTATAGCCAAGCACAACTTTTTAGCGCACTTCTCCAAACGGGAAGGCGCTTTTGTCCTCGCTTTGTCCGTCCGTCCGTCACAGCATCTAGTCCTAGACGAAAAGGTTTTTTGCAAAAAAAATTTACTCCATTGGGTAGCTCATGACCTTGTATCCCGAACCAAGAAAAATCTCGACGAAATAATAATAAACAATGACAATAATAACAATTTAGTGTGACGCGGTATTGCCGGCGCCGTTGAATGCTGAATTTCAGAAGCCGGCCTCATCTCGAAAGTTATCACTTGCGAGGAAGTACCCGATCTTATCATTTTACCACAATACATATGCGGAGCTATATTTAGAGGATGATTTGAACTTCATTTCAATGAAAATTTCACATCGGTGCGAGGTGCAGGCCAATAGTTATTAATTTTTGAAATTGACTCCGAAACTACGGCTCGGCCGCAAATGATTTATTCGTTGCTTGCTGGTGCTTGATATCCTTTCCTCCGAACAAAACGAAATTCAATACAGAAAATATTTCAACTCGAATGGGTAGCTCATGGCCTTGGTACGCGAATCCAGAAAAATTTTGCCGAAATAATCATGAACAATTACAAAAATAACATTTTGGTGTAGGGCGGCTTCGCCGATCAAGTGCTGGCATTCGCGGTAAGATGTAGAAAGTTGCGATATGCAGGCAACTACAATTTCTTAATGAAATACATCACTGCATGTACGGCATTATATTTAGAGAACAATTTGAACTTTCTTTTGACAAAAACCCTACTTCGATCCGACCGTCGGGTCAATTGTTATCAATTTTTGAAAACGACCGCAAAGCCACGGCTCGGCGCATATTACACGACCCTACAAATTTAAAATCAGACGTGCCGAAATAGTAATTGAACATTTTGAAATAGCCAATACTAGGTACCTGAAGGATAATGGCACTCAAATTACGAAACATGTTCGCTCAATAACAAAAAAAAAGTAGGTAGGTATCACTAAAAATCATGTGACAGGCTACCATTTTTTCGGTTTTTCGATAAAAAAGAAATGTTCCAATTCAAAAGTGAACCCGATATTCGTGTTCAGGAGGTCGAAATCAGTTGGAGAACATTTTTTTATATAAGTAACAGAATGACGCTTATGTGGCCGGTTTGTCTGTCTGTCTGTCTGTCTGTCTGTCCGAGTCCGTGCAGAAATTAAGACGCTGTACTCCTTCTCGAGAATTGAAACAAGAGTCTTGTAACTTTTTCCGATTAATAGCTGATGTCCCCAAGGGTGGCCAATGGGCACTATTTTTGTTATCCATACATCGTTATCATTATTCTCAAAAAACAGAGATCTCCTGTGCACTTCGATGAAGTTGAACTTCTCCTCGGGAAATAAAGCTACAGCCCTTGAAGATTAAATTTTATCCAGTGGATAGCTTAGGTCCTCAAGGACCAAATAGGCAGATTGGCTTTCATCAGTGCCGTAACTAGGGCGTGGCGAAGGTGGCATTTGCCACAGGCGCAAAAATTTCAGGGGCGCAAAATTCAGCTTGGCTAACACCTATTACTTTTTTTTTCAATTTTTATTTTGAATTTTCACCTGAACCTTTATCTTTTCTACCTACAACTTCACTAACTTTATAAATGAAAAAATCACAAGCGGCTTTTCCTACCACCTTTTCATGACATGATTCAAAACAGCCATGAAACGGATGAAATTGAAGAGCACGGAGCTGCAGGAAGTAGCATGCTGAGGATGAGGCAGCGCTCGCGCTCGGCGCTCAGCGCCCTCCGTCAGCGCTGGTCGGTCTAGGTACTTTTCGAGTTCCAGCCTGACTATTACTGCATGTATTTACTCACACTTTGCACCAAATGAATACAAGAGCGCCGAATCAGTCTGAGATGGGGCCTCTCTATAGTATGTATTCTGCAGAAATTTTTCATCTCTCGTTCAGTAAACTGAAGCTGTCAAGTCGTATTTGCGCTTTTCCGTCGGCCAAGAAAGATTAACAAATATATCTATACTTTCAATCGTTAAAACAGCTACGTCAATTTTGAATTTTGTGAAATTATAGACATATTTTTTTAATCGAAATCTAAAAAAGTTCAGCTTGGTGGTTGAAGTTCCAAGATTTTTTCCATTTTCCATTTTTTTTTGTCATACAATTATTTTCGGTTACTTACTTGGGTATTTGAGATAGGATAGCAACGTGCATTTTTCTCCATTTTGATTCTGAATATTTTGTCAATAACTTGACAAGTTTTGTTTTGTTGTTCAATTTTTATCTTTGTCATCCTATAGGTACTACTAGTAGGTATCTTGTCACTTCTTGTTGAAAACTTTTTTGTGTGAAAAGATTATCAATTTGTCTTAATGTTTTTATTTCTGGGTTGGGAAGCTCGACTGCAAAAGAGTAGACGACGGCCGGAAGTTTGAAAAAAATTTCTAGGAGCCTAATGAGCTTGTTATTGATTGACTTCGCCTATTTTTTATGAAAGATCGAGTAAAAGATTTTAAAAATATGATAATCATCTTATTGGCCATTTTGAAATAGTGATAATTGTGTTCCCATTGTGACCAAAAGTCCAAAAGGGGAGGAAATGGAAGCTTCCAGCTTGAATTTGAGATTATTATTAGCATTATTATTACTATTATCTGGGAAAATTTTCGCCTGCGGCGCTCTAGTAGGGTCTGGCCCCCTTGGGATGTTTACTTCTTTGGGGCGCACAATTGCTACATTGCCACAGGCGCCAACAAGCCTAGTTACGGCACTGGCTTTCATAATTCGGCCGTCATCTTGGCTGCCATATTGAAATTTCTTATTAGTGGAACGATTGTCATGAAACTTGAAACTTACCCTTGTCTAGTACGATCATTCTTATTTTCAAGCCAAATTTCATGATTGCCCCACCATCTTGGCCGCCATATTGAAATCTCTTACAAGTAGAAGGATTTTCATAAAACTTGAGAGTTACGCTTGTCTCGTACGATCATTCCTATTTTCGAGCTGAGTTTCATAATTCTGCCGCCTTCTGTCGCCATTTTGGCCGCCATATCGAAATCTCTTGTTAGTGGAACGATTTTCATGAAACTTGGAACTTACCCTTGTCTAGTACGATCATTTTGATTGTCAAGCCGAATTTCATGATTCTGTCGATATTTTGGCCGCCATATTGGAATTTTTTGCCCAAGACGGTAGAACCCTAATCAATTAACATCTTGCGTTCACTAATCCTCCAAAAAGGAAGTGCGCTACTGAGCCTCATGTCCATGAGGCGTATTCGCTTGTTGTTCTGTCGCACCGTGCAGACAAAGTTGATGGCTGACAACTGTGGTTGCAGTGTCAAACAAAACATGGAACTATAAGTTACAAGATGCTGCCATACCCCTGTTGATGAGTTTTTCATTTTGTCTGTCAGAAGCCATTCAAATTGTGACTCACCCTAAACTAACCCGTGAGGGAACCTAACGACGGTAAGTTGGAATTTGTGAAAACCAGACGTCGGATTTTGGCGAGGTAGTTTATTGAAAATTTTCGCGAACGAACCACATCCCAAGTTGACGATGGGAAATTTCCAAAATTTCTGCTGGATTTGTCAAGATTTTTCGAAAATGTATAATTCATCCAAAATTCTACAAGGGAACTGACGTTTGAATAATTCGTTCCTGACATCTTGGTAGGTTTTTTGCGGCGAAAAGTCGGCTTTTCAAAGAAAATTTCGAGAAATTTTAATGTGAAATGCCGACCGGGGGGTTTCCGAGACCTCATTTTGCCAAAAAATGTTGAAATTGGAGCACGGCCCGGCCAATCTGACAGGAACGTCAATTGATGCTCTCGGTTTTGGGAAATTCAACACCTCGGGGCATTTCAACAGTGCTTTTGGAATGAAATTGACCATGTCAGCATTTGAAATTGAATCGTGGTCTCGAGGGGACTTTTGAGCGTCCATCAGACACAAAACACAAGAGCCACCTCCAGATTCGAACGGCACTTTGATCACTTTTCGCAAGCCGGCTTCGGTGTTGACGGGGTAATTTCACCGATACAGGCGAGTTGGGGGAACCAAAAGGCGATTGGGGAGGGTACTCACAGTTTTCACACTAAGGGCCAATTTTCAGAGGCTTCACATTTCGAGGAAGGGGCTTCTCTCGTTGTCCAGAACACTTTCCGTGGCGAGTTGCACATCTATCTTGCCGCGACTTGTTTTTGTAGAAAATCCGTGTTGATTCCAGGGGACCTTGTGGCTGCACTCCCAGAAAGTGAAAAACCTTTTATTTGACCTTTTGAATTTTATGTTCAATATGTCATTTGTGAGAAAAACCCTTCAAATATACAGATAATACAATGGATCGTGCAGGAACCAGCTCTAAAACGACGCAGAGAGGTTGGAAGAGGAACCGACGTTTCTTGGTATATTGGTATTCGACGCGTCTTCTGTCTAATTTGACAGTTACCCTAGTGGAAATGTGCCCATATGGGCATCCGTCTCCATACGGAACTTAGAATCAACTACTTAAACTACAAAAGTAAGCAGGACTTGTAGTAGGGTTGTAGTAAGCAACCCGTCTGATTGGCGCAAGGCTGGCGCCAGTGTAGTTCCGGGGGCTCCGTGAGATGGTGCCTCCTAGTCGAGTGCTTTTGGCCTCTTGGTCTAGCGCGGCCTGGCGAGGCCAGCGACACCGCTACAATCGTACGTGATAGGCCTCTTGCTAGGGGCAAAAACCAACCCTCTCTTGTCGAAGAGCATCGATGTTCAGATTGGGGTCGCGGGTGCCCCGAAAGCTTGACAACGATTCGAGGGGGGTCACCACGTCAAAAAGGCGACGCTACTGAAACACACAAAACCAGATCAGAACATATACAAATCGATGACATAAAACGACACAGTAGAGATACGGAGGCCCGCAGAAATGCATGGGTGAGCTCTTGGCATTTTCTGATTCCTTGGAGGTTATGTCAAACACAAACCAAAAACGTACAAATTTTCATTCACCCAAAATGGCGCGAGGCACGCCTGGGAGAATGTTTCATTCTACCATGTAAAGTTGACAATTGTGGCGAGAGGAAAACGAAGAAAATCGCAGGGTCGGTCGGTTTTATAGAGGCGAGCATTATTTGGTATAAACGAAGGAAATGGCGCGCCGTGTTGTTGTGAAGTTTCCGCGATATATTGGCGCTAGCGGTTCAGCAGAGTTCTTCTGTCCGTTGAAATAAAACCGTTCAAAGTCTCGTGCCCCATCAAACACATGTTTATACAAAAGAAATCAGTCGCCGTCAAGTTCGGCGAGCGTGCCGGCCGCTATTAATAAGAGATGTCTGAATGATCGTCTGGACCTTTTTTCGACGTTTCGTTGCGAGCGACATGCAAGAGCCGCGGCTCGCTTGCAAAAAAATTCACACTTTTATCTCTCGTACAGGGAATTTATCCGGCGGCCATTACTAATCGTTTAATTCTTCTTGTTGGCTCACTAGTTGGCGAGCTTTAACGTAATCCGACACCGTTATAAATTGAGACTGAAAATTCTAATTTTTATTCGGTCAAAAGAACAGACAATTTTTCTTTGTCACTGGTGATGGCGGCGCGCGGCTCAGGAGCGTGTGAGATTAAATATCTCGACTACCGGAAATGAAATTGATGACACAGGAAATGAATTGAACATTCAGCTCGGTGCAATATCCATTTTTAACGAAGTGCAGGACATGAGAACATTGCGGAAACAAACACTGATGGTCAGTATATTAGGTATACACTCAACAGCACGGAACTTCGTACATCAAGGTTTTTGTAATTCCAAAAAAAAAAGTGACATAGCAATGGAGGAGCCCTCTTACGTAGCATATCAATCTTGAAGCCAGCAAACAAGCCTTTTATTTTATCAGGTCATAATTGGTAACTACAGTGAATTAGCAAAGAATTTAACGTACAAAATTTCGTGCTCTTCACTGTATGTGCTTCCAAGATTTATTGTTTCAGTGGTGAAGAACAAAAAAGTACAGAAATCTTCACTAGCGGAATTGATTTTCGGAGTTTTCGGGCCACTGTTAATGAAAATAATTGTTTTGTTCTTATTGACTCTGAAGCGCGGAGAGTTTTTTAAATTTTCACACAGCAAACTTTTAAACGGGCAATATTCCAGTCCAGCGTTTCTCATTTCGGCAGAAGTAGTTCCTAAAATGGTAATAAATCAATCAGCTGTCATAGTGTGTTCACTCGAGAAACAAACTGCATGTCTTCCATTCCAAACTTGCTCGCACCGAACATGAGCACACCTGAATTGAATCTAGAAGGAAAAGAGAAAAACGGTTAATATTTCGTAGATCATGGCCGGAATAATTCACTCCTACCCAGAAATTTATTCCATTTGGTGAGCTCCTAGCGTTGGAAATTATGTAGATTTTCCTGGTAAATCCACGGGAACATAAGAGCGCGCGAGCGGTCGACTCAGAATAAAAAGTTAATATTCTATCTAAAGTTTACTTTTAATTTAACAGAGCCAGGACGACCCGGCGAATTCAAAATTAATATTCGACTTGAAAAAATCCCCCCCATTATCATATCTGGATGGTCGTAAACGAATTAATATCGACAACACTCTTCAGAAATAAATATTCAGGACAGGAAGCACTTCTTATGGTCCTCTCCCTAGATGCTGCTAAGTCTTTTATAAATGCGTTGTAATTTCACGGATGATTAAGCGAATGGCTGTATTGTTGAAAATCTTGTGTAATGTCTTATAGTGTGTGTGACTGTGGTGGTTGGTGGTGGCAATTTTTTCGTTTGTATCCACAATAAAAATGGGCGAAACCGTGATTACGGCATTTATCACTTGGGCTAAGTCCGGATGTGTGCTAGCGGATAACGTCAAAATGAGAGATTACGAGCAATTGATTTTCTTTTATAAAAGATAATGGAAAGAATACGTGCCGGCAATAAAATAAAAATTACGCTTTCTCGTCTTATGTATCGCCATAAAACATAACGTCATAAAACGGGCAAAACAAATTACACACTCTTGGCTATCTGATGGCCGGGCGAAAGAAGTGCCATCCGGGGATCTGCTGGGCTTTAATTGTCCCGCAACTGGAAATGGCGCAGAGAAATTTGTCATCAAGCACAGAAACAAAAATTGAACCTAAATAGCTGCGAAATAATGATATAATTAATTACCCGCGCCGCTGTCTAATTGCGGCCTAACGTAAGAATCAAACAGAGTCGCAGGCCGGCCAAAGCTTTATAATTAACTGAAGAACTAAAAACGGACAGAAAGACTAAAAATTGAAGTATGTAATCAGGACAATGAGGATTTACGTTGCTAATTAAATTTACACAAAGGAAACCTGTTTCCAGCGCAAGTACTAATTAATAACATTTTGTTGACACACGGGGGGAGGTAAATATTCACGAAACACAACTCATAATTGGGGTAAATAATGGACGGGAGAGGTGAATTTGTTCAACACCGATTGTTGATGAAAAACCCAAGTGTCGGACAACACACTTCTAATCCTGCGTGCCAGATGACAACGTTTAGAATATACCATTAAGGGAGGGTTGTTTTGTCACTTAGTTCTGTTATTTTTACCACGTAAAAGTCAACAGTATATAAGTTGTAGATAGAAATCACTCACCTAGTTATTACTTTCATAAAATTGAGAAACGGGAGTAAGGAAACAGTTTTTTGAACAGTTCACTTTTACCGCAAATAGCGAGTAAAAAGTAAAAAGGAAAGAAACCAAACATGATCTGTAAGTAGTTGTAGATTGTATGTTCTGGGACAGAGGGTGGAGAAGGAGGAGGGGAAGGTGGATCACGACGACGGACGGCGACGAGTGAGAAATTTCAGGAGCAAATTCCAAAAAATTTTAAGGGTGTTACGGGATGTTTTTTTTTGGGACATTGAGTAGTCGACGGCTAAAGTCCGTATAAATACTTAAAAAGATTTGATTATATCAAAGCAATGGCCGCTCGAGTTGCACGTGTGCTTAAGTATGGGTACCACAATCTGCTGGTCATTTGCGTTTAAAAAATACGGGGATGATCGAGGTCGAGTTCAAAGCAAAAAAAGACACGCGTGTGTTTCATTTTCGCCCTTAGACACGTGAACTGAGAGAATCCTCTGGCTTCATTTGAAAACTTTTTGTGGGCTTTTTACGATTAGCTTTCGGGAGTTGCTTTCATAATGAAGTAATATATTACGAGTATTTCAGGTTATAAATAAAGCGGACGTCAGTAGAGAGAGGGTGTAATCCCTTACAACTTTTTAAGCCGTAATTAATGTTCCGTTAACATTATTATAAATAATGGTGGCGCGGTGGTGGTGGTGGCAAATTTGCCTCCGCGCGTGCGGAATTTATGTAGGTGCAATCCTTTGGTTTGTGTATTTCATCGATTGGAAAATGCCGAGAGATTATTTTTTATCTCAAGAGTCAGACCGCGTTTTACGTCCAATAAAAAAAAAGAGACCCGAATACGTCCCATTATAAAAATGAACTCTTGAAAATTTGAGTGTCCCAAAATCCTCGTCTGAATAAATACCGCGTTCTCTGAGGAAACGAAAGCTCGCAAGTCAAACGAGTGCATCACTCACGTGCTCATGCTGCACGAGCTAGGAAAAAAAAGATGCATAAAAGTATCTGGCGCTTTAATCTTCGAATACTTTTGTGGAGCAAGTGTTTTTCTGCGAGCTTTGTGTGCATTAGTCTGCAGCTTCAATTAGAGTGCACTATAGGTAGGCAGGCTGGGTGATACCGGCGGTGCTGAGTCGGCGTCGCCGTTTCGACGCTTCCTTCCGACGCGTCCTTCTTATGTCGCCGACCTTCTCTGTGAAAAGGGCAGAGAACAGTAGCAGAGGACTTTTTTGTGCGCTTCCGTGCAATTTTTCACGTTCATGAAAGCTTCGTAGAGGTACGAAGATATAAATAAATGTCAATCCGAGAACAGATTGAGATAGCAAATTCTTTTTCTTCCCGATCCAGATGTCGGGATCGGGAAGCTATAGGAAATGGCTCACTTGCTTGCTGTGGACACGTGTTTCGCCCCTTATCTGGGGGAAGGGCGGGGGAGGCAGGAGTCCAGAAGCGACAAATAAGCATACGAGGAATACTCAGATAGTGAGATTCTTCTGGCACCTGTCTATATGCCGGCACTTAATTATGCTAACTTGATGCTAATTACTATATGGTAATTAAATTATATGCCGGCACTCAGCGCTTTTTATTTCATTGATGTATCAGGTGAAATTATATGTTCACAAAACCATTTAACTAAGCACTCAACTATCTCGAGTAGATTCATAGCTATGAAAAATGCAATCTACCTTCTCAAAAAAATAAAGGCATAATAGTCAGCATGTGAATCATGTGGTCCGTTCTTACTCCTGCATTGAGGCTCGTTTGTTACTTCCGTCTCCGCCATCAGGGAGGTTTTCGGCTCTTCATCATGATTGCTTGGGGCTTGTTATGTCTCTTTGACTGTTTCCTACTTGTATTCTGTTCTCTGCATTAACAGTATTAACACATTATATGAATAGGCGATGTCCTGTTCAATGTTCACTAAATAAATTAATAAATAAACAAATAAATAAATAGTTATGTGAAATAAATGTGATGCAATTTCTATGGATCGAGAGAACCACAGACAAATCTGAAATCTTATCAGCCAATACTTTATTGACTTCTAACTCCAGTGTGCTTGGGCTGGACAATGATGAAGGGGTAAAGGTACAACTGAATCGGCTTCGACAGATAAAACAAAAGAATGGCGGTGGTGAACGTGACTCTAGACACCAATAGACCCCCAATAAGAGGCGAGGGCGAAATGCGTCCATGGCCCAGTGTTCTCATCTCTGGTTAACTTCATCGCTTCATCCAGAAAGTAAATGCCATAGCAGCCATCGTTGGAACAATAATATCAATAGCTATCGACTTCAAGTTAACCTCAAGATATAGGTAGTTAACCTGGGATGGAAATACTGGGCCTATATATCTGGGTCTAGGTTTTGAGTCTGGGAAGTTTTTGATTAAGCGTCTGACGAATCGTCCAGTAAGCGAGTAAACCATTCCTTAAAACGTATTCAATTTAATTTATAGGTGTTGATTCAGAGAAAACGTTAGTTTAGCTACTAATGGCTGCTACCAAAATCAAACTAAATACTAACCCTCCAGATGTTGAGCGACGAAGAACTGCTGATCTGCAATACAATACAGTGGGGCTGTCAATGTCACGGTCTCCTATTGTTCCAGCTCAGGTCTCAAGTGGTGCACTTACTGGCCTCTTCCTCTCTGCACTTTCCTTTTCAGCGAGACACACACACATACACACACACACACAACAAGATTGCTGCTGTGTGCGAATATGTTAACAAGGGTTCGCGCGTGAATGGACCAATGGCCCTTTTGGAATGTCGTCCTATCTTAATACCAGCGAACATCGGCCTAAAAATCGCAGGTGGATTTCCCGAGCGCCCTTCTGGCTCCGCTCCTCCTGGACGTGCCAGTCTGGATAATAAATAAATGTAATAAATGGCGTCGCCCTTTGTTTCCATAATCTGATTCCCAATCAAGGCCTTTTGTTTGCAATAGTAATGACTTCTTCTGTTACCCTTTGCTCGACATCCCCTTTTTGTTCCTGCAACAGCATCAGCGCATCGGCGGCAACGCCGGCCAAAATCCGGGCATTCAAACATTTTCCACCATAACCAAAACTTCACGTCTAATCCCAATCACGCTTTTCTCTTCCTCCCTCATCGTAAGTTCATTATTCTTGTACAGAACTTTCCCTGGCAAAGCGCAATTCAATAAAAAATTACGTTTGACCGCGCGCCCCTTCCTCCATACAACTTCCAACGCGTAGGGTAGGTATATACAGGGTGGTCCTCGTTTTATGTCATTAAATTTAAGGATCAATAGAAAATGAAAAATGAAGGGGACTTTCTCAAGAAAACATATTTGAGAAATGTCTAATAACAGAGATACAGCCCTCCAAAGTTGGGAATAAATAATCGTTTTTTCCGCATAACTTTTGAACCGTTCAACCGATTTGATTATAAATAGAACCAAAGGTTCACTGAAATTATTTTTTGTCGAACAATCATAACATGTTCCATAAAAAAGTTTCAGGGGCTTAGACATTAGGGGGTGACCCTACTTTCCCCTTTATTTTTTACCCCCCCGGTTATTTTTGGAAACTGTTCATAATTTTGAATTTTACGTTCAATTTTTAAGAAAAAATCACTGTTGCAAAATTTTGATTAGAGGCTTCGTTTAGAAGATATTCGAGTTTGAAACTTTGGAAAACATCCCGAAATCGCCACTTTCCAGAACCCAAATTGTTTTTTTCCTGAAAATTTCCCGTGTTTTGGGAAAAAATGGTGGTTTATTAACTTAGAAATTCTAGAGAACCTATTTCAGCTGAGAAATCATGAGTTTCTTTGGATTTTAATTTTTAGACCTTTGAAAGTGGCGATTTCGGGATGTTTCTCAAAGTTTCAAACCCAAATATCTCCTAAACGAAGCCTCTAATCAAAATTTTGCAACAGTGATTTTTTCTTCAAAATTGAACGTAGAAGTCAAAATTATAAACAGTTTCCAAAAATAACTAGGGGGGTGAAAAATAAGGAGGGAAAAGTAGGGTCACCCCCCAATGTCTAAGCCCCTGAAACTTTTTTACGGAACATGTTATGATTGTTTGATAGAGGATAATTTCAGTGGACCTTTGGTTCTATTTATAATCAAATCGGTTGAACGGTTCAAAAGTTATGCGAAAAAAACGATTATTTATTTCCAACTTTGAAGGGCTGTATCTCTGTTATTAGGCATTTCTCAAATATGTTTTCTGGAGTAAGTCCCCTTCATTTTTCATTCTCTATCGATCCCTAAATTTAATGACATAAAAGTCGGACCACCCTGTATAAGGTAATATAAAAGCCGCCATAGTGAGTGAGAGGGAGGCTGCTGGGCTGAAGAAATTTCAATTTAAAATGCACAAACGGAATTTATACTGGCGGGTAAATATTTATAGGCAAGGTGTTGTGGAAAGTCATTTGAGGAAGTGGGACTATTGCATTAGCGTGCGCTTACTCCTCCAACTTTCCAGACTAAGTAATGGAAGGTGGGGTTAAGGTGTAGCAGGAGTTGGAATAAGTTGCGCTCTAAGGCAAGCAGGTGGATGTAAATGTACTGTCTAATCGATTGTTAAGCTGAAATGTTAGATACGTACTTTCAATGAGTGCAGTATGCTCGAATAACGCTCCGAATTAACTCAGTACCTGCCTACACTACGTACCTACCTGATGATGATGATGTCAGAGTAGGTAGCTATCTAACTTAGGTAAATGTATCACGAATGCATAAACGTGGTGAGTATGCACAATGGTATATTTTCACTCATTACTATAGAACTTCATACCGACCTGAAATTTTCTAAATTTCTGGAAGAACAGGGATGCTTCCTCCGAGGTTTCCTCTGGCCATCTTCACATTTATTCGATAGTCACCTCAGTTTAGTCGTCCACAATAATTGCTAACGAGCAGCTCTTTCGGGAATGACGTCACGATCAACCTAGATTATAAACGTAATGTCGATAGTCCTTCCATCTCACATATACAGGGTGTCCCATAATTAGCGTGCAATACTTCGCCAGCAGATTCTACGGCTGAAAATAAGAAAAAAAGTTCCCATAAACATAGGTCGAAAAATGCTTCATAATCGAGCTACAGCCCTCTAAAAGTAGTACCCTGAAGATGGTTTTTATTTAATATTTTGGAAACTGTTGATAGCAGAATCATGAAATTTTGCAAATTGGCCAATCTTTTGATGTCAAATAATATGCAATAATAATAATTTCAAAATTCCATCCAGAAATGGGTCAGACTGTGGGGGGTAAAATCACCCCAACTTTTTCAAGTGTCGTTTTTTTGCAACTTGAGGATAAAGTTATGAAACGTCAAAGCATTTTGCATGAAAAAGGTCCTTCTGTTCAACTACGATAGGAAGCACCGTTCTCGAGTAAAATCGATTTTAAAATTACCCTACCTGTCACAAAAATTCATAATGAAATTTAAAAAAAAAGAGCGTAGGCCATGGAACACGACTACTATGTTTGGGAAAAAATAATTAAGACGGTGACAGATTCATGGAATAAGTGACAGTGTGTTTGAAAGTTGTGTTTAAGGGGTTTCTGATGCGACTAAAAAAGTTGTTGACGGGGATAGGTTTTATTTTATTTTTTTCGTCAAGTAGAAACTCCTCCAAGAAAAAATGTACGGGCGTTGCTATAAAATTTTGTAAATTTCGAAAAAAAATTGAAAATTTTTGATTTTGATTTTTGAAAACTCAAAAACTAGATAGCATCGACAATGCATCTTTCCCCAAGAAAGTCGCATGCCAAATTTGAACTTTCTGTTTTCAAAAAAAAGGTACCAAAAATGTTTTCTACTAATTCACTTTTTCATGTCTACGAGAAATCATTTTTGGTACCTTTTTTTTTGAAAATAGAAAGTTCAAATTTGGCATGCGACTTTCTTGGGTAAAGATGCATTGTCGATGCTATCTATTTTCAAAAATCAAATCAAAAATTTTCAATTTTTTTTGAAAATTTTCAAAATTTGATAGCAATGCCCGTACATTTTCTTTTTGAAGGAGTTTCTACTTAGCGAAAAAAATAAAATAAGACCGGTTCCCGTCAACAACTTCTTTAGTCGAATCAGAAACCCCTTAAAGCTAATTAAAGAAGTTTTATTGCGGGTACTGTTTTGTAAAAATGGAACGTTTCAAAAACCAAGAGCTGGCAGACATGCACTTCGTGTATGGCTTCTGTAATGGTCGTGCTCTGGCCTGTCACCTGTCTCGATTATTTTTTTTTCCAAACATAGAAGTTGTGTTCCATGGCCTACGCTCAATTTTTATTATTTTTTTGTAATTTTCATTATGTTTTATGACATGTAGGGTAAATTTCAAATCGATTATACTCGAGAACGGTGCTTCCTATCGAAGTTGAACAGGAGGACATTTTTATTGCAAAATGCTTTGGGGTTTCATAATTTCATGCTAAAGTTGCAAAAAAACAGCACTTGAAAAAGTTGGGGTGATTTTACCCCCCACCCCCCACAGTCTGACCCAGTTCTGGATAGAATTTTGAAATTGTTATTATCAAATATTATTAGACATGAAAAGATTGGCCGATGTGCAAAATTTCATAATTCTGCTGTCAACAGTTTCGCAGATATTAAATAAAAGCCATCTTCAGGGTACCACTTTTAGAGGGCTGTAACTCGCTTATGAAGCATTTTTCGACCTATGTTTATGGGAACTTTTTTTCTTAGTTTGGGTCGCAGAATCTGCTGGTGAAGTATTGCACGCTAATTATGGGACACCCTGTATATCAGGGGAATATATTTTCGGGGAGAAAAAAGCGTGAAGATGTTGACGGAAATTTTTTGTATGGCATGGAGTTTGGGATAAGTACCAGAAGATTGGCGGACAGGAATTATCATCCCAATATTTAAGAAAGGAGATTCGAGAGATTGTGGAAATTACCGAGGCATAACTATTATAAGTGTGGTAGCAAAAACCTACGAGAGAATACTGGAAGGGAAACTCAGAGGGAAAATCGAACCACAGTTGGAGGAAGCACAGAGTGGGTTCAGAAAGGGACGAAGCACGCAAGACCACATATTTTCCATCAAACAGCTTATAGAAAAAACCAAGAAAAATGAAGAAGTATGTCTCGCATTTTTGGATCTTGAGAAAGCGTTCGGTCGAATACCGCGGAAAATGATATGGGAGAGTTTAGAGAAAAGAGGAGTAGACGTTAAGTTGAGGAGAGCTATAGAAGGACTATACAACAACAACAAGAACTATGCTAGAACAAATAATATGCAGTCCGAAGAATTCTCAGTAAAGCAGGGGCTCAGACAGGGAGGGGTGCTAAGCCCGACCCTGTTTATTATTGCAATGGACGACATATTGAAGGAACTCAAGCAAAAAGTACACAAAGTGAATATAGGATACAGGAAATTGAGAATCGTCAAATTAGCAGCGTGTGCATTCGCGGATGATCTTACAATTTGCGCAGAAGGAGAAGCACAACTGGAGGAAAATTTGAAACTATGGGAAGAAGAACTGACTAAGAGAAGTATGAAAATAAACACGAATAAGACCAAAGTGATGGTGATAGGAAAAGAAAGCAGAAAAATAGAGATAGAGGTGTATGGAAACAAGCTGGAACAAGTGGAGAGCTACAAATATCTCGGAGTGACTATTAAAAACGATGGAAGGATGAAAGAAGAAATCAGCAGTCGAATCAATAGCGCAGCAAAGATGTACCATGCACTAAGCAAATCATTGAATATAAGCAAGAAGGACATAAGTAACAAGACCAAAATGACAGTATACGACACTATATACAAGCCAATCCTGATATACGGTAGCGAGAGCTGGGTATTGACCAATGGTATGAAGAGCAGAGTTCAAGCGATGGAAATGAAATACCTAAGAAGAGTTAGAGGAGTGACAAGGCTAGACAGGATAAGAAATGTTCAAATCAGGGAAGAACTGGAAGTAGAACCGATATGGCAGACAATCAAAAGACAGCAACTAAGATGTTTTGGACATTTGGTGAGAATGAACGAAGAAAGACCGGTAAAGAATGTATGGAAGGCTAAGACGTTGGGCAAGAGAGCGAGAGGAAGGCCAAGAAAAACATGGGACCAGACGGTAGCAGAAACACTGAAGGAGAGAAATGTGGAGTGGAATGAAGCAAAGAGAATGGCTAAAGACCAACAAAAATTGAGGGAATTCGTATACGGCTCGGGATAGCAAGAATTTAATTCAAGTTTGAAATTTTGTTGAAATTGTTATTGTAAATCGAAATGAAATGTAATTTTTTTTTGAACCTTTACACCTTAACGGGTAAAAAAAGGAATATGATTATATACAGGGTATATACAAAAATATCTTCACTGAAGTTACGTTTCGAGATTCTGTGACACCCGCCGAGCACTGCATTTCTGATTAAAGACTTTTTTGGGAAACGGCGGCCATCACCCTGAAGTTGCACGAAAACAACTTTCACCGTATCAAAATTTAAATTCTAGGTTTCAGTTTGTTACAAGTTTTAAGTGAATTGGTACAGGAATGAAGAAGAATTTTGAATTTCAAAATGAAGAAACAAAAAATTTGCAACTTTGAGGCTCTTGGCATCGTGTACACGAAGTTGATGACTGCCAACCATGGTTGTAGTGTCAAACAAAACTTGAAACTGTAAACTACAAGATGCTGCCATACCCTTATTGTCAAAAAGTTGCGTACTTTGTTTACCAGAAGCTTCCGGAATAGTGACATCGCTAAAAAAAGACCCTGTACATATATACATAGGTATATATTTTTTCGGGAAACGTATGATCCGTTCCTATGCGAAGTTGCTAGGCAACCAGGGCTGTGATTGGTTGTCACCTAAGCAAATGGGAGCCTTGAAAGGTGACCAAACCTCACCTATCTGCCCTAAATCTAACCGATTTGCATAAGGTAACAACGCACTATAACCGAAATTCGCACCGAATCCGCGGGAGAAACAAAGAACGTCCCATAAAAGTCGCAGTAAATCTCCCCAGAGCTTTCGACGTTCGAAATATAAATCTATTAGTAAACATGGCCGTAAGTAATTACACCTGGAGGAAAGGAAAGGGATGGGGGTGGTGGTGCGGCGGCGGCGAGATAGATAGGCAGATCTTTCGCTCCTTCTCTATTGCGAGAGGAGAATAAGGAAGATCCAAATTACCCGCAGATAAGTCAAAGTTCATTATGTCTGAAAACACCTCCTTTGTAAATTAAGGACGACAAAGAAACTCATTAAAAACAACAACGTCAGAATTCAACACAACAAAAAATCGAGCACCGACTATTATTAATCTCGCGGAGGCAATCTCTCTCTATTCTGGGATTTTCATTTAACGCAGATGCGCAAAATGTCAAACTAATTAAAAACTTCCCAAGTGCAGCTGGGTCTAAGCCTTTATCCGGCATTCAGCTCGCGAAAAGAAATAGAAATTATAGATGAAGCACCACCACCGTTCGCCATTATTCTACTTCCGTAGCATAATGGCGATGTCACTATTTCAAGTTTGGATTTGCCGCCCGATGTAAACTAACTAAAACTTACCTATAATACCTGGCGGTGCCGTATAAATTTCGCGCACAAATAAAGTTCACTGCGCTGATTAATCGACGCTTAAGAAAGTCCCTCTCACAATGCAGTGGGTATCTTGTTTCTCAACTTCTTTCAACTGAAATTACTTTGCTTTGAGGTCGGACGCTCTTCTAAATTTCGTATAAACTGTGTGAGAGTGGCGAGATAAGCCGTTGATGCTGGAAGAAGAAACTTCGGCACCACGAAACTTGTAATTTAATTGTGCAAGAGGGGTATTACCTACCGCAAATAATTAGTTCCGATCGATGGACGGAACGAAAAGGAAAAAAGTCGGACTTTTGCCAAGACCGCCGCACCGCGAAGAGTTTAAAAGGAAACTTTCGACGTTTAAAACAACTAATAAGCACGGTCAATTACGATTAAATTCTAGAGAGACGGGGAGTAGTACTGTAGAAGGGCATAGAACTCTCGCTCAGAGCTCATCTTTTCATTATACACGCCCTGGTGGAGAGTAACGCAATTATCCCTGGGAGTTAAAAGAGTAGGCATAGCGCGAGGGACGGAGCACGTACACGAAAACGTGAGAGTCCCAAAATGTTTACCATATATTAGAGTTTCAAAGTGGGTGAGCAGGTCTGAGAGCCGCGTGCGTTAAAGCCTAGTTTCGGTCTAAAGTGCTCTCGTTTGAGAACTTTGTCCAAAGTTTTTGGGAGTTGCTAGACTATTCGGTTGTTTAGATTTAAGTCTGTACCGAAGTTAGTAATCTCGTACTGAAAGGTTTCATTTTTCCAGGTTGACACTCCGGATAGCGTTCTGCAGAGCGGTTTGGGACTTACGGACCTGGGTCAACATGCCGTGCTGCGTTCGATGGTGGATCCCCGCGACTACGATCGGCTTCGTCATCTGCAGATGAACGGCGGGGCTCCCAACACTTTCGAAGAGACAATCTACAAGGTAACGGCCCTTCTACGATTTTTATGCTTTCATATCCTTCGTTATTAAACGGTTATCCACACATCTTTAGCTTCCTCCGCTTCCGTCCATTTCCCAGCCACCACATCAACACTGATCAGCGCGCTTATTTACAGTGCGTCGTCTTCCAGATGGTCACTTAAAATTCCCCGGACGGTCGTATTCTATCACTGCTCGCCATAAACTTTATCTATTCTGCGCCCGGCGCGCGAGCACGCGATGTTTGGTTTTCCAGCTTGCTTTTTCCCATGTGCGAACCCCCCGGGGATGGCATCGGTCCCTATATCAAAATGTCACTGCAATCCGGGGTCCAGTTTTTACGGCTGAAAAGTTTGCGATGGTCACGATGTGATGGGATTTTCGCGTTTTATTGTCGTCTTTACGACTCGGCCGGACCTATGCATCATCGTGCATTTCTCTCCCGGCGTACCTCTGGTACAACGCACTTATTTCACACATTGAAACGAACTCTGCTGAAGAGCGGAACCTTGATGCAAGTTCTCGATCACGTAGCGTACCGCTGGGTATTTCATTCCTCCAAAATGCAATTGTAAACTCCCGTGGGAATCCTTACGTTTCTAGATTTCATATTGGACAAATCTCTGGACATTTTATTGTAGTAGGTATGGGTAATTGGTAGTTCAGCAGCCATTTTGTAGCGGGCATCATAATAGGATAGAGCAGCCATGTTCATTGTTCCAATTGATAGTGGTCAAAACCCTCGAGGGCTTCGAAAATATCTATCCATCGACACTTACCAGGGACGCAATACTCGAAGCGATCCGATCTCTCTACTTTTTCTTCGATGCAAGATGCAACGTAGAACGTAGGACATTTTACTTAGACTCTTTTAGTTCAAAGTCAGTCTCAGGCTTGCTGGACTTTTTTCAGAGACAGGAATCCTTTTTGTCAAAACACCACCTTCCTTGTTTTGTTCCAGTTTCCACTTGAGTCATTCCATGCCAAAACGATCACTTTCTGCACTCATGGTGACCGATTTTCATAAATTTTGGATATGTTGTAGAGACATGAAAATAAGTCGACCCGTATTCGCCGGTTTTTTTTTATAAATTTTTTTTTCGGAATTACAATTTTTTCAAATTTTCCACTTTTACTTTGCATCCTACTCTGAGAAAAATCATAGCTCTTCAGTCCAATGTCCGATCTTGAATATTTTTGTTTCGATCGAACCACAAAAGATGAGGAATTTTGGACATTGCACTCTTTTTTTGACAGATGTTGAAAAAAGTATGGAAAGTTACTTTTCCGAAAAGAAAACGGTATGCTGAAAAATGGTACATCTTCGATTTTCCCAATTTTTTGATATATTGTTCTGTGAACTTTTCTGAATCGAGAAGTAATGGTCGCCAAAATGGACATTGCCCAAAAACCCACGGAATGAATTTTTTAAGCGAGCCGCGCAAGCTGATTCGGCGCTCAGGAGTCTAGTAAAATGAGGCGATTTTTATGCTGAAGTTGGAACTAACTGAGGGCTCAATAAAAAAAAATATGGCAATGTAGAGAATGAAAAACTGAATTAGAAAAATCAAAGTTTCATTTCCAACCACCCCGGGAACCATGTAAAAGAAAATGGCGAAGATTAAAAAACATGCGCCGCGATTTTTTTCTAGAACGGCGAGAGAACGGTGAGAGATTTGTGAAAACTGTTAGGGTCAAAGTTGTAGGGAGTTCAATAATCTACAGAAAAGTCCCCGGAGGCATATGTCCAACTTCTCCAGTTTAACCATTAATCGCGGCCAAAGTTGCGCGCCGGTCTAGTGAAGTGGAAAAACTGTCCGCGTAACATTCCTTCTTGAATTCTGCGAGAATGGCTAGAGATATCCGAGAATTGCAAGCGACAAAGTTGCAGAGAATTGAATGTTACACTACACTCAACCAAATAGTAGCATAAATAGAACGAAGGACATCATTGATTCAATGAATAAGTTCTTCAAAATCGGTCCAGTGAACCAATTCATTGCCGAAATGAACGTTACAACATTAAATGATGAACTTTTCTTGAGGGATTACTTGGATTCATTATATCTATGAAAGGTGTGCTTGATACTCTTTTCATTGAATCAATGCAACTGTTCATAACGGCAATGTTGAAGTTACATAAACTGACGTTGAAAATTCATTGACTCGATGATCATCTATACATTCCATCGATGAACCCTGGTCATTGATTTTATGAATATAATCCTTAAATAATGACACCTGTTTTTGGTTTGATGAATAGGTTCATGAATAAATTAATCGATCTAGGGGTTATTTGTAGGCAAAATATGGAGGAAGTAGATGAATCTATTTCCTTGCGTTATTTTTCAAAATAGAGATTTCGAATTTGGCATGCGATTTCCTGATGGATACATCTAGAAGACACCCTTAGTCCCATCAAAAACTTAACACTGTGTTAAATTTTAACATTGAATCAGATTTTAATATACTGGTGAAATTGACTCAAAATTGAATTAATTTCGCCATCATGGTTGAATTTGAGCTATTGTTAAATTCAACACATCAATATCAAGTTTTTGGTGGAACTAAGGGTGTCTTCTAGATGTATCTATCAGGAAGTCGCCTGATGCCAAATTTGAAATTTCTATTTTGAAAAATAAAGCGAGGAAATAGGCTTACTCTACTTTCTTTATATTTTGCCTACTAATGAACCCCTTAATCGATTAAATAAATTAATTATTCAATGAACCTATTTGTCAGGCATATAGTTACATATAATAATAAATACACGTAGGTACCAAGCTATAACAATAGGTACAAACTCAAAAAATTTCCCTCACATTTTTAATTTTTCAAAGAATTACATAGAATATGAGCTTAAAAGAACAAACTAACTGATTTTGTGAAAAAATCTCAATAAAGGACCAGAACAAAATAGAAGAAAATACAAAAGCTTTTCCCTATACTGGCGTCCCAGTTTGATAGAAACTGTCTCCCGTCGTGTAGATGGCATCATAATCCATGTCAATCTAATAACAGAACAAAGAATATCAATTAGGTTTTGCGCGTTTATACGTTTTCTGAAAATGGAAGTGATACTTGGGTATGAAAATTTCGCTGTTTCTGATTAGAAAAATAGACTTTAGGTACACGCTAGGTATCTAAGAATGATAAATATTTTATTACCACTTAGGTACCTACCAGTTTGTATCTAGTAGGCGTTTTCATTTCCGCCTTTGTGTCCATTTTCCTGATCTCATCTATGCGAAGTTGTCAGCACGCCTTCCAGTAACTATCAAGCTTATTGGTTGACAGCTTATAGAATTTCGAAGACCTAGTAGCAATTCGGCGTCCTCATCTGGAATTGGAAAAAGAAATTATTATGATTTATTACCGGAATGAAAGTGAACATTGTTACCATACCAAATTGTTTTTCTGGTCAAGAAAATTTCTTGGATGTTTGTTTCGATTTTGGCACCTTAACTCAATATGCTTCTCTATACGGGTCTTTTGGAAGGACTTTCCAAGTTACAGCATTTCACACGCAACTTCCCTCCTTTGCTCGTTCGCTGTAGTATTCCTAAAAAGACAAAATAAATAAATAATGATGTAAATGGGCTCAGAGTTCAAAATTTACCAGTATTTCAGTAGGAAACTTCTCCTTGCCAAGCCTTTTGCCGAGTTCCATTGATGTATCAAACCCAAATTCGACTGTACAATAATAAGACTCTTGAATTCGTTGGTGAATATAACGGTGAACAAAATAGGACTACCTACCTTATCGAAACAAAGAAATCAGCAACCAACACGTTTCAACAGTTCTAGCTTGTAGTGTAGCCATGCACTTCGCTCAGGACAGAACAACGGCTGATGCAGAAAACAACTTTTGAAAATGAGGAAAGTGGTGCGTTCTGCACCGTGCGCATGCGCTCCAGAGATTCGATACATTAGTATAATGTATGTTTCATTGTATTGATGCCGAATCATCACTCAATGAAATTGTTCATTATTATAGTGAACATTGATTCAGAATCACGCATTGGATTAATGTATCAAATCATTATTACTATGTATCGCGAAGTCAATGAATCCCATCATTGAAAATTCGGTATGATTGTCATTATATCAATGAATGTTGTTCTTGATAGAAATGAACTTTTCAACATAATTTAATGAATGCCGCATTCATTGTTTAATGAGGCTCCGTACATTGTATACATGATCATTGGTTATAAACGAATGATTTATCACACTTCACTTTACATAACATCCATGAAAATTTCATTGAATTAATGAAAGTGAAGTCGATGAAAGCTGTTCATTGAAGCTATGATCAATAATTTTTTGAGTGTAGAAAATCTTCAAGGCCAGTTATTAGCTCTTCTGGTTTAGTCGTAAGTTTTTCAAAAGAACCACTTCATTAACAAGATTGTCGCGCAACTTCGAACGTGGTTCACGACTAAACTAGAAGAGCTGATAACTGACCTCGAGAAACGGCTAGAGAAACTTTCAATTCTCTATAACTTCGTCGCTTACAATTTCGGGATCTTTAGCCATTCTTGCAGTATTCAAGGAGTAATTTCACGCGTACTTCACTGGACCGGCGCGCAACTTTGACCGGGATTAACGGTTAAACTGAAGAAGTTGGACATATGCTTCAAGGGACTTTCATGTAGATTATTGAATTCCCTACAACTTTGTCCCTTACAGTTCTCAGATATCTCTCACCGTTCTCTCACCGTTTCAAAAGAAAGATCGCGGCGCGTGTTTTTTAATCTTCGCCATTTTTTTTACATGGTTCCCGGGGTGGTTGGAAATGAAACTTTGGTTTTTCTAATTCAGTTCATTCTCTACATTGCCATATTTTTTTCATCGAGCCCTCAGTTAGTTCCAACTTCAGCATAAAAATGGCCTCATTTTACTGGACTCCTAAGCGCCGAATCAACTTGCGCGGCTCGCTAAAAAAATTCATTTCGTGGGTTTTTGGGCGATGTCCATTCTGGCGACCATTACTTATCGATTCAGAAAAGTTCACAGAACAATATATCAAAAAAGTGGGAAAATCGAAGATGTACCATTTTTCAGTATACCGTTTTCTTCTCGGAAAAGTGACTTTCCATACTTTTCTTTAACATCTGTCAAAAAAAGTGTGCAATGTCCAAAATTCCTTATCTTTTGTGGTTGGATCAAATTAAAAATATTTAAGATCGGACATTGGACTAAAAAGCTATGATTTTTCTCAGAGTAGGATGCAAGGCAAAAGTAGAAATTTTGAAAAAATTGTAATTCCGGAAAAAAAATTTATAAAAAAAAACCGGCGAATACGGGTCGACTTATTTTCATGTCTCTACAACATATCCAAAATTTATGAAAATCGGTCACCATGAGTGCAGAAAGTGATCGTTTTGGCATGGAATGACTCACTTGTTAAAGGTCATATGAGCTCTATGAGACAAAATCAGTTTCATCTCAAATGTTAAGTTGTAGTGTCGACTTGACAGGCTCTATTCTTTAGAAGAACAAAACGTGATGAATGGTGACGAATGCAGTGATGAAAACGAAAACGTCCCCAATACAAATTTCCTTCGCCATTACACTCATCTGAAAGTCAAAGTGTACAATAACGATCGGCTCTCTTCTTTACGATGTCGCTAATGAATTTAAAACTGACTCATTCCCTGCTTCCCCGTTTCGCTCCGGATGAAGTTCCGGGACGAGATAACCGTTGAAAATTACATTTGCTGCCGCAGATTTTCTGAGCTGCGTAATAAATACCAGACAAATAATTGATTTTGACAGCATCCTCGCGAGGTCGTACCCCAGCTCAGTGTATCTATACAAAATTACATCCTGTGTGTGTGGCGTTTTTTTTCAAACTCTGAATTTTGCCTCATTTTTTGCCGTACACAGGTAGTAAACATTGCAATGTTGACGTAAAAAGTAATTGTATACAAAATTCGATTTCAACTGGCCGTAATTTACACCGTTTAATTTAAATCCTGCGGGCATTGGGACATCACTACATAAATTCCCCGGTATTGATCCCTGTGTAAAACCTATGTTGGGCATTTTTATGGATCGTGCAGTATAAATGCAATCCACTAACCGTCGACCTACCTTGTTTGTTTCAGCTGAAACTGCAAGAAGCCCTGAGGAAACGGGAGAAGTTCACGAAAGAACACGAAGAGGTAAGTGGATAATTTACCGGCAGTAGCGCTCTGTAGCAGTTGTAGCAGGTTTACCGGGAAGCAATTATTCGACCACTTTCCGGCAAATATATGGAGATCCATCCCGTTGTTCCCCTTTTTATTTGGATAAGGCTCATAGGATCCATTGTAGTAAACCGTGTTAAATTCACAAGTTGCCCATACATCTCGATGGGAGAAAATGTGAATACAGAGCCCCGGAATTGAACTAGCAGCATGGTGGAGGACAAATTGAAATATTCCCCCGTGACAGATACGTATTTCCATGCAATCAGACGTTTCAAATGGGGAGCTGACTAGCAGCAGCAAGTCGTGTCGGTCCTGCTCCTGCCTCTAGCCTGGGTTCTGGCTGGTGTGTGCCTGTCAAAGGCGACATATAGGGAAAGGCGCATGGTGGTGGATTGTTGAAATTTGGATATCCTCCACGGTTCGGTAATTTGAGAAGAGATGTATCGGTTTATGGTCCATAGTTTTTATGGCGGCGTCGTTTGCTTTGCGAGTGAAAAACTGCTCGCTTGCAAAATTGCCTTCGATTCGTCAAGAGTGGTTCAACAGCAACAAAGCAGGAAGGCTAAATCTCGACCCAGTCGATAAACATAAACCTCTCATTTCACTGAACAACTCCGCAATGCTCTCCCCGGATACGACCCGGCGGTCAATGAAGAAAGGGAAAATTAAATTTTAGCCAAGTAAATCGGCGGGTGAAGGGAGGGAGGCCTTTGAACGGGGATCGATTGAGAGAACAAGACCGGACGACGAGAAGTATATGCATCTTGTAGCCGAGTCCAAGCAACTTTGTTGTTTTGTCTCCACCATGCTTTCTCTCCAATTTGTGTGTACTGTACTACACGTTTTATTTCGTTCAATATACCTGCCAGCAGCGGAGGAAATCCCGGAAATGTCCAATTTTAAACATTTTATGACACACATACACCACCCTTCTCTCCTCCAAATTTAAAGCTTTATATTTTACGGACAATAAAACTCAAGTTATTTTATGTTTTACTCCGCATATAGTGCATGGTAGATGTAAGATAGCATGATACTATACCGCTTACTTTATTGCAAATTGGCCACATTAAATTTCAATGCTGTAAAGCATACAGTACAATATATTCGCAAGGTAGAACAGAGAGGATGTATTTGCTTGAGTCTTTGGTGGTGTAGCAAACAAAATTTCCTGCGTCGCGTTCTACAACAAGGGCTTTATTCAAAATATATACGAATCTCTGGACATGACAAAGTTTCGAGGCCAATTTTTTCCAACACAAATGGGACGCCATAAACGTACATTAAGTTGGATATAAGAAAGAAAAGACGGCATTGCGCCGGAAAATCATTACATCCAAGTCCAATTTGTGAGGAACAAGAAGTAGAAGGTGGTTTAACAAAGTGGATTGCGAAAATTGAGCTGGATTATTCAAATCTGAATTTCTAGGAATGTTTCAAATCTGATTACAAGGATATTCAGAACAAAACTATTTCAAATTGCTTCATGCTTCACGAGTAGGTACCATACCTACCTACACATTGAATTATAACATGTTTACGTTTTGCTGTGTTGTGTGCTTTGATATATCGAAATCGACATGAAATCATGCCCTAAATAGCGCTGCTTTTGAAAACACGCCAATTTTTAACTTCAGCTCTTTTATCCCCGCGATCATGGTCGTTACGTTCCTAGCTTCTAGTACAATGGTATAAATAAAATGGATCTCCAGTCTCCACCAAAGCGTATTTGTTATGTTACGTATAAAGTGTGTATCCGAGGGTTCTCATTGTCATTTTTATTCCAGATCCTGCGAGACATTAAGCAGGAATTATTGCAGCTAGGAAAGGAAGGAATCAGGGGGCCTTTGTCTGGAGGTAATGCGATTATATCACTACGTCCACATTAGAACTGGCTACTCTGGGTGTAGCTTAGCTTCAACTTTAATGTCGAAGCTCACGAGCCTTTCAGCTTTCTAACTGTTACCTGCGCTTGATGTTCACAGATGACACTTACATGTACGACGAGGATGCGAGGATGTTGGCGCCGGGTGCTCACGGACACGACCACAGGGGTCACTGGTACGACGAGCCGCCTTACGAAAGCGACCCCGAGGACTTCCTCATGGGCAGCAGTCCAGGTCCTACGGCCACCATCCAAAACGGCCGTGTATGCTTTACGTTGAACCTGCGGCAAGAAAACCGTGGGGAGGGAGTCATTTCGTTAAGGAGTGCCGGAGACATCTCTCTGCCCAGAGACACCCCCACTGCCACAACCCCCAGGGGAACTCCTAGGCGAGGACTTATTCTGCCGCAAGCCGGTTACCCGCCGACTATTATTCCGCTAAGGTAAATACGGTCGACGTCGGTCGTCGTTTCGTTGCTGTTTTATGCCGAGCGTTTGGAAGCGTATGAGGTCGTTTTTCTCGTTTTGAGTTACCCCAACAACTTTATTTTGAAGTGTTGAAAGCTGTAATCGCAAATGATTGTAGTTGGTTATACTTAGGTACGTCGTAGAAAGCAGCAGAAGTTATAATTTTGCAAGCTTCACTGCCGATCAGGCTTCAAGCGTCATTTTGTAGCATATTTTTTCAACATCCACCTATATAGGTGCTGAATAAAGGTACCTCCAAAAAAAGGTTGGATCATTTCATTATTATTATCTCATCCAACAATAATCTTTTAAAAATACCATTAAGTGTTTAACTAGAATAATAACTATAGTGTTTTCAGTTCTGATATCGTTTTATTGTTTGTGCAGTCGGGCACAATAGTAGGTATGGTATAGGTACCTCGATAGGTACATATAATATAAGATGAGAAAACGATAAGATAGCTACATAAACATAGAATTTAATGTTGACATGGGAAGCTCTTCTATTATACTAGAATTTAATGTTGACATTGAAAGCTCTTCTATTATACTGTTCACAGTTTACACTTTTACTGTAACATGTCCTTGTAGCGTATCTTCTGATATCTGGCGTAATAACTACACCCAGTCTATTATATTCAATTACCTTGCGGAAAGCCTGCAGCTAGGGCAGTAGTTATGAGATTTCCCATTATCGCGCAAATAGGATTTGGTCTGCATCAGCAGCCTGTGCTAGCACAGAAAGAATGTGACCGGCATAAAAATATCCCCTTCAATTTTTTTCCATCCTCCCAACTCAATAACAACCGCACCTTTGATCTTTCTAAACAAATTCAGCAGTACCTACTTACCTTCACCCTACCATCAGTCTCATTAAGTTTATTTTCCCGGTGTTCATGCCACTGGGCAAATTGGGAAGTTTCTACTTACCTCTACCTGCCCTGGGTGCGGCATTTTATTAAAAACTTTATATGGAATTTTAAAAAGAATTAAGATGTTACAACTTTACTTATTTAAAGCAGTCAAGGTCCTGCCCGAATGAATAATTATGAAGTTTCGAAAAAGTCTTGCACCGAGTCTTGTCTTTTAGATTAGTAGTCCGTGCGGAACTGGAATTGAATTATGTGCCTAAGTGCTTAGGTAACGCTCTGTGAGAAGGGTCTCGGCTAAATAAAAATAAATTTTTACATAATGAAGCAGCTCGGGTCTTTGTTTGACTAGGATTTTGCATAGTTGAATTTTCTCTTTTCTTTCAAACTGATTGGGAATTTTAAATTTGCAGGTCTTCGAGAGACCGCGAGAGCGGCGACTACGCAGGGTCTGACGTGCAGAGCGTCAGCTCGAGATTGTCGACTCTGTCCGTGGACACCAGCAGATCAGAACAGCAGGACATGTCGCACCAAATGGTATCGCCACAGTACTATACGCACTTGGAGGGAAAAATCAGGCACTTTCGTAAAACCAGCGGTTATCCACGCAGCGAAGATGGTCTGTCGCCGAGCCAGAGCTCAGATTACGAAGACACTGATGAGTTCAGCAACTGTTCTCAGCAGATAGCGACGGTTCACGTTGTTAGTATTCCGAGACTTTGTTTGAGGCTTGCTATTGAAAATATTATGTATTTTAGTCGAGCGATGGACGATCGGCAAGTTCTTCTGGAATCGTAGATAAAGTGAGAGGACTTCGCGACGATGTCCAAAGGAAAATATCAAGGCTGAAGGGTGATTCCATCGAACAACAGAGACGACAGGCTGACCAATTCCCTTGCTCTGCTAGTTCCGTTGAGAGTTTACCAAGTGGATCAGGCTCCAGTAAGTTTGGTTTCAGTCATCAATCATCATCATTAACATCATAATCTTCTCATAATCTGGACCTCTACTCTCTTTATTCCTATTTCCGCTCTAGTATGTCGCGAACTGGTCGTTTTGGGCCTTGATAAAAGTGTCTTACAATCCAATAGTAGGTCATAGTATTTACACATACTGATTTTGACCGTGGATTTGGAATGCGGCTCTGTGCCCAAACGGGTGTTCCAAACCTGCAGCTCAAAACCATACCCACTTATACAGGGTGTCCCGGAAATACACGGACAACGTTCTAGGGCAGCTTCCTCTCATCAAAACAAGAAAAAAAGTTCCCATGAACATGGGTCCGAAAACGCTTCCTAAGGGAGCTACAGGCCCCTAAAGGTGGGACCCTGAAGATGGTGTTTATTTAATATCGCCGAAACCGTTCAAGAGAAATCAATCAAACTTGACACATTTAATAACCTTCTTATGCCCAACAAAGTTTGAATGCCTAACAAAAATGAAGTTGCTTTGAAATAGTTTTTCTTTCGCCTTGAATACCGTAATTAAAAATCAGCATTACTGACCACGTTTTCATACATTCAAACTCAAATATCTTGTAAACGGTGCGTCTATCGAGGTTGAACAGGAAGACCTTTTTTTGTAGAAAACTCCAATATTTCATAATTTTTTGTTAAATTTAAAGACAATTTACATTCAAAAAAGTTAGGGTTATTTTTAACCCCACACCTCAGCTTGACCCACTCCTGGTAAATTATTTTAGAAACAATCTTGCCTCATTTTGTTGGGCACAAGAAAGTTAGTGGATGTGTCAAGTTCGATTGATTTCCCTCGAACGGTTTCGGAGATATTAAATTAAAACCATCTTCAGGGTCCCACCTTTAGGGGCCTGTAGCTCCCTTAGGAAGCGTTTTCGGACCCATGTTCATGGAAACTTTTTTTCTTGTTTTTATGAGAGGAAGCTGCCCTAGAACGTTGTCGGTGTATTTTCGGGACACCCTGTATTTACTTGGTTTACCTATATCCCCCGTATATCTCTACCCAACACTCTCCAGTACCTACTCAATTTCTCATCGCTGACCTCGTCTATCCACGGGATTTCCATCATACATCTGTAGAACTACATTTCAAACGCTTCTGATATTCCCTATCTGCTTATTGAGAGATGAGAGTGAACATTACTATTAGCCCAGGCTTTTTAGTCGAAAAAACGGCAAAACATGAAACAAATTAAAACACGGTCAATCTCTTCAGTTTTGGGTTCACTAGACTTTGCTGTATAACATACAAAAAGTCCCCAACTTTCCCCCGTGTGCGTCATTGTTATTTTGACAGGCAAAGATGAAGACACCTCAAAATGCACTTCCCGATTAAAAATGCTCCTAGTTCTCAACCACCCAATCGATTTCTCTTATCTTGGTCTTGAATGAAAGATAATGAATCAATGTGAATGATATGGGATAGCTTTTGTTCAAAATTTGACACTAACAATCTTAATTTCTTGATAATGACACTTTTTTCGTGTTTTTTTTCTTATGCTCCAGTTAACATTTTACTTTTGCATCGACCACTTAATATCACTTGGTATTATTATATGCAGTAGATTCCCTACAGTTTCAGCTTCAAAATGACGTATCTTTTAGCTCCATTGTGAATTGTCCAGCAATTCCAATAAGGATTCTATGAAGTTACGTCAAACGCATTATATGGGGAAAATCACTTCAACATTATTAACCTAGACTTTGATCTGTAATAATTGATTCTACGTTCAATATTCACAGCATCGTACTGTCTGAATCTGGTCTGGTAGTACTCGTATGAGTAGGTACTAGGTACAGTTTCTCAATTTTCCTCTTTGTGCATCATGTTTTTATAGTTTGTTCTTGTTATTGCCGTCTGCAGTGTCCGGCGATATCTCAGCTACTAAACTTCGGATTGCGCTTGGGTTGTTGCTAGATGATAGCTTAGGTACTCTAGATAGACAAACAACAAAGATATTTTATTTCATTATTCGTCCGTCCGTCCGTCTGTGTGTCTGTCATTTTACGCAATATCGCGGCTCCTAGACCTCGGATTAACCTCTGGTTTTCGCTAGATAATAATAGCTAAGGTACTCTAGGTGCAAACAAACAACACGGTGTTGTAGTTGTAGTAGTAGTTGTTGTAGTAGTTGGTCCCCGTCAAGACGCATCTTCCTCCAGCTCCGGAGACTCTTTTGAAGATAGTGTCTTGCAACTGCAAGAAGAACTGCGGTCCAAAATATAGATGCAGGCGATCTTCCTTGTCTTGTTCGCAGATGTGTAAGTAAGTTCTGTAGGGGCACAACATGTGAGAGTCTACCCCACCTTGTTGAGTATGACCCTAAGGACGATCTGTTATTTTTATAAACTTATGTATTTAGTCCCTTTAGGTGCTAGGTAACTTAGCTATTATTTTAGATGGGTATAGGTACTATCGGTAGGTATTCGAGGTAACTATCGATTTATTTTGTTTGGAAATTAACAGACGAGTTTTAACGAAACTAATATATTGGACAAAATAAGCTAAGAGTACGCATGGTAAGCTAGATGGGATTTTTCTTGACTACTAGTGAACTCGAGATTATAATAATAATTATTCGATATTTTTTGCAGAGCATGGCTATAAAAATCTTCCTGTGCTGTGCTAGACTTCCAATACATCATTAATATGTTAATACAATGTTGAAGCTCTGTTTTGGAAAGATTGTGAGCATTTTTGATTGGAAAAAAATGATGATTTGCTCTTGAAAATTGTGGATTTTTAATTCACGATATTTTCACGTTGAATACATCAATGTTCAAAATTTCGAATAGGATGGATAACTGCAACTATTTCACGCATTTACATCAGGCATTCGACATAATTATCATTTCTTGAATACTATAAAATCAAGTTGGTTTGATGTGCTTTGAAGTTGGTAAGCCAGCTTGAAACTGAAAAATGTGGCTATACCCGCGGGAAAGTTGCTGTTGCTATATTATTATTATTTTAATGTGGAGTGTTCTTTTTTCGGAAGCTAGAGAATTGTTTTGGCTACAAGAAGAAACCTTGAAAGATGAAATCAAAGCCATAATACAGCTACAATACATTTTTTTTCAACTGCGCGGAGATATTCTTGAGAGACATTTAGGACTTCGACATTTTTTTCAATAAATCATTTTTCTCACCTTGTAACCACTTACGTCGCGTTTATGATATGACAGTCTTATGCAGAAAAGTCCTTATAATCCACCCAATCTTAAATCCAAATGATTAATGCATCAAACGCAAAAATAACCCAAATTGAAAAACCGGCTTTATTTTGGTCCCAAAATCACGTTTTTCTGCCAAAAATTGCTCAAAAGATTTTTTAAACAGAATTTAAATGTCATAATCGGATTTGCGAGGTCAGATTTAGTGGGAAACGATACCCAACATGCCAGTATTGTCTCAATATTATTGAAAACCAAATTTCTTGCATAGGTCACCAATTGCCCCCCTCCCGAGCTCCCCTCACGGAAACCATAGACATCTTATTTGTCAATAAGTTTCACTTATAACCCACTGTATCCAAATATAATAAATTTGAAGCCAATGACTAGATTACTCTTGTCCTAGAATTTTTTTAATGAAAATTTTGACCCTCCCCCCTTAAAAATTATGACGCACACGGAGGATAGTTGGGGACTTTTAGTATGTTGTTTAGTAAGGTTAAGTGGGTACGATACCGTGAAGATTGCACGTGGATTAATTTGTTTCATGCTAAATGCTAAAAAGCCTGGGCTATATTATCATTTAAGTAGATAATGAAATCATTTTAATAGTTGGTTTCTTTCAAGGTACCCAAGCTTTAGTTCGCGCTGGAAGTAACCACAGTTCTATATCAACTGAAGAAGCTGACCCGAGTCCAACAGATCAAATTGTAGGAAGAGCGCGAGCGCTCGTTGACCATATACCAAGTCCGTACGATAAGGATGCTTTAAAATATATGGTGCGTAATTATGCTTGTTTTTGTTCTTTGAGCGTTTATTAAATTAGTTGTTTTGTTCCAGAAAGGCGATGTGATAGAAATTATTTCAATGAATGCCAGCGGCCAGTGGCGAGGCGTTTGCCATGGGAAGAAGGGAACATTTAAATTCATTAACGTAGAGTTGCTCTCTGAAAGAACGGTCAAAGCGAGAAGAGAAATGAAGTGGCACCGCAACATTAAAGGCAAACCCATATCCGTTGAAGATCTCCTGCAAAAAATCAACCTGCAAGAGTATATATCAGTTTTTGTGTTAAATGGCTATGAAGACCTGGAGCTGTTCAAGGAAATTGAACCGTCTGATTTGGATTACTTGGGAATCGTGAATACCGATCACAGAACCAAGATTTTAACGGCGGTACAGCTTTTACACGATCTGGATTGTGAGTATGACTCTCAATGCTTAGCATTATAGCTTCAGTAGAGTGTCATAAAAATCAGGTGTTTCATTTTTGCATCATTCTCGGAATATCATTCCTGCTTCATCATGCGCATTGAAAACTTGATTTTTATTTCAGCTGGAAGCGAGGGTGACATAGCTGGTTCTAGCAGTGAGGGCGATGACCACAACCGAATCTTGGCCATGGAAGCTGGAGGCTCGTGCTCCCCGTTTGGCAGAAGACAATTTCCTCGAGACTCGGGCTGCTACGATGCACCCTTGAAAAGCTGCCGGGGTCAGACGCACCAGTCCCCTCAAGGCGAATCCGATACAAGTGATAACGCCGGATTTTGTGATAATACTAATAATTTAGACGCCGTAGTTGAACAATGCAATAACGAAATCTTAGCCCGTGTGCGACAGGCTCAAAAGAACTCGCTAAACCTGAAAGAGGAGCTGTCGTGCTACCAGCCCAACATCCCGAACAACATTCCCAACTCTTCCAGCTCCGAAAAGTTGCAAAAGAAGCCGAAAGACTCATATGTAAGTGTCCACGGACAAACCACCCTGATAGATCCCTGTCGTAGAAACGTTCTTAGCCGTGGCGCAAGCGGGCGAAAAAATAACGAAGACGTCTGCGAGGCGGACCAAAAGCTCACCTCAGTCAAATATGTTGTAGGTGGAGGCTCCGAAATAGGCCTCAGTGAGAGCAATTCAGTGCTCGGAAGAAGTTGCCTAAGCGAAAAATCCAGTGACTCTGGTATTAGCAGTAGCTCACTGTCCTCTGCAAACCTCAAAGAATCTCGCCAACCCGTCCTTTCCCAAAACGTCACAGAAAACCCTACTCACGGCATCTTCAATTTATCCAATAATTGTGCCAATCGTACTACGTCCACAACTGCCAATAACAAAGAGAAAACTTTAAAGTAAACTCTTATGTTTAGGAATTTTTTAATTATATTGTTTTTACTTATATTCAAATAATACGATGGACTGTTTGTATAAAATCAATTTTTTATTACAAGTAAATGTTATATAAAAATAAAGACTAATCGTGATAGCAACTGAGATTTCTAAAATTCTGTCTCTGTTGTAGCAATAGGAGGTGTAAATAAAATACTTATGATGTAATAACTTAACAACAATGTGTACATTTTGTAAATAATATTTATTATTTGAAAGCAACTAGTCTTCTTTTGTTTTTGTAAATAAATGAGCTTTTATATAAGTAGTTGCAATATTCTTTTTTTACTATTGACTGGATTTATGTGTATTTTCTTCATGCGCATATCATCTATTGTACATGTTAGAAAAGTGTTATTACTTACATTATATGTCAGTCAATAAATTTAGAAAATTTATTAATAAAATTTAAAATTTTTGTTTTGAAATTTTTATTATGCAACCTTTATCAGGTGTAGGTATAGTGGAATTAACGCGAGCAATGATAAGTGGAATTAATTGAAAAAATTCTTCCATCCTTCTTCCAATGGTGTTGACGTTATAGGTACTTTTTATTTTGCTTGTAGTTACACCATAAATAATTATTAATACTTCTTTGGCCAACCGGTTTCGCTGTTAAGCATCGTCAGGGTTGAGTTTTGTCAACCCTTTGACCATTTGACATTTTGTCAAAATGTCACTTCTCAACCCTGACGATGCTTAACAGCGAAACCGGTTGGCCAAAGAAGTATTAATAATTATTTATGGTGTAACTACAAGCAAAATAAAAAGTACCTATAAGTGGAATTGTTATGAGACTCTGTTCATAAAAAAAAAAATGTTGAAAATGCACCTATACCCCATACACTTTCTATTTTCAGTAGAATGACTTTTTGGAGCAAAAATAAAGTGACAAGCTGAGGGGCTACAGCTACGGCTGGTGGCACCTGCAAAGTTTTGGAGCGAAACTATCAGCGGCCATTGATCGTATTCTTCCAGCGCCCCCAGCTTGTCACTTTATTTTTGCTCCAAACAGTCATGCTACTGAAAATAGAAAGTGTATGGGATATACATAAATATAAAAACCACCTCGCACCAGACGAAGCCTCATCAAAATTTCACTGGAGCTAGGTTGCTTCCCTGAATCAAACTTGTTCCAATTTTGAGAACAAATACATTTGCGTAGAAAATGGAAGGATATAGCGACTTTCCCATTATCTACGTCACTGTTCACTTGTGGCCAAAACTCAAATTCTGTATTGTAGGCAATGACTTGAGAAGTGTAAGTTCCAAATTTGAGCAAAATTGGTTAAAAAATGTCGAAATTATGACAGAAATTTCCATAACTCGAAAATGTCCGCATTTCTGAAAGTTCTTCACGTTGTCAACTTCCTATCTACTGAAACATCTCTAAGAGGCTTGCCAACTATAATACTGACTCCATCATCATATTTTATTGTTATTATTATTTCTATTATCATTATTATCTAGATTTATATAGCTTAAACCTCTGTCATCAAGAATTTAGAAGATACATATAATTCCTTGATCTTTTGACTTTTCCATGACTAACTGTAAACGTAAGCAAATTGGTTCTGGAGGATTTAGTTCCCAAGATTGCAATCATGGTGATGGAGCTGGTGAAGAAATTAGTTGTTTTTTTCGATAGAAGACAAATAACAATACGATGGCGAAGAACAGCAACCTTATTCTATGTCACCATTTGCAGAAAATCAACAACCTCTATGTCAATTTCAGCAGTTTTGAAAATAATGAATCAAACAATCGACACTCCAGCCTTTAATCGACTGACAAAACCTCCGATTCCAATTAAGACTAATTCGTATGTCAAGTGCAAAAAATCAACCTTCTATGTCAGACAAAGAAGGTTTTTGCAGAAAATACGATGACAAGGCAGATGATAATAACCTTCTATGTCAAAGATGGAAGGTTGTGGCACAAAATTTCAACGAAAAGATGGAAAATAACCTTCTATGTCAGACAAAAAGGCTGCTATAAAGCTTCTATTCTGCAAAAATTATCAATATATTGCTGACAAAACCGTCTATGTCACGTTTTATAGCCAAATCTAGTGAATAATATCAAATTTTATATCCCATTATGTCACCTTAATTTATAGTGAATATTATTTCAACCTAAAATGGAAGAAAATATAGTACATCACGTTTGAACTACAATTTTGTTCCTCCTGAAAAGTACCCCTTTTTGACATAGGAGCTTGCTGAGTTTCTGTGAACGGTGACATAGAAGGTTGCTGTTTTTCGCCATCGAATAGCAATTTGAAATTTTGGGTAGGAATCAACCTTGTTGAATAGGTAGGTACCTATTTTTACCTATTTAGGGTGATTTATATTTCGCGGACACGGAGTCTAGAGCAACTTACGAAAGTTCTTCAAAAATGTTGAAAAAAAAAGGTCTTTTAATTTTTGAAGATATGGGGGCCCGGACAAGTGGGAGGATTGAGTCACACTACCTTCGTTATCTGAAACTGTTTGGATTGTTTGAGTCAGACTGGAGAGGATTTTTTTTAATCTTTTCTCTTTACCGAACCAAACTTATTGGCAAGAAGCGAGGCAAGAAGCAACACAACCAAAGATCAAATTAGGTCTGAAGTTGGACCTTTACACCATTTCCTAGTCGGGCGCTACGAGTATTTAATTTTTTCCTGGCCGTTACCACCAAACACGGCCGTCTCACCCGGGCTTTGACCAGGACGACCATCAGTGTTTGGCACAGCAGGACTCAACTCAGACGTTTTATCCTGCTTGTGGATCTTTTTTTCTCGAAAAATTGCAACTGATATTCGAAAGTAGATTGCAGTGAGGTTCGTGTAGGTCCAGTTTCAAATGCGACACGGTTACAGTTTTCGGGCGGCGCGGCGATTGCTTCAAAATGGAACTTTTACATTATTCCATAAATTAAAAAAAAAACGCCATTGCAAAACTTTGACCTGCGCTAATGAACCCCAAAATAATTATTTTAACTTGCAGACAAGCTGCAAATATTATAAATATACACCCTAAATGGTCCAGGGATCACCCTGAAATTTTGTTTTGGCTTATATGACAATTCCTCGAGAAAGCATTGGCCGATTTTGAAAATTTTTGTGATGCTCGATAGAGTAATCTTTCGACTACACACAAGCTACCACCTTAGGTCACCCTATTGTTGATGATATACAGGGTGACAACGAAAAGAGCGTAAAAATGACCCGACTTCAGCAAGCTCGCCCGTTTTAAGAAAACAAAGTCACAGAATTTCCTAGGCAACATTTTTGGAAAGCGTTCATCAATATCCCGAAACGGATCTGAATTTTTGATCGTATTGTTACGGTATTCGGGTTCACCTATTTCGTAATTAAACGCGCTGATCTACTTGTAAACAAACTGCGCTTTATTCACTACTACCGATACAACTAAATAACGCACACAACTATCAATCGCTTAGAAATTCACAATGTCGCTTGAGATGTTATCGCCACGGTCGCTCGATTCCAACTCTCTGTCCGGTGCCAGGTCGAATTCCTCTCTTATAGTGGCATCGAAGGTTCTGGATACTTCCTGTTTGATCGTTGAAGTTTCCAGCACACAAGGATTTTTCTGGTATCTGCGTCGAGATGGATCCCAGAGCCGAATGGAATATACGCGTACCTTCCATGGCACCTCCACCAGAAGTCTCGACGTGTCGTGACCTACCGCTGCAGTCTCTCGATGCTTCCCGAATGCAACGCGGAAATCTAGATTTCTCTGGAAAGAGCCGGGATGGTCGCGAGCTTCGTAACAGTATTTTGTTTTTTCAAAAAGTTATTGATTTTTTGGTGATTTATATGGACCGAGTATTAGGCTGTATTGTGCTGTATATAAAGAAGCATTCATGAGAACTCGGATGAGAAAAATTGGTACTATAGCAATCGTAATGCATCGGAAACTTTGCCACTGGTTCATTTTTGAACCACCCCCAGCTATTTAACATGTAATGAGAGGTCGCAGCATGTTTGATTTATTGCCACTGTAGTTCCAAAAGAGGTGCAGGTCCTTACCACTTCTGGAGGTCAATGGGGATAAAATTGTTCCATGATACATTAGACAGAGCTATTGTGTACGTTACTGTTCAATTTCAATGGTTATTATTAGCAAGACCGCTGGCAGAGTCTGCACCAAAAAATCCAAAGGTTATAAAAAAAATCAATAGGTAATTATTTGAAAAACAAAATCCAATCAAAAGGATATTGGTGCACGCTTTCCGAAAACGTCACCTGAAATAATCTGCGACTTGTTTTCTCAGAACGGGACCTTGTTGAAGTCGGAGGTCATTTTTGCGCTCCTTTCATTGTCACCCTGTATAGGTTTTGTACAGAGAGTCAACAATCGGGTGATCTAAGGTGTTACCTTGTTCAAAAGATTACTTTTTCGAACACCATAAAAATGTCCAAAATTGGTTATTGTTTTCTTGAGAAATTGTCATTTTAATAGAGACAAAATTTCGGGGTGATCTCTAAACCATTTGGGTGTGTATACAGGATGTTTGCAAACTTGGGGTGGAAAATTGAACCGCAAATGAGGAAATGCTTCAAAAGTATCAGAAGAATGTTGAAAAAATGTAGGGCTTCTATTTTTGAAAATATGGAGCGTCAAAATAAGATGATGGTCCTTCGACCCCCCTCAATTTTTGTTATTTTGAGAGATTTTAGAAACTCCTTTCAACAGACCAAACAGCTATACTTTTGAACCTCTCAATGTATTTTGTAATTTTATTTACTATACAGGTGAATCATAAATCCTAAAAATCCAGTTTTCTTCAACAATGCATGCAGAAAATTTTATATGAGAACTATTTGTATTATTTGTTGTTCTACATTAGTTTTATAACCTCTAGAACTTTTCAAGACCATTATCGCGGAAAAATAGTTCTTTAGGATTTAAACGCTATTAACAATGCCATGACATAGCAAACATTTGCTGAACTGGCACCTAGCTTTATAAAAAAAAGGATTTGTGACTCACCCTGTGGGTGCACTAAATCAAATTAAAAAACACATTCAAAGGTTTAAAAAATTAGCTTTTTGGTCTGATGAAAAGAGTTCACTAAATTATTTCAAAATAACGAAAATAGAAGAGGTTGAATAAGGACCACCTTTTGACCCCTCCATATTTCCAAAAATAGAAATCATGATTTTTTCAACATTTTTCCGTCTTTTTTGGAGCATTTCCTTACCTGCTGTCCAATATGCTATCCCAAGTTTGCAAACAGCCGCAGCCGGTATATTGGAGGAACTAAAATAAAATTAATTTTTGAAGAAATATTTTTAGAAATTGGAACAACCGGTTTTCGAGTTTTCCGCCCTGCAAAAACAGATTAAACAATAATAGTATATGTATTACATACCGAGGCGGAAAGTGCGGTTTATTTACCGCTGAGAGCAAATAAGATAGCGGTGAATGAAGCTCTTATTACCGTCGAGAGTATGCTGAGTATGATTGTATACTAGTTTATTCACAACCATTCTGAACACCTGATAGCAAAATAGGTGTATAAAAATTTACTATATAGGCTTTATTGTGCTTTATTTCATGTTCACAAACCCATCAATATCAAGTAGAGGGTCCATGACACTTGACGGCTGTATATTAATTCTCAGTAGGTGAAAACTATTTAAAGGATTTCTCCTTAAAAAATAGAGATAAAAACTCAGTTTTTTTTATAGGGTGTACTAAGTGTATTACAAAATTGAGTACAGAGCTTTTTTTCAAGTATGTGAAAAAAATATTTTTGTTTCCTTTTTTAAGCAGAAGCATGAAAAATACTCAGATGTGAAAAACAACAATTTCCTTTCCATAGAACTAGCCTTCGAGACACTTGGTGTGAAGATACAAAAAAATATATAAATTTAATAGGGGGTTCTCTAAGAAAAAACTCTGGAGAATCACGAGCTAAGGAATATCTCTCGCAGATAATCTCAACTGCTGTGCAAAGAGGACGAAATGCTGCAAGCATCAGAGGAACTCTCCCAAATAATATGGAAATGGAAGAAATTTACAATTCATATTAATTATTACATATTAACCACTTTTTATCATATAGGTATGTACCTTTACCTTTTACTTTAATATATACCTGTATCCATTTTGTTAACAAGTTTTTTCAAAAAACGGCTCTGTACCTACTCAATTTTCTACGTCTCTCAAAATTATAAAACAGTTGATAATTTTTTTGTTTGTCAAAAAATGCCCCAGTAATCCTTCATAAACTTTTCTAGTGTTTTAGGACTAGGTACATATTGAGCTCCTAAAAAAATGTGGGGTACCTAATCCAAACGGAAACAAGGTGCACAAACATTTGATGGAATCCCATCAAAATTTCTATACCTATTTCTTCACCTTTATTTTTGAGAGAGAAATATTGATATACCCTGCGTATACAGCCTTTAACCTGTATACGCATATAATCTGTATATAGATTTTTTTTCTAATTTTTTGACACTTATTGAAAGCTGCAGCCCTCGCTGCAGCCCGAAAAAAAAAATTATAAGAAAAATTTTCTTGCATTTGGCCAAAGAATACAACCCTACAGTTAGAGCACTTAAACCGTGGACACCCTGTATATTATACATATTAGCATTGTATATTAGGTAGGTATATATCATTTCATTATTTATCACCGATTTATCACCTCATCTATTTGAGCCTCAACAAAATGTAAAATAAATAAATCGACAAATTTGGCGAGGCACGGTCTCTACAAAAATGATATTTATAATTCATTGCTTTTATAGCCTTTGAGGTGTCAACTTTACACTTTACCGGTGTCTTAACGTAAAGGTGCGTTCAGTCAGCTTATTTAGCCGCAATTTTAATTTTAGCCGTAAGCGCTGCATCACTTAATTGGCTGTTCCTAGGGGGCTGGTTCATAAGAGCCAATGGGCGTTTCTGCGCTTGCGACTAAAATTAAAACTTGCGGCTAAATAAGCTGACTGAACGCACCTTCAGGCTTTCCGCGTAAGTAGTCCTGTCCTTTTATTTTGATTAGTCGCGGACATGGATGGTCGCGGACACAAGAGTTGACTTTGTATTCTTGGTTGCCTAGCTTTGAGGGGTGAATTAACGGAACTCCCTTTTGTAATGGGTAGCTTGTAGCTTGCAGCTTTATTTCACAAGCCTTAATTTCAGTTATTTTACACATTTATCACCGACATACTGCAAAACTAAAAGCTGGTACTGACTACTGAAATCAGACAAATGATCAGAACGCTAATGGATGGCACAGGTACAACATCATACAAAGTCATTTCGAATGTACCGCGTCATTTTAGAATGTTTTAAGCTTAGTCCGCACGGGCGGTATACCGCTGGTTTTTGGCGATATACCGCTATTTTTTTTGCCGCTGAAATCATCGTCCGCATGAGCGGCGAAAATCAGCGAATAATTAGTGTCACGTCTGTTGTTTAAAGTGTCAGATCCGGTTGTCAGTCGTTTGTCACGCGAATTGCATGATGTAGTGTCCGGATATTCTTCAAAAAAACGGGTGTTCTTCAAATCAAAGACGATGTTAATACCTACCTAATGTTATTGTGATACATAAAAAAGCAAAATTCTCATAAATACGTGGTCTTCTTTTGAGTAGGAAACTATTTTTTGCAATAGATACATGCTGGCGACGGGTGTCTTTCAATGATTTATGTGAGCATTTTGAAATGATCAACTACAGAAATGAGCAGCCCGAGCCCATGAGAATCACAGTCACACCTACGACGATGACGAGTGACGACACGGTGTGGACAGTAAACCCCGCTCTCAGCCTTGCAACTAATTGAAGAGGTTTAGAAAAGGCCTCCACTGTGGAACTTCAAACTTCCATTGCGGGAAAGACACAAACTCGGGCACAAATATATAAAAGAAAAATTGTGGCGTGAAACCTAGGTACATGTATTTTGATGGTACTCAAAACCGTGCACGTTTTCTTTTTTTCTTGATAATCTTGCCTCCGACCTTGCTCTGGTGCAACTCAAGCTCATGCAGACTGCAGATGGATTCATAACTCTGAAATCAAGCTGATACGTGTCCACCGTCCAGTAGTCACGATTTTTCCTCTCTCCCTTGGACTGGTACACCCATCGGTGATCAAGTTTTTCCATTTCGTCTTGAGATAAGCTCCTTCCTAGCAAAACCTAACGTCACATTTTCATGCTGTGTCAATGCTGACACTTTGAAAACAGCGGTCAATCGCTAAAAGTTGGCGGGGATTCAACTTTTAGCGAATATCCGCTGAAAGTTGGACATTTTTGACAGGAAATCGATCCAGCGGTATATCGCCCGTGCGGACTAGCTTTTAAGCTGCAGCGTTGGCACTTGCGCTAATCAGAAAATCTGATGACGCTCAAGACATTTGATCCATTTGACGTTTTTTGTTTGGCGTTTGGCGGCAAAAGTTTATTTTGTTGTTTCTATTGTTGTAACAAGTAAAATAAGTTTATGTTGTTCCTGTAGATTAGTCGTTACTGAATTAATAAGGAAAAATGAAGTGCTCAATACCCGAAATCTCGTGGCACAACAGGGAACCGGTCCTGAGTGTGGCCATTCACCCCATAAATGAAAAGTTTTATAGGTTAGCCACATCTGGTGGTGACTGTCACGTTGTGGTAATTTCCTTTAAAATTACTTGGAATATAATGGGAATCTGAATGACAATGCGTCCTTTGTAGATTTGGCAACTGGAATTATGCGAAAATGGAGCTGTGAAAGTCGAGGCTTTGTCAGAATTGACCAGGCACCAAAAAGCAGTCAATGTGGTTCGCTGGTCGCCTTCAGGACAGTTTCTCGCCAGCGCCGATGATGACGCCAACATCATCATTTGGCAGCTGAAAACCGACAACATTCCACTACTAGAAGGCGAAACCGGAGATAAAGAAACATGGAACGTTTATAAAGTAACTCTTCAACTAATTCTTGATTGTTATCTTAACAATTCACTTTTAGATTATGAGAGGACACAAAGAAGACATTTACGATCTTTGCTGGTCGCCTAGTGGATTAAAACTGCTGTCCGGTTCGATAGACAACACAGCAATACTCTGGGATATCACTAAAGGAAATTCAGAACACATAATAACAGATCATAAAGGTTTTGTGCAGGTATTACTTGAACTTATCAAAAGATTGCATTTGCATTTAACAGTGAAATTGTTGTAGGGCACATCTTGGGACCCCAAAGGTCAATATTTTGCTACAATCAGCACAGACAGGATTTGTAGGATTTTTGATAGTACAGGCAAACACGTCAGATCTAGGATATTGAAGGGATTCTTGCCAGTGCCAGAGTCGCATCATCTCCATAACAAGGAAGTTAAATATTTCCATGATGATACATTCAAGTCTTTTTTTCGGAGGCTGGATTTCTCACCTGATGGTACTTTGTTGGCTACTCCGTCAGGGCACGTGGATACCGAAGACTGCAAGAAAATACTGAATGCTGCTTACATATTTGCTGTTAATCAATGGAACAGGTAACTATCAACCACTAGTGTCACTAGGCCAAAATTGAAGTGGACCACCCAGAAATTTTACCTCTGTTAAAATGAAGATATATCAAAAACATAGAATTGCCCTATTTAGGAAATCTTTGTGGTGCTCAATAGGGTAATGGGATTAATAGTAATAGTCCTACAAGGTACCGGTTTAGATCACCTGATTGTCGCACTGATCATTTAAAACCTATCCACCTGCAATAACTCTCAATTCCTAGTGAAGATGTCTTCAAGCAAAAACAGGTCGATTTTCATATCATCCCAACTTCAAAATTTCAAATAACACTACCTATCTTGTGACACATCAAATTAGAGAGAATGAAACTCTTTCTGTACATATATTTTGAAATTTTTCAAACCCCACAGTTGTTGGGGTATCGGTTTTCTTCTGTACATTGCCGTACTGCCGGTTGCAGGCGTGATGTATTCGGGGGGGTTCACCTATGATCACCCAAGGAGGAGTTTCAGCCAACTTACAGTCAGGTGAGACCCGTCAGCGGCTCGCCCACTGGCACTACCTACCGGCGGTCCCCTATCCAACTTTTGGCCGCGCTGAGCGTTATTGCAGTCGAGTTATCATTCTCGTTATGTCCTCGAAGATATGGGGGTATCAAAGGGTAGAACATCGCTCCTCTCTGTGTTCGTAAGTCAGAATGATTTTGGAGAACTGTTTATGATAGACTGATCAGTAAAAATTATGAACTATTGGGATGCATTGAACTTCTATTTAATATACAGAGCGATTCATAAATCTCAAAAATTTATTTTCCGTCAAAAACGCCACTAAAATTTTTTCTATAGAAACGAAAAGAGTCATTTTGTTTCGCATTATTTAGAGCCCAATGGAATATTCTACAGACATAATTGAAGAAAACTGGATTTTCATGCTTTATGCCACGCCTTTCATTGTAAACAGAAATTCAGTGCCTAGAGCTACTGGTTGATAATGTTGTTCGATGTTCAGTCTATCACAAAGAGTTTCTCAAAATCACTTCAAATAATGAAAGAGGAGGGGGGCGAAGTCGCACTTCTTGAGCCCCCATATCTTAAAAAATCTGTTGTGGGGCGACACAAAACTTTCCCGGCGGTATCCAGGGACGTCAGTAATGACTTTGATCTAAGCGTCCCTTCGGGAAAGTGGGACTGAATGGAGAAGTTGATTGGAGAAGTTCCAGTGAGTCGAGCGTTTAGCGAGCATCCTGAATCCATTGTCGGGCCGACAGAACAAATGACAGGTTCTTAGGTTTCCAAGGTGATAAAATATTTCGTAATGTATGAAGAGCTAGGAAGCTTATTGTTGCGGAATCTAAAGAATGCAATGCAGGTTCCTCATTAAAATTTTTGTTTCTACTTCAGACATGATGACGAAATTACACAAACTTGATTGAAAACTTTCTACATCTGTGTGCCAAATTTCAACTCTATCATCTTCAATTTAGAGCTTGAACAGACAAGCCTAAGCCCAATGTGGCACCTGAGGACTTTCGATCAAAATCATTCACCCAAAGTCTAATCAAGTCATTCCAGGCTGAACTTACGCTTTCGTACCTGATTTCGATTTAATCCGATCAACAATTCGTTAGTTATCGTGGCAGAACCGTTTAATTTGCGCGATCGCATTATGAAGTATTCCCGGCGGTATTCAGGGACGTCAGTAATGAGTAATGAGAACTAGGAAGACAATTGTTGCGAATTTGGAGAATGCAATGCTGCATCCAGACAAGCCCAGACCCAATGTGTCCCTTGAGGACTCCCGATCGAAATCATCTATCCAAAAACTAATCAGGTCATTCCAGGCTGACCTTATGTTTTCGTACCTGATTTCGATTTGATTGGAGCTACAGGTAGTTAACTGTTGTGATATCTCAAGAATGCAATGCTAGTTCCACACAAAGGGGTTTACGCAGCCCCAAACAACACCTGAAGACACAATTAATCGGGGCGCACTGTTGCCTTCAATGATGCAACCTAAATTATTGTTTGAAAAATAGCCGGTGAAAATCAGTCGCGGATTGAAAACCTGGGGCAGAGTTCTAATTGAGTGCAATTCAGGGCCCCCAAGTGGTGACCTCTGAAATGAGACTTCGAGCCCATCAAGAAGTTAGGTCCGAACCACACCTGAAGGCACGATAGTTCTGAAAACTAAAAAAGTAAAAATGGGGGGCTCAGTGGGGCTTCAAAAGACACCCGTAGACACCAGGAGCCTAGAGGGCTTCAACGAACCCAAGAAGACACAAGGCCGCAGTTTTGGCCTGAAACGGCAAAATCTGATAGACACAGATGGGGGCCCCATCAGGGCCTTGAACAGCAGACACCATGGGGATGGGGCCCTGGTACCGAATCAAATAAGGGAACTGCACACATTACAGTTTGTACATATACGTCAATGGAATGAGCATACTGGAGTTGCTAAAACTACAGAAAACACAAGGGGGTTTACGGAGCCCCAAACAACACAAAGGATCGGTTCGCACTGTTGCCCCAAATAATGCAAGAAGATACAAAAGAAAACACCGAGACCCTGCCGAGAACAGCGTTCATGTTGTCACTTTGACATTGATACGATTCGTAACAAAAACGTAGTTACCTACCGGTTTGGTTGCTATGTTGCTAAAAAAATTGAATAGGCCAAAAATCGAGGAACAGGCAAGCCCGGCTGAATTCGGCCAGGCCAAACTTTGAAAATTCATAGCGCTTGTCCGGAAAACGGTGGGAAACTCCAACTTCAGCATTAGTTTGATTCTTTGGTAATGTTGCTTCCTGCCGGGTTTGGTTCACATCTGTCCTATAGATTTTGAATAATTAAATGGCAAAGTTCCAGACTTTGATATTTTTTATAATTTGACAGACAACAGGTAGGAAAATACTTTTAACTGTTCTGAATACAGTTCTTCAAGGGCTTTCAAATGACATATCGCAAGTCAAGTTCCGTGAGATGTAGCTTCTGTCATTTGCTGATAGTGACACTTCTGTTTGACAGATGACAGCCAAAAACTAATCCGGTCATTCCAGGGCGAAACCATGTCTGCATATCAAATTTCAAATCGATCGGATAAACGGTTCGGCAGTTATCGTGGAAGATCACACACACACACACACACACACACACACACACACACACACACACACCCACAGACAGACATCATTCTGGAAATGGTCTTAATCGACTTGGGGGACCTCAAAATGGATATATCCGGTGAAATCTCAAAACTTTTTTTCTGCACCATTACAATACTTTCCCTCCATGTTGGTGGGGCCGGGAAAGTAAAATCAAAGTAAATATTTTTTTGTAATATTTTTTCGTGCTCTTGAGCGGATTCTACATTTTTTCGTGTTCTTCAGTAGATTCTACACACAGCTTTGTACTCAGCGTGCGATACTTTTGAGACGCCATGTATAGTACACCTGCAATTGACTTCACATCTCAGACACAGGTTAATGGTATGCTTCACAGCTAGTTGTGAAAAATCAATAACAGGGACACTTAGCCCAGGAAAAAGAAAAAAAACTGCAATATATTTTGGAAAACCTGAACAATTGAAAATTCTTTGCCGCGATGTGACGGAGAAAAAGTGTCTTGCCCCGAGCGGGAATCAAACCCGCGTCTTCCATTTGGATATCCAGTTTCCATCAGTTCCTCCGCCACATGCTCATTATGAGAGCCGCCACAGTTTGTCTCCTCGGTAGCTTAGTGGTAGAGTACTTATCCAGCAAATGGAAGACGCGGGTTCGATTCCCCCTCGGGGCAAGACACTTTTTATCCGCCACATCGCGCCATAATCCCTTTCGAATCCCCCTTATGGGAACAACCTTGGGGAGAACATACTAAAAGTCCCCATCTGTCTGAGGCTTGTATTCTTTTTTGTGAGAGGTGAAAGGTCCAAGAAGCTACCATCTTTAGCTATTCTTTTTTTCCAATTTCTTCATTAAGCATTTTATTTTCGGGTCAGAGAATACGATGGAACTGGTTTTCAGAACCACAACAGATGTACAAGTGACGTGGGAAAATAATGGCGAAGCGACGGAAGTGCGTTTTTTGATGGGATGCCTTTTTTTTCTTGAAGGGAATTCCTGCTAGAAACTTTAAGAGGAAGCGATGGTCTTACTGATCAGGAAATCGTAGAAAGTGTGGGAGTACTTACTTTGCGTGATTCCGTTTGTGACGGCCTTCAAAACGATGAACAAAATTGTTGAAAAGTGTCTCACTACTGCAAAGGTTGTAGCTGGATCTCACGAAGAGGGCATAAATATATTATGAAAGTGTTTCGAGACAAGCAGGGTGTATCAGAAATTTTGAAAATTTATGTAATCATCTATCACCTCTAAAACTCGTTGAAGGTCCTCAACAATGAAGGTCTAGGACTCCCGTCAGAACAGACGGATAAGAATTTGTTCACAGAGAGTTCTTGAAATATTGGGGGAGATCCAGAATTAACCCTTTAGACGATCCTAGTTATGCTAAAAATTTGGAAGAAGCCGTAGTCGAATTTAATAACGACATTTTTAACTGATTATTTGAAAAATTTATCAAATGCCGTTTGGGATCAGCTACGATTTTGTTGGATACATTTCTGTGCTTCCCAGAACCTCTAGTATAAGGTCTCATTGACAGTTTTTGGTGGAATTTTTGTTGAACTTATTTTTACTTGAGGACACCTGTGCGAGACGACCACTCAGTACCTGCGCGGTACACGTACTCAGAATGAGCACCTCTCTTAGATGAGAGGTGGAGCCACGCCGAATTTTTACCGGGAGGGGGCTCGGGGGGCTCCTGAAAGTTTAAGGTGCTAGGGCTCCCACCAAACCGCTTATTAGTTTGTTTTATCAATTAAAAAGGAAACTCATGAATATATCGTAAAAATTGACGACGTTTATCGCCTTGTCCCGGGAATTTTTCATGATGAAAAAAAATAAGTTCTTCGGCAGAACACACAAATTGGTTTTATTTTATTTTCACCTACAAAGAATTAATAAGGAGATGTGCAACACGTTGTTTCCCACAAATTCGTATCCTCTGAATTCGTTTGGGGAGTCAAAATTTTGATGGTGTATTTTCTTGAAGAGGGGCATTCCAAAGAGTAAGCTATTTTCAACACTAAGTTCAAACAGAATTTTTTCAATGTTCTGAATCGAAATTACTGAATTCCTTCCAGCAATGCATACCCTGAACCCTTCTTTGAGAGACCCGCGTGCGATTGAACGTGGAGTAAGTCCTGAAACACTATCAGAATTTTTCTTCTGTGATGCTACTATCCACTCTCGACCGAGGCAATTAGGTTCCTACACAGCATGCGCGGAGTGTATACACGTTATTTCAATATTATGACACAATTTCGATCATCAAAAATTTGACTGAACCGAGAAAATACCCTGCATCGTGTATACACTCCGCGCATGCTGTGTAGGAACCTAATTGCCCCGGTCGAGAGTGGATAGTAGCATCACAGAAGAAAAATTCTGATAGTGTTTCAGGACTTACTCCACGTTCAATCGCACGCGGTACTTCCAAAGAAGGGTTCAGGGTATGCATTCCTGGAAGGAATTCAGTAATTTCGATTCAGAACATTGAAAAAATTCTGTTTGAACTTAGTGTTGAAAATAGCTTACTCTTTGGAATGCTCCTCTTCAAGAAGATACACCATCAAAATTTTGACTCCACAAACGAATTCAGAGGATACGAATTTGTGGGAATCAACGTGTTGCACATCTCCTTATTAATTCTTTGTAGGTGAAAATAAAATAAAACCAATTTGTGTGTTCTGCCGAAGAACTTTTTTTTTTTCATCATGAAAAATTCCCGGGACAAGGCGATAAACGTCGTCAATTTTTACGATATATTCATGAGTTTCCTTTTTAATTGATAAAACGAACTGATAAGCGGTTTGGTGGGAGCCCTAGCACCTCAAACTTTCAGGAGCCCCCCGAGCCCCCTTCCGGTGAAAATTCGGCGTGGCTCCACCTCTTATCTAAGAGAGGTGCTCATTTTGAGTATGTTTACCGAATTTCATGCTTTCATCACCATTTGCAAGGTTCATTCACCTAGTGCCCCCACTACAGCCTCAACTCAGATGCTCTATCCTACTTGGGCATCGAATTTTTTTCTAAAAATTCCAACTGACATCGAAATTAGATTGCATTGGGCGTCCTGTAGGCCCATTTTCAAATCGTCCTGTCGCGTTTTGTGATTCGTTCAAATGGAATGATTTTATTGTATCCTACATAGGTGCTCGCTTCCCGATAGGTCTCCTTTTTTGATTTTTGTTTTGTTTTATTCATACCCAGTGTAGCTCCAAAACAAGACAGATGCGCCGGTACTAACGTGTACATACCTGTACGATGGTAGAGCGTTCTTGCTCTCTTCTTTAGTTCTAAATCACAAAGGCAGTTGTCTGCGCGTTAACTGAATGAATACCATAAGACTCTCCAATAGTTTTCACAACTTTATTTGTTTTCTGATTAAGGAAAAATTATTTCTTTCCAATAGGAGAATATCAAAAAGGACCGGCGACGACTTTGGAAAGCATTCAATCGCTACAAAGAATTTTCAATCACGTTCATAGCTACTGTTTGTATCACACTGTCAAATTCGATAGTTTTCCAATCGAGTGTCCTAAATTCAGCCCCTACTATGATTTTTTTGGGTGGCAATTCTTTCAAGTCAATCAGATTAATTGCGATTAATAATGATTAATCGGGTCGTTTACGGTATGCTATTGGAAAAGGCGAACCGAATCCACGGACACCGATGTTTCGACGCGCATACGTCTCGTCAGCGTGGTTATCGCCGGGACGCCTCTCCAACAACTACATACTTATAATGCTAGTCGTATTAGATCTTTTTAAACCTAATATTCGTATTCTTCTTCCTCGAATTATTTAGAAAACATATCCAACATGCCAACATGGAATGGCATGGAATATTCAACAAAAGCAAAAATACGTCATTTATTTTAATCAATTGACTCCCTCTATTTCTGTACGGCATAAAATCTTGAAAATAAAATTTTTGATTTCTACGACCCATAGTTAGCCGAAAACACCATCCATCCATCAACCTACCATCTTGTCGCTGTAGCGTTGATGGAATGAAAAGTTGAAACTTGGAACGCCATCTTGGAAAACAGACCGGCATCTTCGATCCCAATGGTATAAGAAAGTGCCTCCTCGGGTCAAATGACTTGGATTGGCATATACGATTACCATACAAAGTGTCATTGCTGCATACAAAAATGCCACATTCTTGTGATTTTTTATGTGTACCACTGCAGCTATAGCTTTTTCGACGAGTTCTGGGTTCTGGACTGTGTCCAGCGGTTTCCTGGAAAAAGAGATAGAGAATGGCGCAATGGTTTTGCGCGCAGTGTGCCTACGAACTAGAGAGAGACGCTCAGTTTGGGGAGCTGAATTTCAGGTAGAGAAGAGAGATGGAATAACTGGCGCGATGGTTCTTGGCGCAGTGTTCACTGCCACGTCACTAATTAGAAAGAGACGCTCAATTCAGGAAACCTGTATTGGTCGTTGGAAGTGCTGGTGGTTAGTGTATTTGTGATGCGGCGGTCGCGTTCTACGCGGGCTGCGGTGGTGTTGCGTTCAGGCGCGTTCTTGCAGGTACTTAGTGATCCTACAAAGACTTCACAGGGGCACCAACTACTTGTGTTGTTGGCGACCGGTTGCGGCTCGTGAGCTGGCCGAAGAGGGCTTGAATGACGTCCAACAGGTGGCAGATAGGTTTCATTTTCGGCATTTTGGCCGCAGATCTTGGCTGTCACATGCATAGCGGTCATTTTTACGTCGGTACGGAAGTCCAAAAAGCGAAATTTCTTCAACTTGAGTCATCAATTTCACGTTGACATGCTGTATTCAGCCCGCTTTGAACAAAAATCTATCTACGATCTTGGATCCTCGCCGGGAAAGTGTTGTGGTGTCACAAGAATCACAAGACTTTTTTTTATTACTTTATATATTTTATAATGCTCCCTGAAGTATAAACAAAATTAAAGTATAAATGCTGTCACATTTGGAACTGATGTTTATATGCATTTTAATTCCAGGCCCGTTGCTGTTCTTCCAACTGGACGCCAATGCAGCACCGTCGTGCGTTTCTGCCCAATACTCTTTGAACTCCAGGACAAAGGCCCCGATCCAACCGTTGCACTGCCTTACAGAATGATCGTGGCTGTAGGAACAGAACATGACGTCATCTTATACGATACCCAGCAACTAACCCCATTTGCCTACTTCCGCGACATTCACTACACAAGACTCACAGATCTGACTTGGTCCAGTGACGGTTTAATTTTGATAGCATCATCCACCGACGGCTTTTGTGCTTTGATCACGTTCGAACCGGACGAGTTAGGAATAACTTACGTCAAAGAAGAGAGCGAAGCGGAGGAATCAGTATTAAATATCAGTGGATGTGAAGAGATCGAACCAGAAAAGGAAGCCGTCATCCAACCTGCTAAACCGAAAAAGCCAAGTTTGCTGGACAAGTGGATTAGTACTCCAAAAAAGACCACTGGACAAGGTGCTGGTAAAAAAGGAAATACCTCAAAAGCTGTTGATGAAACACAATCAACTGTGAAACGTTTGGACCAAAAAAAAACCATCAAAGAAGATCAAAAGCCAGACGCGCCAAAGCGCATCAAACCCATCCCAGTAGTAGAAACAAAAACTGAAACCGTCGTTTTATCAAAACAAGTAGCCAAACCGATCGCCGTGCGAAGAAAACCCAGAGAACCAGAAAGTAACGAAAGCAAAGCTCAGCCGCAAAAGAGCGGTTCATTGCTGAACTTTTTAACTCCATCGGCGAAAGCTAAAGCCGAGTCCAAAAAATCTGCCATCACTGCACCGGCGGTAGTAATGGATGAAATCGAAGCACGAGATGCCTGGAAGAATGGCGAAAAAGAAAACAAGTCTACTGTCGAAAAAATCGACACAGTTGATTTGGTCAGCGACGAAGAAACCACCGGCGAGCAAATCACCCTGCATCTGGACGATAGCTGTTCTCAAACAAATCCGGATGTTGTACCGGCAGTCGTGCAGGAAAAGAAACCCGTTGTTGAGGTCGCGGAGAAAAAAGAAGAAAAAGTAGAAGACGCTGAAAAAATGGAGGAAGAAATCAAACAAACGATTCCAAAAAGGAGGATTCCTCTCATTACACTTTCCAGTCCTAAGCGTAAGAGAACCGAAAAATGAGCTTTGTTAGTAGTTTTTTCTTGTATATTATTTTATATTTATAAAAAGCTGTTTGCCTCACAAAATCCTTACATATCCAAATTAATAAAAATATTTTTTTTATACTCGAAACGAATGTGATGTGGAGAGAGTCTTGTTGCGAAATCTTAGATTTACATCTACAGATTACCTGATGGAGGCCTTCAGTGCTTTTCAAAGTATTTTTTCTTCTCAATGGGGTTGGGGATTATCTGTAACATGAAAAATTTGAATTAGCAAAAACTTACACACTGTTGAAAAATCGCAGCTCACAACAGGGACTTTAGAAATAGCGCGATATACCTGCTAGTCCGGATGTTAAGGCATAATACCCTTCACTCTTATAACAAGCAATGCCACTTGGCATACCTGTTGCCGAGACCATGTTTGACCGATTAAGATCAGGAGCCAAAGTCGCAAGCAATGCAGGCGTCGTATACAGGGTGTCGTATAGAAAAAAAGTCAAAAATTCGTATATCAATAACCAAACCAGATGGATTCACGTGAATAGGCACATATATTCACAATATATTACCCATCAAGGAAGAGTCAACGGTTTTAAAAAATCTTGAGCGGTACCTGAAATATTAAGGAAAAACTGAATTTTCTTCTGAATATTTTATTTCTCGGTAAATCAGTGAATTTTCAAGATATCGAAGTGCAACTTGGTAGTCCTCTGGCCAGTATGGTCATGAATCAAAAACGATCAAGAGCCAAATGCAGGGCCTGCTGTTTCCAGAAGTAAGACAGTCAACTTTTTTTTTCTTCGTGAGCGCCATCTTGTATCTCCGCTTCACTCAACAGTTGAAAAAGTGACAAACGAATGTGAAATAGTTGACATCCAGTTACATCATTATGAAAAAATAGCCTTGAAGCAAGATAGAGGTGTCTTTATTGAGAAAACAGTGTTACCCAAGGTTTTCATGGTAATACGCATTGCAGCGCCTGTGATGGCTAATCAGAGATTTGGAAGAGCAGAGTGAGCTCTCTGTCACAATCCTACATTCATTATGAGCTGAATTACCAAAATTCATGATGATCGGTCCAAAGGTAAATTTTTGGTGGCTTGCTGAACCAAATATGTGGCGCTTTTTGGTGAAAAATGCAAAAAAAATTGAGCAATTATCATCATGTCATCCCTCACTAAGAGAAGGCTATTAGTTTTAGCAATAGCTAGAAAGCTATTGCAAAAACTGAATCTGATCAACGCTGGAATGTTTTGGGAGAGTCAACCCTATAATCTTGAGCCATAAAATGTTGGACACATGCGTCCCTTTGTTAGAGAGAAGACATGAGAGACTTGCAGCAGAAAGTTTTCTTCAAGTTCTGAGCCACGTAATATTTTCAGAAAGCTACCAAAATTTTGTCTCTGGATCGATGATGATGAATTTTGGTACTTAATCTCAAAATGGATGTAATATTGTTAGTCATCAACTTTTGGTGGGTTTCTGAATGAAATATGTGGATAAGGATTTTGGATTTTTTTTCTGCATGCACGCCTTCCATGTCTTCTCTCTGGTAACCGGACGCATGTGTACAACATTTATTGCCTCAAGAATATAGGCTTTAATCTCACAAAACATTCCAGCGTTGATTTGTTTCAGGTTTTGCAACAGCCTTCTCTCCGTGAGGGATAACATGATAATGATAGCTCGATTTTTTTTTGCATTTCTTACCAAAAAGCGTCACCGATTTTGTTCAGCAAGCCATCAAGGATTTACTTTTGGACCGATCATCATGAATTTTGGTAATTCAGCTCAAAATGAATGTAGGATTGTGACAATGAGCTTACTCTGGTCTTTCAAATCTCTCATCAGCCATCACAGGCGCTGCAAATGCGTATCACCATGAAAACCTTGAGTGACAATGTTTTCTCGATGAAGACACCCTCACCTTGCTTCAAGGCCATCTTTTCCGTAATAGGGTGACTGGATGCCAACCTTCTCACATTCAACTGTCACTTTTTCGACTGTTGAGTAAAACGGAGATTCAAGATGGCGCTCAAGAAGAAAAAAAAAGTTGACTGTCTTACTTCTGGAAATAGCAGGCCCTGCATTTGGCTCCTGATCGTTTTTTATTCATGACAATACTCGCAGTAAACTTACCAAGTTGCACTTTGATATCTTTAAAATTCACTGATTTACCGAGAAATAAAATATTCAGAAGAAAATTTAGTTTTTCTGAATATTTCAGGAACCGCTCAAGATTTTCCAAAACTGTTGACTCTTTCTTGATCAGTGATACATTGTGGATATATGTGCTTACTCATGTGAATCCATCTGGTTCGGTTAATGATATACGAATTTTTGACTTTTTTTCTATACGACACCCTGTATACGGCGCCTGCATCATGAACGACTTTGGCTCCTGATCTTAATCGGTCAAACATGGTCTCGGCAACAGGTATGCTAAGTGGCATTGCTTGTTATAAAAGTGAAGGGTGCCCCCTAAATTTTGACCTTAACGTCCGGACTATGCCTAGAGCTTCAGTTCTACTGAGACATAACAATTCTATATTTATCGGTTTAAACAGGGTGACCTCAAACCTCGGTCATTAAATTCAAGAGATGATTCCTTGATCCTTTCCATGACTATTAAAGTAGAAGTATTTTCTTTTATTATCAACAGTTGTATCACTAGTGCTTAGATTTTCACGATCATTTTGGCCAAGCGTTCGCGAGTGCTAGTTGTAACAGGGACATTCACCCTGAGGGAACAGGCTTGGTCATAATTATGTGGGAAAATTTCAAGTAGGATAGGAGTGATATTTTGCTGATTACTGCAAAAAAGAAGTCTGAAGTGCAGCCGTCGGATTTTGTTGTTTGTATCGAATTTATGCAGTTGCCGCTGAAAGTGTGATTTAGATAGGTGATTATTATGCTTATAACTGTAATAACTAAGGGCGTTGTGTATAATAATCAACAGTAATATCGCAAGTGCTTAGATTTTAATGATAATTTTGGCCAAGAGATCGCGAGTGGTGGTCGTAGCGATAAATGCCCGACTCCGTAGGCGGGCGCATTTAGCTAGGGAGAGCCAGCCCGAGTACTGCGTATGTAATAATTGCTCAGAAAACATTATCATGAAAAAAATGCTGTCAAAGAATAATATACAATGAATTTAATCTAAGAATGAGTTCAGGAAATTCCCCGTAACATTGACATAAATAGATCCGAGGTCACTTTTATGAAATTTGAAATTTTCCATTAGAAAAAAATATATTTTGAGTTCTTTTGAGGCGTCTTGTGTTTCGTGTCACATATTATACGTCAGTCAAGAAACAGATGAGGGAAAAGTGGCAATCCACTCAGAATAGTGTTTAAAATGAGAATTTAGAATAAGAAATGCAGATCATCCATGCAGTTTCTTGTTCTTCCCTATAATTACTGGGAGTCGGACAACTTGTCGACACCCAAATCATCGGCAGGAAAACTCGCCGACAAGAAAACTTGCCGACAGGACAACTCACCGAGAGGATAATTCACAGTACAACTCACTGACTGGACGACTCATTGACAGGAAAACTCACCGACAGGACAATTCATCGACAAGGGAAATTTTACGATAACTCTTAACAACTTACAAAAATAATCCAAATATTGTAGCCCTTTCAGGGACCCCAGTGCCACCCTACACGGTGTGCAAATTTGGCTACAAAGCTGATTTGGTACGTCTAGGTCCATACTACAACTCTGCCAAGTTGCATTGCCTAAACACAAAATGCAAAGTGAATGCCTTTAACGTCTGGACTGATGTGCAAATTAATCACTGGAAACATTTTTCTCATCTTTATAATCATCATTTATTCAGACAACTAACAAACAGATAGATTCAATTGATCGTTCAAAAAAAAAAGCTGAGAAAGGATGAAAATTCAACTGTAACTTGAGAGGTCTCAGTTTTTTCTTTAAAGACTGGTCAGATCAAGTCAACAAATTGAGTTTTTCGATTTGAGAACAATTTGGACATGTTAAAGCCGTGTTCATGGACCTCGTCACGTCAGGTCCCAGTTTTGTTTTAAACACCCGATCAGATCAAGTCGGGCAATTTAATTTTTCAATTCGAAAACAACTTGGACATGGTAAAGTCGTGTACACTGAACATGGACCTCGTCCGGTACCAGTATATGTATAGGTATATTCTTTTAAGACCTGGTCAGATCAAGTTCGACATTTGTCTGACTCCCTATTTTTATTATCGTGAGCTGTTGAGGGTTATCATGAAGAGTTTTCTTGCCAATGAGTTGTCCTGTCGATTAATTGTTCTGTAAGCGAGTTATCCGGTTGGTGAGTTAAGTTGTCTTGTCGGTGAGCTTTCTTGTAGACAAGTTGTCATGTCAATAAGTTGGGTGTTGGCAAGTTATCCTGTTGATGAGTCATACCAAACCCATAATTACTATGATGCTAATACTAATACATGCGAGATCCCTGTGTGCGATTGGTGAAAGCATGTAAGTTCGACAAAATTTAACGAATATCTAGGAGTCCGAAATATGAATGTTATTTAGCAACGGGTATCCAAATGGTCTGGAGAATATGTAAGGAGACTTGTGATGTGTTTAGTTACTTTCGTATCACCCTTTCTAGTTTCTCTTGATAAAAAAAGCACTGATTTCACTGTAGGGAAGCATGGTGTAGTGAACTAATGACTCATACCTGACGGAAATACCCACGGGTGGGACATGAGCACGGCCCGACCCGCTCACAAACTGCTAGCCCCGTATTATTTCTTGCAGGCTGTTCTGGTAGCGATACCCAGCAATGGAGAGTCGCCAAAAAACGACCGGAAAGTAAAATGTACGTCTCTTGCAAAAGTCGGCTGAAAAACGTTCAAAAATTTGGGGACATTGACACAGTTCTATGCCAGTGTCACCAATTTGTAAACGTTTTCCAACATTTTCTGTTTTACTTCTGCGACAGACGTGAATTTTACTTCTCGACTTCTCAGTTGCTGCGGATCGCCACCAGAATAGTCTGCAAGAAACAATACGAGCCTAGCAAACATTAGTGGGCAGTTTGAGTCGGGCCGTGCTAAGTCACTCCACCTAAGTCACTCCACCGAGACACGCGCACGCACGCACACAGACCGACATATTTTAAAAACCACTTTTTGAGATTCTGGCATGTCAAAACGCCAAGAACCGTTGAAATGTTTAAAAAAGTCGATCGATTACCATAACCTTCACCTGCGATGAGAAGTAAAACTTCACAGCCGATCTCAACATCATTTAAGGACTCAATGGTTACTTTTTCCGTCTTCAATTCTGGGACATATGTACAGGGTGTTTCATTGACTTATTTGCATAATATTTCAGAAGGTGATTCCTCTCAAGAAAAGAAGTCGAAAAGTAGAAGTAATTTTTTTTTCCTCAAGTGCTTCCTGAAGAAGTTACAGCCCCTCAAAGGTCCGAAGTGCAATAAAGTTTTTAATTATTTGCTCAGGAACTGTCGAAGGGAAGAGCTTCAAATTTGATATTTTTGATAGTTTCGTTCAATCAAAAACTTTTATTTCTCTTGCATTTTTTCCGTAGGATGCACCGTTCTGAAGTAAAAATGAAAAAACACGGACGTGTCTGGAATAATTTTCAGAATAAACCCAATCCCCTCTAATCTCTGTGCCACTTTTTAAAACTTTGCGTGTATTGTATTTGCTAATGGGGAACTATAGTGGCAAACGCCTGAAGTAATGGCGCTCGTGTTCCATGCACCCCAGCTATCATCAGTGTCATTTTAAGCGTACATAACCTCAACTTTATAGTTGTCATTTCATTTTCATTAGTCAGCACTCAGATAGGAACCAGCGGTTTGCGTTACTTCGTGAGTTAAAAAGTAGAAACGCCGACAAGCCAAAAATCGCGGTAAAAAAATTGGTAGTGACGTGTTGTGTATCAGGCTGCAACAGTTCCAAAGGACCATACCTTTGCAGTTTGCACTATCTCTTTTTTATTCCCTCTCAGTGGGGCTCCCTCCCCGCCTCAACTCTTCATTGAGCACTTTCCACTCTCCGTACATTTGTTTGCATTTCTTTGAGGTTATGTACGTTAACTGTCAATATGGGTGCATGGAACACGTCGCCCTCTACAATCCGTTTTGCCTATAGTTCCCCATTATTTCAATTAGCAAATAATTGAAAACTTTGTTTTACTTCGAACCTGTGAGGGACTGTAACTCTATTAGGAAGCATTGTAGGAAAAACGTTACCCCTACTTTTCGACTTATTTTCTTGATAGGAATCACTTCCCAAAGTATTGTGCAAGGTCGCCGAAACACCCTGTATATCTCTCTAGACTTACTTGCTCATCATGAACAAGGGCAAAGGAATAAAAACAAAAAAAAAGAACTTACAGTATCTTGACCAGGTTTCCAGCCTGCAGGACAAACCTCCCCATGTTTGTCGGTATATTGAAAAGCTTGCACCAGCCTCAAAGTTTCATCTACACTTCTACCCACTGGGAGATCGTTCATGGTGATTTGGCGTAAGACTCCTTTTGGATCAATGATAAACAGTCCTCTGCAAAGCACAAAATTGTAAATTGAAACATAGAACATGGGTAATAGCATTGTATAACTATTACTAGTAGGTCAGCCGGCGCTCAAATTGTGCAGTTTTTGGAAAGTACGGCCAGATGGCGTGTTCAGCATTTGTCGTTTGGTCGCTCAAATTAGTTATAAATCACGCTGTCTTCAAAGTTTAACGTCGCGTTCACCTTAGTGATAGATGCTGATGGCCTGGCTACAAAAGTTTTAATTTTCTAACCTGCGTTGGTAATTTCTTGCGAGCTAATTGCTCCAGGCGACATCTAGCGACAAAATCCTAAATCCGAGGCTGACCTACTAGTAGTAGTTATACAATGGTAATAGCCTTTGAAAGTCACGTAATTTCAAAAATTATCTGGTCAAAGGTGCTTATGTATTTTAAAACATCTGTCAAAGCTAGCATCATCCTGCAATTATTGATGTCAATAATTTTTCAATTTATCAAGAAGCTTTGATGTACCTATTTGTTCTATTTCTGTAGTAATCTCGAAAAAAATTATGTAAGCTAAGAAGTAAAAAGGCAATTTTACACAATTCCTTTCGCCACCTTTGACCCACAAGATAATTTTTGATATCTTGGTAGAAGACTGTAGAACTATACTGTGACTCATGTTAATCAAAAATGACGTATCTGCTTAAAACATTGAACGAGAAAATCAACTAATGTACCTAGGTTTCTTCATCTTACACAAGTGGCCGATTTCCATATTCGCCCATCTTTTTAAGTAGCTTTTTGGCTATGCAGTCAGATACGTCTTTTCATTTTAACACACACTCAGTGCCTAAAATATGCCTAGAACTACATTTTGTACAAAACTGCAGATAGGGCATTTTCAATTAACATGGCAGTACAATATTGTTTTTTTATGAAATCTCTACATTGAAGTAGCCCTTAAAAATTAGACTCATTTCCATATTATATCACATGTGACCAACACAATTTCCATTCATAGTTGGCTTTGTTATCAAAATATTCATTCAGCCTGGCAGCCAATCCAGTCACTTTCATTATTGATGAAACTCTATGTCCAAAGCCAAAGTCTGAATGGACTGATGTACACGCAATTGAGAAGTTCGAAATTACGTAGCGAAAATCAAGGAACATTGCTGTTGGGTAGTGGTAGCCACTGATGAAAATGATGCCCAAGTGCGGCGGTACTAAAGATAATGGAATAAAAATGCCCACTGCCAAGAGGCCCTATCTTCTGATGCTCATTACCGAGTAGTGAGTACATACTACCTACTTTGGCCTAATTATACTAGAACAGCAAGCAGGTATAAAGAAGGACTAGTTTCATATTGAGAAAATTTTTAAACACGTGCGTATCGTCTTGACTCTCGTGCAAACGAACTGACAAGTCACATTATATGATGTTATCAAATGAATTCTTAATTTAGACAGGCTGTGCTCTAGCCGAACGCAGCTTCACATCCCTGAATTTGACCAGGGGTGCGATTCTCGAGTTATTTGAATGACTTTTCGTATACGAATCTCCTTGGTTTCATGTGCATTTGGGCTGTCGGAAAGAAGAATTCGTATACGAAAACTTTTCGAACACGTTCGAGAATCACACCCCTGGCCACTCACAGCCTGTCTGAATGGTGCGATTCTCTAAAAAATTACATTCCATAAAGGCTCTGTTATGCTGTTATTTATTACCTAGGCAACAGCCAATGACCAACACGAACTTTTACATAACAGAGCGTTTATGGAATGCTATTTTTTACAGAATAGCACTATAAATATAAAGAATTCATTTGTTCACACGATACATAGCACACATACCTTGGGTTGCACCAAAAAAAATAATACGCAATTAACGCTAATACGAGATTAAATGGATTTCAAACTGGCCAATCCTAGTAGGTTGTCCATGGCAAATGCATAGGATCTTTAGCTTATCAATCACTGGATGATTCTCTTTTGTGAAACAAGAATTTCTATTATTCACCAACGAGTAGGTACTGACCAAAAGAAATTTCACTGATCTCGTATTATAGCTGTACTACACTACATGATTTATTGTACAATCTGCCAAAATGGTATCAAAAAACAATGAACTTGATTGTTTAACTGACAGATTGTACAAGAAGTTTTGTAGTGTAATACAGCTATTATATTATAGCTGTATTACACTACACAATTTCTTGTACAATCTGCCAAAATAGTGTCAAAAAACAATGAACTTGATTGTTTAACTGACTAGTGTAGTGTAATATAGCTATTAACTGAGCCTTGGTGTGACAATGTTGTTCACAACATCATGTTAGAGCTGTTATTCTGTTAGACGCTCGAGTTTTTGACATAACAAAGCTTCAATATAATTTTACGAACATTATTTTCTTACAGAATCACCCCATGATCCTACTGCTGCTACTAGATCAAAAATTTTGAAATATATGTTTCTAGTTTTAATGTAGGTATGTCCAGATTATGAAAAAAAACACCTCAAAGTGTGGCCAAGATCCTCTAAGAACACTCCATAAGCCTTGGAGATGCTGTGGTTCAAATCAGAGAGCAGTGGAATTTGGACCTTGCCGAGTCCACCTTCTTTCCTCGGAGTGTTTATCCAAGCCAAGTGGGTGAAATGCGAATCCACAGAGCATGCCACAACTTCAGCACCTATGTTCTGGAACTCCTTAATTCGGTCACTGAATGCGAGAATCTCAGTTGGACACACAAAAGTGCTGAAACATTGCTGATAATGATGTGAACTGTTCATTCACAAGATTCAGTTACTTACAAGTCGAGAGGATAGAAAAAGAACACTAAATATTTCCCAAGGAAATCAGTCGATTTCAGCTGTACAAATTCGCCATTCACCACAGCTGTGCTTTCCCAGAATGGAGCAGGTTTCGATACTGGAAGAAAAACAGAGTGCTTGCTTTGTTTTCCTTTCTATAGATTTGAGAAAGCTTACTGACTGCTTGCGTCCACTGGAGCTTGTGTTCAGCTTTTTCTGGATTCACACCGAGAGGATAGACGCTACCGCCCCCGTAAGAATGGCAAGATTCATCTTCTACTGTTGATGGAGTCGCACATAAGCCTAACGTGAAGCTCAGGAATAACACACATATAATTTTGTACATTTCAGGTTAATGCTGGGTAAAATTGATGAACGTGGCTTGAAATTGATTGAGATGATAACAGTTAAGTACGGGCTAGATATCTGCGAAAGCAATAATCATAACAACATTAGCCGGTAAACGTCACATGTGACAGGAGTGACAGGAGCCAACAACCAGCCGTCAAGTGGTTCGTTTCCTAGGAAACGCTCCACAAACATCGCCATCTGTGTTCGTTTGCCAGTAGCGTTTGGCGCTTCTTTGTTTTTTTGAATTTCCTGACTGAAAACTTATTCTTTTGCTTTTATAATCGAACGCTTTCATGGCTTTTGTGATAAACAAAATTCAGATAGAAGCAGAAACCGAAGACGATGACGATTACGGCAGTTACTGTGAGTACAATCGAGTTTCCAACAAAATTATTGATTAAACACGACGCTTTGCAGTCCTACAACCCGCGTCATCACCGTACAACATTGCGGAAAAAGTCCAGCAAGCCAATATCGATTTGTTCAGTAACCCGTATACCATGCAGAGAACATCTAAGGTCAAGTTCAAAGACGAACTGACCAGTTTTGAACCAGAACTCACCGACGATGATGTCATCAGCATCGAAAGTGACGCAGAAGAAATACAAGAGCTGGAATACAAAACATCCAAGAACGTTCTCAAATTAAACATGTTCGACATCAACGAAGAAGTCGAAGAAGACGTGGAAGTTGTAGAAGAAATCGAAGTGATCGAACCTGAAATAATTGAAGTAAAATGTAAAGTGAACGAAATCCCCCTGGAACTATCCGACGCACCAAGTCTTCCTCAAGAAGCTTCATCCTCACACACTTCTCCCAAAAGACCGCGCAGTAAACGCAACAATACCACACCGATCGATTGCCAAAAGCACTGCATCGAAAAGTTGGATTTCGACCTCTCAATGTCCATCAGAAAACTGGAGATCCATGAAAAACCCAATTGCCCCATCTTGAAGCTGAGCAAACGCAAGTGCTGCGACGAAAACAAGGTGAAGAATGCCTCCAATCTGCCGTGCTACAACGGCCTCAGGTCCGAATACGGCCTGAGCTCCGCGGCGCTGGAAAAAAGGGAACGCCACAAAGAAATAATTAAATTAAAGGAGCAAAAACGGCAACAGCTAATGCAGGAGTACAAGAATCGAAAGAACCAGCAGAACGAGGCGGTGTTCTGTCAGTGGCTGAAGGATATTTCGAAAAGGAGGGCGCAAAAACGGGACAGGTATCAGTGCAGGCTCGCGACGAACGGCAAGCTCTGCAGTCCGACGGTGATTAACTTCCCAATGCCGATGATGGGCAAAGAGCAGAAGACCATCAGGGAGAGACCGAAAACTGCTAATGAGTTTGTGCCGAAGCAGGGCATAAAAAGGGCCAAAAGGCCGCACACGTCACCCGCGTGCGTTTTCATTGAAGTGCCACCGAAATTGTTGGAACGAGGGATCAACATCGGCGATTTGCTGGTGTCCAAGTCCGATTACATTTCCAAGAAAATGCATATAGTTACTATATCCTGAAGTAATAATCTCTTCCATTGTTGTTGTAATAATATTATAATAATCCATGTTTTCTTCCAAAAGGCTTGTAACAATAATAAAAGTATTTTGCTCGTGCTTTTATTCGTAGATATCTAATGATGATGGTGTTAGGAAAAGTTTTCGGTGATGAAGGCATAAAGTTTACTATGAGTGGTCTCCATGAATTTCTTTTCAAATCTAGACATATGGCGCCACGCTGAATTTTGACTAGGGGGGGGCTAGGGGTTCTCTTGAAAATTGAAGTTGCAAGAACTCTAAATCGCATTCAATTTCGTCACACCTCTCAAAAGACAGTGATCATTCGACTCTAGGTACCCTTCGACCATGGAGTAACCCTTCGACTATCAATAATAAATATATAGACCTAGCATTCCCTATATGGTACCTAAAGCATATATCTGTTGAAGGTGTGTCGCTCGCTACAAGAGGATAGACGAAGCAAACCAAAAGGCGGAAGGGTGTTTTACTCTGAATGTTTCCAAAAAATACTACAAATTTCAAATACATAGTCCTGGCAATGAACGCTCAAAAAGGGGGTCTAGAAGGAAATGCCGAGATCCCAATTTTTGGCTTCAGGGCTGTGTTTGGACTTGTTAGGAGGTAAACATACCAAAAGTCCCTGGACCTAGGGGGTGAGGGGGGTACAGGGGGGCACGAAGAAGGTACCGGTTTTTTGTTTTTCGCCTATATCTCGAAAACGGTTGGCCCTGGTCAAAAAGTGGTCGTATAAAAATTGAAGCTGACAAAATTTCCTACAAGAATGGTCCATCAATTTTTTTTATATATGTTATAGTTTTCGAGCAATACGCTCTTGAAAATCGCAAATTCTCGAAAAACGGTGTTTTGGAACACGTTTTTTGTAAATTTTGCCTCGTAACTTCTTTACCGCTCATTTGAGAAGAAAGTAGTTCCAGAGGAAGTGGTAGAGCATTAAGTTTCCTTTAAAATGAGTATATTATTTGATAATTATCTTGATGTGAGGAATTCAGGAATGAATTTTTGAGTGGAGTGCTGCATCAAAAGCGAGTCATCCTGGTCGGAATTCGGGTGAGAGGCCCTCTCGAGTGGCAACGGCTAGGAGAAATTTTGAAAATTCATAACACCCGACGGGAAAATGGTGGAAAACTGCAACTGCAGACTTAATTTGACTCTTATGTTTTGTTGCTTCCTGCCAAATTTGGTCCCAATCCATCGGATAGATTTTGAATGATTGAATGGTGAAGTTTTGAACTTTGACATTTTTTATTATTTGACAGATGACAGATAAGGTGATATTTTCAACTGTTCTGAATACAGTTTTTTATGGGCTTCCAAACGGCATTTTGAAAGTCAAGTTTTGTGAAATATAGCTTCTGTCATTTTTTCATAGTGACACTTCCGTTTGACAGATGACAAGCCAAAAACTAATCAGCTCATTTAACAGCAAGACCCTGTCTGTATACCAAATTTCAAGTCGACCAGACTACCGGTTCGGTAGCTATCGTGTCAGAACGTTTTTCCTGCATCCTGCATCATCACATAACTTTCCCTTGGACGGGCTGGAAAAATAATATGAAAAAATGAATAGATCAGTCTTGTAGGAAATTTTGTCAGCTTCAATTTTTACACGATCACTTTTTGACTAAGGCCAACCGTTTTCGAGATATAACCGAAAAACCGAAAACCGGTACCTTCTTCGTGTCCCCCTGCACCCCCCTCACCCCCTAGGTTTGGGGACTTTTGGTATGCTTACCTCCTAACAAGTCCAAACACAGCCCTGAAGTCAAAAATTGGGATCTCGGCATTTCCCTCTAGACCCCCTTCATTGACTGGACTAACAAGGTAGGTATCAAGATGATCTTAATATCCACAGAGGTGACCATTTTTAGTGCGGAGGTTAACAGGATCAACCTTGCTTTTCATTCTGCTGGGATGAAACTTTGCATGTGATGAGTACATATCCTCAGGGGGCCAATTTTTGAAAATATACGTAAAGTTACGTATGCGCAAATTTGCGTACGAAGATTTACGTATACGTTTCCGTTTGCCAATTTTTGAGCAGTGTTCGCAAAACGAAAAACGTTCGAATTGGGTCTTCGTAAATAAACGCATGGTAGACGCGACAACGTTGCAAATATCGGTGCATTTTATCTACTCAAGCCACGCCAAGCCTACCAAAGCTTTCAAACGTCAGTTTCTGATTTCGTGTTTTCATTCAGATTAATAAATTTTCATAACCTCCATATTTAACAACAAAGAATACGTCTGGAGACTTCCCCTTGAACATAATTCAGGAAATGAAAAACGATTACAACATAATTTTTTCCGTAGGCTTTGAATCTGTCGACGAAAAATGTCTGTGGATATCACTTACAGGGTGCAACATAGGAAATTTTTCTTACATTCGACGCCCTATTCTAATATTGTAATCGATTCCGATTTTTATCATGATTATAAATATGCATCACACTTGATAGGGTCATCAACAAAACACAAATGCATGTGAAAAAAGTGATGAAGTTTTAAAATGATCGAAAAGTTATTTTTTGTTTTAAAGTAACTCAGTAAATTTCCTATCATTTTAGTAGGTACTTAAATTGATTTCACTATAGTTTGAAACTTTTACTGAACCTAACTTGACTTTACAGAATCAAACTTTTGTAAAAGAATTACAGGGTGTCCGTTTTTCGAGGCTAAGCATGGGTATCTCGCTTATCTTGAGAGATACAGAGTCGGTTGAATTAGGAAAAAGTTGTGCACTTTTATGACGATCAATGCTCCAAAAAGAAATTTGACGTATCGATTTTAGTTTTTGAGATATCGTAAAAAAAACAGGAATTTGAATTTTTGTTTTCATTTTTTATTCAAAAAACGGTTGAAGGTGGCTTTTTCTAATCTAGACATTGTCAGGGCACTTTTTCAAGGGGAATTCAAAGCTGCCAAAATCTTTATCTTAGCTTTCAAAGCAACCGAGAGACGACATTCAACTTTTTTCTCTAATAAGCGCCATATTGGATTTTGATATTTTTGAATACGGTATTATTTTCTGGTTACAACGATGTGCCACATGTCACTGTTGAATAAATGTTCAACATTTACTTTTTTTTATTGTCGGTGCTGATTTTGTTTTCAAAGCACTCTTAATCAACAAAATTTTTTGCTCAAAAGCATGAATTCAACAGTGGCATGTGACACATCGTTGTAACCAGAGAAAAATATTGTATTTAAAAATGTTTACTATGAGAGAAACAAAAGTTGAATGTTATATCTCGGTTGTTTTGAAAGCTAGAATGAAGATTTTGGCAACATTGAATTCTCCCTGGAAAAGTGCCTCCACAATGTCTTAGTTAGAAAAGGCTATCTTCAACCGTTTTTCAAATAAAAAACTAAAACAAAAATTACAAATTTCAGTTTTTTCTCGATATCTCGATAACTAAAACTGACAAGTAAAATATCTTTTTAGATCATTGATTGTCATAAAAATTTGCAACTTTTTTCTAATTCAACCGACTCTGTATCTCTAAAGATAAGCGAGATACCCATGCTTAGCCTCGAAAAACGGACACCCTGTATTGCTTGGTAGTTTTCCTAACTAACCTATCGAGTGGGATATACGATATACGTATATTTATAATCAGGATGGAAAGCTGAATTAATTCCTATAATTACATACACGTGTCTAATTTGAGAAAAATTCTCAATGACTCGCGATAGACGACAGAAAATTTTAGTGCCTTCGAAACCTGCGAAAAAAAAGTGGTCTTAAATTTTTGAAACTATGTTTGAGTGGAAGCCTCTAATTTATACGTGAACACCGTGTACCATCATAAAAATTGGAAAAGTAGCCAATAAAACCAGTCAACGCTAAATTTAGGCTAATTTTGTCGAAATGTTCCTGAGTTACAAATTTTTGAAATCCAAAAAAAATTAACTATAAAGGGCTGTATCTTTGACAATAGGCCGAACTCTACAAAGCGGTTTATGAGTTTTCGTAATATTTTGACAAGATCTATCTACTCACAGTTGAATTTGTTGTTCAGTTGAAGACAACTGAACATTATTACCTATTTCCAAAAACCTGGATCTTGTTAGTGGGGAGCAAATGCAAAGCTTCACTGCAGACTACAGACGATGAAAAGAAAAAAATTAAACATCATCGTGACAAGTTTTAAACAGTGTCCCTGAAGCTGATGATTGAAAAGAATGACAGAAGAGTGAGTAATTCTTTATTTAGGACGCATTCGTGAAGTTATTCCGTGCTGTATCTCATTAGCCACCTGACTCGGCAACATGATCGCCACATACCTTCAGCAATGCTGTTTGTTTTATTGATAACAATGAAAACATTACTACCTAACCTCACTTCATCATGAAAGCGTATACGCAAAGTGACTTGCGCCAGTCCAGGTCCGCTCGCAGCAAAACGTATGAAAACGTGCGCATCGATGCGCATACGTAAAGAAACGATGGCTCAAAAATTGGAATTTACAGAAATCGCAAACTTGCGAACGTTTTTTAAAGTTGCGAAGAGTAGAAAATTGGCCCCCTGGTCACTTTTAAGAAGTGGTGCCCGGTTGGGACCCGTGACAGGGCCATGATACAAGAGGTTGCCCTACCCGACAGAGGCGATTTCTTGAAATTTCTCAAAAATTAAGTTTGCAATGGCGGGGCTTTCAATATTTTGGTCAGAAATGATCCCTTGCCTTGTATGGATGTACTTTGTGATAATTTCAAGCCCCACCGCACTAAAAACGTCGCGGGTTGTCTATTAATCAGGCGTAATTTGCAGAATTCAATGAACAGCTTACTAGTACGTACGTTGGGTGAACCAAGAACCCATTTCATTCCAATGCAAAACGTTTTTGCATGTGAGTAGTAGGTACCTATAGGTAACTTCAAGAAGTGGTGCCCCGATGGGACCCGCAGCTGGCGTGCTTCGTAGGAGGTCGAAGGTCCAAGAAATTACCTTTTTTGAAATCGTTGCTTTTCGTATACTTTTTCAATTGGACTACATATTTTGGAGGTCAAGGAATACAATGCAGTAAGTTTTAAGGAAGTGTCATGCACCAGTGGCGTGCCAGACGGCTGCGAAGAGGCCGAGTTGCGATTTTTCTCAAAGTCTTCTGGTAAACCGTGACCAACACTTTTTTGACATGTTTGGTATCATTTCTGACCAAATCGCACATTCTGATTCCAAAAATAAGTATGAAACTTTGTTAAAGACGTGTTTAAATAGGTTTTATTAGGAAAACATGATTTTTTCATCCTTTAAATTAATGTTTTGTAATTCTAGTTCCATCATTGTCCAATGTATTTATAACTATGATTTTACCTTGGACAGTTGGTTTGGGCTATTTTACACACAAATATCATTTGCTGAAGTTTTTTCCCATTTTCGCAAAGTCACGGAGTGGTTTTGTTTCTTGAGATGTATCATGTCAAACCTTGATTTGACGAACCGTGCTATTTCACAGGAAAAATTAGCCTGGGACCAGAATGTAGCTTTGATTTGGCACTTTATCCATTTCAAGGCATGGAAATAGTTTCCTCTATCAAACAAAATAGAAAAAACTGAAATCGAAGCCGTATTTTAGTCATGACTTCATTTTTCTTTCGATATTGCGAGCTTCTGAGATGAAATTTCTTCATGATGCACGTTTTGAAACAAAACAACCGTGTGACTTTGTAACAGCGATAGAAACTTCTAGTGTTATAAATTCTTCTACAAAGCAGTTCAGTTGTACAATCTGTGTCAAAATTGTGATCGTGGGTATTCTAAACTTCGATCAGAATGGAGCTACAAAACAACGAATTCATAGGTCGAAACTTGCGTTTTTCACGAAATTTATCTCGCATCGCCGGAAGAAAAATTATGTCATAACTAAAATACGGCTCTGATTTTAGTTTTCTTTCTCTTGTTCGATAGAGAAAACTATTCTTATGCAATGGAACGAATAAAGTACCGAATCAAAGTTACACTATCGCCCTAGAATAATTATTTGCACGTTTCATCAATCAAACTTTGAAATGTTACATCGCAAGAAACAAAATTACTCTGTGACTTTTTAAAACAGGAAAAAAAACAGAAAATGATATTTGTGTGTGAAATAGCCCAAACCATCTGTCCAAGTAAAAAATCATAGTTGAAAATACATTGGACAATGATGGAATTTGAATTACAAAACATCAATTTTGATAGTGAAACAAATCATGTTTTTCCTGATAAAACCGGTCTAAACACGTCTCTATCAAATTTGTATACTCATTTTTGGAATCAGAATGTGCGACTTGCTCGAAAAGATACCAAACATGTCAAAAAAAAGTGTTTACCATAAGACTTTGTGAAAAATCGCACCTCGACTCCTTCGCAGCCGTCTGTTACGCCACTGGTGCAATACACTTTCTGGAAAATTATTGCATTGTGCTCCTTGATCTTGAAAATAGATAGTCTAATGAAAAAAGGATGAAAAAGCGACGAATTTCTCTTGGACCTTCGACCTCCTACGAAGCACGCCAGTCGCGGGTCGTATCGGAGCATCACTTCCAAAAAGTTACCTGTAGGTACGTACTACTCACGTGCAAAAGCGTTATGCATCGGAATGAAATGCAACGTTGGTTCCCCTAACGTAAGCTGTTCATTGAATTCTGCAAATTACACCTGATGAGTAGGCAGCCCGCGCCATCTTCGGCGCGGGGGACTTGAAATTGTCACAGACTATATTCAGACAATCCAAGGGATCATTTCTGACTAAAATAGTGAAAGCCCCGCCACTGCAAATTGAATTTCAAGGAATTTCAAGAAATCTCCCGTGCCTGGTAGGGCAACCTCTTGTAGCGTGGCCCCGTCACGAGTCTCAACCGGGCACCACTTCTCAAAAGTGACCTGATGGTATGTACTCATCACATGCAAAGTTTCATCCCAGCAGAATGAAAAGCAAGGTTCGACCTGAAATCGACCTTTAACGTCCGCACCATTTCTATTTCATCCCATATACAGGGTGTCGCAATTTTTCTTTTGAATTTTTCGGAAACACTGGTATTTCATCACCACAATCACACATTTGTTATCCTTATTACAAATATGCATTCAACTTCTAGATTAAAAAAAATAATAAAAAAATTTCAATGCCATCTCTGAAAACATAATTATTTATTTTTTGAGAATGATGGACCCATTTCATTTGACACCCAGATAAGTGAAAAAGGTTACGATTATTATATGCAGGTGTTTCAGCGATGATAGCAAAAAATTAACTGTGGGTAGATCTCGTCAAAAGACGAAGACGAATGTGACGAAAACCTGTATACCATTTTGGGCTCCGGATTCAAAAAGCGCTGTACAGAAAAACGATGTATAAAATAGCGATGTTAAATGGGAGATGTTTCAAAATAGCGAGTAATGAAATGGCGATTGTAACAAAAGAGCTATTGCTACGTAAGAGCCATGTCATGAAAGAGAGTTGTAAAAAAATGAAGATTCAATAAAGGCGAATTATTCGAAAGGTATATCTGAAGTCGTTTTTTCATCTGGAAATCTTTGCATTTAGCGGACGAACTGCTTCTGAAGCCAGCTCGGTATCGTACAATGAAGTTTGATGTTTGTTTTCTGTTTTCTGTTTTCTGTTTTCTGTTTGATTTTGTTCCACCTTGAATCATTTGACAAGTTTTGCCACTGATGGACGATTACAATAGAGTATTTTTTGGAAGTCCTTTCAGTAGTTTTTCTACGTAGGTTTCTTCCCAGTAGTCTATTATAGATTCCATTTCTTCCGGAACTCCATTCTCCATAAAAAATTCCATAATGCGAAGTGCACATCTCTCTCAGATGCATAGGAATGGTGGGAAAGTTCAGTTCAAGCAGCATTTTGCATTTTAGTCGTTCTCGATCGTTCTACGTTCTTGTACAAATGACTAGACCTGGAGTTTTTTAATCTTCTGCCAAAGACTTTGAAACAGATGAAAAAATACCTAGAGACTGAAGGAATGTGGGAGTCAACTAAATGGGTTCATTAGCAGAGACTAAGTGAAAGAAAAAAATTTTTTTCTTTGAAAATAGTAATTTTTACCATCGCTATTTCATTCTAGAATAAAGCTTTTTTGTTATATTTCTGATTTATTACATCGATATTTTTTTACGTCGCTATTTAATTACACGCTATTATGCGACATCGATATTGTAATAAGCGCTATTTCATTACTTTATATTTTGAATGTCGCTTTTCTATACTTCGATTTTTGATTCCGGAGCCACCATTTTGCAAAGTTCGGCCTAATAACGAAGATACAGCCCTTCAAAGTTGACTTTTTTCGGATTTTAAAAAATTTGTAGCTCAGTGACGTTTTTACGGAAAAAACTCAAATTCAGCATAGGTACACTGATTCGTAAAAATTATCTACCGACCTGCCAAATTTTAGAAGAATTCAACCAGTGGTGTAGAAGTTATGAGGGTCAATAATTATTCAGAAGCATCCGAAGAAAAGTTGACTCAAGGTGGACCTCTCATAGTTTCTACGCCACTGATTGGATTCTTTCAAAATTTGGCAGGTTGATGAATAACTATGACAAACAAGGTCATGCTAAATTAAAGCTGAATTTGTTGAAACGTTCCAGAGTTACAAATTTTTGAAATCCGAAAAAAGTGAACTTTGAAGGGCTGTATCTTTGTCATTAGGCCGAACTTTGCCGACATATTTGATTCCTGAAATGAATCAATCTCGGAACGGATCGAACGTGCGACGATAAAAACGCGCTTGACTGAAGCCACTTTGGATCTGTGCAACAGAAACGAACAGCAACAGAAAGCTGCAACAGAAACGAAGTCACTGGCATGAAATGGAAAATTATACTTGACATACAGGGTGTCCGTTTTTCGAGGCTAAGCATGGGTATCTCGCTTAGCTTGAGAGATACAAAGTCGGTTAAATTAGGAAAAAGTTTGTCAATGATCCAAAAAAAAATTTGACGTATCAATTTTAGTTTTTGAGATATCGTGAGAAAACAGGAATTCGAATTTTTGTTTTTATTTTTTATTCAAAAAACGGTTAAAGGTGGCCTTTTCTAATCTAGGCATTGTCAGGGCACTTTTTCAAGGGGAATTCAAAGCTGCCAAAATCTTTATTCTAGCTTTCAAAATAACCGAGATACGACATTTAACTTTTTGCTCTAATGGGCGCCATATTGGATTTTGGTATTTTTGAATACGGTATTCTTTTCTGGTTACAACGATGTGCCACATGTCACTGTTGAATAAATGTTCAACATTTACGTCTTTTTCATTGTCGGTGCTGTTTTTGTTTCCAAAGCACTCTTTGAAAAATAAAAAATAAAATTTTTGCTTGAAAGCATGAATTCAACAGTGGCGTGTGATACATCGTTGTAACCAGAAAAAAATATTGTATTAAAAAATGTCAAAATCCAATATGGCGCCCATAAGAGAAAAAAAAGTTGAATGTCATATCTCGGTTGTTTTGAAAGCTAAAATGAAGATTTTGGCAACAATGAATTCCCCTTGGAAAAGTGCCTCCACAATGTCTTAATTAGAAAAGGCTACCTTCAACCGTTTTTCAAATAAAAAATAAAAACAAAAATTACAAATTTCTGTTTTTTCTCGATATCTCGAAAACTGAAAGTGACAGGTCAAATATCTTTTTGAATCATTGATCGTCATGAAAATTTGCAACTTTTTTCTAATTTAACCGACTCTGTATCTCTAAAGATAAGCGAGATACCCATGCTTAGCCTCGAAAAACGGACACCCTGTATACTTAATCAGAAACTACGGAAAAAATTGTTCCATGAAAGTTTATTTATTTTTTCAATTATCGTGAAGGAAAAGTTTTATATGGGGTGGGGAGGGAGGTATTCGTCTCGCGTGAACACCCTGTAATTTGGTTTGAGCCCATTGGCATTTCCAAAATTCGAAGAAATTCAAATTTCAAAATTTCCGAAAATTGATATTATCAACAGGTATTATTAGGTACCATCGGAACGAGGAGCTTGTGGTGTGGTCAGCGCGGTCGACTACCACTCCAGAGGTCAGGGGTTCGATCCCCGCCGAGGACGGATTTTCGCCTCGAAAACAAGCTTCTTGATTTAATTGGAATGCTTGCTAAATGCATAGCACGTAAAATACGAACGATGCTGCTGACCCCATGCGATGTTAGTGGTCGTTAAAAATCCCTACCACCCTGTGTTGGAACACACAGGGGTTCGACAAAATTTCCGGTAAAGTCTCGGGTATAGTGAAGGAAAGCATTCACCGGCGTCGGTGTTAGAACTCGTTGCGGAAATAGGCCGACGTTAAATGAACGAATATATACCACCGGAACAGATCAATAATTATGTACTTTACTTACTCTCATGGTAACAAAAATACTTGTATTGCACACTGTAGGGATTAAGGAATATGTACCCGCAAAGAATACTTTATTGATTCCAGGATTCCAGCTCAAATTCTAAAGCAATAAACTTTATTGACTAGAATCGGGTTTTACATTAAATAGGCCAGGCGGTAGGTCATTCTAGATAGAAAAAATTACGACCAAAGCTTTTATGGTGTCAAACTCTTCGTAAGGTCAGTAGGTATCTACCACTGAGTTTCCGCCCAAAAACGAGTTGTGCTGATTCCTCCACATCTGCCCAAAGGTAAAGGATGTCTTGAAGGTGCCAAAAGACCTGTTAAACCCCCGTACTTTTTTATTTTATTGGCCTCAGTGCAAACGTACAATTCTAACGCAAACATTGGAAGCATTTGTCATCATCTCTGTGCCAGTCTTACTGTTGAAAAAAAAAAATTTCTTTGTGCAGGTCAGATAAATCACATTTAATTGTTATTCCACACTAGAAAACGATGGAGCAACATGTATTTTGGATGTTTTCTGATAACTTGTACTTACTGAACCCATTCATGGCGTTAAAATTTCAATAACAGCATTTTTGAAGATGTTGCCCGCTAAGAAGTGAATAATTTTTACCCGCCTGTTCAGCAGCAGTTTTTTCAATTTTACCAAACACCGTTCTCGAAAATTTTATAGGGAATGACAAGCTGGAACTGTTTTCTGATGATATTATATCTGGCTTAACCGCGGCACGCTTTTTGAAAGTGAAGGAAACTGATTTCTTTTTGAGCTGTTCTATTTTACCCGTGTGCGGCCGTGCCTACTTGACATAAATCGGACTGATTGCACAAGCTTGGAAATGTACTGTTTCCAGCTTTAAAACACGACCATTAATGATAAAATAATATATAATTTCTTTATAAATCAATTTACAAAGTCTTAATAATAATGGTCGCGTTTTAAAGCTGGAAAAGAGTACATTTCCAAGCTCGTGTAATCAGTCCGGTCTATGTCAAGTAGGCACGGCCGCACGCGGGTGAAACAGGACCTCTCGAAAAGAAATCAGTTTTTTAGACTTTTAAGTGCGTGCCGCGGTTAAGCCAGGCACGATATCGTTAGAGGAGAGTTTGAGCTTTCCATTCCTTATGAAATTTTCGCAAACGGTGTTTGGTAAAATTGAAAAAATTGCTGCTGAACAGGCGGGTAAAAATTATTCACTTTTTTGCTGGCAACATCTTCAAAAATGCTGTTTTTGAATTTGAAATTGTAATGCCATAAATGGGTTCAATGAATACGAGTTATTAGAAAACATACAAAATACATGATGCTCCATCGTTTTTTTGTGTGGAAAAACGATTAAAAGTGATTTATCTGACCCGCACAAAGAAATCTTTTTTTCAACAGTAAGACTGGCACAGAGATGATGACAGATGATTCCAATGTTTGCGTAAGAGTTGTACGTTTGCATTCAGGCAAATATAACGAAAAAGTACGAAGGTTTAACAGGTCTTTTTGCACTTTTGAGGCATCCTTTACCTTCGCGCAGATGTGGAGGAATCAGCACAACTCGTTTTTGGGCGGAAACTCAGTGGTAAATAACTACTGACCTTACGAAGAGTTTGACACCATAAAAGCTTTGGTCGGAGTTTTTTCCAGATTGTAGTGATTTTACCGACATACCGCCTGGCCTAAAAGTCAACATCTATCGAGAGAAGTAAACTCTTAAACAGCGAAAGACTAGAATGTAACATAGTTATCACAGAAACTATCATAAATACTGTACATTAATTCATAATAATTAATTATTCCAAGTAAACACGGATGAGGAAAGGAAACATTTACGGGCCGGCTGTTGCACACTTTTCCATGTAGTACATGTCGCCCAAGAGCTGAGTGATCGGGATTTCGCCTATGGTTTCCTTAAAAAACAACAATTCAACAGTCAGAGACCTGATGGCCCTCAAGCTGGGCACCAACAAGAGGAGACGGCCGAAACGCGTCGGCTGTCTAGGATATCTCGTGCGAACGTAATCGCCCAGGATGCACTGAGCTTGATCTTGCAGCATTTCCACCGGCTGGACGTCGCAGAGTCCTGCTGTTTCTGTGAAAGTTACGTTTCAAAAAAAAAACTCTTCAGCGCAACCTACAGGTGGCCCGAGAATATACCGTCAACGTTTTAGGGCAGCTTCCTCTCATCAAAACAAGAAAAAAGTTCCTATGAACATGGGTCCGGAAATGCTTCCTAAGGGAGCTACATGCCCCTAAAGGTGGGACCCTGAAGATGGCTTTTATTCAATATCTCCGAAACCGTTTGAGGGAGATCAATCAAATTTGACACATCCACTGACCTTCTTATGCTCAACAAAATGAGGCAAGATTAGTTCCAAAATAATTCACCGGGGGTGGGTGAGGCTAAGGTGTGAGGGTAAAAATAACCCTAACTTTTTTGAATGTTAATTGTTTCCAAATTCAACAAGAAATTATGGAATATTGAAGTTTTCTTCAAAAAAAAAGGTCCCTTTGTTCAACCTCGATAGACGCACCGTTTACGAGATATTTGAGTTTGAATGCTGATTTTTCAATTACGATATTCAAGGCGAAAGAAAAACTATTTCAAAGCAACTTCATTCTTGTTAGGCATTCAAATTTTGTTAGGCATGAGAAGTTTATTGAATGTGTCAAGTTTGATTGATTTCCCTGTAACGCAACGGTTTCGGAAATATTAAATAAACGCACCATCTTCAGGGTCCCACCTTTAGAGGCCTGTAGCTCCCTTAGGAAGCGTTTCCGGACCCATATTTATAGGAACTTTTTTTCTTGTTTTGATGAAAGGAAGCTGCCTTAGAATGTTGTCGGTGTATTTTCGGGACACTCTGTATACTGAGGAATATTTACCGGGAGTAAACAATAAAATGGCTTTCATGCAGCCGCATTCGCTTCCATCTGGAGAAATTTGACGAAATCTGCACATGATTTCCTGCAAGGCAAAGAACAAAATGTATCAAACCAACAGGTACGCAACCGAATAGCAATAATTTACTTGTATAGTTTTGATTTCGGTGGCAGTGTGCAGGTCAGCGGGCAGCCGCTCTCTGGCTTGCGGACATCCGAGCAGCGAAGACAGATCCCACGGCACGGACCATTGCGCCAAGTGCAACAAGAAGAGTTCCTTCCACGATTCCTGCAACAGCAGGAGCTGGTCGTGTTTGCTGAGCGTCTGAAACGGAGCCAAGCATCGGACCCATCTGACTGCCATGAACAAGAGTCGAGCGGTGGTTTCCTGAAATAACGCCGATGTGATGAGCGCGGATTCTCACAAGCAAATTCCGGCGTTCTTGTGACGGCAAGCCGGCAAGGATATGAGCAGGAGGCGGTTCCTGGAACGGAGGGACGGCCGGGACGGAGCCAACGACGATTCCAGTCGTAAAGTCACCGCGAATGCCAACAAGTCAGAATAAATCCACCACTCCCTGTTTTTACGGCAGCGAAATTGAACTGTAAGCGAGGGTGGCATTTCGCAAACGTCGGGCACGTGCTCGACACGCGAGCTTTTCACATCCAATTGTGTTTGTTTTGCATGAGCAATGAGCATACCTAATTGCCCTCTACTATTTCTACAAGTAACTAGACAGTTGAGTGTACCTACTCTGACTGCAGAATCACATAAATTACTGTGAAGACAAAACGTTCTTTCAAGATTTTGGTGGTGCTTGCTGTGCTGTACTAACCTAACCATTGGTCAAGGTACAGTTGGGAGCGAAATGATTCATACGGCACCGCTAGAAAGTCGGCTGGATTTCAGAAATGTTAGCTGCTTGGATCGTTCTTGAATGCCAGTTTTGATTACGATCAATCCCCAATCAAAACTGGCATTCAAGAACAATCCAAGCAGCTAACATTTCTGAGATCCAGCCGATTTCCTAGCGGTGCCGTATGAATCATTTCGCTCCCAACTGTACCCCCCTCTCCATGCCATTGAAAATTGAGATTGAGGAAATCAACTGTAAATTGAGCGAGAAACACTCAATTTCTTGGTTCCACCATTTTTCAACTTAACATTTTTGTTTGCTGTCAGGTTATAGCCGGCGGCTTCGAACTTCGAACCCTTTGTTTTTATGCCTGAATTTTGAAAATTTGATGATAAAATAAATCAAATATCCTATAACTCTGGCCGTGGGATCATGCATCTCTTCATATCTATTATCTTCTAACTGGATAGATTATTCATCTGGTTTTACCTAACGTGGAAATAGCTTGGGGTGTTGCATATCAGGTTGATATAATATTTACCATTGATATTCCACTACCATCTCTGATTCGCCACATTGCAACATTCTTCAAAATCGATTCTAACGAACTTTGAGACTTCTAACGGGTTTCACTTTCCGCCTTTTTTGACGACCCATATTATAGGTACTTAATTTCAAAATCGATCCGATTCTAATGAAACCTCCAGATGTTTTGTGTTAGGTGACCAGTTTGTTTGAATTTGAAAAACTGGTTCGAACAGTTCGAACGTAATAAATGAACAATAGTCCGAACCTTGCGTTTTCTGACATAGTGACGATGTTTGGTAGGTACACTCTTGAATTTTGTTAGCCATGCCTTAAGCACAGACCTCAAGGTACAATCTCAGGAGGGGCAGCTCCATTCCTCCAGTTCGGTCTCTTACGGGGAGAGCAGGGGGCTTCCCAAATTTAAAGTTCCAAGAAAATCCCAAACCACTGGCTTACATCTTCTGACCGTTTCATCTATCGTGAGGGACTTACACGACTTTATTGAAAACCTTCACAAGTCGTGTGAGTCCCTCATAATAGATGAAACGCTGTCAGACGGTGGTTCAGTAACAGTTCTTCGAGCTTGAAATTTGGAGCTGCACGTCCCCTTAAGGACCAACTTGAGAATACCCCTTCCAATATTGTACCTTGAGGCATGGTACACAAATAGCGCCACAGTGTCACAAAATGCAAGGTTAAAACGGCTAACTGCCGGACTTTAAAGTTTAGAAATGGAAACAGCCCAAAAACAACATTTGGTTAAAAAATACTCAAGCAGGTACCGATCTACATAGAAAAACAAAAAAAAGATTACTGAGATTGCAAAAAATTCTACTGGAGAACCCACTCAACTCCTTGTTATCTTGGGTTGTTGTTGCTATGTTTAAAAATCAAAATATTATTGATACTGAAAGGTAGTAGGTACTCGTTTGATTACCCGAATTAGAACGATGTCTTCGCATAAATTATTCATTGTTTTAGTGTTTTACATATTACATACTCAGCAATACAAGTAAGTTCAACCCACATTATTGCTGTCATTTTCTTTTACGAAGCACTTGTTGCAGGGGCTCGATTGCCGCTTCAAACAAGTTTTTTCCCGATGGATTTAAATTTGGCGTAGGCACGTCCGCATACCAAGTCGAAGGTGCATGGGCAGAAGATGGAAAAGGCGAAAACATTTGGGATCATCTCTGTCACTTTACTCCAGATCAAATAGATAACCAAGACAACGGCGATGTGGCTTGCGATTCTTACCACAAGTATAAAGAGGACGTGGCCATGATTAAAAATCTCGGCGTTGATTTTTACCGGCTTTCGCTATCTTGGTCGAGGATTTTGCCAACAGGGGGTACGGATAACATCAACCAAGCCGGCGTAGACTACTACAGCGATCTAATCGGGGAGTTACGGGCGAACGGAATCGAACCTCTGGTCACCATCTACATCTGGGACTTGCCACAGACACTTCAAGATATGGGCGGGTGGGTCGAACCATCAATCGTGGAGTATTTCGCCAATTACTCTCGACTCGCATTCCAACTTTACGGAGACTCGGTCAAAACCTGGTTGACTTTTAACGAACCCATACAAGTCTGTCAACAAGGGTACGGGTACGGCACAATGGCCCCATCCATTCAGTCATCTGGGCAACTAGAATACATATGCGGTCACAATTTACTTAAAGCACATGCGAAGGCGTACCACATTTACGACGAAGAATTTAGAGCTTCACAAGGAGGACGAATTTCAATTTTAGTAGACTCCTCGTGGTATGAACCAGGCTTAGATGATTACTCGGATAAAGAAGCAGCTGAGAGAACGCTTCAATTCACAGTATATTTTCGATTTGATCGTTTCCACTTTTAACTGTTTTTCTTATAGTATGGATGGTACGCAAATCCAGTTTACAATAAGAATTACCCTCAGGTTATGATAGATCGCATAGGTGATCGCAGTCTTAAAGAAGGGTATGAAGTATCACGTCTTCCTAAATTTACACAAGATGAAATCGATTACATACATGGGACTTTTGATTATGTTGCTCTCAACCACTACACTACCAACTTGGTTAAATGGAAAAGTGAAATACCAATAGGTGAAGTTAGCTTTGACAATGATCTTGGTGTTGAGCTCTATCAAGATCCTTCTTGGGAAGGAAGCGCATCGTCTTGGCTGAAGGTTGATTACAAAAATTAGGGATTATACAGACATTGATAGAAATGATCTATAGGTTGTTCCTTGGGGGATGCGGAGCTTACTGCGTTGGATTAAGCTCAGTTACAACAATCCCGAAATCATTATCACAGAAAATGGGATATCAGATACGGGTACAACAATGGACGACAGCAAAAGAATCAATTACCATAAAGTAGTACTGTACGATGACATTAATATAAAAACGTTAATACAAAACAGTTTTAGGAGTATTTAAGTAACGTGCTGGATGCTATCTATGAAGACGGTGTCAATGTTACGGGATACACAGCATGGAGTTTGATGGACAATTTTGAATGGGAACGTGGATATGGGTAAAATTCAATTCCTTGAAGAAATAAATAATGATTGATCGATTTTGCAGAGAAAAATTTGGCCTGTATCATGTTGATTTCGAAGATACAAATAAGACCAGGACGCCGAAAGCTTCGGTCGATTTCTACAAACAAGTTACAACTTCGAAGTGTTTGATGGATGATGGCAACTGTGAAAAATGAAAAGGAACCTTTGACATTGAAAACTTGAGTGTTTACTTGTTTGAAATAAACTTGTATTGAATTGGTTGTACTACAAGTGCTTAGCTTATCCAAAATGACCCCAGATTATAACAAGGTACAACAAGTACTTACATCAATTTAAAATTTTCACGGGACCAAAAATTAAAAAAAAAGATAATTTGTCGATATGGAAAAAACTGAATCACTTTCGAACACACTGCAGATAAGAACAACACATTGAAATTGAAGGCACGCAGTTGTTTGTTCACACTATTCAATCAATCACAACAATGTATTCACATAAGCATTTTATTTTGGTGTTTTGTATATTTGTCGCATACTTCAACAAGTAAGTTTGATTAATTTGAAGTTGAAATCTCCAACGGCATTTACTTCAGGGACTCGACTGCCGTCTCAAACAAGTTCTTTCCCGATGGATTCAAATTTGGAGTAGCTACGGCTTCGTACCAAGTCGAAGGTGCATGGGCGGACGATGGCAAAGGTGAAAATATCTGGGACCACCTCTGTCATTACACTCCGGATCAAATTGATAACCAAGACAACGGCGACGTAGCTTGCGATTCTTACCACAAGTATATAGACGACGTGGCCATGATAAAGAATCTTGGCGTTGATTTTTACCGGTTTTCTCTATCTTGGTCGAGGATTTTACCAAGCGGTGCTACGGATAACATCAATCAAGCTGGCGTAGATTATTACAGGAATCTGCTCGATGAGTTGAAAGCGAACGGAATCGAGCCTCTGGTCACAATGTACCACTGGGACTTGCCGCAACCTCTTCAAGAATTCGGTGGATGGACCGACCCTTCCATCGTGGAGTATTTCGCAAATTATTCTCGACTCGTATACGATCTGTACGGAGACTCCGTTAAAACGTGGTTGACTTTTAATGAGCCCAAACAAACTTGTCAACAAGGGTACGGGTACGGCACCATGGCGCCTTCCATTCAGTCACCTGGACAATTGGAGTACGTCTGCACCCACAATTTGCTGAAAGCACATGCAAAAGCGTACCATATTTACGACGATGAATTTAGAGCTTCCCAAGGTGGAAAAGTTTCCATCACGATAGACAGCACATGGTATGAACCAAGTTCTGATGATGACTTGGACAAAGAAGCAGCTGAACGAACACTTCAATTTATAGTACCTACTCATTTATATTTCTGCATTTGTTTTCTGGTTTGATGCTTTTATTTTAGTATGGATGGTACGCGAATCCGGTCTACAAAGGGAATTACCCTCAGGTCATGATAGACCGCATAGATGACCGTAGCATCAAAGAAGGGTATGAAGTATCACGTTTTCCTAAATTTACTCAAGAGGAAATTGATTACATAAATGGCACTTTCGACTACATGGGTCTCAATCACTATACCACTAACTACGCTAAATGGAAAAATGATGCACCAATCGGTGAAGTTAGCTTCGATAACGATCTTAGCGTCGAGCTTTATCAAGATCCTTCTTGGGAAGAAAGCGCATCGACTTGGCTTAGGGTTAGTTGAAAATTGAGAAATAAATCAGGTGTCCCAGAAATAAGCGAAAGGCGAATGAGTATCTCATTTCCCAGGTAGTCAGATGTGAAATGAGATAGGTATCTAGAATTTTTTTTCATTAATTTATGGGACATTTGTATGATAAATAGATAATAAAAGCAATTGGTATGTGTTGCAGGTTGTTCCTTGGGGGATGCGGAATCTGCTGCGCTGGATTAAACTCACTTACAACAACCCTGAAATCATCATTACAGAAAACGGCTTTTCAGATCGAGGGACAATCGACGATGACAGAAGAAGCAATTATTACACGGTATCTCACGCTAAAATAAACGAAAAACGTGAATATTGCTAGACTTTTTTTAGGAATATATGAGCAACGTATTGGATGCTATCTATGAGGATGGTGTCCAGGTGACGGGGTACACAGCATGGAGCTTGATGGATAATTTTGAGTGGGAACGTGGATATGCGTAGGAAGTGCCATTATTATAGTAAAAATGTATCTCATCCATTGACTTTGCAGAGAAAAATTTGGTCTGTATCATGTTGACTTTGACGATGCAAACAGAACCAGGACCCCAAAAGCTTCAGTCGATTTCTACAAAGGAGTCGTAGCTTCAAAGTGCTTACTGGCTGACGGCAATTGTGAAAAATGAATCAGAAACTTTTGCAGTAGTCGTTTTTTGTTAAGGTTTCAACTTTTAAGTGAAAAACAATATGGAAACTGATTCTTCTGCAACTGAAGTTGACTACTGATTTTACTACACACATCAAAAGAATCTAGGGGACAAGCAAATTCAGACGATTTCTAAAATCATCATAACTTTTGATTGCCGTCAGCGATTTCATGTCTGTTTTCAGTGTTCGATAGCCCAATCCTTCGTTTTCATGTCTTGATCACGTGGAATACGAACAATGTTTTATAAAGTTTCTACAGGGTGATCAATGGAACAGTGTAAAATTGCCGAAAGTTCAGTACGAGCGCGATTTCCTAAAAACAATTTTTTATGCATTCCAATAGCACAGTTATGAAGACTGGTACTTCAGCTTCAGTAACGTTTTTGAATTTTGGAAATCGAAGGTAAATTGCCAAAGAACAAGATCATTTTGTGCCGCCATGTTGAACTCCGAAGAGGTGATCCGATTTCATTGAAACTTGGATCACATTCATGTCTGGTTCCAGTAATTGGAATTTCAAGGTCAAATGTCTTTTTCAGTCACTTCCAAGCCTCCACATTAAACGTTTATGTAAATCATTCGACTTTAGTGTGTTTCAAGTTTCATTCAAATTGAATCATTTACGTAAAAAGTTCAATATAGCGGCTCGAAAGTGATCGAAAGTGACATTTGACCTTGAAATTCCAATTACTTGAACCAGACATGAGTGTGTTCCAAGTTTCAATGAAATCGGACCACTTTCTTTTTTCTTGGAAGTTCAACATGGCGGCACAAAATGATCAATATCTTTGGCAATTCACCTTTGATTTCTGAAATTCAAGAACGTTATTGAAGCTGAAACACCGATCTTTATAATTGTGCTATTGGAATGCATGAAATATTTTTTTTTGTAAATCGGCTCGTACTGAACTTTCGGCAATTTTACACTGTTCCATTGATCACCCTGTGGCAACCTTATGAAACACTATTCGTATTTGACGTGTTCAAGGCATAAAAACGAAAGACTGGGCGAACGAACACTGAAAACCGATATGAAATCGCTCACGGAAATCAAAAGTTATGATGATATTAGAAATGGTCTGAATTTGCTTGTCCCCTAGATTCTTTTGATGTGTGTAGTTTCATACCAACGAAAAACCAACTACGCCAAGAAAATGGTATTACTTAATAATTAATCTTAAGTGAATGTCCAGTCTCAACTCAATGATCTTAAAACTAACGGTAATAATTAGAAACGTTCCCAATAAAAATATATAAACGTAAGGGGGCTCCCGGGTAAATATTGAAGTGCCTCCATATCTCAAAATAAGCCTTGTAGTAAGCTTATTCATCATGCCAAATTTTGTAGCATAATATACGTATTGCATTATTGTCCAAATTCCCCAAGCTATGCCGCTGCAATACTATAAAAAAAATTACATTACTTACTGGATGTTTTAAAAAAGTTTCTATTTTTATTTTTATTTTCAATATTCTCCGTCGCAAATATGCTAATGTTTGGTGGAAGCATGCGACTTAAGCACTAGCACTGTTGGACGTTATCCAAAAGAAACTGGTGACTTGCGACCTGCTTCTGAACCTACTTAACAATGTAATATCATTCTCTACGCTTGTTATTGCCTAGAAGGTAAACGAGGAGTGGAGCTACAGGAACAATTGCATCAAATAACGTTAAGAATAGGCACATACCTGTAACATTTCCCAAGTTGGAGTAAGCGGTAATGGAGTCAACGGTGTCGGGGCAACCGGAATTCCGGGGCTGGACAAATTCAAAGTAGCACTGTTTTCACTCGATGATGGCGATTCGATCTGTGATATCTTCGTTCCCCACACCAATTCCTGTTTTTCATTCACCAGAGAATTAGGATAAATTCAACAACCAGAGTAGGTACTTGATAAGAAATAAGGGTTGATATAGAAAACGGACGACCCTATAACCAACCTGGCACTTTTCAGCTGACATGAGGATGTGCAGGAGCCCCGGCGGCGGCGGCAATGTGGGGGGATGGAACATCGAAGGTGGCAAAGCGTCGATATGTGAAGTGGGGCTGGGAACCGGCGGGGGTGGCAAAGTTAGCGCTTTTAGAGGACGCGGAGGACCGAACAAGCCCGGTGGAAAGTGGAGTGAAGCCGCCGTCGAACTCGTTGGTAACTTGTTGTCGCCCATAGACATGTGTTGTAGACCATGTCCCACCGATGAACTTTGCACCTGATGCGAACCCGAAGGTGCCTGCAACTTTGGCTTGCGGGGACCGCGTTCATGCTGCACAGCTGCAAAAAAGAATCGGTTTTAAACTTCTTGTATCTACAGTTCGACAAGTTGCTTCACCTATCCCTATCCTGCACACAGCAAAGCAGGAAGTGTTGTTTTAAGTTTTTCATATAACTTCCGATATGCGGACGCGATGTTCAGCTTCCATAAATATTTGTATTTACCTACCGAGGAAATCGCAGGAAGAGAGCATCGGCAGCAGGAGCTCAGAGGGAAATATGATCTTGTGTATGTCAATATTTTTATTTATTAATAGCGTCCGCATCATACCCCGTGTTCAATTCTGTATCCGTATTAATTCCGTGGAGCGCCGTGAGCACGTCACATGTCTATACAATAGCCCCGTTCCCACACTATCATTCTGATGGCCTATTTATTCGGAACCGCTGATCTTTTGCTCCCTTTAAAATGCTGAATCAATAGATTAAATTGCGAACGACGAACTGAATCCGGCGGCGTTTGAATCGGGGCAGTGAGCGCGAAAAGTGATTAAGATTTTAAAGATCTCCCTCAAAGCCCGTATCATTTCGACGCTGCTCAAAGTTAAACAGTATTTTTTAGTCGCTTTTGCATTTTTAAAAGAGCTAAAGGGATTTATTCTTTTATTAGCTCAAGCTTTCGTACTTATCAAGTTTCCCATCAGAGACAATCGTGGTGTCGTTTTAATTTTTACGCTTTGCATTTACACTGGGTGATGATGATGATGCCCAGACAAACGACGACGCGTCCTTAGCCGTATGGCGGAAGAGGGATTTAGGAGATGATGATGGAAAAGAAATCCGTCGTCCTGGTGCGACTGAACGAGGAAAAAACTGGGCCTGTTAGCGAGCGCCCATAGTTGAAGCGCCGGGATTAAAACAGAGAAATGGCGAGAAAATGTCGCAAATAAAAAATTCAAGCTGGAGCGTGTTCTTTTAGTTTTGCACTGACATCAAAGTGAACTTCAAGAGCCCATTACGGCGAATTGCAAATTTTCAAGTTGAAAGAATCTGAACCTGCTTAGGAACTTTTAGATAAGTACTTAAGTATGTATACCAGAAGATAAAACGGGTGATATATAAGAAGTCTGCAATAGGTACCAGGCTCTTATAGTGTGTGTATAGCCCTAGATGAGATACCCAAAAACTAAATAATATCTATGCTTTTACCGTGTTTCTCTCTCGCTGAAATTCAGTAGGTATCACCTGATGGATAAGATGATGCTCATTCCACAATTCTAAATAAAATAAGTTACTATGTAAACAATGAATTAAATAAATACATACCTACATACATACATGTGTGCCTCTTCAACGGAGTCTTTGTGTAGCCATTTCACTTTCGTATAAAAACAGCCAAGACTTATACTGACTTGAATAATTGAGTCACATTGATTCGCATTTGTCTATAAGTTGGCGAACAAGTCTATATTGTTAAGAACTCCTATAGTACAGGAAAAATAGTGAAAAAATCGGCAAAACCTCGGAATAAATATGGACGTCATGAAAATTTGATATTCTGTTCAGAATCAAGTGCTCTACAACATATCCAAAATCGCCAGAAATCGCACCCGGGGGTTTTGATTTATTGGAGGGGGGGTAAAAAATTGCAGGTAAACATGGAGGGGATGGAACCCGTCAATCCATTGGATGCGGATACATCATAGTTCGACGTATCATATCCCATTGATACCATTTTGGCACAAAAAGTGTCCATCATTGTTGAAGGGGAGTAGTGGGGGCGCGAAGCTCTGCTAGGTGGTCCATTTTGTTTTTCTGGTCATGTAGAACCGATCACGACAAGTTTGGTATATTTTCCGACTAAATTCAATCCCCTGAGCTCGTATCCGATGTGTAAATTCGGATGAAAACAAGTTTGAACAAGTTAACTTGAGAAAACTTGTTTTTTCTTTGACAATTTTGACGATTTTTTTTTTACTGTTGAAGGTGTTCATTTTCAGAAAATTTTCAGGGACCATTAAAATGAAGTGTATTCCCCACAAAAATCATCCACTCTATGTATAATTTTGTTTCTCGAGTTTAAAAAATCGATTTGAACTTGAGCCGGCGTGGCGCGTCGTCTACTACTGACCAGAACACTACAGCATGCACCTTTATATGAAAACACCTCAAACTATTAAAGGAATAACACCTCATCTTTGAAAATTGGAGGATCTGTGGAGAATTGAATTCCCTATAACAAAAACAAAATTGTCATGAATCGCAATGCAGGATTCTGAGTTATTCGATGAGGAGGATAACACTTTGACAGGATTCATACTCTATGAACTGTTACCTCTCCCCTTGAATAACTCAAAACCCTGCAGTGCGATTCATGACGATTTTGTTTATGTTATAGGGAATTAAATTCTCCACAGATCCTCCAATTTTCAAAGATAGGCTGTTATTTCTTCAAAAGTTTGAGGTGTTCTCATTTAAAGGTGCATGCTGTAGTGTTCTGGTCAGTAGTAGACGACGCGCCGCGCCGGCTCAAGTTCCAATTGATTTTTTAAACTCGATAATCAAAATTATACATCGAGTGGATGATTTTTATGGAGAATACACTTTAATTCAATGGTCCTTGAAAAATTTCTAAAAATGAACACCTCCAACAGTAAAAAAAAAATCGTCAAAATTGTCAAAGAAAAAACAAGTTTTCCCAAGTTAACTTGTTCAAACTTGTTTTCATCCAAATTTACACATTGGATACGAGTTCAGGAGATTGAATTTAGTCGGAAAAGATACCAAACTTGTTGTGATCGGTTCTACATGGCCAGAAAAACAAAATGGACCACCTAGCAGAGCTTCGCCCCCCCACTACTCCCCTTCAACAATGATGGACACTTTTTGTGCCAAAATGGTATCAACGGGACATGATAAGACGAACTATAATGTATTTGCATTCAATGGATTGACGGGTTCCATCCCCTCCATTTTTAGCTGCAATTTTTTACCCCCCCTCCAATAACTCAAAACCCCCGGGTGCGATTTTTGGCGATTTTGGATAATGTTGTAGAGCACTCAATTCTGAACAAAATATCAAATTTTCAGGACGTCCATATTTTTTCCGAGGTTGAAATCTATCTTTCTTGTACTACTATACCTACCCTGCAGACCGTTCCGAAATATATACTTGAAGTATCCAACGCTCAACTCCAGATTCCTGACATCATTATCAAGCCCACGGGGTATACACGAGACCGTTTTGCAAAATTCAGCTTCATGGGGAAGATACAGTCCTTCAGAGATGAGAAAGGAATAGCATTTTTTGATAATTATTGAAGAACGATAAATAAGCTAGCATGATGAATTCGGTATAGAGATACTGCACCTTGCTCCTGTGACGTAGATAGTGGGGAATCGAGGTGAAGAGGTAGCCCACCTTTCTTTCCCCTAGCTTGTATTATTAAGATTTTCCAAAATCGACCGCGTTCTTAGATTTTACGTTCACTTTAAAAATCAACAGTGCAAAAAATTGTTATTTACTATTTATTATCTAGCAAGAGCGTAAAGTCTCATTTTTAGGCCAGCAAAGGCACATTCAGACTGGGAGCCTGGAGAGGCTTCACGTTCGAGCCGCATACAACATTTTTTTACACGACTCAGTTCATTCGGTTCCAATTTTCATAGTTTGAAGAAAAGTAAATGCAAATTGACGTAGAGTCTGGTATGCGATGACCATCAAAGTAAGGTAAAAGTGAATGTTGTGTTAGTTTGTCAGTCGGTTGTCATTATTTAAGAGGAATGCATCCGTTCCCAAAAAAAAAAAATGGAAAATTTCGTGCGGCCATTTACCTATTTTACACCCGAAAATGAGGTCAAAACACTGACTTTACACCCAGTCGTGTAAAAAATGATTTCTTAGAAGTCTTAGATGAAATATTGGCGTCTTGAAGATTTGATATTCTGTTCAGGATTGAGTGTTCCAAAATAGCATTTTAGCAGCACAGCAACAATTTTTTTTTCCAAATTTTCCGACAGTTTTCCAGTTGAAAATGCAAAACCGGCCTAACTTATCGAGACCGGACTCAAATGAGTAAGTCTTGAAATGAAGCCCTATAATGGGGTACTTGCCTGATTTTTTTTTATTGGCTTAATCGATAGTATGGTTAAAAATAATGTACCCGTATTTTTTCTTTTTCCTAAATTCCCAAAATTGCGGCCGCAATGCGTGTTTTAAAAATATATTTGTGACGTCACAAATATATTAGATATAGAACATAGAAGGGCTCTTTTTCCTCGTTGGGTTGGCAATGATATAACGTCGTCAAGGTGCCGTTTTCAAACAACAACAAGATCTGAGTCTGACTGACAACGTCAAACCGCCGACCGTAATTTCTTCCTGTGCCCTTTTTTTTTGCCTTTGACTGCTTTGATCGAGGCTTTGATCTACGCGGTAAGTACCTACTCGTTTTGTTGATTTCTTGTTCAACCTAACTAGTCTCTTTAGTCTTCAGTGCTGTCCACCTAAAATAAGCCTTTCGCATGTTTGTCACCCGTGCTCTGACCTGGCTGACCCTCGGCTTCATTTCGGACATCAGTGTTCCTGCTCCCCACATTTTATTTGGAGATCCATCGCGTCCTCCTCACATGGATCTCTTGTAGCTCTAAAGTATTACCTATCCGGAATTGTATGCTAATGATGAACCTATAAAAGCTCACTGTTCATTTTCGGCCTCTTATTTCTGTGCTATTTGGTGATCCTCCAGATTTTCCCCTGGAAATAAATGATCTCGACTGAGACAGTGTTATAACAGGTTTCTGGAGTCAGTTTCTACGAAACATTGTTCGATTTTATTGTCTAAATGCTCACGGTAAGAGAATTCGATAGGAAACCGGTTTTGCGATAGCATGTTCAAAATGCAGTGTCACAGTGACATCCCTGACATTCTTGATTATTCCATTGTCACACAGTCAGACCAACCCCACTCAAAATCCCTGTCCTGGCGCGAAGCTTTTAGGAGGATTTTTCAAATTCGTTTTTTTCTGTAGAAAACGACGGGATTTTTGTGAAATTCTCAGTAGAGTCCCCTTATCACTTATACTAGCAATCGAAAGTATTTTCAGCTAAATCTATTCCATTGGCAAGTACCCCATTGACGATTTTCACAATGAAATAATTTGGAAAGTGTTCCAAGGTTTTTACAGGAAATAAAGATTTTTTTTATTATAAAAAACGAAGGTGTTGCAAATTTGTTTCAATCTTTTCCTAAAATTCCAATTTCCCACCCGAAGGGACGTCTAGAACAAAAATTTCTGTCTGTTCCTTGCTACCTATTTGCTGGGGAAGTTTTGGGGTAACACGATATACAACCGATTTTTTCCACGGTCGGAGGTATTATTTGTAGTAGGTTGAAGATTGAGATGTATTCTTCATGAAAATCACTCACTCGTTTATAATTTTATTTTGCAGGATCAAACAATTGATTTGCATCAAGAGCTTTTGGTCCTTAGTGATTAAGGATATGTTGATGTAGAGGATCTAGTTTTGAACCTATGCTCGAACTTTCAGAAGTGGATTGTTGTTCCTTCAATAGTGAAACAAACATATTTCTGCTTCAGAGAGGCATGCGTCAGTTTTCCTATTAAAAGCAGACGACGGTGTCGGTTAGGCTTCTACAATATTTTGATCTCGCAAGAGGACATGATGCATCAAGTGGGTGATTTTCATAAACAAATACACTTCATTCTGATTAATGAAATATTTTCAACAGTGCAATTAAGCAATGTAAATTTGGCCGAAGAAAGAACAAGTATTCTCCAAGTTGATTAACTTATTCAGACTTGTTTTCATCCAAATTTACATACTGGCTTTGAATTCAGGAGGCTCAATTTGGTCGGAAACGATATCGAATTTATCGTAATCGGTCTGTATAGACAGGAAATATAGAAAAGTCCACCTAGCCGAACTCCTACCTCTCTCCCACTACCCCCTTCAATAAAATGATTGACGCTTCCTGTACCAGAAAATGGTACCAGATGGTACCAGAAAAATACGACATCGAATTACGATGTATTTGCACCCAGCGGATTGATGAGTGAAGAGTCTTATCACTTCCATTTTCAAATTGCAATTTTTTTCCTCCAGACGATTCCAGGTTTTGTGCAAATTATTCAAATAACCAAAGTTGTTCCGATATTATATGGAGACTCCGACACGGGGATTAGCCACAAACCCGTCGATACAATTGGCGGAGGAGTCGTTCGAGAACTTGCCGTATTTTCTTTTCTGATAACAACAGGTATCCCGGTGTGTTACATTTATGGTAAAGTCGTTTATTAATAAAAATAAATATTCCACAAAATTCACAGGGAGATAGAAAATTGAAAAAAGGGGACTTTTGTGGATAAACATACTCTCGCAAAACGTATAATAACGGAGATACAGGCCTTAAAAATTGTTTTTCAAAAACAGTTGTTTTTTCATAACTTTTGAATCTTTGAACTTATTCTATTCAAATTCGAACCAAAGTTTACTGAAACAGGTCTTTATTGAACAATAATAACGCATTTCATCAAACATTTCTAGGGGCGAAGATAATATAGGGTACCATTCCCTTTTCCCCCTATATTTTACCTCCTCAAATATTTTTGGAAACGGTTCCAATTTTTGAGTTCTACGTTCACTTGAAGAAAAAAGTTACTCTTGCAAAATTTTGATTTTAGGCTTCATTTGCGAGAAATTTGGGTTTCATCAACTCAAAAACACCCAGAAAATTCATTCCAGTTGAGAAATCGAAGAGTTTTCTTGAATTTTAATTTTTAGGCCCTGGTAACTATATAGCCATTTCGAGATGTTTTCCATTGTTTCAAACCAAAATATCTCAAAAATTATGTCTCTAATCAAAATATGCAAGTGTAACTTCTGTCTTAAAATTGAACGTAGAATTCAAAAATTGGAACTGTTTCCAAAAATATTCAGAGGGGGGGGGGTAACAATAGGGGGAAAAGAGGGACAAAAAAAAGTTAGAACAATCACCTTCTATTATCTTCGCCCCTAAAAATGTTTTATAATTTTTTTTTCAACTCCCAAAATTTGTCATTACAGCAATAATAGGATATAACAACATAGCTTGTTACTATGTTGTTACTTTGTTTATCCAATCCTATTGAATAATGCACGCATTATTAAGCGCATAGATGCCTGCATTTCCCAATAAGACTGGATAAAGCATAGTATCCTACTCGCGGGTAATGGCAATTACTCATTCGGACGCTTTACGACACTCGCCAAGGCTCGTGTCGGCAAACTGCATCCTCATGAGTGAAAAGCAGTCATTACCCGCTTGTTGAATAATATACTATTATAAATCGTTCGGGTTCGTCCTCCATGATCATGTTTCCTCTTATGCAAGCCGCTTGCTGACAAAATCTTATGGCGCCTGGTATAAACCCACAATAACGAACTTGACATGTATCACCCAATTTATATTGGACAGGTTGGACCGAAGAGGCCAGGTTGACGTGGTTTTCTACGGACTTTTTCAAGGCCTTCGACCGTCTTAGCCACTCAATCCTGATTGACAAACTTGAATCATTTGGGCTTTCACCCTGCCTTGTTCCTTGTCAAATTGTTCGAGTCGTACTTGGGTGGTCGCAGTCAGTATGTGCAATACAACGGGTATAGTTCTTCCGTCTACGTGCAGCCTTCTGCGGTACCCCAGGGAACTGTTCTGGGACCTGACCTTTTCAGCATGTTTATCAACGATATTATTGTCACAGACCTAAAAGTATCTTATCTATGTATGCCGATGATATGAAGCTGTATTGCTCTGTTCACACCAGTTGTTGATTGCATTGTTCTTCAGCAAAGTCTCAACATCTTGAACGAGCGGTGTATGCTGAATCAGTTACCGCTGAATATCGATAAATGCAGTGTGAGGAGCTACCATAGACTTGCTTTGCCCGTCTTTGACCCTTAGCTGACGTTCGCGAATCACATCCACTCTGTTGTCTCTGGGGCCTTGAGAATGCTTGGATTTATTCTGCGCAGATGTAGATATGTGTTCAATATAATGACCTTTCGAATGCTATACATGTCGTTTATCCGTACTCGCCTCGAGCACGCATCGGTTGTATGGCCCCCAGCTTATGAGGTCTACATAGCCTTGCTTCAGAGAATTCAGAGGCGTTTCCTCAAGACCATGACGTTAATGGTGAAGGGTTTCTATCCGGCGCGGGGCACCCCACAGCATTACCTTTTACAGCAGTTTAATATGCAGTCTCTAATCAGCAGACGAGATATGCATTCGGTTATCTTGTTGCTAAAGATAATGATTGGTGGCACTGACTGCCCAGAACTGCTATGTCGCATAGGTTCGCGGGTCCCCAGGCCGAACTCGCGCAGTACTCAATGTTCCACTTGCCCCACGCCAGAGCTCATGGGCTGGCTTACTCTCCTCTCCACCGGATGATCCGCTCCTACTCTTGCATTGAGACCCGTTGTGATATTCTTGTCACTTCTGTCTCGGCCATCAAGGAGGTTTTTGGCTCTTTGTCATGATTGCTTCGGGCTTGCTCTGCCTTTTTTGATGTGCTCCCTACTTGTATTATGTTTTTTGCGTTAACCTATTCTATAAATAGGCAATATTCTATTGAATTACTACGTTTCCATGGAGAATTGAAATCGATTTGAAAACGGTATCGGGATTGAATACGGAAGTGTTCACATGAGTGGTTCGAACTCGGTATTCAAATCGATTTGAATTCTGTTTACATATCTGTCATGTAAGTCTCACCCTAACCTAAAACGATCCCAACTTAAACGTATCAAAGAAAGTGCAAGTACTCTGCAAACTGCAAGTGTGCAGAAGGCAGAAATGCAGACAACAAGTGCAAGTATGAATGCGACCCTCGATGCGACCAGAACAGCGGTTTTACTCATTGCTATGTATCAGTTTCTGTTTGTTGATGTTTCGATCCAATCCGATTGGGTTTCCATGAGTATTATTTCGATCCGATCCCGATACAATCCCAGAATTTGCCGAATCGACCTTGAGACTCAGATCGATTTGAATACGATGTTGCAAGCGTTTACATGCAGTTTTCAATCCCGATACCGTTTTCAAATCGATTTCAATTCTCCATGGAAACGTAGTAATTGTTTACTCAAGAAATAAATAAATAAATAAATTGTTATTATCAACCGGTAACAACTTTATACGAAATCATGATGACTTGGAAAAAGAGGACCATCAGGCTGACGGCTAACGGCATATCATGTGAATTTATTTTGTTGATAACCATACAAGGCCTTATCCCATTTTGTCTTTGTAGTTCGGAAGAGAAATAAGACGAAACTAAGGTCAATAAAAAATTGCCTGTTAGGTTGTTATGAAGAGTTGAAATTCAAATTATCTCGTTGCTTCTCAGTAGGTATAGCACAGTTAAAATAGTATGAGACCTCTCAAGTGGTTCAAAGAGCCAGGCTGCTTTTAGAAACACAGTTCTTTTGTTCGGTCATTCGAAAAAATGTGCCCAAACGTAAATTCATGATTTCCCATTTGGGAAGGACCCGTCTTTCCAACAACCGTGAATTGCTTTCACGCTCGGCCAGTACTAGTAAGGACACGAGAAGGAAGCGAGATAGCGGCGGAACATCAACCAAGGCAAGAGTCATGAAAGGATAATAACACACCTACCCTACCATCCGCCACCACACCCTGCAAGAAGCGGCGTCGCTCGGCCAGGCATCAGGATTGTCGTCCCTGTCCTGCGTCCTGTGTGTGTGCCTGTTTGACCTGTAGCGGAGAAGGACGCGCCTGTGCGGCGAGGGCTCGTTTGACCCTCGCTCGAGTGGCCTGACAGAATGACATGACACTATCGGATGATGGGATTACCGCGGCTTAGCTGTGCCCTACACCGTCACGTCGGGTTCACATGATACATTCGCGTACATACACACACACGCATCACACCAGCTCATTGCTCCATTCGAAAATCTCCATGTTTGCTAATTCTTGCCGGCACACACACACACAGCCACGCTCGAATGATGATGATGGCACCCGAAAACCATCAGACAAAGCAAATGCTGAAAAAGCTGTAATCTCTGAACTTTGCATTTTTTCCTGCTAGCGACAAAAATTGAAAGTCGGGACAATGTTGGAAATCTAAAATGGTAATGGTATAGGTAAACCACAACGTTAGAACACTTCTGAAGTTTCTGCAACGCTTCACCATTTTTCACGGATGGGGCAAAATTCGTTGTCGCGAAAAGCAAAGAGATCTGATAATTCGACTCCGGAAGAGTTTTCAGGAGAGAAAATTGTTCGCAGTTTACAGTTATAAACGAAATTCACATCTCGGCTCGAAGTTCGAAGGAGCACCTAACGTGATTAATGGCGGTTCTAATTCGACCGGGGATTACGTGAAAGTGGCTGCTTGAGACTAGCGCAGCCAGAAGATCGAATAATACTCTCCTCTACCTTTGCACAGTTTTGTATCTCAACAACATCATCATATACCTATAGCAACAAGAAAAGAACTCAATTGTTATACGAGGTCCATCACACATAGAACTGTATTTTATTTGTCTCCGCATAATGAAACATCTTGATTTTATAAGGATTGCGATACTTTGAACGAAGCATTTCAATTTCATAAGAATTGCAATGCTTTGAACAAGAAGTTCTACAAAGTGAATATATAATAGACAGTGGCATCGAGACTTCTACATTCATCTTGTCCCTCTGTGTTGTCCCATTGTCCCATTTAGAATAGCGCTAACTTACCTCCTGCCCTCCTGGCATCCTTCAAAGTTGCTTGTTTTTCATGGGAATGATTGGAGTTTGCCCTTTATTTCTGGAAAATTCTTCAAGATGAAGCCGCAGTTCATACTCAAAGCCTTAATCAGTGTCAGAGTCAGAAATGTCATCGGTGGCGGCTCTCCATGATTTTTCACTCAACGGTTTAATCACAATATAGGGAATTTCGAGTTCTTCTTCCGCCATTAGCGGAAAGGCGATTGCTAACCAAATTTAGATTAATGTTTTACAGATTCACAAGTAAATTCAAAATCGCCAGCCGCCGACGCTGCGGATTGTTATGTCAGTCGACTGTCATCCGACCTTGGAATTTGGAGTAGGGAGTAGGGATCTCCAAAATTCTCATTTGGATTTCGAGATAAATTAGGTTAGTCAAAGATGATCAAAGTAAAGTGATTTGTGGAAGTTGTTTGAGTGTGTAACACAGTGCCAGATTTTACAGGGTGTATGACAGTCTATAGACCCGGGGAGCGTGCTCGAGGCGCAATAGAGTCTTCAAGACTGTAGAGGAACGAACTATTCCATAATTATTTTTATTAACCCAGATAATGGAACAAGGCTCTCCGACTACCACAACACCAGACGATCGGACAGAAACTGCACAGACACGTGTTTCGCCCCTACTGGGGGCTCATCAGTGCGCAGGCGTTTCGTCAGACCATCCGATGCTGTGGCAGCCAGAGAACTCATGGTATTATACACCCAGGAGGACTCATAATATGTGAGTCCTCGAAGCGGCGCCATCTATCAAGGCATTCCGCTATATTTCGAGGCATCAGGCAGGCGAGGGAATAAAACACAATTCCACGTAAAGCCAGCCGACGGTAATTCTCATTGTTGCTTTCTAACCCTAACCTTTTAAAAGAACAGTAGATATTTATTTATTTTTATATTAGTCGTCCTTCTTTTTTGCAAGATGGCAGTGTGGTTTCCGCTTAACAGTTGTTCACTTAATCTTTATCTCTTTTTATCACCTGTTCGACATAATGTCATTATGTGGCGAAAAGTTATTGTTTAGTATGCTGTGATTGTTGAGGTTAGAACATGGGTAATTGGAGATAAGTGTAATTACTTCGGCAATCATTGGAATCAAAATGTGAATGTAATTATAAGTGAAGTTTTATTCGTATTTATGAGTTTGAATACAATTTCGATCATTCAGGCTATTTTATAAGAAATATTGAGCCAAAAAGACGACTGCCCTTTATAAGGACGGTGGCGTTATATGCTGCCATCTACCAAATTTCTTGTTTTTAGGGTTGCATTTTGACCGGTCAAATAAGATTTGGTCAATTGACGGTCAAATCGGTCAAATATTCAAAAAATACGCTGAAAGCAGGTGTTACTATCATTCAACATTATTTATTGAAATTAGACAACAATTTGAATATTTCTTTAAGTAAGTACTATATTCCACTCGATTCTTTTATTTTATTTCAAATCAAATAAATTTAAATCAAAATAAATTTCACTTTTAGTTTTTGGTAATTATAGGTAGGTACGCGAACACCTGTAACTAACTCAGTTCAGGTACTCAGACAAATATGGCATGGTATAACATGTTCCAAAAATAAAACTAATATTTGGTCTTATTTTTAGACTTTTAATAAATTTAAATTATTATAGTTAATATAGTTTTTTTTTGTTTTTTTTTGCCCTGCATCAACTACTATGTTATTTATTTATTTAGCGTATGGCATACATGCTACAGACAAGAGGTACCTACCTCGAGAGGTACTATAATAATAGTAATAGAAAGTACTTAATATAACGAGTATATAAAAAAGTAAATAAATAAATAAATAAAAAGAAATAATTAATCAGATCCCGATGTCCAAGTTTTCAATCCAAGTGACTGTATCTTTGGAAAGGGTGTAAAAGTCCGAGAAATTGCCAGGGTATGCCCTTCGTTCGCACTCCTGAACAATGTGCACGACAGTTTGACGTGGATTTCCACAGTCACAGTGTCCAGATTGAACTTCACCACATTTATACAAAAAGTCGGCGGTTCTGCCGTGGTTGCATCTAATTCGGTTCGCAGTCTTCCAGATTTTTCTTGGAAGGTCGAATCCATTCGGCTTCTGGTCGACTGGTAAATTGTAACGGTCTGAATTTTCATCAAGTAAATGGTTCTCAAAAGTTTGTAGTTTGTTTGGAATTCCTGGTGTGAAGAAGAAAATGTTGTAAGAACGCGCTTTTTTGGTGCTGATAACAGCGCGCTGGAGTTTTTATGATTCTATCCGCAGCGTTCTTGCCAGACGTCACGCTATTCTCGTGCATGAAAATCGTCGCAATTTGATAATTTGTCGCTTATTCAGGCTTCTCTTTCTTTGGAAAGAAACTGTTACGAAGTAGGATTTTTCCCGGCGAGAGGTGAGATTTGTTCATATCGGTCTGAGACAATTTAAAAATGGTAATTCTTCTTTTAGCGCTATAACCGCTCACGTTCCAACGCGTGGTGTGTATACCTAAATCCACTTCGAGCAAGAGTCTGGTGTAGGTGCGGTTCAGCCGTTCTTTGATTTTGTGAAGAAAACCCTTATTGGATAAGGTACCTACGACTAAATTATCAATTTAGATTCGCGATTGATTAGTGGTTTTCAGGGTTTTTCTTTTCCGTCTTGGTGATTGTGTTTTCCTGAAGTTTTCGTCGAGAAATTCGTGTGATTGTGACCATTCTGCAACAGGCCAGACGCAGAATTTCAACGACCATCAGTTAATACCTTTACTTCAGTGGTTCAGTTAGCAACATTAGCTGGAGGAAGACGACGTTATCGGACCGAGAGCCACGTTGTTGCCTTTTTGGAAATATTCCCAGTTAAGTGCTAGTCTAGTGTAATAAAGTTCCACCTTCGTTTTATTTCCTCACATATTTTGTTGTTGCCTGCACTGTTGGCGCCTAGTTATCGAGAGCCATTGTAAAATCTGAAATTTGAGCTAGACCTGCTAGTCGCGCGAAAACCTAGGGCCCTCGGTAGCAAAAATAAATTTACAGTGTCTACAATTAAGCTTCAACAGTGATTCGTAAGTCCTTTTGTAATTTTGTGTGTTGGAAATTACTGCGTTAACTAACTAGACTTGACTGGAATATTGCGAACTGTCGTAGTCATTCTGAGTCACTTCCTCAGTGACAAAATTTTGTTTCTTTTTTGTTTGTTGTTAAATTGTGTTTGAAGTCTGTTCAGCTAATTTTTAATTATTGTTGCGAAAGCTCTCTTCAAGAGGTTCTATTAAACTCTCTTCAAGAGGTCTAAAATAAGTCCGAATTTGAACGTCACGTTTGTAAATTTTAATCCAGTAATTTGATAATTCCACGTAAATAATATCATGTTGTAAATGTTATCACTCCTTTCCTTGGTAAATTAATTTTGCTATTAATTATTTTTGTTCAATTATTCTTCTTGAATCTTTGATAAATACACCGATTCACTGCCAGTGCATTTGTATCATTTTCCCTCTAACCGGCGACCCCGAATCACAGTGTCATCACTGGGCCAACCCAACCCCCTGAGATGCAATTGGCTAAATTCGTTTAGTTTGTTGCAAAAAATTGGCACCCAACGCGTAGGCCCAGTCTCTGAGACACTTTGGTACGGATTTTGCCTGGTTGGAGGCGGTGATTTTGCCTGGTAGTTTTTTTTTGCTTTGCGTGTTGTTGTCAAGTTGGACTTAGAGGGTTTTGCGTTGTTGACACTTAGAAAATTTTCAGTTCTTGGACATAGACAATTTTGTGTTGCCGACACTTAGAAAATTTTTGGTACCTACTTATAAGATAGTTGGTACTTGAACATTTATAGTTGGACTTTGAATTTTTTTTTTGCGCTTTGAATTTTTATTTTTATTTTGAAGTTGAAGCTTGTTGCTGAATGGTCATTGTGATTTTATGCGCGTATTTCTGAACAATTGGTTGCGAGTTTAGGGGAGGTAAGGCCTGAGGTCGGATTTAGTTGGTCTATTTGTTATTTGTTTTTGTTGTTAGTTCTTTCTCAGCTGGCGCATTGGTGGCGAGGACTTGTTCGATTCCGAATTTACTGTCGAGTTTTGGTTCGATCCGTTTTGTTTTTTTTTTCAGTTTCAATTTTTTTTTACTCTTGTTTTTTTTGCTTTCAGGTTTCGCAAACTTGTTTAGTTCACAGGAACTTGGATTAGTTGATTTTAGGCCGGTAGCTAGGAGTTTGTAGCTAAGCGGGACTTCGTGGACTAGCAAGCTGATACACGCTTTGGACTTGGATTATTTCGATTCGATTTTTGTTTAGCCAAGGTGTATCGACTACAGGTGTAGGTTTTGGAGACTGATAGCGTTACGGTTTCATAATTTTTCATTTTTTTTTCTTTTCGTCCTTTTTTTTTTTAGTCGGGCTTGAACCTTTGTTAGCATGGCGAGCAGTGTTCGGTTGTCGAGTGTATCCATCAACCGGCTGGACAGGGACATCCTTATCTACGAGTTGAAGATACGCGGTTGCGACCCTGCGGCGTCCAGAACCGTGGATGATTTGCGAAGTGCACTGAGGTCTGCGATGGCGCTGGACACGGATTCGTCGCTGAGTATGATTATTGAGAATCCCTACACGTTTGCAGAAGACCGCGCGGCTATAGAGGTTTGCATCACGAATGCTACCAAACGGTTAGACGAGATGACGTTGACTACGGTTCGGAAGGATACGGCAAAGATTGGTCCATTGTTGGCTCACGCTTTGGGACGAGTCAAGCGCACGTGTGGTACAGATTCAGATGAGCGCCAGAAGTGTGCCGATTTGCGTCTCGATTTGCTAAGTTTAGTTGATCGATTGGAGCGGCGCCCGGAAGAGTTGGCCAAGGCGGCACAGCAGACTCCAGGAGTGCCTCAGTCAACGTTGTTGAACGCATCAATTCCACCGATTGGCTTGGGAGCCGGAGGAGCTTCAGTTTCTTCTAGTGCATCTTCGGACGATGAACCTGATGACGTCAACGCGGCTTGTAGGTTGCGTAGTGTACCGGTGAAAGAGTGGGGTATACAATTCTCGGGCGACGGTCGTGGCTTGTCGTTAACTGCATTTTTAGAACGTGTGGACGAGCTCAGGATTCCGCGACGAGTGAGCTACGCAGATCTGTTCTATTCGGCCATTGACTTGTTCACGGGACCTGCATTGGTGTGGTACAGAGCGAACCGAAAAACTTTTTCGGATTGGACAGCTTTAACCGCAGCGTTGAGAAAAAATTTCTTACCTCGCGGCTACGATCGAAGGCTTTTAGCAGAAATTCGAAAACGGACGCAGGGTGTTGGAGAGCTAAGCCACATATATTTTGCTGCGATGCAAAATTTATTTGAGCGTCTAGACTCACCGTTGTCGGAAGCTGCGAGATTGGAAATTCTAAGCGAAAATATCGACCCCTACTATCAGCCGTTCTTGGCTTTCAAGACGTGCAATACTGTTGAAGAGTTGCTCATAGCATGCAGGCAGATTGATGATAAACGCGATGTTGCGAGCGCTTTCGTTCGACCGCCACGGAAGACAGCTGCCATGGAGCCGGATCTGGCGTACGCTTGTACATCTGGTGATGAGCCTATCGAAGCGAATTCGGTTGGACGGGTGAATGGATCTGGATCAGGACCAGGTGAGCGTCGTGAGCAGAGGACAACGCCGAGACTTTGTTGGAATTGTGGAAAGTCTGGACATCTGCGGCGAGATTGTCGAGAGCAACGCCGAGTAGTTTGTTTCCGTTGCGGAGAAGTGGGTGTAACGTCGAGAACCTGTACCAAGTGCTCGGGAAACGAGCAGGGAGGTCGATCGTAGACCGTGAACGATCCTCCCTTGAGAAGTCCCAGGCGGTCAATAGGATGCCGGCGGAGGTTGAAGCACTTCTCGACTTCGTTTTCGCAAGTATGCCGGGAGACCAAAGACCATACCTCTCCGTGGACGTTCTAGGGTCACGAGTGATCGGATTGTTGGACAGTGGAGCGACGCAAACCGTAGTTGGCGGTCCCGGTTGGAAACTTTTGGAAGAGTTAGGCTTTTCCCCGCCAAGGGAAGCACAACCGAAGAATATTCGTGTGGCGAGTGGTCAGCGTGTACAATGTCTTGGAACCGTGCGAGTACCGTTGGGTCTGGAAGGACAAGTGCGACTCTTCGAAGTGCTAGTGGTACCAGAATTACCCCATACTCTCATTCTGGGCGTAGATTTTTGGAAGCAGATGAGAATTGTTCCAAACCTGCGCACAGGAGGATGGCAGTTCAGTACTGAGGAGCCGGCGCAAATCGATGTAGTCCAGGGAGCTTTGCGTGACAGAGAAGCCTTAACTGAGGAAGAGGCAAGCAGGTTGGATACTTTGTTAGCGGACGCGTGGTCTAAAGTGTCAGATTGTTTGGGAAGTACCAGCTTAGAGTGTCATCGACTACAGTTGAAGGATCCTGCGCAGCAACCAATTCGATTGAGACCATATCCGATTTCGCCACCGTTGCAGAAGATTGTAGATCAGCAGTTGGAAGATATGCTACGTCAGGGAATTGTGGAGCCATCGAGGAGCGCATGGGCATTTCCAATTGTGTTAGCCAAGAAATCGGATGGATCTCGGAGATTCTGCGTTGACTATAGACAGCTCAACCGCGTGACAATACCGGATGCGTACGCAATACCGCGCATGGATTCGATCCTGGATAAGTTGCGAGACGCGAGGTACTTAAGCAGTTTGGATATACGTAGCGCGTACTGGCAAATTTCGATGGCGGAGGGATCCAAACACTTGACAGCCTTCACGGTTCCCAATCGTGGGTTATACCAGTTCAAGAGAATGCCGTTTGGCCTGCACAGTGCACCTGCGACGTGGATGCGAGTAATCGATCGGATCATAACACCGGACCTAGAGCCTTACGCATTTTCGTACCTCGATGACGTCATTATCGCCACTCCCTGTTTCGAAAAGCATTTGGAAGTCTTGGGGAAAATTTTTGAACGTTTGCGGGAAGCAGGACTAACGCTGAATCGGGGAAAGTGTCAGTTTTGCCGGTCAGAGCTAAGATACTTGGGTTTTATGGTTGGCAAGGCGGGACTGCACGTGGACCCGGAGAAGGTTGCGGCCATCCTGGAGATTCCGACACCAAGAAGAGTCACGGATGTGCGAAGTTTTCTGGGCACGGCATCGTTCTACCGAAGGTTTATCCCAGACTTTTCGGCCAAAGTTGTACCTCTGACGGCATTATTGCGGAAAGGCGTTAAGTTCGAATGGGGAGATGAGCAACAGGAAGCGTTCGTGACGATCCGTGAACATCTCGTCACCGCACCAATATTGGCTGTACCTGACTTCAACTTACCATTCGAGGTACACACTGATGCCAGTGGATATGGAATCGCAGCGGTGTTATGTCAAAAATTCCCAGATGGAGAGCGACCTGTTCGGTATCTGAGTCGTTCGTTGAGTAAGGCCGAGAAGAACTTTAGCACTACTGAGCGCGAGTGCTTAGCTGTTCTCTGGGCAGTAGAGAAACTGAGACCGTACATCGAGGGTTCGAAGTTTACCGTGGTTACCGACCACCACTCGTTGGTGTGGTTGAATAACTTACGGGAGCCAACAGGACGATTAGCTCGTTGGGCGCTGCGTCTTCAACAATTCGACTACGATATCGTACACAGGAGGGGAAAAGAACACGTTGTCCCAGACATGTTATCGCGAACAGTACCAAAATCCATCGATGTCATCGATGCTGCGGAGGATAAGAAATCGGCTGATGCCTGGTACGCGAAAATGTTGAAACTTGTTGAGGACGATCCCGTGAAGTTCAGCGCTTGGAGAGTGGAGAACGGGAAGCTGTACAAGTTGGTACATGGTCTGCGCCGCGGACAGGGTTGGTCAACAGCAAATGAGACAGCGTGGAAAACGGTAGTACCGAAGAAGGCGCGCGCTGAACTTTTGTGCAGATTCCACGACGACGCCAGAGCTGGACATTGCGGGATGTTCAAGACTTACATGCGACTAGCGTCGTTGTATTATTGGCCGAAGATGAGGTCCGATGTCACTTCTTACGTTCGTAAGTGTGTTGTTTGTGGACAGACTAAGGCAAATCAGAGACCGCGGGTTGGGTTGATGGTTCCGAACCAGATTGCGACGGCGCCTTGGAGATTGGTTTCGTGCGATCTGATGGGTCCGTTCCCACGTTCAACATCGGGTCATCGATTCATCCTTGTGTTGCTTGATTTGTTCTCCAAGTTTCCGATTATCGTTCCACTGCGGAATTCTGAGGCCAAAACGGTGTGTAAAGCCGTGGAAGAATCGTTATTGTTGTTCTTCGGTGTTCCGGATAGACTGATCGTAGACAACGGTGTGCAGTTCCGTAGTCACAAGTTCACCGATCTCGCAAAGGAATACAAGTTCCAGATCTCGTACACGGCGTTGTATCATGCCCAGAGTAACCCGACCGAGAGAGTGAATAGGACTATCGGAGCGATGATACGTTGCTATGTTAAGTCTAACCATAAGCATTGGGACCAGAATTTGGCGAAGATATCTTGTGCCATACGTACGCAAGTTCATGAGTCTACAGGTTTGTCTCCGTACCTGATCAACTTCGGACAAGAGATGCCCTTGGGTGGCGAAGTAGAGCGACTTCCGGACGATTCAGAACCTGTCGCGGAGGACGAGCGAATTTTGCTGAGAAGAGCGAATGCGAAGGATTTGTTCGAGGAAGTACGGACAAAGTTGTATAAGGCTGCCGAACGACACAAGCACTACTACGATCTGCGGAAGAGACCGTCTTTGTACAAGATTGGGGACAAAGTTTGGCGGAGAAATATGGTTCAATCTCGTAAGGAGGATAATTTCATGGCGAAGCTTTCACCGAAATATGTGGGACCATATATCATCCGTCACAAACCGTCACCGTGGACGTACGACTTAGTCGATGAAGCGGGTGTATCTGCAGGTGTGTGGCACGCCAAACATTTGAAAGATTTTATTGGTTCGGAGACGGGAGATCCGCCTGCCGACGATTAAGGACGTTGTTATTCGGATTCTGTGACGACTTGTGTGGATTCGGCTAAGCAATGGAACTGAGTGTTGATGGACAATTGCGTCGACGTGATCGGTCTAAGGTCTACAGAGGTTGGTTTTGTTGTCCACACACACGTGAAGACCCTTCTGGTTGGTTTTCATTCTCGGCATGAATGTCGGATATGCCATAGCCGTGACGAGTTTGCACAGTAGTTGTTCGCCTTGATACCCGGGTGGTCGGGGTATAAAATACGCCACTGGTGCGTCTGCATCGGCAGGGTGGGACTCCCTGTCAAAGATGCTTCATTTTGTTTTGACCATAACATCTGTGTCACGTTGAGAAATAATTCTCTTTCCTCTGGGTTTCTTTCTTCGAGCGTAGTAGAAGGTCCATAAGACAATGATTCCCATGAGTTGAATTTGCTGAGGGGAGTAGGGTGGAACTCCTGTTTTACAAATCCACTAGGGCTGGAAACTGCTCAGTCCTGTCGCTTCTCGACGAACCCGTGTGTTTTTTTTTCTCCGCGCAGCTTACTTGGTTTTGGAAAGGTGTACCCGCTGTTTCTTTTCTCCTGCTTTCCGTGTTCAGGGGTACATCGAACCAAGTTCACCCTGGTCTTGATCTCTTAATTGCCTAACTTATAGCGACGTTGATTTTTCCTCCGGGAAAATCCATTAAAGGAAGGGGGGTATGTAACGGTCTGAATTTTCATCAAGTAAATGGTTCTCAAAAGTTTGTAGTTTGTTTGGAATTCCTGGTGTGAAGAAGAAAATGTTGTAAGAACGCGCTTTTTTGGTGCTGATAACAGCGCGCTGGAGTTTTTATGATTCTATCCGCAGCGTTCTTGCCAGACGTCACGCTATTCTCGTGCATGAAAATCGTCGCAATTTGATAATTTGTCGCTTATTCAGGCTTCTCTTTCTTTGGAAAGAAACTGTTACGAAGTAGGATTTTTCCCGGCGAGAGGTGAGATTTGTTCATATCGGTCTGAGACAATTTAAAAATGGTAATTCTTCTTTTAGCGCTATAACCGCTCACGTTCCAACGCGTGGTGTGTATACCTAAATCCACTTCGAGCAAGAGTCTGGTGTAGGTGCGGTTCAGCCGTTCTTTGATTTTGTGAAGAAAACCCTTATTGGATAAGGTACCTACGACTAAATTATCAATTTAGATTCGCGATTGATTAGTGGTTTTCAGGGTTTTTCTTTTCCGTCTTGGTGATTGTGTTTTCCTGAAGTTTTCGTCGAGAAATTCGTGTGATTGTGACCATTCTGCAACAGGCCAGACGCAGAATTTCAACGACCATCAGTTAATACCTTTACTTCAGTGGTTCAGTTAGCAACATTAGCTGGAGGAAGACGACGTTATCGGACCGAGAGCCACGTTGTTGCCTTTTTGGAAATATTCCCAGTTAAGTGCTAGTCTAGTGTAATAAAGTTCCACCTTCGTTTTATTTCCTCACATATTTTGTTGTTGCCTGCACTGTTGGCGCCTAGTTATCGAGAGCCATTGTAAAATCTGAAATTTGAGCTAGACCTGCTAGTCGCGCGAAAACCTAGGGCCCTCGGTAGCAAAAATAAATTTACAGTGTCTACAATTAAGCTTCAACAGTGATTCGTAAGTCCTTTTGTAATTTTGTGTGTTGGAAATTACTGCGTTAACTAACTAGACTTGACTGGAATATTGCGAACTGTCGTAGTCATTCTGAGTCACTTCCTCAGTGACAAAATTTTGTTTCTTTTTTGTTTGTTGTTAAATTGTGTTTGAAGTCTGTTCAGCTAATTTTTAATTATTGTTGCGAAAGCTCTCTTCAAGAGGTTCTATTAAACTCTCTTCAAGAGGTCTAAAATAAGTCCGAATTTGAACGTCACGTTTGTAAATTTTAATCCAGTAATTTGATAATTCCACGTAAATAATATCATGTTGTAAATGTTATCACTCCTTTCCTTGGTAAATTAATTTTGCTATTAATTATTTTTGTTCAATTATTCTTCTTGAATCTTTGATAAATACACCGATTCACTGCCAGTGCATTTGTATCATTTTCCCTCTAACCGGCGACCCCGAATCACAGTGTCATCACTGGGCCAACCCAACCCCCTGAGATGCAATTGGCTAAATTCGTTTAGTTTGTTGCAAAATATAAATTTACATCTTGGGTTGTTGCCCGACTCCATAATTCCTCCCACTTATGTATTATATTGAAGTTTTCAACGCGAAGTTGATTGGCCGATTTGATGGGTGGTCTACGCGATTTTAATCGAGTTGAAGACGCGGCGACAATATCTTCGTGTATAGGTAGATGTCCGTTTTCCATCACCTTTCCGAATTGACGAAATAAAGCAGCTTGTCTTCGGAGAAAGGGAGGCGCAATATGGCTAAGTGTGGGGAGCCAGTGAGTCGGTGTAGATTTAATGCATCCCGTGATAATGCGCATTGCACTATTGAGTACGGTGTCGATTTTGTGCACGTGATGGCTGTTCAGCCAGACTGGAGCTCCGTATTCTGCGGCACTGTAAACCAAACTCATTGCCGAACATCTGAGTGTGTCTGCTGAGGCACCCCATGTTGTACCACATAGCTTCTGGAGTATGTTATTCCTCGTTCGTGCTTTAGCTGCTACATTAGACAGATGATAGCTGTACGTAAGGGTTCTGTCAAGAGTGATGCCAAGATATTTTGGTGTTGGATTGTTTCTGAGCAAAGTTCCATTGAAATATATAGTGAGATGATGGTTGGCGAGTCTGTTATCCAAATGAAAACAAGCACATTCAGTCTTCGTAGGGCTTGGGGTGAATCTCCATTTACGGTAGAACTCGGCAAGAATTCTAAGATCGTCGGTCAGGATTTTTTCCGTGCTTTCGATTGTTTTCCGTCTAACGGCTATCGCCAGGTCATCTGCGTACATAAATTTCTTAGAGGTAGTTGAGAGATGAAGATGGGGGCCAGTACTGAGCCTTGAGGTAAGCCATTCTGTAGTTTTCGGACTCTGCTTATCACGTCTCCCATGGTAACTTGAAATGGCCTGTCACATAACATGATGTTTAAAAGTTTGGCCAATTTTTGATTTGGGATAACACGGAGGAATTTGTACAGCAAGCCATCCCGCCAGACCGTATCATAGGCGGCCGTTAGATCTACAAAGGCGACAGATGTCTTGAAGCATTCTTGGAAGCCTGCTTCAATAAAAGTAGTTAGACTTAAAACTTGATCTGTACAGCTGCGTGAAGGTCGGAAGCCTGCTTGTGTAACCGGAACGTGTTCGTTAATTTTAGTTTCGATTCTTCCAAGAATTATTCTCTCCAAGAGCTTGTAGCAAGAATTTAAAAGAGAAATTGGTCTGTAGTTCTCGACTCTATCCTTTGCTCTACCGGGTTTGAGGATAGCTATTATTTTAGCTTTCTTGAAGTTTTTAGGAAGAAAGTTGGTATCGAGGATGTCTGAGAAAAAACAGGCCAACCATTTTCTTGCATATTTTCCAGTGTTTACCAGAAACTCATTGTGGATCCCATCAAATCCTGGGGCCTTTCCAGTTTTAATATTCTTCAACGCCATGGTGATCTCTTCGCTGTCGAAGGGTCTCGAAAAATGGTCTTCTTTTGATTCTTTTCTTTTCAGATTTTTCAGGTCTTGTTTTATTCGTTTAGTATGGGAACGATCTATGTTATTAGCAGGTTTTTCTGTGGGGATTTTTTCAGTAACGATAACAGTATTGACGATAACAACGAAGACATTTTTGGAACAGTGGGGATCAATCAGTGTGGTTTTGTTTCAATTGCTTTCTCGTTTCATTCCTTTTCCTGGGGCATCACCGCACGATAGTAGATGCCCCAGTACTAGGAAACGCGTGAAAAAGTCCATCTGGCCCAGTGCGGATTTGAACCCGGGACCTTCGCCTTTGAAAGCGGGGCCGAGCTCACCGTGCTACCGACTGGGTTTATAGTTTATTAAATTATAAACTATTACTTTATTATTTTACATCAAGTATTTACGGGTAGGTATGCAAACGCCTGTAACTACCTCAGGTAAATTTATTTTTTGACTTCATTTTGTCTTTGTCTTAAGAACAGCAGCAGTTCCACTGATGAGATTGAGTTGACTAGACTACTTATTGACTCTGTTTTAAAGCAGGAAAGAGCTCTCTTGAAGTAAGTTATGTTGCGCCATGTACACAAATCGCGCCAAACGAGGCCCGGGGGCTTGTATTGGACCGATCAATTGACCAGAGTATTTGACGCGGTCAAATGACCGGTCAATTGACGGCTTATTTGACCGGTCAATTGACATCGTGCAACCCTACTTGTTTTTGTTTTCAAGTTACTGAAAAAAGCCACTCCACGCTAAATGAGCTGCTGGAGGCCGCTGAAAATGCTTTCGACGATAAAGACCCTTGACAAAATTGTAATTGTAATTGCAATTTACATTGTAATTAACCATGATGTAGGTGTGTAGGTAGATATATTTTGATAATTATTCTTACCAGTCTCCATCTGTTGGAGAAGCTAAAATCAAGAAGCCAGAAAGGGACGGGAACTATCCGGGAAAACCTAGTAAAAAAAACTGTGACACCGTACACTTAAAGTGTCCTCAAGAAGCAATAAGATCGAGGCTGTTTTGAGTGTTTTGACTTTTGAATAACTCAATCGTGATCCGTAAATGGAATGACAATAGCGTCGTTAGCATTGCATTCAACAACATGCTAGTGATTCCAACCGCGCAAGTGAAAAGATTTTCGGAAAAAGGGATAAAAGAGTCCCTATAGAACAACCAAAATATTATCAGAGAATACAACGGAAATATGCTTCAAGCTTTCTATTTTGGAAATTTTGGATGGTTAAAGAGTTTTCGAGCTCTTCTATTTTCGATATTTTGAACGATTTTGATAAACTTTCTCAAAAGGACTAAGAGCCATTTTTTAATTCTTGATCGTCTTTTACATTGGGATCACTATAATACATGGAGAGTCATGAATCCTGAAAAGCATACTTCCATAAAAAATGCACGCAGAAAATTTTGTATGGAAACCAATCCTTTTTATTTTTATTCTTTATTTTTATTTTTTTCTTCAACATGTTGACTTGCTGAATGTACAAACTGTACCAAATAATAGCAGAAAATATCTATCTATCTATCTTACTATCTATCAATCGTATTATTTGCTGTCCAACAGTTCAAGCACCTACAATTCCTACATAGATATTATATCAGTTCAAAGAACTTGGCTTTAAATTGTTTTCTCCATATTTTTTCGTTTTTCCATTTTTCATTTTAAATTTTTTTACATTTTCATCTTTTCCTCTCATTTGCGCTCTGACGATCGAAGTACGTCATGGCACGCGCTCTACATATGCCCTCCCCCCCCTAGATACCCCTAGATAATATCAGAACATGACCTCAAAATCCTGCATTTTCGCATGACATCACACAAGAGAGAGAGACAACGAAAAATTAGAAACTCTAATTGGGGCAATAAAAAATCATACAAGGACCCTATCGTCATCTCACTAAAAAGCTTGTCGAACGCTAGTGACTTGAGGAAAGGTGTAAAGGTGTGATATGTTCTGTGCTATTTTTCCACGAGGAGGTGACCAAAAATTATATTTGTCAACCTTTGGCGAGCACCATAATAATTTATACTCGCGGTCACTTCTCGGCGCAAGTTGGGGGCCTTGTGATGGTGAGCAGAGGCGTTAACGCCCATTGTGCTTTCATCCGGAAAGCAATTTTTTGGCAAGATTTATCGAACGCTTTTATTATACCGCTTTTGACGAACAGGCCTTGTCTGGCTGCTAGCTGTGTGTAGCGAGAAGTGAAGTAGTCTTGAGGCCGATGGTAGCACATCATCATTAATGAGCGGGGCTGATGCGCACAGCTGCAGGTTCACAGGCTCCGCCGCTGCTGCCTGCTCCAGGCTGGGGCCAGCAGGCAGCAGGAATACCAACCCCAACTCCACCCGCACACGACACGTAGGTGATTTGGGCTCTGCTCCGCTCCACACCATTGTAGGTACAACGTGCGATTTCAATTTCGCCATGCCATGTATAGTAGTATGAGGGGCTCCGGAATCGACGATACATCACTGCCAAATGACACATCACATGTATCTGTACACCTATATCTCTCGATGTAGTACATCCTACCCATACGTGTTAAGTCCGTTGAAATGGAATTTCTGACTTTTTTAGTGGATGGATGAATTTTTATTGTCACCTATCAGAACTCAGATCGGGCGGTTTATTTTTTCTACCTACTGTTGAATTATTTATTCGGAAATGCACAGGCTCTCGATGAAAACTTCGCCTTGCACTTGACTTTAAAGGTAGGAGTTTTTGAAACAAATTTGATAAAGCAGGGGCAAAGTATACGAATGCTTTCAAACGCGGGCATCCCAAAGACACTGCAAATGCAATCTCAAACCAGCTATCGGTGTTCTTTTGTGAAAATGCGTCACCATGTAAAAATCGGCCGGGGGTCCCTCGCCAAGCGGCGAGTGTTCGTGTTGCTTAAGAGTCGTCATACCTATAACTTTTCGCGCGCCTAAATTGAAACCGCTGTTACTCGAGTTCCATCATGTTGTTATGTCGATATAGGGAGGGATTAATTACTTATTTTCATTACTATGAGTAGCCGTAAAGTACGTTATTATTAACCTGTTCCCAAATCGCGATGTCCATTTCTAGCAGAAAAAAATCTTCTATAATATAACACGGTTGAGAAAACCTTATTGCTCCAGGATTTGATCTGACGCCTCAGCTATAATAATACTTTCTCAACCTTGGATTATAATATACTGTTATGAACAAACGTTTAAAACACACTCTGTTTATTACTGCGTACTACGATAAACACACGTCAATAATTATTTGCGCTTGGGTATATCGCCGTTATCGCTCTGAATCCTAGACTGGTCCGTCAGTCGATCCATCAGTGCTGATATATACCTAGGACCGTTTTTTTCTTGTTATTCTGAATCTTCCACCGGTTTTCCTTGCAAATTCCACATTGATCGCTCATCGTCAACATCAAAATTCAAAGTCTGTATTGCAAAAAAACACCTATTTCTTTGGGGAATTGAGAGCAGTTCTATCCATTTTCGATCTGTGCGACTAAGCTGGAATTGGAGAAGAGACGGGCCCGAGTATGGCGAGCCGGGGCTTCCGACGGCCAGAAAGAGTTTGGAATTTGCAGCAGCTGTTAAAATTTCTGTGGAATCGACACTCCAGATCATAAAATACCTGTAATGTAAAGGTCATCATACGGAGTAGAATAAATGAATGAATAAATATGGCTTCGAGACGGCTCTCGAACAATCCTACACCTTTCGCGTGCATTACCAACGTGTTCTTGAAGCGGCTCCTCCGCCAATCAGACTGATGTATCTTACCCGCCTGTTTATATCTCCCATGTTATTTCGACGGACCCTGCGCAAATGCTCTCGAAATGCACCAGAGCTTCGCAACTCGTAACGCTGCGATCGAACGATCTAGAAGGACCACGCGTGCTCTCGAAGGCACGCGAGGCTCGCCATTAGTAACAATACTGTTACATTACAATTACGTATAATTTTATCAATGATGTGTTGAAAAAAAAGAATTCAAGTAATCACAGATGGAATTTGCTGGATATTACCTAGTAGCGCGAGGATGCCGCCCTTATTTGGCATTTGAAAGTCTCTATTTTTTGTCCGATTCTAAAATGATGCCTACAAAATCTTTGCTGCTTCTTTCGAAAAAAACCTGGAGTTGGAAAAATCTGACTTGAAAATTCAAGTCATACGAAATTATATTTGAACAATAACTTCCAACAAAATTGCAGCTCAATCACTCTGACTAGCAATTTTTTTCGTTGAAACAACACCGCAGGTTTTCCGGAAGATCTCTTGAGAATCGAACAAAAGAGTAAACGTTCAAAAACATAACTGCGTACTACCAACTGATTAATAAGAATTGTCACGTGAATTGTCACACTTGGATATCGCACTACGCTGTGTTCGCAGTGATGTTCAGAATTCAATTTTGCTCTCCGATGCTGAGCTGCTCCTTGATACAGGGTGATTCACCATCAAGTGGACATAGCCTAGGGGAAGGTCCAGTTTTGCCAGGCGAACCAGGATCTGACTTTGAAATATTTCTAACGCTGATCGTTTCGAAATCACCGGGTGATGTTCATGTATTTTGTCAAATTTTTCAATAAGCCGTATCTTTAAAACGATCCAATGGATTCGATTGCAATTTTGTGGCTTGATTCTTCTATTGATAGCTGACACATCGCCTATTCAAGCAATCTGAAATTTTCAGGGCCGGCGCCGACGTTGAAATTTTTTTTTTCAAAAAGACATAATGTATGCATATTTTTTCGAATTTATTTTCGAACTCATTTTCAAATTCAGAAACTGCATAGAACATGTTATTGATATCACGAGAAAAAATGCTTAGCATCATTGAGCTCTCAAGAAAATTTTGATTATCCTAATAATTTTTGAGGTTAGGATTTTTGTGAATCATTATTTTAAAAATTTTGCAAATGATCTATCATGACCCTAAATTTCAGCTGTTTCGTCAGAAAAATAGAAAAACCATTTTCCTTGTTTTCTTAGTATGTAGTACCCTCGGTAATACCTAGCAAAAAGTTTTAGCAGAATTTTCAGAAATCATTTATCACGTCTCAATTTCGGCTTAATTTGGGATAGAAGTGAAGTTGATGAACGTAAAAATTTTTTTGAAAATTCTAATGAAACTTTTTGTTGACTCTGAGGAAACAGGAAAAAAAATTTACAATTTTTTTGACGAAACGGCTGAAATTCAAGGCCATAATAGAATTAATAGATCATTTCCAAATATTTAAAATTATAATTTTACAAAAAATCCTAGCCTCAAAAATCTTCAGGATTATCAGAATTTTATTGACAGCTCAATGGTACCAAGCATTTTTTTAGCGATATTATTAGCATGTTTCATGTAGTTTCTGATTATGATTTTGAAAAATATGCACACAGAATGTCTTGTTTTGAAAAAAGCTTTGAAGTTTTTTATTCAACGCGAGCGCTGGAAATTTCAAACTGTTTGATAGAGCGATGTGTCAAATATCAATAGAAGAATCAACCCACAAAATTTCAATCCAATTCATTCGGTCGTTCTGAAGAAACGGCTTGTCAAAACATTCTACGAAATACATTAATCACCCTGTAGCTTCAAAACGAACATCATTTGAAGAATTTTAAAACCAGATCTTGATTCGCCTGGAAAAACTGGACCTACCCTTAAGATGCTATAAGCTATGTCCATTTGGTGGTGAATCACCCTGTATACCTACCCGCTCCTGCATTCTAGAGAATTTCAGGCTTTCCCGTTCGCCGAGAAACCCTAGAAGTTACTCATCGTTTCTGCATTCGCGAGAGCTCTAGAAAAGTGTATTGGCTTCGAATATTCCGGCAAGCTCGCAATTAACGGCTCCTCCGCCAATAGTGCAGGTTTGTGTCTTATTTGAGCATCGTGATCTCCACCGAGTTTCGAAGCACTGCCTTCTCTCTTCCGCCTGTTCGTACCGTTGTGCTGCCCGACAGCCCTGGTGATGGGTACTAACCGTTGGTTCCACAAAACAGATAATACGAGATTAGTTGATTTGCGATTTTTGTTTGTCAATTTGTATCTGACTGATCAATGGAAATGCTGGTTTATCCCTCAATAATGGAAAGATGATGGGTCTAGTACAGATTTCAGACATTTTTTGTGAGTTATCACCTAGCATTCAGCAAAAAAAAGTTCAGTTAATCTGCAATCAGCCTTGATCGCTAATGATCTTTTTTGTGGAACTGACGGTAAGTAAAGGTTTGAAGTTTTAATTGCGTGGAGTATAATATGGCAATGAGAAAAATATATATTTATGGCGGGGGAATGATAAGTTAATCTTTGAATCAGTGTGCCCCGTTGGGCTTTAACTTGAGGTGAATTGTTTATCCCGAGCATGCACTTCGTTTTTCCCAGTAACGATACCCAAGTAACGATACCCAGAGTTGATACAGATTCTTTACCTTACGTATTCAAATAGAATGATGCGTATAGCTAAGAACCTTATATAATCAAGAATAAAAATGAAACCTTAAAAACCTATAAACTCAAAGAACCTTATAGTCAAGCTTATAGCGATGACAATGACGAAGCCGAAGGTCACACAAAGTGCCCCTAAAGTAAAGGGTGTCAAATAAAGAGTGACCCGTTTTCATTCGGTAATTACAAAAAAATTCCCCAACGAATTCTCATTTGGTTTTTTATAAGAAAGAACCGAGTTTCAGCTTTCTCATGACATATTTTGAAAGCCAATACTTGAAAAAACATCACTTAAATGACCTCCATTGCGCTCGATGCATATTTTTGCTCGCTGTAATAGGAAAGCGGGGAAAGCCATCGTTGGTCGACACAATATCCACCGGAATCTCGGCAATCACTTGTTCGATATTAATCCTTAAAGGTCATCGAGATTCTGAGGTCTATTTTGGAAAGCCTTTGATTTCACGCGTCACCCCACAAAAAAAGTCCAGTGGTGAAAGATCCGTGGAACGCGCAGGCGAGGATTGATTTCCTCGCTGAGACAAAAGACGCCCCGGAAACATTGGTCAAAAGAAATTCAAATTAACCGATGTAATTTTTAGATAGTGACTCTCATTTGACGTTATAAGAAAGCTGAAACTTCACTCTTTCATTGAAAAAAAAAGAAAATGAGAATCTGATGTGTAACTTTTTTGTATAATTAACGAATGGAAACAGGACACTCTTAGTTTGACACCCTTCATAAAATCTCTGGCAAAAATGATGTTTATGAAAAAAAGGTATAGAAGGGGAGGAGAATATATCCGTTGGAAAGTATTTCAATCATTAAAAAAAAAATTGGCCGAAAGTCGAAAATCGAGATTTTTCGCGGCGAAAATCTCGTCTCGGCAGTCTTATTCTTGTATTGATCTCGAATCTGGTCACCTTGGTCTCGTCTCGATTTCATTTGGAATATCGAGGCGAGATCGAGACGAGATTCGTGCAACACTACGTGTGACTTTGCAAAAAAAAGTTGCCTTGATTCTCATTTATTTCATATGTAGAAATGTTTAGTCTAACTACCCAAATCAAAATTTTCATAATGTGGGGGCTTGGTCAATAAAGTAACCAACATCAGACAAACAATAACTTTCAAGACATAAACTCCATCAACATTCTTCCGTGTTTGAACGTGATTTTTTCAAATTGAACCGTTCAAACATTTATCCATCAAAATTGTTTGGTCCGTAAATTGACTCGTCGAAGGATAAGATTAAATACAAAACGATTCCAAACTTGTCTAATACACCTATTCCGTCGGGAAATGATGGACCGGTGCGAGCGCAATATAACTATATTCAAAATTGAGGTTGGCAAGTCTGACGGGCATGCGCATATTTATGTACTCTGTCAATGTCAACTGTCAATTTCAGAGTATCAATTATGTCCATACCCCAAGCAAAATTTCTTCATTGTGAAATCTTAGAGGAGCAGGAAATTAAGACAAAAAATACCCACACCTCCGTGCGGCTTCCCACTGCACCACTGGTGCCTTACACGCCCTCGAATCCTTTTGCATCATGTTCCTCGACTTTCAAAACACAACAATCATTGAAACATTTTTTAAATTCTGGCAATTCATTGAAAATGGAAACTTCTTGTATCTTTATTTGATTCTCTTCAGAAAAAATCCATATTTCAGAAACATGGAGACTGTTAGTACCTATATTATATTTATTACATATTCCCTCGATTATCCCTAATTTCCATATTTGAACTTCTTTCAGGTTAGATACTGTATTTTACAATAATACAATAACTTTATTGTTAAACCAAATTGGTATACAATGAATAAGAGAAAAAATAACAACCCTTTCAGATTGTCTATCACATATTTGTTTACTTCGTAGCTTTTTCTTATTATTCTATTTCTTATTCTTCTTATTATTATTATCCTGGTTTCAGTCGTTGTGACTCTTAATGTTGGAAATTTTGTTATTTTTTCTCTTATTCATTGTATACCAATTTGGTTTAACAATAAAGTTATTGTATTATTGTATTGTATTGTTAGATACTGTATTTTAGAGATATAGGTGTGTTTGAGAAATCAGGTTAGTAAGCCAGGTATCCCAAGCCCCATTTACGTTGTAAATTCAGTAATGTCACTTTCTGATGTAACCTGATCCAATCCTCATATTTCATCTCTCAAGATTGCAAGATTAATTCAAAAAGTGACTTGACTGCATTTCCAACAACTACTGAATTTACAACGTGGATGGAATACCTACAGTGAGGGGCAAAAGTATGGAACAAATTCACTAGAAAATTCTTATTTCTTTTCTGGAGAAATTCCTCGAACAGGTCGATTTTGTTTTCCACTTCCGCACATTTTGATGTAGAATTTTCATATTTGCTGCCACTTTTGTCAAAGCTGTGACGTCATCAGCCACTTTTTCATGCACATGTATACCTTTTGAACTGATAGTTTCCAAAATAATAATTTTCAAAGGTGGTAAATTTCTAGTTTTTTATTGATGATGTTTTGACAAAATAAAAACGTTTTCATCGCAGAAATGTTCATAAAATCTCTCAATATATTTCACGACCTGTCCTTACTCTTTTGGATACTTGTTTTCCTGAAAGGTGGACTGGCAGACGAGAACCCAATACGGGGTGGTCCAGGTTTTAGTCGACAAACTTTGCAGGCTGATAGAGGATAAAAAAAGAAATCGACTCACCCCAAAAAGTACATATCTAAAATGCATATTAAAAAAGTTACAGGCCTTCAAAGTTGCAGAAAAAAAATGTTTTTTTCTTGATAACCTTTGAACAGCTTGACCGATTTTGTTCAAATTTTGCACATATGGTTAACAAACACGTCCCCAGTGATTTCTTGAAAAAAATTCTGTCAGAATGACGCAGTGTCGTAGATATGGGAGGTACTAACCCTCTTACCCCCCTACATTCTACGCCACTGGATAATTTGGAAAACCGTTGAAAGTATTGAATTTGGCGTTCAATTCTGAAGAGAAAACTGGCGTATCATTGCTACATTTGGAGCAGCGGTTTCGGAGATATTTGTGTTTAAAGGTTCAAAAACACCGAATTACGCAAATGTTTCAAAATTCGAGCAAACTTTGATCCATCAACTTTCAACTTTTTTTTCAATTTAAAGTTTATTGATCCATAATTTAGCTCGTGAGAAATTGAAAATTGTTTGTGAAAATTCATAATTCCAGTAACGTGACCAATAAGAAACAAAAGGCCCTTGGTTCTTGTTCTTACTAAACTAGAACAACTAAATCAGTAAGTGAATAGGTACCCATTGAATATTTAATTGTTGCTGAAATTATGAATTTTCACAATTTTCAATTTCTCACGAGCTAAATTATGGATCAATAAACTTTAAATTGAAAAAAAAGTTGAAAGTTGATGGATCAAAGCTTGCTCGAATTTTGAAACATTTGCGTAATTCGGTGTTTTTGAACCTTTAAACACAAATATCTCCGAAACCGCTGCTCCAAATGTAGCAATGATACGCCAATTTTCTCTTCAGAATTGAACGCCAAATTCAATACTTCAACGGTTTTCCAAATTATCCAGTGGCGTAGAATGTAGGGGGTGAGAGGGTTAGTACCCCCCATATCTACGGCACTGCGTCATTCTGACAGAATTTTTTTCAAGAAATCACTGGGGACGTGTTTGTTAACCATATGTGCAAAATTTGAACAAAATCGGTCAAGCTGTTCAAAGGTTATCAAGAAAATAACATTTTTTTTCTGCAACTTTGAAGGCCTGTAACTTTTTTAATATGCATTTTAGATATGTACTTTTTGGGGTGAGTCGACTTTTTTTTATCCTCTATCAGCCTGCAAAGTTTGTCGACTAAAACCTGGACCACCCTGTATAGTGGCCCGCGAGATCTGCGGATCTCACCCTCCCTCAATTTTTTCTTACGGAAATACTCAAATCAAAAGTCTTTATCAGCAGACCACAAAATTTGAACGATTTGAAAGATCAAATTCTTGAGGAATGTCCCTTGATCAGTGTAGAAGTTATCCAAAATGTTATCCGAGAATTTTCGGACAGGCTTGCACACTGCCAAGTGGCTAACGGGTGGCAGTTTGAGAATTTGATCCAGTAAAAGGAGTCCCAAATCAATTTTTATGAAAATAAAGAATTACTTTTTCAGAAATAAAAACTTTTTTGGTATACGCTCTCCAAAATAGTTATTTTACGAATTGTTTTGAGTCCGCAAAATACGTCTTTAGCGGACTAGTCCTTTAAAGGTAACTAGGCAACACTTTAGAGCACTGAATAATTTGTTTATTGGAATATGATGCCATTCAATATCTTCATTCACAATATTCACACTATTTTTCTTTTTCCATTCGATGAATGAATCTTATTCTCGCTCATCTTGCGTGCAAGACTTTGCTGGAAGAAAATCGAGGTCAAGTCATAATAAAATAGGTTGCCATAACACAACAATTCAGCCAGAGTGATTATGAATAAAATTCATGTAAATTCCTGCTTGAACTACAACAGCTGATAGGTACTGCTTGAAGGAGTTGAAGAGGGTTTGGAGAGCTTATACCAAAAAAACGTTGTATGCAACACGTACGCAAAATGCTTTAGCGGACTCTTCCGTCTCGTCCCTAAGCAAGCGAATTCGTCCACTAAAGATTAATTTTGCGTACTTGTTAAGTGCGTTCAGTCAGTTTATTTAGCCTCCTCAGAACAGCCAATAAGCGGTACAGCGCTTACGACTAAAATTAAAACTTGCGGCTAAATAAGCTGACTGAACGCACCTTTACATAAAATACTATTAAATCAAGAGATTTGACATTTTATATACCCGAAACTATCAGCCCAAAAAGTATAATGTGCATATTGCTGAGATCAGAATTTCATAATCTATTCGAATCTGCAAAAAAAAGGAAAGGGGTTCAATTCGAAAAAATGGTTGATGACGTCACAGCTTTTACAAAAATGGCGGCAAATATGAATTTTTTTTAATCAAAATGTGCCGAATTGGAAAACAAAATCGATCTGTTCGAGACATTTTTTGAGAGAAGAAATGTGATTTTTTCATTGAATTTCTTCCATACTTTTGTCCCTCACTATATACCTGGAAATTTTGCTTGGCCTGGGCCCATGTATGAATGGGTTTAGTCTTGGGTTCATTCTATAGATCCCCGGAATGAGTTCAGGAAAAATCGACAATAATTATTGATGGGTTAAGATTGATACTGAATAACAATCAATAGTTTTTTGTCCGATACCGAAAAAAAAGTTGGACTCTTTTATTTGCCACTGCTACTGATGCTTACAAGTTTCGTGCCTAATTTTTCAAAGAGATTTGCAACTTTATATTATACACACAATATATGGAAATTAATTAGCCGCATTTACCTCCCATCTATTATACCCCCAGTACGTACCTTGTTCACCATATGGTGGGAATTGAAAAGCGCGCACGCCGTGCGCCGACTGAAAACGTTTTGCAAAATACAAGAAATGAACATTAGGAAGCCTGAAAATCCTATTAAAGGTTCCCATGATTTATGCCGCTGGAGAGGTTTTCAATAGCTTCGCGTGCCCCGCCTAAATACATCCCGAAAATCTGCTCACGGAAAAATATCGCGTTTTCAAAGTTGTCTATGACCATTCAAAGCTACGGTTCGCATGAAAGCTGTCTCTTTGCCTCGCCCGGAGCTTACTTACTTATTGCTAGTCTCTTTCTGTGCGGAGCTTTTTGTGATGAAGCTCTCGCCACAGTGCAGCTGATAAAAAGCTTATTGAATCACATCACGGAATCTCTCGGTGGAAAATAAGTGCCTCTGTGTGCGCGGCTGCAAGCTACGTAGCTCGTGCTGTGTTCGATGCTGATGCGGCAAGTTGAGATTACGTAGGCTCAGAATTCGAACATTCAATTACGCAAGGTATATTATGCAGGTAAATGAATACCTCAGCATGAGATTTTCTAGTTTTCTAACACTAAAGCTCACTATTGCTATTATTGCTATTATTATATTCTCCGGTTGGATTTCAAACGGAAGTGAGGTTGACGGGTAGCCACATTTCATCAGTAGGTGGGTCCCAAGCTTATCTCCTGCCGAAACAAGATTTTATGCCTTGATTTTTTTGTCAGCTACCAGATTTGGAAATAAGTCGTTTCGTTTGTTTTTTTTAGCGCATTTTCGTAAGAAAATGACGCTTATATGGCCGGTTTGTCTGTCTGTCCGTCTGTCTGTCTGTCTGTCCGTCTGTCTGTCTGTCTGTCTGTCCGTGTCCGATGGATAGCTGATGTCCTCAAGGGTGGCCAATGGGCATTATTTTTTCTATACATACATAGTTATCATTATTATTATTATCACAAAACAAAGATTTCCTGTGCACTTCTAAGAAGTTGAACTCCTCCTCGGGGATAAAATCTAGAGCCCTGAAACTTTCTCCAACGGATAGCTTAAGTCCTCGTGGGTGGCCAGTAGGCAGATTAGATTTCATGGTTGCGTCGCCATCTTGGCCGCCATATTGAAATTTCTTATTAGTGAAACGATTTTCATGAAACTTGGAAGTTACCCTTGTTTCGTATGATCCTTCTTATTTTCAAGCTGAATTCCATGATTCCGCCGCCATCTTGGCCGCTGTATTGAAATTTCTTATCAGTGGAATGATTTTCATGAAACCTGGAAGTTACCCTTGCCTTGTACATACAATGCTTGTACGAACGTTCTTATTTTCAAGCTAAATTTCTTGATCCCGCCGCTGTCTTGGCCGCCATATTGAAATTTCTTGTTAGTGGAACGATTTTCATGGAACTTGAAACTTAACCCTTGTCACATTCGGTGGGGAGGTGGATTTCCTGGGACATTAAATAGAAGCATGGTCACGCACAAAAGATCCTATAGGTCGCAGTGCAGAAAGGATCCTCCGAGACCAAACGACCACCTCTAATCTACAATCTACAATCTTCCCTTGTCACGTATGATCATTCTTATTTTCAAGTTAAATTTCATGATCCCGCCGCCATCTTGGCTGCCATATTGGAATCTCTTATTAGTGGAACGATTGTTATAAAACTTGGAACCTGCTCTTGTCTCGTATGAACAATCTTATTTTCAAGGTGAATTTATGATTCCGCCGCCATCTTGTTTTAATTGCGCATGTGTGGTGCAAATTTCATAGTTTCGTACACCGGTGTTGAAAATTAACACTAGAAAATTGTTAATCATTGTTATCATACTCGGTTAAGTGTTAGAGTAGCTTTGAGCTAAACTTCGCCAAATAAAGTCGCTTTATTATTATTATTATTAAAATATTGTAGTGCACCTAAAATTCCAGAATTTCCAGAAATATTTTGGTTGAATGTTAAATACCATTTTGGTATTCAAAATGTTTTATTGGAATTAAGTTCGATGATCATTTGCGGAACTACAGAAACAACGAAAATGGCAATAGCACTCAAAACAACAAGAAATCGGCGCCAACTGTCACTTGCGACAATCCACTTTTCCCACGGGAGTTTCGCGCATACCTGTGAACCCAGAACTAGAGGTCCGTAGTAGCCGTTTGTACTAACAGGACTATGCGCTCACAGGTATGCGCGCAAGTGATTTCCATCATGGGAAAGGTGGATTATGATGACACTTCTCGTTTCTACCTAACCTCCATTTCATTTGCTCATGTTTTGACGAAAGAACACAACTTGTTGAAAATGATTGTACCGAAAAGGAAGTTCAAAGAAGCTGTGAAGAGATGCGTTTACAGTGTGTGTAAAAGTGACGACCAGGAACCAGTAGCTGGTCAGGGGGCTAGACAGAGCAAGCAGCGTTGCCATTTAACTGACAGGTGTACAAAAGTTTTCAAAATTTGGCGCCTTCACGCATGCGCACCTGCCCACATGAAATAGCCTTTTTCTTTTAAGAGTTGGGTATACCTTGATAACAGTAAGTATATGACAGTAACAGTAAGGAATTGTTCCGCCATCTCTCAACAGGCTTGTATATTTATGTAAATTTTTGGTTCTCAGAGTCTTCCTACCAAGTTTTGTCAAGATGTTGCTTTTCTTTTGCTGACCAGATTCGAGGGCCTCTGGTCCCGCCTCGTCAAAGTCAAAAAGTAAATGTAAAAAGAGATAAGAAGTTATTGTATAATATTCCTCAGGAATATTTGCATACAGGGTGATTCAAAAATGTCGGACCACCTTACAGAACGTGCGTAACATGGAGGTGTAGTAGAGTTCTGAAAAATTGAAAAAATTCTGTCTTTCAATTTTGAAGTTATGGAAGGACAAAAGTTGGTCCTTCGATTGCTTCTATTTTCGTTGTTTCAAAAGATTTTAGTAGACTGTTCATGAAATATTGAGTACTAAAATTCAACCTCTGAATTTGTATTTTATTTCTGTTTTCTATACAGGGTGAGTCATCGACTGAAAAAATTTAGTTTTCTTGAAAAACCAGAAGCGAAAGAATTCTATTGGAATTAATTGTATTTTTTGTGCTCTACATAGATTATGGGCCAATGTGACTGTTTGCAGGCGGTTTTAGATGAAATTAATTTTCAGGATTCATAACTCACTCTGTATACAAAACACAAATCCATTACAGATTCAGATGTTGATTTTTTGTACTCATTTTTTTTCCTATAACCAGTTCACAAACATCTTTTGAGGCAACGAAAATAGAAGAGATCGAAGCGAAGGACCAACTTTCGTCCCTCCATGACTTCAAAATTAAAAAGCATAGAAACTTTCAAGCACTCCACCACACCTCCATCATATTTCACACCTTCAAGATGGTCCGACACTTTTTGAGTAACCCTGCATGAGTTAATAGTAAGGGAGACGGACGCGGTTTTAGTACCCCTATCGAGTTATATGTAGAGACCAGGGATGCGTAGAGACTATCATCTATGTATCGAAAAAATATGTGTAACCATGGAATCGCAATCCTGCCTAAAAGTGCAGTCAAATTAGGCAAAAATCGGGTCAAACCGGAAATAAATTCGGAAGTGGATGAAATTTGGTGGATCGATGCAGAATTTCACGTAGAATAACATACTGAAATTCCCGGAAATTCTAAGGCTTGGATTCTTTTTCAGGACCATTAAAAGAGCGCCATCCTTAAAAATTTTCGATTTTTTCTGAATAACTTGTGGACTATCACCTTTAGAACACAACTATCAGCAAAGCGAATGTAGCCTGTTAAATTTCCAAGAGATCAGTACTAAATTCATCACTTTGTGGTCAATACTCTCTGAGATACAGCGGCTGCCAAAACGCAGTGAAAATTACTCAAAATCTATTTACGGATTTAAGGTAACAATTTGCATAGTGTCAGTTCAGGTGCTGTAACCTGGACAGCAATGGGCGGATTTCAATGTGTTTTACATATCTGGAAACCCAATACAACATTCGGTATTGCATTTCTGTCTAGAAGTCGCTAACTTCAAAATGGTACTTTTCCTCGACCTTTGAAATCGATGCTTGATGTCCCAAAGAATCTCCAAAAATCAACTTTTTTTCAACCATGCCATTTGCTTCATTTTGCAAGTAGGGCAAAACCATTCAGGGAATATATGAAGAATTGAATATCAAAAAAACAACATGTTTTGGAATCTTTCTCCTAGTGATGTTTCCTGAGTTATATGGGTTGAAAGACAAAAACGACCTATTTAGAAAAAAAATAGGTAGTCCAGACACAAACTGCTGAATACTGTAAAGACCTTGCATTTGAGGTGTGGGATGACTGGGATGCCACTTGGCAGACGTAAAAAATACATAAGTATATTTTATACGTCTGCTAAGTGGCATTTTGTATCATCAGATGCAAGGTCCGTACAGTATTCAGCAGTTGGTGTCCGGACCACCTATCTTTTTTCCAAATAGGTCGTTTCAAGTCTTTCAACCCATATAACTCAGGAACCATCACTGGGAAAAAGATTCCAAAACACGTTATTTTTTGGTATTCAATTCTTCATATATTCCCTGGATGGTTTTGCCCTAATGAAAAAATTGAGCAAATGGCATGGTATGAGAAAAATCGATTTTTGGTGATTCTTCGGGACATCAAGTATCGATTTCAAAGGTCGAGGAAAAGTACCATTTTGAAGTTGGCGACTTCTAGACAAAAATGTGATACCAAATGTTGAATTGGCTTTCCAAACATGTGAAACACATCGAAATCCGCACATTTTTTTCCACGTTACAGCCCCTGAACTGACACTATGCAAATTGTTACGTGAAATCCGGAAATAAAATTTTGGGTAGCTTTTACTGCGTCTTTGGAAACGCTGTATCTCAGAGACTATTAACCACAAAGTATTGAGTTTAGTACTGATCTCTTGGGAATTTAACGGGCTACATTTGCTGCTGGTCTAAAGGTCCTAAAGGTAATAATTCACAAGCTATTCAGAAAAAATCGAAAATTTTCAAAGATGGCGCTCTTTTATAGGTCCCAGAAAAAAAGCCAAGCCTTGGAATTTTCGGGAATTTCAGTATGTTATTCTACGTTAAATTCTGCATCGATTCACCAAATTTCGTCAACTTCCGAATTTATTTCCGGTTAAAACCTATTTTGACTGGGCTATAAGTAAATCCTGCCGGAAATGCAATTAATTAAATAATTAAAAAATTGTAGAATGCAAACTTCCAAATTCTTGTTAACAAATGTCAGTCACATTGTTGATGGCACACAACAATCACCCCTTTCACGGGCCACTGCCAGAAACTCCTCTAGTTTTGCGTATGCGTAACGATAGTTGCTTAGCAGCACCATTAAGTTCTGACAGTGGCGCGTCAAAGAGGTGATTGTTGTGTGCCATCAACAATGTGACTGAAATTTGTTGACAAAAATTTTGAAGGTTCTATTATTCTACAATTTTAAAAATCATTTAATTAATTGCATTTCTGGCAGGATTTACTCAGGCAGGATTGCCATTCCATGGATGCACATATTTTCTCGATACATAGATGATAGTCTCTACACATAACTCGATAGGGGTACCAAACATGCGTCCGTCTCCCGGACTGTAAGGACGGAGTTGAATTGGTAAAATAGGCGTTGCGGAATCAATTCCTGTGGGTTTATTCCTTGACAGAATCTCACCATTCAGGTCTCTTTCGAAAGATACAAAGATGTACTTTGGTTTGAGCTCGGTGGCATTTCCAAAATCCAAAAATCAGAAGAACTATTTTTCGATTTTGGAAACGCCAATGGGCTCAAACCAAAGTACATCCTTGTAGTTTTCGAAAGAGACGTATATGGTGCGATTCTGTCTAGGAATAAACTGACAGGCATTCATTCCGCAACGCTTACTTTACTAATTTATGGGGAAGATAGTTCAAGAGTATACAGAACAAATCAAAGTTTTCTTTATGAGTCCAATCAGGCGATTAAACGTTTTTCAAAATATTATCGTGACGTCACTTGGGAACATGTTTTCACCTAGATTTTCACCTATCACGTTCCCATGGTCTTGTTATTGCTGTTGTCGTTTTGACAAACGTCATTGTTTTCAAACAATCAGTAATGATTATTACAGGCTTGAAACTGTCGTCGTCTCATCGGCAACAGAATAAGGTACAGGTAGGCCCGTGAGTAGCTAGAGGTAGCCCGTGAAAATTGGCCCCTATGACGTCATTGTCGTTCTTAATTATAACCGCAGCGCCCGCCACGAGATAAGTATGAATTTACCAGACCCTATGCAATCGTTCTACATAGTTTTTTCAACTCTTTCATCTGACCAACTTGTATTTTGTGTTGTGGTCTGCTCGAAGGAAAACTTTTGACAGCAAAACATTATTCGGGTCATTTTTTGACGAAAATTTTCGTCGGCCGGCGGCCGGTAGGTGAGTGGGGTTCCTTAGTGGGTACCTTGGGCTTACACAACTAAACACGGAACTGGCATGAATCGTTATTATTCTGGCTCAGGCTCAGGAATCTGGAGTTGTCTAGATTTGTCGTCTATTTCTATCACATGTTTAAAAAAAGAGTTCCGTACAAACGTCGTTCATCGCGTAATACGCGTCATCAACCATCTGACAACTGCCAATTATTCACGGCGCCGAATTTAAACTGTTTGCTCCTTCACCCCACTCCCGGATTGGCAGGCATGCGCACTTCGCTCCGGGAATCATGTATATTGAATCAGAATTTCAAATTTTTGAACTGACAATTCTTTTCATAAAGTTGACCGTCAGTTCCACAAAAAAGATGATCAGCGATCAAGGCTGATTGCAGATTAACTGAACTTTTTACTGCTGAATGCTAAGCGATTACCCACAAAAAATGCCTAAAATCTGTACTAGATCCATCACCTTTTCATTATTGAGGAATAAACCAGCATTTCCATTGATCAGTCAGCTACAAATTGACAAACAAAAATCGCGAATCAACTAATCTCATATTATCTGTTTTGTGGAACCCACGGTTAGGGTTCAAAATTAGATTAGATTGTTGATTGAGGCCATAGAATGCCCTCATAGTATCTACCTACCAATTAATGTGGCCTAGTCACTATGTGTTGGCGCCGGATCGCCCTAAAGCCCGCGCTGCTATTTTATCGCGTTCCGTCCCTTGAAGGCTGTGCAAAAAATTGAGCCAATCATGATGTCGATTTCTTGCAGTTTCTAGGTGACCAGAGAACCTATTTCTAGCAGGGAGAGGATGCTCGCCTCCTTGAGAATCCCGTCACACTGTCATTACTTCGAGGCCTTTAGGAATTTTAAAGAATTTTTGCTATTGCTCCTGAATCACACTGTATCAAGGACAGCGGAAAGGGTTATTATGCTCAGTGATAAAACAAGGAAGACATAGACAAATACATTCTGACCCGATTTTATGCTAGTGTCAAGCCGCTAAATATCTGTAGGTAAGCCAAAAACATGAAAAATTGAGACCCTCAAACTACAACCGGCTAGCAAGTGATCATATACTGCTTTTGATAAACCCCATATAAATTCTCTTATTATGCTCAGTGATAAAACAAGGAAGACATAGACAAATACATTCTGACCCGATTTTATGCTAGTGTCAAGCCGCTAAATATCTGTAGGTAAGCCAAAAACATGAAAAATTGAGACACTCAAACTACAACCGGCTAGCAAGTGATCATATACTGCTTTTGATAAACCCCATATGAATTCTCTATCTCTAGAATATTTCGAAATTCAAAATTTTCAAAATATTACGTCATGTTTTCAATAATGATATTTTGATTGACGATTTTTATGGTTTTATTGTTTATTCGTTATTTTCGATACCATCCTGGTTCATTTTTTCAAAGTAAATTTTTTGGCTAGAAATTACAACGTTGACTATATAACGCATAGGTAACTAGACTGTATTTCAGCCAATGAGATGCACGGATTCGGGGTCACAGCGATGATAAAAAACAATTGAATTTATCACCGATTTCGGCTTGTTTACCTCCTGTCAGATTGATTTCAGTTTGAGATTAACTTTTATTTTGAACGTAAACTGTTGAAAATACATAGAAAATACTAATGGGATACTAATGCAAGAATTTAAAAGGTGATTACTTACCCCAAAAGGGGGTTCTTGTACAAAATATATACAGATACAGCATTCGTCTGTGGTGTTGATGTGCACACAGGCATTCAGATAAGAGAAATGTCACATTGGGTGGATTTACACGGGATCTGCTCGTAACATGGAAAATCATGTCCATGCAATACGCTTTACTAACGATGGACGATTCTTTGAATTGCTATTTTGTAATGCATATAGACACCAAATAGGTGATCCTTAGATTTGCCTTGGAATGTCTGATGTAAGTCTACAATTCAATTTTTTCAATTTGTTATAGTCTTGTTAAATTTAACTCGTAGTATGATTATTAATCGATGATGTTTTCTCATGGAATCGATGTTGCACATTCAACTCCTGCTACCGCAGTGCTCCGCAGTCGTTGAATCTGCAAACACGATTCCATTCGGAATTATCATCGATGATAATCATACCACTTGTTATATTATTACTGACTATAAAACCTGACCTATGTATTGAACAGGTAACTTCAATTCTTCAAACTTCAGGGAAATACAAATATCGAAATACTACAAGATAAAAAACATATTTGATACAATATAGGTCATGTCATATCTCTCATTTCGTGGAGAGAACAACAAAATCTGACGTTACCTATATCACGCAACTCCAATATGAGAATGGCGGAAAACCCATTTGGAAGATTTATTTAATACAAATTAAAAAAATATATTTATTACAAATTTTGGCGTGTTAACAATGTAGAATTTCACATGTGATACAGACACACAAGGGGTTGCGCCTGGAAACGCGAGTCTCGCGCGAGGGGTTGGCATGAATGACAAGGGGTGAACGCAGATCGCTTTCACGCGGATTTGCACTCTCCATCGTAGCCGCTGATCCTTGCTGGGTCTGAACGCCGTTAATGGGGATTGGCGGCTCCGTAAATAGAGCGGCATTGAGCCTTCTTACCAGATAGACTCCTCAAGATATCTGGAACTCTCTTGCTCTCACTCTGCTCTCACTCTCTCCGCGTCATATCATCCCTGGCTGGAGCTCGTACGTGACGCTTTCAAATTGCCATTCGCATTATGGCCATATTGATGATATGGCTCAGCTCCGCGTTTTATATGCCAAGCATATTCGCGCCTTGAAGGTAGCGGTAGGTGGCGAGGTATGAATCGTATAATGGAGAGGACCGATGCTGGATGTGTCGCACATTTCTTTTTGAACGAAGAAGAGCGAAGCGACAACGTTATCCAACATACATGGATATAAGTTCATGATCCGTGGGATGAGCGAGGTGTCACATTTTTCTGCAGTGCTGGTAGACAGAAGCAGCCACAAAGGCTTGAGACGCAGACATTTCAAATCAATGATTTCATTCCGCGAATCCGCGCGCGGTTATTTCATGAAGTTTTACAAAAAAAAATGTAATCGTAAGTACTTGGGCAAAATTTTTATGAACTCACAACCAACCGATTCAGGGCTTCTCGACTCTATTTCCTGCGACCATGCAAGATCGAGATTTGAATGATGTGTCTCTGATATATGTGTTCCGTGTTTCTCTCGTGTTCCAAACAATGCCAAACATCAAAGAGATGCACGAATCTATGATGATGTATACGTATAAATCTTAATCATCATGCCCCAGTCTCTCGAAATCTACGCCGAAGAGTGAATCCAACTGCAGCGCGCTGCTAATTTTACATAAAGGCGCGAAGTTTACGAGTTTAGTGACTCGGCAAAGTTTCGGGGCGAGGTGTCGTCGTCATGGGAAACTTGGAGAGGGATGCGAGAGGATGGTGGTGTCATGTTTGCGGCTGAACAACGCCAAAACTTGTAAAGAACATCGCCCTCTCAACTCGCGCCATGTTTCGCCACCCCTTCTATAGTAAAGAAACAAGAAGAAAAGCGCCAAAAGCAAAAATGGCACTGATGCGCGCAGATTATTCCAAATGAAGAATTCCCATCAAGGCGCCGAAGAGAAGTCTTCTCGCAACTTTTAATTTTCCACGAATATTGTGAGGCACCAAGTTCCCTCTGCAGCATGCTGAAAGTAGTCAGCAGGAGGTACACGTGGAGCTGGTGCAAGTTTTGCGGAACTCAAAAATTGGAATGTAAAAAAGATTGGTGTGAATTTAGGTAGGTACCTACACCCCGATAACAATCCATCACCTGCTGGATTGTAAAGGTCTACAGATATTATCCAAGGGGTATTTGTCCTCAAACACAGTGTGTATATAGAAGAATTGACAAGTGCTTGAATTACAGATCAGCGCTGCAGGGTATTAATTACATTATTCCTCGGACAAAGGATTCGATTTATTCCGGTGGTGTGTTGATGTGTATCCACTCCGCATGTGATCCGTCCCTCTAGTCGTCCTGAACGTTTTCCTATCATAAAGCATTTCGCTCTTTGTATAAGCTTAAAAACAGGATACATTCGACATGTGGCGGTGATTTCACGGGATAGCGCGCCAACGCAATTTTGTCCAAAAAAGAAAACCAGAAAAAGCGTAAGACGTATTTTTCTTATAACTTGTGGGGTGGCATTCCAGCATGGAAGTATTATAGTCAACGTGAAGCCATCAAAAATCCAGATCCTTGGACCATATTGATCGAATGGATAATCATACGAACACGGCTTTCCTGGGCACTACTCGTATTAAGAATGTTCTCTCGCTGCGAGGTCTCAAAATCTCAAGTCTGACAGAAATTTAGCATTCAGCTGACTATATAATACATTGAACAAGAACCAATCAAAACTCTTGAAATGCGCATAGGCAGCCAATCAGCACGTCTCTACGCTTACCACCCCGGCAATACAGGCGTCCTCCTTGACGTAAATATTATCGCTGTGGTACCGTGGTCCTTCCCCCTCTCCCAGACCAGGGCAGTGGCTGTAGAGAGACCTGAATAAGGGTACCTAGAGAGACGAAGCTATGAAAGGGATATATCGGTATTCTCTGTCAGTATCTCGGCATTTCCTGGCCTCGTCAAAATTTTAAACATAGTTAGCTGGGGTGGGCGTGGTTGCTATTGACATTTGTCATTTCCACGATTTGTTTACAAATTTGAATTGTCATTATTTTGCTTGCCGAAATCGCCGAAATCCGGGCTAAAAGTGCCAAAACGGAAAAGGTGCACCGTGAAGCAGTACAAGAGTCGGGAAGATGTGATGTTTTCCTTGCCGAAGAAACCATCAGGTATAGAATTTTGCAAAATTGATGAACTTCTATTATTGTACTTTTTGGGTTTTCCAGCTGTTCGGGGCCAGTACCCACTGAAATACATAATAATATACCTACTGCGCGTACGGCAATTACAAATATATCTTCACGATGGGGTCACCACGTCGACGGTTACTGCATTCAACGATCAACGGAATTTGCGTTCGACGGAATGAGTTGGATGATGAAACCTACGTTCGACGAAATACCAGCAGTACTTGAAATACGGTGATCGAAAGCATTTGCTATGTATGGAACACAATATACATGACTAGAACAGTTTTCAAGAGTTTCTTTCAAATTTAGTGAAAAAATCTGTGTTGAAAGATTGAACAGTCGACTTAACCTAAACAAAAATATTGACAGCTCATGTCATGCATTTTGACTGTGACGCAGGGTGGTTTAGTAACAAGCAATGGCACCACACCCTGACGCGCAAATACCCTAGTGCTCTAGCTTTCTCTCTCTCTATACCCTCTCGCTCAATGACTTGGCTTTCGTCACTCTCTGGGTGACCAGATCCAGGTCTCTCTAAGTGGCTGTCATTCAGAGCGCATTTACGCAATGTCAGTGCTGTCAGTTGTCACTGGTTGTCACAATCAAAATATATGAAACTGAACATTGCAAGAACGTTTTCCATGCATTATAGAACATTTTCTACCATTTAAAGGTATGAGTATTCCCACTTTCCTAGTAAATTTTCATTCCACACCGTTAGTTGTTAAATTTTGTGCTTTTTGATTTATAGGAGAAGAAAAAAAGAAGCCCAAGTTTTGTTGAACTGGGAACAGGACACACGCTGTTTAATTTTCCAAGAGGAATCTCAATTTTATCTACTCACGGCCTTCACCAAAAATGGCTTATACAACGGCTTTCAAATTACAAGCAGACGCTTCTGCTACATCAAAGAAAAATGTCCTTCGGTTTCATTAAATACATTGAATCAAGATACAACTTTGCATGTGAAGACTCTCCCCAGCCTGTTACAATATTTGAGTGAATTGTGATAACATAAAGTGTAGGCAATAGTTTTTTTATCTATCCATGCATGCTTTACTGGAGTATGTGTCTTGAATCTCAACTTCGTGTCACTAACTTACCGTTCATGCAATAATCATGTTTTTTTAAGTATGTTCCTCGACTCTCAACTTTGTCTTACTTCCGTATTGTTTCATTAAATTATTTATACAAATTCAGTACAAATATAACGCATTTTACTCAATTGCCTTTTACAAATAATTTGTATTGAGAAAAATTGTATGCTACAAAGTGTCAATCGATCGAAACGTTCCATCTCCATTGCTTCATTTAGAGAATTTCTTGAAGCTTCTGCACTTTCCAAGATCAGTCTAAGGTTCCCTTTATGCTGAAGAAGAAAAAACCTTCAAGTATTTCAATAAAATCAATCATAACATTGTATAACCTGTCGCCCTCTTGTCCATTCTCTGGCATAATATCCTCTGATTTGTCTATTTCGCAGTAGCACCCTGAATTTGGTGAGAAATTCCAGTGTAGCTGGATATATGGCATGAAAGCCACTTCTGATTCTGAATAGGTCTACTGCACTTTTTCATAGCACTTTTTGTTTGAAAGCGTTTTTCATCTTCCGATTTCCAACTGCAACTAACCTACAAACTCGAACGTCAAACAATGACGTTTCCAACTTTTGACTTTTACCGACGCAGCATCTCGAGATCTTCCGTTGCCAACGTTAAGAAAAAAGCACTATTGCGCTAATAAGAACGCAATTTATTATGATGATGAAGTGAATATTAAAAACCATTTTGAGTAAAGAATAAGATTACCCTGATTAATCAGTGTATACCACAAAGTTCTTTGTAAAATTTCAACCATTTGAACAACACTGGTAGAACCCAGAATCTTGGGTAGCGCTCTGTGAATTCATTATATAGTCTTATCAAATACAATGCGTTGTACGCTTAATCGTCAGATAATTTTTCAATAATATCATTTCGTTATAATCCCAATGCAAGAAAATACAACTCGCCCTATGGGCTCGTTGTATTTTCAGCTTTGGGATTATAACTCATAATATTACTAAAAAATTATCGACAATAATCGTACCACTCATTGTATTACTACTGACTATATAATACATTGAACAAGAACCAATCAAAACTCTTGAAATGCGCATAGGCAGCCAATCAGCACGTCTCTACGCTTACCACCCCGGCAATACAGGCGTCCTCCTTGACGTAAATATTATCGCTGTGGTACCGTGGTCCTTCCCCCTCTCCCAGACCAGGGCAGTGACTGTCATTCAGAGCGCATTTACGCAATGTCAGTGCTGTCAGTTGTCACTGGTTGTCACAATCAAAATATATGAAACTGAACATTGCAAGAACGTTTTCCATGCATTATAGAGCATTTTCTACCATTTAAAGGTATAAGTATTCCCACTTTCCTAGTAAATTTTCATTCCACACCGTTAGTTGTTAAATTTTGTGCTTTTTGATTTATAGGAGAAGAAAAAAAGAAGCCCAAGTTTTGTTGAACTGGGAACAGGACACACGCTGTTTAATTTTCCTAGAGGAATCTCAATTTCATCTACTCACGGCCTTCACCAAAAATGGCTTATACAACGGCTTTCAAATTTACAAGCAGACGCTTCTGCTACATCAAAGAAAAATGTCCTTCGGTTTCATTAAAAACATTGAATCAAGATACAACTTTGCATGTGAAGACTCTCCCCAGCCTGTTACAATATTCGAGTGAATTGTGATAACATAAAGTGTAGGCAATAGTTTTTTTATCTATCCATGCATGCTTTACTGGAGTATGTGTCTTGAATCTCAACTTCGTGTCACTAACTTACCGTTCATGCAATAATCATGTTTTTTTAAGTATGTTCCTCGACTCTCAACTTTGTCTTACTTCCGTATTGTTTCATTAAATTATTTAAACAAATTCAGTACAAATATAACGCATTTTACTCAATTGCCTTTTACAAATAATTTGTATTGAGAAAAATTGTATGCTACAAAGTGTCAATCGATCGAAACGTTCCATCTCCATTGCTTCATTTAGAAAATTTCTTGAATCTTCTGCACTTTCCAAGATCAGTCTAAGGTTCCCTTTATGCTGAAGAAGAAAAAACTTTCAAGTATTTCAATAAAATCAATCATAACATTGTATAACCTGTCGCCCTCTTGTCCATTCTCTGGTATAATATCCTCTGATTTGTCCATTTCGCAGTAGCACCCTGAATTTGGTGAGAAATTCCAGTGTAGCTGGATATATGGCATGAAAGCCACTTCTGATTCTGAATAGGTCTACTGCACTTTTTGTTTGAAAGCGTTTTTCATCTTCCGATTTCCAACTGCAACTAACCTACAAACTCGAACGTCAAACAATGACGTTTCCAACTTTTGACTTTTACCGACGCAGCATCTCGAGATCTTCCGTTGCCAACGTTAAGAAAAAAGCGCTATTGCGCTAATAAGAACGCAGTTTATTATGATGATGAAGTGAATATTAAAAACCATTTTGAGTAAAGAATAAGATTACCCTGATTAATCAGCGTATACCACAGAGTTCTTTGTAAAATTTCAACCATTTGAACAACACTGGTAGAACCCAGAATCTTGGGTAGCGCTCTGTCAATTCATTATATAGTCTTATCAAATACAATGCGTTGTACGCTTAATCGTCAGATAATTTTTTAATAATATCATTTCGTTATAATCCCAATGCAAGAAAATACAACTCGCCCTATGGGCTCGTTGTATTTTCAGCTTTGGGATTATAACTCATAATATTACTAAAAAATTATCGACAATAATCGTACCACTCATTGTATTACTACTGACTATACCGGATGTGTATGAATGTCCGTGATCGCAACATGCATGGATCAGGCCAAAAGTTGCAGTGAAGGGTACGATTTGAGTGATCGATGAAGATTCCAAAGGCGATACGATAACAGACAATATAATAGGGTGTTTGCGATTTCACGCAACGTACGACGCAACGCAATGTAGAACGTGAAAATTCCCCTGTAACTAAGGAATTCCCTCGGGAATTCCAAACAACAAACTCGTCAATTTTCACGTTGAAAGTTGCGTTACGTCGTACGGACGTGTGCACGCAAACTCCCCAATAATAAACAACCGGTACGAACAAGTAATCAAATTCTGAATCCAGTGTTCTGATTAATTTCAAAATTGTCACCAAAAGCGAACATCCTCAAAATATCGGAAAAAGACATACACTTACACTTACCGTCTTTGTTCATGCTGGCCTGGAAGCACTTGGAAAGCCTACACGCCCTGCACTGGTTCCTGTGCGTTTTGTCGACGGGACAGCGACCTTTCATCTCCCCCGTCGCCTTGCAGGTGTAGACTCGGTTGCGGTGAATACTCCTCTTGAAGAAACCCGAACACCCTAAATAATTTCCGACGTCGGATCACTCCAGCGCTTAATTATTCAATTAACTTACCATCACAACTGTAGATGCCGTAGTGCTTTCCGGAACTCCGGTCCCCACACACTTTGCACGGAATATCGAGGAGTCTGTCCCCTGGAAGCAGAGAGAGCACAACTGTAAGATAATGCCCTGATGCAAATCGCGTGCAACGCGTATATGCCTTTGAAAATTTGATAAGTTACTAAAGTGATAACTCTGTATAGGTAGCTAGGTAAAGTTTTGAGACTTGAACGAACACCGACGTAGCAATTCGCATCATAATCTAAGAGAGTATACCTACACGTCCGAACCAAAGATCCGGTGGAATCAAGTGGGAGGACGTAATCCTGCAGGATTCCGCTCACGGTCCAATAAACACGGTAGCCATAGCGACTCCGATGTGTTAGAACGCTCTCCTTGGACAATGAGGATTAAAGTCCTCTACCAAGATGCCTTTGAAGTTGGAAGCGTTTCAAACCGGGGGTTGTTTGTTTCTTGATTTCGTGTCTTAGCAACTTTCGATTCGTGTTGGTGTTCGAGCAGTACAGCACCGCCAAAGTAAATATTGAATTTTCCCTTTGTCGTCCTCAACTTTCGATTCCTAATGCTTAATTTTTTGTGTCTCACACCTGTTTTACGCTTTGATGCTGAATATAAGTGTGCTTCGCCTGGTCACTTTTATTTGTACTGTATCTGGTTAATCGTAACCCAAATAATTGAACATTTATCATAATCAAACCTCGTAATTTATTTAATCAAAAACGCGCTTTGATTCGCCACTATCGAGACTATGCGAAATTTGGATGTGAGTACAGGGTGGATAAAAAATAAAAGACCCTGTATCTGTTGTGATGAATGAAAAAACCAAAATTCAGGGTTTTCCAGAACTCGCACCCAAGAGTCCAAAGCAGTTTGAAGAAATCCTTGTTGAAAAATGTGAAAAAATTGAGTTTTCATTTTTAAAGATATTGGGGATTGGGGGGAGTTGGTTGAAGAGTGGGATCTCGCCCCCTCTTATTTTCATTACTTTGAAAGATCTCGATTTCAGCACACTTGTTAGAACAGACCAAAGAGAAAAAATGAACATTTTAATTTACTATAATACAAGGTGACCCGAAAACCCTGAAATTCAGTTTCCGACAGTAGGTAATATCACAAGTGCTTAGATTTTCATGATAACTTTGGCCAAGCAATCGCGAGCGCTGGTTGTAACGATGAATATTCGACTCGGTACGAGATAGGAGAGGGGCATTTACACAGGGACAACTAACCTAAAGGAAACGCTTGACCAAAATTATCTGCGAAAACAAGCACGAGTGATATTTTGCTGATAACTGCGAAAAAAAAGTCCGAAGTGAGAGCCGTCAGATTTTGTTGTTTGTATCCATTTTATTCGGTTACCATTGACAGTGGAAAATGGATACAGGATTATTATCCCTATAGCTCCAATAATCAAGGGTGTTGTATGTAATGATCATAAGTAATATCCAAGTGCTTAGATTTTTACACTAATTTTGGCCTAGCGATCGCGAGTGCCGATTGTAACGATAAATGCCCGACTCCGTAGGAGATAGGAGAAGGGCATTTATCTAGAAACAATCAGCCCGAGGGAAGCGCCTGGTCAAGATAATCTGGGAAAATCTCACGCACGAGTGGAATTTGGCTGATTATTGCAAAAAAAAGGTTCAAATTGACAGCCGTCAGATTTTGTTGTTTACATCAATTTTATTAGGTTGCCCTTGACAGTAGGAAAAAGCTAAGTGATCATCATCCTTGTAGCTCAATAATTAAGGGCGTTGTATGAAATAATCAACAGTAATATCTTAACTGCTTAGATTTTCACGATAATTTTGGCCAGGCGATCGCGAGTGCTGGTTGTAGCGATAAATGCCCGACTCCGTAGGAGGAGGGCATTTATCTAGGGACAACCAGCCCGAGGGAAACGCTTGGCCAAAATTATCTGGTATAATTTCGAGCACGAGTGATATTTTATTGATTATTACAAAAAAAAAGTCCGAAGTGACAGCTGTCAGATTTTGTTGTTTACATGAATTTTATTCCGTTGCTATTGACAGTGGGATTTAGATAAGTGAATATTATTCTTGTAGGTCTAATAGTTAAGGGCGTTGTATGTAAAAATCATACAAAATGCTCGCAAAAGAATTCCATGGAAACGAATCATCTCTGTATAATATGAAACACCCATTGGGCTCTTGATTTTAATAATAATCAATTCTATCTCGAAGTCAACGTCCAAAAGATCTTATAGGTCGCAGTGCAGAAAGGGTCCTAAAAGACCAAACGACCACCTCTGCTCTCGAAGTCAGCACCACAGTTTATTTATCAAAATTACATTTTTATTCAACGACATTTAAACAACGACAATGGGGTACTTGCCAATGAAATAGATTAGACTAGAAAATTTCCGGGAAAAATATCCATTGGTTACCAAAAAAAAAAATCGATTTTTTTTAATGGTTGCCAACAGTTGGGAACTTCAGTGGGTTTTTCATGTCTGTATTTTTTAATAATGGTTATGCCACTCTAACAGTTTTTAGAGTTTTCAATCCAACAATGCTGTTTGTTTAGTTTTTTGTACACTTGTGACGTCACAAATATATTTTTAAAAGACGCATCACGGCCGCAGTTTTGGGAATTTAGGAAAAAGAAAAAATAGGGGTACATTATTTTGTACCATACTATCCATTGAGCTAATAAAGAAAAAGTTGTGCAAGTACCCCATTATTCTATTCAAATAACTTTTCACCAAGATCTGAAGATGACCCCACTTGGAGGGGTTGAATCAATGTAATTTTGATAAATAAATTGTGGTTCTGACTTCGAGAATTGATTGTAGTAAGTAATGCGTCACTTGTGTTTGCGGGAACCAGTTTTCTGCGTCACTTGTGTCCGAAAATGTGGAATGCAAAGGACCTGATATTTGAACATTTTGACACTGACTTTTCGACACACTGACTTTTGACGTACTTTTGACACTGACTTTCTGACGTATTTTTGTGGAACAGGAGCACTACAGCTTACCAAAAAATTAGTTAGGGGGTCAGAATAATTTAGAGCGTTGAAAAATAATTCAAGGGATAAAAATAATACTCAACTTACGTAATGAAAATAATCGAGGGGTTTGCAATAAGATGTGGTCGCAAAAAAGTCACTAGATATCCGAGTCAGAGTCATAAAAGCCACTGTAAAAAGTACGTCAAAAAGTCAGTGTCAAAATATTCAAATATTAGGTCCTTTGCATTCCACATTTTTGAACACAAGTGACACAATTACCTACTGATTATTATTGTACTCAACATGCCACACTAAAAGAATTCGACTTTTACCATTTCCTTGATTTTAAGTCTAAAGTTAAAGTCAGTGGCAAAGGTTCCTCCTATATTTCTTGATAATCTTGATATGAGGTGGATGTCCTTTTTCAGTTGCTGCAGGTCTTAATTGAGCCATTATTGAGGATCTGTTCTGTAAATGATGCTGCTAAAATTTCAACGGAGTTGAATAGAAAGTTTCGATTGGCGGCTCGGGCTTTAGCCCAGGCGCCAGGGAGCAAAAATCAGCTCAATAAGGAAATAATTGTTTCCTGGCTGGAAACTAGCTTAAAACGATCTGTGTAGCTTAGATTTCGACATACTAATTTCCCCCCTTTCGGAAATGTCGGCGTCATGTCGCCATCATCAACAAGAAGTGCACCAGCGTGGTTTTTGCCGAATATCTTGATTTTGGGCCATCTGACAGCAAAAGATGTAAGAAGTCATTTTGAAACCAATGAAATTCCCTACGGAATAGTTTTTAAATGACCTTTCTGCGACCTATGGTTTTTGAGATAGAGCTTCTGGAAGCGAGAGGCATTGTCGTAAAAGCTCCATGGCCACTTGACTCGAAAAACTAAAATGTCGATGTGACAAAAAAATTTCAAAATAAGATTTCTCGAGAATCCTTCATGCTATAGTTGCGGTGATGGTCTCAAACTCTTTCTCTTGAACCGTTGATTACGAATATGGAAAAGTCAAAAACGTCACATTCTACATATACAGGGTGTACTCAGGGAATCAAATCAGATCAGAGAAATTTTACATATTTCTTCGATTTAGCCTATATGCGACACTCTAAGCACCTAACACGAGTCCAATATCAATATGGATTTGCTCTATAAGCTTCACTTGATACACTAAAGAAGTGGTCAGCTCACAGCTTTACTGTAAAATGTTTTAACGGCCCTCTGAAATCATCAAAATATTGAAAATTTACAGTACCAAGGAATGTATATAACAGTATATTATATACCAAGGGACCAAAGTGAATTTTTAATTTGGGGATTTGGACCCAAAGGGCCCTTGAGCAACAAACTTCACTCCAAGGATCAAAAATTCACTTTGGTTTCTTGGTATATAATATACTGTTACATACATTTCTTGCTACTGTAAATTTTTATGATTTCAGAGGGCCTTCAAAACATTTTACAGGAAGGCTGTGAGCTGACCACTTCTTAAGTGTATCAAGTAAAGCTTACAGAGCAATGCATATTGATATTGGACTCGTGATAAGTGCTTAGAGTTTCGCATAGGCTAAATCGAAGAAATATGTCAAATTTCTCTGTTCTGATTTGATTCCCGTAGTACACCCTGTATATGTACAATGTGACGTTTCTGACTTTTCAATATTCGTAATCTACGGTTCAAGAGGAAGAGTTTAAGACTATTACCGCAACTATAGCATGAAGAGTTCTCGAGTAATCTCATTTTGTTTTTTTTTGTGTTCACATCGACATTTTAGTTTTTCGAGTCAAGTGGCCATGGAGCTTTCACGACAATGACTCTCGCTTCCAGAAGCTCTATCTCAAAGACCATAGGTCGCAGAAAATTGATTGAAAAACGAAACTGTAGGGAATTTCATAGGCTTCAAAATGACTCCTTACATCTTTTGCTGTCAGATGACCCAAAATTAAGATATTCGGCAAAAACCACGCTGGTGCACTTCTTGTTGATGATGGCGACATGACGCCGACATTTCCGAAAGGGGGGAAACTAGTATGTCAAAACCTAAGCTACACAGATCGTTTTAAGCTAGTTTCCAGCCAGGAAACAATTATTTCCTTATTGTTTTCCCTGGCGCCTGGGCTACTTGTTGAATGTTGACAACCGTTTAAAATGCCAATAAATCGTGGTATTTAATTTCAAGTTTACGGCTTTCACCTTTGTTGTCCCATTTGACATTCGAGGTCTTTGATGGTTGTCACCAGTAATTTTAATGGAGGAAAGCATGCACCAGCGCCGGTGTAAGGCCCCGTTGCGGAAATAGGCCGACGTTAAATCAACGAAAACAAAAAAATAATACATTTTATATAATGTCTACAAAGTGAGTTAATTTCAAGAGTATGGGACTGTACAGGGTGTTCACGTCAAGATTGACATCCCCCCCCCACTAGCCGGCTTATCCCTGAACCAATTTCAAAAATACAAAGTGATTCTTAAAGGATACCTATTTGCTCAATTTTTCAAATTTGCCCATAAAATTTTTCTAGACCCATAATATACAGGGTGTCGTAAAAAAATTACTTTGTTTTATTATACATTTATTCAAATAATGTTCAATAATGCAATGGATGCAGACTTTTGTCCTTCATACAAATACTTCCCTTCTCCGTTGGTGGTGGGTCGGGGAAGTAATTGATAATCGGACTTTCTCGAAAATATTTGAATCAAAAACGCATGTAACGGAGATAAAGGCTTTCGAACTTGAGTTTCGATTTTTTTTTTTGTTATATGTAACTCTAAATTTAACAACTGTATTTTCACCAAATTTGGAATTTGGTACCTACACAAAGTAAGTTGATGCATACTAACAAGGTGGTCATATTGACTTTTTGTCTTTTTTGTAAAATTTATGATTCTTTAATTTAAATTTTTTACTTTTTTTGGCGAAGGTACTATTTTTTTATGCTCTACAATCTTCTAAAATAGTGACAAAAAAGTGAAACACACAAAATTGTATAAACTCTTCAAAACGAACAAAAAAACTTCTTTTTTGAGCTTTGAATGTTTTGAAATTTAATTTACCGTACAGGGTAAGTCACAAATTTTGAAAATCCGAATTCTTCGAAAACCCCAAACAGAACGATTCCTGCAAAACACCAACCTGAAGGTCCCAGAATCAAACTCGGCGGGCAGCAAAACATTTTTCTGGGCAAAAATATACTGTAACATCTAAATAACGACTTATTAATGAAACGAGCTAATAAAGTGTTACAATCTCTTATGACCCAAAGAAGGGTGGAAAGAAGAAAAACAATTTATACTTTTTATACTTTTCAAAAATGCATAAAAAGGGAGATACAGTCCCTCAAAGTTAGAAGTAGAAAGCCGTTTTTCAAATAACTTTTGAGCCGTTCAACAAATTTCAGTCAAAGTTTGACCGAAGCTGAAATAGGGTGGGTCGGTTGGGTTGAGTAGAATAGCTTCAAGCTAAACTCCGCTTAATGTTAACTTTTTTCGGTATCTATTCAATTATCTTCAATAAACACCATTTCTTTTATTATATTAATATTAAAATTATTAAGTGAGTAAGCAAGTATCTAATGAATAATGTCGAGTTTGGTCAAAAGTGTCCAGTGCCAGTGGGGTGATTGATAGGAATCTCACAGCTTTCTCCTCCTATTTTCTACGCCACTGTATAGTTTCTGGTAAGCTGGATCCTATTTCATGAAACTAATTTATGCAACTTTTTTACTTTGCACTCAGTAAAATTCAGAGGAGTTGGTAAAAAAATACTGCTTAGTAACTCCTCAAGTTTTCGCAAAGTGCAAAGTGAAAAGTTGCAAAGTAGTTTCATGACATGGACCCCTCATCTTGCTTTCAAAGCTGCTTTATTCAGAAAAAAGTCACTGGTGTGAAATTTTCAAATTTTGTTTCGAAGCCTCGTTTCCGAGATAAGATATTTATCTTTCTGAAAAACAACTGTGATGTGAAAAATAGTTCTATGATCAAATCATGAATTTTCTTAGATATCAATTTGGTAAGCGCTTGAAATTGGTATTTTTGAGATAATTTTCAAACATTCTAAGTTTGTCTAAATAACACTAAAACTACAAGTTTATTGCTGTAAATTGATGAATTTCTATTTTTTCAAAGCCTTATTTTTTCGCATGAAAAACTCTAATACAGGTACAAGTCAACTTTTTCACAGCTATATACTTGTATGATGGATATCTGAATCGATAAATCTGTCTTTATAACTACCTATCTAAAAATGTATTTATTTATTATACATAATAAAAAATTAGAACGTGCATAAATTAGAAAGCGTCTCACCTGTCCCCATCCTCCGGCCTTGACCGGACCGAACCTTCCCCCAAATCGAAGAATCAATTTTGGCGTTTGCAAAGTAAGGAAAAATGGCGAAATGTTTCGCCGCTGCGTCTTCAATTTTCGTGTCTTCGGTCAAACCACCGCAAATACTTTTTCAAAATTGTAGTGTCGGGACTCTTGGCAGGTCGAACGTGGTCTGGAAGTTTTGAAATTGGCGGGAATCCCGCAACAATACTGCCACAGGATGTGGTTGGAGAGGAAACGCGACTATCCGACTGATCATGAGCCACCGGTCTTCAGTCCGCAGGCCATTTTGTCACACCCCTACTTGCTATAATGTCATCCCCTCCCTTTCCACTCCAACCCCTTTTACACATTACAGGGCTTTTACCGAGGTTAGCGTCCTGATGCTTTTCGCAGGATGCAGCGATACTCCTCCGGAGCCACCACCCTCTGCCATCATCCCTCTCAACAGAAAGGCGATAGCGATACAAGATAAAAAAAAGCGGAGATGGAAATTTTTAATATTGCGCTCGCAGTTAATAAGAATTTCTCTGCCGTCGGAAACTTCCTGCTTGCACTGTACATAGCAAATCGGCGGTGTGGTGTATCCAGTGACCCCTAATTGTAAAGTGTGGGAAGACGCACATGGGCGTAACGACTTGGAGGGGTTGTTTTGGGGGGCGTGTCACAACCCTTAGCTAAACCAATCACAGCCGAGGGTAGGTGAACGTCAGTTACAGTCACATAGCTTCTCGCTTCAACTGAAGCCTGAAATGTGCTTTAGTTAAATATTCCTGCTACATTTCATTTCTCCGCGGACTTAAATTCCCAAGACGCAAATAAAAGTGTGTTTCCGGTAAATAAAACGAAATGCTCCCGGAGCGCGGTTTCAGGATGACGGTGATAATAATGGTGAGACGCTCGGAAATGCATCGTATACCAGGGCCACCTAACTTTAAACCCTTGCAATAAGTTACTAATCCCGACATTGCTGCGGCGAAAGGGTTGTAGGGTCCCGAGTTTACTGAAGGATTTGCTCATTTACCGCCTTGAATTTTCGGTTCGGAATATTTCAGGAAGTTGAACGGGGAAGTAACCGCCCGACGCAATTTGCGGGAGCGGAAAATAACTTACTTTGATTAAAAATTAAATTGATTTCTCAAAGGGTGGCAATCTTGGAGGTCTCTCGCTCTCTCTGTGATGAGGTTTGTTGATACAGAGGGCGTCCCGTGAATTGAAGCGTTTAATTACTGTATATCTTCACCTCTGGCGTTCAGACAAGTTGATGGTGAGTGCGAAATTTCGCGCAATTCCTGTAACTAAGTAATCTGAAATTATCACAATCATTTTAAATTACTGATTTTAATCTGTGCTATTTCTCGTCGTTTTCGTCGTATTTTAGCAAAAAATTCAAATTAGGTCTCTTTTTAATTTTTTCTTCCCGGATGCATCGTGTGGACAGGATTTTCTCTTGGTGAATAACGTGCATATGACAAAAAAATTTCATTATGCAGATACAGAGTGCTAGGTTATCACAGAATTCACAGAGTTCCCCGATCCCTGCTCAAGTATCACATTCAGCCAGGTTTACGAACGTGTCGTGACGTCACAAATATACTAAAAACTGAACAAACAGCACTGTTGGATTGGGAATTCAAAGAACTGTTAGAGTGACATTACAATATTTGAAAAATACAGACATGAAAATCCCACTGACGTTTCCCTATTGTTACCAAGGCTTTGCAAAATTAAAAATTAAAAAAAAATCTCTTTAACCAATGGATATATTTTCCGGAAATTTTCAGAAAATACTCTTTATCACTATTGTTGATGATTGAAAGTATTTTCAGTCAAATCTGTTTCATTGGCAAGTACCCCATTGTGTTTAAACGCTGTTTTGATGTAAAAAACTTTCTTGAACTTGCTTACGGTATCATATGACATTCTAATAGTCTTGTCGTCTTATCGAGTTGATGCTCGATATCTGTGAAAGGTAACAATTACTTATTGTTGGTTGTTAGTAAATGAATGTTAATAATGTTATCAATTATTATTATCGTAAAATTATTATCGTGGATGAATAATGTATCAATTACGTACTTATCATTAATAATATAATTTTAAAGGGTCCCGAAAAGTGCATCATAGTTACAATACAACATCAGCCTTAGTTTTTGACCAAAACCCCATTTTGCGTCTCCTACCTGAAGATAAAGAGAAGTACACAAGATATTTTTGTTCAGGCACAAAAAAAAAACAGATAGCAGGTAAATCAGCCTGAGTAGGTAATGACTTCATTATACATTCGTTTTCAGTGACTAGAGTGAGCGATTATCCACAAGTGACTAAAGTGACTCATTATACACGCCTTTCACAATAATCCTTCAAAATTGACTACTGCTTGATTTATTTGACAGAATATCTTTTTAATTTCAGTTAATGTCCCAAGCTAAGGCCGTTACTTGTATTGTATTGTATTTATTTGATTCATTGTTAACATAATAACTTAGAATATGGTATTTATTCCAACATAAATAATTTAATTCGGTGTTTTGTCTTCATCGGTCCTGCACTTCTTCCTTTCCCTGTCAATCCTCGCTATCCATTTCAACCCCTTCCCGTCTTCTCCCAACAATTGCCTCAGACTTCTGTCCTCCATAAACGACTGCTAACATGATCTTCTCAAGATCTCAAGTGCTCCAACGTCTCCTCCTCTCCTCCACACACCCGACACACTCTATCTTCGGCATTCTTCCAGTACTTTCAGTTCTTCCAGGCTGTTACTATTGAGATATAACGTCGGATATAACTTGTGAGAAAAACGCCAATAGGCAAGTGAGATGTTTGGTACACGAACGCTTGCGCGGCTAATTTCTTTCACTTTATAGTTAATCTACTGTTATCCTGTTTCAATTTTTTAATATTAACCTGAACGATCAAATTCTGTCAAAAATTAAGGCTGCCAGTTCTACTGGAAGTATTGGAACTATACGATGCACAGAACTATACGGTGCAATCATGTATTTTAATATTGTTACGGCACCCTTAATGCCCGCTCTATGAAAATTCGCAGCAATCGCAACGCAACCGCAACGCAGAGCGCAACGTTTCTGATTGGCTCGCAAGGTATTCGCAAAACCATCGCAACGACGCGAAAGGCTTGCGAGCCAATGAGAAAAGTTGCGCTTTGCGTTGCGGTTGCGTTGCGTAATTTCATAGAGCGGCCTTAATAGTAAATATTGCTGCTAGCAGGTCAGGACCTGACAAAAAAAATAAAAAAAGGAGAAACTTATAAATGGACCTTTTCAGAAAAGAGAGACAGATGCATGCGCGTTCGTACCGCGCACTTGGAGGTGTCTAGCTATAACGGCGCCTAATATCTCCAAAGGAAACTCCGTTCGTTATAAAGTGCGCGGCACCACACTGTGGTCCTGTGGGGGCTGTGACGTAAATCGTGCGAACTGCCTTTATTGAAAAGGTCCATTAGGAATTATAGAAAAAATAGCAAACAAAAATTAAACCCAGCTGGATTTTTATATAAGCTTAGTTAAGCATGTAGTCAACATACTAAAAGTCTTCAAGGATCCAGAGTGTGAGCTTCGGCCGTTGTGACCTCGAAAAGAACTTGATGATCAGTTTTTCGCGTTTATCTCGTAAACGATGGCATTTGGCCATTTGGGGAAAAATCACCAGGAAGAAATTGCTGGAAATTTTATTGTCCACAAGAAAGTTACTTATATATTTCATCGCCATCAGTCCACTCGTTCTTAATCAAAATACAAGAGAAGTAAAATAGTCCAGATGCTAGATGCCAAAGACTGTATAGACCCTGAGTTTTATGGTGGCGGGATGCCGCTTAGTTAAGGTGTTGCTTGATCCATTAGTGGACGTGGTAGGAAAAAACAAGTTGCAAATGATGATAGAGCCAAACCACTTCGCAGGTTCGTAACTAGGACTTAAATAAACGATTTGACCCGCAGTGCTTTTTTCTTCGTCCCTTAGGATTTGAATGGCGCCCCTTTTTCAAAATGGCGGATTTTATCTAGGGGCAGAAGGTATCGACTAGCCTGGTGATGTCCAGCTTTGCTAAAATATATGGAGCTATGTCTCGATCGGTTTCTGGGACATCAAACACTATTTAAAAAAATTATGGAACATTTACATCTGTCACAGGCAAATTTGGTGGAGGCGCCAAAATGAATTTAGTACGGTCATAAGAAAATCGCTGTAATATTTTTATTTTTCAACCGATTTTAACCCAAGACATTTAATTTTGTAGAAAAGTAAATTCTTCTTGCTATCTTATACCTTTCATGAAAAAAGACATTGAGGAATGTAAAAAAAATAATTGAAAAATGATTTGGAAAAAAAAAGATTTTTTTTTATTTTTTTATTTCCATAAAAATTGCCTCATTTGTAGATTTCGATGTGTTCTTTCTAAATTTGCATTTTTCCGATTTATATCTTCTCAGTGCGCACCGCCATATTGAAAAAATGATATCTGAAAAGAAGTTTTTGACAATATCTGAATTTTAGTCCATGTAAGATTGAATTGTTCACATACGTATGAAAGTACATTCAATTCTCCACGATTTGACACCTAAACCATCTCTGTGCGACTCGGAGTTCTTGAGCTAGAGCTTCCGGAAGTATCAATTTCCGGTGTTAAATAGTGACCGCGCCTACCGGATTTCACCACTGGATCACCACCATGTCTTAATTTAGTTACCCATCAATAACGAGTCGTCATTTATCACAAATCATGAACATTGGTGGCCCTGGCACAGCCCCAAGAAGTGATTTTTATTTTTCTGGAACCGAAAATTGATACTTCCAGAAGGTCTAGCTCAAGAACCGCGGGTCGCACAGAGCTGGTTTAGGTGTCAAACTGAGGAGGATTGAATGTGCTTTCATATGTATATAAACATTTTAATGTCACAAAGGCCAAAATTCAGATATTGTCAAAAACTTCTTTTCAGACATAATTTATTCAATATGACGGCGCGTGCTGCAGAGATAGCAATCGGAAAAGTGCAAATTTAAAAAGGGCACATCAAAATCTACAAATGAGGCAATTTTCATGAAAATAAAAAAATCAAGAAATCTTTTTTCTTTCAAATTATTTTTTAATTTTTTCTTCAACATTCCTCAATGTGTTCTTAAATGGAAGGTACAAGGTAACAAGAAGAATTCATTTTTCTACAAAATGAGATGTCTTGTATTAAAATCGGTTGAAAAATAAAAATGTAACAGCAATTTTCTTATGACAGTACTAAATTCCTTTTGGCGCCTCCACCAAATTTGCCTGCAGTAGATGACAATGTTCCACCATTTTTTTAAATAGTGTTTGATGTCCCAGAAACCGATTGAGACATAGTCCCATATATTTCTACTAAGCTGGACATCACTAGGCTATTCGATACCTTCTGTCCCTAGATAATATCCGCCATTTTGAAAAAGGGGCGCTATTCAAATCCTAAGGGACGAAAAGAAAAGCACTGCGGGTCAAATCGTTTACCTACTGAGGTCTCAGTTGTAACTCTGCAAAGTGGTTTGCCTTTATCATCATTTGCAACTTATATTCCCTATTTCGGTTGTACCACGTCCACTACATTGTCTTTCGATTGAAACTTGAAACCATCAATACCAACTCTGCCGACGGCATATACAGGGTGGAAGAAACATAAAAATTTGAAGATTTGTACCCCAAGAACCAAGATGGGCGAAGAAATGTAAATCGCCACTAATGATCCTAGTTTCATGGTCATAAAGTCGCCGTGAACTTTGATCAAACATCTTGAGCCGTTCCTAAAATATCTTCAAAAGACTGAAGTTGTTACAAAAAAAAATCTTCCGTAAATCGGGAAAAAGTTGATTGTGTGTTTCTTTAATAGTTTGCCTAGAGAGTGTTTTACAATCTTATTTTGTTTTTCATGTTGTACAAAAGCACCAAGTTTCGGTTTTTTTTTTGTGACAACTTCATCAGTATTTTGAAGATATTTCAGGAACAGGTATTCAACCGAAGTTTGCGATGACTTCATGACCATGAAAGTGGGATTATTTATGGCGATTTACATGTCTTCGCCTATTTTGGTTCTTGAGGTATAAATGTTCAACTTAATATTTTTCTTCCACTCTGTATAAGTGTATATGCCGTCGGCATAGTTGGTATTGATGGCTTCAAGTTTCAATCCAAAGAGAATGGATCAAACAACATCTCTACCAAGTGGCATCCCATGCACCATCATAAAAGTCAAGGTTATTATAATCTTCAGCATCTGAACTATTTTACTTTTCTTGTGTTCTTCTGACGAAGAAGGAGTGGGCTGGCGAGAAATATGTCAAGACCTCTCTTGTAGACAAAAAATTTTCCAACAATTTATTCTCTCAAAGTATTTTTAAAGTGCCATCATTCACGAGACAAACGCGAAAAATTGAACCTCAAGTTTTTTCCGAGGTCACAACGGCCGAAGCTCACACTGGATTCTTCAGGACTTTTATTAGTATGTTGAGAAACTACTTACATGTTTAACTGAGCTTATATAGGGTGTAACGTAACATAAGTACTGCGAAAGATTTCAGGGGGTGATTCCCGAGATCATAATAAGAAAAAAAATCATATGAACATGGATCCGAAAATGCTTACTCGCTGAGTTATAGCCCCTCAAAGTTGGGACCCTGGAGAAGCCTCTTATTTATTACCTATCTCCAAAACTGTTCAACGTAAAATGACAAAATTTACCACACCCACTAATGTTTTCATGCTGAAAAAAAAAATAGACTGTAAATCATTTTGAAATTTTCACCAGGGGTGGGTTAAATCTGGGAGGTGTGAGGTAAGAATAGGCTAGTGGACAAGTTTTTTTTATTTATTTTCATGAAAGATCCTCCCAAAATTGTTGCATTGGCAAGATGATCTTGTTAAAAAAAGTTTTTGTACATATTAAAAAAACATGAAGAAGATTGGTCTGTTTGAATTGCGCGGCAAGAGCGTGACGTCACATTTTGAAGAGCCAATAGAAACTCTAGTTGGCCATTCAATGACTGAAGAACACCTTCTCGTTTTGAACTGATTTATACCAAAAAAATAAAATGAAATGCTGGAGTGCTATGGTTTCATCTCACATTTTGGGTAATTCTTCCTTAAAATTCACGAATTTTTGCTCGTGCAGGCTTTGAATTAATGACACAACAGATTCTATCGAAATGAAATCATATTTCGGAAAACTTTTCCAACTACAAATTCGCCATTCAGATATTTATCAGATTTATGATACTTTCATACTGAAATGCGATTGATGTCCAATAGCCTATTACCCTAACTTTTCACTATTCATTTTTTTTATTTCGATGTGAAATTGTGGAATGGTAAAGCTTTCTGCGGAAAAAAATATTCGTGTTCAACGTCGATAAAATGCACCGTTTTCGAGTTATTTGAGTTTGAAAGTTTTGAGACCGCCCCAAAATTGCGGAATCAGAACCAAGGAAATCATCTCCAAAACTGTTCAAGGCAAAATGAATGAATTCACCCCGGGGGGGGGGGTTGGTAAAAATAACCCCCAACATGTGTGACATGTGACTTTTTCCAATTTCGATTAAAAATCCTGGAATTTTGATGTGTTCTTCCAAAAGAAGTATTTTTGTTCAGTCTCAGTCTTGACAGAGCGCACCATCATCTAGTGAGAAAGATCGGCTCAAATTATCATTGTTATCAAGAAGTTTATTGTTTATCTTGAACCGGGAATCAGTTTGTTCTCAATGACATGGGGGCTAAAAATGGCGTCCTGCAATACTTACATTTCAGAACAATAAGCATCGAAATTCGAAATGTTGAAATTATTTTTTTCTTGAAAACGCATCTCATCAAAGTTGAACAAGAGCTTTTTTTTCGTAAAAAGCTTCAACATTTCACAATATCACATCGGAATTAAAAAAAAAGTTTGGGTAATTTTTATCCCCCCTCCCCCAGATCCAAACCCACCCCTGGTGAAAATTTCAAAATGATTATATTTTTTTTTGTTTTATCGTTTTAGACTTTATTTTTATGTAGTAAAGGTAAATATAGTACAATAAATAAATGTTAAAACATGTAAAAAATTTCTTCAATGCCATCTGTCTTCTCCACTGTGCCCAGAACACTAGCAGCGTTGCCTCGCTGAATGGCAATGCTGATGTGCTGTTGCAGGTACTTTTTGGCTTGAGGCACTCCGGATTTGTCCTTTATTAATTTCCCCAGTTCGTTCAAAAGTGATTTGGCATCTGATCCCCATGTTCCGAAAGTTTCAAAAGCAATAGGTAAAAATTCATTATATTTATTATGATATCTAATTAAGAATAAAAACATCAGTGGATGTGGTAAATTTTGTTATCTTACATTGGACAGTTTCAGAAATAAAAACCTTCTTCAGGGTCTCAACTTTAAGGGGTAAGGGCTATAACTCAGCGGGTAAGCATTTTCGGACACATGCTCATAATTATGAACAGTTTTTCTTACAATGATCTCAGGAATCACTCCCTGAAATCTTTCGCAGTACTTATGTTTGGACTTTAGGGTTTTTTCAAGGATATTCCAAGAAGGGTCAAAATATCATTGCCTTATTCTTAATATTCGCTATAGTTACCAAATTGTGCAATTTTTTTGTTACAACATCGATCTTGTCTTTTACCGTTTCTAAAATACAAAATAATGGTAAGCATAGAAAATTCACAGGTCAATTGATTAGAAAAGGGGCCAGTCGGTACATTAGTTTTTTTTTTCGCAACAAGAATGCGCTGGTCAGCAATAATATTTTGATATTGGTCCAGCAGAATAATTTCCAGAGGTTCGCTAATAATAACGGACGATTATCTGTTCATATCCACTCTAGATTTATCGTTAATTCCATAGCTTCATGATCACGAAAGATTGAACCATTGACTAAACATCAGGTACTTCTTACAGAATCAATAATTTCCGCCGCAAATCAGAATTAATCGCGATTCAATTACTTGCTCACTTACCAACTTATTCTTTCCAACATTTATCTGCTACATAGGTACATACCGGTAGAGTTTCAATCACTATCCACAAACACCAGGAACTTGGTTTTGTTTGAAACTAATTATCAATCAGCTCAGGATTACGTTCGATTCCGGCATGTTATCCGCAATCCACCTATGTACGGTTCGGCAATGAGTAACATGAATTGTGACATGATGGCGATGGTGTGAGGTGTTGACATGCAGCAGTCCGTGGGTCAGCCCGGAAGACACGTTCCGGGGATTACGGAGGACAACATCGCCCTGTGCCCACTCTGGCGACCCCGTGTCAACAATCGCCTCGGTGTCACGCGTTCGGTGTTCGTGTTTATACGCTGACAATCAATTCTTCCATCCACACCATACACATAGATAGATACACGCCAGACATATTCTTTTTATTAAAATTCACATTGTATCCCTACGATATAGTCCGCTTTCTCTCATCCCATCAACCCTTTCAGATCTATTATATCGTTCTGACCTCGGTTTCTGACGATATTTCGATTTCGCAAATTGTCTGTAAGTATTTCTTTTATAGGTACCTACGATTGATGACATAGTTATTTTTTTTTAAAGTGTAGAAATAGGTACCTATTACTTTTTCGCAAGAGTAAAGAACAAAAAAATCTGAAAATCGAGAGAAAAGCTGCTACATGAGTTATTTTCTTCTAAACTGTAGGTACTTACCTAGTTAAGTAAGTGTCTACTTTTAACTTTTTTTTATATTAGGTAAGCACAATTATCTCCATGTGATCTTAATTCTCTCTATTAACTATGTTAACGATAGCAGATTAATTAAAATGATATTTACAAAGCATCCCACTCGGGAGACGTGAGCGTTTATCACCCGACTACCCTCTACCCTTGTACACCAGCACACACAGTCCGTATGACAAGAGCACTCACATTTAAATAATGACGTTCAAGGGTGTCACATTCAGAGCTAATGGAAGATGCGACTGTCACGAGGTCTGAGTGGAGTACTTCCTCACCGCCATTGTCTGCGGTTGAGGATTACTTAGCGCTACGCCGTGTCTCACTCCCATCAGGCGATACCTGGTGACAAATGAACACCTAGCTTCTCAATGGAAACGTGCGACAGTTTCCGGTAATGACGACGATGAGTGGCAAGTTCGAGGGAATTTGCAAGAACTCGAGTCTTTTGTTGAAAAGCTTTGCGTAATGCTCAATTTCACTTAACTACGTCGGATCGCATTGTGCTTTTTCTCTAATGCAGTTTTAAATTAGAACCGAGTAGCAGCAGCGCCAGAAGATTCTGGTCTCTCTTGCAACCTTATTCCAATGACTGCATACACTTTTAAGAGCCAATTAGTTGATGATGAAAACAGATATTTGTATACCTAAGCATTAAACATAATTTTTTAGGACTCGCGCGGTAATACATCCTCGGCCAACGCCTCAGTAAATGAGTTGTGTTTCCTCATGATTAAGGACGGAGTTATATTGATAAAATAAGCGTTGCGGAATCAATCCATGTGGATTTATTCCTTGACAGAATCTTACCGTTTAGGTCTCTTTCGAAAGCTACAAGGATGTACTTTGGTTTGAGCCCATTGACATTTCCAAAATCGAAAAATAATTTTTTTGATTTTTAGATTTTGGAAACGCCAATGGGCTCAAACCGAAATACATCCTTGTAGCTTTCGAAAGACACCAAAATGGCAAGAATCCGTCAAGAAATAAACCCACAGATATTGATTTCGCAACGCTTATTTTACCAATTCAACTCCGTCCCTAACTGTATTTTAGTGGCGAGATGAACGTGGCAACGATGGCGGTGGAGAAAGCTATCGATCTGGTACAAACGCTAATCGATAGCTCATCGCTTTCGCATGTCAAGCTGATGAAAATCTTGCCTAAATAACAATAAAAATCTACAATAATAACAACTTAAGAGAAGCAACGCGTCAACGACGAGCTTGTGAATTCATGACTTGAAATTTTCGACAAGCGAACAGGTAGTCTTGCGGCAAAACGTACATACCATATGGGAGATCATGAGAAATCTTTGAAGTTTCTTTAAAAAGAAAAAAAACGCCCATCGATATATCGAACCGTTGAATAGTTATGTTATGATTATGAATATGAATTTTCAAAAATCACTTGTCACAATGGGGTACTTGCCCAATTTTTTTTATTGACTTAATCGATAGCATGGTTGAAAAAATGTACCTGCATTTTTTCTTTCCCCTAAATTCTCAAAATTGCGGCCGTCGTGTTTTAAAAATATATTTTTGACGTCACAATTATACTGAAGCCTCTGTCACACGGTCATTGAAATCATACTTGTCACTGAAAATCTGGGAGGAGATCAATGATGAAAACGAGGATGAAAACGAGTATACTTGCGAGTATGCCAGAAATCTGGGATAAAAGTTATCACACGGTCATCAATCCTATGCAGGGTGGAAGGTGTAATCTGACTGGATCAAGATGAAGTCAAAGATTTGAAATAGAATGCGTTTCATCATAGATTTCTGGCATACTTGCGAGTATACCTGCGAGTATACTTGTTTTCATAATTGATCTCGTCCTAGATTTTCTATGACAAGTATGATTCCAATGATCGTGTGACAGAGGCTTAAAAAACAAACACCACTGTTGGATTGAAAACTTGTGTTTTGGGTGGCAATATCCTTCAGGTACCTATTAAAACAAAAAATATACAGGGTGATTCAAAAGTGTCGGACCATCTTGACGGTGCATAATATGCGGCCACGGGAGCCCCGGGTTCGATTCCCGGACGAAGCCTGGATGTTTGTCCTGTCTAATTTGCAATTTTTCACTATAATGTACGCAGTGAATGAAAGGCAAAAACTCCTATGGTCAATGTGGGCCGAGAAGGAGAAAAAGTAATATGATACACAAACAACAAACAACATATACAGTGTGATCCAAACCATTCCGAATTGGGGTACGCTGTGCCCTGGCAAAAATCAGCTCAACATCCCGGAATTTGACCAGGTCACAGCCTACTCCAATTCGGAATGGTTTGGATCACACGGTATAAACAATATATTGTTTTTTCTCCTTCTCGGCCCACATTGGCCATAGGCGTTTTTGCCTTTTATTTACTGCATACATTATAGTGAAAAATTGCACATTAGACAGGACAAACATCCAGGCTTCGTCCGGGAATCGAACCCGGGGCTCCCGTGGCCGCAGTCAGTCACACAACCATCTGCGTCACGGGTCACGGGGCCGTCTCAGGTACCTATTACCTAATGACCATGCATTTAAAAAAAAATCACGGTCGAATCGCACTGTCGATGTCCGTCGGGAACGAACGCCCAGAATTTTAATTTGCGAAAGCGTGTCGCGCCTAGCCGTAGTTTTGCGGTCGTTTTCAAAAATCCGTAACTATAGACCTGGGAGTCACGTCGTATCAAAGTGGAGTTTATGTCGAAAGAAAGTTCGAATTCTTCTTCAAATACCTATATGTGTTTATTTCCATAAGAGAATGTATTTGTCCGAATGTCGTAACTTTTCAAATCCAGCTGTGAACTTCAGGACCTAATCGGCGACGCCGCCCCGCCGCCCCACACTGAAATGTTATTATTGTACTTTTTTTATTATTATCTCGTCAAGATGTTTCTTCGTTCGGGTCCCAAGACCCGGCTTGGACTTAATGCTGTGAGAGATAAATTGATGGACGAACAAAGCGGGGAAAAAAGCGTCTTCGAGTTTGGAGCTATGCACTAAAAAGAATAAGTAGCCGTTCGCACAATTTTTGGCTGGGAATGTGGGTTTCCACGAGTTTTGGAAAAAAAATTTATTCAAATGGAGCCATCGTGGAACTCGCATGTTTTTTTATTTGTTTGCATTCCCGAAAAAAAAGTTGTAAAATTTTGCGTAACGTAGTGAGTGATATCGGGACTCAAGTGCGCAACAACTGGCACCACGTGAAGAGAAATACATGATATACGGAGTTACATTTAGAGGAGAATTTGAACTTTATTTTAACAAAAAATCCACATCGGCACGACCCACGCCCACGGGTCAATAGTTGCGATTTTTTTTTATGATGTGAGAAATCCGTCACTGACACCTAGTGACAAGCTTTAGTCCCACACAGCAGTCGAAAAATGTCTGCCTCTAATTTTCTGGTTTGGTCGCTAAAGCCATCTCTTTTTTGAGGGGAAAAATTTGAAGCGTTACACTGTTTTAGCAAACAACTTGAATTGCTAAACTTACTTAAAGAAGACCACAACACAAAATACAATGTTGGTCTCAGATCAAAGAGTTAAAAAAACTGGAACGATTGCATTGGGTCTTGTAAATTTACTTATCTCGTGGCGGGCGCTGCGGTCATAATTAAGAACGACAATGACGTCATATCAAATTTTTACGGGCTACCTATGGCTACTCACGGTCATACCTGTACCTGATTCCGTTGCCGATGAGACGACGACGGTTTCAAGCCTGTTATAATAGGGTGATTGCATGTAGAGGGAGTTTATGGCAAAATGTCAATAGTGTCATTGTCATTTTTCAAGTTTCATCCATGTTGGAGTCAACGTCAACCGGACTAACCTCACTTAATACTGTAATGTTTACGTGTTTTGTTCACATACTGTTTTGTTCGGCGTTTACGAGATCAAGATTGTGATTTTGAGAATCATTCCATCATTCTAACAATGCTTTACACCTGTTGTGTGCCCCAATGCAATTCCACAACAAACGTCAAAACATAACTATCGACCCTTGCGCTGCCTGTCGGTGATCAGGTGAACGAATTTTATGCAATCACCCTATTATTCCTGATTGTTTGAAGATAATGACGTTTGTCAAAACGACAACAGCAATAACAAGACCATGGGAACGTGATAGGTGAAAATCGGAGGTGAAAATCTAGGTGAAAACATCTTCCCAGGTGACGTCACAATAATATTTTCAAAACGTTTTGTCGGCTGATCGGACTCGTATAGAAAACTTAGATTAGTTCCGTATACTCTTAAACTACCTTCCCCATAAGTCGGTCAGATAAATTATAGACTCGATTTTTGTGTTGTGGTCTCCTTTAAGCATAGTAAGTTTCCAGTAACAATAACAATGAATTATTTGGTTCAAATACAGCGATAACGGCTGACAAGTTCTAGATTCCAACAATCTGAATAACATAAATTTTCAAGTTCTTTAACGTATTCAAAAAAATTATTAGTACCCAAGTATTAGCACGTTATTAGATAAAAATATTCAAAACAGCCCATTACTGTTAATTGCATACCTACTTACATTTTGCATTTGAATAAATAACGTAGACATGATTCCACTGTTCTCACCATATATAAAAGACTTTCAAAACTCCCTGGAAATGCAGTGTAGCTTACGGTTGTCGCATTTCAAGATGGCTGCAAAATATTTCATCCTAGCTCCCGTACTTTTTGCCATTGTAAATGCTGTTGAGTTTCAATTAGTCAACAAAGGCGGTGACATACTTGTTGGATGTCAAGGCAACCCTAACCATCCGCACCTACGCAATGGAGGATTTGCCCTCAAAGCAGGCCAACAAGTAAGCTTTTAATAAGAGTAGTTTTTAGGTAGGTAGGAATATACACCTACTAGCGGTTCGCGAAATAATATTGAGTTTTGTGAAGGAAGAAAGACCACTTGACAATATTGACATACTGACGGTAACCTCGGTTTCCACCAAACTTTTATCAACGCGATAACTTTATCAAAAACTAAACAAATTAACAAAAAACTCATGGTCCTAAAATACTTCCTCGAAAAGATACAGGGTGTTGAAGTCAACTTTTTTAAATCGTTTTTTTACCGCATTTTTTGTTTAGTTTAGTCAACTGAGTTTCCATCGAACAATAATACCACAATTCATCAAAAATTTCTGGGAGCGTAGATAATAGGAGACTGTCCCCTATTTTCGCCCCTGTTTTCATCTCCCCTGATTATTTTCCAAAATTGTTGATATTTTCGGATTTTACGTTCAATTCAAAAGAAAAATTTACTCTTGCAAAATTTTGATTAGAGGCTTCATTTTCAAGACATTTGATTTTGAAAAATTGGCAAACAACACGAAATCGCCACTTTCCAGGGCCCAAATTGTTTTTTTTTTTCTGAAAAACTTCATGTTTCTCAGCGAAAATGGTGGTTTATCGACTTAAAACACCCAGAAAACTCATTCCAGTTGACGAATCATGGGTTTTATTCAATTTTAATTTTTAGGCCCAGGTAAGTGGCGATTTCGAGATGTTTCCCAATGTTTCAATCACAAATATCTCAAAAACGAGGTCTTTGATCAAAATTTTACTGAAGTAATTTTTTCTTCTAAATTGAACGTAGAATCCGAAAATATTGGCAATTTTGGAAAATAATTTGGGGAGATAAAAAAAGGGGCAAAAATAGGGGACAGTCTCCTATTATCTACGCCTCCAGAAATAAAATACCACATTTTAATGAATTGTGGTATTACTGTTCGATGGAGATTCATTTGACTTGACTTTTGTTCAAATTTGATTGAAATCGGTCCAACGGTTCAAAAGTTACGGTGAAAAAACCATTTGAAAAAGTCAACTCCAACACCCTGTATATTTTTAAGAAAGCATTTTAGGACCATGAGTTCTTTGTTCTTTCGGCTTTATTTTTGATGGGGAATCATCCCTTGAAGTTTGTAATAACCAGACCCGAACATCCTGTATAGGTACAGGTCTTCACGCGAGATCGGACCCCTAAATTTATCGGTTCGAGACCCGCTTTGGCGTTACAACCCGAGACGGTCGCTCACCTGGTTTTCGATCAGGACGATCCGCGTTTGGTGCAGAACTCAACTCAAACGTCCTTTAGAACGTACGTAACGTAACGTAACATTAGAATCTTCAGTGAAATGGATATAAGATTACCATCCGAATTAGTGTCAGCTAGAAAAAAAGGAAAGTTCCACTTTCCCGACTGGAGTTGTGGTTGAAGAGAAAAAAATAACAATCACAAGAACTACATACTATACATACATCTCGTGCGCATGAGAGCCAATGAGCGAAGCTACGCTTAAGACTAAAACTAAAATTACGGCTAAATAAAGTTGACTAAAGGCACCTTAACGCGTTTTCCGTACAGTCCGTGACGTACCGTCTAAATTATACAGGCTAACGCCTGCATCATCCAATCCACCTTTCCCATGCGAGAAATTTACTTGCGCGCATACCTGTGAGCGCAGGCTCCCGCTAATTCATTCGGCTACTACAGACCGCCAGTTGTACCCACACAGGTATGCGTGATGTTCTCATGGGAAACGTGGATTGAAGGCCAACTTCGGACAGTCGTCAATTCAATAAAGCATGATATTGCTATAGAAGTCCCACTCAAGCCAGCTGATATAATTTGGACTGTAGTTACCGAGGTAGGTACCTACCATTTTTTGCTTAAGTAATTTTGTTGTATGGCACTTGAAAAACTTCACATACAATGTAGCATTATTATTAGTGTTATCATCATTTAGTGGCATGGATTGTCTATATATCTTCTTTAGTTATTAGAAAAGTGTAGTGCCGAGTTTGTTTCTGTAGACACAAAGTGCACAGCATTTCCTCATTTGTCGTGAACCGCTAGTATTAACAATAGTAGCCTTGGATGCACGGTTCTGGACCGGGGCTTTGGAACGTGGGTCTGGTCAAACGGGTGGAATGTTTGGCTGATATGATGCTATAGAGACTGGCTGAGATCAATTTCCAAAGCTGCGGTTCGCAACTGTCCGTGGGAATGCTCTTTGACAATATTTACCTACCAACAACAATGTTTTGTCGCGAAGGTCTCAATCCAAGCTCCAGCTGACTGGGCAGGCCGCTTTTGGGCTAGAACTGGCTGCGACGCCAACGCCCACTGTCTCACAGGAGACTGCGGTAACAAACTCGAATGTGCCGGTGCTGGTGGCAACCCTCCAGCTTCTTTAGCTGAAATCACCTTGAAAGGAAACGGCGGCTTGGACTACTACGACATCTCTCTGGTTGATGGGTACAATGTGGCCATATCTGTAAGTATCAATATCACGGTCAAGAAATTGGATACAGCAAGACTAATAATTCTTTACAGATGGAACCCGTTGGAGCGACAGGTGATGGCAGCCAGTACAGTTGTAAAAAAGCAGCTTGTGGAGCTCCAATCAACAAAGAATGTCCTGGCGAGCTTCAAGTGAAAAACGGCCAGGGAGCCGTCGTTGCTTGCAATTCCGCTTGTAACGCTTTCCACACCGACGAGTACTGCTGCGCTGGAGCTCACGATAAACCAGAAACTTGCAAATCTTCAGACTGGCCCAAGGACTATCCCAAGTTCTTCAAGGACCGCTGCCCTGATGCTTACAGCTACGCTTACGACGATCACAAAAGCACTTTCACTTGCAAATCTGAAAAATATACCGTCACATTCGGTTAAATTCGTGCATACGTTTGTAGGGGTTGTTCTTCGAAAATAATAAAGAGTATACTTTAAAATTAATATTGATAGTTGGTATATGGTATATAGTGTGAGCCGAGTATAAGGGGGCCACTCGAAAGTTAGCGTGCGCTCTTTGTTGTTGATTTAAGAGAGCAGTTCCAGATGAAACCGTGGCGTAAGCACAATACGCAACCCAAAATGGGCTTAATCCGGGCGACACGCACCCCGTAAAAGAGAGCACGCGACCTCTCGAGTGGACGAGATTTGTTATCTATTAAATTGTATTAGGCGTTGGCTTTAAAACGGAACAGCTCGAAGATTGGGAAGTTTATTGTCAGTCGAGTTTGGGACGTGCTCGGCGCTCCACGAGGGTGGCTTTTCAGTGTTTGTTCTAAATGTTTTTACAATTTTAATAGACTGCAACCCTTCGACGCACTCCATTACTGCAAGGGCGTCGTTTTATAAATCCAAATCAGACGAGCAACGATTGAAAAATACCATCAGCAACTTAGGGTAGGTCCAGGATTTAAGGGTGTCGAGCTATAAAAGTACGTACTTAGTGAGTAAAAAGCAACTTTCCGTTGCGTTACCATCAAGAAATCAAGTATAAAAATTGTAGGTAAGATCTCATACATCTGGAAACGTATGTGGAAAACTGAAAGAAGTTTGTTTGTGGTGGCGTATCGTAGGTGGAGGTGGTGGTGGCGTATCGTAGGTGGAGGTGGTGGTGGGTGAGATATTATCCAAGGTGACGGAGCATAAAGCCATCTTATGTGAATGATCTCCATCACACTAATCCGGAACAAACGTAGGTGACTCAATGGGAACGGGCAGATGCCGGAGCAACTGGAAAGCGACCGACTAGGACCTGAGGGGGCGCAGCAGCTCTCATATATAACTTCCTGATCACTGCCTGTAATGACGTAATTTGTAATAGATTAATACTTGGTCGGATGCTGTTGTGCACCTATACACGTCAGTGTGCTGAAAGCACGCTATTTGGGTACAGCTGGAGGATTCACATGATCTCAACATGACAAGAAGGGAGGAAGGTGAGATAAATATGAAACATCTTGCGCGAATTTCCAGACTTGCAAAGACTAAATTACAACAACCATACACCGGGCCAGACAACCGTATCGATTTTGATCCCTCTTCCTTATGCGCCAGTAGAGCCAGGTATTTGAAAGTAATATACTTATTACCATCACGTGTGGATTGTGGATACATACGAGTAGGTACACACTTGGACTTGGCTAAACAATAATTAAGTAGTAAAGGGTGTTGTTGGACAGATATGTGTAGATACCTACCATTACTTTATGGGATGTGAGGGAGAAGAAGAAGCATTTTTGCAATACAAGTTACCACAGAACATATTACGTTTGTTCCAACACAGGGTATAGGGATCTTCAACGACCACCAACATCGCATGGAATCGACACCATCGTTCAAATTTTACGTGCTAATGCGACACACGCACCTCAAGCATTCCAACTAAATCGAAGAGCTCACAGTTTTCTGGTTCGGGCTGGGAATTGAATCACCAACAGCTCAACCAGAGAGATAAAAGCTTGGAAACCGTGAGTCCGATTTCGAAAATTTCCTCTTTCCAAAAATCAATTTGATCTTTTCTCCAACTTTCATTCCCAGCACGTCTGCACCTAAAATGAATATTTCGTGGGGCTCACCGCCAGTCAAATTTGGAATTGCAGTTTTTTTCAAATTCACGGAATATGCAAATTTCATTTAGAAAAAATTACCGTCAGAAAACCGGAACCGTGCAAAAATGGGTCTACACGACGCCCAATCAATATACTTACTTTCGATACAGTTTGACTTTTTCTAAAAAAGACGATCGCCGAGCAGTAATGAATTTTTAAGTGGAGTCTTGCACCAAAGGCGAGTCGTTCTGGTCAAAATTCGGGCGAGAGGCTCTCTCGGGTGGCAATGGCTAGGAGAAATTTTGAAAATTCATACCGCTCGACTGGAAAATGATGGAAAATTTAGTAATATAACTTTTTTTGTTATGTTGCTCCCTGTCAAATTTGATCCCAATCCATCGGATAGATTTGAATAAATAAATGGTGAAGCTTTGAACTTGGACATTTTTTATTATTTGACAGATGACAGATAGGGCAATGTTTTGAAGTGATCTGAATACAGTGTTTCTTATGGACTTCCAAGCGGCATATTGCAAGTCGGGTTCCATGAGATATAGCTCTTTACATTTTCTTATAGTGACACTTCCGTTTGACAGATGACAGCCAAAAACTAATGGGCTCATTCGACGATGAAACCATGTCCGTGTACCAAATTTCGAATCGATCGGATGGACGTTGCGGCTATTATCGTGGAAGGTTACAGACATACAGCCATACGGACACACAGACAGAGATCATTCTGGAAATGGTCTTAATCGTCATAGGGGACTTCAAAACAGATATATCCGTCGAAATCTCGGAAAAAAATTTCAGCGCGTTCACCATACTTCCTCTCCTCCTTGGGTGGTGGGTCGGGGAAGTAAAATATATACAAGGTGATTCAAAAGTGTCGGACCACCTTGAAGGTGCGTAATATGGAGATGTAACAGAGTGCGGAACAGTTGTTAGAAAAATTCTGTCTTTTAATTTTGAAGTTATGGAGGGACAAAAGTTTTCGTTGTTTCGAACGATTTTAGTAAACTACTGTTTGTGGAAAAAATTAAGTACAAAAAATCAATCTCTGAATCTGTACTGAATTTCTGTTCTCTTTATAGTACAGGGCAGATAGGTTTTGACCTAGAAATTGATAATTACTGGACGATTTTTGGCATAAATATTCATAGATATGCTCTTAACAACATACTAAAAGTCACAAGCCGTCACAGGTGGGATTCACCTGGGAGACTGGAAAAACTCCAGTATACCTGGAATTTCGCTGGAACTCACATAAATAGAGAACGGAAAGTCATGAAGACTTGATTTTTTCCGTGAATTGTTCCTGATGAAGTCATCTATCATAAAGAATGCGGTGCGATTCTATATATTATGTGCGGCACTTAGCGGCTCTGATACCGATTTATAATTGTTTGAGAGTCGCGATTTACATGAAATGTATTGTTGTTTACATTAAATGAATTGAAAAAAAAATTTATTTGCTGTGGAAAACTGCGATAATTTTTTCAAACGCTGCCTGGAACTAAGCAAAACGTCCGGGGAGTGTCTGTAATTTTCCGCGATAACTGCCGGATCATTGATCTGATCGACTTGAAATTTGATATGCATACATGATTCTCCCGTAGAATGAGCCCATCAGTTTTTAGCTGTCATCTGTCAAACAGAAGTGTCACTATCAACAAATGACCAAAGCTATATCTCACGGAGCTTGACTTGCAGTATGTCATTTGGAAGCTCTTAAAAAACTATACTCAGAACATTTGGAAGCATTTCTCTATCTGTCATGTGTCAAATATTGAAAAATGTCAAAGTTCATAATTTTACCATTCAATTATTCAAAATCTGATGGATTGGAACCAAATTTGGCAGGAAGAAACACAACAAAAGATTCAAATAAAGTCTGCAGTTGCAGCTTTCCACCATGTCCCAGTCAGACGTTATGAATTTTCAAAATTTGTCCTAGCCACTGCCACCCGGGAGAGCCTTTCACCCGGATTTTGACCAAACGACTCGCTTTTGATGCAGGACTCCACTAAAAAAAAAAAATGATTCCTGCTCGGGGATCAACTTTTTCCAAATAATTTCAACTGATATCGAAAGTGGATTGGACTGGACGTCGTGTAGATCCATTTTCAAAATCGACCCAGCTTCGGTTTTCCAACGGTAATTTCTTCAAAATGAAATTCGCACATTTTGCGAGGGTTCTGTGAGAGCTACAGAAAAATCAGGTTATTGTTGATTTTCCATTGCAAATATGTACTGGGACAAATACATTATTTATGGAGTTGTACCACATTCTCTATGACAGATGACGTTATAACGAGTAATTCACAGAAAAAATCACGCCTTTATGTCTTTCCGTTCTCTACAGGGTGTCCCGTTTTTCAACGCTCACTATTGGTATCTCGGAAACGGTAAGAGATACAAAGTCGGTTAAATTACAAAAAAGTTGCGCAATTTTATGACTATCTCAAATATCTCAAGATATCCAAGATATCTTCTGCCATTTCTGAAATATCCCAAAAAAACTGAAAAATGTCGAATTCGAAAATTTCAAATAATTTCTTTATTATGACAGATATCAATTTGAAAATTGGTATCTTGACATTTTCCAAGGTCCTTGATCGACTGACGTTGATAATTTTTTCCTGCGCTTACTAGTTTTTGAGATATGAGAGTTGAGTTCATTTTTTCTTATGGACACCATATCATTTATCCACCCCATAAAACTCATCTTCTCTTTCCATTTACAAAGATATAACACACTTGTAGCATTTTTGTCAAAATAACCTGTAAAAATTGAGAAAACTGTTTCTGAGGCGGAAAAATCGAGTTACCGCTTCGGTTGCCATGCTCTTGTGGCATATAAACAATGGCATTTGGTTGCTATGGTCTGTTGATTTTGGAAAAAGTTGAGTTACATTCCGTTTTTGTGTATTTGATAATGATAATAAATAACAATAAAACAAATACAGAACTAAGTATAACACAAAATGACATAGCAATAGCAATAAACATTCATAATTTACAATTGTCCGAATTGGAGTCCATTTTGCTCTATGCAGAGTTGTGTGCCTTTTAGCCATGTTTTCAACGGCTGCACTGATATCGTGCGGGTTATTAATTGACTGAAACGCATCATCAGCTCCTTGCTTCCAGATCTTGGTTGCTTAGGGATGTTCTGTCATGAACCACAAATTCGATCTTTGAGCGTTCACCGCAAAATGGACCGCATTTCGAGTAATTGTGAATTATAAATGTTTATTGCTATTGCGATGTTATTTTGTGTTAAACTTGGTTTTGTATTTGTTTCATCATTATCTATTATCATTATCAAATACATAAAAACGGAATGTAACTCAACTTTTACCAAAATCAACCAACCATGGCAACCGAATGCCATTGTTATTATGCCACGAGAGCATGGCAACCGAACCGGTAACTAGATTTATTCGCCCCAGAAATGGTTTTTCCAATTTTTACAGGTTATTTTGACAAAAATGCTACAAGTGTTTCATATCTTTGTAAAGTGAAAGAAAAGATGAGTTTTATGGGGTGAATAAATGATATGGTGTCCATAAGAAAAAATTGAGTTAACTGTCATATCTCAAAAACTAGTAAGTGCAGGAAAAAATTATTGACGTCAGTCGATCAAGGACCTTAATATCATACCTTAAATAATACCTTAAAATTGGTCAGGATACCAATTTTCAAATTGATAGCTGTCATAATAAAAAAGTTATTTGAATTTTTAGAATTCGACATTTTTTTAGTTTTTTTGGTATATGTCAGAAATGGCAGAAGATATCTTGGATATCTTGAGATATTTGAGATAGTCTTAAAATTGCGCAACTTTTTTGTAATTTAACCGACTCTGTATCTCTTACCGTTTCCAAGATACCAATAGTGAGCGTTGAAAAACGGGACACCCTGTATGTATGTGCGTTCCAGCGAAATTCCAGGTATCCTGGAGATTTTCCAGTCTCCCAGGAAATCCCACCTGTGACGGCTTGTGACTTTATGTATGTTGTTTAACATCGTCCAGTAATTATCAATTTCCAGGTTTCAGTAAAAAATTGCCTTTCAGCCCCGTACTATTACAGGGTGAGTCATGAACTACAAAAATTTACTAAAAAAACAGAAGAAAACAGAAAACAGAGTTCTATTGAAATGATTTGTGTTTTATTGTGCTCTGCATAGGTTATGAGACTATTGTGACTGTTCGCAGGCACTTTCAGAAGAGAATAATTTTCAGGATTCATGACTCACCCTGTATACAAAACAGAAATTAATTACAGATTCAAAGGTTGAATTTTTGTACTCATTGTTTTTACATGAACAGTTTGCTAACATCTTTTGAAATAACGAAAATAGAAACGATCGAAAGACCAACTTTGGCGTCTACATAACTTAAAAATTAAAAGACATAGAATTTTTCTAGCAACTTTCCAGCACTCTACTCCACTTCCATGTTGTGCACCTTCAAGATGGTCCGACACTTTTGAATCACCCTGTATATTGCATCCTTTTATTTGTCAACTACTTACGGTAGTTGCTAACAAGTAGATGAAAGCACTTTACAACGTCACTATTGGATAAAATCATTTTTTAGAACTGCAAGAAGCTCAGCAATTTGGGTTAGTTCCGTATCGATTCGCAAAAACCTTAGAGGAGCATAAAAAGTGGTACAGACTCACGGCAGCAGGAGAGCTTGTCTACTACACCTTGTGAAAACACGAGGGTGCCCTGGGCACGAAAAACCGCCGCAGTAATTGAGTTTGCTAAAAATCACAAAAATCTCAGTTATACCTCTACCTTCGATTCTCGCATACCTACCTGTTAACGTTTTCATCGCAGAAATAAATTTTGAGCAACTTACAGACATTCTAACTCCCTTCATGTTTTCTTTTTCAAGAAATTTCATCCGAAATCGGCAGTAAACGGACGAAAAAATCGGCAGTAGCTTAGGTCATTATTAGTGTGTACGATTGTTTGGAGCATGGAGCATCCTAAAAATGGTTTAGTTGATAGGAAACTAGTGCCATACGCTAAAGTCCCATGAGTTCAAAGTTACAAAAGCTGAGCAACTAGACCAAGAACTAGACCTATAGTCCGGGGGTTAATGACAAAATAATGACAAAATTTAACATGGTCTGTTCGTTTTGTCTGTCTGAATTTGGTTTCAGTGGTCTTCTTATTAGGTCGTCTTTTCAAATGTTCCATTTAAAAAATCTTCAAAGGGTCGGTCATGAAGAGCAGTTTTCATTAATTTTTTCAAGAAAGATAATGGTACATTTGGGGGTACATTGATATATTGTTGTATATAATTTTTCACTAACTCGCATCTGCAATTTATGAAAAAATAAGCCAGTTTAGGTGCTCAGTTCAACTAACAGCGTTATTCTTAATGTTCACACTAGTGACAATTTGAATTTATCTATAGATGAATAGCTTAAACAGTCCTTCAGCTTTATGTCATATGACTAAACAACTCGCTAAACAAGGAACCGCAAGCGCAAAAGCCCCGCAAGAATTTTTTCAACGTCGCCCATTATCGTAAAATTTGGCCCGGCTTTCATTCTTTTTGGCGAAACAACAGCAAATACGGGGTGTTTCCGGAGTACCTAAGTACCTACCTAGCTAATCTTTGGAATCAGCTAGGGATTCAGCATTTAAAAATATCTGCGATAAGAATGAATTGCAAGAAATATCCCTTAAAGAAGTTATTACCCCTCAAAGTTCAATTTTCAAAATCTTCTCCGTGTCAACGTGGTACCTATTATATTGTACCAACACCTAAACTGATGAAAGTGCACATCGGTTAGGTTTTTTGAAGTTTGAACTTTGGGTTCCTTCGTTTTCCCAAAACATTCGGCTTCTTAGAGCTCAAAACTTCACTCAAACGGAATAAATAGTTTAAACAAGTCCCACGTAGTGTTTGCTTTATTATCAAGTTAACAACAGACGGCCGCAAGTTGAAATAATAATACGCCAAGTAAACGGTGCGGACTGCGGAGCAAAAGAGCGAGGATTTTATGTACCCAACGGGAAAACTGAACAGAAGAACATTTTTATCACTCTTTCATTTATTGTTTGCACTTCACCATTGCCATTTCAATTTTATTACGCGGAGGTCCTTTATATCCTGTCGTTTAAATCCCTTTGGCCTGCATATGCTTGAATTCATACTTTTAAGTTCAATAATATGTAGACAGTGAATTCCCGTTTATTTTGAATAAAAATGTTCAAGACAAGACTATAACGAGGAATAGGGGGGAAGGGTTGTACCTTGGGACGGTTTTACCTTGGGACTCGGCAGCACCTTGATGAAGCTGGTACGGTTCGTGTTCGGCAGTGCAGCACGGCGCGGCGTTCGGCAATCGACGGGGCCGCGCAAGCGCATTGTATCCAAGTATTACATGAATATTGCATGAGTATTGCATGAATATTGCATGATATTGCATAAGTATTGCATGGTATTGCATAGCTCAGTGTCCCACATATTGCATGATAGTGATTATCCATGGATTATACCCTCGCCTCGGTTTGAGGCAGCCAGTGATGATTCGGCATGCTTGATTGATGATGACTGAGTCAAGTTTTTTTGCGTGACTTGATCTCTCCCGCACTGGTGCGGCATATTCTATAGCCGAGAAACTTAATGCGATATCACCCTGTATAGAATCTTGAAAATATTTCACAGCTATTTGAATGGACATTTTTTTCATGCTGGCGGAACATTGCGAATTAATTTTAATTCGAGCATAAAATGCATTATCACTGTCGAACACTCGAACATGTACTCTCGCATACAATTGGCAGGATTTAAATGTTTCCAGTTCATAATGCACTGAGTTGATGGAGCCGTGGGCTTTAGCTGGCGCTCATATTTCCAGTACATGTAGGTAAATGACAACGCTTCCAGTGATGATTTGTTACCTATAGATAGCGGCGAGGATAGCGGTAGATATAAAGGTTTAATTTAAAAAGCAATCATTACTTTTGGGTCACTCAACGCTTTGGGACACTCAATATAGGTATCCATAAAATTAATTTTGAAGGTGTGGTTCAATTTGTTTCAATTTATTGTGAAGAATAATAAGATAACCGAAAATCACCATATTACATATAATAATTATTATAGTAACAACTCCAGTACAATTTGGATCCTTTCCACAAATTCAGGTATAAAGGTATATGTATACATAAAGAGTGGTCCAGAGCTCGCAGTCCAGAGTCAAAGGCAGTCTCTGTGGTGGCATCACGCCTTCAGTCGGTTACGAAGTTCGTGTTCGTATCCGAATTTTGCTAGCACGCCACTTTCGTATTTTGCTAAAATCGACCAGCCCCTTGCGTTTCCCATCCCGCATGCACAGCCAGCAAGCCAACATTCGCTCCGTATCAAATACGACAACCCTTAGCCTTGCGTAAAGTCTTATCATCCTTATCTAGCATAATAGCCGCTCTATGGAAATTCGCGAACGCAACGCAACAACTGCAAGGTTTTTGATTGGCTCGCAAAGTTTTCGCAAAGCTATCGCAACGCAACCGAGCCAATCAGAAACGTTGCTCATTGCGCTGCAGCTGCGTTTGCGTATTTTCATAGAGCGGCCCTTATATATCCCCCTTCGTCGCTGAAGCGTCAACAGTGGGCGCTTTCCACCTTAGTAGTCCGGCAGTAGCTGTAGTCCGGCGGAAGAAGACACGAATTGTGCACGTAGGAAAAAGAACTTTTTGTATTTTTTCCTTGATCTACACCTAAAAGTGAGTTGATTTGAAAGCGAAGACATTCTTCAGGGTCATTAGTAACTGAGTACAGCCCTGCCAAAATTTGGAAGAGTTTCTTGTAAATTTCTGAAAGTTTGTCCGATGGCTTTTGGTTATGCATCAATTTCTATGTATTCGAGGATGAGAAATGCCACAAAAATGGCCCCGAAGAGATAGTGCCGTTATTATCGAAGATACAGGGTGAAACGTAATTTTCGACCTAACATTTTTGAGGTATTTTCGGATTTTTTTCCGAAGTGCAGGCTGGAGAAAGGAAGAAGCACCATTTCTATTTTATCTTAATTTTTGGTCCTTTCAAAACAAATTCAGAGGGGTAGGCAATCGCGAACAGTGATTGGTGTTTCGGTACAGCTCCGCAAAAACTTCTTGTAACTGTTAGGTCATATTCATTTCAAATGATATAGTCCGAATGTTAAGGTATAATACCCTTCACTTTTATAACAAGCAATGCCACTTGGCATACCTGTTGCCGAGACCATGTTTGACCAACATCAAGGAAAAGTGAACGGCTTTGGAAAATCTTGAGCGGTTCCTGAAATATTCTGGCAAAACTGAATTTTCGTCTAAATATTTTATTTCTCGATAAATCAGTCAATTTTCAAGGAAGCGAAGTGCAACTTGATAGTTTTACGGCCAGTATTGTCATGAATCAAAAACGATCAGGAGCCAAATGCGAGGCCTGCTATTTCCAGAAATAAGACAGTCAACTTTTTTTTCTTCGCGACCGCCATCTTGAATCTCTGTTTCACTTAACAGTTGAAAAAGTGACAGCCGAATGTTGGATACTTGACATCCAGTTACTCCATTATGAAAAAGATAGTCTCGAAGCAAGGTAATGGTCTCTTCGTCGAGAAAACATTGTCACCCAAAATACTACATTCATTTTGAAATTAATTACCAAAATTCATGATGATCGGTCCAAAGGTGAGCTTTTGATGGCTTGCGGAACAAAATATGTGGCGCTTTTTTGTGCGAAATGAAAAAAATCGGCAATCATTATCATGTTATACCTCACCAAGAGAAGGCTATTGCAAAAAATGAAACTAATCAACGTTGAAATATTTTGGGAGAGTCAACCCCACATTCTTGAGCCATAAAATGTTGGACACATTCGTCCCGTTGTTAAATACAGGACATGAAAAATTTGCGTGTAGAAAGTTTTTTCCAAGTTCTGAGCCACGTATTATTTTCAGAAAGCTACAAAAAAATTTCCACTAGACTGATGATGATGAATTTTGGTACTAAATCTCAAAATGGATGTAATATTGTTAGTCATAGACTTTTAGTGGGTTTCTGAATATAATATGTGAATCAGAACTTTGAAAAAAATTTCTGTATGCACGCCTTCTATGTCTTCTCTCTAACAACCAGACGCATATGTCCTCAACATTGGCCCAAGAATACAGGCTTGAATCTCACAAATCATTTCAGCATTGATTGGTTTTAGTTTTTGCAATAACCTTTTCTTAGTGAGGGATAACATGAGACTGATTGTCCGATTTTTTTGCATTTTTCACAAAAAAGCGCCACATATTTAGTTCAGCAAGCCATCAAAAGTTTACCTTTGCCTTTGGGCAGATAATGATGAATGTTGTCATTTCACATCAAAATGAATGTAGTATTGTGACAAAGAACCGTTTTGGTTTTTCAAATCTCTTAATCGCCATCACAGGCGCTACAAATAGGTATATATTACCATGAAAACCTTGAGTGACAATGTTTTCTCGACGAAAAGATTCTTACCTTACTTCAAGGCAATGTTTTCATTAATTGGGTAATTATATGCCAGTTTTCTCTCATTCGACTGTCACTTTTCCAACTGTTGAGTGAAACGCCTTCCCCGGTTACTCCCCTCCCGTAGTTTACTAATACTTGTCGTGTTTGCTTTTACTTTCTTACCCGCCCAGCACCCCAATTCGCTCAGTGGCCCCGTATTTTTTTGTATTTTCTAGTAGTGCTGTTCTGATTAAACTTTAAAATTCACTTTTTTTTCGGTATTTTTCGTTCACGTCCAATTCCTTGTCCTACTATGCCTTCAGCCCTTTTCTTTTTCGTTTTTCTCTTGTTTCTTACCCACCCAGCACCCCAATTCGCTCCAATGCCCCGCAGTTTTGTTTCATTTTCTTCATTCTCCTCACTTCTCTATTTCTTCTCTTTTTTTCTTACTAAACTGCTTGACAATTGAACTGCAACACCTAAAAATTAAGTGCGTTTTCAAATTGAGATAGCTCTAAAAATATTTGACGGATTCCAGAAATTCAGGCATGTGAGGAAAGGTCATTCCTTTGACTATCGAGTGCTGGTATTGATGATAAGTTTGATTGCACAATTTGTCATATACAGGGTGCCAACGGAGAACGTGCAGATATGGGCAATCTTTCACCTTGTACAACTTTCGAAAAAAAATCCGAGATTTTTTCTATCGCCTGCTTTTGAAAGGTTGAATCATTATGCCGAAACGGTTTTGGAATTTTTACCCTAACTTTTTTTTTCAAAAAATTGTGCTCAATTTTCTGAAATATGCACTTTCTGATTAAGAAAAAGAAATAGAGACATTGTTTGTTTTCAAACGGCGTCCATATTGAATTTGCTTACGAAGATTTTCATTTGAGCCTCCACATCCCCTAGAAACTACCCCTATTGGGACCCCATCTCACAACAAGATATGCAATGCTTCATTTAAAAGGCATAAGGAAATTACTCATCAATAATTGGATTGAAATAAGGATACTGCGATGACCCCACACGTACAGCTTCCTAAAAACTACCCCTTGACTTCAAGGGACAGGGGTGGTAGGATAAGACATGCAATATGTCCATGAAAATTCAAAAAAACTTCTTTTTCAACTGTTCCACTAAAAAAGTGATGCTACACGATGACCCTCTGCGTAAGTCATCCCAACAGTAGCTACCCTCTCGGAAAAGAACTACCCTTTAAAAAACCAGTAGTAAACCTACTTCCGCAATACCTCATTTGTTGGATTTTTTTCAAAATATGTGCAATAGTTTGCCGCTACGATTATTTCATTCACATATCTACCCGAAACTACCCCTTCAACTACCCCTCCAACTACCCCTTCAATATCGCATAGCCTTTACCTTGATGCGTGTAAGGTCATCGCGAAATCATTTTGAACTTATTCAATCGCACCTTCTCTGAGCTTCCAAATGAGGTTTGCATACCTTTAACTAAAGTGGCGATTTCTAGGGGTAGTTTCAGGAAAGGTTTTGTACTATCATCGTAGAAAACACCATCATTTCAATGAAACGGTTAGTAGGCAAAAGTTCTTTCAACTCGTGAATAACGCATCAAGGTAGAGGCTATGCGATATTGAAGGGGTAGTTTCGGGTAGATATGTGAATGAAATCATCGTAGCGGCAAACTATTGCGACAGATTTTTAAAAAATCCTAACTAATGAGGTATTGCGGAAGTACTGGTTTTTTGAAGGGTTGTTCTTTTTCGAGAGGATAGCTACTGTTGGGATGACCTACGTAAAGGGTCATCGTGTAGCATCACTTTGTCAGTGGAACAGTTGAAAAAGACGTTTTTTGGAATTTTCATGTATTACATATGTTTTATCATACCAACCCTGTCCCTTGAAGTCAAGGGGTGGTTTTTAGGGAGCTGTACATGTGGAGTCATCGTAGTATACTTATTCCAATCCAATTATTGATGAGTACTTTTCTTAGGCCTTTTAAATGAAGCATTGCATATCTTGTTGTGAGACGGTGTCCTAAAAGGGGTAGTTTCTAGGGGATGTGGAGGCTCCAATGAAAATTTCCGTAAATAAATTCAATATGGACGCCGTTTGAAAACAAACAATGTCTCTATTTCTTTTTCTCAATCAGAAAGTGTATATTTCAGAAAATTGAGCACAATTTAAAAAAAAAAAAGTTAGGGTCAAAATTACAAAACCGTTTCGGCATAATGATTTAACCTTTCAAAAGCACGCGATAGAAAAAATCTCGGACTTTTTTTTCGAAAGTTGCACAAGGTGAAAGATTGCCCATATCTGCACGCTCTCCGTTGGCACCCTGTATATGACAAATTGTGCAATCAAACTTATCATCAATACCAGCACTCGATAGTCAAAGAAATGATCTTTCCTCACATGCCTGAATTTCTGGAATCCGTCAGATATTTTTTGAGCTATCTCAATTTGAAAACGCACCTAATTTTTAGGTGTTGCAGTTCAATTGTCAAGCAGTTTATATGCTTTCGACCTTTTTTTTCGATTTTTTTTCTAGTTTCTTACCAGCCCAGCACCCCAATTCGCTCTGTGCTCCAGTGACTTATATGGAAGAAAACTAAAAAGTGAGTGAACCGTCCGTTCTAAGTAGTGCTAGCGGTACGCAAAAAAAAGTGGCATTTGATGATACAAGCAAGCCACTTTGCATATTTGTTGTCTAAACCCATTAGAAAAATTTGACCCGCAGTTCCTGAAAATTCATCCCTTAGGACCCGAGATTTGGGGAGGGGGGAAGAATACTATAAAAAAATACCAAACTTTTTCATCCAAACCTGCTGAGGCGTGTTTGGTGTCAAAACTCTATAAATCAGACCTCCTTGATACAATGACAATGTCAAAACTCTCGTGCAGTCACCGGAAGTCGAGTTAAGCCGTCATCTTTGAAAATTAGAGCTGAAGGTCAAAATTACAAAGTAAGCGCCAATTACCCATATGTTGGGTATCGATTCTTAGGTTTTCGGGGTCGCTGAAAACGTATGAAATGAAACAAAAACGATTGGGTACACCGTTTGCCCATATGGTCTACCTATGGGTCCAGAAGTCAGGCAAGCGAGAAAAATCCTACAAATTTTCGAAAATAGAAGTGAAATAATGATGTGAAATAGCTTCAATCTGTACTTGGTGAGGATGCTGTATCAACTGTTCTATGTGAAATTTATGATGTTTACCTGTGAGCTGTCAAAAATCCAAAATGGCGCCCATTTAAAACACTCGGGGGAATAATTGATCGTAATTTTCTTTAGGGAGCTCCTACGTGTCACTAGCTAAGCACATGTTGTTCATCAGTGAACAACGACTAAGAAAGTTCCTTACACTATTGGTGGTATCTTGCATCGTTGGAAAGATATCCGCCGCGAAACTGTTTTGGAACCGTTTTTGGACAATAGATTGAATACTTGAATAGGAGGAAAAACTTTGCATGTAAAATTGAAATAACCGACCTCAATATATTTTGTCTGTTCTATGCAATCATGTCTTATGATGTATTTCGCCTGATTTGTCATTCCTGGTCTATGCATGGAAGGTCATAAATCCAAGATGTCTGCCTCTGTAAGTTTAAAAATTCCATACCAACTTTATTGTTGGATTTGGATAAATAATAAATATCTACCACACCTGTACATTACTTCTATATTTCTGAAGAGTTCCTCACATTTTTATTCCTTCAATAATTTGAGAGATATAACCAATTACCTACCTAAAGTAGATGTACGTGAAATTTTAATTGAAAAATGATGATACATGATAGAAACTAATGAAAAAATCTCTCGCTCTGCTACCTTTTCATTCAATAATGTTGCACTGCTGCAGAAAACAGGTGGGAATAGAGTGGCGGAAAAAAGATTCAATTACAAAAAGTCTAAGAAAATTCTAATGCGTTTGATCCAAAACGCAAAATATCTGAAATGCAAAAGGTTACAGTACCTAAGATGTAAATCTAGTATGTCTAATATACAAAAAGTCCATAATATATATACAAACCACATAAACATAGAAGGGGTCACAAGTTTTCACCTTCTTTTCAGATCCACTGGATCAGGAAATGCTTTTGACTTGAGTTTCCTCCAATTGTGTTAAGTTCACCAGGTGAGGAGCTGCTTTTTGACTCGAGTTTAGTCTTTTTGTTTAAACTTACTAAGCAAGACTTAGTCGACGACTCTAGAGTCTACTACATATCTACATATCTAGAGGGTCTGAAAAGATAGAGGAAACCTGAGTCATTGAGCAATTTCCATCTGGTGGGTCTGGAAAGAAGGAGGAATCTGAGTCAAAAACCTACAGCGGTGGACATCTTGGATTTATGACCCTCCATATACCAGGAATGACAGATCACGCAATCTAAACCATGAAACATGACTACATAAAACATAACAAATATCTTTAGGTCGGTTATTTCAATTATACATGCAAAGTTTTTCCTCCTATTCAAGTATTCAATCTATTGTCCAAAAACGGTTCCGAATCAGTTTCGCGGCGGATATCTTTTAAACGATGAAAGATACCACCAATAATGTAAGGAACTTTCTTAGTCGTTGTTTAATGATGAACAACATGTGCTTAGCTAGTGACACATAGGAGCTCCCTAAAGATAATCACGATAAATTATTCCCCCGAGTGTTTTAAATGGGCGCCATTTTGGATTTTTGACAGCTCACAGGTGAACATCATGAATTTCAAATAGAACAGCTGATACAGCATCATCACCAAGTACAGATTCAAGCTATTTCACATTACTATTCCACTTCTATTTTTTAAAATTTGTAGGATTTTTCTCGCTTGCCTGACTTCTGGGCCCATAGGTAGATCATATGGGCGAACGGTGTACCCAATCGTTTTTATTTCATTTCATACGTTTTCAGCGACCCCGAAAACCTAAGAATCGATACCCAACATATGGGTAATTGACGCTTACTTTGTAATTATGACCTTCAGCTCTAATTTTCAAAGATGACGACTTAACTCGACTACCGGTGACCGCACGAGAGTTTTGATATTGTCATTGTATCGAGGAGGTCTGAGTTATATAGTTTTGATACCAAACACGCCTCAGCAGGTTTGGATGAAAAAGTTTGGTATTTTTTTATAGTATTCCCTCCCCCTCCCCAAATCTCGGGTCCTAAGGGATGAATTTTTAGGAACTGCGGGTCAAATTTTTCTAATGGCCTTAGACAACAAATATGCAAAGTGGCTTGCTTGTATCATCAAATGCCACTTTTTTATAATAATCCTGGTGTACCGCTTGCACTAAAGTGGTTTGCGATTTTGTTCAACAAAATTTGCGACATAGAGTTTTCTTAACGGGACCCCATTCATTGGAATGTTCTAAAGTAGTTCCCTGGATGAAATAAGTACCTTCAAGATAAGTGAGGAATTATAGAATTCAATATTTTTAATTTTCATTTTTACACTTCCCCCAATGTGGGGCAAGTGCAAAATCGCCTGGCAACTCACCATACAGGATGGTCCAGGTTATAGTATCAATAATTCACCATTGGATGGTCCATCGAAAACCAGGTCGACATGCATAATTTATTTTTGAGTTCTCGCACCCTATTCTGTACGCCACTGAATATTTTTGAAAAATTATATATTTTTTTCGAATTCCTTGTTCAATTTAGACAAGAAAGTTGCTCTTGTGAAATTTTGATTAGAAGCTTGATTTTCGAGATATTCGGGTTTTAAACTTTGGAAAACATCTCGAAATCGCCACTTTCCAGAGCCCAAATTGTTTTTCTCTGAAAACGCCTCGTTTCTCAGCAAAAAATGGCAGTGAATCAACTCAAACGACCTAGGAAACTTATTCTAGTTGAGGAATCATGAGTTTTCTTGGATTTTGATTTTTAGGCCCCTGAAAATCGCGGTTTCGGGGCGTTTTCCAAAATTTCAAACCCAAATATCTCGGAAATAAAGCCTCTGATCAAAATTTTACAGGAATAACTTTTTTTCTAAATTGAACAAGGAATTAAAAAAAGTATAATTGTTCAAAAATATTCAGTGGCGTAGAAAATGGGGTGGGAGAAGTTGAACAATTCCCCGTATCTACGCCACAGGACAATTTTGGCAAAAGTTACCTAGGTACGTCAAGTGATGAATATCTATTTCGTAAGCATTTGTACTAAATTTGGTCAAAATAGCCTCAATGACTTGAGAGTTATTGCAAAAAAAGAAGTTACTGAACTTTGAAGGGCTCTATCTCCCTTAGGAAGCGTTTTGGAGAAAAATTACATTATGCATGTCGACCTAGTTTTCGTTGGACCATCGAATGGTGAATTATTGCTACTATAACCTGGACCATTTGTATAAGTGTAGGTATGTTAGATTTTGTGACGTAAGTGGGAAATTACCAAATTAAAACCCAGCAGATCGGTGTTTACCAACTGAAAATATCTCTTCATACAACGAAGTTATAAACTTTTATTCCGAAATTATTCACGAGCGATGCATGAAAAACAATAAATACAAAATTTGCCGGAAGCTCCAGCATTCTGCTTATTCAACTCAAAAATGAAAAATGATAGGTATAGTGAAGTCCTGAAGTCAAAAATAACACAAAACTCTTTCAATTTCGACATTTTATAGACTATAAAAAATAATTTATAGATAGGTACTTACGAAAAAATGTAGACGTTGTATCCTTGGTTGTATCCATCAAATCGGACATTGAATTCCTAAGCGTGGGAAAAGTGAATAAAGGGCTTGTACAAAAAAACTTTTGTTGTTGAGTGAAATAACTACCTTGGCCATTAAACTATGCACCTTTTGCAATGTATTGACCACAAAGAAAATTGAGAATCTTCTTTCAAATCTTCCACACTCACGGCCCGCGGCGACGTTACACCCGTGCGTTACACACACTCGCTGAGCGACCGCTTTGACAGGTACGTACGGTGAAAAACGGTCGGTAAGTTAGAAATAGAAGTTATCATAAAGCTAGTATAGACCGAAGAAGTGTGACGTCACAACATGGCAACATGGCCAGCGGTTGACATTTTCTGGAGGCCAACGTCAAACGTGACATGACCGTGGGATGCACGGCACGTGGCATGCACTTGACGTTTCTCTGTTTGTGTTTGTCATGTGTTTGTCAAATTTTTGCGAAAGTAAATAACGGAAATGGATATAACAAAAAAGATTCGTATTTTGGGCTATATCAGGTGGAGGAAATCAAACTATATTGCTGTAAACTAAAAACTGAGATCCATTGCTCTTTGCCTCTGAGCATCTCATGAACGAGATTGTCGACGGCGATTCTCCTGCCCAGTTTTTCTTCGAGGTCTTCTCGCTGCCTTGATGGACCGTTACAATGAAAACGAGCGTGTTCCGCGTTGTCCTGACGCTGAGGCTTTTGAGGCTCCCCAGTATTTCTTTCATCCAACTATGAACCAAGGCGTTCCACTGCCGTTGCCACTGCTCGACGAACTGCTCTCTGGCCTTGTTTCTGCTTTCTGGTTAGCTGATGCTGGTGGGCACTCCTAGGCTTGTTTCCTCTAATCGCAAGCAGGGCGAAGGGTGGGATACCCGATAGCGCTCGTGCTGCATCATGCGGAATCGTCGGAGTCTGTAGGCACTGGTGAGTGATGATTCTGAGTGCAGCTTTGCGCAGCTCTCTGTCAATGAGTTGGGCTATGTCTGGCCTTTTTGCAACCAAGTCCGCCTGTATGACGCTGGCTGTCTCTTAGGCTGGCAATTTCAGCAATGCTCACTGCCATTTTGCACTGACTTTTGTGACTTTTGTTGTGAACCTTCAGAAAATGTCATGCCAAACACAACCAAACATAGAAACGTCACGTTCATGTGACGTTGGCCTCCAGAAAATGTCAACCGCCGGCCATGTTGCCATGTTGTGACGTCATCACTTCTCCTATAGCTACTCACTTCTCCGGTCTATAGTTGTGGGATGTGGTGTTTCATCTTTGGTGTTTCAAATGGATTACTGGTGGCCTACCATCGCCTACCATGATGAGAAATATCGCCATTCACAAAGTAGTTGCTGTAACTAAGCGAAATCAGAGGCGAAATCCCATACTTGCCTCGATTTGCCACTTGCCCCAGTCTACCCTACCGAGTACCGAGGAGTAGTGCGCAACATAATTCTCTGGAAATGAATTTGAAAATGAATCATGAAATTTACCTTGAAAATAAGAACGTTCATAAATGACAAGAGGAATAAGTTTCAAGTTTCATGACAATCCCTCCAATGATGAACAGATTTCAATATGGCGGCCAAGATGGCGGCGGAATCATGAAATTCACATTGAAAATAACATTGTTTATACGAGACAAGAGCAGGTTCCAAGTTTCATAACAATCGTTCAACTAATAAGAGATTTCAATATGACAGCCAAGATGGCGGCGGGATCAGGAAATTTAGCTTGAAAATGAGAATGATCATACACGTGACAAGGGTAACTTCCAAGTTTCATGAATAAAATCGTTCCACTAATAAGAATTTTCAATATGGCGGCCAAGATGGCGGCGGAATCATGGAACTCAGCTTGAAAATTAGAATGATCATACGTGACAAGGGTAAGTTCCGATAGGTAATAAGTTCGAAAAGTTTCATGACAAATCATTCCAGTAATAAGAGATTTCAATATGGCGGCAGAATCATGAAATTCAGCTTGGAAATAAGAATAATTATATGAGACAAGGGTAAGTTCTAAGTTTCATGAACATCGTTCCACTCTATAATAAGAAATTTCAATATGGCGGCCAAGATGGTGGCGGAATCATCAAACTCAGCTTGAAGATGAGAATGATTATATGAGACAAAGGGTAAGTTACAATAAGTTTCATGAACATCGTTCCACTAATAAGAAATTTCAATATAGCGACGGAATCATGAAATCTAAATCGCTCACTGATGGCCCACCCTTGAGGACCTAAGCTATCCATCAAAGGAAGTTCCAGGGCTCTAGCTTATTCATTTCTCGATGAGGATCGAGTTCAACTTCTCAGGAACGAACAGGAAATCTTTGTTTTTTTTTAATAATAATAATAATGGTAACTATGTATCCAGGGCCGGGCAAGGCCTATTTGCTGCCTGCGTGCCAGCGGAAAATTGCCGCCCCCCCCCCTAACCGGCAGTGTATGGGTCAAAAAAATAATGTCCATATTGGCCACCCTTAAGGACATCAGCTATACCTACATCGGAAAAAGTTCCAAGGCTCTAGCTCCATTTCCCGAGGCCGAGTTTAATTTATTCTCAGAAGTGCACAGGAAATCTTTGTTTTTTTGATGATAATAATAATGGTAATGGTATATGTATGGACCAAAAAAATAATGCGCACTGACCACCCTTGGGGATATCAGCCATCCACCGAAAAAAGTTCCAAGGCTCTAGCTCCATTTCCCGAAGAGAAGTACAACTTCTTAATTTCTATACGGACAGACGGACAAACAGACAGACAAACCGGCCATATAAGCGTCATGTTCATAAGGTGCGTTCAGTCAGTTTATTTAGCCGCAAGTTTTAATTTCAGTCGCAAGCGCAGCGACGCCCATTATTGGCTCTTATGAACCAGCCTCCTCGGAACAGCCAATAAGCGATGCAGCGCTTACGGCTGAAATTAAAATTGCGGCTAAATAAAGGTGCGATCAGTCAGCTTATTTAGCCGCAAGTTTTTATTTTAGTCGCAAGCGCAGCGACGCCCATTGGCTCTTACGAACCAGCCTCCTCGGAACAGCCAATAAGTGATGCAACGCTTACGGCTAAAATTAAAACTTGCGGCTAAATAAGCTGACTGAACGCACCTTGAGCTGACTGAACGCACCTTTACGAAAATGCGCTAAAATATCCTCAACATCATAATCGTTATAGTTCCCTTTTGTATAGGCAGCCAAATATACACCAAATTGTAAAATCTGGCGGAGTATTTTTTTCAAGACCTATCGAATTTTTATTGCTCAAATGATATCGGTTCTCAAGTTTTGTGTTTGGTACTAGAATTTTATAATTGAATTCGTGTAATCAGTGGTTTTTGTAGAATTTGCAAATAACATAACCTAAATTTTCATGACCAGCAAAAGTGTCAGAAGCAAAAGGTAAAGGAAAAAACATTTCAGTTCACCACCTAATAATTGTTCACTTTTCAGATAAGGCAATGAGCAAAGTAATACTAGGCGGAGGCCTGGGTGGCCTGTCAGCCGCATATTACCTGTCTAAAGGTGCTTCTGGACAAAACATCACTGTAATCGAAGCTTCAAAACGCCTTGGAGGATGGATCAAATCAAACCTTCAAGGAGGCATCCTCTTTGAACAAGGCCCGAGAACTATCCGCCCGAGAGGCGAAGCTGGACAAAATACTTTGGAACTGATTGAAGAACTAGAGCTCGACGACAAAATAATTCCGATACCTTCCAGTCACAGTGCCGCTAAAAACCGCTTGATTTACGCCAACAATAGTTTGCACTTGCTCCCCAGCTCATTGGGCGGCATGTTGAGAAAACAAGAGCCTTTTTCGAAGCCTTTAATCTTTCATCTTATGAATGATTTAAAAGCTAAACGGAAGTTAGTCAAAGATGAATCAATTTATGATTTCATTAACAGAAGGTTCGGCAGCGAAGTCGCAGATTACTTAATAAGTCCTTTGATTTGTGGTATTTGTGCTGGCAATTCCAAAGAGATCAGCGTCAATTTTTTGCTGAAACAATTTTTTGAGTATGAACAACAGCACGGGAGCATTACAAGAGGTTTGGTGCACAATTTATTCAGCTCGAAAAGTTCTGGAAACGCTTTTAATAACAAACTAAATCAAAGAGTGAAAAACGAAAAGTGGAACGTGTACTCGTTCTCAGGTGGTTGCGAAATGTTGCCGAAAGAATTAGAAAAAAATGTTGCACGAAAAGGTGTTGAATTTAAACTAAACTATTCATGTAAAGAGATTACAATGGAAAATAAAAAGATAACTATGCACTCTGATAACGGTACGCTAAATGCTGAACATTTAATAAGTTCGATACCAGCGAACCAGCTGGGATTGTTGGTGAAAAAGCTACATCCAGCTTTGGCAGAAATGCTGAATAAAATTAAAAGTGTATCGGTTGCTGTCGTAAATCTTCAATTCAAAGGAAAACTGTTGGCAAGTGAAGCTTTCGGGCTGTTGGTAGCTCCAAAGGAGAATTTGCCCATATTGGGAGTCATCTATGACAGCTGTTGTTTCCCATCAGAGACAGACGGCAAAAATAACACGGTGTTGACGGTGATGATGGGCGGTTTCTGGTTCGAGCAATATTTCGGAAAGGATCCCGGCGAAGATGTGATACTGCGTACTGCGTTGGAACAGCTGAAGCACATTTTGAAGATAAGAGACGAACCATGTCAGTATAAAGTCAACATTTTGAAAGAATGCTTGCCGCAATACGTGGTCGGGCACAATGACAATTTGGCTGGTATCAACGATTACATAAATAGGCACAAATTGCCGATTTCCTTGTGCGGGTCGTCTTACTATGGAGTTGGAGTCAATGATGTCATTTTGTCTGCCAAAAATGCCGTCGTCAATTTGAATCAAGTATGATGGTCAAGGGCACGTTCCATGGATGCGACACATGAATTGTTATAATTTATAATACCAGACTCGTCAGTTCATTTCTTTGCCTCGGATTAAGGTATCTACTTCATTTGAACTGTATAGTTCTAAATAGGACCCCCCCTCGGAACTTGTTATAGACGATGTATAAGAGACTTCCAATGTTGTAGACTGAGTATGATATATAAATCTGTAAATTGTTGAGCAATATAGTTTTTATACAGTTTAAAACAAAGTTTCAGTCCGTTATCCTTATCGTTTCCAATATTGATCTAGTAGTTAGGTTAGGAGATTTAAAAAATTCTAGCCGCAGGTTCCATTAAAAATTTTATAAGCGAGTTAACTCCAATCTAAATTAGTTATTGCTATGGCACAGCCAATAGTAAAGACAGTTGTTCAAGAACTAATACTCGGGTTAAAGTTAACTCGCTCTATCATACTCACCTATCTAACTAACTCTAGGTGGAACCCGCAGTAGGTCTTTTAATTAAGGAGTACTAATGGTGGATTCAGGCATGGAAATTTAAGATTCAACATTCAAGTGTTCACCCATAGCCAGTGGCGTAGCTAGGGTGGGGCGGGGGGGGCGGTCCGCCCCGGGCGGCACTTTTTTGGGGGCGGCATTTTCCGCCGATTTTTTTTACAATTTTTTTTACAATTTTTTTTGAGACTTCCTATTTTTAGGTAGGTATGTTCAAGTTCAAGTATTTTTTTTATATTTCATGTTTAGGTATTATAACGACCTTTGACCTTTTTTTTTGAGAAATTGTTTCAAGAGCCGCGGTGTAGGGCGAGCGGCGAGAGCAATGTTGATGCTGTTATATTGTTATGGACGTGTAGCACGTACAGTTCCAGGAACAGCTATAAAACTGGGATCCGCGCGCCTATACCCCTCTAGCTGCATCAGGCAGTGAACTGAGACAAAAAACACCCACAAATTTAACGAGTGTTTACTTCAGTGTTTCTATCTAGTGGTGGCAAAAGCTCAAATTGTTAGCAATAAATTACCTACTGATTTTGCGTTATTTTTTCTTCTAAGGTGAGTTGGAATAGTGAATGAGCACACATTTCTTTAGATAGGGCCGGTTCTAGTGGATTTGGCGCTGAAGGCAAATAAAAATGAATATTTGTGGAGGTGAAAGGGGTGAATCCCCCAGGCCCATAATTTTTGGAGAGCTCGGGGTCCCGAGGGGCTTGAAAAATTTTAACTTATTTTTAGTTTCACAATTTTTTTCCGCGTCTCTTTACTTTGAAATTAGATTTTTTATTATATAAATCTGGTTTGTGTCAACTATTATTATTGATCAAAAAACCGCTTATTATTATTATCAGCATTATTATTATCCATGAAAATTTTTGTCTGCGGCACACACGCCCCCCCCCCCCCGCCCCGCCCCGCCCCGCCCCCTACCTTCGCATCACCAACACTTGTTTTGAGGGGCGGCAATTTGAGAGACCGCCCCGGGCGGCATAGACTCTAGCTACGCCACTGCCCATAGCTTAGGGGGAATCCATAAGAATCGTGCACTTTGTGCCAAGTCTTTGAAATTTGGTATGGTCTTAGGTATGGTCTTAAGGTTTTAGGAAACCATCGCAAGCAACTTGTGCGCGACCTCTAGTGGCCTGTTTGCGTTAAATCCAATATGGCCGCCATCTGTATTTTTACTAGCTTCTATTGGACACAAAATCTTGAGTAATACCACTTTTTATAGGTTTTAAGATGCGAGAGGTCCATTTCTCAGGTCTTATTTGTGTTCAAAAATCAATTTTAAGGTCATTAAGTGCTTTGATATGACAGATTAGACGATAAGATGCAAGGTGAAGAAACATTTCTTTATATAAATCCCGTGCAATTACAAAATATAAAGAAACATGAACGGTGGACACAAATACGATAGAATCTGACAAGATTCACAACAAGATATGATATTTGTTACTTCATGTGTTATGTAAGCTGTTTGTGCAACCTTCTTGACACTTGCATATTGGACTTCATCAAATCCCGGCTCGAAAGCATTGACATCTGCCCGTGCATGACACCAAACAACCACAATTGAGTAGTAATGAATAGCCATGACTTGCATCTGGAAGATCAGTCCAGTAGGGTACCCATTCTTTGGTTCTGTCGTTCAATTCCCAACCAAATTTACTGTAATCAGGGATATCAGGTGCTCTGGACAGCGACACTTTCCAAGTGAATGCGGTAGTGAGCGGAGCTCGCTTTTTATGTTGAAATAGAGCATGTTGTGATGGTGATATAGATTCAAGAGACTTTAGGCCTTGAGTAACCATCAACTTCTTTGCATCATTGACTGAATTTGCACCACAGTTTTTACTGTACATCAGAACTGTAGAGCGTTTAAGATGAGATATGTGCTGTGATTCCAACGTGAAACTATTCAGTGTATTTGTGATGTCAATCCTCAAGGATGAGGATCAGGTATCAGTGACGTCAAGATGAGCACTCCATGCATTTCATGTCGTCTTTTTACGAATTCCAAACATCGGTGATGATACATCACACCCCGTAAATGCATGAAAAAAGAGAAAGGCTTCGAAGCGTTCAGGTCCAAGCTGTTGACAAATGTGATGGATTGGAATCTCTTTAAAGGTCTTTCCCGAACCAAAACCTATCCATAGCTCTGACATAACAACAGTGTAAAGTGACAGATGGCCAGGAGAACACGTCCGTGTCCACTGTGGCGAGGCACGCTTTGGTATGTCCTTGCTCAGCTTCGTGTTGCAAGTGCAACATCATGCCGATGTTTGCTTTCTTTTTGCTGGCTTGGAGAAATGGTTAATAATTATGTCACTCCTTTCGTTGTTCAGTACCTGATCATCCTTTGTGGTGAACAGTTCATATGAAGCACCAGTGGTTAGTTCAGCAAATTTCTCGCAGAGGAAGTTGAATAAGTCTTATTTATTGTTGGAGTTTGATAAGAATTTTTCCCATTCTGAACCCTTTGGTATAGGCGTTTCTGCAGATAATTACACCATAAGGTTGTTTCCTATATTTATGGTGGTACGGGGTACGTTAAAGAGAGAGTCTATCTAAACTATCCCTAAACGATCATGGAGCTCAAAGACAATATTCGGAGACTTATTGAAGAAATAGGACCTCAAATCTGCTAAAATGAAATAAAAATGTTCACTAAAAAAATAGCTCTTTGCAAAGACAACCAAGGAGTACATTGGACAGATGTTGTTTTTCATCTCAATCAGTGCTGTCTTTTGTTTGAACAAATAGGGCCCCGGGCTCAAGGCAGTGAGGGGCCCCCTTAAAAAGGTTTGTGAAAAAAAGCACACGAGTGAGGCGAGCGTCACCGCCGCAGGTTATTATTTAACAAACTTTTTTTCATAAAAATTTCACGCTTTTTCAAAATTTTCGACAGAAAACCTGTCTTTTCTTGATTAGTTTAGTGGGATAGAGCGTCGTGGACTCTTGGAAGGTGAGGGGAGGCGCACGATCAGCTCAGAAAATGACATAATTGAATAAACGTCGTAAACGGGATATGAGAACAACATTTTTTACAAAAATAGTCTTTACTTTTAGAAATTTGAGGACGCCTTGGGGGGGCCCCAAAAAAGCCGGGGCCCTAGGCACAGGTCCTTCGGGCCCATGCCTAAAGACGACACTGATCTAAATTCTTATGTTTCTACTTTAGTAGGTATGAGATAGGTAAACTTCCGATTTTCCAAAAACTGCGCCTTTCATTCAAAAAAGAAATGCTTCATTCAACCTGAGGCACCCTTTATATTCTTATATTATTCTTATATCCATATACTATACTTATATTATGGTAATATATTATTCAGTCCTATTTTATGTCTCGTAGAAGCCCTTCTATTAAAAATACCAGCACAGATGGCGGCCATATTGGATTTAACGCAAGCAGGCCACCAGAGGTCGCGCACAAGTTGCTTGCGATGGTTTCCTAAAACCTTTAGACCATAGCTGAGACTATACCAAATTTCAAAGACTTGGCACAAAGTGCACGATTCTTATGAATTTTCAATAATTACTGCTCCGCTACCATTGGTTTTTGATGTAAATAAAATAAAATGTTAAATTTTAAATTTCTATGCAATCTACCATTAATTTTCATTCGTTACACAGGGTGAGCTGTAAATCCTGAAAATGATGTTTTCATAAAAGTGCCTGCACCTGCAAACAGTCCCAGTGGTCCTATAATCAATGCAGAGCAAAACAGAATATAATTCATTTGCATAGTTTTTTTTTTTGCCAACGTTACTTATTGCAACGTTACGTTATGACTCGGCAGACTCGCATTTAGTGGTTAATATTTTGCATTGATTATTTTGCCATGATCAGTTCGCTACAATGTTTTGAAATAACGAAAATACAAGAGTTCGCAGGACCAACCGTTGACCCTCCCATGACCTTGAGTTGAAAGACCTGATTTTTGGAATAATTTTTTAGCACACTACCTTTTTATAAAACGCACCTTTCTTTTCTGTCCACCATCAATTATTGTGGGACACCTCATGTTAATTTTTGAGCGATACTTAATGACAAAAGTGGTTCGGTGTCTTGTTGGTAACGACAATGTAACCGCCAGTGACATGTCTGATCAGTTACCTAGGTCTAGTAGTTGTCAAGGTCTGGTCAGTTGCCGAGGTCTGGTCAGTTGCCGAGGTCTGGTCAGTTGCCGAGGTCTGGTCAGTTGCCGAGGTCTGGTCAGTTGCCGAAATCTGGTCAGTTGTCGAGGTCAGGTCATCATAAGAACTTGCAGACATGTAGAGGAGCAGCTTGATTTGATATAGCAGTGAAAACAAACCAAGCATCGCTATTTGACGGAAGTTAATTACTCCAACCGGTACGTGTCAACGTATCGATGTTTTTCAAGTTTTAGAAGTAGAACTACTAAATTATGAACAAAAATATATATAAAACCGTATTTATTATAAATTAAAACTGCTATAAAATACAACTTAAGTTGTCATAAAGCTTACGAACATGGTTCATTTGAGTATTCACTATAATGGCATTAAAACATTTACCTAATATCTGTAATTATAGAGGTACAGTTGAAAGTTTAAAGCATGAGATTCAACTGTTATTATTGTTACTGACGAGAGCATCTTTTCCTGTAAAAACAAAATGTTTGTAAGAGAAGACTACTCAAAATGCCAACAAGCATGCATAAAATACCTTGAAATAGCTAATTCTTCAAAAATGCGAACTACGGGAAGCAGGCAACAACATTCCAAATAAAAATTGTAAAAGAAAAAACTTTAATAAGTACACGTCATTCTATTGTACAGCATAGTAATATGAAACATCTTACTACTATTATAAATCTACGCCCCTAGTTGTCACCTAGAGTTTTGTCTAAAAAAAATATTTCCTTATGTACTAGAATACTTCATTTTTCTAAGATCTAAATAAAATGTAAAACTTAGTAAGCTACTCGTGCAAAACACTCATGTAATCATGCAACAAAAGCTTCACTATGTTTTAATATCGTTACCTGCAAACTTGATTTCATCAAAGGCTTTACGCGCTCTTTTCAATTCCTCATTCATGGTGAGCAGATCTTTCACTCTGGCATATTTACGGGGATCTTTTCGGACCAGAAAAACGATATCTTCAACTTGGACTCTACCAGTTCGCCCGATTTCCATGGCTCTACAACAAAGCAAGCAGTCAAAAATGTGCCTCGTAGATTTGCAAATCGTTACTTGTGGGTCATTTCGGTGATAAATTCTATCACTAAATCCTCAATGATGTCGACACTTTCTGTGTAGGGATTTTGGTCATCACCGAAGCCGTACATCATGCAACGCAGTTCTTTGCTAAACAACCTTTTCCTGCCTGCACTGCACAGGGCAAGAGTAGTGTCTGCTGCTTCATCTTCATCAAACTGCAAACAATAAAATTTTGAGTCACACAATTTTTAATAATGTTGACATACCTGTTCAAAAGTTTCATCAGCGGCAGCCATTTCACGAGATTAACTCCTCAGTTTTCGATATACAAGCTCGAGATCTTGTTCTTCCTTCCAAATGCCTCGCTAACGGCCCTGTAATCCTGCAAGTGCAAACCTAAACAACAAACCACCAACAAACAACTTTTAGCTTTTAGGTTATGTGATGACGTGTGACGAGACTGACGCACGAGTGAACTGAAAGTGACCATCAGGGCATCAGGTGACCATTCTTTGGTGACCATAGACAAGTGACTTGAATTAGACAATTGACCGTCTATCCAACGTAAGAAACCAAAATTTTTAGATAAAAATCAGCAGTTTCTATGTACCTGTCGTTCTGCTCTATCTAATTTTGTACACCCCGTACGTAATATCTTATGATTTATTTTCGGTAGCACCTTTATCTGTTCAGCTTTAGAATGAGCGAAAATCACCTTTGTCAGCCATTTTCCCATTTTAGATGATGCGTTTTGGATTAATGCGTTTATATGTTGGCGACCATGATTAAGAGCCATGCTTTAGCGACGTAGCGGTTTGAACCAACGTTTGAACCGTATTCAAAAATTCACGTTTTAAATCCAGTAGAATAACTTTTTGGAGCAAAAATAAAGTGAAAAGATGGGAAGCTACGTCTACGGCTGATGGCATCTGCAAAGTTTTGGGCCGAAACCATCAGCGGTCAGCGGCCATCAGCCGTATATCCTCCCAGCGCTCCAGCTTGTCACTTTATTTTTGCTCCAAAAAGTCATCATTCTACTGAAAATTTTAAAAGCTGAACGGGATAACGTCACAACAGGCCAACAAAACATCTGAACGTTGACTAGGACCCACGCCCCACGCGTGAACCACCGCGATATCAACTCGGGAACCCCCTGCGTGCGCCGTCATGGGGAAATTTTGCTTGGGGTTTGGACATAATTGGCTATTCTGGTGATAGGTTGTTCAACTCATAGTAGACTAAACTGCACATGTTCAGTTCATTTTCTGTTTATTGTTTACAAAGCCATTTTTGAGCTTAATTTTCAATTTTATCTGATGAGTGTCATACATTTGATCCTGCATACCATTACCATAATTACTATTAATTTTAGTTAGGTAATACCAGTTTTTACTAAGGTTTTCAATGCATAGATGCCTGCGCACTATGGGTCCAAAATTGTCCGACGGGATAGGTGTTATATCCAGGATAGCTATTCTTGAAAGTGTGGGAGAAACTCCCTGAGAGTTTTATACGGGGTGTTTCAGCGATGATACCAAAAAATTCAACTGTGGTTGAATTTGGCAGGTTGATAGATAATTACTACAAACCAGCTTATAGCTAAGGTGACCAGATTTGTCAGTGAAGAAATCGGAACATGGGAGGTCTGACCCCCCCCCCCCCCGTAATGCGCCGCAGACGATTTTTTTTCCCCGAAAGAAGGGGCGTGGTCAACTTATATTTGCTGAGCATATCTCGCTTTTAAGCTAAAAGCGCATTTAGAGGTGCGCTTTTAGGGGCTGTCCGTTCATATTTGAGTTTTCAAAAATACATATTACAATTAAACGGCCGTATGTAATTGTAATATGTCATTTTGAACACTCAAATATGAATGGATAGCCCCTAAAAGCGCACCTCTAAATGCGCTTTTAGCTTAAAAGCGAGATACGGCCCTTAGAATTTAGTTTTTCCAGGCAGCAACCTTCCTACCTACTATCTGTTTGTACGTACGATTGTGGAACTAAATATTTATTTAGTTGAAAATAAATCTGATTCTGATTCTATTCCTAATTTTATCTATTCCCGTATCGTACTGGCCACTTTTCGACACGCAAATGCGTGTCGTACTGGCGCTTGACTTTTATGACACTGAAAGGCATTTCTACCTCTAGACTTTTCCAATTTCTTCCAAATATTTGCAGCGAAATAGATACAATAGTATATTACACTCGTTTAATAAGACGTTTTGTCGCACTCCTTTCTTTGGGACCCTCCTCACTGCGTTCGTCGTGCCCCAAAAACAGTCGGGTGACAAACTTCATCTTATTAAACTCGTATAATAATATACTATTTCCGCGTCTGTTCATTGTTGGTTAGACATGCAAAATACACCAATATTTGGGGATTTTTGTGCCAATCGAAATAAATTCAATCTTGTAAACAAACTACAATCTACATAAATTTCAACCAAACTTACCAAAAATATACAGGATGTGAAAAAAATTAAAATGTTCGTTGCTCAAATCGGAAATCGGAGCATTTACGGAATAGTTACTCAAATCGGAACATTTACGGAACAGAAAATCGAATCGGAAAGTGTCTCCCGAAAACGGTACAGTTCCGATCAAATCGGAACGTCTGGTCACCTTACTTATAGCTCCATTAAAGCTGAATTTGTTGAAATAACGTTCCTGAGTTACAAATTTTTTGAATCCGAAAAAAGTGAACTTTGCAGGGCTGTATCTTCGACATTAGGCCGAACTTTGCAAAATGGTATATAGGTTTTTGCGAGGGTTGTTGTCATATTCTACTCACAGCCGATTTTTTTGCCATCATCGCTGAAACACTTTGTATAACCCGTACCTACTACATGTTGTGGCGAAAGTTGCATAAAAAACACGATTTTAGACAACATTCGCTACATATCAGTGCACTGATGGGGAATGTATTTTTACTATTTTTCGTTTTTCGTGCTCATTGGTTGTTTGGATACGGCCTAAA